>OW119930.1:18505866-19917867 GCA_933210815.1 Meta bourneti
TCAAATAATTGCTTGTTTCCCCTCTCTCCTTTATGTTGTCTTAATGTTTAATTTTTTTTATTTATGATACATTATATTTTATGTGAGTTTTTAATGTTTTATGGTATTTATTAATGGCTTATTGTCCTGTTTTTTATGTTCTGATTCTCATGCTTTGTTTTGGGTGGGGCCTGCTATTACGGAACAAATTGACTTATAGACTTTCTTATGTACCTCGTATCTATCTTTTTACATCTACTATCTTATTTGGGTTATCTGGGGGTGCGGCATTGCCCTCTAAATTGTAAAAATTCTAAATTGCGATTTGTTTGTTGTGTTCACCATGTTGCTTATTGATGTTCGAATTAATTTTTCTAAATGTAAAGCGAGATGTATTTATATTGTAATATGTATGTAGTATTCAATAAATGCCGTACGTGCGCCCTGAGGGGTGGGCGTGTGTCTGCCCTGCCCGCGGGAGGGGGTGGCCCATTACCTCTTCTGCTGAGAATCACTTTTCCCCGCCCCCCTAAACTGGGCTCTAAACCTCGAGGTGAGCCTGGGTGGGCGTGGCTTGATATATATTGAGGTTTCATTAAAATACCGTTTATCGTCATTTTGACGATGTTTGGCGTTTAATCTAATTGATAATAGGGCCGCAGTAGTTCGACTGAGAGTAACGGATTAGCAACAGGAGGGTTGCGAGTTCGAATTCAAGGAAAGACCGTCGTGTACAAAGGGGGCTGGTGCACGTAAATCTGTCGTGGCCTCAAATGTCCTCACGTTGGCATGGTGCGGAAATTTGGAGTGGGGTGCGGCTCAAGTGGGACCTCATCATCTGGCATTGGTTCAAAATTACGTGGTGTTGTCCTCGGACTTTCCCTTCATCCCGGACCGTCGACAATAGCCCGTTGTGCTGCTCCAGTGCGACGTTAATTAAAATACCTACCTACCTATCTAATTGATAATAATTTCAAAAATTAATAAAAAAAATTTCTTTCCTTTCGGGGATTGATCCGTCATCTAACCGTGGTTAAAAATTACGTGTTGTTGTCCTCGGATCTTTCCCTTCGGGGGGCCGCGGTGGCCCGGTTGGAAGAGTAACGGACTAGCAACCGAAGGGTTGCGAGTTCGAATCCAGCCAAACACCGTCGTGTACAAAGGGGGCTGGTGCACGTTAAATCTGTCGTGGCCTCAAATGTCCTCACGTTGGCGTGGTGTGGAAGTTTGGAGAGTGGGGTGCCAGCTCAGGTGTTGCCTCGTCATCTGACCGCGGTTCAAAATTACGTGGTGTTGTCCTCGGACTTTCCCTCTGGGATTGATCCCGGACCGTCACCAATAGCCCGTTGTGTTGCTCCAGTGTGACGTTAATTGAAAATACCAAAAAAATACCAATACTTTCCCTTCGGGAGTGATCCCGGACCGTTCCCCAATAGTCCGTTGTGTTGCTCCAGTGTGACTTTAATTAAAATACCTACCTACCTACCAAAATTATGAAGTGTTGTTCTTGGTATTTTTTAAATAACGTCGCACTGGTGCAACACAACGGGCAATTGGCGACGGTTCGGGATCAACCCACGAAGGAAAGATACAAGGACAACACCACGTAATTTTGAATCACGGTCAGATGACGAGGTCACACCCGAGCTAGTGTTGTCCTGAGATATTTTCCCTTCGGGTTTGATCTCGGGACTTCGCATAAATTACCCGCTGTGTTGCTCCAGTGCGACGTTAATTAAATTTGTTCTGTGATGTTTGGGGGGGGGGCATGGTGAAAGTTAATAAACGTGTGCGAGGGTTTGTAAAATCAGAGTTCGACACTACTGATTTTCTCACATGTCATCAAAAAATGGTAATCTAATGTCTACCACAAGAATTGCTTCCGACATCAAGTCCGGATGGGGCGGTCGCTATAGATACAGGGCTTGTTTATTTTGAGTAGGGATGACTTTTTGATTGTTGTGAATTTGGTTAAGGAAAGAGGTAGTTTACTAGTATAGATCTTCTTTTCAAGTAAAAATAAATTAAATAAATTCAAATTTGTCAAGTGGGTCGATGGGACAAACTTGAATACATTTATTCAAGCATCCACTATGGAAAATAGGAGGTGGTTCGTTTCTACGGCAAGTTACTTTACAACTTAATGACTGGAACAGTTCCCGTGGCTGTACTTTTAACTACCAGTATATGCGATCAGTAAAATTACTGTATATACACTACCTGACATTGAAAATGCAACACCAAGAAGGAGTTGGCAGAAAGTGATGAAATTTGGCAAACAGAGACAGCAACGAGCAATAAGTGATTTTTATTGCAACGTTATACACCTTGCCACTGAGCAGCAAGAACGTCTGATCAGTAGCTTGTAGGACCACCGCGAGCGGCGATACAGGCAGCAACACGTCTAGGTACAGATGCAATGAGCGTGCGGATGGTGTCCTGAGGGATGGCTGCCCATTCCCTGTCAACCATTTGCCAGAGTTCGTCTTCTGAACGTGCCGGTGGCAACGCATGCAAGCGACGTTCAATGACGTCCCAGAAATGTTCGATAGGTGAGAGATCAGGGGAGACAGCTGGCCAGGGAAGCGCCTGGGTACCTTGCAGGGCATGTTGGCTGATGCGTGCCGTGTGCGGCCGGGCGTTATCCTGCTGGAAAATGGCATTGGGCACCCGCTGAAGGAAAGGTAGTGTCACCGGCTGCAGCACGTCATCCACGTATCGTTGGGCCGTCATAGTGCCCTGAATACGGACCAGAGGTGACCTGCTATCGCAGGTGGTGGCGCCCCAAACCATTATACCGCGTTGTCTCGCGGTATGGCGTTCCACAGATGCGGCCGGATTGGCCCTGTCACCACGTCGGCGCCAGACTCGTACACGGTGACTGTCATTGCTAAAACAGAATCGTGATTCGTCTGAGAACACCACCCTGTGCCATTCCGTCGTCCACGTGGCTCTATCCCGACACCATTGCAAACGGAGACGTCTGTGCTGTTGGGTCAATGGTAGTCGTCTCAACGGTCGCCATGAGTGCAGGCCGCCAGCGATCAGTCGGCGGGTAATGGTCCTGGACGATATGGGAGCATCAAGGGTGTCCTGCACATGCTGCAAAAGGCCGACAGACGTGGCTTGCGGGCCGCCGATGCTTGCCGGCAGATGCGTCGGTCCACGCGTGCTGACGTCACTCTGGCTGCACCGGAACCCCTCAAACGAGCCACATTCCCTTGGTCCAACCATCTGTGCCACAACCGGTGCACCGTGGACGCGTGTAGGTGGGTATCTGCTGAGATTTGACGTATGGACCAACCTGCCTTTCTGAGGCCAATCACCATACCCCTCGTGAAGTCGTCTGTTTGCTGGAACTGTCTTGATTGGCGGCGTCCTGGCATTCTCCGCTCCTAGACATTTCCTCTGAGACACAAAAACAAATTGCAACTTAATTTACCTGGCAAACAGAGCGGCGCGAAACTGACCACTTTTGCAGGATCCTTCCCTGGTTTTTCACTCGCCGTGCTCGGGACACCTGCGCAGTTTGCATCATTTACATATCTCGGTGAGCTGCGTCTACCCTGTAAATTTCATCCAGTTCTGCGCACTCCTTCTGGGTGTTGCATTTTCAATGTCAGGTAGTGTATAAATGTTACAATTTATAGAAATCATTAACTTTGAAGATAATAATCTAATAGATTAAAGTTGATGCAAATCCTGAAATATTTATATATTCCAAGATATAAATGAAATGTTCTCGTTTCCTTTCAGATATTCAAAGGAATACAAAACACAATGCAGGGTTTGTCTCTAGTTATAAGTTCACTCGTACTAACAAGTAAGTATCCATTATATGTCATGAATATAAAACTTGATCAAAGATTATAGATTTACTTTGGGTGTTTTCTGATGGGTTATTACTCGACAGACAAAAAAAGAATCGTAATTAGAATACATCTAAAACAATATTTAAAAATGTTAGTTAAAATACGAATAGAATTAACACAAATTTTAATACTTTAATGCACTTTTATAAATTTTCTTAATTGTTAATGATTTTCTATAATGAATACAACTACTTTAAGTTAGAAACTTAGTAATTAGAATTAAAAGCAAGAGCATTGGATTAATATAAAATCAGTTATCATTACGGTAAAATGAACGTTTAGAAAAGGATAGTTTTTAAGTAAAAATAAAAATCAGGAAGAGTAACTGAGATTGGGGAAAGTAAACATAATTTGTAAAATAAAAAATGTATAAATTATTGCATAATTGATACTTCATGAATTTTCTATTTTTTTAGATTTCATTAGTGTCCCAGTAGAAAGTGAAATATTGGAGGTAAGATCATGATTCAGATTTTTTTCTGCATTAAATGTAGTACGTTGAAAACAAAACTTAAACAGTGAGAGGCTTTTTCTGCCTAGCTAAATGGGTGGCGGTAGTTTTTCTGTACTTTTAGATGGACTCTGAAACTGGGGCGGCGGTAGCTTGGTTGGAAGAGTAACGGACTAGCAACCGGCGGGTTGCGAGTACGAATCCCACCAAAGACTATCGTGAACAAAGGGGGCTGGTGCACGTTAAATCTGTCGTGGCCTCAAATGTCCTCACGTTGGTGTGGAAGTTTGGAGAATAGGGTACCAGCTCAGATGTTGCCTCGTCATCTGACCGTGGTTCAAAATTACGAGGTGTTGTCCTCGGTATAGTAGTTTAATTAACGTCACACTGGAGCAACACAATGGGCTATTGTGTTGTCCTCGAATCTTTCCCTTCGGGTTTGGTCCCGAATCCAACCCTTCATTAGATCGGTGTATAATTTTTAGCAAATTCTCTAAGCCAGTGTTCTGCAACCTTTTAACACCCGCGGCCCGGTGAAAATAGGAGAAATATTTCGCGTACCCGCGTCAGCCAGAAATAAAAACAAATGTAGATAGAATTAAATTTATTAAATCTGTTATAAAATTACAATTTTTGGTTAGCGAGACATCTGCTGCTGTTTGTAAGCAAATTTGATATGCGTGGTTGCAGCGTTGCTTCTGAGACAAAGCGCTGCATTAACATCCATTCGATTTCTGTTTGGTTTTTATTACTGACATAGCTGAAAAAGTCTTCACACAAATAAGAAGTCGAAAAAGCGACCAACAATTTGATAGCTTCATTTGATAACTCAGAGATGGAAATTCTTTATTGAGGGATATCCAAAATTGAGACAATGATTACATTTTATGTCTGGACACCAGAGTGACATCAGGAGACAACTCGATTAGCTTTTCTTTCTAACGGGATCAAGTTCTCATGATTTATCTTCCAAAAAGAGATTATTAATCCAGAGGTTACCTTTACGTTGATCTTCATTTTCAGGGAAATAATTATTAAATTTTTCAGCTAACGCTCTTAAATGTTGACTTATTATCTTGAATATGATTTTCTGGTTGTGTGTGATATCAGCAGCATTCAAAAATTCTCCAAAAAGTGGAAACATTTCTATATCTTCCGCGGCTATTCCAAAGCCAGCTTCTTTTTGAAGCTCCATTTTATTTTTTAGTGTAAAAATATTCGTATAAGACCCCTGAAGAGAAATATTAAGTTCGTTCAGAAGGTTAAATATGTCCACCATATAGTAAGCTTAGCCATCCATTCCTCATTCAACAAAGGTTCTACTAGGTCAGATTTTCGTTCTCGCAGAAACTGCTTTACTTCTTCCCTCAGTTCGAACAGGCGTGCAAGAACTGAGGGAAGAAGAATCCTCTCGATAATCATCTCACTTCTGCATGGCGTAGATGTTGGTGATGTGAGTCCATACTCTAAATGTCGTGAACAGCCTCGAGTTCGTAGATCGAGTATGAATTTTGTTCATGATCTCTCTTCGCCGCGTCACCACTGCTCTAAGGAATTAGTGTTTTCAAATCGATGGTATGTAGGTAGTTAATTAATGTCGCACTGGAGCAACACTACGGGCTATTGGTAACGGTCCGGGATCAATCCTTAAGGGAAAGAACCGAGAATACCATGTAATTTTGAACTAGTCAGATGACGTCAAATCGATGGAAAAAAATGTTGATTTTTTTCTTTTAATTTTGGGGTGGATGAAGCAGTCAACCCCCTGAATACACACTGATCAGTGGGGTAGCATCCATTGAAGTCCAGAAGGCAAAAGCAAAAACGACGATCTTTTTAACGTAAATCTGAGTGAGACGTAAGTTTGTATTTTAAGGTCCTTGATTTTCACAAAAAGCCAACTTATGTCCCATCTTTTCAGCCTCAAATGGTTTCTTACTGTGGTTAATGGCATTTGTCATGCGTAATGGTAACCCTCAGCACAGACCCTTTCCCCTACTCAGTGTTTCTTACTGAATCTAGCATTCAGTTCAAATAATACGCGCAGTAGGTACTTGCACATGGATTATCATTCTCATTTTCCGGTCTTTGTAAAAGCAGCCTCAAGCTCTTAGACAGTGCTTAGATCAGACTTGCCAGGATTGGGCAGAATTGTGCCTTTTGGGTAGCTGGTAGGAATTTGAATTAACGTCGCACTGGAGCAACACAGCGGCTTGTTGGCGATGGTGTGGGATCAACCCCGAAGGGAAAGATCCGAGGACTACACCTCGTCATTTTGAATCACGGTCGAGATCAACACCTGAGCTGACACCACTTTCCTAACTTCCACATCAGAAGAACAATTGGGGCCACGACGGATTTAAAGTGCACCAGCCTCCCACTTCTTAGTTGGGCTTGGCATCTCCTCCACCCCGACCTGATTGGGCGGAGTTGCGGGGAAGGCCCCAGAGACCAGCCTCCTACGTACAAGACAGTGTTTGGTTCGAATTTCGAACTCGCAGCCCTCCGGTTGCTGATCCTCTACCCTTCCAACCGTGCTACCATGAATCCTGCACCTTTTGGGCTCCTTCAATTTAAAGCTGAAAAGGATTTGTGTTTTATTATCTTTGAGGAAAAGAAACGAAGGCGAATCAATTTGATTTTTTCAGCTGTCTGATGCTAAGTGTGAATTTTTTTTGCTTTCGTTCCAATCTCGGCATCTCCAGTTGTCAATGTTACGCGCTAAAGCCTGGGCCACGAATACGGCAAAAAACAACACAGTGCTACATAAAATTAAGAAAATAATGCAATTTCTCACGGAAAACATTGACATTATTAAAAGGTAGTAAAGCACATAAACTAATGATCCAGTGCATGTAACCCAATAGGGGCGAACAATTCATGAGTGATAGAAGTAAATGTGAACAATGCAGACATCGCATATAAGATTGTGCTAAGGAAAAATTGTAAATTACTGTGTTGTGCCTTTGTATACCTATACTTGCTACTGGTTTATCTTGTAAATATTTTTGTACAAATTAATCTAAAATTGAAATTTATGCAATTATGCTTTAAGGAATGAAGCTAAGACGTCTGGCGACGGTAGTGACTTCGGTCACAGCCGTGACTGTCGCCTCCCAATAGGTGAATTCAGACTATTTTCCCGTAGGTGACCTAGACACCACTTAAACCTGACTCGTGTTGGGAGGTAAGTGGTCACCTGCGGTGCCCATGCCCATGTTACGCGCTAATGTGTTACATCTCAAGATTTTAAACCAAATAACGCGATTATTTACAACCGATTAATCCTCCAAGTAGTTTCGACGAAATATCTCGTCCATCAAAATCGGAAGAATTTTGCTTTAGACGAGATTATCGTCAAGAGATTACCGATTTTTTGATGATGACGAGATCGAGATCTGGTCAGTTTTCTTCTAATGACAAGATATCTCGTCCATTCAGATGAGTAAATTGTTTTGCTAATGACGAGATACCTCGTCAAGTCAACCACCAGGATTGTTCAGTGCATGTTGAAATCCTAAAACGTCAAAAGAAACATCACGCTTCAATTTCTCTTCGCAGAATCTCTTGCAAAGGGGCGGCAAATCCATCAGTTGGAAATGGAGCGAGAAGTCCAACAAATCCCCAGACGTCCAAAGACGGCGAAGATTCTTATCAGATGAAACTGCCGCTTGGTGGAAAGAGATGAGATCCCTCCGAGACCACAGATCCAGCGTGTTATCGGCAAACAATCCCCTGACACCCAGCGAGGATATCTACTTCACAGGCAGAATCCACCACCCGCTACCCTTCGCCAATCTGGAAACGCTTCCATCACCAACCACAACGACGGAGACGCCGGTACAGGAAGTCAACGACACCGAGAAGCCGCCGCTGCATCACAACCTCGACAGTACCTTGATACGAGAACTGATCATCGAGGAACACCACAAACCGTCCAAGATAGAACTCGAGTCGGCGTCCCAACGCTTGAGGGAGGCGAACGCCGGTCTTGTCCAACCTAAGAATCCGGACAAAACGGCAAACGAGACCGAAGCTACTCCAACAACGGATTCCAAAGCACCACCAATCCCAGCTGCAGAGTCCGGCTCGGTGTCTTTCGTGGAGTACGTCGTCCCGGGGGTCGAACACGTCCTGCCGCACGTCGAGTACAACAACCTGGACTCGATACGCAAGCTGGAAGAACTGTCCGTCAAGCCTTCCGTGGAATACGTGGAACCGTCCGTGGAATTCGTCGAACCTGAGATCCAGTACTTCGCTACGACTCGGAAGACGGACATTTCGGAGAAAGTCAGATCCATACAGATAGACGACAGCTCGGAGTTGGAGAGGGAATTCGAAGACTACGAGCCCATTCCGTTTGAGGAGTCCATAACCATCGATCGGAAGCGGTTTTTGAGCGTTCGCAGTCGAGAAAACATAGCCACTTCTAAGACGCAGGCAACGGTCGGAAAACGTGTGGTCAGAGGGGGAGAGAATGTGAAGCGAACCAGAATCCACAGAAGGAATCCAGAAATTGGCATACCGGATGAAGATTATCCGACACTGGAAATATTACCAGTGGTTCACTTTCCTTGTGAGGAGTATTCTGCACCTGGATACTATGCAGATGTCACCTCAAGATGTCAAGTAAGTATTCAACTTTAAAACAATAAAATCCGAATATTACTTAAAAAACATTCAATATTTTTTATTTAAGGTACCAATTTATCAATAAGATAATAGCTCTTGAACTAGGACCAAGTAGGAAAATGGTATTTGTCCAACACAAACAAAATAAAGTTATTATATACTAGGGTGTGCTAGCATTGTGTTTCCACACGGGTTATCAGTTCCAAACTAGTTCAGTGTCATCAACTTTAACAGCTGAAAGAGGTTGGTTAACAAAAACGTAACTTTCAACAACCCACAAAATACTATTTTAAAAGCATTTTCATGCTAATTTCAATGTTTTATCTTTTAATTTGCTTAGCAGTTCTATGTTGACAAAAGGCTTATAGAATTTGTGGTTTTTGTGTTAACAGTTTTGCAAAGGTTTTAAAAGCTATGCATTTCAAGAAATTTAAAGTGATTGTCTAAAATAAAGTACTATTTTACACTTATTTTATATCAGTTTTAAGTCTCAAAACAGCTTAAAAATGCTAGTTTTTGAAGGTATTTTCAAAATTTTCAGGGGAGGACCCCCCCGTTTGTTGCATCTTCCAATCAACCGCCCCACCCACAAAATTGCATTAATCCGTCACTGGTAAACATGGGGGTCGCAACCTCACGATGTCAAACCGATCTTTCTCACATTCTCCTCTCCCTCCCCTGTTTCTTTCTTTCCACAATTACTTGACATTGTCTTGTGTTTGGAGCAGCTTGGCCAAGTGTGGCCCTTGCACGATAAAATTCAAAACTTCTTTATTTTATAGATGTTCCATATCTGTCACGAGGACGGCCAGAGAACATCTTTTCTGTGTCCAGTTGGAACGGTATTTAACCAGGAATACCTCGTTTGTGATTGGTGGTACAACGTTGACTGCGGAAACTCCCTGGGATATTCCGAAGAGGAAGCATACGAGGATTTCCACACGAACAAGAAACTGATAGCTGCTCCCTCTGCTATTCAAAAAGAAATCGATAACAGCACGCTTCCTCAAACTAATACGATTACCGCAGCTATAACGAGAAAAACTGAGCAAAAACCACCCACCCAGAAGAAAGCGATCGCGAAAGATAAATCACGCAACAAATTGACCAAACTATCCAAAAAGGCAATGAACTACCCCATAGGCTACGCGATTTTGCTACGAGAATACATGAAGAGCTCTCCAGGGTATGTCCGAAATAGATCTAACGTCGCCGGCACAACAGAAATGTATCCAGAACCGCACACCGATCAGGATAACACAGGCACTGACAAGGACAAAACTGAGGGTATAAGAGAATCAACGAACGCAAAACCAAAAAGGAAGATCTTGAAGCAAAAGTACGAATACTTTGGAGGACTGAAGCCTTTTGCCCTCTCGTCAGAGAGAACAATCCACGAGAGCATGCGCATTAAGCGAATAAAAATGGGACACATGCCCAATCTGTCCCGAATGGAGCAGAGAAACACCACTGTATGGTCTCTTCCTCCAGCTCCAAATTACGCTTCGTGGTTTGACCACAAATCTTTGTCTGAACAAGCATCAGCCAGTTCAAGGCTACCTCAAAAGGACGTGGGAGACGAAAATGAACATACCGATACACAAACTAAGCAAAAGTTGACAAACCATCCGTCTTCCAGAAATCTGGAGAAGACAAAGAACATAACAGAAAGGTACGAGGCAATGCATTCTATTCAGAGCTTCACACATGTAAAGCATAATTCAAACGGGTCTGAAAAGAACAGACAATATACGAAAACCCAGCATGAACCAGGTAATAAACCGAGGCATCCTCCAAAGCGGTATTTCCTGGAAGACAAAAGATATGTTAGTGAAAATGAAACAAATGTTAAGAATATCAGTGCACCAAAAATAAAAGACGTCTATCCAATGCCAGCAGTAGGTTCTAAGACTGATAAACAGTCTGTACCCAGAAAATTTACTAAATTTATCAGTGAAAATGTTCTTGCATCAACCGACTCGAAAAATACGTCTACACAAAAGAAAGCCTACATCCTAGAGCCAGTAAACAATCCTACGGAGAACTTGAACAAAAAGTTTGGCGAGAGATTATGCCTAACGTCGTGTCTGTCTCCTTTCAAACCAATAAAAGTCATCGTAAATGAGACCAAGCATCGTATTTATGAAAGCATGATTCATGCTAAGAGAACCAGTCCACATATAAAACCCATAAAGATCCGCAATATGGATCGAGGTGAAGCCACAACGCAACCAAGTCCAGTATATATCAGCTCAGAAATAGTGACATCAAAAAATAATTCTCGAGTGAAAATCGGAAATGAAACGAGCATATCTATACATAAGGCCGACCACAAAAACATTAAACTTCTGAAACAGGATGAAAGAGCTAATACGGAGTTTTACTACACAAGCAAGTTTATCAATAGAATATCGAATTTAGTGTCAGAAATAAAATCTCTCAGTGATAGCTCTGAACTGAGTCTTTCTCAAAATAATAGCTTTTCAGACAAGGATCAGAGTGTTACAGTCCCCGATCAACTGTCAACTGAACGAAGTCATTCAAACAAGGGGAAAACAGTTACAATCAGCGTACAGGTAGAAACGAATTATCTCAATGGAACAAGTAAACACCCAACACCGGGATCAAATCAGTATTCCACTTTGCAGCTACCAATCATCAATGGGTTTAACAACTCTGGATCGCCAAAACTACACGTAGATGCAAACACAACAAAGAAAATCGAAAAATGGAACATTCCAAACACACATATAATAGCTAATAATTCGAATCAGAGCTTGATTAAAGTCAACAATGGAGGTTACGTCGTTGTGAAAAAGGTACGACTGAAACGAAATCGATTTACGCTCGTGAATATCAAAGACAATAAATATGTGTTATTGAAACATGACGTTAGAGAAGATTTGAAAGTAAATTCAAATAACTCAAGCCTGGTAACTCCAATTAGCAGGTGATGAAAATTATTGATAAGGACATATTATTTTGTATATATTCTCAATTACTCAAATTCAGAACTCTAATGAAAACTGTAATATGCAGATACGATTAGTATATACTATAAGCTAACAGCAGTATTAGTGTATACTCACACTATATGGCTTTATACTTAAGTGTAAGCATTGTTGGAATAAAAACTTTCAAAATGCTTCCATTTAAAAGGTACTGGCTAAAGTTTATGGCTAGTACATTTTAGCCTTGTTTCAACTAGGGGAAGGCTTAGTTGTTTTAGATAGCACAAATTTGATTACATGAAAGACCTGAAGGCTCTATGCAAAACTGATCAGAAATAAGGTTAGTTAAAGGATTGAAATGAAATTGTGAGCTGTGTTGAAATATTGCAAGAGGTGAGTTGCACGACATTCATCATTTTTCGCAGGGCGAAATCCACCCATCAGTTTATTATTTTGAAGTTGAATGCTTTGATTGTAGAATAAAGTAATAAGACAGTGGAAAAGTAATTCATGCAAAAAAGTATATTGAAAGGTTGTATGATTTAAAAAGTAACATTAGGTTTGAGGAAAATAATACACCATTGATATTATTGATAAATTTTTTAGGTAACAAGCAGTGAATAGATACGTAAGATAAATGAAAAATGTTCCTGTGTATTGTGTAAGCTTTGAATGAATATTCGTCAAGTAGCACAAGTCGGCTACTTTAATCATTGAACAATCTGAACTGAGATTTTAGTTCAGTCCAAAAATTATGAAATGTTATCTTTTAAGAGGTTTTAAATAAATAGTTGCAACTATTTAAAAATAAGATTATAATTTATCGTAGTTGAATCGTCACTTCACACTTAGATATGGTAAATACTGAATATCTGCTAGTTTCACGTGTGTGTGTGAAGGTGGAGAAATCTCCAAATAAATATGTCAAAAAGTGACATTAAAAACATTAGTTTTGGTTTACAAACTGCTTTGAACAGAAAGGATAACTAAACTCAGGAGCTACAGATGCTAAAATCACGAAGAGAAATTCCTAATAGATAAGTGATATGGAGAAATCCTACATTTTAATCTAAATCTACCTGACAAAATTTATGCTATAAACTTCCACCAGTTTCAATAAAAATTTTATATTTCTTACAACTATGCCCCTTAGAGCAAAGAGACTAAGAAACAACCAACACAGAAAAAATGAGTACTAAATTTTTGGTCAGACATGTCTTTTTAAATCAATATACATTTATTTACAAAATCACTGATAAATTATGTACATCATACATTTTTGGAAGAAAATATTTCAAAATATTTATTCTTAACAAATTTTCAGTTATTCATAGGGATTAAAAATATTATGCAAATTTCAGACATAGTATCAAAATAGATATTTAAACTTCAACAGATTGATATAAATAAATGAACCATAAATTGCAGATTTTTACAAGCAGAAATATAAATGTTAGGTCAAATACAAATATAATACTACATGCAGATGTTACACATAAACATTAAACTAGAATAAAATACACTTTATATCATGCTAAATGTTCGGTCAATACAAATGCAATAATACTAAATACAGATATTACATATAAACATTGACTAGAATAAAAATATATACTTTATTTTCTGTTGATATACATAATCATGTATTTAAAAATAGAGAGTAAACCAGTTATGCATATTGTTTACAAATATTACGAAAAATTCAAAACTATTTATGCTGGCAAAGGAAAGAGTTAAAATAGTTTTTGAAATGGAATGAATAGTTGAAAACAGTATCAAAGAACAAAACTTTGGGTCCATTAAAAATTTTAAAACCATCACAGCATTTGTAAGAGTAAAATTATATAAACAGAGACATGCATATTTTGTAAATACATTCAAGCCTTCGGTTTGACATACTTAAATATAAATAGAGCTTAAAAACATTTTTGAAAACTAAGTACTTAAATAAAAAATTACCACATGTTATTTTGATGCTTGAGTTTTTCTTTCATAGACTTTTAAATGAGAAAGTGCTTTTATTATGTACAGCTAAACAAATTAAATAAATTCTTGGCGGAGTATAGTTAAACTAACACAAATCGTATGAATGGTCATTAGTTTCTGAAATAATATATATATTAGACAGTTTTACAGCATTTATTTAAAACTACATTTTGTCTGTACAATGTACTGAGGATGCAAAAGCATTTTCAATGGAAATCACATAAATACATGCATTAAGACGTACTACAATTTATAGAATACCAGTGAGAGTAAAAATGTATCGTTTTTAAAAGATTTGGGATCTTAACTCAAACATTCAGTCAAGAAACAAGAATTTACAAACTTTTAATACCTTTTAAATACACAATGTTTCCTTTAAACGTGTCATATTTTGTAAGTGTTGAAGAAAGACCACCTTTTCACAATTAAATTTTGAGAATTCATTGATGTAAACAGTGAAATGTATTAAATTGAAAGGACTTGTTTAATCAAGTATTGTAATGAAATGCTTAATTTTTTGAAAATTGAAAGTTTGCAATCGCTGTTGAGTAAATTTTTTTTACTGAAGTAATGTCTCTAATGAATAAATATTATGAAACAATGTAAGTGCATTTTTATCAAGGACACAACTTTCAGTGGACATAAACAAAGATCAGATCATAAATAAGTAATAAATAGGAACCAAAAATCAATTTGCTGTATTGCAATTTCAAGTATCAATATAACCTTCATAAGGATTTAAAACTTAATAAGAAACCTCATCTAAGGTTAGATTAAGTATTTTCAATAGGAACTAATTTGTTGGAAATGGAAATTGCTGAATTCAAATCGCTGATGCTTCTTAGTCAAATCGTTAACAAATGATAGAAATAAAATTGTTGTAAATTCAGCGGAACATAAGTTTCTCTAAGTAAAAGTGATGTGCTAAATAAGTCGCTTGTCCTGGTTTTACTGGTAAGGTTACATTTATCAGTATCATTTAAAAAATCAAAATTCTACAATCCACTACTATAACCATTCTAATCTCAGTGTATTAACAAAATATTTGTCTTTCAAGTACCATCCAAGTCACAACAGACTTAATATAATTTTAGTCAGGTTCATATATTGCCCAAATGTTGGGCATAATATTCTGGTATCTAGATCAGACCAAGAAAAAACATTATTGAAAATGAGAATTGAATTGTGAAATACAAATCTAACTATAAAAATACTACTTGCCATCTTACTTTGTCTAACCACATATATAGATTATAACAATAATTTGACACTAATGTAAAAGCTTTTACTTGCCACTTAGAAACCCATTTGATTTCCAGCATGTGTCCTTGTAAGTATAAAGTAATATTTTAATTATTCCATTAATTATGCTATTTTTAGTTACTTTGGCAATATCTTTTAAAATAATGATCCATATTAGTGCCTATGCATCAAATTAAAAAGTTAAGCAACACAACTTAAAATAAGCTCATTCTCAGGTCATATAAAGGAAAATTTTTGCATTATACTGCTAAGCTATAATGTCTTTTTTCATTTTAAATAAAGTTAGATGAGCATTAAATCTTGTTTTATTGATTTGTCTTAAAGATTGGATGTAAAAAATTCAGGAAGCATTTTTTAATTACACAAATTTAGAATGATAAATATTCTTCAGAATATATTAAAAGCTACCCACTTTAAGTAAACAAGGATTTTTAAATTTAAACCTTTTTCATAAACCTTAAAAATATATCAGAGCAATGTTACTTTTGTAGAAGTGCCATACTTTAAATTTGGAAGATACAGCATGACAAACGAAAGTTGGGAGTAATCTTGAAGGAGTATATTTTTGTCATTGTACTCTTTGATGATTTATGTACAAGTTGTTTGCACCTTTATTTTTACAGTAGAAAGGTGCTGTCAATCTACATAAATTTTGGTTTAAAATTTAAGTTTGGGGAATAAAAACAATGCTATGTAAACATACATAATCGAACCTGACCTGAAAATATGGACAAGTGTTAGTCAGCAGACCACTTTTCATGTTCAAAGTTACTTTTACGAGTTAGATCCTTTATTTTTGTTCTGTGGTGATAAACTCAGGAGGATGTTGAAAAAAATGAAGCCCTGCTTCTGATCATGCTCCAGATTCCACTTGAAGCTGTAAGTCCCCGTCGAGGTCTTCAGGCTCTACAGATCGCCTAAAGAGTTACATAACAGCTTACCTCAGTAAGAAATATAAGCAACACACAAATTCAATTTAAAAGACTAGCATTACCTTTTTCAATGATCTATACACTAAAAACTCAAAATACTCCAGATAGAATACAGTCACACTGTTTGAAAGTAGAACTAAAAATTGTCGAGTGCATAGAAATTATTTAGAAATCAAATTTTCATTTGATAACAATTGAAGTTTATATTTTTGGGAAGTAAATATTTTTCAGTACTTTTCATCAAGTTTTTTAATGTTGTAAAAACTCCAAAATTAAATATTTCACTGAGAAATCTAATGACAAAATATTTTCCCATTGATCATTTAAGAAATGTTGATATTTCTTTTTTGCAGTTGAAAAGTTTTTACTTTATCAAAATATAACTACATATTTTTAAATTATTGAAAATAGAATTTATAGAAAATATGAGTTTTCCTTTAAACACTATGCTTTGATAAAAATATAATTCATTTTTAAAACTTTAACCAAGGAAATCAAGCATATAAATTCACAAAACAAAAAATTTTATAAATTCATAAAACAACTATGATTATCAGTTGTTAAAATTGGTCTTAGTTAAGATAGCAGCTTTAATAAATTACAAAAAAAATTGATGCCAATTATGTCTAGCAAAGCAGAATATTTGCATCATTCAAAAATACATATTTGCAAATCAAGATGAAAATAAAATTCTATATTTAGACATACAGTAACATTGATCAAACTTTCAATTAATTAGTCCTTGTATAGAAACACAAAACCAAATTTCATAACCCTTTCAGGGAAAAAATTAATATATAATAAAAACCTTTTCTCTGGAATGTAAACAGCAATTTTAAAAGAAAATACGCAGATACAAGCACAAAATTTTAAATATATAACTATTTTAAATATAGATAAATGCGAATGAAACTAAAAACAATTATTATTACACAATTAATTTCCAAGAGATAAACGTTTCTTTCCACAAAATTGATAAAATAAATGCCTCAATCCTTTTTAATATGTTCTTACAAAAAATAAACTATATTAAGATCAAAATAATTTACAACTGACACAAATCAAGGCAAATAAATTTATTTAAAACATTAACATTCAGAGAACCACATGAAACAACTAAAAAATATCACACAATGTTCACGTAGACACAATTTTGTTCCAGCAGAGATTTCAACAAACCATCCCAGCACAAATAAGTGTTAAGAACTGATTTTTCTCAGAATGCTGAAAATAACTAATACTCAGATAACAAAGCACAATTCATGCCTGTTTTCAATACAGGGCTGCCACAGCCAAAGCACTTGTGAAATAGAATTAGTATCATAAAGTTTTAAAAATAGTAGCAAAAGTTTTCTCTGAAGCTCTATTTTAGTTGCTCGGACACAAAATGAATCAGCTAAAACGCAAAATGTGCTAATTAAGTATTAAATAGACATTGACCTCATCAAGGAATTTAAATTTAAAAAACTAAATATTTCCTTAATAAGGTTTTTGTGACAATCTAGTAATCAGATTCTGATGCTTTCCTTTCATGGTTGTCATGGCTTAGGGGGCAAAACATCGAAAATGGCGTCCCTTAGAAAGAAACCAAAAATATTTTTTCTGTCTGCTTAGTTTTTTATAAAAGTGACTAAATTTTCGTCGTCTTTTGGTGAATTCAGAGTCAACAATTTTTTTGAATTTAGTAGCTTTTGCTTAGATACCCCTCGTCACCGAAGTTGAAAAATAGTAACAAAAAGTCCTCTTTTAGTTACCTGTGGCAGCCCTGGCATTATGAAAATATGTGTACAGGTACTCCCCACTTAACGATATCTGACTTACAGCCAGCTCTACAACATGCAGAATTCCTTTTTTTTACCTGAAATCTATGGAATCCCCTTTCTTATGGCTCTTTCACAAGCCAGCAAAATGAGAGCCAATACAAATATCAGCCAAACCATTGGCCAGAGCCAATCCTCTTTAATTATATTGCATCCAAAATGTAATCAAATGGAGTAATCAACAAGTAACCCGGTCCTGCAGATTTGCAGGTCAGACCGCAGACATCAGCAAACGCAACCAACAAATCAGACATCAGGATGTTCCCATTACATGTGTCTGATTGGCATGACTTGCTTTTCCTGTACCTATCATTTGTTGATTTCTCAGTGGGGCTCTAAAGTTCTGGATAGTCCCCCAAAACGAAATTGACATCTTTGACTTTTTGTCTTCCTTTAGACTTCTTTATTCATAATAAATAAAAACAATTAAGCTAATTGCTTATCGACCAATTTGCTTAAGGACCTAGTCATAAGAACGAAATGGTTGTCAAGTGAGGAGTACCTGTACAACGCAAAAGATTAATACTGCATTTTACTCCCTACACATTGTGCATCCTAAAATAAACACGTGAATACACAACACATAAACAGATTAAGATATAAACTATAAAAATGGAAATACGTTGATCATAAAATCAAATAAACTTGCATGCTTATGTAGGAATGTCTTACTGGTGTTGCTTCATGCAGTATGCTTGGTAGATGTCAATGGACCCTGCAGAAGGCATGGAAGGACCCTTCTCACTTCTCTCCACATAAGAAGTATAGAGGTCAATGGATTCCTTGGTCACAGTTGGAACAGCTGTACACCGAACTGAGTCATTCGCAAAGTTACTTTTAGGGTTTCTAAAGAAAGGAGATTTTAAAATAATATAACATTAATAGCTTTATTGTATTACTGATATCAACTAACCCTTCGATTCCCAGGCAGTTATACCAGCCTGGTTGCCAAATGGTTATAACTATCGAAACTAAAAAATTATTGTTATTAAACTACTATTACTATTATTATTGAAAATCGCTTAAATCGTGAAAATGCCATTTTCACAGCGAAACAGCTCTATATGATACAGATGTCTATTGCTTCATATATGAACTGGCAGATGGTAATCAATGACATACATAGGTGGCATTGCCATACATTTTGCCTAGGCTCGTCTGTATCAGCTTTTCTGGCACTTTAGTGTACATGATTCAAAGCACAATCATAGACATTAAGTTAAGTTAGTTAACTGAGAGGAATAATTAATCTTTCATTCGTTTTATTAACATCTTTTGAAATTGAACTTCATTAAAAAATATTTGTCTGAAATATATAAGTTGATTATTCAAACTAAAAATAAAGTTAAGAATAAATTTTTATACTTACAATTTGAAAGATATACTCAATGATCTGGATTCAGAAATGTTTTGTTCATATATTCCAGCACATTTCCCAATACCAACATACCTGTTTCAAAATTGAAAGTTTCAAACTGTGATAAGGGAAATAAAAAATATATATCAAGATATTCACTAAATGTTATAACATAATACAACAGAATCTAAAAAGTGTCCTCACTACCACTTCCTAAATTGTATTTTGGATTGTCAAATAGAAGGTGATGACACTATTGCAAAAACATCAATACTTTGAATACAATACTTTTATATTTACAAGACAATTTGATTTTACATATTGTAGTCACAATTTAAACACAACACACTATTAAATAAAAATTGTCTGCAACAATATTTCCATGCATCAAAAATTAGAATTTTGCACACAAAAATTTTTCTAGACTTAATCTACACTAAACCAATTAAGTTCACACCTGTTAAGATGTTAATTTAATGTAATTTTCATTAAAATTACATTAAATTAACTAAGGATTCTTATCGGTAAAAAATTTATTAACTTACTTCTTATATAGTTTCATATCTTTATCATTGGGATTTTTCAATTCAGTGCCATAAACTTGCTTCATGGTTGTAAATATGTTCTATGTAAAAAAAATTAAACCAATTTAACAGAATTCTCATAAGCCATTTTGTTATTGATGAATGTACCAACAGCACTTAGAAAACGAAAGAAAGTGATATAAAATATTTCTTCATATCGTTGGCTTACAAGTGAAACACTAAATCAAAAGTTTTTAAATATGAGATTTTAGTTTTTCTAGACCAGAATGTGGTGATTTTTAGACTGATAAAGTCCCCTAAGTCATTTTTTCTTTGCAGGAAGGTTAGATTTTTTCTTGAGAAACAGTGAGAAGAATTTGTTTTCTCAAAACTGTATTTTGGCTTAATGTGTTTCACCTTGTAAGCCAACTATATATTCATTCTATGGGTTGATTAGTTAGATATTTTTGGCAAATCCAATGTTAACAAGTTGTGCCATTAGAATTGGGGATGTTGATAGGACTTAATGTTGGTTTCTTATCCCACTTGGTCTAGACAAGTTAGACCACAAGCACATGAGTTCATTTGCCTTCGAAAAGTTCAAGACAAACAGAATTAATATAATCACAGCTTACAGGAAATAATATTTTATACACTAGAATCAGGTTCTCCTTGACCACATAGACCAATTTCAATGTGCTGACCTTTCTCTGATGTGACTTTTTGTGCTGACCGACTCATTACACTCAGCTGTAGATCATGCAGCACTCCAGGTGCAATTTTTTGTACACAAGAAAGGTCAGAACATTGAAATTGGTGTATGTGGTCAAGGGGTACCTGATTCTTGTGAATAAAAGTTTGTTTCCTGTGAGTTGAATCTCTACAGTAATTTGTGTCTATTGCAGGTTTTTAATTGCAACGAACCACATATCCAACTGGAATTAGTAGTTGTTGCTTATGCAGTCAAAACTTTGCATAATCCATTTTATCTGCATTTAATGCAAATGTTCGTCAGTTTTTGACTCTAACACTAAATTTTCCTATCGACAATTTTTGGTGCTAAAATTTTTCTCTACTGAATCTCTCAATGTTTTCAAGTCTCAATACCAAATTTGGTTCCATTCCATTTGTTCGATTCAGCTACAGATATCTCCAAAAAATGAAAGTCCTATTATGGCCTGCACATGCAATAAAGACAAAAATTAAGTCTGAAAATTTAAGTGTGAACTTGGTAATTCTGGAGAAGATGCGTTGATTTTACTCATGAGTGATCCTGAACGCTTTTCATGAAATTGAAAAGTATGCACTCTAAAAGTTCTACTTACAATTTTCAAGTTACAACATGTGCATCAAGACATTGTATTGATGTTAAACTAACGTACCGCACCAATGAAAAATCTAACAGAATTGGGTCACCTGCAAGCCCTTTCATTCAATAACAAACTCAGGATTGTCTTTCTTTTTTGTATTTCCATGTCCTGTTTGGAAAGTACAGCATTTTATTTCATTTTTTTCCCAAGCTCAACCACTGACCTCTCGGCCTTGGGTACTATAACTCTTTGAGGCACACGATTTTAAAGAAAAAAACCCAAGGTGCACAGAATTGTTTATTTACTTATCAGCTTCAAAATTAGTATCAAACATAAAATAGCATTTTTTTATTATAAAACGATTTATTCATTCATAATACATTTTTAATAAAAAAAAAAACATTTACCGTTATGAAAGACAAAAATTCACTGCACCACACAATTTGCCAACCTTAACCACGACAGTGTCAACAACATACTAATGTGTTTTGACATGTGTAAATTTTTGTTTTCAGTTATTTACGCATTTAGCGTTAGTTTATAGCATTGCCAACTCAATGAAAAACTTTAAATAAAATATTAAACTGTATGACTACGAGTCATTTCAACTTTTTGAGGTAGGTTAAAAAATATTCCACCATGCATATAAAGCTAAGCAAAAGGTGGGACAGTTTTTAACTTATCTAACCCCAAAGAGATAAGGGGTGAAATGATGGCTATTTGTGAAGGAGCACCCAATGGATGAGTAGTTGCTACTCCTAACAAGGATAGTCACTAACATCCATGCAATTACAAACCAGGATTCGAAGCCATGATCAACTGGGTTGCAGACAAGCACTATGACCATTATACCAGTTATTTCATAAAACAGACACATTTTCAAAACTAATGCTGCATCAGTTGCATACCTCAAACGTTATTCCACGAGAGGAAGAAGAGAGAGAATAGCTAGACTCTTCACTATCCAAGTATACAAAGTTATCTTCACTGCTTGTGTCGGCACTGTCCGTATCGCTGGTGCCACTCGATGCTGAAGCAGTTGAGGAAATGCCTGTGACAGACGGATTGGGAGGTTTTTCACCCACACTCTCCCTTTTCCTGCCTGGACGGACCCGAACGGCAAATGGACTATAGTCGGAAGTGAAACTTGGCATGACATCTCTAGGAAGAGAAGATAGGATTATTTGACCATATGTTAAAAAAGACCAGGATTTAAGATTATGAACAAGAAATTTTTATTAAATGGAACAAAACTTGCTATAATTCTTCCAGAAAGAGAACATAGTACAATTTTCACCGGGCACGCTTTATACCTTATCATGGAAAATCTTGACAATAGTTTGTAGTTCTTAATTAATAGTGAATTTAATTTAAGAAAGATTTGTAAACACAATTATTTTTATTATTTTCAACTTTTAAATTAGATACACAATTGGACTTTGTATTTTAGAAGTATTTTAAGACGATATATTTTTATAAACAGAAAGTTGGTTGGGCTTTATGGCACAAGGTCCATATTTGTCCAAGCTGCACCAAACAACATTAAGTAAATGGATGTGCACATACAATGAAAGCTTCACTAACACAGAAGAGAGAAATACACCCACGGAGGAATCGATCCTGTATAGCCTACAACTCACAGGTTCCTAGCACCGTAGGCAAACTCACTGAGCAACTTCATATTAATAGAATGTCGACAGTTCCTGAAATTTTACATTTTTTCTAATCACAAGATCCTTTTAAGGACACTAAATCAAATTTTATGACATTATGCTAATAAAAATGAGAAGTTAATCCCTTCTCATTCAATGTTTATGAAATAATTTTATAAAGTCAAACCAAATTTTTAAAATGCATAACAAGGAATAAAAATTAGGAATTCAACTAGGAGGATTTACTCTAAAGACTTTTAATGATTTTCTTTCTAATGTAGTGATGAAGATCAATACAGTGAATAAATAACCTGAGGAATAAATATTAATCAAAATATTCAGCTTAAATGACACATTTCAGCTATATCATATAATAAAATGCATAAAATAAAGTTTGTAGGATTTCATACCTCATTGAATGATTCATAGTAAAAGATAGAAGATCGGCAATTGATGACATCTCAAAAGGGCGATAATGGTCAAAGAAGCCATCAGTTCTTGGATCCATGGGATGAGTTTTCACTATCTCTGCTAGGGAAGCTTCAAGCTCTTTTTTCTCTAAAACGATGCAAAGAAAAACTTAATTTGTAGTGATCACCTAATTTTAAGTAGCATAAAACAATGGAATGCATCTTTATAACATGATACAGTGCACTATAATCCTAACTTAAATTTTGTAATAATCAGTTGAATTCTTAACCATAGTATACAGCATTCTCAATCTTGAAACAAATGCATGATTTAAAAGTAATTGAATCAGGAGAATTGATGAGTGAATAGTTCATTACATAAAGGCTTCAAAAATGTCTAATAAAGATTGCAAAAATAGTAAAATTGTCAATAGTCATATCACCGAAACAACATCCACCATCATCACAACTAAAATAATAATATTATCTTTAAACAGTGTTGCAAGGCAACTCACTTATTCAATTAAGCCCTTCCAGGGCATGTGCAAAGGTGGAGAAGCACAAATATCTATTTAGCACTTCTGTCCAGATAGCTTGAAATTGATCTTTGAATGCTTCTCTACCTAGATGGATTCTAGTGCTATAATGAACTATAATTTTTAATGCAGTTATTATTTAACTACGAGGGCATAGTGTGAATGTGGTACTTGAAATCTCAGTCTACAAAATTTTCCCAACAAGTAAAAGTTCTAATTTATTTAACATTATAATTTTCCCACTACATAATATTTCTTACTTTATTTTAATACATTTATGTAAAACTTGGCTTACAAATTTTGCAGCAAACTTATTAGTTCCTTAATACATAAATTTATGCATAAAAAATATTTCATGATCAATACATAAGTTTAAATATATTTTCATAAAACATACCTTCTATAATAGGAAATGGCAAGACATCCATAACAGCAGAATCCCACCAACAAGTATACCTACAAATAAATTAAAATATACAATTTCATTGAAAACAATAATTTTCAGCTACAGAAAATGAGACGACTTCAAAAGTTTAAAAGATTTCCATTAAATCCAAGCAATTTTTAATTTACCTAACAAATATATTTGACTAAAATAAGATAGCAAGTATATTGATCTTACAAATTTCTATGACAGATGTGTAGCCCAGCAGCTAATGAATTATGCAGATAAAAGTCTGTCATGAGTTCCCATAATGGAGTCAGGGACTTGTCAGGGCGATACACTCCCAAAAATAAGTTGATAGCATTCTGTTTGTCAGCATCTAGGAAATAAATAGTACATGAATATGACACGCATTTAGTAAAGCTTTTATCATTTGATCGAGAATAAAGTACAGCTGTGGGAAAATAATCAAAACCCTTTTATCCCTACATAGTTCAAAGACAAAGTGAACAAAATGCAGGGTGTTTCGAAAATATCTGGCCAAATTGTAAAGGGTGGTAGAAGGGCCCAAAATAAACAATTTTTGTCAAAGATTGTGTGTCCGGAAATGCTGCATTTAGGTAGAAGGTGCTGTTTAGGTAAGTCAATACTTACTATCATTTCTGTGGCGTAAGGTGTCGTTCCCAGCTCGGATTTTCAATGACAAGCTCTGAATTCGTATAGTGATGCGTGCCATTGAAAATCCAAGAGTGGGATGATGCCATACACCCTATAAACAATGTTATCAACTGACCTAAACAGCATCCTCAACCACCTAAAACTGGCATTTCTAGACACACATTCTTTTGACAAAAAATGTTTATTCTGAGCCCCTCTACTACTCTTTATATTTTGGCCAGATATTTTTGAAACATCTTGTATATATATGGAGGTTACTATTAATATTTTTTATTAGTATTTCAAACTGTATATTAAAAATTAAATTTAAAAAGAAACTTTATGAACTGTTTGTTTGGGTTCTTTAAAAGCAACACAATATAAAAATTTCAGAATAAGGACATTAATTAGAAAAATGTGAATTAGTCTTCTAAGCAAATGCAACAAATTCATAATACAGATACGATTGGACCAAATGATTTGAAACTTGGTATGCAAGTTTAATTTTGATAGGGATTCTAAATTTGGCATTGAAATTAGATGTCATTGGAAATTATGATGTTTGATGCACACTTTGATATGAAAATGGTTCTTTATGCGAAGTTTCAGCACATAAATTTATAAGTACACATAAAAAGATTCACTTAGTTTAAAACCAAAAACATCCTATTAAATGCTTTATTGAAAATATTCATTCATAATAAAACTTAAACCCTTTCTTTGATCAAAATTAGAAATAGCATGCGAGAAAACAAATAAGCAACAAATGCAGGGCTGCCAGAAAAAGTACTGGTGAAATAGTAGCATAAATTTTTTAAAAATAGTATCAAAAAGTCTCTTCTTATCCTATTTTGGTAGCAATTTTATTGCTCAGATACAAAATGGACACAACATGGGCCAACTAAGCATGAGACAGACATTGAAGATCACCAAGAAATTTAAATTTCAAAATTGAAAAATTAAATATTTTTGTTATAAGGTTTCACAATAACCTAGCAATTACAGATTCCAATGCTTTTCTTGCATGATTGCATTGCTTGGAGCCAAAGTTACGAAATTTGTATCATTTGGAAAATCCCCCAAAAATCTGAAAATATTTTTTCTGTCCATAATTTAAAAGACAACTCAAATTGCGTTGACCTTGGTGAATTTTCAAAACAAATTTTGAAAATAGGAGCTTTTTAGACTTTGCTTAAAAAAGATACCCCTAGTCACCAAGATTTAAAAATGGTAGAAAAGTTGCCTCCCCATTGTCCCCCCCTGTGGCAACCCTGCAAATGATACTCACAAAATGAACAATCATAAAATAAAATTAGTATGGTATCCAAAAGTAAAAGGTATCACAATAGAAAATAAAATAGGAACAGCAGTATCTAAAATATGGTGTATGCAATAGAATAAGTGAAGAATTCAGTTACCTGAAAAAGTGTTGCTATAATATCTCGATAATGTCTGCAAAATATCTCGGGAATGAGATGAGAGGGGGGCGATTTTCCGGTATGTCTTCACTCTGTGTACTAGCTGCGATCCACCATACTGCAATGCCAATGTATCACCATGGTCTTCATAGAGCTCTTCCATCATTCTGAAGAACACATAGATAATGCTGATTTTCATTGAATATATCAATTCTAAAGCTAATTTTATTTAAAAAACTGAAGTACCATAATATTTTCACATGAACAGTGACAGACAGATACAGAGACATCAGGATATTACTGAGAGGTTGATGCTTCTAGGAGGCAGTAAAGCCAATTAAAAAATTTTTTAAATATTTTTTCAATAAAAAGACAGTCAACTTTTTTTAGCTGACCACTGACCACTCAGGGCCCCAGCACCACAAGGAGCACCCAATGGGTGAACTGCTGCTACTCAGGACAATCACTTATGTCCAAGCGCTTCCAAACAGGGATTTGAATCATTATGGGTGGCAGACAAGAGCTATGACCACTATACCAGCTAAACTGAAATAAATAGATAAGAATTTAATATAATATGAGGGAACAAGAATCTATGTATTCTAATCTTGAACATAGAAAATTATTTGTTTCAGTGGTTTGGAAAGAAATTTAATTAATAATATAATTGATTATTAATTCAATAAACAAATTAATAATGGTTCAAATAAAATGTTTCGGATTTTTAGTTATCTTTTGTTTGAAACACTTCAGTTTATTGCCATGCTCCTCTCTATCTAATTTTGTAATACTTTTAGATAATATAGAATAAATGTAAAGCTTAATGAAAAGTGAAAAATTGTTGTCACAAGAAAATTAAAGTTATACTACTTCTTTGAGTAAATGTTTCTTGATTCAACTAATGTATTAAACATCATATTGCTTTAACCACTTAAAGCACAAGTTTTTTTCTGAAAAACTGGTAAAAAATGATCGAGTTTTTTTTTTGACAGAAAATGAATATATAGGTATAGTGTAAGTTATTTTTTGCAATTTCAGTTGTGGGGGGCATTAGAAATAAAATAACGTGAAATACAAGAGCGCCCGTGTGAGACATGGGCTCGTGCAAATTTGCCGGTAACTTTCGCCAGCGTCAGACACGGGTAAATGAATTAAGTGGTTAAACGGTATATTTTATTTTGAACATTTTCAAAATCGTAAATGCTGGTAGATGGTTATATTTCTCGAGTCAGTCCGTCACTGTATATTAATGAATGAAAGAGTCAACTTACCGCATTGTATCAGTGTCAAACTCTAATTTAGGGTTTTCTAGAACACCAAGAATGTATAACTGCAGACAAAAATTAAATTACATTTTTTGTTAAAACTACCAAAAGATATACAAAATATACAAGCCAATGAAATTTAATGATGAGTTGAACAAAAATCACATCTAATTATCATAACCTGTCTATTTTGTAATTTTAACATAACTTTGCTATTTATAGAAAGATGCTTACAACTACCAGTGATCCCAAATTAATAGTTAAAGGTCAAGTATCTATAATCTGAGCTCATAATTTGTAATGAAAAAGCTGCTTAGAAATACACTGCTGGCCACCGTAAATGCAACACCCTGAAGGAAGCATGCAAATAATATGAAATTTACAACATGCATTAGCGGAGGTGAGATAGGCAAATGATTAGAATTTCAGCGCAGACGCACATCACGCGCGCCTGTGGCGCCACTTCAAAGCGCTATTTAAGGCTTGGAGATTTCGATGATTTCAAGTACGGCAATTGGGTTTTTCTTGTGGTTTTTTCAAAAAAAACGATCAATTATGCCTCGTAGAAAACAGCGATCATCTTTTGATCAAGTATCCGAGTTCGACAGAGGAAGAATAGTGGCCAACCGAGATTGTGGATTATCTTTCAGGGAAATCGGTAGTCGTATTGGACGAAACCAAACAACTGTAATGCGGATATGTGATCGTTGGATGCAGGAGGGTACGACGGACCGACGTGTTCGATCGCATCCACCTCAGTGCACCACTTCACGTGATGACAGGCATATTGTGCGTATGGCAGTGACGGATCGCTCAGCCACATCACGAACCATAGCACAGCACATTCAGTCTGTACCGCATCATCCAGTGTCTGCGCGTACCATACGACGCCGTTTACAGTAGAGTGGTCTGTCCGCAAGACGTCCATTGCTTCGTCTACCCTTGACGCAGAACCACAGACGTTTCCGCCGCCAATGGTGCGATGAAAGAAGGATGTGAACGGCAGAATGGAATGAAATTGTCTTTACTGACGAGTCACGCTTCTGTCTGCAACACCACGATGGTCGGACTCGAGTCTGGAGACACCGTGGAGAGAGGATGCTGAACAGCTGCGTTATGCACCGCCACACTGGTCCTGCACCGGGTATTATGGTATGGGGCGGTATTGGATATCACTCTCGCACTCCTCTAGTACGCATTGCCGGTACTTTAAACAGCCAGCGCTACATCTCCGAGGTGTTGGAGCCAGTTGTCCTTCCTTACCTTCAGGGCTTGCCCACAGCCATATTTCAACAGGATAATGCGTGACCACACGTGGCACGCATTGTGCAAGGGTTCTTCGTCAATCGCCAGATTGAATTGCTTCCCTGGCCAGCTCGCTCTCCGGATCTTTCACCGATAGAAAACATGTGGTCCATGGTTGCTCAACGATTGACCCAGAATACATCCCCAGCTGCCACACCAGATCAACTTTGGCAACGTGTGGAAGCTGCTTGGTATGCTGTACCCCAAGAACACATCCAAAGTCTCTTTGAATCAATGCCGAGGCGTGTGGCAGCGGTGATCTCCAACAATGGCGGCTACTCTGGCTACTGATTTTGGCAGGAACCACACTTCACAGAAGTCTATAACCTCCCAAAACTATGCTGCATGCAAAATAATGAGTGACCAATCTAATCTAATATCTTAAAAAGTATGTTGCTATATCTTTTTAATGTTTGGAAAAACAAATTCAGACATAAGATATTTCAGATAAATTCTGGTTAAAGTCTGAACGTTGCACATAAAATACTTGTATCAAATTATTGTTTTTTTTTACTCATTAGTTTATATTGACTGAAATGCAATAAATATATATGAAATTGTCCACGAGGCTTTTTACATAAAACGAAGTGGTTGGTGAAACTCACTTGGAATGCTAAAGCAGCTTTGCCCAGGGCAAATTGGGCAGTATTCGTCCGGTCCAAGCAGTCCACACAGTTCACTCGTACAACACCAGTTTGCAGTCTAAAGTTATCTTTTCGATGGCCGCCAATCACAAGTTTTTTATTGCTGTGGGGATTAATTTCCTGGCAGTAGAACTGTTCTCTGTTGTGAAATATTCCAATTTTGCTGATAACGCCGTATGCAATATGAGCAAGGCGAGACATTACACTAGCCTCTTTTCTAGAAAGACAAGAAATCTTTAAAATTATTATTTCCAAAAATACTGTCATTAGTTTCAGAATTGTTAACTTAAAAGATGAAATTTTTAATGAGGTAAGCTTCCCCAAAACATTGCTTAGAAGAATTTTTATTAAGTCAATAATATTTAAAAGGTTTATTAGTCAAAATATCTTGAAAATCTCCACATTCACACATGGCTACCACAACTTTACAGCAAGAAAACTTCATGTCCAATGTAAATATCTGTAGTGTTCAAAATTTCCTGTACAGACATTAAGGAGAGGTAGGGGACATAATTAAGCTGTACAGAAGTAAAGGGATGTGCATCCAAAAGCACCAATCGGATTTGCTAGAGGGTGCTGTTAGCCAGTTTAAGACATCATCATTTTAGACATTGATTTTGTATGGGGTTACACGTATCCTTTCATGAATGAAATGGCTGATATGCACCAAACATATGGGGTAAACAGAAATGAATGAGCCCCTGTGAAATTGCAGTGTGAATTGGTTCTCCAACAGACATGTACCAAATCATTAAAGGCTTACGGGATTGTGCCAGACTGTGTGAAACGAACATTCCATGGTAATAGGCAAGCTTGCACTCCAGTACCATGGAAGCATTCCATGGCACTGGAGTGCAAGTGTGGAACTTGCACATTAGTTTCTGCTTTAAAGTGGTATAGAGCCTGAATTTCCAGCTTGTGTTCTCTTAGATGAAGCTCCTTTCACATGTGAGGGGGTGTTTAATGTGCACAATGCTTATGTGTGGTACATGACAATCCAAGAGTTACATAAACACATGATGCATAACAGTATGCTGTTTCAGCACATATTGTTGGTGACTCTTCGATCAGGTCATACTTGTTGCATGACTTGATGGGTGGATTTGTCGCATACTTTTGGACAAAGTGTTGCTGAAGTAATGTTTCTGTCTGTTTGCCATCAAATTTGTTATAAGCACGACAAGACTCCAACATATTTCTGCATTATTGTGCGTGAGTTTTGTAACTACTTTTGGGGCATGAATGGTCTGGAAGGGGTGAACACGTCACTTGGCCACCATGATCATACAACTTATCAATAATTTTTTTTCTTCGAGGGATAACTCAATGGAATAAGGTATAAGACTCCATTGTCTCTGAAGCTGACAGCAGAATGCATGAGAAAAGTGTAACTTAGTCAACCAAAAAGTACTTCATGGTGGAGATAGGTTGCATACATACTATTATAATGCAACTTAATTTTTGTAGTGGTGGTTAAGTTCACCACAACCTCATTGAAAGAGTCGCTGATGAGAGTGACTGAAAAAGGCCAGGAATTTCAGGACATGTACAGCAATCCACATGTCAACGCCAGCAGGTGTACATTACTGTCGGTGGTCTCAACTTTAAGTACCTAGTGTGAAACTAAAATTTGGCAAGTAAAAGTATTGTTCGTATATTTACAATCTTTCCCTTTTACACCTTAATATACTCTAATATATCCAGGTAGTGCTGGTGTACATACATCCCTACATGAATATGGTTTAATTTTGTGTTCCTACTTCCCTTTAAATTTTGTACAGAAAGTTTAGAAGCACCCTGTATGTGTTAAAAGTAAGCTTTTACAATAATATCTCAAGGTATGCTTAATTATCAGTGTTTCTCGATTGTAAAGAATAAGTACTGTGATGATTTATAGATTGAAAATAACCTTAGAATGACTTCACCCTAGAATGTGGATAAGAATAAAAGACATAAAATAGAAGGACGTCTGAAACTGCAAATGACTTGATATGCAGTGCATAGTAGAAATATCACAACTAAAATTTAATTTTTAGTATAAATTAATTTATGCTGTTCACAAACACAAAACTTATTTTCATACATAGGCCAGCAATAAATTTACATTTTGGGAAAATGCTTACGATTTGTTAGTGTGAGCCATGTCAAAGCCGATATTAACAATCTGGTGTTGAGGAGGCAAGAACTGATTTAAATAATTGATGGCACTACAAAATTCTTCACTTAAGATACTTTCATGTCTCTTTTGTTCCTTTTTCTTCACCAAGTTCAAGACCACAATAGGGGAACCGTAACGTCGAAGGAGTCCATTAAAATGTTGTCCGGCAACATAACAGAATGGATCAGAAACATCCACTACATGAAAAATAAAAATATGCTTTATAAAATAATCAATAATGAAAACTTAGTCTAGCTTGAAAAATAAATATTTTATAAAACAATTTTCTAAACTTTTTTAAAAGTGAATCTCTATAGAAGGACAAGTATGAATTGTTATTATACACACATAAGACTTCACAACTAGTCATTGGTGTACCCTAATAAAAATACAATTAAATGTTTAATTTCAAATAGTTTAGTCATTTATATATTTTCTTAGTCAATCTTCCAATTGTTTTTAATCAAGTAAATTCTTGGCAAAGAGTACATAGAGCACCATTTACAAGGATTTGGGTTTAGGTTTATGGCACCAAATAGATAGTACTAATTGTCTGAGGAGTTCATATGCATATATACCTTCTGCAACCCTACATAGCTTTTGACCAGTTTTGATCTTAACCTATAGAATCTTTCCCAAGATCCTTTTAACTAATAAATGTGGTTATTTCATCATTATGTGTTGTGGGGAAGAAGCAATACTACACTACTTGGAAATCTCATGACACTCGAAAAGTTAAAAGCCATTACACTAAATATAAAAAGCAATGTCTAAAAGAAATAAAAATATTTTATTTCTTTTAGCCAAGGTTTTTCCCTTAAAAATGATAGAAAAGATATATTGAATACAGAAATGGTGTAGTTGATGAGCATAAAAATTTGAAATGTGCTTTACTGTTAGAATTTACTTGGATGCCAAGAACATATAAGCATCGGATCACATAATAAAAGATGATTGTGCATTACTCCTGTGACCTTATCAAAGTCTACTTAAAAAATGATTTCACATCTTCAATTTTTATAAATATACCACCTTTTACAGGTGGTTGCACTACTTACAAGCAATTGTGGGCTTGGGAACCATTTTAGATATATCCTGTGACCACTGAGATGGGACAGAACCTCTCATCTGGACAAAGGAGGTGAAATGACCATGACTGAAGGATGAAACAGAAGAATCAAATACTATTTGTTCAGTTTCAACTTCATTAGCCACATCGCCCTGAAAATAAGAATACAAAGGAGAAATGAATTATTACTGTTACAAGGGATTGCTTTAGAAATCAAAATTCAGGATTAAAATAACCCCACTTTCTGATTAAATTAAAATTTTAAGTTAATTTGTAAAATGATATTCTTACAATTAACTGAAATGAATAAATTAAATAATTCGATGAAATACATTAGCAAAGTTAGAAACATTAAACACCAATCCTATTGCCATAATTTTAACTTCCAACAGCTGATTAGCCATACCAAAATCTAGTGATGAATTAAAACTTACTTTGTCATTAGTACCTCTCTTCAAAAATCTTGTTCCAGCATACTTTTGAGAGCGTCTAGCAATAAGTGTTAAATATATTGAATGTCCATAAATACTTAAATCTGCTTAAGTTAAGAGATGACTATTATATGAAATTAAAATAGTTGTGGCAATTTTTTAAATAAAATCAAATAGCTTATGTATGATTAAAAGATAAAATTTAAAAAAAAGATTATTACCTTTATGTAGCCACACACAATAAAAATTTAAAGTAGCTACACACAGGTTGTTAAATAAAAATCTTATCAAGGTGTAATAGCTTTATATCATCAAAACACATGGTTGGTTGGATTTTTATAGCAAAGTCAAACATAGAAGGAAACATTTTGATATTTTATAAAAATGCTCAAAGAGAAAGCAGAATATTTAAGAAAGAATTACAGATATTTTTCTTTGAAGGTACATAAAGTTTTAAAACTGTTTTAATGTTTTTTGTTTTCAGAAATTGCACATACATTTTACTGTACAATATATAAAAGAAAAAACATACTTCATAAACTTTATCTTGATACTAAATCAGTTCAAAAAGGATACTTTCTTGACCGACAAAACCATGAGTTATATAGAGCAACCAATCAGGATGTAAATCCACAAGTTCCAACAAATATGAATTCCAAACAAACCTCCAATGAGGCTTGACTTTCACACCGTAAGACACTTGACCTAACAATGCAAAATACCAAAATCAAATACAAAAATGTAATTTTTAGATAAAAAATGTTTGACAAAATTGTTTCAAACAGTACAATAAATCAAATTTGTATTTAAATAGTCTTAAAAATAATTGAGTATTTATTCCACAAACAAAATTTGAAGTGTATGATATGTAAATAGAGACCCTCATCAGCTAGATGAAATTAATGATTTTCTGATTCATGTAATTTTGGCTAGATTCTCAACCAACAGTCTGATAATTTTTTTTATGAACTTTAAAGATTACTGTCACAGAATTCTCTATATTTTATACCCAGAACACAGAAAGAACAGTAATACCAATCACACTATTTTTAAGAAGCCATGGATTGATGAAGCATTTTAACGAAACAAATAATTTATTTAGTAAAGCAGATTCATACAGCATCACATCATGAGTTAAAACATTAATGCAAAAAACTGTCATATTAATTCCATGTGAAGTGAACAAAGTAATATCACAAGTTGAGTTGTAAGTATGCTTTAGCATCGGATAAAAATATCCAATATCTTATTCCAGATAAAATATTGTAATACCTTTAAATTTAAAAATGCACTATCAAGGCAGTATAATTTTTTTCAGTTTGGTCAGTTTTGCAATTCAAACACCTCAAAGCTACGATTAATTTAGGGGTGCTTCCCACAAGATTTGAAGTCTGTTTTCTCTCTCCGTATATAATACATACCTCTTTATCTGATGAAAAACTTTTAGCAAGATGTGTGAAAGACAGTAGAATATTTTCTCAAACAGGAACAGGAATGGGAAATGAGGGACATTGTAAACTACACACATATGCCTGATAAAAAAGATACTAACCAGTTTCTTTGGGCAATGCAGAAAGATCTTCGTTAGACCGCAATTCAGACCACACAGCATTTTCACTTTCTGATGAATTATCGAACTGAGAGGAGCTGGTGCTACTTCGAGTTTTATTAGCATTTGCACCATCAACTGAGTTCTGAAAACAATGGAAACCAATTAATATTTCTATAATTGGAAAATAATAAATTGCAATACAACTTTCTAAAAAAATAGCCAAGATTCAAATGCACATTTCAATGGATGGTCACCAATGTATTTATGGTGGTTTAAGTACTTTTTACTGATTTCTTTACACCTTTTTACTCATTTACTTGTTCCTTAGAAGCTATTTAGTACAGCAGTAATATATAAAATTTTAAGTCAATATAACATCCTTTAACTACAGAGAAGTAGGTAAAAGTGCAATAAAAATAACACCTATAAATTAATCACATATCACATGAAAACAAAAAGAAAGTAATTTTTAAATAAATCAAAACTATTTTGAAATACCAACTAAACAAAGACAACATGTTTTCATTATACACAGATTAATTTAAAACAGCCACATTTGTATAGCAGCACTGTTAACTAATCTAACTGTTAACAGCCCATAGAAAATGTTTATTACAATACATTGCATACACTGAACATAGTGAATGTTGAATACCAGTGACTTTCATTAAGAATGGATGTTTCTTACTTCTCAAGTAAATTGATACTTGGAATTGGGATTCACTCAGACTTCCTAAGCGGGTTGGTTGGGTTTTTATTTCACAAGGGCCATATTTGGCCAAGCTCTATCAAACAGGTTTCTGGGTTGTTTGGGTTTTTGATACATGGGCCATATTTGGCCAAGCTACACCAAGCAACATCAAACAGACATCCAGGAAATAAAGTTTTAACAAACAGCAATTTAGCTTTCATTTGAACAAACATAAACACAAACAAAAATTTTTGTGGTGGTGATGGGGAGAGACTGAATGTAGTTATAGTTGGAAACAAGTTCTGGTTTCTTAAAAGAATACATATGAATACATAAAGAATACCTTGACTATGACACATAGTCATAGTCAAGGAGGTTAACAGGTGTGTTTTTTATGAAAATGGTTTGAAAACATTTTTTGAATGCCTGAAATGATAAAACAGATGTAGAAAGTTTGGAATTATTTGATTGCAGTTTCATCAATAAAAAAGTAATTTTAGTGAAAAAAAGAATATTCCCTAAGTTATTTACCAGTTAATCCAATCTTTCATTAGAAATTAGAGTAGAATCTCAGCAAATCGACAAAATTTCAATTGATATTTTCAAGTTGATGAATCATTTAATTTTTCTATCGCTTTGGGAGTGTGAATCCCATCAGCCAGCCCCTTGGTTGTGCCATTGAACCAATAGGATCCTATTAAGATTGCAATTGCGAAAAACAGTTAAAAGAAATTACCCTCAAACTTTCTAGAAAGTTATCTGCCACTTCTTCTGATGCTCCCTCAGTAGTCTTCAGTTGCGGATCCCAGAAAGGGGCACTCTTGGACTGCTCTTCATCTTGGGAGAGGTTAAAAGACGACAGTTCCCTCAGAACAGCCATATTGAATTGGAGAGTGTGTGTCAAGTCATAACTGTAGCTGTAAATTGGAAATTTTGAGGTTACTCTCAATGTAAGAAATAAATATGAAAAACTTTATTCATCTGAGAGGTGGAGGAGGAACCTGGAGCACCCCATAGGAGCACCTGAATTGTTGTCAATGGTATTCATTTATAACATAGAATATGTATGCAGTTAAAAGTATATTAAAATGATTTAATTATTTCAAGCAGGACTGTCAATTTATACCCAGAAAAACGTAACACATAATGGAAAAAATTACACATCTGAGTAGGCAGTCTAACATTTATAGAACTTAAAATACCCTGCTAAAGCTAAAATACCCTAAAAAGCTACTGTCTGTCTAACACAAGAACTGTTCCAGTCTGCCCTTTTCTGTTGCTGTAAAAATGGACCATACCCTATTTTCCATAGGGGATGCTTCAAGAAATGTTTTCAAGTTTGTCACAATGGTACACTTGAGATAACAAATTGTAAATAAATGTGTTTAAACTACCTTTTTCCAACGCAAACATTCGAGAAAAATAAAATAAAATTTTATCCTTGAGAGTCACCCCAACTCAAAATGAACGAGCCCTGTTACTATAGCAACCACTACCCGAGACTTGGTGTTGGGAGCAGATCTCATGAAAGACAGGCAGTACGAGCTGTGCTCATAGTAAAATATAATTTAGTCACCATAAAATTTCAAATTTGATTAAAAAGACAACTAATTTATGTATACAAGTATAAAGTACAAACAGCAATAAAATTTAATTCATAATTTTGAAATTACAACAGGATGTTAATTTAGCAGTTGTGAAAAGTTGTAAAGATATTATCATTTCAAGAGAAATCAAGTTAAACAGTGTTTGTTTAGTTTTGTAGTTCTTCTTTAGTTCAGTTTAGAGTGCTGCTCTATGGTAATATTTTGCTCCAAGAGTACATTGGATTGGAGTTGTCATGTTTACCTTCCTTACTCATAGGAGCTGAAGAATATTTATAACACTATACATCTTTCTAACATTGGAATTAATAGATTATTTTATACAGACAGACAGCATCATTTACCAGATATTTTCTTTCAATTTTCATGAACTTTTATTCAATACATGAAAATAACTTATAACAAATCATCAGAAACCTACCTGAAGTAGAAGTCACTAGAAAGATCCATGCTTTGAAACAACTTCACATACCTAAAACATGATAGATTTATGTAACAATTGTATACAAATAAATGCAACTTGCCTATAAAAGAAAATTAACTCTAGTTTTTATTCATCAAACTTTAATCAGAAATTTACATATAACCTATTTTTAAAATATTGGATACTTTTAGCTGCTGAATCTGATAATCAACTAATACAATCAGTCTCAAATTAATTGAAACATTGGAAACAAAAGTTACTTTTCAAATTTCATATTATTTTTAATGCCAGTAAATTTATTTCTATACTTTTTTCCTGTTTCTCATGTGACATTCTTTATTTAATACAATAAATAAATTCGTATTTCATATATAACCGAATTAGTTCACTTTGACTAAAACAAATTTATTAAAACATACTTTGCTTCATGGGGATGCATATTCTTTTCTCCATCATTAGGGATATAAACCATACATGTATCCTGAATTTTGTAGATCGTATGGTGGCCAATATAAGCAACTCTTTTTCTCTTGGTGATTAATATAAGATAGTATCCCTCCAAGAATCGCACGAATCCTAAAATCAAGAACACATAAGAAAAGGACAAAGTTGTAAGAAAGTTGAAATAACTTCATTAAATAGTTGGTTTTCATGTATAAATTTATAACAGATTGTGCACTTAAATTTTTCTCCACGTCAGTGATTTTCAACTGGTGTGCCTTGTAGATGGTGAAATGGTTTAAATTGTAAGATTTATTTCTTTTCAATAATTTAGTTTTGAACTTTAGACCAAGTGTAAATAATTTCAAGTAATACCACATAAATAATGTTGAGTATTGTTTAAAAGTATATAATAAATTGTTTCAAAAAGATTTTTTTAAAAGTCACTGGAAAAAGGGTTGGTAAGCAATTATTTTTTTAATCATAATTGTACCTACTTTTTTGAGGGAACAGTAAAAATAATTTTTTTTGGTGCACTGCAGAATTAAGTTTAAGTGTGCTGTTGAAAAAGGTTGAAAATCAATGCCCTAAGTGAATGAAAAGAGTGAGAGGAACCTGAATAGGGAGACTCAAGTTTTATGTAATTTGGAATAAAGTAATATAAATCCATAAAAACGAAACAAATTATGTAGAGTTGAAAAATAAGTAATGGTTAATAATGCATTTTACAAATCATAAAAGAAACGGGAAATTTTTATTAATGTCTCAATGATGGCATGTTCCTTTTCATATGCTAAGGATGTTTCTAGATGTGAATTGCATTAAAAACATTTACTTAAGTTCTGAGTACCATAGTTAAGTACATGTTATATTTTAACAAGGGAATTGTTCAATCTTCTTGGCATAATGCTCAAAGAATGTCCTTTCTCCGTATCCAACCCTCAAGTTCCCCTTTTCCTTTTCCATCAGAGAATTTCAAGGGAAAAAGGGGAAGAAAAGTATTTTATCTAAAATTGTAATTGAATGAACCTGGAGTCGCTCTAACCATTTCCAATAGTCTAATTCAAAGTTAAAACATAAAATTCCCATACAAGTACAGACACAAACATTAAAATATCTCGGGGGAAAGATTACAGGGGTGTGTTCTATGGTCGCAGCTGGCGTGAAACTGTTTTCGTTCTCACTTTTAGTTCTGCAACAGTTCTGAGGTTTGCAGCTCTGCAGCAAGTGCTGTGCTCGTAGTTCACTCATTATAAAATACAATATTTTCTGAAATGATGTTCCTTGAAATGTTGTTAAAAACAATGTAAATCAGCTACAACTTTAAAAAATTATTTGTTTTTAAGCATTTTGAGTTATAGCAGTGCCACAACTTTTGATTATTGAAGTTTGTTGAATAATGACAAATGTATTGTTAATTTAACATATAGTACAAACTTCTTTAAATAATTTTATTAATGACATAATTAAAACAACCGATAACAAAACGTTAGACGAATAATTCCATAGTTATTTTACTCTCAACTTGATTAGCTGATGCCACTTGAGCAAAAGAAAAATCGCAACATGAAGAGTTTTATTGGAGGCGCTTCTATCGCAAATGATGTCACCACAATTATGCAAGAAAAGACATGCAAATAGAATTAGAAAACCATTTTTATGAAAGTATTTTAAAATGATTATTCAAAATCTTACCGACAATCCCGAAAGAAGATATTGTGCCTTTCAAATCGGTGACAAACTTTTGACCTTGCTTTGACCTATTGCCACATTTGATCATGTTTAAGAGATCCCTGATCTCTCTTTTACTATACTCCACCTATACAAAAAGTAAAAATTTACTTTGAAAAGATTTAATATGTACTGAAACAAAAAACTCCTATTAAAATTTAATCTATAACATATTCTATAGTTTATATGCTACATATTCAATTCTATATGCAAATGATATGGTTAACTGACAAAAATTGGCACTTTCAGCTCTAAATAAAATAGATTGTTGATAAATCATTGTGATTGAGAAAAAAATAAAAGAAAATTATTCATAGAATTAGTTTGATATGACAAATAATTTAAGCATTTACTTGAGAAGCTTATAAATTTAATTTCCATTGCTGTGGATAAAAAAAATACATCACACACACATCCAGGACATTATACAATCACTAAATCCCTGACATCACACCTCAGGAAGGAAATGCTCACATAACAGTTGTTCCAATTTGTGAAACTCAAGTGTATATTTCTGTTCTAATAAATTGGCATTTGAGTCGCATGGCTTTGGATGAGTCTATATGTTCAATTAGAGGGCAGATTAAACGGAAACAATATGCTTCCACAATTGAAGTGTTTGGCATGGTTTTTAGCTGAGTTTATAGTTTGATGCCAGAAGTTCATGGCAGTGATTGTGAGTCCACGAAAAATAATCTCCTAAGGTGATCGCCATACATGATTTTGAGTATGGCAGCCCTTTCTACTGGAGACCTTACCACCTCAGTAAAAATAGACTTCTCCAAGATCATTTGCCTTTTCAATGGAGTCTTTGTCTTCACAAGCACCTTCTAGAAAGCATTTTTCTAACATATGCTCTCATACAAAAGTAATATCAGCAAAAATGCAGAGTTTTCAGATGCCAATGATAAATACAAGGTACTTATGTATTTTTAATTAACGTCATACTGGAGCAACACAATGGGCTATTGGCGATGATTGGGGATCAAGCCTGAAGGGAAAGATTGGAGAAACCACAAATTTTGAACCACTGTCTGATGACGAGGTCACACCTGAGCTGGCACCCCACTCTCCAAACTTTCACACCATGGCAACATGAGGACATTTGATTCTACAACAGATTTAACATGCACCAGCCCCCTTTGTACACGACGGTCATTGGTTGGATTCGAACTCGCAGCGCTCTGGTTGCTAATCTGTTGTTCTTTAAATCAGGCTACCGCGGCCCCATGATAAATGGAAGAAAGGTGAAACTAGGGCACCAAAGGTGGTGGAAAGGTATACTGGTGGATATTAAAACTCTTTAGAAACAAACAATTGTGTTTCGGCAATGTTAGCTTACTAAGTTATTCTAATTCAAATTATGATTTAATGCTGATAGATCTTTCTTTGTTTATTACTCATTGTATGTACATAATTTTTATTCTAATATTAAATAAACTGGTTTAAAAATTTGTTACATCTTTCTTCTACTCTATGCACTATATTTCTCTCTAACTAATTAATAATAGCCACACCAAGAGCAATAATTAAAAGTGATCAAACTATATTCTGGTGCTACGAGTTACAATAATGCAACTGAAGCTGAGTTAGAATCAATTAGATTATAACTTGTGCAAATCTTATGAAGCTAAGACCTAATGAAGTATCATTCATAGAAATTTAAATGTTTTTAAATGAATAAGTGTTCTGAAAAGAATATTGTGTATGTCCAAATATGCATTCATTAGATTTTAATGGCAAGGCATATGAAATTTTACTGAAGATTTTATAAACACTCAAGTAAACACATAATATTAGGGGTACATAAATTTATATATTTTTGTATACATAAATTAGGAATTTAATTTCTACTGTGTACAATGAAAATTTTATCTTCAATTTTCAAAGGAACAGATATAACTTTAATAGAAATCAAAACATACTTTATCATCAACAACATTGAGCTCCTTTGACTCAGTGCGATCTATCTTCAGGACACGAAATTTACTCTCTGTATTGTTGCATCCCACTAAATAAAGTCTCTGAAATTGAAAGATAAGGGGTTTATAATTGCATATAAGATCAGTGATACAAATTTTCAATTTGAATCAAAATACATTTTAGCGTTCAAAGGAATTCAAAGAAAAGGATTTTGAAAAACATGTTTTCATGAAATGGTTTTTGTTGTGATTTCTCAAATTCACTGAAATGTTAAGAATGATTTATTTATTAAAAAAATGTAGTGTGAATATATATGTATTTAATAGTCAATAGCACCAACTTGAGCACTCAAGGCAATAGCCCCAATAGCTTCATATGTAAATTTGTATACATGTATTGCTGACTAAAATCCGTTTATTCATCTCACCATATTATGTGCATATTTGCAATTACACCTCATGTTTGGGGTCAGGCCCCCAAAAAAATATTTGGATAGCCCCATAGGCTTTAGATCCCTAGAAAGAACTATTATATGTAAGCAAACTCAATCTTTTGCTATTTTTTTGTACTGACAAAGTTATGTAATTTCTTTGATTAATGACCTCAATTTGTGAGGAAAATAACTACAATTGAGAAAATAAAATAAAATAACACATCAATATCTTGTTTCATTATAAGTATCACATATAACAAACTGAAAAAAAAACCTCAAAAATTTCACAAAACATGGAATAAAAATTGGATTTTTTAAAAAGAAACTGTATAAAGTGATTATTACAAAAAATATAAAATGGGAAAGGCGAATACTTACCGCTTTGGTTTTATACAGATTGATCTTCTGGACAAGACTGACAATTGGATGAGCGATTTGTGCTTTATTGATCATCTTGAAACAGAATTGTTCTTAAGCTAAAATTCTATTGATCGTTAAATAGTACTTTCATAAATTATTCGATAGAATTAACACATCCTGAAAGAGTACGGCGAGTCTTGGAAACTAATTTTCCTCAAAGTTTCATATATAATTAATACATGGATATAATTAATGTAATAAACAATGGCAAAACAGTTTATTCGGAGAATACATTAATTGATTGGGAACGCAGATGTCAGTGTAAAAATAAAAGTAAACAAGACAGCATGCTTTTGGGCAAAGGATAGGGCAAAACCAAATTATGGAATTGATAACAAATTCGAGAAAGCAGACGATGATGATGATGATGATGCTTTTCGGAGAAAAGCAGAGTTGAGGCTTGGCTGCTTTGCCTTGTGCCTCTAGAGAACTAAGATAATAATTCAAAATGCAAAAGATTAAAAACGAGGATTGGTGCCTAAAAATAAGCAAATGGCATTGTAGATGGTCAAAGATAAATTGGAATATATTCCATTCAAAGAATGTGGAATTTTTTGAGTGGAGAGAAAAGCAGACGAGCAAACGAAACTGAGATTTTTATCACAGTGTACAGTTAAACTCAGATGAGATGAAACGAAAAGATTTTACTGTTAAACAAATATATGTGTATGAAAATGAGATTGGAAATGAGAATAGAGGTACATTTTAAGGATTAAAGTATCATATAACTTAATGCTTTTATATAAATCAATTTTTTGTTTCAAATTGTCTTCCTTGATTTCCTGACATTATTTTTTAATAGCTAAAGAATAATGTTCAGTAAATTTTGTTGAAATGCAGTGGTAGATTGAACACTTAATGCCAAAATGAATGAGTTGATTCATTTTAAGTAACTACACACATTTCATCCAGTTGTCCACACATGGGCGGCGTGCATTATGCATGCTATGCACGTCGGTTAGCCACTATCATCATCATCTAATCGGACGATATTTGTAACCTATCACCGAGCGGCTCTGGCAACTCACGGATGTCATAATCTTAAGTATTTGTTTTAATTTCGTTATTTAATAAAAGATCTTTACTTCTAGATCATTTTATACATATGCGTGTAGTTAGTGGAATGGTAAGTGTGTTGCGTTCTTCTAAATAACCATGCTCGTTCCGCTATTTCGTTGATATCTTTCAGTTTTCACTTGAGAAAAATATTGCTCCTTTGTACATCCCAGTTCCTGTGTTTTGTGATTAAATGTCATTAGCATATTTTTTTTCCGATCTGTGTTGCGCATCAATTGTTTAATTTATTTCTACAGTCTACACTTGTTTTTACTGTCTTCGTGTGATGAATTACCTGCATAAACAAAGTAGTAAAATAAGCAGCCGTACTTTTTATATGCTGATGTTTATGTTTGTTTATATGCTTTTCAAGGTTCCAATTTTTGATACATTAATAAAAGAGTTGATTAAAGTTTGGAGAGGCTTATTTTGCAAGATCTATTTCGATCGGGACTGCACTGCACTTAACGCTGGGCAAGATTTCATTATTTCTGAAATTATATTCACTCGTTAGCTGTAAACTCATTGAGGATGTTTAATTATGTTTGGAAAGAACTTTCAACGGTCTAAATCAACTAATTTACAATGTAGTCAATAGGAAACTGAAGTGTAAATTGTGTTTGTCCTTTTAATTGTAGGATATGTCAGTAATGTCTTCTAAATAATAAAATGACAGATGTCTCTTACTCTAACATATTTAAAACTTCCTTTCAGCATTCATGATTAAAAATACAAATAACCTCTCCAAGGTTTGTTCATTTGGAAATTTTAGTAAACTTCTGGAAATTAATGATTTTTTTAATTTCCTGAAGTTTACAAAGGAGCCAGGAAAAGTTTTCCTGGGCCAGGAGCCTTGAAAAACTGGAATTCATTTTGGACTTCTAGCATGATAATTCAAGTGAATTTTTTTAATTTTTCACTCTGATAATAACACTTACAAAGGAAAAATTGACAAATTGTGAGCAAAAAAGGAAAAATAGTTCAAAATGTACATCCTAGATGGCACTGCTAAGAAATGTCCCTTATATTTTCTTCAATGAAACTTGAAATTTACTTTCTAATCATGTAAATAATTAAATTGGAGAACACAAATTGCCACCCCTTTTCTTTTAATTTTTTGTCTTGATTAGTTTTCAGCAGAGTTGGATTGCCTTATGCTTTATCTGTCATATGATATACTTCTGGCAGATATGAGAAAGATGCTTAAAAGCTAAATTGTGCATCAAATACAGAAATTTTAGTGAAAAAAATTAATGCTTCACAGCAAGGTTTTTTAACTAGAAAATGTAATCTCCTAATGACTAGACAGTTTTTATTGTGGTATGCTAATTGCAATAAATGTGATTTCAAATAAATTGTAATGCCTAGAAAACTCAGGAATTTGCTTTTCCAAAAAGTATGAATCAGTCTGGTATCTTAGTATAAATGAGGGTTAGTGTGCCTTAGTGGGTTTGCCCACTACTAGAAATCTGCAAGTTGAAGGCCATGCAAGCTCAATTCCTCCCTGAGTTTTTTCTTTTGTGGGGTTTACTGTCTTTTACTCCCTCTGGTAAACATGGGGGTCGAGACCCAGGATGCCCAAGAGATCTTTCTCTATTTCTCTCCATCCATTACAACTGTTTAACATTATGTGTCATGTTTGGCGCACCCATGACATGGTCTTTGTGTCAAAAAACCAAACCAACCAATTTCATTTTACGCAGTGAATGAGTTATGTAAAATTACCAATTTTTTTTTCTGAAAATACCAGTATCCATTTATAAAGCATTGCCGTTCTTTATTTCTTAGTTTATATTACATGATAGGAAAAGTAGCCAACAGAATGTGTGTATGTGAAACAAAATACAACCATAGAACAATTTGTAAACTGAATGTAATATTATTTTACTACTGATACTGGACTTTCATGGAGCATTTCAAAGGTTTTGTATACTAATCTGAGACAGGAAAATGAGAAAATTTAAAATTAGAAAGTTAAAAGAAACTTCAGGATATAGAAGCTTACACAATAAAAATTTCTAAAAATTGAAAGAATGCTTATTTATGAGAGTTTTGACATTTCATTTTGTTCATTTTCAGTTAGATTATTTATAATTAACCATTTCAATAGTCTTATAATAAAAGGTAACACATTTTCCCACCAATTTCTTTTAATCTAAGAATTGACTAATTGTAAAATAACAATCTAGATTTCTAAAATGTATTTTATCTACATAGTTATCAATATGTTCTTCAGGACATATTCTAATAGATAGTTTTTAATATTTTTAGAGAACTAGGGGTTCTACCCATGCTCACTCCCCTCATGCCAACCCCCAGAAGATAGTTAAGCAATCTTCAGTAATTCTCTGGGGAATCAACTCTCTTACAAAGAATCAAAATAAAAAACAATTAAATAATTGTAGAAGAAAAATTATCAGTTACACTACAACTTCAAGTTATACTTGAAGACTTTGGGATTGTAGTGGATGGTTTGACCAGATTGATGATTTGACTTTATGTTATCTTAGAAGTTCCTGTGAATTCAGCCCTGAAGCTTCACAATGTGCAGATAAATCAAATTTTTAGTGAAAAATCTTCATTATTGTACCAGATGCCAGACACATTTTGCCTTCTAAATTAACTTTTTCTGTTTTCTCATTTCATCTTTTACAGCTTTCCTCTTACCAGTTCAGTTTCTATTTAAACATGCTTTTGTTTGTTATTAGTGTAATCCTTGACAGCACAATTGAATTCATGTTTAAAATATGAATTTGAAATCTCTCATTTGTTTTAATATAAATCAATGAAAGAAAATTCTGTTGACAGAATTGATTTGTGAGTGACCTAATACTTGATCTAGTCATTGCCAAGTAACAAATGCAAATAGGCCCTTTTTCATGCTTATAAGAAAAATATTTTTAAATATGTGAAGTACGAGGGTGTTTCAAAAAGTAAGGTAACAAGAGCTCTGAGAGAAAACCTTTATTCATGAATTCAAAGAGATACACAACGTAGTAAGGCACTGGTACATATTATTCTCCACATAGTCACCATGGTTGTCGAAGCCATCCATTGGTACACCAACGTATCGAAATCGGCGTCAAGGTCATGGAGCCACATCAAGACGGCTTGCTGAATTTCGGCATCGGTTCTGAAATGCAGACCTCCCAAGTGCTTCTTCAATGGTCCAAAGAGATGGAAATCCTCATATATTGCATGTTGTTGAAGTGTTATGCACATTGTGTGAGGAATTTCAGTTATAAAAGATTTAAAGGAAGGGTTTGATAATGCCATATTCTTTACCCATTAATTATTAATTACTTTTTTATCAAGTTTAACTGAAATCAAGCTTTTACTTGAGATTGAACCCTTTTTCAACTGATAATAATACATTTATTTGTTCCATGCTTTCCTCTTTCTGTAAAATGAAGATTTTGAAACTTGGGAATTCTTTTTAACATCCATTTTGGGTGTCGGACAAATGTTTCAATATCTAGAAGCACATTCCATAGTTGTTCTGAGCTAATTTCTGTTTATGTGCAAATAATGCTGAGGTGAAGTGCATCGCAAAATACTGAACAGGAGGAATTTTCAACTGATCAATCCTACATTACATTTTGATATATTTTTTCTCTGGGTGTATTGGTGAGAATGTATCAGATGTGACACAATGACATTTTGTCAGGAATGAAGAAGTTTGAGAAAACCAAGTTAATGGTTGCTTGTAAAGCCATTTCATATCTAAGAGAAAAGTAAGCTTATGATCAAAGCCCCTAATTACTATAGGATGGCTTAGTTGTCTTGATCTAAAGCTCACTAAATTTCTAAAAATAAAAGTATCAAGGATTGCATAACTATAGGATGTAAAAACTTTCATATGCAGCCAAACAAAAACATTTGCTACAATTTAAGTGAAAAAGATCAGCTTTTTATTATCCAACCCTATGAGTAAAATTAATGCAAAAATATGTATGCTATTCTGCTTTACAATTTCAAGTATTTTATGAAGTAAATGAATCAGGATTTGAATAAATAATTCCTGTGACCACTTTTTAATAACAAGTATGTGTATTTGAACCCCAATTAACTTCTTATCGCTACACACATTATAAACATTGATAATACATCACAAAAGCCATTATCATCTTTATTTTTGTTAATTTAAGCTGTAAAAGAAAAAACTGAGCGAAATCTTATCCCTAATGGTCCAAATATATGAGCTCCCACAAATGTTTATTGTGCTTTGTATTTTGTGAAGCAAATGTTTGAATCATGGACAGCTATACAATTCTTTCCTGGTTGATATATTCAGATCAAATCTTGCCAGCTACTTTGGGAGATTTGTGCATTTTAAAACTAAATGTATTAAGTCATTTGATAAAATTTGTTTCATGCCATTATCAGTGTTTTTGCTTTAAAACACTCATCCCTGTAATAAAACGCAGTTTTATGCATATCTTTAGTACAGTTGTAATAAATTTAATTGTAAGTACATGGTTGGGGCCGTCGTGGCTCAGTGGATATGTCCACTGATCTAGCAACCTTCGAGTTGTAGGCGGCGCAGGTTCGATTCCTGTCGGGTGCCATTCCTCTCTTCTGTGACAGTAAAAACTTTCATGTGTGTGTCTGTCTATTACTTGATATTGTATGTCTTGTGTCTGGTTCAGCATGGCTAAATATGGCCCTTGCACCATAAAAAACCCCTAAGTACATGGTCTGTTGGAAATGCAATGTTCTACATAGCAGTGAGGTTTGTTAAATTTTAATGTAACTAATGTATTTTGACTTCATTTCTTGTTTGTTTTAAAAAATGTTTCCTTTTCTTACCAAATTTAATCTTTCAGGATTCCATGCTAAGGATATCAGTCTTCTATGAAAAGTGATTCATTTCTTCAGATTCCAAATCATGACCAGTAAGCTCAGTTTGGTTCGGCTGAACTGCAATGTGACCCTGTCGCCAGCACTCTCCCTGATGTGGCATTCAATGCACTCTTCTATCTATTTGTTTCGGCGGGGTGTATCTGTCTCGTAAGCGTTGGAGAACGTTTCGGAGAGAGAAAGTTGCTGCACCCCCGGACTGATTCAGAGAATGGGGTCCATGATCAGCAGCTTCTTCCAGACTGGGGGGCACTTGCTGTCCCCAGGAACGTCCAGGGCGACTCGGAATGCTGTCCTTGCTCTCCTGCAGGACATGAGGGAGAAGGAGATGTCTCACATCGAGTGGTGCTCTATAGAATCTTACATCAGCAGCATACCAAAGGTGAGCTACCCTACTGTGGTATTTTATGCAGGTTTTTTTATTTATTTCTTGACTATCAACTCAAAATAATACTGTATGTAATGCAGTCAAAACTCCTAATCCATGGAGGGCTGCGGTTGTCCGGTTGGAAGAGTAGCAGATTAGCAACTGGAGGGTTGTGAGTTCGAAACTCGATCCAACCAAAGACTCGTGTGTGGAGGCTGGTACATTTTAAATCTGCCATGACCTCAAATGTCCTCATGTTGCTGTGGTGAGGAAGTTTGGAGAATGGGGTGCCAGAGCAGATGTTGAACCTAATCTAACTGATTCAAAATGACGAAGTGTTGTCCTCGGATCTTTCCCTTGGGGACTGATCCCGAACTGTCAGAAATAGCCCGTTGTGTAGCTTCAGTGTGACATTAATTCACCTACCTAATCTATGAACTGCTCTAAACAGTCTTGAATGGTTTTCTATTCAGCCATTCATATACCTTGACACTGAAGATGGCTAGATGGATTTAAATTGGAAAAGTGGCAATAACTTGTTTGCAAAATAAATGTTTTGGTAAACAGCTTACTTCTGTTAGTTAAATTCAAGAAAAAATTGATTAAAAAGATTTGGAGAATGTAACCTATTGCTCAGTGTAACGAAGAATGTTGTAGAGACAATGAAGATTCTGCTTGCTGCCTGCATGAAGTCTAACTTCATTTTACTCTTATAGCAAATCCGTTGTTTAATCAAACTATTTGTCATGTAAAATATTACATTGGTAACATTGTATCTTCTGAATTTTCTTTTTCTGTCTTACTTTCAGGGTGAAAATATTCTGTCGGTTCAAAGTGCCGATGGATACAACTTACTGCAACGAGCAATTGGATTTAACTGTGTGGAACTTGTGAAATGGATATTAAACAGAGGGTGCGATGTGAATCGAGGTGCATGTAGCTTGCCCCTGCATATCGCAGCATTTCATGGAACAGAGGAGATCGTCGAGCTTCTGCTGAAACACGGTGCCCGAGTAGATCTGGAAGCCAGGATGTGTTTTCCAGGTCCCCATAATCCAAACTGTGAGCTGAGATCCTGCATCGTTCCTGGAATGGGGATGGCCGATCGCATTTCCGACCGATTGCAATCAGCAGAATACTACGCCATCGATGGCGATCAAGCTGAAATATTAGAACTGCTCCTGGCTCAGGGAGAAGATAATTGGCTGCCTTGGCAGCAGAAGCGTCCGCTGTTGCATCTGGCTTGTGAACGGGGTGCATGGAACTGTGTGAAATACTTAGTGGCTGAAAGATCTGATGAAATCAACCAGTGTTACGATGAGTACTATCCTATTCATCAGGCTGCCATTCAGGATTTGAAATTCCTGGGACTGTTACTCCAGTGCGGAGCAGACGTCCTGGTGCGGACTGCCACTCAGCAGATGACCGTCCTGCACGTAGTGTTGCTGTCTGGGAGGAAATCTGCTGAGGAAACTCTGAGCACAATAAAGATGCTGCTCGATCACGGCTGCAGGGAGCTGATCAATGAGCCAGACACCTTGGGCAACACCCCACTGCATGCCCTCATCGTCCGGTATGCTCTGGAAGAGTCCCGCTACGGGTACAATCAGGAACCCAGGCCTTGGAACAAGTGGGACATGTTGCACATGGTGAGATACCTTCTCCAGAACGGTGCTAGTCCGAGCATCAACCACCACGGAAACAGTGCACTCGCGTGCGTCCTGCGCCACATTCGGGACTGGGAGTTCCGGTATGAGCTTCTGGAGATGCTCCTCCAAAATGGAGGCAACCCGAACAGTGTGGGCCGTGATGGGTCCGTGCCTCTCATGGTCTGTCTAGTGCCGCTAATCAACAAGGACCCCTTGCATTATCTCACCCACACCAAAAAAGTATTTTATCTCAACTCTGTCCGATTGCTGTGCAAGTACGGTGCTAATCCAAACTGTTCCTCTCGTAGCCATTTGACTCCCATGCATGTTCTTGTCTTCACTGCCAGTGAGTACATCATTCTCAACAGAGAGGTAGAGAAAAACAATGCTTTTGCCTTCATCCGACAATTACTAGTCATTCTGTTACAGCATGGGCTCGATCCTAACGTGCAGTTCTCCCAGAGAGTGGAACACATACTTTTAGCGCTGATGGACATGGTGCAGAATGCCCGCGTCCCCAACGACCTACACTATGTTTATGATTTAACTCTTGTTTTGATTCAGTACGGAGCGGATCCGAACACAAGCCTTCGGAGTTCGGAGCCTATGATTTGTCACTCGCAGAGTTCTGTTTTTATATATGTACCATCTAATTGGGTAGGTATTACTTGATCCCATCGTGAGTTATTTTCTTTTACTTAAGGACGTGTGTAAGTGCATGCACTTAGAGTCACTGACTAATTTTCCTGTAAACTGCCTATTCGAGTCCTGGCCTGGTGCTACTGCTGAGTGGTGCAAAAATGTTAGGATTCCATCGACATATCACAAATAGCATTCACTCACAATAGACTATTCTCATTTATTTTCAAAAAGCCAAGGTATGTTATATACATCACTCTCGATAGCATGGCTCCTCAGCATTCACACAAGGTCACTACATGCATGCGCTTACACAAGTCCCAACTTACTGCCCTGCGTTGCAATGCACTCACATTCAACAAAATTGATTGTAAACAGTCAGGTGCATGAAGTACCAGGTACATAAGCTAAAATATTTTGTGAAGCACTTTCTCTAAATTCTTGTGTTGAAAACAGATCAGTTTATTTCACGAGTTTACAAGTATAAAGATATCGTCGGTGTTCTGTAAAAAGGGCGAATCGAACAATTTGAAATTTTTCAGGAGCATTTTCAAACTTCACTTTTTTATAAAAATTAGGAATAATATTAAAAAAATTCATTTTATCTTACACTTGCTTATGAATTTGTTTTGCATTATTCCTAATTATGAAAAGGTTAAGTTTGAAAATGCTCTCCTTAAAAATTACAAATTGTTGGATTCGCCCTTTTTACAGAACACCGACGATATCCGAATAGTATATGCAGAAATTACGCAAACTTGCTCATTTCATAAACTCCAAACTTTAGGTGTGTACTGGCACCACAACCCTGAGGTACCCGAATGATCTTTCCTCCCTTTCATTTTTACCCTCGCCTACCATTCTGCTTTTTCTTCTTTGTGTTGTGTGCAGCTTGACCAAATATGACCATAAAACCCGAAAACAACCAATCAGCATAAATTCTCAAGTTTGAACTGCCACCACATGCATAGCAATTTTAGAGAGCAAGGTTTCTTTTCATGTTTTGAATTCGTGTCATAAAGCCCAATTTTGCACAATTGTAGCTAATTTGGCACTTATAATTTTTATTTAAGAATTATTTTAGGCATATTTTTCTTTTCTGACAGTTGCTGTCTCAAAATTATTCTTGAATAAGAGATAAAGTAAGTTGTAATTTTCTTGCCTAACTTGTTCCAAGGAAACCGTAAATTGAAGATTTTTTTGCTGCAAATACAGTAGCTGTAGTGGTAAGATGGCTTTATTAACTTTCTTATTTCTGCTACACTAGTCTATAAACACATTTCCCCCATCCCAATGGACACTTTTGGGATACATTGTTTTCCTGAACAGGATACCAAAAAATCATCTACTTTCACTCGAAATTTCATTACAGACATGATACTAGATGAACATTTCATTCTGGCCAACGTTAAGAGGTTTTCCAATCCAGCTTAGTTAATTTGCACTAAAAGGGTTTATTATACAAGGAAGGAAGTGCATGCTCGTTTGAATGTAATGAAAACTCGCATTAGAAATGGTGGCGATTCCCTTATTGGAAATAGCGAATACTCCCGAAAAGGCACCAGTTCAAGTGTCTCCAACCTTTTCATGGAAAGAGAATGACAAAATTAACCAATAGCACTTAATGTGATATATGGTCAGGCCCCATATATATGTTTTTGGTGACCAGAGAAAATCTTGTGGGTCAGATCTCATAACCTATTATAACTCATTTAAATCAAATAACATGCATCCTGTCCTAGGTTATTTCATGTTCAACATTATTGAACTTAAATTTTAAAACATTAAAGTTGATTTAAATTATTTGATTTAATCCAAGCCAGTATGAATTGGTGTATCCTGTTAACAACGATATGATTGTTAATGAATTCTTGTTCGAGTGCCCAACTGTACTGTTTTTCAAACATAAAAGGTATCAGTTATTTTTAAATAGCATATAACAATCATCAAAATTAAATAATCATTAACTTTAACCTTCTGAAGGGCTCAAACGCGTAATTGCACCTTGCAACCTGCATGACCTCCAACCAATTTTGACCTATAGAATCATTCCAACAGATCTTATTCTAAGGAAATGAGCAATAAAATCTTTTCGAAGACTTTTCTAAGGAAAGGAACAATAGAATCTTTCCAATGGATTCTATTCTAAGGAAAAGAGTAAAATCTTTCCAAAGGATTCTAATCTACAGAATGAGCCAATAGAATCGTTCTGAAGGATTCAATTCTAAGGAAAGGACTCGGCAGGGTGAGAGAATCCATGAATTTCTTCAACCAATCAATGTGGTTTTTTAGTTATGATGTGTGACTCTTGGGGTCACATCTTTAGGTGTCTACACCGGCATCACAACCCCAAAGTACCCGAGTCATCTGTCCTCTTCTGCTTTTCCCTTCCCTTGTTGAAATCTTGTGTTTGGTGCAGCTTGGTAATATACGGCCCTTGTGCCACAAAACCCAAAATTAACCAACCATTAAGTGTATTGTAGGGAAAAAGCAACACTACAAACTCATAAATTTCATGACGCTCAGAGTTAAATGATTAACCTTGGAGATTCTTGACCTAACAGCAGCATCAGGGATGTGGATTGAGAGAATATAGTTGAAAACGTCCTTGGGGGGGGGGGGGGTTGTCAAAGTAATGTAAATAGAGCTTGGCAGAAGTTCTTAGTTTATGAAATCTACAATTTCCCCCTTGCAAAACTGTTCGTTGTTATCATTTTTTAAAAACAGATCAAGATTTCATTGCAATTCTTAATTTTTACAAAACAATTCCTGCAATATGATGACAATTTCTTTCCAAATAACACTGAGCAATATTTGCAGGTGCTGTGCCATTACATCCAGCTGATTGTCCGCAAGGAAGAACTATTGAATGACGAAGAGCAGACTTTCACCAAGCTGATCTGGCTGTACTATTATTGCATGAATCATCGCGAGTTGTTTAAGTGCTTCAAAATGCTGAGCAGCCAAACAACACTCGTTCCCATGGGCAGCGTGGTGGCGGGCCTTCTGAGGTACATGCGCTCCCACCCAAGAACCCTGAAGCAAATCAGCCGCGTTGCCATCTGCAATGCCATGGACAATAAGGTCGCTCCCAATGTAAATAAACTGCCTTTACCCCTCCCTCTCAAGGAATATCTACTGGACTGGAAGCCTTAAAGTGGGACATTGACTGTATGAAATTGTACCAGGGGCGTGGCAGCTGTGGTACCTGCATCAATACCAAAAGTGAAGGTAAAAAATGCAAAAAAAAATCGGTGTTGTACAGAGTAGATGTGTATGAGGAAACCAAAACATGCTTATCACAACAGAAAAGAAATAATGCTGTTTTATGATATGCATGTACTAAGGAACTTTCTGAAATTTTTTAATCATGTTAAGGCATTGACCCCAAAAAATTCTGCCCCATTATAGATCTCTCAGTTCAATACAGGATGGAAAGTCGTTTCATCGTAATATAATTTAAGTTTGCTCTCAAGATGGCTTTTTTTAATAAAAATTTTGTATTTGAAATTTCTATATCGCTTTTGAAAAATATTGAATTCATATTATAACTTCACCTTGTCATTCCTGAAGATTTTTTTCCTCAATCAATGCTTTTAAAAAATTCCATGCCTCTGAAAACAGGCTGCCACAGGACTGTTTGAACTTTCCCAAAAGCTCCATTTTCAAAAGTTTGGCTACATTTCAAACATTTTGGTGACTAAAAATTCACCAAAAGTCAACGAAGATTAAGTCAATATCCTAAGACTAATAGCAGATGGAAAAAATATTTTTGCAGATTTTTCTTTAGGGACATCAATTTTAATGTTTTGGTGCCAAGCAATGGCAACCATAAACGAAAAACATCGGTTTTTGTGGTTAGATTTTGTCATGAAAACCATAAAAGATTTTTTTTTTAATTTTAATTTCTTGGCAATATCTCAATGTCGGTTTCCTTAATAAGCACATTTCGTGTTTTAGTATTCATTTTGTATCTGAGCAACTAAAATTGCTACTAAAATAACTGACCAGACTTTTCTTGCTACTTAGTTTCAAAAATGTATGCTATTTCACAAGTACTTAGATTGTAGTAGTCCTGTAAAGATGGCTCTAAAAATTTAATTGTGTTTGGAAATTCCATATTGCTTTCGAAAAATAAATTAAAATTCGTACAAAATTATAACTTCATCTTGTCATGCTTGAAGACTTGTTTTTGATCAATAATAGTTGAAAAGAATTCCATGCCACGTCCCTGCCATGTACTACTTCCGAGCTTAATCTAGCCGTAGATACCAAACAGATGAGGTTATGGTCTATTCTTTAACATTGTTTGGCTATTAGAAAGGAAAAGCTTATGAAACTGATAGGCTTCAGTGCAGGTACATGCTCTGGAAACTATATATGGATGCTCGAGTGATACCCTTACCCCGGTGTTCGTGTTGCAGCTTTATCTGTTCAAAGATGTGGAAAATCCGACCCTGCAATTCTGTGTGCATGCTTTTTAATTGTGCGATCATCTCTTCAAGTCTTTGTTTCTCTGCCATAGGGTGTGTTTTAACCGGTATAATTGGATCCAGAGCTAGAATCATATTTAAGAATGTTTTTCTATAAAACCAGGAGGTATGTCTGAACATATGAAACACGCAAATGAAATAATTCCGAGAACTCCAAGATACTGGGGATTTGTATTAAAAATGCTTTTGTAAGTTTATCATAATCCCACCCCGTTTATCATAATCTCACTTTAGAAGTGGCACAACTCCAAATTTGGAGGCATAAAAGGGAATTTGTTCTTTAATTAAATGTTAAAAATTAAAGCACAAATTTTCCAATATGAAATTTTGGTTTCGTTGACCTAAAAGCTAATTTTTAATCAAACATGCGTAGTTAAATAATTTGTTTATTTTAAAAATGGAAATGTGAAAACATTACAAATATTGAACAGTTCTGAATTTTTTTATTGATTATAGGGTCTCTTACTAATTATCGTAATTTAGAAAATAACATTCTAAGTTGTGACTTTAAAGTGGGATGTGATGTATTACCATTTTTCATAATTAATATTCTGTTAAAAATGTTTTCGTTACAAAAACCTATTTTCGTTATTTAAATGATGCCCCTGTCATTAAGTCAGATGTTTTCTTTGAGCTGAGTTTTTATATTGATCTAGTGAACATTGTTAAAATACTGACATACAATATAGAACATTCTGATGAAATTTATTTCATGGTATCCCACAAATTATTTATGGAAGTTTCATTTTATTCAATACCTGACTACTTCATTTAAAGGTGGTTCTGTTTATTTAATTTCAATTTAAAAAGGTATATTGATATTTTTATTGTAAAAGAATTTAATGAAACAAAATTTTATTTATATATAAAACATGTTAAAAGTTATTGTTGATCTCGGTCTGATTTTGAGTACTGTCAAAATTGCAAAGTTAAAGGAAAACACTTTATTTATTTACTATTTTCTGTTATACATAATTCTGAGCACCTGTTCCCCCATTTATTCTCGTGTTTTTCTAATTATTTTTATACTTGTTTTTCCACATTGACCAATACATAACAATGTAGAAGAAAGGTAGAATAATGTATTTATTCAAATACCATATTCTGCTTTTCTTTTCTATTAAAAACAAACTTCCAAACTTTTGTTTCAACATATAAAGAATTAAATCGATGTTCATATTTTAATGCAATAATGCTTATTCAAACCAGTCAATTTTACTCAAGATAATAGTAGGCATAATAATATTTGGATCACAAAACATTTGTTAAATTTTATCTTAAAATTAAAGCTTTGATCGCCTGTCTCGGGCAGATTTAATTCGTAAAACAATAGGCACAATTTGATACATAAGTATAGTCATCTAAATGTGTATTTACAAAATGGTCCATAAGAAATTCTGATGAATTGGTATTTAAAGCCAACTTTTTGCTTCAAATCAACAATTTTTTGTTGGCAGATATGTTTAAGATCAAGTTTTCCCAAATATATATTAACCAAATTTGAATTTTGTTGTCTCCAAAGTTTTGGTTCTCATTTTAGTGATATTCAAATCATTATTTATAAAAATGAAATTTTTGTATGTAAGAAATTCTAATTGTACAAAAAAATATGTATACATGCAAATTACTCTTGGAAATTGTAAATTTTTGAGTTTTCGATATATTTGTACTGCATCCTTTAAACTGCTATTCAATTAAGTGCCTCACGAATGTCGGAAAAAACGAAATAAATTAAGACATTTATTTGAAGATTTTGTATTTTTATGTTAAAATCAATCATACTTATACTGTATTTCTACCTTAGATTATTACATTTTGTGAAAAATGAAATGCATTAATACAATATCTCTATGGCCTATGGCACTTGTTAGCCTGGGGAAATGAATTTCATTGCATTTATGTGTGATAGGCAGCAGTCTAAAAAATTTAGTGCAGCCATTAAAGCTGGAAAATTTCAAAGATAAAAATTCACGTACAGGCACTCTCCACTTAATAACCGAGTTCTATTCCTACAACTTGGTTATTAAACGAATTGGTTGATAAGAAAGGGGCGTAATTGTTTTTATTTATTCTAAATAAAGAAAAGATTTTTTTACATACACTAGTATTAATGATGTTGGGGACTATCCAGAACTTTGGTGCAGTTGAGTAATCATAGAAAGGAAATGACAGGTGCAGTGAAAGCAAGATGCATGGATCAGCAACAGCATATGTGATGACAACACTTCTGCATCCAATTTCTTGAGTCCAATAACGACAGCATTTGCTGGTGAAGTCCTGACCAGCTACATGCAAATTGCTTCATTTGATTACATTATATCTGGGGCCTACATTGACACCATTTCCCAATTCCTTATGTCATTTTCACATAGCCAGAATGTGTGAAAATGACATAAGAAAGGTATTTCCCACCAGAAAGCTGATCATAAGTCCAAACCGTCTTTAAGCCTCCAAGTGTTTTGACAAGATATCTCGTCCAAGATTTAGTCAATTTTGGATCCAAGATCTGATCTGAATCAATTTTTGCAAAGAATGATATTTCTCGTAGAGACAAATCTGCCCTATCACTCCAAGGGAACAAAGATCCAAATAGGAAAAAGAAATTGTCCCATTCCCACAACTGTATAGATTGGAGCAGGTTTTTACACCAGAGGTTGGATACTGCAGGAGTTTTCAATACGAAGAGAAAGGTTGGTTGCTAAACGAGGAGTACTTGTATTTCCTATGCTTGGTAGAATTTTAAGTTATTTGTATGGAAGTCAGATAAGGGGTTCTTAATGGTTATATAACATGTGACATGCTCATTAGAATTTGACTATAATCCTTGCTTCTGGCTGATTAACTTGAGCTTTAAAAGATAACACAATTTGAGTAAAAATTCACTGAAAAGATAATCAATACTCACTGGGAAGCTGATTTCAGTGTTATGTAGCAGGATCTCTAGCAGTGTTTCTCTACCTTTGTCAGACTGGCCCAATAAATTCTTTTATAAGATGAAAGCCTGGTCTCAACAAATTTATTCGTAAATACCTTTCCAATTTTTTAAAAATTTCATACATTATACTAACATAAGTATTAATTGCAGAATCAGCAAGAGTATTAGTACACTTTTGTATACAATTTGGCCTGTTGAAAAATATAAAATTACATTTAATTATCACAGGACAAATGAAATCTTGTGGCATATTGTAGTTTTCTTAGGCCAACCTCATTAAATTAATTTGTGCTGACTTATTCGCATATTGGTATTACGATCACTAAAAATTTGTATTTGTTGCATCACAAACACCCTTAATACGAAATTTCTTCACACCAAAATTAAATGTCCCTTTGTCTTGCATTAAAATTTAAATGTAGGCCTATTACTTTTAAAAAATCACATCACTCAAATTTTGAAACAAGTACTTACACACAGCAATGACAATTTGTAGTTACATTAGCATTAACAGTATTAGATCTGAGAACTGGATAGGATGCCTTGATCACTTGAGTTATAGTGGCAAAATTTTCATTACACTTGTTCATTGGTCACTGACATTTTGCTACACAAATGTTATTTAGGAGTTCTGGGTCTGAGCTTTTCAACACATTCGCGAATATTGTTCTCAGAACCTTCCCACTTTTAAATATTTATTGATAAAAATAATTTGAAAGAAAAAGGACAAATTCCAGAATATCTCATGGTCTGGTAAAAATGATACTATGACCCAGCAGTTGAGAAACTTGATCCTATAGTACACCCAAGTTAATGCAATATCTGCTATGCTCTTGCCACATCAAAGGCTAATATGGCATACAATTAGCACCTGATTTTCACTGAAATTAAACTAGGTGTACATCAAATGTGTTAAGTATAAGGATTACCGAACTAAATTGCTGTTAATAGAAATTATTTGTGCTTCTCATAACAATGCAAAAGATAATTTGAATCTCTGGAAATGGACATCATTTCTTCGGCTGGTGCTTATTAGATTCCAGTCAGAAATTGTACTATCTGCTTTTAGTTGCCAATTTACTAGACCCAATCATGGCTTAAGAAAAATAGAATGAAGTTGGGGAGAATTCTGTGTAAGGACATTTTCCTTTCTGCAACTATCTAAATCAAATGTGTTTGAGAATGCATATGACAAAATCTTCAAGACTTTATGAGCTGATAATTGTGTCCACAAGGGATTAGATTATAACATGCAGGTACAGAGGGTTGGGGACAATCCTCCAATTTTACTAGTTCGTAAAAATACTGGGGGAAGGGGAATAATAAAAATATAAAGATTCTGAAAAACATTTCTTGTTATGGAATTTACTTTTACCATTGTCTGTAATGGTATATCATCTCGCACTGAATGTTTCCCTTTAACCCTCCAAATGGTTTCAATGAGATCACTTCCATAAAGATTGATCAATTTTACTAATGCGAGATATCTCGTCAAATATAGCATAATTTTTTATGATCAAAAGATTAGTTTTCTTCTAATGACGAGATATCTCGCCCATCAAGATCTGGTCAGTTTTGCTAATGATTGCATTTTTGATGAGATATCTCATTGAGACAACCACCAGAAGGGTTAAGAAAATATCCATTGTTACATGAAAATGGGATCAAAGAGTTCCTCACTTTACCAGCCTAATACATGGTTCCCACTCTTCACTTTTTTAAGGCTACATTTCACAAAGGTTGCAATAGATTAAATAGTGGGGCTGCCACAGGCGACCTTTTGCAACTATTTTTCAACTTTAGTGACTAGGGGTATCTTTAAAGCAAAACTGTCTCAAAAGCTCCCATTTTTAAATTTTGATGACTGAAAATTCACCAAAGGTCAACAAAAATTTTGTCCCTTTTTTAACTAACAGAGGACAAAAAATGTTTAGGATTTTTTTAAGGGAAAAGATTTTCCAAGGTACGCCAATTTTGAAGCAATGGCAATTACGAAAGAAAAACATCGGAATGTGGTTGCTAGATTGCCATGAAAACCTAATTAAGAAAATATTTAGTATTTTTATTTTAAATTCCTTGCAAGATCTTCAACATCTGTTTCATACTTAATTAGCAGATTTTGTGTTTTATCCCGTTCATTTTGTATCTGAGCAACTAAAATTGCTATTAAAATAGGGTTTAGGAGACTTACTATTTTGAAATTATGCTACTATTTTTCACAAGCTGTGGCAGCCCTGAATTAGCGGGTGTTCATGTGGAGAAACTTTCACAAGTGCTAGGTTTGAGTCACTGATCCAGTTTTAAATGTATCATCGACCTTAGTTTTTTAATTTAGACGTGATATAAAATATGCAGCATTCTTGTAAAAATTAAGGCTTTTAAAATTTTTTAAGGACTTTCAACAAATATTAAAACTTTTTAAGGGCTATTAAAAAGTAAAATGAATAATCAGCTCTTAAGTGGGAACCCTGTAATACAGGGTACCCACTGAATAATTTTTTAATTAACAGAATGCAAATAAAAAGTGTAAATACAAATTTATTATTTCCATATCAATATCACATTCATGTACTTAGCAGATTTGGTGTGGTTCACACTATAAGCTCTAGACCTAGTCTCTTTTTTTCCAAGTTAACCTCAATCACGCGAACTTTTAGACGATCTCCAACGCTCAGTTTCCGCCCTTTCATTTTACTCACATGGATGAGACCATTGGTTCCAACACCAACATCCATGAAAGCGCCAAATCCAGTGACATTGTTTACTCGTCCAGTAAGTTCTTGATTAACTTTGAGGTCAGAAAATGACCGCACTGAGGTTCGGAATAAGGGTTGGTCAAATTCTAGAAAAATAAATTAACGTTAAAATAATTTTCAATGCTTGGAGTTAAATCTAGAAACTGAAACATTCATGAACCAGAAAAACAAAATAATATCCAATAAAATTTTTTTCATTCGTATTAAAAATTGGCTGAAGGTAAGGTAAAATATACAAGTAGGTATGCAACAATATTTTTACTCAAAGAATACAAGATGGATTTACCAGATAGTAAAATGTAAAAAAAGGTTAACATGCCTACTGAATGAATGTCCTGGTATTCGCAAAAAGGAAGTAAAAATTCAAAGAGAAAATTGTCTAAAGAACATCAGAAACTCTTAACCACTTAATGCATTTACCAGTGTTTGACATGGGCGAAAGTTATACCGGCAAATTTGCACATGCCCATGTCTCACACGGGCACTCTTGTATCTTGAGTTATTTTATTTCTAATGCCCATCTGAGATCCGTTCTAGTAAAAATAGATAGGCTAGATTAAACTTATACCATAGATGGCATAAACTTATTTATCATAGATGATTTACCACTTATTTATAGATGGATATTAAACTTATTTACCGTAGATGGCACTACTATGCACCATTTTTTTGTGTAAACCAAGTGGTGAATTTTGATGATTAGCTATAAGTTTGTTAAGAATTCTTTGTTATAAAGCAGTTGTTTGGTGTGGAAAAGGTAATATATCCATTTTTATTACGTTAAATATCATAAAAGTAAACAGTTAACCATAAATTAAATTTTACTAAGTGTTTTTGTAACTTGTTTAGAAAAAGTTATCTGATAATGAGCGACTCTGACGATTTTGAATATGCCAATTTATCAGAAAGTTTCAGCGATGAAAGTGATGATCTCTTGAGTGATGGAAGTGAATCTGAAGTTAATATTTTATTATTAATATTTTGAAATTCAAAATAAACATGTAATCAAATCATTTACACTTTGTTTGTATAATAATTTTTTTATAACTTTTACCCCACCCCCTGCAACTGAAATTGCAAAAAATAACTTACACTATACCTATATATATATTCATTTTCTGTCAAAAAAAACTCGATCATTTTTTACCAGTTTTTCCGAAAAAAAACTCGTGCTTTAGTGGTTAAAATGCTGTTTAACATTTTTGAATTTTCCTTAGTACTAAAAAATACACAGGTATTTACAAAATTAAGTTTTAAATTAATGCATTAATTATATTCTACTGTAAATACCACTTTTTTGGAAAACTCGAGAATTCCATTTTTAGAGTATGAACCTGTTTAAGTAAATTTGATTTGTAGCATTTCACTAAGTTCGGTTCTCATTTTGAAACTTGACAGGTGCTAAATTAAAACAAGATTTTTTCATTAACTTTTAACAAGGAACTAACTTTATTTTAAACTATTAACACTTAATTTCTAACATCAACAGCTATCATTCTAAGAAAAAAAGATAATCAAACATAGGTTTAAGACATGTTTGGCAATCACAAGTCAAAAATAAATGTATCGCGAATTCCATGTATGTTGAAAACATTCTACCCTAAACAAATAGACTATCCCATTCTTATGTACATAAACTCTCCTCATACCAAGATTAAGTTGTCGTTCATTCTAGGTCAGAATAGCGCTTTAGAATAGCTAGTCACCTGTTAATTGTTATACATTTAGCTCTTTCTATTTTTTAATTAAATGCAAGGTGCCTTTGAAATCAAAATACATAAAAACTTTAAATTTACTTCAGTAGTTGGATATAGGTAATTAGTGAATTTTTTCATTCTGATCATTGATTCTCAAAGAACAGCCGTTCAAAACTGACTGAAAAACTATAAACTATTCTATCTTAACAGTGTTGAAAACATAAGGGAAAACCATCCTGAGAATGGGTACTGAATCATCTATATCAGAAATTTGATTTTATCAAATATTTCCTTTTACTTGAAATGCAATTATTTTAGAAGCATAATATCTAAATAACTATGCATCATTGTTTACATCCAGAGCTAAAATAGCTAAGCTAAAAGGGTAATTCTCTTATAAGGAAGATACTGATAAAACTAGAAAATGTATTGGTTTCAATATTCTGAGATCAATTAAAATAATTAGTGTTTAAACAGTAAAATATAAATTCTAATAAAACTAAATACCCTCACAGAATTTATAGGTAAAATTTATTTCCATTGAACAATTCAAGAATGCAAGATGGCACCTTTTAGAATCGTTGGTTCATTTAGGTATAATGGTGCAAGGTTCAACAATGAACAAAGTGCACCTTTAAGGAAAGTGAAGGTTGTGTTTCAGATTGTTTAAATCTCTGATTTTTAAATGAGATTTAATTTTCCCTGAAATTTTAGTAGTTAAAATATTTGAAGACTTCAAGTGCACTCATAAACAGAAATAAATGCAGCAATAACAAGTATATTGGGAAAACTAACCGCCTCGTATATCATAATCTTGTAGCTGACAAAGTGCATCAATTATAAGTTGCATAACTTGTGAGGAAGTGGAGAGTTTTTCTGCTATAACTTCAGTAGCTGAAATAAAATAAAAGTGTACTCAATAAAAATCTATTATATAAGAGAATTAGAATATTTGAAAAAACAAACTGAGTACATAAAATTTAACAATGTTAAGATTAGTATTGAGATATATTGGAAAGAATTTTTATACAGTAAAATATTTTAATAGCATAATTACCAAAGAGCAAAGTTAAATATTGTGATAATTTTACTAACAGCAATTGATTGATATAGCCATTAAAGAGCAATGTTGATGTGTATCTATGTAAGACAAACATTGGAAACATGTATGTCCATTTATATGGATCTGGAATCTTGAATTGCATGATTTAAAACAGCAGGAAACAGTTTTCAAAATTGTACAAATCTTAAGTCATGGTTTTCAACGACACAAAATCCATTAATCATATTTATGTGTATAGAGTCAAAGTACACTGCTGGCCACCCAAATTGCAACACCAAGAAAGACAAGAGATATCACAACAAAATTTATTTTGTAGATAACATGTTGACCAAGTATCAAATGATTAAATTTATAGACTTCTGTGAAGTGTGGTTCCTGCCAAAATCAGTAGCCAGAGTAGCCGCCATTGTTGGAGATCACCGCTGCCACACGCCTCAGCATTGATTCAAAGAGACTTTGGATGTGTTCTTGGGGTACAGCAGACCAAGCAGCTTCCACACGTTGCCAAAGTTGATCTGGTGTGGCAGCTGGGGATGTATTCTGGGTCAATCGTTGAGCAACCATGGACCACATGATTTCTATCGCCGAAAGATCCGGAGAGCGAGCTGGCCAGGGAAGCAATTCAATCTGGCGATTGACGAAGAACCCTTGGACAATGCGTGCCACGTGTGGTCGTGCATTATCCTGTTGAAATATGGCTGTGGGCAAGCCCTGAAGGTAAGGAAGGACAACTGGCTCCAACACCTCGGAGATGTAGCGCTGGCTGTTTAAAGTACCGGCAATGCGTACTAGAGGAGTGCGAGAGTGATATCCAATACCGCCCCATACCATAATACCTGGTGCAGGACCAGTGTGGCGGTGCATAACGCAGCTGTTCAGCATCCTCTCTCCACGGTGTCTCCAGACTCGAATCCGACCATCGTGGTGTTGCAGACAGAAGCGTGACTCGTCAGTAAAGACAATTTGTTGGGTTTTATCGATTGAAGACAGAGTTTTATACATTAAAAATAAATTTTATTACGGAGCCAAGTCTTATGGTTTAAAAACATACATTTTAAGAACAACAAGAAGTCTGATCAGATCATGATCCCCAATCTTTCTTCACTTTTATACATTCAAAGATTTACATTCTTCAAATTTATGTGCCCCACACGGCACTATAATTGGAGGTTTGAGACCGATTCCAACATGCGGCCCCATCGGTTGTAAAACCTCAGCAGATGTATTACAATTCAACATATATATATAAATCTAACAAAATATTTTTCTAATAATATTTTTAAATTTATTTAACAATAAAGGCTTTGTTAAAAAGTCAGCCAAATTATTTTCCGATGAAATATAATTTACGTTAAATAGTTCATCTTTTATTAATTTACGAATAAATTTGTACTTGATATCAATATGTTTAGTTTTCTGATTTTCCTGACTATTTTTTGAAAAATAGATAGCAGATTGATTATCACAATATACTTGGGGTCTTATGTAATCACACAAACTTAATTCATTTATAATTCTACTAAACCAAATAACTTCTTTAGTGCAATCGGTTAGTGCAATAAATTCAGATTCCATTGAGCTAAGAGCTATGCACTTTTGTTTAGAAGATTTCCATGATATTGGGATGTTACCCAAATAAATTAAATAGCCACTGCTTGAATGTCTGTTTGTGAGACCACATCCCCAATTTGCATCAGAAAAAGCAATCAAATTTGAACTTTCTACATTGGAAAGATTAATTTTAAAATCCTTTGTAAGAAAAACATAGTTCATAATATCAACAACGTAAGACCAGTGTTTGTAAGTATAACCATTACAAAACTGAGACATTATATTAACAGCAAATGCAATATCTGGTCTGGATCTATCTGACAAAAACGATAAACATCCTATTAAGGAACGATAGGGAAATTTCCTCATTAAATCATTTTCAATTATTTCTTCCTCTTTAACCTTATCAGGTAAGTTACAACCAATTTTAAAAGGCAAATTCACAAAACTTTTAGGAAGATCTTTTAATTTTGACATTAATTTTTCAATGTAGGTAATTTGATGTAAATAAATCGAATTTTCAATTTCTTGAAAGTTTACGCCTAACAAATATTTAGTTTTACCTAGGACTGTAAGATCCAATTTTTTGTCCAATAATTCGATTACTTCATTTATCAAATGTTCCCTTTTTGAAAACAAAACCATATCATCTACATAAACAATTAAAATTACATCTTTAAATTTGTAGACACAATTACACCAATTTAACTGAGAAAATCCTAATTTAGTTAAAATACCGTCTAATTCCAAATTCCATTCTCTACCACTTTGATGCAGACCATATATAGCCTTTTCCAATAGACATACTTTGTTTTCGGATCCTTTCAGCACAAATCCTTTTGGCTGTTTCATGTATATAGTATCCTTAAGGTGTCCATATAAATATGCACTTTTCACGTCAACTTGACAGTGATACCAACCCAACATAGAAATCAATAGTACAAACAATAATTTAACAATAGAAAAATTCACAACCGGTGAAAAAATATCTTTAAAATCAATGCCGGGTTTTTGCTTAAAACCTTGAGCAACAAGACGAGCTTTATACCTTTTAGGTATATTGTTTTCGTCCATTTTTATGCTGTACACCCACTTACTTCCAATTATGGTTGTATTTGGGGGTGTGTCCACTAATTTCCATACTTGCCTATCCTTCATTATCTGAATTTCTTCATTCATGGCAGTATTCCATTTAATTTTATCCTTACTTGCTTGCGTTTCTTCATAACTTTTGGGGATTTCGACATTGTAACACTGATCATACATGTCGTACATCTGTTGGTCTAAAAAATTAGATTCATCACTAGAAGTAGATGGCACATTAGAAATATCCACATTAGGATGTTCAGTTTCTGGCTTAAAATTGAAATTTACAGGATCAAACCTAATCTTATTTTTAGTACAGTACTTTTTAATATCATTTAAAGATCTCATTCTCAAATTTTCAGGAGAATAATAGTATACATCTATCCTATTGCTTTTATTTCTAGGTTTTTCGATTCTTCGCCAATTTGAAATGTTAAGACTTTTTAAGTCCTCAGTTTTAACTAAATCTTTAGAATCTAAAACTTGAGTTTCACTTTCCGATTTTACTTTTATATTTTCATTTGATTGAAAAATAGGAATATTAGAATTAAGATCGAAAGAAACGTACTCAAAGTTTTTACCAAATAGTACATCAACAGCTTTCTTACTTTCGTCGATATGAACATGGACTGTTTCAACTATTCTCTTCTCGTTTGGGATATATATTCTGTAACCTTTAGTTTTCAAACCATATCCTGTCAAAATACCAAGTTTTGCTCTGGGTTGTAATTTATTTCTCTGTATTTTAGGAATATGAACATATGCCAAAGAGCCAAAAATTCTAAAATGTTTTACTGATGGTTTGAAACCAGTCCATATTTCGTTAGGAGATATACCCTCAGTTAATTTGTGTTCGCATCTATTTTTAGTATGAATAAATGCTAAAAGTGCTTCTGACCAAAATTGTGGTTGTAAACCACTGTCCTGAAGCATAGCTCTGACACAATCCATGGCTGTTCTATTGAACCTTTCTGCAATGCCATTTTGTTCAGGGGTATAAGTTGAAGTTCTTTCGATTTTTATTCCTATATCATTTAAAAACTTTTTAAATTCTTTGTGACAAAATTCTAAACCATTGTCAGTTCGGACACATTTTAACTTAACATTTAGCTGTCTTTCAGCTCTAACCAAGTATTTTTTAAAGTAATCAAAAACTTCATTCTTATTTCGAATAATATAAACAGTTACATTACGTGAAAAATCATCAATAATAGATAAAAAGTATTTGTTTCCACCTAGAGAGTTAACTGGAGCAGGACCCCACAAATCCATATGGATCCTTTCCAAAACATTTTTAGTTTTCCTTTCGTACATATAGTTTCTTTTTAAGGATATTCTAGTGGATTTAGCAATAGCACAAATCTTACAATTTTTATCTATATTTTTACAATTAAGTTTTTCAATTCCTTTTACACAATTAATTTTACTCATATTTTCAATTAAGGGCATGTTAACATGACAAAACCTACGGTGGGCTTTTTCTAGATCTAAACCAGTTACATATGTATAATTTTTAATCTTGGGATAACCTTTCAAGATATACAATTTTCCAATTCTGGGAACAGTAAACAAATATTTATTATAACTATTATAAATAATCATTTTATTTCCCCATTTAATTTGGTTTCCCACAAGGTCAATACGAGCACCACTAATTAAATTTTTTCTCATATTAGGCGAGTATAACACATCTTTTAAAGTTATATCATAATTTCTGTTTCTATCTAAAACTGTAAATTGAATATCACCCATACCTAATACTTCCGAGGTGCTGTCCTTGTCTCCGACTAGGATCTTCTGTGGTGGTAGTTTTCTGAATGTCGTAAACATATCACGTTCTTTACAGAAGTGAGCAGTTGCAGCAGAATCAATGAGAAATTCCCTCGGTCTTTCATTTGGAAAATTTGAAACTGCATAGGCACGTTGAAGATCAGTTTTTGGATTGTCCTCCATATAAAATAATTCACCACCAGGTTTCTGCCGATTGCATTTCTTGAAGCACTTCGATTCGTAATGTCCCGACTTTTTGCAGTAGTTGCAGAATGGTCGCGGCCCCATACGACAAACTGTCGACTTTCTTGGGCTTGAAGGGATTAATTCAGGGTCCAGTACGCATCTGCTGTGATCAGGAGTAGACGCCCGTGTCTCCTTGTATCTAGATGACTTGTTTCTTGTAGCATAAGCATCGGCCACGATACTTAATTTTGTGCCTTCGTCTTTCCGCTTCAGCTCAATTCGGCTGGATTCTGTTATTAAATGTTTAGACAAATTGTCTAGCGTGAACTCGTTGTCATCCATCCTGTATAGCAGTTGTACCAGATTATCGTAATCGTGAGGTAAATGTCTTATTAGTTGAAAGCAAACTAAGAGGTCTGGGATTTCGAATCCACCTTCTTTTATCTGTAACAGCTTCTCATGCACTCGTTTGCAGAAGAGTCCAATGGATTCGTCCTCCGGCTGGTAGCGGATTGAAAAGAACTCGTCCACAAGGCCTGCCAATCGTGCTCTAGATGCTGGTTCAAAGTTGGTCTTTAATATATCCCAGGCTTCCTTACCGTCTTCAGTAGATGAAATTAAGACTTGATATTTTCTGTCTATGCCCTGGTAGATAGTTGTATATGTCCTCTGCTTCCTATAACGATAGTCTCTTTTTTCTTTTTCTGGAGCATCTTCCAATAATAGAGGTTCCGTTTTAGTGATAAAATCCCAGCAGTTCCGGTCAATTAGCAATACCTTCATGTCCGTCTTCCACGTGGCATAGTTGAAATCCGATAACTTCGGGAAGGAAAACATGGACATTTCTTGAATACCCATCATACTGGATACCGGTAGTGGCAGAATTCAGGTTCAGCTTAAGGTCTGTGGCCCATAACCAATTGTTGGGTTTTATCGATTGAAGACAGAGTTTTATACATTAAAAATAAATTTTATTACGGAGCCAAGTCTTATGGTTTAAAAACATACATTTTAAGAACAACAAGAAGTCTGATCAGATCATGATCCCCAATCTTTCTTCACTTTTATACATTCAAAGATTTACATTCTTCAAATTTATGTGCCCCACACGGCACTATAATTGGAGGTTTGAGACCGATTCCAACACAATTTCATTCCATTCTGCCGTCCACATCCTTCTTTCATCGCACCATTGGCGGCGGAACCGTCTGTGGTTCTGCGTCAAGGGTAGACGAAGCAATGGACGTCTTGCGGACAGACCACTCTGCTGTAAACGGCGTCGAATGGTACGCGCAGACACTGGATGATGCGGTACAGACTGAATGTGCTGTGCTATGGTTCGTGATGTGGCTGAGCGATCCGCCACTGCCATACGCAGAATATGCCTGTCATCACATGAAGTGGTGCACTGAGGTGGATGCGATCGAACACGTCGGTCCGTCGTACCCTCCTGCATCCAACGATCACATATCCGCATTACAGTTGTTTGGTTTCGTCCAACACGACTACCGATTTCCCTGAAAGATAATCCACAATCTCGGTAGGCCACTATCCTTCCTCTGTCGAACTCGGATACTTGATCAAAAGATCATCGCTGTTTTCTACGAAGCATAATTGATCGTTTTTTTGAAAAAACCACAAGAAAAACACAATTGCCGTACTTGAAATCGTCGAAATCTCCAAGCCTTAAATAGCGCTTTGAAGTGGCGCCACAGGCGCGCGTGATGTGCGTCTGCGCTGAAATTCTAATCATTTGCATATCTCACCTCCGCTAATGCATGTTGTAAATTTCATATTATTTGCATGCTTCCTTCAGGGTGTTGCATTTACGGTGGCCAGCAGTGTATTTAACAAAAGTTTGCTTTGACCAACTCTCAGAATTTTTTATAAGTACAGAAAGTTAACTGAAAAATGGATAAAAGAATAAAACTATAGACTAGGCTTGTCAGAAACTTATCAATTGTTTTTGACAAAACTATGGAATGAATTATAAACATTAAGAAAAGTAATTAAAATGAATATCGTTGCTGTAAATAAATTTCAGCTAATTAGTGACCTTCATTTACAGAATTGTGTTGAGAGGTAGGTCAGTAAATTGAAACTGAAATTTATATCTTACAGTAAAGGTTAACAACAAAATCAATTATCACAAATGAAATAGTACAATATTGATAATGGATGAAAATAAGTATATGATAAATAATCTTGGAATCAATTAGATGAATACACAGAATCAATTTAGTACATGTGTGCATGAGCACATTAATATAAAAAATTAATAATTTGCAATGCTTGCATGCATATACGCAATTCCAATACAAACAGAATTCATTCCTAGTTCAATTCGAATTACTTCAAACTGAAGAAACTAGAATAACTTAAGTTGGGTTTGATTATTTGTTCAGTTCTGTTCATTTAAACAGTATGGAATATTCATGTGATGTGAATAATTGTCATAGCTACATGCACAATATAATCAATGAGGTAAAATAGGGTAAACATAAAAATTCAAAGTATAAAAATCAGCTTTTCCTATTTCAAAGTATTAAATTTCATAACATTTAATTAAGAAAACAGACATTTCTCAGCAGTAGGAATGCATGATCATATCAGAAAATGTAATATTAAAATGCATACAATATTAACTATAACATGCATTTTAATATTATATAAAAGTGAGAGATCTTTAAAGCAAAGTTTAAAAATACACTTTCTCCTCGACTTACAACCATCCGCACTTACGACCACAAATTAAATAAATAAAAATAGTAAATAAAGAAGGATAACTACATTGGTAGGGTCAAAAAGATACAATAGAGTACATATGTATTTTTCACATTATGTACAATAATTATATTAGGTCTACCGGAAAGTTCTATCCGTTTTTAGAATAAAACAAAATAATAAATATTTCATACCTTGAATAAACTTTATTGAATAATATAATTTCCATCATTATTTATGACTTCTTGCCAGCATGATGGCAATTTGTATATCCCATTTTTAAAAAATGCCTTACCCCTAGAGGCGAAAAATTCAACCAGTGCTTGTCTGATATCTTCTTCGTTTTTGAATTTTTTGCACTGCAAAAAATTTTGTAAGGACAGAAACAAGTGATAATCAGAGGGTGCTAGGTCCGGGGAGTATGGTGGATGCGACAGAATTTCCCAGCCTAGCTCTGCGAGTTTCTGACGAGTCCCCAAAGCAGTATGTGGCCTGGCATTATCATGAAGCAGTATGATGTCCTTCCTATTGAACATCGCCAGCCTCTTTTCTTGGAGTGCTGTTTTTAAATTATCCAATTGCTGACAATACCTCTCCGAATTTAGCTTTTCGTTCATATGTATGTAGCTCAAAATGTATTGGTCCTCAAATGTCTCACCATATACACAACATTCTCTTACTCAGGCTCAACTTCGGTTTAGAGGCGGAGGGGATTCACAATATGCCCTTTTCCTTACAATGTTTTCATAGGTAATCCACTTTTCATCCCAGTTATCATCTGGTCCAATAAGGGTTCGATTTTGTTCCATGCAAGCAGAGATGTGCAAATGATGACTCGATCATTCAAATTCTTCTCTTAACTCATGTGGCACCCATCTTCGAATATTTCCACACCAATCCTAGTTTCCGAATATGGTCCGAAATGGTTTGTTGAACTGAATCAAGCCTTTTCACAATCTCCGATGTTGCCAAAAAAGAATTTTGCTCTAACATGATCTTGACAGTATCGTCGTCGATCAAAGATGGTCGCCCAGAGCGTGGCTTATCAGAAAGGTCGAAATCACCTATTTGAAATTTTTCGAACCATCTTCTGCATGTTCTATCAGAAACTGTACCTTCACCAAACACTTTCAATAAATTTCTACACGCTTCTGTAGTATTTCTTCTTTGTTGGAATTCGTACAAAATACAGTGGCGTAAATGAACTTTATCAGTAGTCATGGTAAACGATCACGTCTCACTTAATACTAACATGAATCATCTTCGTTTTAGTTCATTTGCTAGGTTAGTATGTATACATTCAGTGATAAAAAGAGAGAGCCAAATATGTGTCAAATGAATATGCGCATACTTGTTGAAACTTGTAACCAGAACGTACAGAACTTTCCGGTTCACCTAATACGTACATAGATTGAATTTTTGTGTTTTATGTGCAATTCTTATAACCCGTTTGAATGAAAATAGTGTTGAAAAATATAAATCCGACTTACGACCTGTCAGTCGGAACTGAACTCGGTCGTAAGTCGAGGAGACCCTGTACTCTCATGAATACTTACAAAAGAATTTCGTATGATTATTTACTTTATCAACTAAAGCTTGTTGTCCAATTTCTTCAGGTGTGGCTGATAGATCTCTGAGAAATCTATGAAAAGGGAAATATATATAACTAAATTTCAACAAGAAAAATTATTTCAGAAAATCTCATTTTTATTATACAAAACCACATAAATGATTCAGCCCTCTGAAAAGAGAGTTAAAGTCAATGAATGAATAAATTTGGTCACGACTTCATTTATTTATATAAGTCATTTTTATCTTAAATTAAGAAAGTTTTAAAATAAGAAAATTGTATTAGTTTATATATTTTTATTACATTTTATTTACACAATTGTGTTGGACACGAAGAGTATCTCAGATAAATTCAAAGCATTAAAAAATTTATAAAAAGTTAAGAATAACTCAAATTGCAAACTCACATGAAACTGCAGCAATTACAACACATTGCATTACGTTATGGAATGAACAGTCGTGGAAAAAGCCCCATACCACCTCTCTCGATTCGAGCAATTTTAACAGTAGATCAATTTTAAAGATAAAGACTAAATTCAAATGCATAAAATTTGCATTGGCCATCTTCATATTAAATTGAGCAATAATTTCATAATTTCCAATAAAAAAACCTTATTTTGACACACAATTTCCAATCTATATCCTAATTTAACTTCAGATACCAAATTTCACATCATTTGGTCTTGCCATTTCAAAGTCAACAGTACAGAAAGATTGGAGCTTCTAATGTTAAATCAGTTTCTCAGACTTATGGATATCTTCCTAAATAATATTTCTATAGTGCTGACAATTTGTACCATGTTACTGTTAAGGAACCCAAACAAAATTCACCTAATATTTTATTTGAAAAATAATTTATAGTATGCAATATAATTATTAAATTAATGTTTGAAAAGTTATGAAATTATTAAATTGGAACTTTATTATATTTTGATAGGAATCTATTCAGAAGGACTTCTAATATGACCATGGAAAATTTCATCTCATTCCAATGGTTAGTTTTTGCACTACATTAAATTGTCCTCGTTATGGCGATTTTAGGGGGGCAAACAAAAGTTTAAGAAACGTCTGACAAACCTGAGGAATGTTTTAATTTTTTTAAATATGGTTGGAAATTTCATTTATGTTTAATGTATAATATATTGCCTTTTACCAGTTGTGTTGTATAGATGAACTCTATTAGCCAATGATCAATTGAATGACTCACTATTCACTTTTTGGATGATCAGAGTATCAGTTTGATTGGTATTAAATAATTGTAGGTGAGCTTTTTGGTTGCATGCATTTTGTATTTGAACTTTTGTATTTGCAAACGATTATGACAAGAATGAGCATTTCTTTTAAGGTTCTTAGTAGACTTCTTTCAGTCAAGCATCAAATGAACAGTTCCTGAATAACTACAATTAATCTTGATCTATGAAGTGATTTCAAATGTGGAGATGATCCCGGAAATTGATAACTATAACATTGAATATCTATAGATATAAAGGTAGTAAAGCCATGAAATTTCATATTTAGACTAACTTAACGATGCAGAATCTGATTAAGGCATCAAAACAGTGTGTTTCCATTGGAAATTTTGTTGTCTTTTTCCAAATTAGATATGAAGTAGTCCCCTTATACATTTTTTTTGCATTTGAATTTGAAGAGGACGTTATTCCCTATTTAATATCTTTGAATTTGCTCTATGAATAGTGCTTGAAATAAAGGGGGTGGTTCGTTTTCTTCCCTACAATTGTACTTACATAATGGAAGTTGCATTATGAGATGTACATTAGTGATCGTTTAGTCAAGAAAAAACCTTTTTACATTTTTATAATTATTACCCTTCTAAATGAATGGGATGCCATAGAAGAGGACATTAAGAATCTAAATGTGGTAACACGACTAAGATGTTCTTTTTGACATGCATTTTAAATAAGAATTAACATCAGTAAAAGTAAACAAAATACTGTTACATATTCTTGGATAATTTTATTTTTATTAGAGGTATGAAATTCACATTAATGCAAATATGGATGCTATATTCATTATAAATGGATTTAGAAAAAGGTATGAAATATGAGTAACATTCCTTCAATAGACTTTTAGGTAATTAAACTTGAGTGCACATGGCATGTGTGGTGAGTTAGTTCGTTTTATTGAAAATCTGAGTTGATTAGTCAGCAATAGCTTAAAGAGAAAAACATCACTCTAAACGGGAATATTTCATTCTTAAAAGAATTCTTGAATTTAGACTAGGAAAGAGATAAACAGATGAAAACCTAGGTCAAATTGATAATAAAAAAAGTGAAAAACCTTCAAAACAATGATAAATAAAAGATTAAAAACTTAGATAAGAGTGTCATTGTTTTGACTTTTGAGGGTTTTTCATTTTTTACTAGACTAGAAATATAAAAATGAATTGAAATCAAGGGAAAATAATTCAACATTATGCTTATATAATATTTAGTATAGAACATTAATATAGAACATACTTTTCTGCTATATAATACGATTCTGGATGAATGATTGTTCTATCGAAAGGTTGAAGAGTGGTTGTTTTCGTAGTTTTCTTTTTGGCTGGAACAGCACTCCTGGAACCAAAACAAAAAGTTACAAGTAATCGATTTCTGGCAAAAATGGGAACATTTAAAATTACTCTTTGGTATATTTAGTATACTTTTAAGTAAAGTTGACAGTTGATTCAAGTTACTAACCCAACTGAAGTGCAGGTTTCAGGTAATATCCTCACAAAACCAGCACATTGCTCGAATGTTTTCTGGCCCAAACCTTTCACTTCTAACAACTGTTGCCTATTGATGAAAGCGCCATTTTTTGTCCTCCATTCCACTATTTGTTTTGCTCTAGATGCTGATAAACCTGAAATCTTCCTGTAAAAATCGGATATTAAAATCAATAATTATAGTTTAGCATTCAAGTGCATATTAATGAACTTAAATGTATATCAGATTTAGTGGTATCGGTCAATGAAAACTAGTCATGTAGCACTGGCAATGGATGAAATTAATTAGCTTCTTCTTTCAGTAGTGCTGCATGAATTGGCAGCTAATTAAATACCTTTAGAATGCAGCGATTAAGGATGATTGGAATATATTAGCTTGTTAGACTAGTGTTAGCTCTAGACTCCGTGTTAGACTTTTATTTTGAAAAAGACACTACGCTGGTAGACTAGCCAGTCTATTATGTTTATTGAAATTTTATTCAAGTTTCTTTATATTTTTTACCTGCCTCATTATTCATTGAGCCAGCCATTTTCATATGAATATAATTAACATCGACTTAGCCTTAGATCAACTCCTCGATTCATAGGAGGTACGTTGGGTATATCCTTTTGCATTGTTAGTTTGCGACCAGGACTTGTGCTTTGTATGCCCGAGACATCATTATGCAAGTTTGTTAACCTATCCAATCTAAGCTGCTCATAACACGCAGGTTGCTAGAATAACAGGCGAACCTACTGAGCCATGACGACCCCTGGCAGAGGTAGGTATTTAATTAAAGTCGAACTGGAGCAACACAGCAGACTATTGGTGATGGTCCGGGATCAAACCCGAAGAGAAAGATTCAAGGACAACACCACGTAATTTTGGACCATGGTCAGACGAGGAAGTCACATCTGAGCAGCAGCCCATTCTACAAACTTCCACACCACGCCAACGTGAGGACATTTAAGGTCATGACAGATTTAATGTGCACCAGCCTCCTTGTACACGATAGTCTTTGGTTGCATGCGAACTCGCAACCCTCCAATTGCTAATCCGCTACTCTTTTAACTGGGCTACTGCATCCCCCGCAGAGGAGTAATGGCCTATAAAGTTTAATACGAATACTACTAGAGGTGGGTATGAAAGGGATACAATGAAATAACAATTCTTTCATCTCATTTTCATTCTCTCATCATTTTGCTTGGTTGTTTTAGTTTTACTCCTAATTTTGTCTGCAATCGCCAGAATTGCAATTAAATGGGTCCTTCATGAAAATGCTAGAGGTAAATATGTTAGATTCAAAGATTTTATAATAGTGTTGTAAAGAATGCCTGTGTGTGTGTACATAACAAAAATATAAAATAAAATTATTTTGTGATTTTTTTGTGCATAAAATGATATTTTTATGATAAATAAGATAACTGCATAAAGTTCAATTTACAAAGATCAGGATTTCCTTTAATAAACATTTCATTCATCAGATCTAATAAAACTGTTTATAGAAATCATTAAATAAATAAGGCTATTGAGCTAAAGAATAATAATTAAAAGTTAGATAATAAAACTACAAAGCACAGAAATTAAAAGCATTATAAAAGAGTTTTTACAATACATATAACTTTATCATTACATATTTCAGAGGTTGCATTTTTAATTTTCTGATAAATTATTTTATATTTTAATTTAGAATAAAATACCACTTAGAGTAAAGGATAAACATAAAATTGTAACAATTGGGCTATAAAATGTTTAAACTAGAATAACTATAAAATAAGAACCCGAGGAAATTACCTCAGTAAAACTTCAGGACAAACATTGAGATCAACACCCACAAAACTAACACATTCTTCTACAATGCTGTCTAATGCTTTTTTCAATTGAGTTTCAGAAACATCATGCTATGAAGGAAGAAAAGTAACAAAAATACAAAAACGTTTCGAAATAAAACTCCAACAAAAGTAATGGCAATAAATAAAATTTCAATAAAATAGAAAATGACAATAAACAAAATTCCTATAAAAATGACAGTAAAGGAAAATAAAACTAAAATTACCTGATACATTCCTACACCTAAATGTTTTGGTTCTATTTTAACATATTCCAGAAGAGGGTCTTGAAGTCTTCTTGCTATTGAGACTGGAAATAGAATAGTTTGTAAACATTGAAATGAAATCTGTAATGATTCGTGAACATAAAAGTGAAGTAATTTACCAGCACTCCTCAGATTCGGATCCATGCCAGGTAGTTCAGCCTCCGCTTCTTTTGTCACACTGTATATTGATGCCCCATTTTCATTCACAATGCTAATAAAAAAATATTATTTTATTAAATTCTTATTAAGTTTTTAGATAACTACTTTAAACAGCTAATTTATACTAGCAGACTTAAAAGTTAAGAAACTTTCTGCCATCAATATGCAGGGTGTTATCAAAATAATGGAAACACACTGGATTTATAAGGAATCCTTTACTAATATGGCGTAGGACCGCCTTTGGCATGTAATACAGCTTGGATTTACCTGGGAATCGAATCATACAAGTGCTGAATAGTGTTTAGAGGAATATTGTACCATTCTTCATGGAGATATTATAAAAGTTCCGGGAGAGATGCCGGTGGAGGATATCGATTCCGGATTGAACGCTCTAAAATCGACCATAACGGTTCGATTATATTGAGGTCGGGAGACTGTGCTGGCCAAGGTAGATGTTTCAGTTCATCCTCGTGTTCATCAAACCATGATTGGACCAGTCCCGCTGCATGAATAGGAGCATTATCATCCTGGAAAATTCCATCTCCTGCAGGAAACAAAGTTTGCATCATAGGATGGACCTGGTCAGCTAAAACTTCTCCCCAGTGATCCTTCCTTTCAGGGTTACGATTGGGCCAGCAGAAAACCACGACATGGCTGCCCATACCATGACAGATCCACCTCCATGCTTGACAGTTGGAAGGAGACAATCACGATCATACGCTTGTGCATGTGTCCTCCAAACGTGCACCCGTCCTGTTGTGGGGGAAAATGTGAAAGATGATTCGTCTGACCATATAATTATCTTCCACTTATCAATCGACCAGGTTTTGTGGTTGTGGCAGCACTGTAGACGACGTTTGGCATTAACATCTGTGACAAGTGGCTTGGGAATTGCTACTCTGCCATAAATGTTCTGTTTATGAAGGTACCTCCTAACTGTAATTATTGACACTGGAGAATCCAGATGCTGATTGAGCTCTGCGGTCATTTTGGCTGCAGTTGTTTTCTTTTTAGACATTACAATCCGCTTCAATACCCGTCGGTCTCTTTCACTCAGCTTCTCCTTCCGTCCACTATTTTGCTTTGCCGCGCTGTGTGTACGCTGTCATGACTTTAGACACCATACCTCTAGAAACGCCTAAAAGCTGGGATGTTTCGGTCACAGTTGCTCCAACTAGTCAGGCTCCTACAATTTGGCCTCTTTGAAAGTCTTTGAGGTCTGACATTTTACGCTTTTGACAAAAATCCACAACGTATACAACTTCACTAAAGCTACCTCATACTACCATGATATATAGTACTTTTTATATTAAAAAAAACTGGTAGCTAGGATTATATTTTAATGCTTACGAAGCGCATTCTTAAATGTCACTTTTATTCACAGGTGTTTCCATTATTTTGATAACCACCTGTATATAGCAAAAGTTAGGTTTCTTTTACTAATATCTGTTGATGAAAGTGTCGTTACTCACCATTTCAAATGGTATTTAAATCCATCTATACTGAATATAAGCATTGGCATGCACATTTCACACATCCAAATGAAATGAAATTAGTCATATATAAAATGGTATTTTGTTTGCATCTTCAAAGGTACTCTTACAGGTAGGTAGGAAGTTGAATTAATGTCGCACTGGAGCAACACAACGGGCTATTGGTGATGGCCCTGTTTGGTTGTGTTTAGGTTTTATGGCGCAATGGTCGTATTTGGCCAAGCTGTGCCAAACACAAAAAAGATCAAGTAAAAAATGTCATGAACAGGGAAAAAAGGATTGGAGAACCGAGTAGTGGGATGAAAGGAGAAAAAGATCTCTTGGGTATCCAGGGTGTGCGACTCTGTTTACTAAAGACCAGTAACCTCATATAAATAGAAAAGATCACTAGAGTACTTCAGATCGACGATGGTCCTGGATCAATCCCGAAAAGGAAAGATCAGAGGACACCTCGTCGTTTTGAACCACGGTCAGATGACGAGGTTAACACCTGAGCTGGCACCCCACTCTCCAAACTTCCACACCACAGTGAGGACATTTGCCACAACAGATTTAACACACCAGCCCCCACATACATGATGGTCTTTAGTTGGATCTAGTTTCGAACTCGCAACCCTCTGATTAATCTGCTACTCTTCCAACTGGGCTACTGCAGCCCACACACTCTTACAGGTGTTATTTCTTATTTCTAATAAAGTGCATGGTAAAAGGTTCACTCATGACACTATAGTTATCTTCAGAACATCCACTTTGATATCATTTGATTCACTTATTCAAAGGCAATTTTTGGCCACTAAGAATACTTTTTGGGTTGTATCAGTTTTTCTGTGGTAATCTCTCATCGAGATTTCTCACTGCTTTCTGTAATCAGACAGCTGAAAAATTTCAATACAGCAGCAAGAGCTCTTCTGTGCAGTTCTAACAATATTATACAGATCCTAGCTCAAATTAAGCATATTTAAACTTTGCAGCAAAATTGGAAAATGAATCCAGTAACAGTTGATTTTAAACTATATATTATATATTGATAATACATATTTGTTAACATTCTCCAATATACAAATGCCAATTTTTGTGCCATGTACGTTAGTGAAAAATAGAGATTTGATAGGAAGGTTTATGTGGTAGAGCAGAACACAACAGTATTTTCATACTTTTTACAGCAAAATTTTGTTTGTCTTCAGACTTGAATACATAGTATGCTATTTGACTGATTAAATCAAAATATAAAAATAGCTCAGAAATCACTCGGTAATAAATTAAAATTAAAGCAAAATAGTTCATATTTTCTTACATTCCGAATCATAGAAGGTAAAAGTACGTGACATCATTTGGATAACAAAAAGTATTACATTCTGCAATCGAAATCAAGACCAATTGTTACAGTATGTAGGTACCACTAGAGGTATAAATATTTATATAAAAGGAAATGTTACTAACTTATTATTTTGAACTTTTCCTCTCTTACAAACATTTTAGTCATTTCTCATTTCCTCTTAGTTATAGCAATGAATAAGTGTACAAGATCATTACGATAAATGCAGTGTTGGGGTTTTCTTAAAATATTAAAAGGTTGATTAATTTGAAATGAGACCAAATTCTGACAGATTCAAAAACATATCAACAATTTAAAATAAACAGGGAAAATATTTACCAATATTTAACTGTATAAGGGTAAAAATATTTGCAGTTGTTCAAATCAGAAAGCCACACTTCAGTTTCACGGCAGGCCGTTCCATTTCCAATGGCAATAACTTCAGCACTAAAATTAGATTTTAAAGATTTAATAGAAAATCAAATTGATGAAAATAAGTAATCTAACACTTTAGTAGTTTTTTTTATCAAAATTAATAAATCCCAGTATATTTATTGAAATTGACAAACATAATTCAACATATATTTGTGAAAACGAAAAGAAATGCAATTCGTTATATTGTGATGTATTTATGTATTTCTTGTGCTCAGTTTTACATGGCATTATATTGTGTATTGTATCTAATTATGTATGAGACTTTTCCTGTACAGGTAAATGTAGATGGTATTTTTGTGGAAGAACATGCTTCCTGTACATATTATTCCATATTGGATAACCAAAAGTCTTTCATCCATGAGAACAGATGATTATGCTGAAAATCCCTTGTATGTGTAACCTGAACCTTTTATGTATTGATTTATCTTCCAGATTTCACATTGTCTTGTCATCAGACTACTGAAGAATTTCATAAAAGTGGTGAGTTCTTCCATGTAGTTTTAGCATTATGCTACTCTATAGCTCAAATCAGCTAAGTGGAGAAATTGATGATGAAATTCCATAAAATGAATTTTATATTGTTTATATTTGTTGCCATTTGACAATAATCAAATATCGCCAATTTTTCTGCCTTATAAAGTTGTAAATCACTTGATGACCAAATGAGAAATCTATATGCTTTAAATTTTATTCTTAAATGCAGCCAACTTTATCTTTAAGTCTATAAAAAGCTTTCCTTTAAATACAGATGATCATTGCATTCTACAATTAATGCATCAAAGAGTATGCATTTCTCATGGAAAATCTAGATTATTTTAATATATTCCATAATTTATAACTATAATAAAATTAAACGTTGATGAGGAAGAAAATTAGATGAATTCAAGTACCATTTCAATGTTCATGCAATAAAGCATAAACAATGGCGAATATTTACCCAAAAGAAGATATCATGGACTTCAGTTTTGCACCATTGAATTCTCTATTATTGATTTTTCCTTTGCTGTGCGGATATATGACATCAGTACCTAAGACTTCGCCTAAAAATGAAACGAAACATGATTTAACTTTTAGCTTTCATATCTAGCAAAGAAGCTCAATTTTCTGCAAAAAAAATTATCTACTTAGAAGAAATTACTATATAAAAATGAATATCAGTTAGATAATATGAATGCATTTATCACACAGTAAATTTAAATGTTCAATGTCCACAACAATAGATCTTAGATTGTATTTATTTTATAAGGAATATTTATGCAAAACAAGCAGATGTAGAATTATAGGCTAACCCAATATTTGACAAAATATTTTTAAATTTTAAAATCTGCACAAACCTATTTACTGTTTGCAAGAATGATCACTTTAATAAACTACCAAAATGAGGATGAAAGATTACATCTCAAAAGTTTTGAAATTTTTGTAAATTCAGATTGGTTGGTTCGGGTTTTATGGTGCATGGTACAAAGATGGAGAGCATCATACCAAATGCAATATGCAAACCAGTAGAAATCAGTAAAAGGTTAAAACAGTCTAACAATTAAAAGTGCATTTAAAATTATACTTTTCCTGTACAGATGATATAATTTGGATGATATAAATGACAAAATATGCTAATTAAGCACGAAAAGGATGTTGATCTCGCCGAGAAATTTAAATTTTAAAAGCTAAATATATTTTCTTGATAAAATTTTCATGACAATCTAGAGACCACACATTCCTTGGGGTTTTTTTCAGGGTTGCCACAGCTTGGCAACAAAACTTTAAAATTGGCGTCCTTTGGAAAAAGTACTGCCCAAAGAAAAATATTCCTGTCTGTCATTAAATAAAAAAGGGACTGCATTTTCGTTGATCTTTGGAGAATTTTTAAATACACTGAAATTTTTTTCGAAAAGTTGCCAAAATTTTGAAAATAGGAGCTTCTGAGACGATTTCACTTAAAAAATATACCCCTAGTTGCCAAGGCTCGTAAATAGTAGCAAAAGAACTTACACAAAAATTGTACTAATTAGTGAAATTTAATTAATTCAAAGGAATGTGTTAGCTATGATAAATAAAGAATCTAAAGAAAGGGACAAGAAAATGAATGTATACCATTTAAAGAAACAGCAGCTATTTTACAACCATGTGAAAAACCTGGATCAATTCCAATAACTGTTTTTCCTCGTACAGGTGGAGTAAGAAGGAGACTTCGAACATTGGATCCAAACACATTGATGGACTCTTTTTCTGCATTTTTGGATAATTCTGATCTAAGACAAAAAATATAATTATCTTTTATTCACTGCTATTTTACATAATACTTTTTAATTACACAATGTAGTACTTTTTAACATTCTTAACAATACACTTTTGAACCATTAAATGCACTCTTATTATTCTAGTTGAAACGAATTTAAATTCATAAAATATCCACTTTTGATATAACCTTGCACTAGAAAACAATTTAATAAGCTCAAAAGCACAACATGAATATGAACACTACAATTTAGAATTCTGTAATATTTATTTTGTGAAGGGTATCGACATCGGAATTATTTCAGAATATTTGTTCTTTTATTTTAATGCTCACTAATGGAAATGTCAATTTTATTTTTACATCGATTTCCTTTTATTTATGTAAATCCATTTTACAGAGCTTTGAATTTTCAGTGTATTATAGGATGGCAGAAGATATAAATCAGGCAACATTTTGAGACTAACTTTTTTACATGTAATTACATTCAGATTGCTTGAAAGTGGTAAGGCATTGGTATAAAAAAAAGTAAGGTTTTATATATATCATTTTAAAATAGTATTATTAAATTTTTGAAAACTTTAAATAAATTCCAATTTAATTTAAATTATTTTGAAAGAAAACTGAATTAGGCAGTACAAAAATTGATTTTGAAGGATAGAAAATCAATTTCTGTACTGAAAAAATCAATCAAGGATATATACATAAAGATATTAATTACTTTTTAACTGTTCAATCTTCTTAAATCTTCAGTTAAAAATGTCAAATACTTTTGGAGATGAGTCTTGTATATCCTTTACTAATATTGGGAGAGATGATATATATTTTTGTGCAAGAACATTGACAGAAGTTCTTTTATTTGTTTACATGCATTATGAATGTATTGAGGAAATTGTTGATACATTTGAATTAAAATTTCAGTTCTTAAAAAGTAATCAAAATATGGCATACATTTATGTCATCTTTTACAAATTTATTCTATACAAAATTTTCTACAAGATCAAATGTTTCGCTTATTCAGCCACCATTAAAGTATCCTGTTGATCAATCAGTTAATGCAATTTGATAAAATATTAATCCTCTTTTCAATCACATCCAATTAGCAAATGAATAATTCCATTTCAAGAACATAAACCAAATGTTTAAATGAATCTTGAACATAAATTTAGCATTGTTGAATAATGAGCTTGTGTAAGGTAGTGTAATTAAGGTAATAACTTGAATATTACCAGCACAGTAGAAAATTTAATTTAAAGGTTCAAGAAATTGCTGTTACTTTTGCAAAAATAAATGAGCTTATAAGAAAACTAAAATTATACAAAATCTAAAACTAAAATGAAATATTTAAATTTGAATTACATTATAGTTTTAAAAATAGTCAAAGTGATAACAATACAGTAAAGTAATCAATAGGTAAATAAAGTAATCAATGTTAGTACACTAATTGAAATATTTATTAATCCATGATGAAAGTTTCAAATTTAATTTAATACCATGAAAACATCATAACTGCAAAAACATTTTTGCCTCCTAAAGTGTTTATGCCTTTTGGGTACTTCAAGGGTTTCATACTAGTTTCATATTCAATTATAAATTAAAATATTTGGCAATGAAATAAAGAATGCATACCTGATTTGGCGACTCATATAAGGCTCTATAAGTCGATCATATGAGTCTTCCATACAACTCTTTAAATAAACGTTGGTCTTATGTGGAAGTATTTTATTAGAGAAAAACAAATTCCATATGAAAAATATTGTCTCGTTTTTGACATACTCCGGAATTTGAACCTTGACTTTCAGAACTTTCTGTTTTTCTCCACGATTTAGAGCCATGACCTAGTGTAATAAAGATGTCAAAACATTTAATTTACCAAGGAATATAAATGAACTTTTCCCCTAAATTGAGTCAAAATTTTTCAGCGAAAAAAATTTAAAATTTAAGTTAATAATGAAAAAGCATAACAATGGGTCATTAATATTACAAATAGAAAACAAGTAATAAAATCTATTTAATTAATGTCGCACTGGAGCAACGCAACAGGGCTATTGTCGACGGTCTGGGATCAACCCCCGAAGGGAATGATCTGAGGATAACACCATGTAATTTTGAACCATGGTCAGATCACGCGGTCACACCTGTGCTGGCACCCCTCTCCAAACTTCTACATCACACCAATGTGAGGACATTTGAGGCCCCGACAGACTTAACGTGCACTATCCCCCTTTGTACACGACGTACTTTGGTTGGATTCGAATTCGCAACCCTCCAGTTGCTAGTCATTTACTTTTCAAACCAGGCTACTGCAATCCATTTGTACACTGGAAAATGGCAACAAAGATATAAACAATATCAAATCAACCACTATGAGATAAATTTGCTACTTTTGTCACAAATTTTAAATACGCTTAGTTTGAGCTAGGAGCTGTACAACATTGATAATCTGCATGTAAGTACTCTTGTCATTCTAATGAAATTTTTCAAGTCTGGTTTCAGAAGGCAATGAGGAATCTAGAAGATAGAAATCAGCAAAGAAAACAAAATCCGAGCTAACCCAGAAATAGGTTTAGAGTTTAAAAAAACTTTGCATATTGCCTTGCCTTTGAATAAGTGAATGAGACACAAATGAAATGAACGTTCCGACGCTATTTGTCGTAACATGACTGAGGAGTGAAATTCATACAATGCACTTCATTGGAAATAAAAATATCCACCAGTAAATACATTTAAAAAATGCAAAAATGCTGTTTTATATTTTTGAGTAATTTTATTTCCTTTGAATGTACAGCATGTGCATATCGATGCTTATATTCATTATATATGGATTTGAATAAGGTATGAAAAGTGAGTAACAACACTGCCATCAAAGATATTAGCAATTAAGAAACTTTAGATGCAATTGCTACAAGCAGGTCTGCTAGTTTGTTCTATTCTTTGCAAGTTTTGTGAGATAAGCTGAATGCAGACACACTTACCTGATGATGTGCAATGTTTTTGACGAGCACGTTAAAGTCATAATAGTTTTCATATTTGAAATTTTGTGTTGTTTTTCCAAGAACAAAAGCTTGCTTATCCTCTTTCTCAGCAGATGCAGATTTGCTGCTGAGCATACGAATCTGTGGATGGTGAATTCTAAAAATAAAGTATTAGAAATTCAATACTAAGAATTTGAATTTATATTTAAAAACAAAATTCCCTGTTTTCTTTCAGAGAAGTTTTTAAGTATATCTTGGGTGTTTAAGCATATTAAATTAATAAATTCAAATGACCTATAATCCAAGAAAACAAAAATTAGATAAACAATAAAAATTGCCCAAGAAAAAAACTTTTGTTCTTATCGAATTCATAGATGAGAATATGCATCCATCAAAATACTAAAATGATATTTTAAGCAATTTCCAAGATAAGAATTTGATGATTTCTTTCTCTATATTATACTATGTCTCATAAAAGATTAATGCAAAAAAGCAGTGAGTAACTTTGCAATTTGATTAAGATAATTACTTGAAAACATCTGTAGTCATCAAGTATTTGTGGATGAAATCTCAGTTTTGACTGTCTGTCTGCTGTCAAAATTGACATCAGGTGAACCTTCATTTATTTTTTCATACATTTACATTTGCATGAACATTTTAATAAACTAAACTAACTGCATGCTTTTGGTATCTAATTTTTTTTTATTTTCTGTCTTGCACTTTTACACAATTAGCACCCGAACATAATAAAATAGGGAATTTCAAACTGTACAGATACTTTCACACCTGCTTCACAAAATCAATGACATATTTCAATTGTATTTCTTAAGCCAAACCTATGAATATCTAGATCACATAAATTGGTGTATCCGTATCACTAATTTAAAAAGTTATACCAAGGTGAGTCTATAATTATCAGTAATGCTGTTCTATGTGTTTCTGAAAACAGCATTGTCAGTTCACTGGAAGTAGGAGCTGTTGCACTTTCGGAAAATAGGGGAAAATGCTGTGGCTGAATTTTTTGATGCTTCTATTTTAGTTTTAAGTGAAGAATTTTGGGAAATAGTGATATAGGTGAAATAAATGTAAATAGGATGAAGAATAATACTGGGTGAAATAATACTAGAAAAAGATTTTCGCAACTTTATTAACACTTTGATAGTGATCACATATCGAACATGAAATCTGTTTTGAAACTGTTGAAGGCATTTATATTAGAACAGATACCCAAGACAAGTAAATAAACAATCTGTCGAGGCCCACCAAAGAAGCAAGAAGTGGACTGTATTTTAACTTAACAATTTATTCAAACTTAACAAGATCGACAATATGGTTCCAAAAGGAACGCTTGCGATTTCCTAATCGCATCAAAAAAGGTGGTTCCCGAAAGGAACGCTTGCGATCTCCTAATCACATCAAAAGCAGCAGTAGCCTATCTACCGCTTGAGAAGTTCTTACTGCCAACTTTGGCTACCTCTTTTTAACTGCTCAGTTCCGAGCCAATTGGCGCTCGCCAAACACAGGCGATGACGCCAAGAAACTTGAGTCGCCAAGGCGCGAACATCCCGGCCGGCGTTGAAATAGAACATTTCAAAATAGTAACATCAATTCTTAGTAACAAAACTTGCACCTTATACACTTATAAACACAATTTTGCAATTAATAAAACAATTAAATAACACAATTGAAATCAACAGCAAAATAAGAAATACTTAACACAATCACATTAATATAAGATCGATCAGATCCAATTGAAACACATTAATAAAAAAAACAATTATAATTAAACATTAATACCAAATATCCGTACATATTTTAAACATTCATTTTATCATGGGTAAAACACAAATACTGGAAATAGATCTTTTTATAATTCCATTATGAGTTTTAATCAACACTACTCTGACCTTACCATCAGAACCAAAGAGAGTGTTCTCTATGCGACCCATGAGCCATTTGCCAGGAGGAATGTTATCCTCTTTTATTAACACGAGTTCTCCCACCTGAACATTATGTTTTTCCACTAACCACTTTGTTCTTTGCTGAAGATTAGTTAAATAGTCTCGCTGCCATCTTTTCCAAATAATCTGAACAAATTTAGCAGTTAATTGCCAGCGAGACAATCTGTTATCAGCAAGATGTAATAATTCAGGCTCAGGAATCGCATTTATGGGACGCCCAATCAAAAAGTGACCGGGTGTTAAAGCTTCATAATCGCTAACGTCAGAGGACATGGGAGAGATGGGTCTGGAATTTAATATTCCTTCGATTTGGTTCGTAACTGTGAGAAATTCTTCGTATGTTAAATTTGCAGTCCCAACCGTACGTCTCAAATAATATTTAAATGACTTTACGCCCGACTCCCATAGTCCCCCAAAGTTAGGAGATCTAGGAGGAATAAATTTCCACGTAATTTGTTCTGAAGAAAAATAATTAGCGATTAGTTTATCAGGATTAGAAACAATTTTAAATAGCTTTTTCAATTCTGCAGCAGCTCCCACGAAATTTGTAGCGTTATCCGTGTAAATCGTGGAACTCTTTCCTCTTCTAGCAAAGAATCTTTTGAGGCATGCTATAAAAGCCTGAGATGTTAAATCACTAACAATCTCGATGTGTATTGCCTTCGTAACAAAACAAATAAATATGGCAACATAAATTTTTCTAAGTGTTCCCCTCCGTTGGTTAGAAACCTTAATTTGAAAAGGACCACAAAAGTCAACACCTGAAACGTTAAAAGGTGAAGTTTGATTCACTCTTTCTGCTGGAAGGTTACTCATTAATTGTTCTGAAATCCTTGGTCTTTGCCTAAAACATTTAATACAAGAATGATATACTTTTCTAGCTATATTCCTACCGCAAAGTGGCCAAAACCTCTGCCGAATAGTATGCAAAAGGGTTTATGGTCCAGAATGTAAAGTAGTTTTATGAAAGTACTCAAATATAATTAGAGTTAATTTACTATTACCAGGCAAAATTATTGGATGTTTTTCATTAAAGCTTAAGTTAGAATTAGAAATACGACCTCCAACTCTTAGCAAAGAATTTGTGTCCAAAAAGAGATTCATAAACTTTAACTTACTATTTGGAGGCACAGGCAACTTTTTCGTCAAATTCGAAATTTCTCTACTGAATTCCCTTACCTGAACTTGTTTTACCAGGTAAATTTCTGCCGTTTCTAATTCCCTTGATGTTAATGGTCCCTCAGACCTTAGCAGGAGGTTTCTGCAATTATTGACGAATCTGAAAATAAAACTAACAATTCGTTTCAGTCTTAGAAAATTATTAGTAATTCCAAGAATGCTGTCCACAAAGTCAATATTAATGGTGAAAGTCAATGTTGCGAGGTTTCCTTCCTTTAGTTCCATCAAGTAGTCATCATCATCAGGAGGGCACGCACTTTCTCTGGAATTGGGTATCTCTGCATGAAGAAATTCAGGACCACACCACCAAAGTTGACAGTCGGCTATCTTTTCAGGGCTCAGACCTCTTGACACCAGATCAGCTGGGTTGTCTTCCGACTTCACATGTTGCCACAGGAAATCCGTAGTCAGCTGTTGGATTCTTGTTACTCTGTTAGCAACAAAGGTCTTTAACAAATGTGGGGAAGTTCGGATCCATGCCAAAACGATGGTGGAATCAGACCACAAGTAGACTCCTTGAACATCTAGTTTTATAGATTTCATCACCTTGGTTATAAGCCTGGACAGCAATTCTGCAGCACACAGCTCCAAACGCGGAATAGTGATGGTTTTAATAGGTGCTACTCTTGATTTACTAGTCACAAGGTTAATCACAATTTGACCCGATGAAGTTGTGCATTTCAAATAGACAACTGCACCATTTTTCCAAAGGATTCTTTGCAGGTCCCTTTGGTCTGGATCAATTTCTATCATTCTATACATCTTTTTAATGTCAGATGTAAAGGCGATTTGATGTTTCCGAAATCGTATTAAAATCGAAACCAAGTCCTCTTGTATTATACCTCCGTTCATTTGCAAAGAATTTAATGATTTCCCAGTTGAAGACACAGATGAGGCGTTAAAGACCACTCTTAATTTTGTGGTACTTTTATCTGGGCGATAAACAGCATGATGCGGTATATAATAGGCGAGTTTGGGTTCAAGCTCTTCTTTAACTTCCTCCATATGGCCCAATTCTTCATATTCTTTCAAAAAGTCCTTATAAAGCGATGACAGATTAGTATTCCGGAGCTGACGCTTCCAAAGGGTGTTCAATTGACTCAAGGCTGTGTGTCTGGAGACACCTAAACATATAGGGTCTTCCTTAAACGGCATCTCAACCACATATCTGCCCGTTTTGTTTCTGAAATGAGTTTTTACAAAATGATCTTCGCACATCAACTCTTCTTCATTTTTTACAACTGGAGATTCTTCGATTGCTTCTATTTCCCAAAAGCGGCGAATTGTGTTTTCTAAAACGTCATTATTTCTGGCGAAGAAACAATGCACGGATTGAATGCTAGGTAAAGTACCAGACACTATGTACCCAAACACAGATTCCTGAAGCGAAATTTCATCGCTAATCCTCTCTCTTCTAGCCCTTATGATTTCAAAAAAGAGTTCAACACCTATCAGCATGTTGATTTTGCTTGATTTATAAAATTCTGGATCTGCTAACTCCACAAATGGTAAATTTATTCCCGAAATATCTAAATTAGAAGAAGGGGTTAAATCTGTAATTTTCGGAACGATCAGAAATTCAAGGTTTTCCTTAAATGTCTCCTTGCTATTCGATATTGTCCCTTGAATTTTATGTTTAATTGTGTGGACTGACCCATTAATTCCTGACACGGGTACGTAAATTTTATCCTTCTTTAATCCCAAAGCATTTGCGTAATCAGCAGTTACTAAATTTACTTGGCTACCGTTGTCCAAAATTGCCCTGCATTTTCTGCGAATGCCTTGTGCATCCTTCACAAAAATAATTACAGTACTTAATAGCGTTTTACATTTTTTCTCTATAACATTAGTAAGACTCTGAACAGGTTGTGATTGAGAAGGCGCCGAATTCTCATTCTCAGCTGAGTCATCAACTTTGAACGAAATCGAATCTCGTAAACATTCGTTTCTCGTCTCGCCTATTTCCTTTTTTGGGGAAGGCATAGGGGAAGAAATCTGAAGCTCACGGTGGAGGAGCGAGTGGTGTTTCCTTTTACAGTCAGAACATGAACATTTTGATTTACATTGCTGCGCCAAGTGCGATTTATTCAAACAATTTAGACAAAGTTTATTAGTTCGCACAACCTCGTATCTTTTTTGTACATTTAACTCTCTGAATGCCAAACACCTGCCTAACATATGCTGACCTTTGCATAAAATACATTTTAAATTTTCATCTTTTATAATTAAGCTTTTAGCCTTGTTAGAAGAAAGCGGATTTCTGAAATTTGCTGGTTTTGAGAACATGTTTCTACTTATATTTTCAATCACGAGACTTCGTTTTTCTAGGAAGTTTAAAAGCGCGTCTAATTCTGGTACTTCTTTCGTTGTTAATGACAGTTCAAATTGTTTCCTAGTTTCACGATCTAATTTCTGACAAATGATATTTATCAGCAAAGTATCTGACAAACTACTTCGATCGAAATCTAAAAGTTTCAGCGCTCGTAAATTCTTATTTACACAATCTATCAGATTACGCAAGTCTTTTGAGGACTCATGTTGCAGTTTTTCGCAATTGATTATGGCTTGTACATGAGTATCGACAATTGCCCTTTTATTTTGATATCTATCTTCCAGAGCTTTAAATAATGATCCAAAAGTGTCATCTGTCGTTTCGATGTTCTTACAATCGCCTTTTAACGAAGCTCGGAGGTAGAACAGTTTTTGATCGTCTGTTAATTGAACGTTATTAGAAATTACATTTTCAAATTGACTTTTGAAAATGCTCCAGTCCTCATATTTTCCCGAGAATATGGGAAGTGGGATTTCTGGCAGTTTCACACTCGACTTCCAGTCATTTCGACTCGAATCAACTGTCGAGGAATCAATATTTTGTTGTGTTTTCAACTTAGAAAGTAGATATGAAAGCCTTACCTCAATCTTTTCAAGGCGATCATCCATGAGTTGAATATCTTCTTCAACATCAGGGAAGTCCTCACTGGGTGGCAAATCAAAAGATCGCAGTTGCAGTTCTTCGATTTTCTTCTTAATATCCTTTGTAAGTTCTAATTTTATAGAAAGTTCCACCCTAGATTCTGGAGCTTCTTCAAAGGATTTAATATAGGTTTCCAATCGAGTTATTTTGCCTTTCAAGGCAGTTTTGATCTTGTTAAGCCTATCCATAGATGCTTAATTTCATTCTCCGGCCTGGTCGGACCAACTGTCGAGGCCCACCAAAGAAGCAAGAAGTGGACTGTATTTTAACTTAACAATTTATTCAAACTTAACAAGATCGACAATATGGTTCCAAAAGGAACGCTTGCGATTTCCTAATCGCATCAAAAGCAGCAGTAGCCTATCTACCGCTTGAGAAGTTCTTACTGCCAACTTTGGCTACCTCTTTTTAACTGCTCAGTTCCGAGCCAATTGGCGCTCGCCAAACACAGGCGATGACGCCAAGAAACTTGAGTCGCCAAGGCGCGAACACAATCTTAAATACAGTAGCTGGAACTAAAGCCCTATGCCACACCGAGTTACAAAATAATCTAATCAAGATTTTTTAGTTTGGCATCTATACATATTCTTACAACCAGCTGTATTTTTTAAGCCACACATAGGATCAAGTAAGCTTTCAAGTTAAGCCTCCATAGGATCTGAGCATTTGCAATCCCAGGTCATAGATCATATGACTGGTAACAAGAGAGTTAAATAGACTGGTTATGAATAGGTGGTGCTATTCAGATAAACGAGGCCCTCAGAGGCACATATCCTTAAGCTGTGCACTGACTTCACGGACCCGAGGTACCCTAGTGATTTCTTTTCCTTTCCCATGGAGTTTACTGTCTATATAGTAAACACAGATGTAGTGCTCCAAGGTGTAGTGCTCCTCAACCAGTGATCTTTTCTGATTTCATCCCATTATTCTATTCCCCAGTCCATCTTTTTCCCCTTTCTTGACATTTTTCACTTGAAGTTGTGTCTTGCGTTTGGTGCAACTTGACCAAATATGGTCCTTGAGCCATCAAACCCCCAAACCTTATACAGGGCCATATTTGGCCATACTGCACCAAACACGACACACAACATCAAGTTATAGATATACGCACACAAGAAAAGTTTTACTAACACAGAAGACAGAAATACACCCAGGGAAGAATCGAACCTGTATAGGGTACAACTCGCAGATTGCTAGTGCAATGGGCATAACCACTAAGCCATCAAAGCCCCACGAATCCATTAGAAACTTCAAAACTGATTGAACAAGTGTAGCATATGAAGAAACTTGATGCTGCTTGTCCAAAACTAATTAAATCAATGACAGCATATGGGTCATGGTTCAATTAAATAAACAAGAGTAACTATTCAAGTGGCAAATAATTAGTAAATCAGTCATTTACATCGAAACAATGACTTAAGGGAGCAGTGCCTGTGCTCAGCTAAAAACACTCATATCCTGACAAGCTCGTTTAATGAAGGAATGTGAATTAAAATGTAAAGGATGATGATGAAAATTAATGTTATTGTAAGTTCTCTAATTTCGATGAAATAAAATTTACAGCAACACTACAGATAATAATTGACTACCCTTGTGTATTTTCCAATCTCACTGGGAGAGGGAGAAAAACAAATGAATTAATATTAACCTTGTGAATAAACATATCAAAAGAAAACTAATAATGCTGATAAACTGACTGTTTAACAACCATATTTCTGAGCAATTATTTTTCTTTCAAAATGCAGGTGATTGCTTTAAAAAGGTCTGTTGTATTTTATGCTTGATACAAAAGAAACAGATTAAGACATTTCATTACTTCTTTATATTTTATACATTTAAATATCATGTCAAGTTGTACAATACAAGAAATTATATTACATACTTTTCCCTTATGAAATCAAGAACTCTTCTGTCTTTTGAAACCTTGTCTGCAATTATATTTTGGATGCCAGAAAGAATATCTTTTTCAGATTCCAACCCTAAAAACCGAAATCATATTTTAACATTAAAATTGTTTTAAAATTATATAAATTAATTTTTTTTTAAATTTTCAAGATTGAAGATTAATAACAGAACCAACAAGATCTATCTCATAGAACTTTTTTAGTAACATACATATAAAACATCAGAAAAAGGAATCATATAATAATTATAATTTTCAGCTGTTGAGTGCTCTATTTTACAGATATTAAATGTATCATATTTTAGTGCACACTTAAAGGCTAACAATGTCACGCTGAAAAAAAATTTCTGTGAATTCTTTTATAACTATGTAATATGAGCGTGCATCAATACTGCATACAGTAAATATTAATATGTTAAGCCTTCTTAAGAATCTCAGAATTGTGACAAAATATTGGTCAAAAAATAACATTATTTAGATTCCATTCTTGAAAAAAGGGGTGTAGCCAATTTCGAAGATTAAGGTGAGAGGAGGCCAGAAAAGAGGGGCATTTTTGCACAATGTGCAGATGCTTTTAAATTTGAAAATATAGGTTTCAAATTGGATATTAATCACATAATCATCTGAGCAAATTTAATGAACAGGAATTCTTCTAAAGGTTAAAATCAGATACCCTGCCCCATTTACATTTCAGATGATTATATAAAGATGTGCATCTCATATTTAATTAGGTAGAGATTATAATTTTATAGCAATGGTGATGAATTGAGCTCTTTAATAATGCCATTTAAACCAGCATAAACTCTACATGAAATGAAATACTTTACAAAAAGTGTGATTTATCATCTAAAATTTAAAAACTATGTGCATGTGTATTTGTCTCCTGGAGTTGTTCCAAATGCATTACTGCTTTATAATGAGAAAATAAATTTTGAATTTATGTAATTCAATAAATTACACCATAATTTGAAAATGGGTTGAAAGAAAATGCTTTTAATTCGAAACCATACCTTTCTGAGGCTTGACAAAAGATTGCAAATTAATGGAATCCAGAAATGCTTTCCCTTCAAGTAACTGCAAGGCTACAGGCTCTAAGCCTAATTGCTTGGATCTTTCTGCTAAAGTTTTCTTGCTTCCTGGTTTGAAAGGTGCATACTACAGAGCATAGAAAAAAGTTTAAAATTGAGCTACATTCCATCTGAACTCTATTCGCCAGTTAACATTTACCTCGGCTGTTTAAGTGCATCAAATATATCAACGCATAGAGAAATCAATCATCAGAGAAATAAAGAACAAATATATTTTGACATATAGAGCACAAAAACACTTCCATACTGAATTCAAGAATATTCAATGATTAAATCTCAGTTTTTCCTCCCCAAACAAGTTTCAACATCACATTGCAAAACCTTGAAATTTTATTATTTGATTGCACTGTTTACCTAAGTTAAATTTTAATAACTGATATCAACTTATTTTTCATATTCTACTCCTTCAAATTCATTTCCCTAGCAAACACCTTTCTAGATTCAAGAGTGTTGATGATCCATTAGGTACTTTTTTCCCAACAGATAATTCAATTTCATTAAATTTATCCAAATACCTAATGCATACTTCTTACTTATTCAAGATCACAATAAATTATCTGTTGTGTTATTTGGTACTGGAAATTTTTTATAGCAATTATCTGATTAAAAATATTGAAAAAAGGCATTATGTACGTAAAACAATCATTCTATGGTTTTGGTTTGTCACTCTATGGCCACTTTTTGGTACATGAGGGTGGGCTAATTAGACATGCTTAATGTGGATTCAAAACCACTACAATCATCACCAAACCGGGATTCGAATCCAGAGCCTGTTGAACAAAGGGCCCGAGTGTCAACTACTTGGCTGCAAGGCCAGCTAAAACTATGGACAGCAGTTAAAATAACAATTACAATTAAAGGTTAATGAAAGACAGATAGTATAGTACAGTAAAATGTAGTTTATTTATTTCTCCCATTTTCAAAATGTAAAACATACACTAATTTCTGAATTAAAAATTTTACTTAATGAGCTGGAAAACTTACAGAAACTGCTTTTACTATTCCCGAGGACATTGAATGCATCCAAACTTCAACTTCAAAAATCTCAATTTATAAATATTTAATCATTGACCAGGTTGGTTAGGTGGGCTTTTATGGTGCAAGGGGCCATATTTGGCCAAGTCGTTGACCAGAAAAATAAGCTTTTTAAGATCATATTTGATTTTTGTAACTGCGACTACCTACTACTGCCAGATGTGTAGGTAGCACATGCTTAACAATACAGGAAGTACATATATGATTTTTGATATTTTACCAACCCATTGAGGAGCATTTTTCAATTGTACTTACCAGAAGTTCAACTTCATCGAGAGATTGGGCACATAAAAAGGAAGCAGCTATGCTCTCATCAAATTTTTCATTCTTGATAGTTTTCAAAATGGTGTCAACTTTCTTATGAACTTGCCTGGAAGTAAAAGCAGGTTCATAACTACAGAAGCCACTTCATTGCTAAAAAATAAAATGCTTATAAGTAAGAAAATTAATAATTTATAAAATCAAACTTTAAAAATATTTTAGAAACCAACATTTTTGTATTTAATTTGGGACAAAAGAAAAAGCAAGATGAAGAGAGTAGGGTTTTAGCTTGTGATGTGCCATACTTATGGGAGGCACATGACAGCTGCATGGGTGTGAATATCGTTCCACAAACGAATACGGTGCTGTTCTCCCAGATTTTTTTCAACATCACCTGTACATAGGTAGATATCTTAATTAATGTCGAACTAGAGGAACACAATGGGCTATTGGCAATGGTCCGGGATCAAACCCGAAAGGAAAGATGTGAGGACAATGCCTCGTTATTTTGAAACATGGTGAGATGAAGAGGACAACACCTGAGCTTGAACTCCCTCTCCAAACTTCCACACCTCACCAATATGAGGACATTTGAGTCCCCGACAGATTTAACGTGCACCAGCTCCCTTTGAACACGACGGTCTTTGGTTGGATTCGAACTTGCAACCCTCCCGTTGCTAGTCCGTTACTCTTCCAACAGGGCTACAGAGGCCCAGTTATAAGAAAAGACATACATTGGATGAGTTGGTTGGTTGTTTTTATGGTGCAAGGGCCATATTTGGCCAAGCAACACCAGACACAAGACAAAAACTGTACTGGATGGGACTTCTTAAAATTTCCAAATTACTTGCCTAGCGATCATTGCATTTGAATGCAGGAAAATGAAATTTGTGAAGTTTTTGTAAAAAAATTAAGGCTCTTTTAAAGAAGGATAAGAACTTATTATTAAGGCTTTTTAAGGGTCCTTGAAAACTAAAATGAAAAATAAGGCCTTCTATACAGGCTTTGTAAGACCTACAGATTTATGATAGAGAAGATAAAATTTCAAGTTTACTGGACTTTTGCACTTAATTGTCATCCAAGTACTTGCAATCTGATCATACTGAATAAACAAAGGCTGCATTTTTCACAAGCAAAATAATTATCACGGAATTAACAAGTTGTTGTGGAATATGTGTTGGGCAGCATGATAGGGAAATTATAAAATAGGAAAATAAAATATATATTACCAAGGAATAGCAGTATGGATATAGAAATTAATTCATAACAGCATCAAAACAAATCAAAACTGACAGATAATGGGTCTTGGAAAATGATTGACATAAGAGGCAAGTGACAGTAAGAGGAAGAAATATTGAAATTATATAACTCAATTACTTCACTTCTTCATAAGCTTCTTGTATTTCTCTCAGTTTCTCAGCCTGCAAGCTGCCCGTCATCTGTTTTCGATACCTCACGATGAAAGGTATCGTACAGTCTTTGTTGAACAAATCAATCACATTCTTTGCTACTTCTGTTGGCACTTGACTGGTAACAGCGACCACATCTTCATCCCTCCATGATTGGCAAGACTGTTTAGCCTGGGGAAAAAGGTTGGAAAATTTATTTTTCAACCAAATTTGTAGTATATTGTAGTTTGATTCAAAACAAAGTGTGGTGATAATCAAAATAATCTCAAAGGTAGGGAAAAACAGAGCACTCAGGGACAAGAAACATAAGTACAGTAAAATTTCGTTTAAGATTACACCTATTTACTAGATTATTTTACATTAATACAACAAAGTCTAAAAACAAAAGTATCGTTTTTCAATGGGTAACTTGACATTGCAATATTTTTTAGTGATGAACAGGCAGATCTTGCTAAAAAAGGACCACCTTACAACACTCAAGTTCTAGGATTTCCTTCCATTCAGCAAAATTATTCTTCAGGCATCTATTGACTTCTAGCTACCAACAAGAACAGCAAGGTAGAATATCTACAAAACAATGGATTAATGGTTTTCTTGGAGAAGTGCCTGACAAACCATGGTGAGATATGGCAGCATCCTTTTCTCTTATAAGACATGACTATCTTGCCACCCATCTATATATACTACATTTAAACTTAATTTTTATAGATGTGGCTAAGTGCATGACAATATTTTTATGAAACTTGCATGCAGACTGGCACATTTAGATTGTGGAGTAAAATTAATGGTAGCATCATTTTGTCTTTAGAATGTTTCTTTTAAGATTCAACTGATCATCGGATATCAGATAGTTTCACGCCAAATAGAAATCAATGAACACCAACATGCTATCAATTTCTGATGTAAAGAAAAGACAAGAAAGATTAGTCTAATTGCCTATTTTACATTACTAGACCTAGCAGCAAGAAATCTACCTAGCACTGAAAATAAGCTATTGAAACAAAGTACATTTCTACAAATCTTTGGGAAACTGTTTCAAGATAATAAAAACAGTACACAGGTGTAAAAGAATTTGTCAATGCAAAACTGCAAATGTTCGTATGGCTAAGTGCAAAAGGTGTCAACAGTTGTGCCAAAGTAAAAACTGAAAACACAAATTGTGTACAATATCTTACTTTCTTTTAAAAGTAAAGTATCAATATGTATTCTAAAAGCTGTTTGGCAAAGGTAATTTATCAATATTATAATGTAAGTCATCTTTAAGAAAGAACAAATACAAAATGCTAAGGAAGCAAATATCTCAGAAATGTTCCAGACAATTCACATTGAGGCAGTTATGACTTTCCACCCGGTAACAAGACATGATTGCCTTATCGCGCATTTGCATTCCTTAAATATCTCCACCAAGCCTCGTTACCTCCCTTGTAATTCTGGAGAAATAATGAGCAGAAATCACCTGATTTGATGTAGAATCCTTCAGACTACCTGAAGTGTGTAGGTATATAGGGAGGTTGGTTGGTTTTGGAGTTTTATGGTGCAAGGGCCATATTTAGCCATGCTGTACCAGATACAAAACATACAATATCAAGTAATAGACAGATACACACAATGAAACTTTTACTGACACAGAAGAGAGAAATACACTCAGGAAGGAATGCACCTGACAGGAATAGAACCTGCGCTGCCTATAACTCGAAGGTTGCTACAGCAGTGGGCATAACCACTGAGCCACGACAGCCCCAGATATAGGGAGGCAAAATAATTTTTAGGACAACGGCAGATCTTTTCTTCACTGTTTCTCAATGTGCGCTACATTAATTTTTTCTATCTTTTTATTGTAATTGTTGCTTGTCTTAAGGCGTACTCAATCTTTTGTATCATGATTGTGCCTCAGCCACTGGAAATAAAAATAATAATGTAGTCATTAAAATCTATTTTAATTGCTTCAGAATTATTCAAATTCATGAAAACGATTACATATTTCAACGATTGTTTGAATTCAGAACAATTGACACAGGATGAGTGAGGTGTCAAATTCATTAACATGGTTACATGAAATTGGATAGGTTGGTTGTTTTCGGGTTTTATGGTGCAAGGGGCCCATATTCAGTCCAGTTACGCCAAACACAAGACAGACAACACAATGAGGGAGGAAAAAGCATAAAGCTGAAGGGTAGGCAATGGCAAAAATGAAAGGGAGGAAAGATCACTCGAGTACCTCGGGGTTGGTGTATATGAAATTAGGTAATTGTAACTTCATTTCTGATGGTTACAGATCATGCAAATAAGTCTGGGTTTGAGGTCAATCGAAACAGGTACAATGCGACTTATTTTGACTTGATAGGAAGATTAAATGAAACATAATCATGTATGATTTATTAACTTTTCACCAAATTCATTCCATTCTACTTTACATACATTCTAGCTAAATTACTTCAAAACACCAATGGATTCGAAAGTTTTAATGTTAATTGAAGTTAATTAGAAAGTTATTGCGATTCCTTTATTCTGTTGATATGTGTAACAAATAAGAAAACATATTTACCATAGCAACTGCAGTTGAAACTATTTTTTCCAATTCAGCATCATTCAGTGATTGACTGGGGATAGTTGGTGCAGTAAAGATATTTGCAGAATCTAGATCCAAGTTAGCCTAGAGAAAAGAAAATATGACTTTCCTGCAACCTTAAAGTAGTAATAAGACATAAAGGATAAATATCAGGCATAAAAAAAATTTCCATCAAAAAAACAATGGGTGGTGCCATAATAATTATACTAATAAAAATTCGATTCTTGAAAGGAACTCACGAATAGGTATCAGATATCTGACAATGGTAGTTGATGTTATTTTCGGGTTTCAAGGCACAAGGACCATATTTGGCCAAGTTGCACCAAACACAAGACATCAATTTAAAAAATATTGTGAAAGAGGGAAAAATAGGGATTGGGGAATTGAGTAGAGATGAAAGCAGAAAAAGATAGCTTGGGTATCCCAGGAGCATAACCCCAGTGCTTACAAAAGACAGTAAACTCCATGGGAAAAGAAAAGATCACTAGAGTACTTTGGGTCAGTGAAGACAGTGCATACCTAAAGAAGATGTACCGCTGACAGGTTTACTCAAAACTTTTGAGTGTGTTCTGTTTTAAGTATTATGAAGCCTCAGATACATTACTATGCAGCATTTCAACAATTGTTTACCCTAAAGACCAAAATTGGAGGTACTACCTTCTTGACAGGTATGGCAGTATTACAGTAACCCTTTGTTATATTGTGCATTCAGCTGCATTTCTTTTTAACTTGTATTCTAATGATTATTTTTTTGAGAAAAGCAATTGAAATCTCTTTAGAATTGGGAGTTCAGAGGTCACTTACGAGGGTCGTTCGATAAATTTACACGAGATGGCAATGCAATTAATTTGATGACATAATGGCTGGCAGATGTCCTTCGATGTAGCTCTAGCAAAATTTCAGCCAGATACTACACTGTATTTGCATTCTACAGACATTTGAAGCGAGCACTGTAGCAGCAGCCACAACAAAAAAAAGAGTTCTGTGAAGTGGTAAAACATTTTTATTTAAAAAAGTTGATGGCAGCCCTGTTCTCCAGACTTGGAAGCATGCAACTTCTCCTTGTTTCCAAAATTTTCAAATTTGGCTCAGTGGGAAGTAATTCTCGTCGAATAAGGATATTACTGCCATCGACCATATGTTGCATTTGAGAAAGGTACTTTTCTGACAGGATGAAAAAATTTGAAACTCTCTGGACCAAGTGTTAGCCCTCAATGGTGACTGATGAGAAACAGAGTTGATTTTTCCAAAAAAAATGGTGTTAAACTTGTTCTTTTTACCAAACTTATCAAAGCAGCCTCGTATTTCAAGCAGTTGTCCTAAGCTGAATAAGTATATATAAAAGATTTGGATGCTTTGAAAGCATGGATGAGATAGAATTAATTTTTTTTTAACTTTTCTACCATATTTAGATTTAGATTAAAAGGTTCTAGCACAGATTTAGAACTCGACTTGAAGTTTTACATAACCAAATTACATGCAATTTAATACAAAATGTGTGCCATTTAATATCTAATAAGCAGGTTTTGCACAATCCTTGACATATTGCTCTCCTCAGTATATAACACTGCAACACTTTTTGTTCTCCCATTGAGGAGTTTAATGAATGTTTAAGTTTTCCTATTTGCATAATTTTACATATTGGAAAACTTAAACTTTCAGTTTGTTTTTTCCAGAAAAAATCTGTTGGTTAGGAGACAAGTTTAGAGATCATACTGGAGGTTCTGCTTAAGTTTTGTCATGTTTTATGGGGTATTTAATAAACTAGCTTCATCTATATTCCTAATAAAAGACAAATATTTCAGTTTCAACAAACTGATGCTTAAAGAGTATTTAAAAAATAAACTAATAAAATGTTTTATGCATGTTAAATTGCTCAAAGATGTTTTCATCTAATAAAACATAATCTAGTATTAATCTAAGCACACACATGACTAGTTTGACAAGTCAGAAAGAAAATTTGTACAATCCATATTTCTAAACAGATTGAATCCATAACTTCGTAAGGTTTCAACTACAAAGTGATTTCCAGAAAAAAGAGTAAGACTTTAAATATAATCACGACCATTTTATGCCTACAGAAACAGATAAGCATATTTATGTTAAGACAATACGATTTAATGAATTCTGCAAATGCAAAAAGACAAAATAGCAAATAATGACTATTGTTTCCCTACTTTGTTGCTAAAGATTGAAACAGAAAAATCATCCATTTTCTAAATAAATGAGTTACAAAAGCTTACCCTATCCAATGAAGACAGGTCTTTAGAATTCTCAGAAAGAACATTATCACTGTTTAATACTTTCTTTTGACCTTTTTTACTGCTAGGTGCTTTTCTTTTAACAACCTTAGGTTTAGCTTCTTTCTGAAATATAACACATATAACATTTTAAAAAGAATAAACTCCTGTACAAAAACCAAATACAAATCCCGGTATTGGAATCATTATCAAATTTATATACTATGGAAAGAATTGTTTTGTAAGAAACATGAGATCAGTGGACATCTTACTTTTACTTTGATCTGTTTTGGTGCTTTTTCTTTAGGTTTAGCAGGTGCCTTTTTCTTTTTGGTGGCTGGCATGTATTCTTCATCCTCATCACTCGAAACAATATCACAATCACTGTCATCAAACTCCATTTTCATCATAGGGGTACGCTTTCTTTTCAGTGGGTTTTCCATTTTTCAACTATATGAAAAACAACAGAAAATATGTAATCACTTAAACACAAATTGAAAATACATGGTTGACAAATAACACATCAAATATAATTTCAAATTTAGGACTTGATTTCAACGTGACTTTTCAAATTTAAGAAATCTAATTAGCCAGCAAATTTTGTAGTTTGGTACAGCTGTATCTAGTGCCTTGTCTGGTGGCAATGCTCTTGGCACACTTTTAGTAGTGAGTTATGGCAGGTGAAGGTAACTCATCTTTATTAGGTTTTTCCCATTTTTATGGTAACCTCGGCAAGCAGAAAGTTTAAATTTTCATTTTGGATATTTTAGAATGTTTTTTCATTTCCATTAAATTATCTTTGGATTTCATTGGTTCTTGAAAAAATTTTTTGCCAATTCTTTTCAGTTTAATGTATGGAAGAATTCAAACATTCAGTTTGATTTTAGTCACTGTCCAGTGCAGTCGCATCAGGTTGTATTGTTTCTTGCTGTTTTCTTTCGAAAAGCATTATCTTTTTGATTTTCGACATGCCTTCTGTGTTTTCCGCTTATTACTTTCCGTTTAAAAAACGATTTTTTCTAAGATTTCTTTCCTTGGCGACATAAAGAGTATGCCAAAAAAAACCGCACCCAGAGCATTGCCACTAGACGAGGTGCTAGATACAGCTGTACCTGTAGTTTACTCAGGAAAAAGAGGGTTGACAAAATCACGTGAAACTTGTAAAATCTTGAGTTTTCCATTCATGTGTAGTTTGATCCTGAATGATGGTGGGTGTGTAAGCCCAATTAAATGGCCTGAAACTCTTTTTGGACTCTCAATATCATCTATTAAGTGAAGTTTGATGCTTATATATATTTGACTATTACATGGGATAACTTAATTTTATCTTTTCCTACAAGGATTAATTGGTGTTATTATGAATCCACAGAGAAGGTAAAGTTGATACTTCTGTTTTTAAAAAAGCTAAAGCCTATAAAAAATATTTTATCTCAGTGCTTAGACTTAATATATCTTTATGATGATAAATTATCTTTATTTTTAAAGGGATACTGAAAATTTTTATTTCCGACTAGGCTGGCCATGTTTTCTTGAGACAAAAATGGGACATAAGGGTGGCAAAAACAAGATGGGGTTAAGTAATATTCTATATTAATGCAAAAGCAAGAGGATAAGTTCTTTCTGGAGATTGTCATCAAAACTGTAGTTTTGTCTCTGACAATTGATCAATCAGAGACAATTGTCTCTAATTGACCAAAATATTTTATTAAAAATTAAGCAAAATTGGTATTATTAAAATGACAGGAAGGCCAAGAAATATAAAAAATGATACATCATCCTATTTATGACTAAATTTTCAAATTATTAACCTTTAAACTACAGGTGGTACAACAGTCGTACCATGAGATTTTTCCTTCCTAGAGCAGCACGGTACAGAAGCTGTACCCAAGATTTTATCCCCTTTTAAGTGACCGCTGATATCGATCACCATTTGCGAGCTGTCAGCGACTGGCCCTAAAGAGGGACGGTCCTTTCATTCGAAGCCCTACCCTGTCGATCATTCTGTGAAACTCAGAATGTTGTGGCGGTGATATCTCTAGCGTGCCAAACACTATGAAAGGAAAGCGCGCTAGGTGGTCAGTCACAAAAGTCATTCACGGCTCTCTCACAAATTCTGTAGGGGAAAGGATGTCAAGAGAAATCTGCCGTTCTGAGACACGGGAAACGAAATTTGGGGCCATAGTGTAAAGGTTAACTTGACTTTGAGTAAGCAGGTTTAGTTAGTTTATGGTACTTTTAATTTTTACTGATAACTGTAAACCAAAAGTAGCTCAACAGTATGCTTTGCAAAGCGCTACTTAATGTATGCATTTGATAATCAACCTGCTTGTTACCAATCAATGAAAATCAGAGGCTTGGGAAAGGGAGGACTCAAATCCTCAATTGGACATCAAAGCACTTTTTAACCTGAATCATGGGTCCCTTTCAAGGTCACATTTTCATGTTCCTTAAAAATATCAAGATCAATCTGAAAAACTCAATAAAAACCTGGGGGTTTTCCAAGAAAATCTTGTACTTTTGAATCTGTTTATATGTATGGTTTTTTGACTTTCAGGACTCACTTTTATTTGCTATTGCAACATCTATTTCTTTAATATTGGTTTGTTGTATATTAGCTAGTTTTACTTGTTTAATATTTGTACTAACTATTATTATGTTCACTTGTTGAATATATTTAAGTTTATTCTTGATTCATAATAGTTTTACTTAGAATATACAAAAATGTTTAGCCTAGCTTTGCTTGGTTGATATACTGCTGATCAAATATTTGTACCGGTCAATTACTGATTTGTTTACCTTATATGCTTCACCTTGTCGTCGTATAATTCGGCACTTAGAAAAAAAGGAAAAAAAGAGGATTTAGTGATTTATTAAATTTACATTCCTTAAATTGAAACACAAAATTCAATTAATTTAGTCTGATTAACGCGATGCTTCCACCAAACAATGCAATGAATAATGCAAAAAAAGTCGCCAAATGGATTGGGGGTCTATACTGCAGCTGTTCCAAATTGACCAGAACGTAAAGAATAATTGAAAATTCTATGCATTTTAATAAATGCAGTGAAAAGCAATCGCACATACTTCAAAGGGAAATTAAATGAAAGACAGCAAATGTTCTTTTTAAAAATTTCTATTTACCAATTTAGCGATCTTAATAATTCCCGCGCTTTGCCAATCAAGTTGGAGCCAATTTACACTACACTACACTGCACTAACATGTTCAGTTTCGGTTTGTTTACAAGTTTGTAATAGAGGTTGATTACTTTACCTAGACTATCCTTTCCAAATTCTCGGTCTTACCCTTCGGGATTGTTCCCGGACCATCGCAATAGCCCGCAGTGACACAAGAACGAAGTTAATTATTATCATTACCTTTCTCAATTGCTCCTAACACAGAACGGTAGATAGGTAGGTATTTTAATTAAAGTCACACTGGAATAACACAACGGGCTATTGATGACGGTCCGGTATCAATCCCAATGGGAGAGATCCGAGGACATAATTTTGAACCACTGTCGGATGACGTAGTCACATCTGAGTTGGCACCCCACTCTCCAAACTTCCACACCACGCCAACGTGAGGACATTTGAAGCCACGACGGATTCAACGTGCACCAGCCCCTTTGTACCCGACGGTCTTTGGAAGGATTCGAACTCGCAACCCTCCGATTGCTAGTTCGTTACTCTTCCAACCGGTCTACCGCGGCCCAAAACACAGAACGAATCTTTCCCTTGGGGGATTGAACCCAAACCTTAATCAATAACCCGTTGCGTTGTTCCAGTGCGATCATAATTAAAATATCTACCTTCCTAACACAAAAATATAAGAACTACTGGTAGCAGTCTACATGTTCTTTAATGAAAAAATTATGTTACCTGAATTCATAAAGATATCTGCAATGCATTTACTTCGACGAAATCCCGAATATAAAAATATTTTGTAACAGGCTTATCTTAAGTAGTTGAACTAACGTCGCACTGGAGGAACATAAGGGGCTATTGGCGACGATCCAGGATCAATTCCGAAAGGGGAAATCCGAGGACAACACCTCGTCCTTTTGAACTTCAGTCAGATGACGAGGTTACACCTGAGCTGGCATCCCCACTCTCAAAACCTCCACACCCGCCAACTTGAGGACATTTGAGTCCACGACAGATTTAACATGCACCTCCCCCCACGTATACGACGGTTTTTTTATTTAATCGAGTTCCGAACTCGCAAACCACCTCTTGCAAATCCTCATGTTGGCGTGGTGTGGAAGTTTAGAGAATGGGTGCCAGCTCAGGTGTTGCCTCGTTATCTGAATAGTTCGATGTGTTGCTCCAGTGTGACGTTAATTAAAATATCTACCTACCTCGTCATCTGACTGTGGTTCAAAATTACGTGGTGTTCCTGAATCTTTTTCTTCGGGTTTGATCCAGGACCGTCACAAAATAATCCGTCGTGTTGCTCCAGTTTGACGTTAATTAAATTACCTACCTCGGCCTAATAGAGATGGAATATCAGACTGACATTTTCAAATGTTCTTAAAATTTGACTGGCAATACGAATTCGTAATGGTAATTTCGGTTTCGTTTTCGATTGCGTCCAAGTTCTACCACTAGAGCTCGAAAACAAGCTGATTAAACAACCCATCCATCTAGGTCTTAAACACCTGTCACACAATTTTAGTCTTTCTCATTCAATCGCATTCATTTTGCAACTTGTATGCAAGCAATATGGAGATGCAGTTGGAAACTCTAATGAATGTAATTGCCAAAAAAAAAGGCTGGAAAAAAGGCTGGAAAAAAGGCTTTCGAGATTTTACATGTCATGGCGTATTTCGCACCCAAGGATATACACAGGGTATGTTTTTAGGATTATGCACTAATCTGGAAGAGTTAAATGCTGCTGTGAAACTGCTGAAGCACTACTCACTGGTTCAGCCTCGCACAGAAACCATTATTTATATTCATAAAAGCATTCAAACTAGTATGCGGAAGACACAGAAAGATCTAGAGAAAGAGGAGTCGTTGCAATAGCAATAGCATCTGTGTCTATGAATTCGATAAAGCCAATCAATAACTGCCATGCTATGTCAATATTCGCGTTTACCAAGAAGTACCCCAAACTAATAGAAGAATCGGGCAAATTACCGAGTTTTATTCTTTAGGAGATGTCGAAATGGGACAGGAGCAGAGAGGCTTGTTTATTCGGTACCGAAGCTTTCGATTTCTTGAAAGAATCTCTAGGAACATACCACCGGGCGGTACTAGCTCTTCAGTTTCACTTGGGAGCTTCGTTAGCGGTGTAAAGTAGACACAAGGAAGCTTTGCCATTAAGTATAACCCTCTACGAAAAAGAATCGCAGGTTTCAGGGAAAAGGGAAATAAATCATCGCGTAAACTTGCTAGCAGACATCATGATGAAAATGGAACTTAGTGTCAGTCTTAGTCCTGAAGCTCAAGCTCGTTTGCGCCAAATCGTCTTTGTTGGTGTACAAATTTCCGAAACTAAAGATAATTCAGTTTTAAAAAATTGGATCGAATACGCCGAACTATTGATCAGTCTTGATTCGATCAGAAAAGCATTGCAGATATTGCGGAATGTTGCCAAGAGAATAAAAGAAATCGTGGGTCCTCTTGGTATTTGTGAAGCAATGCAGAGCTCTGCTCACGCTTTGATGAAGGAAAATGAACTCCAAGAAGCTTTGAAAACGCTTCAAAATATTCATGATAAAAGGAGGAAAAACTTAGGAGAAATGAATGTGAAAACCTTACGCATAATGTCAGACATTGCTAATGTTCTTAGAATGCAATTTAAATATGATGAAGCTTTCACTGTGTCCCAAGAAGTAACTGAAAAATTCAAGCACGATTTAGGTGTGTTCCATCCATTTAGCATCGATGCAAGATCTGATACAGCCTTCACCCATTTTCATCGACAAGAGTATGGAAAAGCGTACGAAATTGATACAGATCTTTATTAGATACACAGCATGATATTCGGAAAATATCATACCAATTCCTTAAAAATTAAAAAAAACGTTGGGGAAGTTCTACTCCAGCAAAATAAACCAAAAGAAGCTTTAAGAATTTTTGAAGAAGTATTGGAAATATACATTGTATTTTACAGTCCATTTGGAAGATAAGGTAATAGAGCTGAAGCAGAAAATCGAATTTATACGGATAGTGGAGAGCGAGGAGTCAGAAGCTCAAACTTCGCATTCAATAGCAAAGATTGGTAACCTAGAAGAGATCATATCTTTAATTAAAACGGAAGATGATATCAATGGTAAAGATAAAGATGGGAAAATACCTATGCACTACGCAGCTGAATTTGAAGAGGTTAAATTAGCCAAGCTATTAATGGAGAAGGGAGCCATATATAACGATAGAATGGACTACACCTTTACAACTTGCAAACAGTCCTGAATTACAAAAGCTCCTGCTGACTGCCAAAGCTCTATTTGAAGATGCAAAAACTGGCAATTGGGAGAAAGTTTTTCATCACATCTCTAAGGAGAGTTCCATCCTGAATGTCAAGGATATTCATGGATACACTGCTTTACACTGGGCTGCCTTTGGTGGTCACAAAACTACCCTTAAATTACTATTGGAATTCGGAGCAGACGCCACGTTGGTTTCACACAAAGGCAACTCTTTATTGCACATCGCAGCTTCGAAAGGTTTCAGAGAAATCATCGACCTTTTGCTTCATTCCGTGAGACACGACAAACTGCACGACTTCATAAATGGCAAAACTAAAGCAGGAAGTAATACACCGCTTCATGTTGCTGTCGAACGGGGTTTTGTGGGTGTAATGAAAACTTTGCTGAACAATGGAGGCATTTGTAATATTCGAAAAAAGGACGGTAAAACTGCCCGGGAAAGAATGGAGCTGCAGCAATCTTCTGAATCTCATTGATGGACTTTTTCGAGACGCAAGGAACGGAAGTGCTGCTATCATTTGTAATCTGCGAGATATAGATTCGTCTGAATGCCTAGCTGTCTCAAAAGCACAAGACGTTGAGAATACATTGTTACTAGTTGCGATCAATACCAAGCACCAAGATTTAGCGATGAACTTGCTGAAGGTACTAAAATATGACCTCAATTAATTATTAATTATGTTCTAAAATAGTTTTTTGCGTGAACGTCCAGAGTTTAGATGAACCATCGGCAATCTTTCTTACATTTATTCTTAATATCGGGCATAAAGAAGTACGAAATGTATTAAAATTTTGAGTTGTTTTATGCAGTTATTAGATCACCAGAACTATCCCAAACTTACATTATTGTTGCAATGAATTCATAAATTGAATAGTTTTATGAAAACATATTTAAGGAAGAATTACAATTTGTAATAACAGTCAATACCTATTTAAGAACAGCAATCACTTCGTTTTAATCTATGCACTCTCCTTTTTGATGTTTTATTTCAATTTTCACAACTTACCAGAGTAATTTTAATTAAATATTTAAATCATACCTGTCTCAAATATATTTGCTTCATATCTAATTTACAGTGAGATATTTTGAAATCATATTTGTGTATTTGTTTTCATCCATTTCCTTTTTTCCATTAATTCACAAATTCGAGTTGCTAAATATAATGGGTAGGTAGTTGAATTTACGTAGCACTGGAGGAACACAACGGGCTATTACTAAATATAATGATTATTCTCATTACATAAATGGAATGTGGATGAATGTTAATGTTCATTATTATGTGTAAGCCTTACCAAATTATATTTCTAAATATATGTTACCGGCTAAGTTTGAAATCCGGCATTATATAGAATACCTAGGCATTTTATAGAATGCCGAAAACTGGCCGGAAATGTATGAAACGATTAATATTTCACACATTTCCTAGGCATTCTATAGAATGCCAAGCAATGTATGAAATACATCTCCGAGAAGTTAATAAATGATGTAAAAAGGCCAAAATGACTACTAAGAAGGAACCACGGGACTATTAGCTGCTGAATCGCTATAATGTGATGTTTGTGGAAAGCAAAAGTAAACTCATTTTTCCTGTTAAAGAAGGCGTCAGTACTATACAGTATTACGTCACAGACACTGAGTTATTTCACGTACTTCATGAACTCATTTGGCTATTGGACACGGAGAACGTGATAGAATGTTGAAAGAAACTTTTTTTCATACTTTGCCTAAATAGCATGTCATTCTATAGAATGCCTTGGTATTATATACAATGCCTAGGGAAAGTATATAATAATTCTATTTCATACTTTGCCTAAAAACGCCGGGCATTCTATAAAATGCCTAGGTATTCTATACAATGCCGGCGTTTCAAACTTTGCCGGTAACATATATACTTAGAAATAACTTCTAAACAATATTTTCTGTGTTTAATGATTGTGGGAAATGCATTCATGTGTAACACAATTAAAAGTAATTTATTTTTGGAAACTGAAATTTTTGGTAAATTTAAGTATTCTTATACAATACACAACTATTTTATGTACATTATGAATTGCTAAGTTCCGATGCATTTAAAATAATACAATCTCTAAATTATTTGGATTTTTTTAATAATGTTTTTAGTAGAATATAACCTCTTGGGTGGATCGAAATAACTTGTTTTAAAAATTCAAAATGCCTTGGAAATGTTGCCTTTTGAAGTATTGAGACAGTTTTGTAAAGTTACGACGAGTTACACTGCCCTATAAGTAAAAGATGTTTTACCCAATGCAGCAAAGAACTTCTTAGAGCAGCATGAGTAAAACGTCAAGTTCAAGTTGAAAATGAAATTTAATGGAAAAATGATATGAAATAGTAATAGATTATTTCATCAGTCATCTACTCAAAGGAATTAAAAGTACCGAAGCAGACTCACTCATTCCTGAAAATATTTTCAAAATATTCTGGTTCATGTACTCATTATTATTTTACTCAGAAACTAAAACTTCATATTTGATTAGGGTCATTATGTTCTGATTCATAATCACTTGTCGGAATAAGAGGGAATATATATATATATATATATATATATATATATATATATATATAGTTTAATTAAAGCACACGCACTAATTGTCTACACTACTGCAATTATTTAATATAGTATAATCACTTTTCAAGAAATTGTAGTTGAAACACATTTTTATCCTCTAATAAAAAGACTCAAATTAAATAAACGGATCCAACTTTTGATCCAATACATTTGATTTGTAAGTTTGTTGACGCTTTTTTATCCATTGTGCAGCTGATAGAAGAACGGGGAAATTCCCCTTTTTCGTCCGTGAGCAAATGCATGCGCAATGACGTCATGTTGAAGCGACTAGAAGATGGAATAAAATGTAAAAATTGTAAAAATCAGGTTCAGAAGTATGAAAGCAAATATTTAAATTACCTTCGGTGATCTTAGAGAAATTAAATTTACTCTTCATTCCCCAAACATTTTCAGAATAGTGTATTTCTACTACTGTTATTTCATTATCATTTTACTCAACTGAAGCTAATTCTTTCAATGTCATCATATTCCGATTCATAACCACAGTACGTATCAGAATAGGGAATGTAATCACTAGTTATTATTAAAGCCTTAATCATCTACATTATTGCAATTATTTAATCCAATAGTATTATCATCTAACTGATATAGAAGTACACATGCAACCATACATGTATGTACAAAAAGCAATGAAGTCAACATAAAGTAACGCGTGCATTTTTCTGGAAAAGAGAAAACGAAATTCGAATTCTCGTTATATTTCGTTAATAAGGAACACGAAATTTTGTTTTCTTTCACCAAAATGTTAAAAACTTATGTTAGAATTAATTTAATCATAAGCATACTTGAAATCTTTCTGAACTGAAGCTTTAAATAAATTTTTTAATTTGAAATATGATAGAAAATGAAAAGTAAAGAAGAAATAATTTCTGTCTTGTCAATTGAGACTCAAATCTAAACTGCTTTAGATATTAAGTCTTATTTCTTCCTGTTGTATGTTCCAGTTCTCATTGCAAGGACAATTTATTTCTCTCTCAGAAAGGTAATTTTAGTTGTGTAAACTTATCAATGTAAACTTTGAAATTAGATAGATCTGATTCCAAAAAACATACTTCAAGGTATTGATGTTATTTATAGCATCTTTTCCCATCGATTCCTTTTCATTTGTGTTTCGTAAGAATATATTTCAAACAAGTGTAATTATTCGAAAATGATTACAATTTTAGAACAAGCACATAAAAATTATACTCAGTAAACATTTTCTAAATTTTGAATTTAGATTTCTTTTATGCACGATTTTAGTAAGCAATATATTCTTCTAATCTATGCAATATTCTTCTGGTCTCATGCTTCAGCAAGGATGCGAACCTTGATTGAGAGATTACCATACCTTTGTCAGCATAACGTGACAAGTTGTAAAGTAACGTTTAGGTGGTAAGGGGCTATGTTTAGGTCAGTCGATAAAGCCGTTTCTGTGGCGTAAGGCGTCATTCCTCGCTTGGATTTTCAACGGCATGCATCGCTACTCAAATTCGGAGCTTGCCGTTGAAAATCCGCCACAGAAGCAATATTATCGACTGATCTAAACAGCGTCCTCTACTACCAAAACGCGGCATTTTCGGACACACATTCTTTGATTTAAAAAAAATGTTTATTCGGGGCCCCTCTACCACCCTTTACAATTTGACCAGATATTTTCGAAACACTCTGTATATATAGTTCCTCTCCACTTCTATTTCTCCATTTCTTCTTCATTCGCTTCTCCAAATTCTATTTCTCCAATTTAAAATAAAGGGAAGGTAGGTAGGTAGGTATTTTAATTAACATCACACTGGAGCAACACACGGGCTATTGGTGACGGTCAAAGGGGAAAGATCCGAAAAATAAAGGGAAGAATTTCAACATTAAAACACTTGGTCAAAATTGTTTAGAATCCAGATAATTTTAAAGCTTTGTGTGAGGGATAATTCGTTTTAAGAAATGTAATTTATATCTGTAATTAGAAATTATACTTCAATAAGTATTTATTTAAAAGAAATAAAAAATTTTGCAATCGATAAATATTGTAAATAATTATTGATGAATGAAAAATAATATGGTTCTAATTTGGTTACTTTATCTCTATCATTTATAATAGATTTACTATTTTTACATTTTTAAGTACCTAAATTTTGCTTTTGAATAGAGGGTGGCAGCAGCATCATATACTCCGGTGCACAAATGGTCTAACTTCGCCCCTGTCTTTAGAAATGGTTCTTCACTGGAAAACGGGTTCGGAAACACTGAACTAACCACAAACGCAAAATGCTTTTCATGCGAATATTCCATAAACACCCGATACTACACATAACGGCGGATAAAATGGTTAGGTATTTTACTGATAATCACGTTTCTATTAACAGTAGACGAGTTTAGTAAATAGGTCTGAGGCAGATATTTCTATATTGTATCACCACGTTGAAACAATAAAGCTCGAAATTTTCTTGTAGTCTCCTTTTGTCTTAGAATGACTTCAATTATAGTAGTAACTTTATCGCTGATATTTTTTAAGTAAAAGTCAATCTATGATATTTTATCAATTTACATAAGCTGAAATATATTTGCATCATCTTTTCATTTCATGTTGATTTTCTTCATATTTGCTGAATTGTGAATGCTGGTTTTTAAAAATTTATTCATGTCTCCATCGAGCAGATTTAATTGGCCTTATCTCAATCAAGTCCAATTAACCCTCAGAGAATCAAGATATTTCCCGAGGAGTATTGTTTATTCCTCACAACACACTTAATGACCATATAACGTCACCTATTACAATTGCTACAAAGGTTAAAACAATTCATTGGATTCTTTCAAGCTTAGGAAACATTATATATGTCCTTTCATTAGAATAGAATTCTTTGGACAGATTCTATTTGTCCTTTAATTAGAAAAGAGCCTTTGGAAAGATTCTGCTGGTCAAAAAGGTCAAACTGTTTAGAAGTCATGCAGAATAAATAGGTAGGTAGTTGAATTAACGTCGCATTGGAGCAACACAACGGGCTATTGGCGATGGTCCGGGATCAAACTCGAAATCATGCAGGGAAGACTGCAGGTTGTAAAGTGGAATTATGTGAGAGAACCCCTCAGATGGTTTAAAAATAGCTTCTGATGGGGAAATATAATTTGGTGAACTCATTCGGTTATGGCTTAGAATTAGTCACGTTCAGTAAATAGAAATTATTTTTATTTTTATGCCCATTTCCTAAACCAATATGACTCTGCAAAGAAAGCATGATGTCAAAAGAAAACCTTCTAAAATAATTGGTAGTGTGGAGTTGGAATAGCATTGCCAAAATTTCCTGAAATATGGGACGAAGAGGCATACCCAAGCGATTTACAGGGTTGACGTTGATGACGCAGGTGATCTTCGACATATCCTAGAGTGGAGTAATCAAAATTTATAAATATCCGACTACGGATTTCTTCTCTGATATGAGGTTTTGGGCTGTGCAATACTCCAGGGGAAACGTGTGGCCTTTAAGGTCCTTAATTATGACCTTTTGACAGTACCCAAAATTTAAAGAACATATCCTTTTTATTTTTATAAATACATTTTTGTTCGTCTGTTATATCTTTATTTCATTTTTAAAAATCAACGTATTTTAAATACCAAAGAGTAAAATAAGTTTCAAACGTAACAAATCCTCCCAGATTGACCTGCACAATTAGGACATTAATGTGCCAAAAGGTCTGAATTGAAGGCTGCTACGCTCATGATATTTAGTTGCAGTACGACTCTAAATGCTAATGCTTTGGTAAAATTCAAACTCATATCACAAAGGGTTAAAATAAAATACCAAATTTGTGAAATTAACACCACTAGAAAAACCACCACCACGATATCCAGCCTGAGAACAGGAATTTTAAACTGGAACTAACAGTGATGGAACCATAAGGTATAGACATTGTAACAATTGTCTAGGCGTTGAACTCACACCTAATCATATATTCATCTCCCCTGAAATAGTTGCTGCTCTTCAAACCATCGATTATCATTCCTGAAGAATAGCTTTACAGCGAGAAAATAATCGACAAAGCTGTAAAAAATGCTTACGACGACATCTGTCTCGGAAATGGACACGACAACGATTCTAAAATGTCTGACAATTTCCCTGCCTGACTAACGCCACTACCGCACCAGGCTGGTTGGTGAGAGTTAATGGGGATCGAGTACACGAGTCTTTACCAGTTTTAGAGTTTACCAGTTACCAAGGGTGCACTGTTTCTGTTTGAAGTGGAATTAGTGAAATAGTCGTACAGCTTGATAGTATTTTTTAATTCTGTCTGCTTAACAGCCCCATCATGGGACTTTAAAATTAACAGTTTTCATTTTTTGGAATTCTTAAGCACAGTAGTTAGATTTTTGCAAAATAATGTACATTTTTTTTACTTTTCTAAAAGTATCTAATTAAAGTTTCTTGGATTGATTGCAGCTAAATTAATGTGGACTTCCAACATGAAAAGATTCCCCACTACACTCTTGTATTAGTGTATTGACTATTACTGTTTATTTTTAAAAGAAAATTAACCATATTTTAATCAATCTATTAAATGAGATTATTAAGTGATGATTGTTAAATGCGCAAGATTTTAGATAGTTTAAGGTTTAGTTAAACGTTGAATTGTGGGTGTCGTAATTTTTGCTAGGAGTGAAGGTTTAAAATGTAAAAATGCTTAGGTGCATTGTGAGGAAGACAAGTTCTACAGGGTTTCACATATATTATCTATGTCGAAGTAAGGATAATTTAAGGTTACTTTTTTAATATCTGCACCCCAAGTGTCACGACACTTGTTTTTAATTGCCATTTAGAAGTGAGGAGACAGTTACTTATGTAGTGAATTTCTTATGTAGTTTCTTATGTAGTTACTTATGTAGCCAATTCCACTGCAAGCACAACTAAGGCTTGGTTTAATGTTAAATCTATTAAGAAAAGATGGATAGGAGTCATGGTTGGTGCAAATTTGAGTTAATCTATGCTGACTATGCTATGCTATTTGTTTTTTAAAGAGTTGAAAAACGTGTCTTCCTCAATCTGAGTCTTCCCATTCTTTAGCAATTTGCTGATTGGGGGGTTTTAATGGTGTAGCTCTTTGGCCATTTGACCGCGATAGCCCGGTTGGAAGAGTAGCGGATTAGCAAGTCGAGGGTTGCGAGTTCGAAACTCGATTCAATCCAAAACCATCGCGTTCGCGGGGCTGGTGGACGTTAAATCTGTCGTGACCTCAAATGTTCCTACGTTGGCGTGGTGTGGAAGTGTGGAGAGTGGAGTGCCAGCTCAAGAGTTGACCTCGTCATCTGACTGTAGTTTAAAACGACGAGGTGTTACCCTTCGAGATTGATCTTGGATCGTCGCTAATAGCCCGTTGTGTTGCTCCAGTGTGACGTTGATTCAACGACCTACCTTGGCCATTTGGGGGTGATTTTGAGAGCTCAGTGCCTTTTGTTGCTCGTTTGGTGCTATATGCAGCTTGATTATAATTAAACAGATGTTTGAGGGTGTATATATAGATAGAACTTTTCGTTAGGATTTCATTGGTGGGAAGGAAGGTCATTCTACCACACAGGTGATCTCCCAGAAAATACCCGACCCTTCCTAAGAAGTCTTGGCAACCCACTTCGGGGTCGCGACAGATAAGCTCTCTGTCCACGAAGCTTATTCATGCTCATGCGGTCAAATATCTGGGTTGTGATCGACTCAAAATCGAAATTTGAACCGAAGCTATAATATTCCTTTTCACCTCGAACAATGCATACAATTTTAAACGCACAATTCATACAATTTTAAACACACAATTCATACAATTTTCATACAATATTTTAAAATTCCGATTAAGTTTTGCGTGCTCCGCTCAATTTGTACTGCAGAGGTAATACTTCCAGCGCTTAATAAAAATCACTTCTATGTACACAGATTTTGATTTATTAACTACAGATTTGTATAAATGGCGCGGAAATCGAAATTTAAATTCGATTTTTCTTTCTCTGGCCACTTTTTGCTACACGAAGGCTAATAAGATGAAGATCTACGACAAAGTGATCTTCATCAATGTTAAAGTAAAGGATCAAAACAATGTAAAGGTCCATGCATAAACCGAAATTTTGAACCAAGAGACTGGAAATAAAGGCTAGAGCGCCAACCAATCTCCTAGCAAGACGCAAAGAAAAATACTTTGTTTTATGTAGTGGAGTACTACTTTCAATAAGTATACTAGAAAAATCAGTAATTAACAATTCCATCAATTCAAAATTATTAAAGGTGTTAAATTTTGACAAGGCCGTAATGTCGTTTTTAATTTTAAATTAGTTAATAAGTCCTCTCCAATTTTGAAATTGCGCAATTACAATGAAATCGAGAAGGGTCTATATTGCTATAAATTTACTATTGTTCGTTAATTGTTACCAATACACTGAAAGAAAAAATTTGGCGAAAAGAATTTTTGAAAAACGCAATTTAATTATGAATTGAAAGTTAAGAACCCCTCTAACTTAATGCGAAGAAAGATATATGCTGACTGTTAAAATCCTATTATAATCTAAAATAAATCTTAAAAAATCTAAAAGGTATTATCGAAGATGGTCTGAAAATATGGCTAGCATCAGCAAAGCAGATTTGCTCTGCTATCCGATTCGTCAGCGTTCTTTATCTGAAACTGAAGCACCAGCTGATTAAACAACAGGCAACAGCGGATTTCTCTGTTACTCCTGTCACACAATTTGGGTCTTCTCATTCAATCGCACACATTTCCAACTCTCGGCCGGTGATATGGAAGAGCATTTTGAAAATTTAATGAATGTAATTGTCGGAGAAGAAGGTGGAAAAAAGGCTTTGGAGATGTTACACATCATGGCGTATTTCGCACCCGAGGATATATACACGGGTATGTTTTTAGGATTATTCTCTAATCTGGAAGAGTTAAGTGCTGCTGTGAAACTGCTGAAGCACTACTCACTAGTTCAGCCTCGAACAGAAACCATTATTTATATTCATAAAAGCATTCAAACTAGTATGCGGAAGAAACTGAAAGATATGGAGAAAGAGGAGTCGTTTTTAAAAATTGCTATAGCAATAGCATCTGTGTCTATGAATTCGATAAGGCCAATCAATATCTGCCATGCTATGTCTATATTCGCGTTTTCCAAGAAGTACCCCAAACTAATAGAAGAATCGGGCAAATTACCGAGTTTTATTCTTCAGGAGATGTTGAAATGGGACAGGGGCAGAGAAGCTTGTTTATTCGGTACCGAAGCTTTCGATTTCTTGAAAGAATCTCTAGGAACATACCACCCGGCGGTACTAGCTCTTCAGTATCGCTTGGGAGCTGCGTTAGCAGTGGAAAATAGACACGAAGAAGCTTTGGCATTATTAATAGTCCTCTACGAAAAAGAATCCCAGGTTTCAGGGAAAAGGGTAATAAATGATCGGGTAAAGTTGCTAGCAAACACTATGATGAAAATGGAACTCAGTGTCAGTTTGAGTCTGGAAGCTGAAGCTCGTTTGCGCCAAATCGTCTTTGGAGGTGTACAAATTTCCGAAACTAAAGATAATTCAGTTTTAAAAACTTGGATTGAGTACGCCGAACTACTGATCAGTCTTGATTCGGCCAGAAAAGCATTGCAGATATTGCGTAATGTTGCCAAAAGAAGAAAACAAATCTTGGACCCACTTGATGATGGTATTTGTGAAGCAATGCAGAGCTCTGCTCACGCTTTGATGAAGGAAAATAAATTGCAGGGAGCTTTGAAAATGCTTCAGAGTGTTCATGATAAAAGAAGGAAAAGCTTGGGGGAAATGAATGTGAAAACCTTAAGTACAAAGACAGACATTGCTAATGTTCTTCAATTGCAATATAAATATATCGAAGCTTTAAGTTTGCACGAAGAAGTAGCAGAAAAATTCAAAGAAGTTTTAGGTGAGAGCCATCCACTTAGCATCGAAGCAAGAAATGATACATCCTTCATCCATATCCTTCTACATGAGTATGAAAAAGCTTACCAAATTAGCATAGATATTTATCAGAAATACAGCACAACATTAGGAGAAAATAGTATCAACTGTTTAAAAATTAAAAGTAACATTGGTGAAATTCTACTCATGCAAAAAAAATTAAAAGAAGCTTTAAAAATCTTTCAAGAACTCGTGAAAGCGTACATTAGAGTTTATGGTCCATTTGACGATAATGTAATAGAAATGCAACAGAAAATCGAATTTATACGACTGTTAGACAGCATGGAGTCAGAACCTGAGACTTTGCATTCAGTATCGAAGATTGGTGACTTAGAAAAGCTCATATCTTTAATACAAATCGGAGTTGAGATCAATGGGAAAGATGAAGATGGTAAAACGCCCCTACATTATGCAGCTGAATTTGGACAAACAAAAGTAGTCAAATTCTTATTACAAAAGGGAGCCATATACAATGCTAGAAACAAAGCAGGGAGAACACCTTTACAGCTTGCAAAGAGTCCTGAATTGCAAAACCTTCTGTTAATTGCCAAAGCTCTATTTGATGATGCAAAAACTGGAAATAGGGAGAAAGTTCTTCAGCACATCTCTAAAGAGAGTTCCATCCTAAATGTCAAGGATATCCATGGATACACTGCTCTACACTGGGCTGCCTTCGGTGGTCACAAATCTACCCTGAAATTGCTGTTGGAATTCGGAGCAGACGCCACGTTGGTTTCCGACAAAGGCAACTCCCCATTGCACATCGCAGCATCGAAAGGTTTCAAAGAAATCATCGACCTTTTGCTTCATTCCGTGGGACACGACAAACTGCACGAATTCATCAATCGCAAAACTAAAGCAGGAGGTAATACACCGCTCCATGTTGCAGCCGAAAGGGGTTTTGTGGATGTTGTTAAAACTTTGCTGAGCAATGGAGCCATTTGTAATATTCGAAACAAGGATGATAAAACTGCCGGGGAAGTAGCTAAAGAATGGAGTTGCAGCAATCTTCTGAATCTCATTGATGGACTGTTTCGAGACGCAAGGAAGGGTAGTGTTGATATCATTTGTAAGCTGCGCGATATAGATTCGTCTGAGCTCTTAGCTGTTTCAAAAGCACAAGACGTTGAGAAGAATACATTGTTACAAGTTGCGATCAATACCAAACATCAGGATTTAGCGATGAAGCTGCTGAAGGTACTAAAATATAATGACCTCAATTAATTATTAATTATGTTCTAGAATCTATTTTTGCTTGAACGTTCAGAGTTTAGATGAATCATCGGTAATCTTGCTTACATTTATTCTTAATGTCGAGCATAAATAAGTACGAAATGCATTAAAATTTTGAGTTCTTTTATGCAGTTATTAGAGCATCAGAACTAATCCAAATTTACATTATTTTTGCACTGAATGGAATAGTTTTATGAAATTATATTTAAGACAGAATTACAATTTGTAATATAATAAATATATATTTAAGATCATTAAGTACGCTTCGTTTTAATCTATATAAATGATGATTTATTTACTTTTTTGTTTGATGTTTTATTTGCATTTTCACAACTTACCGGAGTACTTTTATTAAATAATTAAATCATATATGTCTCAAATATATTGTCTTCTTCATACTTAATTAACGGTGATATCTTTGTGAAATTATATTTGTGTGTACTTGCTTTCATCCACTTATTTATTAATTCACAAATGAGAATTCCTAAATATAATGATTACTCTCATTATCTCATTATATATATGGAATGTGGATGAATGTTAATGTCCTAATTTGTGTGTATTTTAGCCACTTACCAAATTATATTTATAAATAGCTTCTAAATATATTTTCCATGTTATAATATTTCCTAAGTATTTAATGATTTTGTGAAATGTTCATGCGTAACCCAATTTAAAGTCTTGTATTTATGGGAAAATATGAAAGTTAAGTTTAAATTTAAGTATTCTAATTCAATATGAAAAACTATTTTCTGTTCATTGTGAACTTTTAAGTTCTATATAAATTTATAGGAATGCATTCCCTAACTTATTTGGAATTTTTTAAATAATATTCTTAGTACAATAAAACCACTTGGGTTGATCGAAATAACTTGTTTTAAAAATTCACAATGCATTGGAAAAGTTGCCTTTGAAGTAATGAGACAGTTTTGTAAAGTTGCGACGTGTTACATTGTCCTATAAGTAATAGATGTTTTACCCAATGCAGGAAAGTACTTAGAGCAGCATGAGCAAAACGTCAAGTTCAAATTGAAATGGAATTTAATTGAAAAAATGGTATGAAATAGTAATAGATTATATTTCATCAGCCACCTACTCAAAGGAATTAAAAGTACTGAAGTAGACTCCCTCATTCCTGAAAATGTTTTCAAAATATTCTGGTTCATGTCCTCATTATTATTTTTTCATGTCCTCATTATTATTTTACTAAAACTTCATATTTGATTAGGGTCATTATGTTCTGATTCATAATCACTTGTCGGAATAAGAGGGAATAGTTTAATTATATAAAGTATATATTGTCTACACTATTGCAATTATTTAATATAGTATAACCACTTTTCAAGAAATTGTACTTGAAAAACATCCTCTAAAAGAGACTTAAATAAACGGATCCAACTTTTGATCCAATATATTTGATGAGTAAGTTCGTTGATGTTTTTTATCCATTGTGCAGCTGATAGAAGAACGGGAAAATTCCCTTTTTCGTCCGTGCGCAACTGCATGCGCAATGACGTCATGTTGAAGCGATTAGAAGATGGAATAAAATGTAAAAATTGTAAATATCAGGAACAGAAGTGGTGAAAGGAAACAATCAAATTAGCGTCCGCGACCTTTCTTAGAGAAATTAAACTTACACTTCATTCCCCAAAATATTTTCAGAAGTACTGTACTCCAATCACTGCCATTTCATTAGCATTTTATTCAACTGAAGTTAATTCTTTCAATAAGATGCTCCGATTCATAATCACAACACCCGTATCGGAATAGGGAATAGAATCGCTAGTTATCTATAAGGCACTAATCGTCTACACTGCAATTATTTAATCTAATCTAATCACTTTTCAAGAAATTGTACTTCAAACACATTTTTCTCCTCTAACGCAGACTGAAATTATCTAAACCGATTCAACTTTTAATGGACTATATTTGGTTAATCAGTAAAAACTTAAACAATCCACCTAACTGATATAGAATTGCAAATGCAACTAATACAAAATGTAATGCAGCGAACATAAAATAATAAAGTGTAAATATTTCTGGAAAATAGAAAATGGAATTTGAATTCTTGTTATATTTTGTAATATAACAAGAAATGTTTTTTCTGTCGCCAAAATGTTAAAACCTTATGCTAGAACCAATTTAATCATAAGCGCATACTTAAAATCTTTCTGGACTGAAGATTTATAAAAAAATGTTAATTTGAAACAAGAAAGAAAATGAAAAGAGTAAGGAGAAATAATTTCTGTCTTCTCATATTGAGACGCAAATCTAAACTAGATTAGAGATTTTAGTCTTACACTGCTGGCCACCCAAATTGCAACACCAAGAAAGACAAGAGATATCACAACAAAATTTATTTTGTAGATAACATGTTGACCAAGTATCAAATGATTAAATTTATAGACTTCTGTGAAGTGTGGTTCCTGCCAAAATCAGTAGCCAGAGTAGCCGCCATTGTTGGAGATCACCGCTGCCACACGCCTCGGCATTGATTCAAAGAGACTTTGGATGTGTTCTTGGGGTACAGCAGACCAAGCAGCTTCCACACGTTGCCAAAGTTGATCTGGTGTGGCAGCTGGGGATGTATTCTGGGTCAATCGTTGAGCAACCATGGACCACATGTTTTCTATCGGCGAAAGATCCGGAGAGCGAGCTGGCCAGGGAAGCAATTCAATCTGGCGATTGACGAAGAACCCTTGGACAATGCGTGCCACGTGTGGTCGCGCATTATCCTGTTGAAATATGGCTGTGGGCAAGCCCTGAAGGTAAGGAAGGACAACTGGCTGTTTAAAGTACCGGCAATGCGTACTAGAGGAGTGCGAGAGTGATATCCAATACCGCCCCATACCATAATACCCGGTGCAGGACCAGTGTGGCGGTGCATAACGCAGCTGTTCAACATCCTCTCTCCACGGTGTCTCCAGACTCGAATCCGACCATCGTGGTATTGCAGACAGAAGCGTGACTCGTCAGTAAAGACAATTTCATTCCATTCTGCCGTCCACATCCTTCTTTCATCGCACCATTGGCGGCGGAAACGTCTGTGGTTCTGCGTCAAGGGTAGACGAAGCAATGGACGTCTTGCGGACAGACCACTCTGCTGTAAACGGCGTCGAATGGTACGCGCAGACACTGGATGATGCGGTACACACTGAATGTGCTGTGCTATGGTTCGTGATGTGGCTGAGCGATCCGTCACTGCCATACGCACAATATGCCTGTCATCACGTGAAGTGGTGCACTGAGGTGGATGCGATCGAACACGTCGGTCCGTCGTACCCTCCTGCATCCAACGATCACATATCCGCATTACAGTTGTTTGGTTTCGTCCAACACGACTACCAATTTCCCTGAAAGATAATCCACAATCTCGGTAGGCCACTATCCTTCCTCTGTCGAACTCGGATACTTGATCAAAAGATCATCGCTGTTTTCTACGAGGCATAATTGATCGGTTTTTTTAAAAAAACCACAAGAAAAACACAATTGCCGTACTTGAAATCGTCGAAATCTCCAAGCCTTAAATAGCGCTTTGAAGTGGCGCCACAGGCGCGCGTGATGTGCGTCTGCGCTGAAATTCTAATCATTTGCATATCTCACCTCCGCTAATGCATGTTGTAAATTTCATATTATTTGCATGCTTCCTTCAGGGTGTTGCATTTACGGTGGCCAGCAGTGTACTTAGTAATGCAATAAATTTATTTAAATGTGTAATTTGAATTAATCGAAGCTCTTAAATTTAGTTTCAGTATTTTGCTTCCTTGGACTATTTGCTTTCTATTCCAGCACCAAATTAAAATTTTACAGAATTTTTAATAAACTATAAACTCCAATTTATAAATCAAGTACTTTCAAAGTATTTTCAATAGTAATATTTTCTTATTTATTTATATCTACTATCAAACAGATTACTTCAATTACGTGACATTGAAATAAGATTTAATGTACTGAACATGCAACAAAAATATTGTAGAAAGAGCACAGTACAATCATACAGCGTAAACTACAAATCACTTTTATACAATACTATTAATTACATTAAACAAAACTATGCCGTAAAAAGAAAAATCACTTTCGAAAAGAAAAAAAATCACGATTTTAATTCAGATCTAACGGTACATAATGAATAGTTATTTTGCTTAATTTCCATTCCTTCAGTTACAATTGAGGCAAGAATTTTAATGACATTAAAACGCCTTGTTAAAACTGCTTAGTATCTAACTATTTTTTTGTGACAGATAATTCGTTTTATCCGTCTATCATAACTTATCTGCAATTATAAATTATGTTTGAACAAAATATTCATTTTAAAACAATAATAAATTGTTTGCAATCAATAACAACTACTGTGAATAATAACGGATGAAGGAAGGTTAATATAGTACTAATTTGGTTAATTTATCCCTATCATTTGTAATATATTTACCATTTTTACAATTTTGAATAAATAATTTTTGTTCGGACGAAGGGTGGCATCGGCATCGTTTGACTCGGTTCCCAAAAAAGGCTAGCTTCGCTTAGAAAATGGTATTGCGCTGGAAAACAAGTTGGGAAACAGTGAACTATTCCTAAATGCAAAATACTTTTTATAGTTTTAGTAAAGCATTCAGTAGTCCGTTGAGATTGTTGGTATTGCGAACGTTCCTTTAACATACGATACTAGTCATAACGGCTGCATAAATATTCCTTTTTTTTTTGCTGATTATCGCATTTCTATTAACAGAGGGCGAATTTAACAAACAGGTCTGAGGTAGATATTTCTCTATATTGCAACATCATGTGTTTTTAGCCCCTTCTGCACACCTAGGAGAAATATAACGGGGGTTAATATGAAGCCTTGGTTGCTCTCAGGGTTCTAAAGTATAAGTGTACCAAATTTGGGTGTGGATTGGTTAAACGGTGTAGATTTGTATAGAGAACATATACACAAATTAATTTATATATATATAATCGAAAAGAGAGGAGCCGAGGTTTTTTTTCCGATACCCTAATTTATACTGAATGGATACTGCAGTGAATCGTGATCTTTTTCTTGAAAAGTTAAATGCATTAATTGCGGGTAAACGAGAAGACAATTGTTTTTATTTTCCTCAAGAAAAGTACTCTAAAATACTTTCTGAAATGTTACGAACCTCACAAAAACAATTTCCTCCTGCTCAAATTGGTGATAATGTACGAATACAAGTCCCTGATGTCGACCGTGGTCGTACAGATAGCCGAAATGTGTTAGCGGTTGTTGTTGGAATAGAAGACTCCGACTTCTATAAACTGGCAAATAAAAATGGTACCCTCAAGCAGCTTTACACACGTAATCAGTTCGTAATTTGTAAAGAAAAGTTACTTTCCATAGATGAGATTTCTTTTCAAGAAATGTCGCTGAGAGAAGCAGCTGCAGCTAATTCGAGAAGCGGGGGGCAAGGCTATACACGCTGTCATTGCAAAAGGAAGTGTTCCACAAATAAATGCAGTTGTAAAAGCAAGGGACTCTTGTGCAATTCAAAGTGTCATAATAGTTTAAGTTGTTGCAATAAATAAGATTTGAATCACATAATTAAGTAAGTTTTTTATTACTATTATTTTCTTTTCTCATTTAGAATGTACTGTTTGTTTTAAGTTCTTGGTCACTCCTCTCAGAAAGAGAGGCGAAAAAGTTACGTCACCCTTGTGACGTTTTATCGCGACTGAAATACGGAGAAGAAAATATAAATCTCCGACATGTTCAACATTCACTATTAGTGCATGGTGAATGTCGACATTTGCCGGTGTAAGTCAGAAATAAGGGTATTTAGCAAATATTTCGGACATACACCAAGCGACTATGTGAATGTTGACATTCACCGGTGAAAGTCGACATTCTCCAGATTTCGGTCTTTCACTGTAACATATATATATATAGAGAGATTTTTATCGACAATGCTTTGAAAATATGTCTAGCAACAGTTACGGTTTAATCCGATTCGTCAGCGTTCTACTATCTGAAACTGAAATACAAGCTGATTAAACATCACCATTTCGCTGAGTTGTAACACGATGAAAACTTTAGTAATGTAACGATAAAACAAGTAAATGTATCACGATTCGTCTTCTCATTCAATTGCTATTAGTTCCAACTTGCTGCCGGCATTATGGAGGAGCAGTTTAGAAATTTAATAACCGCACTCGTCAGTAATAACACTAAAGAAGCGTTAAGAATTTTTCAAGAACTTTTGGAAGAGTCTGGTTGTCTTGGTTCATTCCAGGAATGTATGAAATGTTTAACCGAATTTTTGCAGCAATTGGAGAGCAAGATGTCAGAATCTGAGACAATACATTCACTATCAAAGGCTGGTAACTTAGAAAAGATCATCATATCTTTAGTTCAAACCGGAGTTGAGATCAACGGTAAAGATGGGGATGGAAAAACGCCCCTGCATTACGCAGTTGAATTTGGACACATAAAAGTAGCCAAGTTCTTACTGGAAAAGGGAGCCATATATAACGCTAGAAGCAAAGCAGGGACTACACCTTTGCAGCTTGCAAAAAGTTTTCAATTGCAAAAGCTACTGTTGACTGTCAAATCTCTATTTGATGATGTGAAAGCTGGAAATGGCGAGAAGGTACTTCAGCACATTTCGGAGGAGAGTTCCATCCTGAATGCCCAGGACATTCATGGATGCACTGTTCTACACTGGGCTGCCTTGGGTGGTCATAAATCCATCCTGAAATTGCTGTTGGAATTTGGAGCAAATGCCACGTTGGTTTCCAACAAAGGCAACTCCCCATTGCACATCGCAGCTTTCAAAGGTTTCAGAGAAATCATCGACCTTTTGCTGCATTCCGTGGGACGCGACAAACTGCACGACTTCATCAATGGCAAAACAGAAGCTGGAGGCAATACACCGCTCCATGTTGCTGCCGAACGGGGTTTTGTGGATGTAGTGAAAACTTTGATGAGCAATGGAGCCATTTGTAATATTCGAAACAAAGATGGTAAAACTGCCCGGGAAGTAGCTAAAGAATGGAGTTGCAGCAATCTTCTGAATCTCATTGATGGACTGTTTCATGACGCAAGCAAGGGTAGTACTGAAATAATATGTAAGTTGCAGGATATGGATTCGTCTGAGCTCTTAGCCGTTTCAAAAGCACGAGACGTTGAGAAGCATACATTATTACAAGTTGTGTTCAATGCTAAGCATCAAGATTTAGCGATGAAGCTACTGAAGGTACTAAAATACAATTATCTAAATTAATCTGAAGCACGTTGTGGATTCTATTTAATTTCACAGCGCAAACGCTCAAAGTTTTGTTAAATAAACCGTAACAAATGTTTTTATTCGTTAAGTTCTTATGTCAAGTTTAAGGAATGTATTACACATTTTAGGGCTTTTTTGGTTTTATAAGAGCATTACAAGTTATGCAAGCATACATCATTGAATGAAATATAAATGCGATAGCCTTATAAACAACTTACTTAAGGCAGAATTGAAGCAATCATTCTAAATTAAGACTAGTAATCGTATTTCATTTCAATCTATGTATTCTTTTTTATGTTTTATTTTCATTTTAATAACTTACTGGAGTACTTTTGCTAGATAATTAAATGGAGTCACAGATCTCGAATAGATTTTCTTAGAATTTAATGTATGTGTAGATGTCTTCATACATCATCTTAAAGTATGAGTGATATATCTTTGAAGTAAATTTGTTTTTAGTTGTACTTTTTCACTGATACATATTCGAATTCTTGAATGTAGTTATCCTCCTAATTACATAAATATAATGCAGAAACACATGTAAGTGCCCTTATTTATTTGTATTTAAGCTACTTTCCAAATTTTTAAAATATCTTTTTCAAACTGCTGCAAAACAATATTTTCTACGTATTTAATGAATATGAGAAATGTGTTCATGTATAACCCATTTATACGTCATGTACTTGTAGGAATAAAAGAATGTTTAGTTTAAAATTTACGTTTTCTAATTCAAAGTTAAAATTATTTTTTGCATATGTTGAACTCTTACTTTCCGTTTACAATCCGAAACAATATCTAACTTATTCGTTTTTTTTTTAATATTTTAAGTACAATATAGCAGGGTATGTCGATTTAAATCAGCTTTATTTAAATCACGATTTAAATCAAATGATTTTTATTAAAAAAATCATTGATTTAAATCAAACCTTAAATTTTGTTTTTTCTCTTGATTGAAGTTTAATAATAATATTCAAATGAAATAGATGGGATAAATGTGTGTTATTTTATTCAAATAAGTTTAAAAATTTGCTCCTACTCAGTAACACTTGAAGAATGACCTTTTTCAACTGAAAATAATTGAATTTCTTATTTGGAGATGGTAGTATTAATTGGAATGTAGAGATGCCAACTTTGAGAAATTATTGTGAGAAGTAAAACATCACTTCATATATAAGGGTGTTTCAGAACTATTTATTTTGTTAATATAAATAATTACTAACATTATCTATGTATTTGTAATGTTTAAACCTATGTTAGAGGGACCAGGCCCCAAACAAAAAAAAATTTAGGACACAAGAAGTTCGGGTCTCTAGAACTTTGTCCCTCTTCTGGTAAAGTGATCTGTTAAGAGATCTAATTATTCTGCATATTTGGTTACTTGTATATTTATAAATATAAATAATACTAAATATTTTTAATATTTACTCCTTATATTTGGGGGTCTTGGGTCTACCATAAAATTTTTTCAAGGGGGTTAGGCTCTTAGGACATGCCTGGTGTTGATTTTTTCAGCAACTTATTTAGTTTCTCATTGGAAATATTTACCTCTTCTGTTTGTGGGGATACAAGAAGTTTAGGCCTCTAGGAGTTGGCATCTGTATTGGAATGACAACTGACCAACAAATATTTCTTTCTGCTCACTAAACAGAGGCTGAGTTTAGTTCATACATTGCACAAAGTATTTTCGGCTAATTTTGAGTCTTCCCAGTGGAAAGATTGCACAGGCTTGAACTGATGTCCTCTCAAGAGTGAAACAGTGCTGCTTAACATTTGTTTTCAGTATATTAAAAACTAGTATGGGTGCCCCTCACTTCCTAGCTTATTTAGTAAATCCTTTGGAAGAAAATAGACTAAGTTTAGGTAGAAAGAACCTCTTAATATACGCAAAAGCAAACTATTCTCATCAAATATGTCTATAATTAAGAAAATTCAAAAAGAAGAAGACGAACTTCTTGATTTCCTCAGAAAACATCGTAATCCAGATAGCTTATTAAAATAATTATTTTTTAATTAGAATTTTGAGTATTATGGATTTGTATCATGAAATACAATTCAACTGAAATAATAAAAATAACAAAAGACCCAATGGTAAATTTTATCATTTCACTCTTTCAAAACTTTGCCCTGCTATATTTTCTAAATCCTCATATTAATGTTTAACATAAATCAATACAATATAGAAACTATACTGTGATTGTAAGTCTCATATCTAACAAGTTTAAACACGTAGAGGCAACGAATTAATAAACATCATTAAAATCCGATTTAAATAAAAAAAATATGATTTAAATAAAATAAATCCGACTTTTTTTATTTCATGATTTTTTTTCATACCCTGCAATATAGCCACTAGTGTAGATGGAAAAAATTGTTTCAAAACTTCAAAATGCCTGGGTATAGAAAAGTTGTCTTCTAACGCTCCGAATCATTGTGTAAAATTTTGCAGACTTATCATCAACTCCTGACACGTCCTTGAAGTTTCACCGATAGTGCAGCTGGTAGAACGGGGAAATTCCCCTTTTTGGTCCGTGCTCAACTACATCACAGCCGTACTACATGCACAATGAGGTCATGTTCAAGCGACTAGACAAAGGAACTAAATGTAAAAATTGGAATTAGTTTCAGAAGAAGGCAAAAATTTAAATTAGCGTCAGTCATCTCAATATTCAGAGAAATTAAATACCTTCTACAAGAAATTAAAGTTACACTTCATTCCCCAAAACGTTTTCAGAATACTGTACTTCAATCATTGCTATTTCATTAACATTTTACGCAACTGAAGCAAATTATTTAAATAAAGTAATTATGTTTCGATTCATAACCACAGCACGTATCGGAATACGAGGGTATACAATCACTAGTTATAAAAGCACTAATCGTCTTCATTAAGCAATTAGTTGGTAAATCTAATTCATTTTTTCATGAAATTGTATTTCAAGCACATTTTCCTTATCCATTGTAGAACACACAAAATTAAACAGATTCAGCTTTCAATCAACTATATTTGGTTAATAGTATGTCCTTAGATAACGGGGTAATGATATTGAAGCATAAATTTACCTATTACATCCATTTCAGAAATTAATTTTATATTTATCTATTTCTACATTTTTCTTTAAAAATTTAAGTTTCATTATTTTGGACAGAAAATGTATTTTTTTTCTTATCTTCACCAAATCTTAATTTTTAAAAAATATTTATAATTTTATAAAAATGTTAATTTTTTGCAATCAGTTTCATCTTCATGCAGTAACATGAATTAATATTCTATTACAGGACATTTATTCATTTATATTTGTTAGAAAGTTTATTTTTGAACCTTAACAAAAAATTAAAAATACATATTTGTTATTGAAATCATTATAATTTATGCATATAAACTTAATATTACTACTATATATAGTTAAAAATATTTCGTATTTCAATGGGAAAAAGTTTTTAAGTAAAAATATTCCTATAATTTCAAAATATCTTATAATAAAGAGAAAAAACATATTATATTTTCTAAATTTGAGCTTTCTCATTTGTATCATGGCAAAATATTTGAAAATGGGATTTGAAAAGCGACAAATGACTTGTATTCTTTTGAAATTTTAACTTATGTAAATATCCCTCTCATTGTATCCACCTATATAATTTAACCTATCTTACAGTTCATTTTAACGTCAGAATAATTAAATTTTGTTTGTAACTATTCCAGTTGAAAAACGTATTTATAGATGAAATTTATGTGCTATGAATCGCAAATTGTGTATTACATGTTTGAACTAATGTGGCCAGAGAAGAAAAAATGAAAGATCTCAGCTGCCCAAAATCAGTTTTAACATTCCATAGTAAATAATAGCAGATAATTTGTCTTATACTTCTTGATTTACTTCAAAGGAAACCCGTAATGATTAAACTTGTGTTACCAATGAAGAATGTAATTTCTTCTCTTAAATACTTAACGAATTTTAAATGCTGTCAATTCAAAATATTTGTAAAGTTGGAAGCAAATTGTTGAAGGTTTACGTAAATATTATAGCATCGGATGAAAATAAAAAAAACATGTATCACAGGGTGAAAATGTCGTAGAGGTTGAAGAAACAATGCTGGTTTGTTTAAACATAAACATAATTACTTGTCAACTTAAAAGAATATCAGTTTAACTTTTGTTTACTTTTCCAAAGCCTGCTTCACTTGAAAAAGATTACAAAAAAATGATTACAGACTAATGCAGCATTGATCATGAACTTCTACATTAGGAAGCAAAGACTTAACCAATTCTATATTTAATATTTATAATTTTAACCCTCTAATGGGCGGACATGCATATATTTGTTCGGTAAATTGCAGTCTTTCCTACATGAATTCTAAGCAGTTTTAACTTTCTTGATCAAGAGAAAGCTTCCTAGGATTCTTGAAACCAATTTATATAGATCAGGTTATTTAGCCATTAAATTTGATCTAGGGTGAAACTGGTTGCTAAACTACTCGAAAATCTCATGACGCTGAGAAGGTTACACAAACATCCGAAATGAATCCTTTGCTGTCCACAAGAATTTAAAACAAGTGAAATACAGTTAATGTAAAATGCATATTATCACAGATGAAGTTAAATTATCACATGAAGTAAACTGATTTTAGAGCTCTTATAGAATTATATTTACAGTATTACATTACTGTAAAACTCAAAAAAATATAATCATGTCTATATGCATGTCCATATAATTTGAAAGAAACGCCACAAAAGTTCATTCCAGATAAATCTTACAATTTGAAGGGATCAATAATTTAATCTGTACTGAACGAATTCGGCTTCCATTCTTGTTATTGTCATTCAAAGAATTCCCAGGCTGGTTGTTTTGGGGCTTTATGGCGCAAGGGCCATATTTGACCAAGCTGCTCCAAACACAGGACAGACAACTTCAAGTTAAAAATGTCGTGAAAAGGGGAAAAAAGAGAGATTGGGGAATAGAATAATGAGATCAAATCTGAGAAAGATCTCTTGGGTATCTGGGGAGCGCGAGTTTACTAAATACAGTAAAAAAACCATGGGAAAAAGATAAGATCTCTAGAGTACCCCGGGTCCGTGAAGCACGTACACACCTATAGTTGTGCCTCTGAGAGCAGAGAATTGTCAGGAAAAGGATTACTAGATTCTAAAACATTCGTGGGTCGATCGCGGCTAACTGATGGACTGCTGAGAAATTTTAGAGTAACCTCTATGCTTAGAAAAAAGCAAGATATGACGCACACTATACTACCAATTCTGACATATAGATGGCGCCACTAAACGTGACCAATCTATCATCGTGCTGCTGTGCTATTACGCAGGCAGAGAGAGCTTGGACCTTAAATGTAGCGGACGCCTCGTCTGCTTTTTTGCCCAAATTGTATCTAAATGTTTAATTGTTTGTGTTTTTACCGTCCTTTGTAACTGTGTTCTCTTATAATTAAATATATATAAAACTTTACCCCTAGATTGTTTGATGATTACTTTGGTTTTTACCCCAGTAATTATAGGAGGACAGTTATAAAGATAATTTTCGAATACATGTATTTAAACCAATCTCAAAATTGGCTATGTAGGTGTCCTGAGGGGTGCTCTACGAGAGTATTCTTGTCCCTAAATATGTTTTGGTAGGAAATATAAGACATTTTCAATTTATCGTCATTCGCTCACATAAATGACGTGACAATGGTCGGCGTGGAATCGCTAATGCAATTTGGCTACACACAAGTTTTCAACTTCGTGAACTTTTATGATTCCGATTAAATTTGCACTTGCTACTGAATTTTTGTTATTTATGAAGATTTGGATAGTGACTATATTATTTATTAATAATTTTGTTACAACGTAAAAGTATAATTCCATGAGTCGTTAATTTATTTTATTAGGTTTACGATAACAGTTAGTTTCTTGGTTGCAGGCCAATATAAACAATTTCACGTGGTATTTTTATATATATACAACTCCCTTATAAACATAAATCATGCATCCAAAAAATACTTGACTTGAAACCTTTTTCTAATAAAAAATATTTTATTTTGATTAGTGTCTAAAATATCATTACCACAGCATACATTCTGAGCTACGTATATCAAATTATATGCTAATGATTCTTTGATAGTTTATGAAAGTTTCATTGCAATAAGAAAAGTTTATTTAATTTTGATTATTTGGTCATCTTCAGAGAAAGGGCATACATAAAAAGTGCATATATGAGAAAAATATATGATTATTGAGATATTAAACTATTTTCATATGAGAAAAAGAAAACACTAGACACTGCATTTTATTAATTGACATTTCATTCCAGAAATATGTTTTTAAAGCCAGGCAAATTTTGGATACAATTGGGAACAAATTTTTCCCTCTCCCCGAATCTGATACGCTCGGGAAATGTACACTTCGAATGTATCAATTACTCTTCAAGGAATTGGAAAGTTTGCAATGTATTTGAGTTTAGCTGTAGTTGCAGTTTCAGAAAATTTCCAAGAGATGGCAGCACCAAAAATAGAAACCGGGTTGTAAGTAAATTCCTTAAAGTTGTTCGAAAAGTGTAAGGTTGCCGAGTTCCGATTGCTTACTGACCACGACTGTATTGCCATCTCTGAATAAGACTTTCTGATTTCCCAGATGGTAATTTGCACGACCTAGGACGGCCTGTGTCTCGTCCAAATGTACAACTTATAAACATTTGGACGATTACTTAGCACTAGTGGTTTTTAATTGTACTGTGAAATGATATTGGGGGCACGTGCTCTAATAACTTAGCGGTCAATTGATCGGCATTTTTCAATGACACTTTGGAAAAATCTGATTTGGATAGGTTATCCTTCAGTTATCACAGCAACCGTTTAAGGTTTAGACTGTTGCTCAATTTTATGAGTGCCTCTTTAGTCCATTTAGTAGTGTCGCGGATTAGCAACACTACTAGGGTTTGAGAGTTCGAAACTCGATCCAACAGTCGTGTACGTGGTGGATGGTGTGCGTTAAATCTGCCGTTGCCTCAAATGTTCACACGCTGGCGTGGTGTGGAAGGTTGGAGTGCCAGTTCATGTGTTGACCTCCTCATCTGACAGTGGTTCAAAATTACAAGGAGTTGTCCTCGAATTTTTCCCTTCGGGACCGTCGCCAACAGCCCGTTGTGTTGCTCCAGTACGACGTAAATTCACTACCTACCAACCTACTCAATTTTATGATTTTGTGTGTAATTTTTAAGTCTGATGATATAAAGAGCTGTACATTCAAAAATGAGCATCATATCTAGATTTACTTCTGAGATTATGGGTACATATCGCACTCTTGAGCAGAGGAGCCTGAACTCCATGGCACTCTTATAATATTTTTAAAGTGGGGGCTACCCTCTTAAATATTGTTTGATAAAAAAACAAATAATACCCATACGCCAAACAGTTTTTCCAGAATTTTTTTAAGAGGGACTGAGAAAGTGATTCTCTTCATCATAGTGATGCAATCATTTGGGGAGAGGACTCTTCCCCCTCAAACTTCACAAATAATTTCCAAATTCAACAGTCTTCCTTTTTGGGGGAGGACTCCGTCAGTCCCCCTCGGGTGCGCCAATGTAGCCTATACAGCTTAAATCGACTCAATATGTTTTCTAGCAGCTATATCAAGTCAGTAGTTAGGGACTTGAGCCCCTATGGTCTAGGGAGCTAATATGTTGGAAATAACTATCAGTCGCTCACGACCGAAAGTAAGGATTCAGTTCCTGAATATTTCTGGAGGATAATGACAATACATGCATAGTTTTTGCTAAATTATGCCAAGTATTAGAACATTTGCATTACTTATATTTGTGCTTGTTATAATCATTTTAAGATTTGACATGATCAAGAAATGCAACAAGCCAGGTTTAGTGAATGGAACTCTTAGAGAATGAAACTTTCTAATAGTAGATAGTGGGTATTTATTTATTGTCTATTTTTTCTATACATAATTTAAAATTTAAAAGATTCTTTACATTTCTTTTAATTCCTATAAATAGGAACTTATAGAAAAACATATTATAATTCAACCAGAATTTATCGACTACCATTGAATAAAATTCATCTGACACAGTCAAGGAAAGTATATTTCCTGAAGAAGAAATAAGATTATCAACAAGACTTTTCTGATATTGAATTACAAACCGCGAAACTCATTTCTATTGTATATAAACCTCAGAGTGCTCCACTGACAATCAAGAACAATCTACATTTGTTCTATATCCAAATCAAGAGGGTAACAAAGCCTAGATGAGTAAAGATATTTCCTAAAGCAAAAATATGATGACCAACAAGACATTTCTGATGCTGAATTGCGAAGCGCCAAATCCTATATCTATTCTATATCAACCACATAGTTTTTCACTGGCAATCAAGAACACTCTACGCCTGTTCTATATCCAAATTGAGATGGTACCAAAGCCTGAGTATCGTAATACCATAAAATAAAACAGAATTAGAAACATCTTTAAATAGAGAATCCCGATGTGAGTAAGGAAATAAAAACTAACCACGCCATTATATATGACAAGGTAAAAGATAGGGAAACGATGAGATAAAATTGATTCGCTATTTCCTTGATCGATATCAAGTACGGAAGGCAAGTTTGTGGCAGAAATGCATGAGCTTATGAAATGGCAAAGTGATAAAAGATTCAGACATAACTATACTAATGAAATTTGAAAATAGTCAAATAAGAGAATAACTTATCTTTTTAACAGCATAAACGAAAAACTATTTAAGTAATGGCTTGGTCGCTCAGCGAATGGAGACATATAATCGGCTATAAGCCATTACTTAAGGATTAGAGTGCAGAAAATACCTCATGTACGTATGAGGGCACCAGCGATTGAAATTACCATTATGATTTATATAATATGAATAGTTTAACAAGAGTTAATTTACTATATATCTCAGGTCAAGCCCTTACTCTATTCTTCATTTGTAATTTTAACATTTAATTTCTTTCTTGACGTTTCAACAGCTCATGAAGTTTTCTTTTGTATATATATTGTGTAATGTATTTTTAAATTGTTGTAAATTTTTAATACAATTTTAGAATTGTTTTTCACAATTATTATTAAACAATAAATCCAATTAACTTAATTGTACTAAATGCTTAGTACTCAGCTTGGTTTTAAATATTAAGTAGTAAACATTATCGAAAATATAAATATAAAATTTATTTTATTAACAGTAATTTTGTTAATTTAGACCGGTTAGATTCAGACATTTAAATTTGGGAAGAAACTACTTAATTGCTGAATTCAAAAATTGAATATTACAAATGCTACGCTATTGACTAAGCCCTTCGTGGAAAAATATAAAAGTTAACACTAAACTTCACACCAAAGAAAGCGAATCGTCGCTTAATACTGCCATAAGTTTAAATTTTCATAAATTATATTTCATGTAATATATTTGTCTTTTAAAAGAAATACTTCATACACTTATTTTAAAATAGTTTGTACTTTTTTGTCATAGAAAGGGTTACTGATAAACACTTGACAGAAAAACTTTTGTACGCTGTATCAACCTTTGCGGATTGCACGGAATTTTTAATTTATTGTTAATATCTTTAGTTTGTGCATGGTGCGTCTTATATGTACTATATTGTAGATCAAAACTTGTGTGGCGGAACATTAATATTTGAACATATTGGGATGTATAACTGTTAGCATAAATTCTGATATACACCAAGTATATAAAAATTTAAACAAAAAGCGTTCGTGGTCAAATTTTCGACTTTATCTTTTATTTTATTTCGTCTAGACCTTCGTTTGGTCCAAGCGGTCAATTCAATCCAGTCATCCTATGAATTTGTAAGCTCTTGGAAGTATGAAAGTGTAAACTAAAACGTCGTACTATGTTAAACAAGATTGTAGAAAAAGGTATTGTTTTAATTATTACCTAAAAGAGCTGGCAATTGACTTCAGAAAACCGAAATCTCCTCGTTTTGCTTTTGACAGTTGATGTCTTACCGTTCTTTAAACCAGGTCTTGCACCTTGTCACCTACAGAATGATGCACAATTTTTCGATTGATATGAATAACAGGATGTTTATAAAAGGAAATATGTCAAGAAATGTATTGGGACTTAATACATAATTAATCAGATAAAATTGGAAAAAAATTTGAACTTTGACTTTTCTAAAGTGTAGTTTGAACCATATAACACATAATATGCAGCTACTAATAAAATGTAATTATAGTTTCAATTTACCATACCATTCAGATTAACTGAATAAAACATTCTTGAAAATTGAACCAAATTTAAGAGGGAATCATTGCCAAATCATAGTTTAAATAATTAAACATATATTTTTAAATATTAAACATATTTACTCATGTTTTATAAATTTATGTTTAACATTCAAATACTGTTTGACTTCTACAGATTGATTCAGTTTTACTAATGTAAATCTTAATACAAGAGTAACTACAATCTTACTCTTATCTTAACAGTATATATATATATATATATATATATATATTATCAATCAATGATTTTTAAAATCACATGAAATCTCGAATTTTTAATATATTGTGATTAGGCATATAAGTAGTGTCGTATTTTCAAATTTATATAGGGGCCGCCGTGGAGGGTTCGCCCACTGCGCTAGCAACCTGCGAGTTAAGAGAGGTTCAATTTCTCCCTGGATGTATTTCTCTTCCATGTCACTAAAACTTTCATTGCATGTGTGTATTAATTGACGTTGTCTGTCTTGTGTTTGTCCCAGATTGCCCAAATATGGCCCTTGAGTGCCATATAAAAGCCAAATCAACCAAATCTATATCTGATAGAAGTTCTGAAACTTTATTTGAGTTTTCGTAGGCAGGTAGCTGAATTTATTTCGCACTGGAGCAACACAAAGGGTTATTGGCGACGGCCTGGAATTAATCCGAGAACAGCACCTCGTCATTTTGAACCACGACGGTCAGATGACAAGGTCAACATCTGAGTTGGCCGTCCACTCTCCAAACTTCCACACCACTCCAACATGATGTGAGTTTTGGAATCAGCATCGAAATATAACCAAAAACAGGACTAACTATAAAGGTACCCAAATGGAAGTGCGTCTGTTTTAGAATACATAGGGTAAGGGGCTAATTATTAACGTCGTACTGAAGCAACACAACGGGCTGTTCGCTAGTCTAGTATCAATCCCGAAGCGAGGACAACACTGTCATTTTGAGCCATGGTCAGATGACGAGGTCAACACCTGAGCTGGAACCCCACTCTCCAAACGTCTACACCACGCCAACGTGAGGATATCTGAGGCGACGACAGATTGACTGTGCAACAGCCCCCACGAATACGATAATCTTTGGTTGGGTCGACTTCGAACCTCTCCGGTTGTTAATCCGTTACTCTACCAACCACGCTACCGCGGCCCCAGAATACATAGTGGAACATGCTTTTTATTTGGAGTTGGCCCTATTTGTTTCTAAACTTCTAAGTTTCATGTTCTCCACTTAGTAAGGTAGTTTAATATTGATAACTGGGAATGACGAGATTGAATCTAAAGCAAAAACAAATCTTATGCCTAGTTTAAGGCAACTTTATGAGTCAACTCCATGTTTCTCTTCAACAAAGACAATACAATACAAATAATTTTTGGTCACATTAAAATTTCAAAAGACGCTATGTTGCATCCAATCTTAGGTAATTTGTGCTCGTGATCCAAACGCTTTGCACACAAAAAAATTGAAACAGTGCTTTACACAGGTGTGAAAAGGAGGAGAAAGGATAGACCATGCGTAAGGATCAACTGTGCATATCATCCCGACTAGATGCTAGCTTCGATTGAATGCATAGGGAAGGGGAATGGTCTGTGCTGATCACACTCATTTCATGACAAAACACCATTAACCAACCAAAGCAAAACATAATTTGCAGCTGGAATGTTCGAGCACCCGCATTCGCTGATTGGTTTCTTAAGGTGGAAATCAAGGAAGTTAAAATAGTGACTGGAAAAGCAGTTAGATAATTAAATAAGTTAAATTTAAGCAGGTAGATAAGTTAAGTAAGATAGTTAATCGGGTTGTCGGACAGATATATGCGTGTTCCCCTCAGAGGGTTAAAACCTAGAATTGTTGAAATAAATATTTACCAACTCCTCCCCAGGCCGATGTCTGTGTAGCAATATTAAAATATCGTTGAACTTTAAGTGGGCAGCGATGACAGCAATTAGGTTTTAAACAGAGAAATATTCTTTTAATTTTTGTTCTGAATTAAGTTAAGGAAAAATCATTCCACAACGTCTTTAAATATGCAATTTAATTTTCTGAGGTAAATTCTTGCATATTTTACAACTAGCAGCTCCGCAACGCATACACAGCCAAGAGGTACTATTCTATTTCCAAAACTGAATTGAAAAATGTATCAAGATATTAAATTCATCTGCTGTTATATAAATATGTGCACAGTGATCTTGAGTATAGTATCATCGGCTTCTTCGAATTCTCATTGGCGTTCTAGAGGATTACGTTATACGGATGTGCTGTATATCTATCTCAACGTCCAAAATTAAGCTCACACGTTCTATCCTATACTGTCGTTCTATATTGAGTCATTGAAAAGATCAATTTATATTCCCTGCACGTTTTTCGGTGAAATTCTATTGTCCTTTTGGTGTGAGATTTAGCAGATGATGACGTCAGAACATTACAAGTGCTGTAGATTACTGGAAAGTTTCATGAACGATTCCGAGTTAGCATACAATAGAGCGCGGTAGTGTGACGTTAAGTCAATAAGAGGCTGAATTTTATGTGGGTTTTTTCCTTACTTTCTGCTTCAATCTGGTGTGCTATCAGATCAGAAGATTCTCAGTGACTGTGTCATGAAGTGCATGAACGATCAGATTATCGTCTCTTGTGTGATTTTATCGCATGGTTAAAAGTAGGTGAAAGTGCGTGAACAATAGTGGAGGAAAAATGAAAATATTAATTTATTCTTGCTCTTAAGATTTCAAGAAAAAATAAATAAATTAATAGCCTTCGAAACCATGTAATTATGGCAATAATTATTTAGCAATGGAATTAAAAAAGGTCCTTCAGTTTCATCACATTTAAAAGCTGAGAATATAATATTCCCTTCTAATCGAATATCTATACATGTAAAGCAGAGTCGGCATCTGTCTGTATGTTATCTATACAAATCTACACCGTTTGACCAATTCACACCAAATTTGGTACACTGGAAGCCTGCGAGTAACGCAAGCTACATATTAACCCCGTTCTCTTTAACCTAGGTGTGCAAAGGGGGCTAAAAGCAATTCCAAATTGCCATAGGAAAAACAATGAGCATAAAACGATTGCGGTACACAACTTAATTTGTTTTACCAGTATTGATCGAAAATCAAATTTTCCAATAAAATTGTTTTACCAGTATTGCTTGAAAAACATTTTTTTCCGAAACGTTATAATTAAACAATTTAAAATTATAATTATGTTTGAACTGATATTTTATTTTTTTCCACAATATAAATAATTTAGGAATATTTGAATGATGAAAAATGGATATTTAAAATACTTAATTTTACACAACTTACATTTTGTAATGGAACTCGAAAAGCTAAACTGATGATAGCAGCGTAATTTTGCAATTCGGTATCTGGCAACGCCAGAATTAATGTTTTATTTTATAAATTAGATTTAGAATTCCGTGTTTTTGTGTATTTGAGTTAAGACAGAAATGTTGCGGTCATATTTGAGCATTTCTAAGTTTTGTAAATTTGTGTTCTTTTTGTAAATAATTCATTATTGTCTATCAATATTTTTCAAGCGTCTTTTTCTAATTTCTCTATTTCAGAATATTCTCATGACGTCGAAAAATTCGACACGCTTGCTCAGATCTTTCGTTTTTCAGAATTCTACATTTTTCAATGACCGTAATTTCGTTTCTGTTTGTATTTATTTCGATTACTTTCCATATTACAGATATATTATTTAGGAGTTAAATTGTAATGAATTAATTTTATTTTCTGCGAAATACCACTAGACATAGATAATTACTTGGTTGTATATGTATATTTGGACGAACTTTCCTTAAGTCTTTTTAAATACGTTAGTTTTAGAATTATGTTTCATAAAAATAAATTAAACTTTTTTAAGGGGGGGGGGGTATTTCAATTAACGTCACACTGGAGCAACACAATGGGCTATTGGTGACGGTCCGGGATCAATCCCAAAGGGAAAGATCCGAGGACAACACCACGTAATTTTGAACCACGGTCAGATGACGAGGCAACACCTGACTTTTTTAAGGTGTATAGCTTCTTATTTTAAAATGATTGGTAAAGTTAAAATAAAGTTACTCTAAAAATAAGATATGTTATGTTAAATCAAAACGGGTAGCCATACGTTGTAGTTCAAAGATATTTCTAAATTTTGACATATTTTCATTAAAAGACTATTAAAATCAATTTAATTTACATTTGTTTTTCATGTTTCATGGGTATTATTGAAAGCTGTACTCCACAGTCAAGTAACTACACCTATCATTCTAAATAGGTACGTGGTTTCCATATAGAAACTGAGTCTCTCAATTAAAGAAAGTACCTTAAGGATTCGATTTAAAACTAAATTTTTCTGTTGGAGGAAAGCGAATTTTAGATAAGACTTTGCTGATCTTGGAATAATATCATAGTAAGGAAGTATGTACACTAGGACTGTTTGAAAAATAGAAAATTTTTGTCTTAAGTGGCAGAAGGTCGAGGTTGCTTACTTGAAGTTGAAACTGTTCGTATACAACATAGGTACCTGTGAAACATTCATTGAAAGCAGTGATTTTGTAAAAAGTGTAATCGATTGAGTTTGCTTTGTCTACACTGATGACATTTGTTTTAAACAAGCTCCGTTATTCCACGTGCGGCTGAAAAGAATTTTCAAGAAAAAAATGTGTGCTTCAAAATAAATTAACCACGAATGCCATAACAGTTTAATTTGCCATCCTCTCACAATGATAAATTAATTCGAAAATATCGAATCCATGGTGCAAGGGTACCACAAATAATAAATATTAACTGGAAAACTGAGTGCAATACTATATGCTGAAATTTCCTCATTTTTACTAAAAATGAACTTAATTGGCATTCGTAATCACTACAAAACTCAAAATCGACTTCTGGAGTCATCTGAAAAAGCTTTTGTAGTTTGTCTTACAGTAAGAGTGTGATGAATATGAAATGGATTATATGAGAATGGATATATTATGTATGGATATTTGCTTCCGAAGTAAATTGTAGAAGCTATGAAAAAGTTATTGTAAAATGATGTTAAAAAATATTTTCTGTACACTTAAATGATGCTTGCATTTTTCTATGAAATAGAATCAACATTTAACCAATTCAACCCGAGCATCGCTGGGTAATTCTGCTAGTAATAGATAAATTTATCATACAACATGTATATAATTACCTACTACAAAAAATGTACCACCGTAAAGTTCTACAGCATAGTTAAAAATTTTGATATCCGAGGAACGACAATACGTTCTACAAATATATTTTCAAAATCATACAATCAAATTTATCAATTTCTTTCATTTTAAAATTGCAATAACATTTTTTTCTGATATGCATTTCTAAAATTTTTATTGGATTATACACTCAAACCTGTTTTTGTGCGGTGGATAGGGACCGCATAAAAGAAAACGCATAAAAAAATCGCACAAAACTTCACGAGTAGCTATAAAAAATATTTTTCGCAACACATTTAAAAAGTATTTTTTTTATGTGGTGAATAGGGACCGCATAAAAAAAGTCTCACGTGAAATAACTAGGAATTGCTAGTTACGAAATAACTAGGAATTGCTAGTTACGAAATAACTAGGAATTGCTTTTTAAAACGAAATCAAGACTCGAGGCTTGGCAGCTACTTGGAATCTCGCCAAACCTGAACTTTGTTTCAATGTTTTTTCTTAATGTTTAATTACTGTTTTAAGTACAAAACAAACTTTGAAGGACGTCAATTAAATAATGCGATTATATAATTCAATACATATGTAATGTAATTGGCTGACGCAATACTTATGTAATGTGATGAAATATCAAAAATCGAAAAAACTAAATGGCCGATCAAATCTACTAATTTTTTTATTGATAACTTCGTCAATTATGTTCTAATTTGATTGAAATTTCCATATACCGCACAAAAAAAAATCGCACAAAAAAAATCGCGCAAAAAAATCGCACAAAAAAGACCGCACAAAAACAGGTTTGAGTGTACCTGATAACTTATATTGTTACGAAAATAATGCAATTCAGTTTTACTCTCTGCCTATTGTGAGCTAGAGCACGTCCAATGCGTTTGAGAAACCCATCCGAGCGACTCCAATACAAGAAAGAAGTGCTCAGGAGAAGCCGGAGCTATCATGCACTTGGTGCAAGGTGGAGCATTCAATTTTCCCTGTATAAACTTCGTGGGCCTTAAATGCCTGCTTCTGAATTTTGAAGACGGCCTGAACCTCCTAGTCCCCAGAGAATTCGAGGGTTGCACCGGGACAATGTCCTTGATACCAGTCACGCTCAAGAGGCCTCTAAGAGCTCAAGCCGTGTTGTTCGAAACCTTTAACCCCTCTGTGTATCTCTCCTCAAAAGTTAATCTACAGAGAACTCTAGTGTTATACTAGGACAATAGTCCTTGATATCAGCACTTGTGCAAGATGCCTCCTCTAAGCTGTGATGTTGCAAACCTTTACCTTTGTCTCCTCAAACGTTAACCTACAAGTCGATGTTTCATTTCTTTTGAGATCAACATATGCATCGTCCGACAGAGGTACATTTCTGAAGCAAATTCAAGACACGAACAATTCTACCAAAGCTGGATAATTCACTTCTAAAAGGCTTGTGGCTAGTTCCATCTTTGACAGCATATCCTACGAATCCTATATGTAGACGAAATGAAATAAAGATTCCTTAACAATTATTTCTCAAGGATGCAGATTTTCATCCAGATCCTTTCAAACTTGTATATAAAAATAGCAATCAAAAAAGAATGCATTGTAAAAAAATTCCTTAACTCCCAAATTCCTTAACAGAACTTTTTTCAATGTTCTTGAAGAAACACGATGTGTTTACATTTGAATTATTATTTTTGACTAAATGTACAATGTTTTGATTTAAGAATAGGTGGAACTTAATCAAACATAGTAAATTTATGTTTCTAGAAAAGAATGTGGGGACTGATCGAACTTGGAAGATCTTTAGAGTTCTGATACTTAGTCGTAGTGTTCTCAGACAATACTCAAATCATATTAACTGTGGAAGAAAAGTGTTTACCTTTCATAGTTGAGTCATCTCACATGTCAAGTCTCCTAATTCCAAAAATATACCATTCTTAGTTTCCCCATTTTAAAAATTTTAGAAGCAAAGTATAAAGAAGTAGAAATTTCAAAGCAAAGTATGAGGTTACTTTAAAATTAAAGGGGTAATGGACATAATAATTTGATACTGGTATGTCAGGGGGTCGTATTTTTTTGAATTATATGTTTTTTTATGACGGGGGAATAACTTTCAACACTAAGTAATAAAAAAATCTGCTTTACAAACATAAAATACTAGTGCAGTTTCTCAAAACTATAAAATAATACATGTGTTAATTAAAAATACTTTTGTAATTTGAAACAATTTTACTGATAACTTTTATAATTTTCTATACAGACCGAAAGTTCTCAAATGTATCCGTATTTGATAATATAGGTTTTTAAATATAAAATATGAAAAGAAAGTATTATTTGGAAATAAGAGATTTGTAAAAAATCCTTTTGTAGTTTGGTGGATTAGTTTTTTAATCGAACAGGGTCCTAATCTCTTATAAAAACAGAACTTATTTAGAAAATTTTTAAAAAATAATTTCAAATTACAGAGAAACGAGCAAGTATTATGTATTTTAACACATTCAAACATCGACTGCATAAAAACCGGAATCTATAATGATAAAACAAGAAAGATTTTCCTCAAAATCTAGCGAAAGAAACTATTAAATTGCCACATACGTGTTCCATACAACATACTTGGTTTTTCTGTTGGAATTATTTTGTGATAAGCGAGCCACGTAAGCAGGAACTCGAGTTATTTACAAGTTTCCTTTTCACGATCATCAAATTTTGAAAATAATACCTACCCACTTGTAGGAGAAACTTGAGACCTTGAGATCTAGCTTCTAGCTATTAGATAAAGTACAATTGAAAACAGGACAAGTATTATTCCGTTACTCAAGTTTTATTTTTGCCATAATAATTCCACGAGGAAAGAAGAGATAGACGCTGCTCTAGATCCTTTGGAAAATGTCAAAGAAATTTGGAAACTTCGTGAGTGCTAGAGCAAGTATTGCTACAGTTCACTGCAGCCAAGTATTAAGTAGTGGATACCACGAACCATTTCCAAAATGGTATTAATTTTATGATGATACAAATTTCTAAATTAAGTCTGTTGTTACTTATTCCGTACCGTAAGGCTTTACTAAATGACTAGACCAAGGCGTTGAGTTTGAACACGCTCAAAAAGTCCAACACTAGATCAGGACTTACATGGTTATCCTATCTTGCCATACCAACAAAGGTCAGAAGTTAACTTGTGGGGCTTGTTCGGTGTTACATTTTAGAAAAGTTATAAATGCCTTATGTCACTGAACGAAGGATAGAAATCGGGAATTAAGCCTAATATATACTAGATAGGTAATTGAATTTACCTCGCATTGGAGAAACATAATGGGCTATTGGCGACGGTCCGGGATCAGTACCAAAGGGAAAGATCTGAGGATAACACCACTTCATTTTTGACCACGGTCAGATGATCAGGTCAACACCTGAGCTGGCACCCCACTCTCCACACTTCCTCATTACTCCAACAAGAGGATATTTGAGGTCACGACAGATTTAACGTCCACCAGCCCCACTTTCACGACGGTCTTTGATTGGATCGAGTTTCTAACTCTCAACCCTCCGGTTGCTAATCTGAGACTCTACCAACTGGGCTACCACGGTCCCCTATGACAAGTGATTAAGCAAACTAACTAGAACTACAAATGAACGAATTGATATTTTTGCATGTCAGGCCATGGCCGCTTTCGACAGTACCTTTTCAACTGTTTCGGGCAAAGCGAAACAGACTTCTGTGCTTAAGGCTCGGTGGGATAGCCCCTCCACAATGCCATTCGATGCCTCTTCACGATCAAAGTTCATGTGCGCTGTCGCGTAAGTCGACCGGATAGCATTTGGAGAAAAAATTATACTTGGCCACTGAGAAGCAACGAAACAAATCTGAGGTCTGATCTATTTCTTGCTAATGTATGGTCATAAAATGGAATCAGCTATTTAATCTCCATATACAGGGTGAGTCTAAATTGTTTTACAAAATAAGAGGGGGATAGTACGCATCCAGACGAGTAATAATTACCATGGAACATAGGGTCGCATTCCACTCTGAGAGGCAGAACAGAGTAAAATTAGAATTTCAACATGAACTTACAACAGTGTTGGGAAAGCGAATGAATGATACCAAAAGTTGCACAATCTGATTTATTGATCAGAGAAAAACTCACAGCAAGTGCTCGAAGTAGAGACCACGCGTGTCGTTGCACAGTTCACACCGGCGAAGGAATAACTGGCGCACCCTCTCGAAGATTCCTTGTGTTGTGTTAATTTTGTCTGCTGCAACACGGATTCTCGCTACGAGATCTTCAGCCGAGTCCTCAGGCGTCTGGTACACTAAAGATTTCATGTGCCCCCAGACCAGGCCATCTTGCTTAGGAGATATGCTACGTAGGCAGGTACAAAACGACGTCAGAGGCGATGACTTGTTCATGCTCGACGCGTTTCGACTTTACTCTTTTCTGCCTCTCAGAGGGGAATACAACCCTATGTTCCATGGTAATTATTGCTCGTCTGGATGGGTACTATCACCCCTCTTATTTTGTAAAAACAATTTAGACTCACCCTGTATATGATATATTTTTTTTGTTCTTTAATCTTTTGTTCAATTACCCGGAAATTTTATACTGTGGGAAATTAGTTTCAGTGGCAGCCCCCTCTGCGGAGGGGTTGAAACACCACAATGGGGATTTTCTTCAGAAACCTCACTTCGTAATTTTTATAATAAAATTCCCAGAACTTCCCATCAAATTGATGTCCCTCAAGACGACAGGTTTGGGGGGCACTTCTGGTCATTATCTGGTTACATACAAGTGATGTAGGGTGATAGATAGGTAGTTGAATTAACGTTGCGCTGGCACAACACAGCGGATATTGCCGACGGTCCGGGATCTATCCCGGAGGGAAAGATTCGAGGACAACACCTCGTCTCTTTGAAACAAGGTCAGATGACGAGGTCAACACCAGATCTGACATTCCACTCTCCAAATTTCCACATCACTTCAACGGGAGGGCATTGGAAGCCACGACAATTTCAGTGCGCACCAGGCCCCACGTACACGTCTGTCGTTGGTTGAATCGAGTTTCGAACTCGCAACCCTCTGGTTGCAAATCCGCTACTTTTCCATCCGGGCTACCGCGGCCCAGTGATGTAGGGTGAACGAAGATGCGTAAAGTTTTGTATATAATTATCTCAACTTTTATGTTTTGAAAAGATTCCCTGCGCGTATCATTTCCAACAAAAAATGCTTCTGAAATTCTAGTCGGTGAATGAAACACAAATTTTGTTGACACATTGACACCAGAAACTAAATAAATTTATTGGAAATCGGCTTTCATCGTAAAATAACATGCTTCGTTCATGAAATTATGTACGACTACAAAATTTTAAATTCTTTTCAAAACTTTCAAAAACTTTTATTTTCTCATACTAGGTAAGTGCTTAAAATATGTAATGATGCTATTCATTTCTCCAGAAAAGATCATGCAGTAGTACATTATAATAAAAATCTACTTTATTTTATTTCACACTATTTTTTTCACACATTTTATTAAGATCCGCCAATGCAAAAGGGCCGTAGTAGCCCGGTTGGAAGAGTAACGGATTAGCAACCGGAGGGTGGCGAGTTCGAATTCACCCCAAGACCGTCGTGTATAAAGGGGGCTGGTGCACGTTAAATCTGCCGTGGCCTCAAATATCCTCACGTTGACGTGGTGTGGAAGTTTGGAGTGTGGGGTGCCAGCTCAGGTGTTGCCTCGTCATCTGACCGTGGTTCAAAATTACGTGGTGTTATCTTCAGATCTTTCCCTTGGGGATTGATCCCGGACCGTCGCCAATAGTCCGTTGTGTTGCTCCAGTGTGACGTTAATTAATTACCATTACCCCAATGCAAAAAATCTATAAAAGCGGATTAAAAATCGTGCATGCATTTTTAGGGAAAAAAATCAGTTGAGACCAGATGGAATTTCTTTGCTAAATCGCATATAAATGTTTTTGCTAAATATTTGAGGAAGTCAAATATCAAAAGTAAAATATGACTGTCAAGATTGTAAAACACTCGTAGAGATATCAAAGAGGGCAAGGATAAAGATGAGAAGAATTGAGGTACGCAATAATCCTTTGTTGACGAAAGACTACACACACCAACTTCTGTTTCGTGATTGATAAATGCTTTAATTTTGATCTTTAAATTCATTCAGATATAGAGTAACAAAATGCTGCGCCAGTGAATGCTTGAAAGCGTTTTTATAGATCGTTCAGTGCCAGATAGAAGTATAATTGTGAGAGAGTAGCTCTTACAGCAGATGTACGAGTATCTTGTCTCAACTTTAATTGGGTATCACGTTTATTTAAAATGTTCATGACTTCAGCAGATATTCAATAAGTTGTGTCAGAAAAACTGTAGATTATTCAAAGTGATTCAACATTTCGGCTACGAAACAAAAAATCTATTTAAAGAATTTATTTCCCTTCGCACTTTTTGTTTCCATTATGAAATTAAAATATTTTTGATTTGATTGTATTAAATGTTACCTATTGTAAGTAGTTTTAGTGGAATGAAACAGCAAATTTACTTTTACTTTTTAATTTTATATAAAATGAGTTAGTTCAGTATGGATTCTGAAATGAATATCATTAAATGAAATAATAAAATTTTCATTTTGCAAGGTTAAATTTATTTACCAATAAATGAACGTGCTAGTCCAAAATGGACTATGAAATGAATATCATTAAAAAAATTAACAAATTTTTCATATTTCTAGATTAAATTTATACTTTAGAAGCCTATCTAGAGAGAACGCTTTATTTTCCTCCCTTACATTAAAAAGATGTCCTGTTGGAGTCATGCCAAAAGAAATATTTCACGATACCTAGATGCTACTGCTCCGTTATAAAGTAGCCATAAGAAAATTCTGAAGCAATCTATAAGAGGAGGAATCCTCATCGGGGAAACATTTTTTTAATTCGCTCAACATTAAAAAAGTAATCTTTATTCGTGGCAAGTAAACAAGGAGCGTCAGCTTGACGTAATCGATCTGACAGTAAGGATGGGGAAATCGATTACAAACTGCTTTTCGAGGTCAAGCTTGCTTTTAACGAAACAATAAATGTTTTCGAGAAAAGTCTCAACGAAAACTGGTTGTGAAACGTGATATGCACGTGCACAAACTTATATTTGGGTCATTGAATCGTATGGGGTCATTGAATCGTATGTCACTTTCACAACCATTTCGGTTGACCACTTCACTGAAAGAAGGTGGGGGAACATTAGGGTGAGCTAAAAAATAATCGAATTTCGCCGAACCAATTCCAATAGTGGAAAAAAGTTCCTTGTTCCACCTCAAATGAACATATCTGCTAATTTTTTCGGAAATAAAAGAATATCTCAGTGAAGAGACCGGAGGTTGAAATTTTCGAATTTTGGCGTTTTCGCAGTTCTGCAAGACACAGCTGTAAATCACTCCGGTCAAGATTTTTTTACAAGGGCAGTGTTAAAGTGACCTAAAACAATAGTTTTCGATATAGAAACTCGTAAAACGTTTTAGGAAGTTGAAATATTTTCAAGTATTGAAATAAAAATTAGCTCACTTTTCGTATAAATGGCCACATATAGTGGGTTTGATTTAGATCGACCTAGTAGGACTAATACGCATCTATGCAAGTTTATACCCAATTTTCTTTGAGATATGAACTACTTAGAGTGTAATGTACAAAGTGGGATTCCTAGAAAATCAAGGAATGGTTATACAGCATCTTCGATATAAGGAAAAACTTATGGAGAATTTACAAACACAAAGCAGGGAATTGCCAAAAATCTGAAGAGCACGTAGGCAACACTTGCAATGCTTTCCTTGCATCTTACACGCACACAAGCTGCCTTTCAATTTCCTGTTTATACATCATGATGATGGAATAAGGCCTTAATCAGGGGCCTTCTGACTGTATAGGAAAAAGGCTCCATAATCCATTGAGATATTAACTACTTAAAGTGTAATGTAGAAAGTGGGATTCCTAGAAAATCAAGGAATGGTTATGCAGCTTCTTCGATATATAAGGAAACTAATGGATAATTTACAAACACGGAGGGAATTAATTACCAAAGATCTGACGAGCACATAGACCAATACTTGCAATGCTTTCCTTGCCTCTTGCACGCACACAAGCTGCCTTTAATTTCCTGTTTATATATCATGATTATGAAATAAGGCCATAATCAGGGGGCTTCTGGATCTGTTGGAAAGTCTTCATGTGAGACACTCCCCGTTATGTGAAATTCAAACGCCCATCCATGCAAACCTTCCTAAAGCTTTCAGATTTGTGTACAGATCAACATTACCTATATCAGATTTGCCTCACCTTTAAAAACAGCCATTGATGTAATGATGTGGCAAAATATGGTCAGAAAACTCATCAGATGCGATTCACAGCAGCAAATAAGGTCTTGAGGTTGTATGTAGGAACCAAGAAATCATTTAAGCAATTTATAAATAATGTTACATACATGCCTAAGATTTAAGTTGTTTGGTGTAATTTTAAGACCAATATGGTAGGCAATGGCATCTCAAAACACATGCGATTAGTGATATGCCTAAGTAGGTTCATATCTGTCTCCTTGAAAACTATAATCGACTCGTGATTTGGAAAAACTCTTTTGGAGAGCCATTCATTATCTGCTCCAAGATATTCCTATCTTGTATATCTTATTAGATTGAGTTGTGCGGAGGCTTAAGAAATTCCGATTTTGTTTCTAATAGATTCGAAATTACCCGATAAAATACTTAGAATCGAGGAGTTGGTCATGTTTTTGTTTCTAAGTTCCGCATTATTCTTCCTACTTGCCTGAACGAGATGTATCATTCTCAATGAACGTGAGGAATGTGATTTGATCTTTCGTGGAATGTTTTCCCTATTGTAAGTGTTTTGAGATTTCCGGTTGACGAGATCACTATCGAATTACGTATCCGTGTACACAGTTATATGACGTTTCAAAATTTACGCATTCTCTTATTGTTTCAACGGGTTGGTTTTCTGACGATCAACTTTCCGTCTTTCTGAAAGGGCATTTTACTATAAACTAACAGTTTTGAGACTCAGTGGAGAGAGCTGTGTGGACGAATGGAACGCTTTGCCACAGACCGAATTCTGGTCTGAATACAAAAACTTTTTAAGTAAAGTGTGTAACTTCTTAATTTAAAATGACCGGCATAGTTAAAATAAAGTTATTTTAAAATAAGATAGGTTACGTTAAATCCAAACGGGTAGCCATAAGTTGTAATTCAAAGATATTTTAAAATTTTGATATTTTAATTGCATGACGATTAAAATAAATTAAATTTACATTTGTTTTTCATGTTCCATGGGTATTATTGAAAGCTATACTTCACAGTCAATAACTACATCTATCATTCTAAATATAGGGGGGGGGTACGTGGTTTCCAAATAGTAACCGAATCTCTCAATTGAAAAAAGTACCTTAAGGGTTCGATTTGAAACTGAACTTCTGTTGGAGTAGAGTTGATTTTAAATAAGAGTACTGATCTCGGAGTAATATCACACTAAGGAAATATTTGATTGTAGGTAGGTAATTTAATTAACGTCACACTGGAGCAACACAACGTGCTATTGGTGACGGTCCGGGATCAACCCGAAAAGGAAATATTTGAACTAGGACTTTTGAAAATTTGAAATTTTTTGTTTTAAGTGACCGAAGGTCTAGATTGCTTACTTGAAGTTGAAGCTGTCCGTAAGTAACTTGTATATCTGTGAAATATTCGTTGAAACCAGTGATTTTCTGTTTTTAAAATGCTGTAAGAATCGACCTTCTGTTTTCTGAAAAATTGTAATCGAATTAAGTTTGCTTTGTCTACACGGATGTCGTTTATTTTTATAGGTAGGTAGGTATTTTAATTAACGTTGCACTGGAACAACACAACGGGCTATTGGCGACGGTCCGGGATTAAACCCAAAGGGGGGGGGGTTATTTCAATTAACGTCACACTGGAGCAACACAACGGGCTATTGGTGACGGTCCGGGATCAATCCCAAAGGGAAAGATCCGAGGACAACACCACATAATTTTGAACCACGGTCAGATGACGAATTAAACCCAAAGGAAAAGATCCGATGACAACACCACGTAATTTTGAACCACGGTCAGATGATGAATTTATTTTTAAAACAAGCTCCGCTATTCAAAGTGCGATTGTTTGATAGAAGTTTAAAGAAAAAAATGTGTTTGCTTCAAAATAAATTAATCATGAATACTGTAAAAATGTAATTTGGCATCCTCTCAATGATGAAATTCGAAAATATCGTATACCTGGTTCAAGAATGCCACAAGTAAAACAATATTGATAGGAAAACTAAGTGCAAGACTATACTTGAAGTTCGTCATTTTTACTGAAAATGAACTTACGGGACATTCGCGTAATCACTCCAAAACTCAAAATCGACATCTGTAGTAGTCACCTATGAAAAAAATATTTGTAGTTTGTCCTACGTATGAGTGCGATGAGAATATGAAATGGATTACATGGATGGATATAGTGTATGTACATATTTTCTTCCGATGTAAATTCTAGAAGCTTTGAAAAAGTTAAAACGATGTTAAAAAATTTATTTTTCGTACACTTAAATGATGCTTACAAAGGCTTGTACTAATACGAAGTAAGATTTTGATATAGATATTTGCCCATCTGTAATAAATGTGTGTCCTCTTTTTAAACGGGTTATATCTAGAATATGTGGATGTATGTGAGGTGTAGCATGAACCCCTAGTGCACCAAAGTAACGCAAAATAGTTCATACAGAATCATATTTGAATAATTCAGATATTCATAGATAAAAACACGATTTACCTTGAACTCGATAAAAGTGGGTTTTTATTTTTTTTTTATGTGATTCCACGATTTCAGATTTTATACGTGATCTATACATTCCTCTTGAACTTCAACCAGCGACGATACGAGAGAACTCGAAGTTATGTAGTGGAATCTTAAACATACACCCCACCTTTGCTTCAGTTATCAAATATTTGCTAACCACTCCAGTGATAACTCTTGAGTTTCAGATATGCATCAAGTACCATCTTTCAGGTTCACAAAGATTAAGGTGGGTCGTTGACTCTACGTCGGATTTGAGCAACGCAATGGGCAACGGTCGGGGATCAATACCGGAGGGAACGATCCGAGTATAACACCTCATTATTTTGAATCACGAGGTCAACACCTGAGCTGGCACCCCACTCTCTAAACTTCCACACCACGCCAACGTGAGAACAGCTGAGGCTACGACAGATTTGACGTGCACCAGCCCCATGTACACGATGGTTTTTGGTTGGATCGAGTTTCGAACCCTTCCGGTTCTTAATCCGCGACTCTACCAACAGGGCTACCGCAGCCCTTCAAATGTTAAGGAGCGACAACCTTTTTTCACTTAATAATTTATATTCAATACCCGCGTAGAACACCCCTGTACTTTCATGTGTGTTCATTTCATGTAGCTTTCATTGGGCAATTTTCATCTTTAACCACGATAAAATTTAAATTAAATTTGTTGTTCAAAATTCAAACTGTTGCTCTGATTTCTCGTGTTATTCCTGTCCAATCTTTCTCTACCCTTCTCGATTTTGTATGTAATCTAGCAGTAACGGACTGGTTTGGATGATCGGTCTGGGAGAATGCAGGCATCTTAACCGGCCTCAGGTGGAGATAGACTTTGAATTCTTTGATGGGCGGAACAAGTCAAAAAATTACATTTTTTAAACACACAACAAAAAACCATTTAATATTCCATATTGTAAATGAATAAAATTTATAAAATCAGTCCTGCACCTTAAGTCTGACAACTTTAAGAGGGAAATTAGGAAAAATTTTTGATGTGGCCCTGACAAAATTAAGTTACTTGTACTGTTCGTACCAAGAAAATTGTGCACATCACAACTGACTTGTACTGTTACTTCCGTCCGTCAAAGAATTGTTTTAAGTAAAATAAGTAATTTTAAACAATTCGACGCATTATAGCCTTATAAATTAGGCGACGATTTTAGCAATATTGATTAACGCAATATTGATTAATATTTAAATAACGCTTTAACGAGTTGTTTAAATTTTTTTATCAAATGTCAGGAGCGACATCTAGTATCTTTTAAATTTTAAATTGCTTTTTCTCAACTTACTGGATTTCATCACAATCAGTTGTTTCAAACAATAAAACTTTTTCTAATTAAAATAGAGAGTTGATATTTTATAGTTGTTTTTTGTTATGTATTTAATAACTTTGGGTATGGAATAAGAATTTTAAAGAAAAATTCATTTTGAAAAATTGATCAAATCGATTAAACCTATTTTTTCGCTATTTTGCATGGTACCTGAGAGAAAACAAGCGTTAAAAAATGAACAACAATAATACATGCAAACCCATGTACAAAAATTTGAAGAACAATGAAACGGAAAAAAGAAAACGCTTTGTGAAATATAAAAAATTTACAGATGTATTATGAATTTTAAAACATTAAAAATTTTAATTATTGTTCGGTTGCAAATGATTTTTTTGCTTGAAATGTGTAGTGTATGCACATTGAAATTAGGTACACCAAAGCATTTGCTTTAAATATATAAAAAGAAAAATAACGTTCAAAGAATACTTTGTCCCCTTAAACCTCTTGCATAATTCTTTATGTTTTTTGGGAGTTGTTTGTCCCTGAGAGGTAGCAAAAGAGTGGAAGTGAAAAAATATTCCATGTTTAAGAACATCCTAAAATAATATTAAGTGCAACAGTGCAGCGACCATCGATATCAAATAGAATTCCAAAAGGATCCACGTATAATGGGATCAAGAATGTACGAGATGAAAGCTATCACCACACTGCTCTTAAGTCAGCTTCTCGCCAACAAAATCCGAGTCAATCGAAATCAATCTGAATCCAGTAGAAACTGACTAAGATTCGGTAAAAGCGTTTCTATAAGAAATAACTTGTTTGTTTTAAAATCTTTCACACTACCAGAATCCGAAGCGTTCCTCTCCAATGGACCCGAATCTACGTTAGTCAGTTTCTACCCGATTCTGACTGATTCTACCCGATTCTGAATCGGATAGCCCCAGATTCTATTGGTGTGAAGTGGCCCTTAGCTAAGGCATTGAGTACAAATTAAGAACAATATATTAGTGAGAATCTAGGAAGAGAATCTCTATTGTCTCTAAGAGTATACGTGAAAATCATCAAATGTCTTTTGAGCAATTTTAAAGTTCAAGATAGGACCGATAACCACCTCAGGAGTGTTTCACACTTACAGAATCATGGTTAATCCGAATCGATCTGATTCCATTATAAACTGACTAACATAGTTTACGGGAAAATCACGTACCTAAGAAATATCTTGTTCTTAAAACCTTTCACACTGCATAAATCCGGACCGTTCTGCTTCATTGAACCCGAATCTACGTTACTCAGTTTCTTCTGGATTCAGATTGACCCGGATTCTATTGGTATGGGGCAGCCCCCACACACGACTAACTTGATCTATTTTGATAATTCATCCGCATCTGTACCACACATCAGTTCTCTATCACGACTCTCGCTCTTAGAATGCCAAGCACAATAGCCGCTTCTGTCCTCCTCCTCCATCAAGTGTGCTGCATAGACTTTGCTTACCAATGATCACTTAGGGGATATATGTCTGTACCTGCATACAAAAGAATTTTCTCATCACCTCCAACACTATGGATATATATTTGTTCGTGAGAACCACAGTATCTCAATTAAATCGTTTTAAAATGTTTGACAAGACGAAGAGGATGAAGGGATGAGTTCTTGTTGCAGTGTCCATCCCGGTCTCAAGATTTAATCCAATCTTGCTTCTCTTAATGGAGATTTCTAATGTACTATATACGAGGAGTGTTCAAATGAAAAGGTACGAAACGTCGTAAAAACCAAACCGGTTGAAATTTGAATATGCCGCTTTGGGATAACGTAGTGAGACATCTAAGGAAGCGAATGCACGAGTACCGGCGTGGTTGTGCGCATGCGCGGGCGCCCGCACATGACGCAGAAGAGAAGCATGCAGTTGTGTGTTCCGTCCAATTGACGCGGCAGTGCGTGTGAGGACATCATGGCGTTCACATTGCAAAATTCGACGATTGAGGAGCAGCGAGGTGTTATCAGATTTCTGATTGCGGAAGGTGTTAAACCGGTAGGTGAGACACTCCGTAGCCTACGCAAGTCCATCAAGAGCAAACGGCCTGGGCTGCTCACGGAGGGAGTGATTCTGCTCCACGATGACGCGCGTCCACACGTCTCCAGGGTCACACAAAGTGTGCTGGCCAAGTTCAAGAGGGAGCAGCTTGAGCATCCGCCCTGCAGCCCGGACATATCGCCCTACAACTTCCATCTGTTTTGTCCGCTAAAAACATCTCAAAGGGAAGCGCTTCAACTCGGACGACGAACTGAAGGACACAGTGGAGGACTGGCTCTTGTCACAGCCACAGGAATTCTGGGAACAGGGAATCCTTCGGCTCGTGAAACAGTAGGATAGTTGTGCTCAGTCCTCTGGTGATTACTTTTGAATAAAGACTTCAATTATACCCACAGTGTCGTTTCGTACCTTTTCATTTGAACACCCCTAGTATGTTTGTCCACTCCCGTTAATCTCAAGAAACTTCATACGAATAATCTCGACTGGCACTCACCAATCGAGCGGTGACACACGTGCGGTGGAAATGGGGTCTGTCTACCACGAGAACAGCTCTAGACACAAAGTCTGCTGTTGTAGAAACAGAACTTATCCCATTTTCCATACGGGATGCTTGAAGAAATGAAAAAGTCTATCACATTGTTACACTTATTAACAAATTGGAAATATGTTTGTTAAGATTTTTACCTGTCGCGAGTTGACCCATATTGATAAACTACCTACTGCCAGACTACTTAACGCCAAATTCACAGAAAACAAAATAAAAATAAGTCACCCTTACTCAAAATGAACGAGCCCTGTACCTAAGTCCAGGTAGCCTATACTTCCCGAAACCTATAGTACCAATAGATGTCGGGGAGCAGTTGTCGTGGCAAACAGACAGTAAATACCTGCCGCAGTGCAAAACTGAATACACTAGGATTTTACACACTTGTAAATTGTAATAATTGTAACGTATTGTAAAAGAAAGGCTTGTGAATTTTGCCTGAATTTTACTGTCATGAAAAAGCAGCTATTATGGATTTCATCAATATTAAATTTCTTACATGTATTTAAGAATTATAAATAACCATATGAAATGAAAGTTCTCTATTTTGTCAGTTAAGTTTTCAGATAGAAACGTTTTGAGTGAAAAATGAGAATGGTAATAACGTAATTTCGTATGGGTTTTGAAGATAATCATTTTTATAATTTTCATTCATTATCAACTTGTTTCTTATCACACTTGGTCTGAACAATCTAGACCAAGTTTGTGAGTTCTTGAACCTTCAAAAAGTCCACTAGCATAAGATTAAAATACAGATCTCCCAGGACAGCTCCAGACAAGCAAGGATGTCGCCAATAGAGGCTTGCTCCGTATTGCATTTCTGACACGTCAGATAAACTTTTAAACCATGATAAATGAAATTGATGTCAACTGTTCACTGGTCAATCTAGACATAGCAGTCTGCTGGCCCCTCTTATTGTCAGTAAATTTATACGTTCTTTTGAGGTTTCTTTCTATGGCTTAATGATGTTTACACACTCCAAATTTTGGAAATGTAAGCAAGCACTAAAACCTTCACCTCTGATCCTAATGGAGCCTCAGAGATTTTTTTACTTCTTATTTTCATAGCATTACGTTTAGATGATATACGACCTCTTTGAAAGGACGTGATATGCTTTCGCATCCGTGATTGCGAAAACTTCTATGTCAAGGGGCGGCAGCTTTTACTGTCGAAGAAACCTTGAGAAATCAACGTTAAATAGGTAGGTCACACACCATGATGCCATTTTGTAATCTTTAAATTCTGGAATACTTACTGAAAATAAGAGCTCGAACTGATGTAGGACGCTATTAACGACATTCTTAAATTTTCTGTGGTATTCGTTGCTCACATACAGATATACATAAACTGTAAATTATGGACACATCCCCTCAATACTCACCACGAATGGATTTCGGGGTAAAGCTGTTTTCTTTAAAAGCCACTAAAGACTTACAAATAGCAGCAAAAACTCATTGGGTGTGGATTTAATGCTCTTATAATTATATTTATAATTGCCTTGATGAGGAAGAGATTTTGGAGCATAACTTGTTCGACTGCACCGGATAGAACATTTTTAGAAATTCTCTTAAAGAGGATTTGTGATTCATCTTTTATACTTACTGTTTTTTCTAAAGTTCATTTTATGTATTTTGCTTCTCTGGTTTATAGAAGATATCAAATAGGCATTAATACGCCGAACTCATGTATCAAGATGTAACATAATTATATTTATTTGCCTGCAATTGTACTTTGCCTTACCGTAATCCAATCAATCTTAAATGAACCGTTATTAGAAATGTATAAATAGAAAACACTTCAACAAATTAAAATTAAGATAACCTATTCGGGGTTGTCTTCATAATCTGAATTCAATTACATTTTCAGTAAAAACTCAGAAATATTTTTTAGGCACTAAATAACTAGTTTTTGACCTTCCAAGAAAACACTAATTGCTTTACTTAGTCTTCCGAGCGTAAGTCAGGAAAAACACATCGTTCTCAAGACCCTTGACGGAAAAGGATCGGTGATGATAAGCAGAAAAATTACTTGTCTTATAAATATCCAATATCTTTCCTTATGAGGAATGAATGTCAACGGAATTCTAAAATAAAAGAAGAGCAAAAGAGATAAAAACGTTTTCTGTTACCTACGAACTTTTATTGTTAAATTTACATCGAAAATAATTGAAGGGGGACAGATTGAGGTATTGTGTCAAGGTTTATCCGCGAATTATTTCCCCTTACGTCAAGAGTCAGTAGGCATTCTCAAACAAGCGCGATGCCAAACCATGGTTCTTTCCTGAAGATCAATTAACTCATGAATTAACATATTATTTACAGTTATAACATTTCGCATTGTAGTGAGCAGGCAGTGTTCACCGTTGATCTCATCTGAAACGGTAAAATTTTCCAAGGCTCTCTTTCTTATAATGCAATTGCAAAGATTTTAGCATTTTAGTGCTCTTTTCCAAACATTCATAATATGTACTTTTTGTCTTGCAATATATTAAATAACTAAGCTTATTTAAAGCGTATTAATTTAAATGGCAATAATTTTGATTCCAGTATGATGCAGAGTTTTATGGGTTAATGAGGCTTAATTTAATAGATTTTTCACTTTTTGAAAAAAGATCAAATATATTTAATCGCAATTATTTATTTAGTATGCCGTATCAAAAATCTATAATGTATTGATATATTTAAGGTACGAGCTTTAAATGTATCTGAAAAATTGAAATAACATAGGACAGGATGTTACTTTTTTATTCAAATAAGTTAAAAAATATGCTTGTACACAGTATACCACAAGACTGATCATATGGTCAACTGAAAATCACCATACCTTCTTTGAGTATAAACTAGAGCATAGTTTACCAAATTTTTGTACTCAAAGCCACCTTTTCAAAGATAATTTTCTTCGGTATCCTCCTCTAGAAAACTATCTGAATTTTAAAAAATTGCAAGTGCGGTAGTGCCTACATTTTTATTACTCTCTATATAAATATTTTTGCTATTTTTTAATTATCTATAATTTTTGAATTTCACCAAAGTATTTATGTAACTATAATTTTAGAATTTCAAAACGCTAGTTTGAAACCGAGATTCCGTAGCTTGGAAAAATGAAATTATCTAGCTATTTATTAAAATGAGATAACAAAATAAATTGAACATAAACACACTAAATCGGTCACTTATTATTAATTAACATCAATTCAATCAGTAAAATTAAAAATAATCGATAATGAGAAGAATGAGCCTGGTATTGTCTACCAATTTGTCTTTAAGAGGCTATATTTTTGCTAGCAGCATCCTTAAATCACCAGTTTTTCTTATTGTTAAATCTTGCTCCTCATTGCCCCCTATTGCTTTTGAATTCAGCATTCCCCTTCCAATATAAATAATTTTAGGCTTAAAAATATGTTTAGGCAACTCATATTTGAGCATTTTACTGCCCCCTCTCTTGCTCCTTAACTTCTATTTCCCATGGGGCCAGCATTTCCCCCAAAGATTCCTTCAGTGCCCACAGAAGGACGATAACGCCTACTTTGGGAAACTTATGCACTAGATTGCTAATAGTATTCATCGATTGGTAATACTGACAACTAATACAAAAAATGACATTCTTTGGCCATTGACAAATAAGTCTCCCCCGAGTTTGTTTATCAGAACAAATTTTAATCTACACATTTACGACAAGACTTTAAATCGATACGTGATACGTTTTGTTACCAGCCTTGACATCAAATCCTCTATAAAAAGATCACAGATGCTTGAATTAATATGAATCTACCCCTGATTTGTGTGAACCCTTGATTAATATGAATCTACCCATCTATTTGAAAATCTACCCTTGAAAGAAAAGATTTGCTATTTCTTTTAAAGGGACTCAATCTCTATCACGCGTTGTTTTCGATATCAACTTTTTAATTACGCTGCAAACATGTACTGGGTGACCTCACTTTCAAGCCTCTTTGATTCATTACTGTAGAAGCACAGTTCAGCTGAGCTTCAATAGAAGAAAGCTCCTGATGCTTATCAGAAAGGAATACTCTTTCGCAATCCTTTCTGTGATTATTCAATTTTGCACTAAATTATATTTGTTTAATGATTTTGTCTGAGAATAACATGTGTCCCAGATTGTTCCTTTGAAATGATGAAAGCTCATTCAGATGCTAGTGTCTTTTGAGCAACGAACAATAAAGTCAGCATTAAAGCAATAGAGCAATTGCAAAAGAAAAATACATGTTCGATATTTCAAAAAGATTTTTGTATTTAAATATCCTGCCTGGAGAATACAAAGAGTTTATTGCAATAGTTAATTATATTTATTTGCCTAAGATATAAAAAGCTACACGTTAATAATTTTTCATAATAAGGTTAGTCAGACAATTCCCGAAAGCAAAGAGTAACATTAAAAGCATACAAATTCCTGGTTAATGACGTGGTCTTTTCTCATTACAAATTATCTGTAACGGCTAAGACTTATTTCGATGCAATTTAAATTTTTGGTGACTTTTTTTCTAATGCTGTTTTCTAATACTATTTGAAATGTTTGTGACGTTGTAATTTGTCGAATTTGATTCATAGCCCTAAGAAGAAATAAATTGTCCATAAACAAGCCATAATCATCTCTTCTAAAGACTGGTATGTCACTTGGCATAATAGCTCCATTTTAAAAAGTTTCGGTGAGTACTTTTAAAGGTTTTAAAATGTTTTGGTGTTTTTTTACTGTTCATGCAAAAATTCACATGAAAACCTTTGAAATTTGCTATTCCTTTCCTAAAAGAACAACACGATGCATTTTGACAGATAAGTTCCTCTGCTCATTCCAGATATAAACGATTGGATTATTTTTTTACTGTGTACCAAGTTGTTTCATGTTATATGGTAATGTCTTCCGTATAAGACAGCTCCTGGAAACACTTAATAAATCATGAATGGAAGGATGGTTTGTTTTTATGGTTAAGATCAATGCTACGTCAAACAATCTTGAAACATTGAATCATTTCGTGTAAAAAAAAATTTCTACAGCTTCTCTTACACAATATAAGCGTAACCATTTTCTGTTATACATTTATGTAGTCCACTAAATTAATATTGCTAAAATCATATTTCCATCGGAGATTCTGATCAGTTTGAGCTCTACACTGAATGTAATTGACATATCTCTAATAAGCACAATTTAAAGTTTCTAATGATTCATAGCAATTAAATTCATTTGGACTTGAATGCATTGGAACAAAATTGTAGAACCGCATGTCATAAATATTAAATACCCGTTAGGATTCAATCAGTTATACATAATCGTTTTACAAATATTTTCCTCGTATTTTATAATCAAAACTGTTTTCCTGAAAACTGCGAGAAGTGCACAATAAAATAGTCACGAAGATTTGTAATCAATTCAGAAAGAAGGACTCATGACAACGATAAATGAAAGAGATGCTTTAAAATATAAAAATATTGAAGCTTAACAAGGTCTTATTGCATCACTTTTTCCTTTTGAGAAAGTTAAACGCTTCTGGCTGTGTTGTTTGACAGAGGTAATTAGTTTCCTCTCGATTTGAAATTGAGCATTATATATGCCTTTCACGTCAAACATGGGTTAAAAAGGGAAAGTTAATTTCCTTAGGAGGTGTTTTGATTCTTACTTATATCTGGTTTTTCGAGTTTTGGATCTGCGAGGGGTTGGACGAACTTTTTCCGCTCAGATTTACACACTGATCTTTTTGCTTGAGCCTCAAAAGATCCAGGGGTACGTACTTGTATATTTCAATCTTTAAATCGAAATGCCTAACAACTTAAAGTTATGATTTTAAATTAGTGTGTTACCCCCTCAAGGGTGACGAAAGGAAGGAAACTGTGTAGCTGCGCCTAAGAGTTTCCGAAACAATTTTGGCTCAAAGCCTCCTTTTCAAGGACCCCCCTTTCTCTGGAAAACCATCTCAACTAAAAATATTGCAAATGTCTGAGGCTATTTTTTACAATCCTGTATATAAATAGGATAACTATTATTTTGCTATTTATAATTTTTTAATTTCTACAAAATATTTATGTAGCTGTGTGTATAAGTTCAGAATTTAAAAAAAATCTAGTCTGGAACACATTCTGTAGCTTAACTTGGAACTGAAATTATAAAGCTTTTTATTAAAATGAAATAACAAAAAATAAATTACACATAAACAAACTAGATTTATCACGTATTAATAATTAATTTTCAAATCAATCAGTAAAATTAAAAATAATTTCTTATGAGAAAAATAAGCCTGATATTATGCTACCAATGTGTTTATATGAGGTTCTTTTTTCGTCAGTAGTATCCTTAAATTTCCAGTCAACTTGTCGTTGGTATCTATTTTTAGTGGAAAGAATTAATGACAACGCATCACTTTAGTGAGTGTCGTATGGTCAAGTGGATAGTGTTTGCTCAAAATATTTTTAGGTGACACATTTTTTATATTTTTAGCATCTTATTGCCCACTCTTCCACCTCAATGTCCCCGATTGCTCCTGGGTCCTGCATTGCTTCCCAAAATTCCTTCAGCACCCACAAGGGGAGATAGGGCCCAAAGGGTGTGGTAACGCCCACTTGGAGAAACCATACCTTAGAGCGTGTATTATGTAATTGTTAGACATCTAGCTTCTTATTGTACGCACAACTATGAAAATCACTAAAGAATTTGTAACAACCGATTGAGGAAACAACGTGTGACACTAAATTTCACCAAATGTTTTTAAAATGTGTTAATATCTCATGAGGCTCAAATATCTCAATAAATGCTTGGATTTTTTTTTGTTTTGTTTCGTGGATATAACTTTGAAACTATATTGATTGTTGGTTGGTTGAGTTGAGTTTTTATGGTATTTGACCAAGCTGTGTCAAATACAAGACACACAACGTCAAGTGATGGACATTCACACAAGGAAAATTGCTTATTTGTGTGTTTAACTATTATAATTACTTTTTTACTTCTCTTTTTATATTAAAAATGTGCTTATTTGTTTTAAAACATTCTTTATATACATTTTTTTTTCATTTCGTGTATTACGTTGATTTCATTGACTGTGTGTATTTTTGTGTGTAACTTTATTTTATTTTGCTAATTCAGTTCTAATTTTGAACTTGAGGTGGCTAACATATTAATCGAAAAGTAAATTGTTTCATAAAATATTTTTTCTGCATTAAGTGAGTTTAAAAGAGTAGGGATGCCCGTAAAAGTAAGTTGAGATTTAATAAAATGAGGTTAAAAAAGGGTTAATAATGACAAATAATGACATAAACTACTCTTAATTATAATGTCGTAGCTTTCAGGTTAGTTTTTTTTTATAAAAAATGCGCAAATAAAAAATATCACAAATATTGCATAACTGTAGGCATTGCATCGCTTCAGATACACTACCTGACATTGAAAATGCAACACCAAGAAGGAGTTGGCAGAAAGTGATGAAATTTGGCAAACAGAGAGAGACAGCAACGAGCAATAAGTGATCTTTATTGCAACATTATACACCTTGCCACTGAGCAGCAAGAACGTCTGATCAGTAGGTTGTAGGACCACCGCGAGCGGCGATACAGGCAGCAACACGTCTTGGTACAGACGCAATGAGCGTGCGGATGGTGTCCTGAGGGATGGCTGCCCATGCCTTTTAACCATTTGCCAGAGTTCGTCTTCTGAACGTACCGGTGGCAACGCATGCAAGCGACGTCCAATGACGTCCCATAAATGTTCGATAGGTGAGAGATCAGGGGAGACAGCTGGCCAGGGAAGCACCTGGGTGCCTTGCAGGGCATGTTGGATGATGCGTGCCGTGTGCGGCCGGACGTTATCCTGCTGGAAAATGGCATTGGGCACCCCCTGAAGGAAAGGTAGTGTCACCGGCTGCAACACGTCATCCACGTATCGTTGGGCCGTCATAGTGCCCTGAATACGAACCAGAGGTGACCTGCTATCGTAGGCGATGGCGCCCCAAACCATTATACCGCGTTGTCTCGCGATATGGCGTTCCACAGATGCGGCCGGATTGGCCCTGTCACCAAGTCGGCGCCAGACTCGTACACGGCGAGTGTCATTGCTAAAACAGAAGCGTGACTCGTCTGAGAACACCACCCTGTGCCATTCCGCCGTCCACGTGGCTCTATCCCGACACCATTGCAAACGGAGACGTCTGTGCTGTTGGGTCAATGGTAGTCGTCTCAACGTGCGCCATGAATGCAGGCCGCCAGCGATCAATCGGCGGCTAATGGTCCTGGACGATATGGGAGCATCAAGGGTGTCCTGCACATGCTGCAAAAGGGCGACAGACGTGGCTTGCGGGGCCGCCGATGCTTGCCGGCAGATGCGTCGGTCCACGCGTGCTGACGTCACTCTGGCTGCACCGGAACCCCTCAAACGTGCCACATTCCCTTGGTCCAACCATCTGTGCCACAACCGGTGCACCGTGGACGCGTGTAGGTGGGTATCTGCTGAGATTTGACGTATGGACCAACCTGCCCTTCTGAGGCCAATCACCATACCCCTCGTGAAGTCGTCTGTTTGCTGGAACTGTCTTGATTGGCGGCGTCCTGGCATTCTCCGCTACTAGACGTTTCCTCTGAGACACAAAAACAAATTGCAACTTGATTTACCTGGCAAACAGAGCGGCGCGAAACTGACCATTTTTGCAGGTTCCTTCCCTGGTTTTTCACTCGCCGTGCGCGGGACAGCTGCGCAGTTTGCATCATTTACATATCTCGGTGAGCTGCGTCTACCCTGTAAATTTCACCCAGTTCTGCGCACTCCTTCTGGGTGTTGCATTTTCAATGTCAGGTAGTGTATTTCTAATAATTCTATAAAAAAAATAATTATACCAACTGGGGTAATTTGTCACTAGTATTTGAAACTCCCTATTCACGCCTTTGTTTTTAACAGAAAACTTCCACTGATTTGTTCCCCGCATTGTCAGATGTATGTTTACTGCGTGTAAAACCGGAAACCAATCCTCTAGACGGAAATGACTGTTATGAATTAAATTATTAACAAAACATTTTAAGACATGTTCTGGATAAATATTCATGACCAGATCAACAACTACGCAACCAAAACCCTTACGGCTCGTTTCAGAATTCTTAGATGATAAAATTGTGCTTACATTTTAAAAGGAAGATCTGAAGGACAATGCTTGCAATGAACTGAAGCAATAAAAACACCTTATACGCTGAACAAGCATGATGCAACAATCTTACAATCAACACATAGCCTTCTAATGAAATGGACGGAATATGTTAGCGCAACTTAATGCTATTTCTTCCGGTCGCTCGGTTTGAAGATCTGTCTCGTGGATGTGGGGAAAAGCGTGAATCCTAAAGTGGGACAAATTATTGATTGGTTGGTTAAAGTGATTATCCAGAGTGATTAGAAACACTATTATGCGCTTCGATAGCCAATCGACCCAAATCGATTCGCAAGCCTTTTCCTTACCCTTCTGAGATCATACGACTGCTACTCCATCAAATTGCTTTGTCTATTTCATTAGAAGGTCGATGATAAACACATCGATATTCTGAAGACTAAACTGAACATAGGCGCGCAGTTTTATGTTAGTTCCCGCGATCGCTCGGTTTGACTATCTCTGAATCGATGTCCCGTGGTTTTGGGTGAACATACGAATCCTAATGAGGGAGTAATTATTGACTGGTTAATGTGATTATAGAGAGCGATGTTACCTACTAGAAACCTACTAGTTTGAGTTTCAATAGTCTATCGGCCCAGATCGATTCGCAGGCCAGTGACCGACACATCTGAGATACTACGACAGCGACTCCGACCACATGCTCTGTGTATTTCATTAGAAGGTCAATCAGAAAACAGTTTTATGATATCCAAAGCAACGTTACATTTTATAATCACACAAGCTTACAATAGCCTCCTTGGTTTTTACTAGTTAGTCTACAATCACTCCACAGTGGTGATTCAAATCCCAGTCTTGATAGTGAAGTAAGTCCATAGTAGTTCTATAGCCCTTGTCTGCTTTGCCCTCGTGCAACAACAAAGTAACGATTGAATGACAATCTTCATTTGTTAGGGAATTCTCACATTTTCTATCAAATAAACTTACAAGACTACCCCTTTGTTTGAGCCACAGATTTTGAAGAATTCGTGTTTCCGAAATTTATTATTTATATTGAAATTATTCTCATCTTGTATTCCGTTCCTTCTATAATTGCTGATGAAGCAAAAAAAAAAGACCGAAAAGCGACAAACCAAATCTCCTATAATTGAAAATCATTTATGAATGTGCAATGTTCCTTTTTTTAAAAAAAAATTCCACGTTGTGCCTCGCATACCATATTGTAAAATTTCTTATGAAACGAACAGATTTCAAACTATTTCGGAAGATCAGCAACCCTTTCAAAAACAAATTAATGGTAATAAATCAGACATTTTTCAATACGCAGTCTGAAAGCAATGCTATTTCAGAGCAATTTAAGGAAGCCCCCTGTTACGTATTATTACATTAGCTATTTAAGAAACAGTTACTGATTCTCGTCGGAATGAGGTTTAACCTGCCCATCACGAAATCCGTACGAGTAAGACAAAGGACCATACGCATAAGATAAATCAGTTGTTGCGGATAAATTGATCTCAAACCTGAAGACTAGATAAGGTCCTTCAAATATTTTACTAGGCCTACAGATCAGGGTCTCCAGATAGGTTTACCCGACCCACAAATCCTATACACCTCTCTAGATAGGTTTAATCCCCTTCCGCAGGACAGATCCGGCCGTGTGGAAAGGTTTTTTCTGCCCTTCGGCAAGATACGGCTCTCCGACATGGTTTTCTGGTCGGACGACCAAAAAGGTCTTTACTACCTGCCTGCCAAATACGGTTCTCAGAAAAGGTTTTTCCGCAGGCTTGAAACGGTTACCCGAAAAGGTTTTCCCACCCCTCTGGTCAGATAGGACCCTCTAAAAAGGTTCAGAAGGATACCAAATCCAGATCATATATATATTCTTGTCTTGTTTCTTTACTTGTAGGAGGTTTTCCTTGTCTCATCACTTGACAGCTGAAGTACAGAACATTCACAGATAATAGACACAAAATGCTCTACGCTGTCTCCTGGTTCCTCTTGCTGACGGCATGGTGGGCTGCCTCGCTGACTGTGACCCTGCCACTAACCTTGTTGATCAAGTTCAACACATCAATTAGGAGGAAGTTCTTTTCTTGGTTTCTGGTTAACATCGCCGGACGTATCTACCAGCCCCGATCCGTACCCTGGAGGAAGAAGGCCTTCGAGATCCTGAAGGCAAATCTGGGAAAACGGGACAAAAATGTTCCCTTGGAGGTCATGGAGATCGGCGTGGGCGAAGGTCCCAACCTCAAGTTCTACCCCGAGAATTGCAACCTCACTGTCCTGGATCAGAATAAATGGTTCGAGGGCTACTACTACAACAACTCGAAGAAGTTTTCCCACATCAACTACAAGAAAACAGTGATCTGTCCAGCTGAGAACATGCACTGCGTGCCCGATAACTCTATGGACGTGGTGGTGTCCACGTACTTGCACTGCTCGTGTCAAAATTCGGATGAGGTGCTCCAGGAAGTGAAACGCGTTTTGAAACCCGTGAGTATACAGCTATTCTTAGTTTGGTTTGTCCCACTACTGACATTTTTTTGCAACAGTAGGGCTAATTTGACCACTTAGTTCATACGCGTTTATTACAGTTATAACTGTAAACAATTCCAAATTAAATTGCTACAACTGAAAAATCTTTCCGGAGTAAAACATTTTAAGCTAAAATTTGTTTCCTTATCTATTTTCAATTCTGAAAAGGCACAGGTTCCAAAAAAAGGTGGTATTCATGAAGGTAGACTGCCAGATGTAATTAAAGTTAAATGGATGCGGTTTTTTTCTTGTATTTTCTTGTCGATTTGTAAATGTTGTTCAACGCTTTACCTGCATTTTTCTGCACGAACACGTACCTCTAGAACATTTTACTTTATATATAATATTATGTATCAAAAATAGGATGTAATCTGAACATTGCCAAGCAAAATATCTATCACATGCAAAATAAAAAGAAGCTCTCCACATACTAACAATAAAGAAGTTCTCGAATAGATTCTTTATTATCAGTATGTGGAGGACTCGTATAAATTTCCTGTACTTGAAATTCCTATAGTAATCTAGTGTAAGGCAGCATTATAAGAGCTTGGATTTATAAGAGCTTGGCACCATAAAGAATTTTAAACTTTGTAGATTCGATTCGACTGAAGCGAGTAAACGTAAACGGAAATGTACCTGGTATACTGCGAAATTGTAAAAATTGGGTAAATTTTTAAGATGTTTAGAGAATGCTATCATATGAGAAAAATTAATATCCCAACCAATTAAAATGACCAGTTAGTATATTAAGGTATAATGTATATCGTCGGCTTAGAGCAGAAACTCATTAACTGACATTTTTTCGGAGACACTAAATGCTTATTTTTATGATGATGTGAAAGGCATTGTCATATTGTGCGATCTGTTTAAAAGATATATAGCACCATAAAATATTCATAATTTTTATTTTGTGACTTAAAAACTAAGTCTTTAACAGCTGTACCGTGATAGCAAATTTGGTCAGTTTATAAATTTCTGATCTAAGCCAGAAAATTTCATATAAAAAAAACGGGAATGCACGAACGAAAATGATAAAAAATATTATTCATATGCATATAAAAGTTTTAATGTTATCAGAAAATAGTAATGAAGTTCAAAATAAAAAACTTGTGAACAGCTGTTGAAACTAATCATTTCGACCGGTTTGTATTCCTAGTGTTAAAATTCATCTTTTCAATAAACTATTATTGAGCTGAAAGCGACAAAATGTCCCCCACCCATTTTCAATTGCATACATAAAACACTGTGATGTTTGCTTTCCTATGACTTTCAGCATTTGAACCCAAGTGAAAAGGAAAAGAGAAAAGAGAACTTGAGTTAGATGCGACAAACCCTCTCACAGCCCTAAACTGTTTCAACACAAGTAACATCAATAATTTCACCTTGATAAACTCTCCAATCTCTTAGCTACCTTATCAGGTCTTTGCTCTTCAGTCTTCTTTGTAAAAAACGTATGAGTACTTCAAAGGATCATTCAGATTTTTTTAAGAATTAATCGAGGCAATGATACTGCATTTTAATTACAACTGGTATAAGTACTTTCTGGGAGTGATGAAAGCAATTTAATTATAAGTATATTGCATTATTTCATTTCAACGTTTCTGTTTTTATATTTGCCATTTTCAAATGAAGCAAGTATTTCAGCGAGCAGGATTTCTGAATAGACTGAAAGGGCTGTACCCTAAAGTAGCAAATTAAAAGACTATAATTTGGGACTGTTTTGCAAGTAAAATAAACGATTAATTTAAAAATTATTTTTAAACAAAATAAAAAATAGTTCATTTCGCTATATCTAATAAAAATAAAATCTTATCTATCAGACGACACACACATATCAAATAATCATACTGTAAATAGGAACAGCAAGTTTTAAATTTTCCACAGGGGCAAGAGGAAGTCGGACCCTAGGTAATTATTTTATTTGGAAGGCCAAAGAAGGCTCATTGAACACTTTGAGGCCACTTAACCCTACTGATGGTTTATCGTCGCGTCGAAAACTACCCTGTAACGGCCATCTCTGATGCTAAACCTGTTCCAAATTGTCACCTGTTCTGGGCAAGGGACAATTTGTTTTTCCCACTTTTATCTTCATTCCTTTGGATTAATAGGGCAATTTGATCTAACCGAACCATCTCCTTATTAACAAAACGTTAGATCTGGATGGACAAGATATCACGTTGAAACCACCTGTAGGGTTAATGTTCTAACGTCAAGAAAATTTTCACTTGAACAAGGACATTTAATAATAAAACGTAGAGAAGCCCTTTGTTCACGATTGATATAAAGCCATTTTGGCAAATATCCATAAGTGACGTCTGATTTATGACTACAGATCAGAAGGTTGCGTCTTCGAATCACGTCCGGATCACAATTCTGTTGTGGGCCGTTTTGGCAAATATCTATAGGCGATTGGATTGGATTTGGGATTTTATGGCTAAAGGTCCTAAGCAGGACAAGCTGTGCCAGATGCAAGATTATAAAATTAAACAGCTAATATAAGCGTTGTGCTAAGTGCTAAATATGAGAAATCAAAAGTTGAGATAGAAGTATAGAAATTTAATCTACACATGCATAAAATTTTGAAGGTGAAATTTGAAGTATTGAATTATTAAAGAATTTTAGAAATCACATTCATGAGTCATTTTGAATTTGGGAAAAAATAGATTAGATTTAAAAAGAGAGCATAAAAAATACGAAAAGGTTTAAATGGTGATTTTCCCCGAACAAATCTCGCAGATTCAAAATTGTACTTTTAAAAAATTTAAGATGTTGAGAGAGATGATTAAAGACAGGACAGACAGTTAAAATATGATAAACAGAAAAAGAGGAGTAGAGCATGAGTTGCAACTGGGGGCGCTCTCCCCTAGTAAAAGATGACGATGGGTGAATTGTGAGTGCTCATAGTGAAGGTGGGTCAGTTTGACTTCAGTCCTCCGCATTGGAGACACTGGCCAGTGATAATGAATGATGGGTTTTAAAGATTGTAATTTGTTGGTGATTGCAGATTCCACAACTCTTGCCACATGGAGCCAACGAACACCTTTGCAAGAGCATCTCGCAGCAGAGGAGGGTTGCAGTTATAGCAACTAGTAATTTGAATAAATCTGCCTCAATTCCTTTGGTCAGGATGAGTGCCATGGCGGCACACCACAATTTCCAGGAAATCTTCCAGGTTTTGCCATTTCTTGAAGAAGAGGAAATCGCAAACGATCTTGTCTGGAGTGCCGCAGTGAACACACTAAAATATAGTCGTATACAATCATTACTGCCCCTATCTGTTGAAGACCTCCTATTGAGAGTATGTAGACTGCTCCAAGTATAAGTTAGTTATTCTCTTTTGCAGAAAAGAGTTAAAACAACAATTATTACATTATAGCAAAAAAATAACTAGGAGAAAATTTTGCACTACAAAAATCGATTCCCATCAAAATGCACCAAGGTCGCTCTACATTCTTTCGAATATTAATTTCATAATTAATATTGCAAGGTAAAATTATCTAATCAAGAAACGTTACTAGATTTTGTTTGGGTCATGTGACAGTGACATAATGAAAAATATCAGTTGATAGAATGATTATTTTGGAGGATATGAGCATAATTTTGGGAAGCTAATTTGACATTAGACTTCAAATTTACCACTCTCATAATTCAAAAGACGGACAAAATGAGATAAAACTAAGCTACAGAGGTGATAGTTTAATATAAATTTGAAATTGGGAGTCGAAATTGGATGTTATAGTAAATTATGTTTACTCTCCCTTTGGTATGAAGATGACCTCTTAAGCACATTGGCGTACCAAATTTAACAAATGTTATTACCAATCAAATGGTGTCTTTGAATTTCTCTACTACGATCGATACAATGAATTAGCGGATGGCTTGGCGAAGGCCAATTGTGAATTACACCAGCCATGTTCTCCCATTGAATACTATATAGTAGAAAGTATTAAAAATACAGAAATCAAACATTCCCAACATAATCTTTACAATTATAAAACAAAAGAATAAGATTGAAACTTGGTAACGTCTTAGTTTTCACAGGATCTACTCTCACTGGACACGACTACTTGCAAAATCATCTTTAACGAATTGGCTTGTCAGACTCTTCAACTTGTCCTATGTGTGACAGACATGACAGGAATCCACCTCGATAGCTATCTTCATCTTAATGACGTCGTACTAAATAATACTGCTGATAGAGATCCATATTTTATTTCTGTTTATTCTGCTTTAAGATTTTATTGGCTTGCCAGCTTACGGCGAAAAGCCTGAAGTCTAGCTTGGGTTGATTAGTTGTTTTTATGTTTTATGGCGAAAGGGTCATAATTTTCCAAGCTGCGACAAACACAAGACAACGCCAAGTGAAAGGTAAAAAAGAGTGATTGCGGAATAGAGTAGTGGGATGAAACAGAAAAAGATCGCTTGGGTATCCCAGTCTAGTATAAGAGGGAAAAAAAGATCGCTACACGATTAAAAGAAGTGGTTCGTTTATTTCCCCGCAGATGTGCACATAAGAGCTTATAAAACATTTTTCATTTTTTCAGGGAGGCAAATATGTATTTCTGGAGCACGTCAAATTTCCGAATGGCGAGTTCGGATTATTCCTCCAGCGCTACATCAGGCCCATCTGGAATTTGTATCTAGACGGTTGCAATCTGGACAGAGATACTGCCTCCAAGATCAAGAGGGCCGGCTTCAGCGAAACCATCTGCGACAACGTCCTCGTCAAGGACTGGTGGATGTACCTGGCGAGGCACGAGATCATTGGAATTGCAACAAAATAGTTTATCTGTTACATTCTATTTAATTAAGAGATGTTAGATTCAATTATAGAGTTTGGCGATTTTGCATTGCTTTGAATGAAAGAAAAAGTTGCTAAATATGTAGTTAGTAATGTTCTCGTTAATCATATGTGCGGTCCTCATTTTTAAACCATATATGTTTACTTTATAGAAATCCAATTATAAAAACAAGTTCCTGTGTGTTTATTTGTGCATGGTATATTTATTTTTAAGAGAGTATCAGAGCGGGGTTCCTAAAAAATATTTGGAAATTTTAAGAAATTTGTGTTTGCCGTGTCTTCGCAATAACCAATGATAGGTTTATCGCAATGCACAATGGTTGAAGGAAATATTTTCTTTTTCTACAGCATTCATATATTTTATTCTAAACTCAAGAAGAAATATTATCAATGTAATTTAGAGTTGTAAAAACTACATTTCGGGGTTTCAGGTTTAATGGTGCAAGGACAATATTTGGCCAAGTTGCACCAAACACAAAACAGACAACACAATGAGGGAAGCGGACAAAGCAAAGAGCATTCGGGTAGGCGAAGGTAAAAATTAAATGTAGGAAAGATCACTCGGGTACCTCGGGATTGTGATGCCCGTATACACCTAAAAAGTGTGCCCCTGAGGGAGTTTCACAACTAGAAGTTTCAGTCAAACTATCTTGACTAAACACTTCATAAACACTACGTGATACAAAGTGATGTAAGAAAGAAGTGATAAGGATGCCAAATACGTAACTTAATAAATAAATTTATTTATTGATAAGTACACAACTAAGAAACATTAAGATTATTGACTGCTTTATCTTTTGGAGGAAAGCCGAGATTTCTTATAGTGTGATCTGCATTATTCGTATTAGCAAAAATTTGGTGAATAATGAGCTTTGGGGAAACCGGAAAATAGAGATGATATCGTAAGTAATAAATGAACAATTGATGTTCCCCCTTAGACTTTCATTTATTTAGTATTTTTTACCTTATTTCTACAACATATGAGAAACCGGACAATTGAGCACCAAAATATTAAAATAACTTGAATTATTTCACTTGACCTTCCTTTAAAAATGACAAAAATTCCGTATTCAAACTCGTTATGCGATTGCACTTTAATCTGTTCAAGAAGTATAATTGGAAGTATAATCAGTTAATTATTTAAGTCATTTAAAAATCAATTGAATAATTGGTCAATTACTACAATTTTCTTATTGACGTCAATCATATCCGTGCATCCGTATTCAGAAATAATTAGGGGAAAATTCTTTTCACTAACAAAGCACACTAAATATGTTTCTCAAGAAGAAATCTGACCTTCATGCAAAGAAAAATAATTTAGTAGATTTCTTCAGTCTAAGATTATCACATTTTGACCTAGAAAAACTGAAAAACTCATATCTTGAAATTTTTGACTTAGTATGTACTTGAAGCCAACGAAATATATATTTCACTAACATAAGGTGCAGAGAAATAGACATATAATGTCGAGTGATAACAAACATGTATAAACAATGCACAATGCCTTTAAAAAGCTAAACCCGAAATGCAAATTTTTGAATACCGTTCACAAGCTTGAATTTTATGGGGTGAAACTTTCCTGTAGTCTTTGAATGGGATATGCAAATACAAAATCCCCTTCCAAATTACATGTGGCTTTATGTCGCGTATCAAAATTAGACATACGCAATGTAAATAACGCGTTCATATCCAATGGTGTAATGCTCGAAGAAAATTCTTCGCTATGCTTTAGGATTGATTTCAATTGGATTTTCTTCATTACTGCTCTGAGAAAGCATTTGGAAGATTCCCAACGCTAACAAACTGTTGGGAAGCTTGAGGAAGACAATCCATTAATGAGGAAGTAAATTTCTCTGCTTTGGTTACTCCGTCATTTTACGTTTGTGAAAACAATTCCAAATATGTGGAATGGTGAGTCACATTGAGATATATTTCCGGACGTCCAAGAGTTACTTCGTTCGACGACCAATACATAGTATAAGTTGTAAACGCAATCTGCGAACGTTAGAACAGCAATTCGATCTTGAACAGCAGTTCAAGTGCTTGTATTCACAAGCATGCATTTAGTCCTTCTAGTTTGATGATATAGGCTGAATTTTCATTGGAATACCGAACTGACTTGCATGTGTTCACAGGCTGTACTGTGACGAGCGAAGGCTAACGGGCCAAGCTTAATACCTAAGTCAACTTGTACCCCATGTGAGTCTTTTCTTTTTCTACAGCAATCGACCCAACTTTCCTTTCGATGGACGATAACGCTAGTCCACGGAGCAGAGAATCCTGAGAACGAAGATACTGTTCGAATGCTAATGTCAGTACAGATTTACCCACCCTCAAAAATATTCTTTGACAGCCTGATTACAGGCGCATGTGAAAAATCTGGAAGATCGAAATCAGTACAAAAGAGAAAATAAAACTCGAAAATAGCATTAAGCATAAAAAAATATCGAGCCGGCTTTAAATGGGATGTAATTCAAGGGAATCGTGTTCTGAAGCTAATCGTGGTAACTTGACTAAAACTTGCACTTTCTGTCAAGCATTTTATTGCAAGAAAACTTTAAACCAGTATGAAGTACACGAAATGTTGCTTAACCTTTCTGTCATTTTTTTGAGGAACGAACATCGATGCTCTGCATTATATAGGGATTTAAACAAGTTCAATACTGCCGTCAATAGATATAAGTACTAAAGATACTTTACTGCAGATGCTTTTTTTGTGTGGTTATGCTGACATTAATTTCTTTTCATCTTTAAAAATATTTTATCAGAAAAAATAAACACGCAATATAAATGACAAAATTTTTTATGAATCTTGAAAGAAATGTATATTTAGATAACATTGCCACACGTCTATGCATATCAATGCCTCCAGCGAAGAACTATGGAGATTGCTGTTTAAGAAACTGACCTTATCCTTCACCTCATTGATGTACTTCCAGAAAATCATTGGACAGGAGGTTAGGGCTGCACAAAAAATGACGCAGTTCATCCTATCTGAATTTTGTTATGATGGAGATGCTTACATTTGCGGTTTGATGAAGAGCGTTGTCGTGAAGGATGATTAAAGCATCCCTAGTAGTTTAGACCTTCACATTGATTTGCTTAACCTTGAATTCTTTTGGAATATCCTGGATAAGTTTAGTGTTATGACAGAATATCAATCAGTATTATAGATTAAGGTATGCTAATAGACCTGATCCGTGTATAGATATGCGACCTTCTCCGTAACTCTTGACTCAATTATTCGTGGTTGTTCACTCTAAACAGTTTTTCCATGCACACCCTTCATTCACTGATAAATGTAAATATCTGCATTCTCGTTAATTGCCAAACAACGCACTACTTCTCGTTGTTTGATTCTGGATGCTTCTTTGGTACACAACTGCCGTCTCAAATTCAACGACTTGTAAATGAACTCTCTCCTTCACACAAAACAATAGATAATACATTCTTTGTCGTGATTCACCAGGGCCGTTTCTGTGACATGAGCTGATCAGCTCTTCCCAAAAAGACTGATTTTGCAAAAGAATGTTCTTCATCAAGCAAATATTCAGAAAATAGTTGATGACAGTCTTCTTTATCCAGATTCCCTAAATGCCGTAGGTTAGGTAGTTAATTGACTTCGCTGTGGAGGAACACAACGGGCTATTGGCGACGGTCCGTGATTAGTCCCGAAGAGAAAGATCCGTCGACAACACCAAGTAATTTTGAACCACGTTCAGATAACGAGGCAATATCTGAGCTGGCACCTCACTCTCCAAACTCCAAAACCACGCTAACGTGAGGACATTCGAGGCCATGACAGATTTAACGTTCACTAGCCCCCTTCATACACGACGGTCTTTGGTTGGATTCGAGCTCGCAACCCTCCGGTTGTTAATCAGAATTCTTTTCCAACTGGGCTACAACGGCCCCCTAAATGCCGCAATGTTAACGCTACAAGTGGTTTCGATGAGATATCTCGGTCATTAATATCTGACTAATTTTACTGATGACGAGATATCTCGTGAACAAGATATTGCCGATCTTTTGATGACGACGAGATCAAGATCTGGTCAGTTTTCTTTTAATGACAACATAACTCGTCCATTAAGATCTGGTCAGTTTGGATAATGACGAGATACATCGCCGAGACAAAACCACCAAGAAGGTTAAATAAGCATTGCCTTTAATGCTTTGCTTGACTGTTTCCAAATTTTTAACGTACCCAAACAAGTATTGACTGCGATTTACCATGATATAATTTATTTCAGTGAAATCAGTTCGGGGAGGATTCGACCACAGTGGGCTTTCCCACCTTTGATGAGTTTTTTTTAAGTATTCTAATGTAAAAAAATATTCTAATTCATAAGCATCTTTTATTACAATCACAAAAAGAACTAACAAACGAACCTACAAAGAACGAATCAATATGAAATTAATAATATCGAAATATTAAATTCTGCTGAACATACTTTATCCCCTTTTCACAGCCTTGCGTTAACGGGGTAAGTGCGTCCATTGAATATAAAACGTGTCTGGTATTAAAGTAAGAGTTGTCACCTGATGGAAATGAGTAAAGCTTAGTGGGTTGGATTTTATGGCGCAAGGGCCATATTTGACCAAGCTGCGTCAAACACAAGGGAAACCACGTAAAGTACACACGGAAAGTTTTTCTCTCACGAAAGAGAGAAATGGTATCGAACCTGTCCCGCCAACAACTCGCAGTCTGCTAGAGTAGTGGGCAAACTCACTGAGCCATAGCAATCCTGGAAATGTATGGAGTCCGTTTTGATTAGTTTCACCGCCAGAGCGCTTCGAAGTTTAAACAAATAAGCGTGTAAAAATATTACTAAAAGGTGTAGTAGATTGTGGAAAGAATTTAAAAATTACTGGGGACAGAGTAGTGATTGGTTCTGTTGTGTATGCAAATCAGCATACGCAACAGAATTGTTTACCCATCTAGCGGGAGGAAAAGTGTTTAGTGTTATTGATTTGGCATCTGCTTATCAACAACTTTCCGTAGCGAAAGATTCGCAAAAATTCCTAACGATAACCACCCATCGAGGACTGTTTACTCACCTTAGACTTCCTTTCGGGACTAAATCGGCACCGTTTCAATTCCAAGAAGTTATGGATGACATTCTGAAAAATTTATCGGGAGCGTTTTGTTATTTAGATGACGTACTTTTAGTCAGTGATTCGTATTCGAAGGCGGTAAAACTGTTAGAAAAATTCATTGGAAAATTCCAGGATACGGGAATAAGTGTAAATTTTCCTAAGTGTCAACTCCTACGAACGCAAGTAAAATATTTGGGATATAATATCAATGCGAACGGAATTACACCAAATCTGGATTTACTTAATGCAATTATAGAAGCCCCGGAACCTACATGTTGTGAAGAATTACGTTCGTATCTAGGTTTATTAAACTTTTATGGGAAATTTATAAAAATTTATCGTCAAAAGTAGCGGATTTATATAAAATACTAAATTCGTTTTGGAAGTGGTCTGAAAAACATAAACAAATTTTCAAGAAAGTATCTGGCTGACTAACTCTTTACTTGTACATTATGATTCACAGAAACCTCTGTTATTAACATGCGATGCGTCGAACAAGGGGATCGGAACCTTCTTATCGCATATCATGGACGAGGGTGAAGAGCGTCCGATACTATTCGCATCCAAAACGCTTAGTTCGGCAGAGAAAAATTACGCACAAGTAGAAAAAGAGGCATTTGCGATAGTATTCGCAATAAACAAATTTCATAAGTATCTTTGCGGAAGAAAGTTCATATTAGTGACAGATCACAAACCCCTTACCACCGTTTTTGGAGAAAAGAAGGGTATTCCAACTTTAGAAGCAGTCAGATTGCAAAGATGGGCTCTAATGTTATGAGCATACGATTACGAAATCCAATACAGGAAAGATCCAAGATACGAAATGCTGATGCTTTATCGAGACTTCCGATTCAAGACAATCCCCATCTAGAACTCTCGTGCAATTTCTTTTCGGGCAAAAAACATTTTGATGAAATATTTGGTTATTTTTCTTCTAGTACCCAGGCTCCGTTAACATCGAAAGATATTTCAGAGGCGACCAAGAAAGACAAGATCCTGTCACAGGTAATGCGGTACACATTACATGGTTGGCCTTCGCAGACTAGTAAGGAATTACGACCATATTCTAGTAAACAAAGTGAAATTTCATTAGATGACGATTGCCTAATGTGGGGGTTTAGAGTTGTAGTTCCGGAAAGTCTAAGAAGTCAAATTTTAGAGTTACTACATCAGGAACATAACGGTATAGTAAGAACCAAAATGTTAGAAAGAAATTATCTTTGGTGGCCAGGAATCGATCAAGATATCGAAAACTTTATTAGATCATGTACCATTTGCCAAAGTGTGCAAAATTCTTTGGCAAAAATGCCTTTACAGCCATGGCTTGTACCAACAAGACGTTATCAAAGACTTCATATTGATTACGCTATGGATAACAGTGATAATTTAATAAGAACTGGAAATGGAAATTATTTGTTAATAGTAATCGACTCATTTTCAAAATGGATTGAATTTTTTCTCATGAATAAAACTACATCTTTTCATACAATCCAAAGGTTGCAACAATTATTTTCATCTTATGGTTTTCCAGAAGTTATCGTTTCAGATAACGGACCGCAATTCACTAGTGAAGAGTTGAAATTATTTATGAACCAATGCGGAATTAAACATATTTTGACACCACCCTATCACGCTCAATCTAATGGTGTGACTGAGAGGAGTGTACAAATAGTTAAGAAAATCCTTCTGAAACAAGTTTTAACAGATTTGAGATCGGGTTCTAAGCGAACTGTACAGGAAAAATTGAATAATCTTCTATTTGTTTACAGAACAACACCACAGACCGGAACGGGAAAGAGTCCATCAGAGTTGTTACAGTGGAGACCAAAAACGTCAGTAGCCTTACTGCTACACAACCGGCAAAGGACCTTAGAAGATAAACGATCCGAAATAAAACTGAAGGTGACCAAGGAAAGAACGGGTTCCAAGCATCCATTTTAACCGGGAGACGAAGTTTGGGTTTAAAGCGTTAGAGGAGAGAAACTACGATGGCTTCCAGGAATCATCAAGACCCGCAGGAGCTATGTCACTTTTGATGTCGTCGTAGAGGGGCAGAGAGGATTTTGCCACGCTGACCATCTCCGACAGAGAATTGAAGATATCAGACCCAGAATCAATCCGAGATCAACGGTGATGACGGAAGATGACCCATTGGGAATGGAATCGATCCCGAAGTTAACGGCGGACAACTCCTGGGAAAGGTCTAGTAAGGAAACGCGAGCACTCAAAAGCAGTATGAACCAGTTCAACCAAGCATCGTGGAATCGATTAAGACCAAGACCCAACCACCATTATCGTTAAATGGTCCCACAGAATCCACTAATAGCGAGATCCTGCCTAAGTGGGGTGAAGAGTCTCCACCTAACCCTCCAGATGAAGAATCACGTCTGGAGGTTCCCGTGTTAAGGAGATCGCAGAGGATTCGCCGACCACAAGATAGATTTACCTATACATAGACCTGTAAATAGTGCATTTTGTGTAACTACACTACTGGCCACCCAAATTGCAACACCAAGAAAGACAAGAGATATCACAACAAAATTTATTTTGTAGATAACATGTTGACCAAGTATCAAATGATTCAATTTATAGACTTCTGTGAAGTGTGGTTCCTGCCAAAATCAGTAGCCAGAGTAGCCGCCATTGTTGGAGATCACCGCTGCCACACGCCTCGGCATTGATTCAAAGAGACTTTGGATGTGTTCTTGGGGTCCAGCAGACCAAGCAGCTTCCACACGTTGCCAAAGTTGATCTGGTGTGGCAGCTGGGGATGTATTCTGGGTCAATCGTTGAGCAACCATGGACCACATGTTTTCTATCGGCGAAAGATCCGGAGAGCGAGCTGGCCAGGGAAGCAATTCAATCTGGCGATTGACGAAGAACCCTTGGACAATGCGTGCCACGTGTGGTCGCGCATTATCCTGCTGAAATATGGCTGTGGGCAAGCCCTGAAGGTAAGGAAGGACAACTGGCTCCAACACCTCGGCGATGTAGCTCTGGCTGTTTAAAGTACCGGCAATGCGTACTAGAGGAGTGCGAGAGTGATATCCAATACCGCCCCATACCATAATACCCGGTGCAGGACCAGTGTGGCGGTGCATAACGCAGCTGTTCAGCATCCTCTCTCCACGGTGTCTCCAGACTCGAATCCGACCATCGTGGTGTTGCAGACAGAAGCGTGACTCGTCAGTAAAGACAATTTCATTCCATTCTGCCGTCCACATCCTTCTTTCATCGCACCATTGGCGGCGGAAACGTCTGTGGTTCTGCGTCAAGGGTAGACGAAGCAATGGACGTCTTGCGGACAGACCACTCTGCTGTAAACGGCGTCGAATGGTACGCGCAGATACTGGATGATGCGGTACAGACTGAATATGCTGTGCTATGGTTCGTGATGTGGCTGAGCGATCCGTCACTGCCATACGCACAATATGCCTGTCATCACGTGAAGTGGTGCACTGAGGTGGATGCGATCGAACACGTCGGTCCGTCGTACCCTCCTGCATCCAACGATCACATATCCGCATTACAGTTGTTTGGTTTCGTCCAACACGACTACCGATTTCCCTGAAAGATAATCCACAATCTCGGTAGGCCACTATCCTTCCTCTGTCGAACTCGGATACTTGATCAAAAGATGATCGCTGTTTTCTACGAGGCATAATTGATCGTTTTTTTGAAAAAACCACAAGAAAAACACAATTGCCGTACTTGAAATCGTCGAAATCTCCAAGCCTTAAATAGCGCTTTGAAGTGGCGCCACAGGCGCGCGTGATGTGCGTCTGCGCTGAAATTCTAATCATTTGCATATCTCACCTCCGCTAATGCATGTTGTAAATTTCATATTATTTGCATGCTTCCTTCAGGGTGTTGCATTTACGGTGGCCAGCAGTGTATTTTAAAAGATTATTTTAGTTATGAATGTATCTGTGTTATTTTAGTTATGATGTTATCTGAAAAGTTTTGTTTCACTTGCATCCAGTAGAAGCGTCTTTTTAATAAGTGTTTTCGGCTACTTAATGAAAAATTAAGGAAAATGCTGCTTAAGACCATGGTATTTCGATAATGACGAGGCGTTTTGGATGAAAGAATTGTCTCAAAATCAATTTTGCAACGATTTGTGACTTTTCCTTCTCGAAAAAGACTTAGAGTTGTTATTAAACAAATATTTAAGTAAGAAATAATCGATAGAAAGAACACAGACTGCTATTCTTTAATCGAAATTATAAAAGGAAAGAAACGTTTCTAAATTCTCTAACTATGTGAACAACGTAGATACCTATCCTTCGATTACTTTTTTTAAGGCAGAAGATTAATCTTTTCTTAAACAATCAGCACATATTATTGCTTTCATGTCATACAGCACGTGAATGTGAATAATTATTTAAAATGAAACTCATTGAACGCGTATTTGTAATCAGATAATTATTCTACCCCTTCGGCTCCACATTTCTTTTACGAACATAGGCATTTAAAATTACTACCTGGATATCAAGATTAAATTTGTCGCTTTTGTATATCTAAAAGTTGTCAACCATTTTGTATAAACAAAGCACTCGTAGCTCTAAAAATACGAAATATTTTCAAGACAAAATTTTCATCTCATTGTGGAAATTGAAACTGTATTACTGATAATAAAAACAAGTGCTTTCAAAATGAAATTCACGCAATCTATGGGAGAAAGCGAAACCATTTACGCTATAGATGCTTACACTTTTTATGTATGCAGTGCAATCTTATTCAAATATAACGAGTAATAAATGCGAGTTTCATTCAATTATGCCCTTTAAAACAAGGTCGTTGATATTTCAGGATAATTTCACTGGCCCATTAACGATACTATTGTAATAGATCCTAACAAAACTTTCATTTTGTACAAATATATTTTATTGTACAAATAAAGGTTTCAATTTCGTTAGTGTATGCATTCGAAGTCAAGGGTTTCAATGAAATTATTGTGGACGATCTCATTTTGAGTTTATTTGCATGTTATTTTTCCCAGAACATTGAAAATAATTTTATATGATTTGTCGTACATAACTAAAATATATGTATTCACACTTCCTTTTTTTCAAATAATCAACACATTACATACAATCGCAAGTTTAAAGATGCAACGAAAATATTGTATAATTTCTGAAAAGGCTCTAAAAATCTGTTAAGTTACCGAATCACCTGTAATCCACTTAAAACAGGTGTCTCAATACCACACCCTCTCCTCTCTTCACTCTCCGATTCTATTGGTAGAATTCAGCGACCAAATATTACAAAGCTCACTTTTTCTACGCGATTTCTGTTTTGTATTTGATTCCCTCAACGAATGTTCCCGGACTGTCACCAATAGCATGTTGTGTTTGCTCCACACACACACACACACACACACACACACACACACACACACACACACACACACACACACACACACACACACACACACACACACACAGTGCTACTTAAATTCAACTTCTTACCTACCTAACCTTCATCAAATGTCTTGACTGAAATGGGAAAATACGTTCGGTTCCTAGATCGCGTCAGATCTTGCATCAGTTGAAAAGAGTGTAGGGTGAAGGAGTGTATGTGCCTACTCAAAGGTAATAGTATATTATGCGTATGGGTAATGAAAACGTTGGTAGAATAATTGAAATTACGATTATGACAGATTTTCTCTTATTTTGTGGGTATCTCACCACGGTATGCGATACCTGCGCTCAATAGGTTCTGTAATTTCAGTGTTGAGTTCGAGTGAAGAAGCGACTTTAAAGAATTATGTCTTTGGATGTGGTCGGCTCTGATTACGGACTTGTCTTCGTGCTGGATGTTGCCTATTAAAAAATAATTTATCTCATCTTGCTGTGGTTGGTTTGAATTTTATGTCGCAAGATATAAAAACGGACAGGTTACATTAAACCGAAAAGAAAATAATAAAAGTACCGTTGCGTTAATTAAAGCAAAATAAGAGAGAGAATTTGAAATGCAAGAAAATTGCACACGAGATCAAAGTTAAATGTGCTAAAATTGCAATTCAAATTTAGAAACGGTAATATTAAAAGTAAAACTCCACAGGGGTTAATACTTTCCAATTCCAAAGTTAATGCTTTTTAAACTATAAAATTAACTACATTTATAAACAAATAAGAATACAAGGATTTATTTCATTTTCTGAAACTTTCATATCTTAATTTCATAAAAAAAATTCGTAAACAAGAGGATTTGGTAAGTTTACACTCAAGCATCTTTAAAATAAAACCACAATTACTGTCTTTTCAAAATTGAAAGAAATGTTACCCCATATTTGGATTTAATAAATATATAAGGAAATATTCAACTATATAAGGAAAGCTTACACACATCCTAAAATTTAGTGAGAGTTATAATCAGTTAGTACAGGTACTACATACAGAATTTCTGGAAATATATAAGTTGAAATTGGTTTAATCGTTTTACGATTAGTTATGATACATTTGGGCTAACATACTGTAAGGTATGAAGACCTGAATTCTTCTCTTTACTATCCTTCTTTTCAGTTTATTCCGAAAGGAGATAATGGAGTTTCACTTTTCTCAAAACCGGTTTACCCTGAACATTGTCTTGAATAGAGTTACTATAATGAGCTACTTTAGAAGAATGTTTTAATTTGATTACCTGATAATAATGGTTCAAAGAGAGCAGGGGCTCCCAAACATTTTTGGCTCAACGCCCCCTTTTCAGAGGCAATTGTTTTCAGCCACGCCCTCTGGAAAACTGTCTTAACTAATAATAAATTGTTTGTTTGTAACTAATAATAAATCGTGTAATTTTAGAATATCATTAAGATAATTAGGAAATAAAACAACTTCGAATCCAAATTATAAACCTAGTTCATAAAATCTTGTAATATTAATTTAATTGTTTTCCACTGTTTCTTTGTTAAACCAACTTATTTCTATAAGCCCCATGTTTTATTTCTGTGGTGCACGGGGAGTTTCCTTTTGTTCAATAAAAAAATATGATAGTGTTTTGTTTATGGGTGACTGAATAACGCCATACTTCAAAAATTCGATAGATTCCATCCTTTGTATGTAATCAGTAGATACCCTGAATAAGCACTAAAAATGTTAGGTATTTCACGTGCAGCGCACCAAACTGATAACTGCTCGACAAACAATTCGCAAATAGTTAACTAAACATTTAAGTACTATTGACTTGTTCAGTAAACTTGACATAACATGCAGATTCCTGCCACTGCACTTGTGAGAACCTGCGTCAGTCAGAAGTGCTCGCAAATACACATTAATACTAGCTTGTTACGACCTATCGTCTTGTTTTTAGACCGATCAGTGAGAAGTTACATTTTACAACACATAATTCTTGAGACAACACATAATTCTTGAGATAGCATACAGACGCAAAAAAGCATGCATCTGTATGGTCGAGTATAGTATTTGCTTAAAATACATTTAGGCGACTCCTTTTTTAACTCAATCTTACTACCCACTTGCTCTTTCCCATATTTCTTATGGGGCCAAAATTCCCCCAAAGACTTCGTCATACACAGAGAGGACGGTCGCGCACTTTATAAAAACTATGGCTTTAAAAGGGTAATTCGGAAGCGTCATTCAAACGGAAATGATCAGGAAATTTCAAAAATATGATGTAAAAAGAAAAAATAAAGCTTGAATGGTAATATATCTAAACGCTTCACAATCTAAAAAATACTCTAAAGTTTCAATAATGCAAGCAAATGTCATTAAAGCTTGGGTAGCAATCATTACAAATGGGAATAATTAGAAATGAACACATAATACAATACGTTTTCTTTTTGCTTATGGGGCCGCCGTGGCTCAGTTGGTATGTGCTAGCAAAATGCGAATCGTCAGAGGCGCTGGTTCAATTCCTCTCTGGGTGTATTTCTCTCTCTTATGTTAGTGAAACTTTCCTTGTATTTGTATGTCCGTTACTTGATGTTATCTGTCTTGTATTTGGTGCAGCACGGTCAAATATGGCCCTTCTGCCATAAAATCCAACCAACCTTATTGCCTATGTATCGATATATTTGTCCGAGTTGACAAACTGGGGAAGCTTGAACCTTGTGCCAAAAAATTTAAAAACTCGTCCTATCCTGAATTGTGAAATCTCTGAATCCCATAAGAATTCTATTAGCAAAATCCACGCTTCACATAAAACGAATCATTAAGATACAATCATTTAAAATTAACTCTAAATTAAAAAAGATAACATTGCATTTTCGCTTGTTAAAAAAAATCAAGTCACCAGTATATCTTTAAAAATAGTTTTAAAGGGCGCTGATCATATGTATCAGAATATCGTAACCTTAGTGAGACCGCGGACAAGGCATGTTGACAAATGTAAAATTACATTTAAATTAGTTATCAATCACTGGACTAATGAAATCTGGTTGCGTATAGTAGTTTCCTCAGGCCAACATCATTAAATTAATTTGTGCTGATTTTTATTGGCATACCTCATTCTGATTTTTAAAAGTTTATATCCATTGCTTCCCAAACACCTTCCATACACCAAAATTAAACAGTCTCTTGTCTCTTATTCATATTAAAATTTAAATATATAGACCTATTATTTTTTTAAAAAATCTCTTAATTCGGGTCTTGAATCAAGCAATTACACACAGCAATGCGAGCGTACAAAGAAACAGTGAAAAAAGATTTGAGAACCAGATATGGTACGGGGGACTGCTTTGGTCTTCAATTTCAGTGGAAAAATTTTTCTTTGTATTTCTTAGCTGATTGATCTTCGGTAATATTTGCTACAGGTTATTTAGGTGCTCTGGATCTGTGCTTTTCGACACATTCGATTGCTACTCTCCTCAGAATATTTCAACCAAAAATATTTAATTCATAAAAATGCTAGTAAAATGACCTCTAAAATCCCGGAAAAGCTCTCACGGCTCGGTGGTTGAGAAATACTGAATTATATAATAGGTACTTTCAATATTAGATATGCTCCCTTCTCACTCATGGATTGCTGCAATGTTTCGTTAAAAGGCAAATATTTCTCGACATGATGGCGGTGGCCTTCTAAACTACTTTCGAATTCTACAGAAGAGGTAAAAACATTTACCAGACCTTTGAACTTAAGATACTTATCTTGAGTACACATATGGAAACGTATACATTCTTGAGCGGTATTGAGATAATTCGTGGATAAACCTGATTGACTTTTCACAAACAGGTAGATACATCAGGAAGAAAGGTGCTTCTGCTATTGAATTAATACATGCATTTATAGTAATAATATTGCAGGAAAAACAGCCCAATTCATCTGAAAGAGTAAGACCATTTCTTTTATTTTATTTACCTCAGTAGCACAACGGGCTCTATTTTAATATTAAATACTTTTTATTTTAGTCTAAATTGATTTGATCGCGAAAATACTCTTTTGGTTATATTCGAGTCAACTATTAAGAGTTGCAGTTTGTTCTGTTATTTAATTTCTGAATAAAAACGTGAAGCATCGAAACTAGGCAAACGATTACTTTAACACGTCGTTTCTTAATCTGCGTTCTTCGTTAGAGTACCAAAACACAGAGAAAATGAATTACAATTGCACTGCACAAGGGATGCACGCGTACCGATTTTATGAAAAATTTTACCAGATTAGATTGGCACTCCCAAATCGAAATCAAAGGATCTGACAGGAAATTTGCTTTCTTTTCTTAATTGATTGTTTTATGCTGCAAGGGCCATATTAGCCTTTCACTAGGGAACTTAAAGTAATGGGCATACGCACAAGAAATGCTCGTTTTCTAACACAAAAGAGATATATACACCAAGGTACGTGAGATGAATGGAACCAACGCCGCCTACAGCTCGCAGGTTGTGTTAGTGCAGTGGGCAAAACCTCTGAGTCTCTTCCTTTTCTTGAGTTTTTTGATACGGAACACTTCAAATGCTAATATTCGATGAAAAATTCAATAAAGGGTAAGCTTTTATATCATGTGATTAAATTCAGACCTTATGTATGGAGTGTATTCCATACAATTAAACATTTTTTAGATCCGAACTAATTATATACAAGTATGGATGAATCAAAGACGACGAGAGAAGCGAAAACCAGTAGAGAGGCAAGGTACGCATCAGATAAAATCCTTAATCTGCACACAACTTGATGCTCTCATAATACTCTCTCAATATACATAAATCTAAATGTAACTGCTTAATTAATATGGATTTTATTCGCTGTAAAGGCTTTGCTATTGATATATGCCTACGCTTTAATTGTGATCCAGATTTTATTATTTTTCTCTTCATATTAATACCATTATTGGTAAGGCATATAGAAATAGTTTCATAATTAGAAAAACTAGATACTTTGAAAATATTTACGCTGTTACTGCATAATTAAACTTATTGGTTTGAGCAACTTTGGAATATTAATCACTAATCTTATCCCCTTTTTGTAAAAATCATGTTCATAAAATTTAAATCGTACAAAATAAATTCTTGCGCTGTTTGCTTTTAAAAATATGGCTATTTTTCACCTGATACTAAAACCTGACTTGTCTTCTGTCTTACTTTATCGTTGTGTTGTTTCAGTGTGACGTTAATTTAAAATACCTACCTACTCCTGTATTAATTCATTCGTTTCATTTTATTTCTGTAGAAAAAAACAAGAATATTTAATGTTATTTATGCTATAATAACTTGTTTCTTCAAATTTTTAATAATTATATTGACCTTCAGAATTACTATCGAAGTCAATTCCATACCAATAGTTGCACTTTAAGATCCAAAGCTTTATCTAAAATTCTTTTTTGTCGTTTCAATTTTTTACAATTCTGCTTTTAACAGATTATATTATTTATACAATAGTCTTTCATCTCATTTTGATATTTTTCATAATTCATTTTTATGTTCAAAGAATACATTTTAACGTTTTATAAATATTTCCTGTCTTTCTGTTTTCTGTTAATGATACTGTACCTGGATTTTGTAAAACTACCGAATAAATAAACATCTTAATATGAAAATTAAATAAGACAATGTCATCATATTTTTGAAAGAGTTATTTAAGTTTGGCGGACGTCAGTGCAACATATTGTTTAAGGGGATTACATAACAGATAAAATTCTTCAATGTGTGAACTGTTATTCAATGTACTTACTTCAATAAAATGAATTGTCTGATATTTTAATTATGATTTAGTAATGTATAAACTGCACTGAAATTCCAATATTGCGAATAAGAAACTCGTAGTTCGATCACAAATTATAGAAGTAACATCAAAATTATACCTATAGCCAACTTAAAAGAATTTAGTGACCGGTAGGAATTAGTGATAGCTTGATTGTTACCTTATCTTCGGCAAAACCGTTTGTCACACAACTTTTATTTAGCAGCCTAAATTTAATATTATAGCCCATGGGTATATTTAACACAAATTTCTCAGTAAATAAAATTATAACTATTTAGAAGCGCGACTATAATGAGATGAATATATACGAAAATAGAATATACGAATAATTCTGTTTTTTGCATTCTTTGCATTCATCATTTAGATTTAAAGGAAATTGTTATCATTGTGATTATTGACACTTACAGGAAACAACCTTTTATACATTGAACTAATCACAGGTGTTGGGTTTATGGAGCCTTATTTTTCCAAGGCGCGAAACAACGTCATGTAAATAGACATACATACAAGGAAAATGTTTCTGACACAGAAGAGAGAAATACACCCAAGGAGAAATCGAGCCTACGCAACCTACAGCTCATAGATTGCTGGCGCATTAATCATAGGCCCTGAACTACTCACAGGCCATTTGCAATAAAGTTATTTGTCTATTTTATCGTATCTTACACAGTAAATTACTCGATTGGTTGGGATTTTTAAGGTTTCATGATGCAAGGGCCATATTTGTCCAAGCTGCGCCAAACACAGACAACGTTGGGTAATGGACATACACAAGGAAAGTGTTATTGATACAGAAAAAAGAAATAATACACCCGTACAACTTGCACAGCCTACAACGCGCAAGTTGCTAGCGCACTGATCGAACCCGATGAGTCACTGTGATCCCGTAAATTACTCGGATGTATTGTCTATTGCTATAATCCATCAGCACATCCGTTCTCCAACATACAGTGTTCCCTGCACAACTTCAAACCAGTTTTAACCTTCTTGGCCAAAAGAATCGATCCTAGTATTCTCTCAACTAATAGATGTGATACTTTAGTCATTATGTGTGATGTGGAAGAAGCAATACAAACACTACTCGAAAATCTCGTGAGGCTCAGTGGGTTAATAAGAATGATAAATAAAGCTTTTATCGAAATCATGTACAGAACAGACACACACTTATATATATTTAACGATTCCATTCAGACAAAAGTATCTAGCAGATATTTCTTAATCACCCTTTCTGATGTAAAAACAGGTTTGATTTGTAATATAACTCTGAAACTGAATATGTGGCTTTTGCATGCTTAGTAAATTTTAATGTAGTTAAACTATCAAAAATGTTTTTTCTATCTGCTTCATACCAGTTCAACACATCGGCTATATTACATTTTATTTCTGTTTGTTTCTTTCTATATTAAGGAACTAACCGGATCTTCAAATAAAAAACAATCTCATCATCATGCTCTACGAAGTATCCTGGTTCCTCTTACTGACGGCATGGTGGGCTGCTTCGCTGACTGTGACCCTGCCACTAACTTTGCTGATCAAGTTCAACACATCAGTTAGGAGGAAGTTCTTTTCTTGGTTTCTGGTTAACGTGGCCGGACGTCTATACCAGCCCCGGTCCATGCCCTGGAGGAAGAAGGCCTTTGACATCCTGAAGTCAAATCTGGGAAAACGGGACAAAAATGTTCCCTTGGAGGTCATGGAGATCGGCGTAGGCGAAGGTGCAAACCTCAAGTTCTACCCCGAGAACTGCAACCTCACCGTCCTGGATCAGAATAAATGGTTCGAGGGCTACTACTACGACAACGCGAAGAAGTTCTCCCACATCAACTACAAAGAGACAGTGATCTGTCCAGCTGAGAACATGCACTGCGTGCCCGACAACTCTTTGGATGTGGTGGTGTCCACGTACTTGCACTGCTCGTGTCAAAATTCCGATGAGGTGCTGCAGGAAGTGAAACGTGTCTTGAAGCCAGTAAGTATATTCTTTACCTCTTCGAATACGTAAAACTTCCTTTAATCCTTGATGGAATATCTTTTACCTTAATGATTTTAATCAGATTAATCTATGGATAATTTATCTTAGGTAGCAAAAAGAACCGCAGTACGGCAGAGAAAACAATGGATAGTTTTGCTCTTAAATGAGTTATAGTTCTATAGTGAGACTCATACTAGGAAGTAGTCAACCTTGGATCAGTCGATCTTCGAAAATATGTGAAGCTTTGTTAGGATAAAGTGTCCATGCGCAAAAGCATGAGTGGTGATCGCCGTGACTAGTTTCTTCCTGACATCGCGTTATAGCTGCTGTCGCTTTCGAGACCGAATGATAAACTTAGAACCAGAATCCGCGATAGATGCAAGTAGAGTTGCAAGTATAGGATTGTAGACAAAGATTTGCTCCTAGCTAAATATTTGTCTATGATCTTGGATACTTGATAAGACCATGGTTTTGACACTAAAATGAAACAAATTTTAAATGACGCTCAAATTTGAATTTTTCAATCTGAAAACACTTTTTTGTATACAGTTGAGGAAATAGCTACTTACGTGTTTCGATAAAACTTAGTGAACAATGAGTGTATCTCTCTCTCACTATCATTATAACTAGGTTTTAAGATGGACACATTGTCGAACTCATTTCTCTGTCGATGGTTTTCTGTTTACAATATGAAGGGGGTACATCGTCGAAAGAATGTACTGAAAAAAATGCAATGTCTTTAGTAGCAGAAGCTCATTAATTAAATAACACATTCTATAACATAATTTGACAAACTTTTTTGTCTCAACGCTCCCTTTTCATAGACAATTTTTCTCGCTCCCTCTGAAAAATTGTCATCAATAATGAATTGCAAGTGTATCTGTTTCTATAATGTTTTGGGTTTCCCCAAAACGTCTATTTAGCTGCGTGTAATTTTAGACTTTCATAAAGATAGATGGGAAATAAAACAGCTTGGAACTGAAGTATAAAGCAATTTATTAAAATGATACAACAAAAAATAAATTGGAAAATTAACACATTAGATTACTCATCATTATTAGAAATTAATATCATTCAGTAAAATTGAAATTAATCACTAATATATATATTTATCTATATTCAGTTCTATTCTCGTCAGCAGCCTCCTTATATCTTCATGATTAACTATTTGCAATCGATTCCTCATTTTAGTAAAGACAATTCCAAATTAAATCCACGTTCAATTAGACAGGATGATGGAAATGCAATCAAAATTTTAAATTTTAAATGCATGTAAATACATGCTTGTACTCGATCGTTACGACCTTTGTCTTGTTTTTACACTGATCAGTTGTAACTTACATTTTACAACATAATTATTGCGACAGTGCATCACTAATAGGTTTGTCTGTATGCTCAAATGGATAAGTGTTTGCTAAAAGCATTTTAGGTAACAAATTCTTTTAGTATCTTATTGCATACTCCTGCCCTCCCCTATCTATCATGTGGCCCAGCATTACCACCCAAGATTACTTTAGCGCCCACTTCGGGAAACTATATTCTATAACATTACTAAGCACTCTAAATTTATACGGCTTTCAGTTTCTTCATGCCTATTGTTATTTCTGATTCTTGGTATTATATTTTGTTAATGCTGTATAATACGACACTTTTCGCGACAATCAAACAAATTTGCACCAAGTGGAAAGACTGCGACACTTTTAGCCAATTAGAAACATTCACTCCAGTCAAGGGTCACAAAACGTCATTGACCGTCCACCCCTTCAAGAGTTTCCTGGGGTGGCCCGTCTGCATTTCTCTGAAAGGGCCCAAGAAAAGTTAGGTGTTGACAACTTGTTTTTCAATCGAGGGAGATCTGAATTCCAGATGTGGGAACGCCAGACCGACCGGTACAGGCTATATCAAATTTTTTTTCATTTTTTCAGGGAGGAAAATATGTATTTCTGGAACACGTCAAATATCCGAATGGTGAATTCGGATTATTCCTCCAGCGCTACATCAGGCCCATCTGGAATTTGTATCTAGACGGTTGCAATCTGGACAGAGATACTGGTGCCAAGATCAAGAGGGCCGGCTTCAGCGAAACCATCTGCGACAACATCCTCGTCAAGGACTGGTGGATGTACCTGGCGAGGCACGAGGTCATTGGAATTGCAACAAAATAGTTTATCTGTTACATTCTGATTAATTAAAAGATGTTAGATTCAATTACAGAGAGTTTGGCGCTTTCGCATTGCTTTGAATGTAAGAAAAAATTGCTAAATATGTAGTTCGTAATGTTGTCGCTAATCATGTATGCGGTCCTCATTTTTAAACCATATATGTTTACTTTATAGAAATCCAATTATAAAAACAAGTTCCTGTGTGTTTATTTGTGCATGGTATATTTATTTTTAAGAGAGTATCAGAGCGGAGTTGCTAAGAAATATTTGGAAATTTTAAGAAGTTTGTGTTTGCCGTGTCTTTGCAATAACCAATGATAGGTTTATCGCAATGCATAATGCTTCAATGAAATATTTTCTTTTTCTACAGCATTCATATATTTTGTTCCAAACTCAAGAAGAAATATTATAGACCCTCCTCCTCCCTACTCACCTGTGCGGTTTAGAGTATTTAATGAGAGGAGGGGGAAAAAGCGACCCCCAGCACACAACGAGGAACAGCAGGAACCACCCTGCCAGGCAGGGAAAGCACACACGCCCCCTCCAGTATGAGCACCTACTTCCCCGAATACCCTTGGGCACCACCATTTATTGTTTTTTAAATTTTGGTATTTACACAAAATTTGGTCAACACGACCAGAAACAGGGTTCTTCTTTCCTTATAAATTTAACAGAAAAGCCAGCCAACAGGGCCTGGAACATCATTTCTTTCTTTAAAAAATTTCAATTTCAATATATAGAAAAAAAAATTTTTGACCTACAAGGCCTGCAAACCTACTTATCCCTTAAAGCATCTATATAACAATTATTTTAAGACTAAATGCATACTTAACAAATTTACATCCTTGAGTTGAGTGTAGTACAATAATACTCAACTGTGTGTGTGTGTGTTTAAATCTTATTACATTCATTATTTACAATATATTCCAAGAATTCAAGACTGAAATAGATTTATTCATACTTCCAGGTTTCATTAACAATTTCGTAACAGGTAAAATTAGTTTTTACCAAATTTCTAGTGAGTTGTGTAAGTCTTGCAAAATTCTCACAGCCTTTAGAATTAATTAAATAACATCAAATTTCAATAAGCTCAGCTTGAATAATTTCCAAAACATCAATTTTTCCAGTAATTACTAAAATCCCACTGGATTGATTCAGGTATCAAAAGACCTTAATTTCTAATCCATAGTTTTAACAAGTTCCCTCTCTTTCTAGTACTAGTTATTTGCAAAATAAGCTAGAAACAGTAAAAATAACAGTATCTTTCAATTACTAATTATATACAAAATAGGCTTGAAACAGTAAGAATAACAGTACATTTCATGGATACCTGTCTTTAAAAATCACCTTACCTTCATTATACCTTAAAACAATTTATTTCCAGAGGGATTAAGACAGGTTCACAAAAGCAGGTTTTCCTTTTCAAACACAATAATCAATTACATAAAAATAACATATCTTTAACACCTATTTTATATGTACCTTTTCCTTACCAGATTTCATGCCAAGAATATTTCTAAATAATATATGTACATCTTATTCATCACAAAATCACATGTTCATATAAATAACAATGGATTTCCTTATTTCCTACCCTTTTAAATCCCATTCCATCCTTATAAACACTTATATTACAAAATTCATCTGGATTGATCCAGATTTAAAAAGTTCATTGTTCCCGTTAATTTCCTCGCTTCAGATGCATTGCTTACCTGTCCTTAATAATCATCTTATCCCCGTTTTACCATAAAACAGTTTATTTCCATAGTGATTAAGACAGATTCAAAATAACAGATTTTCTTTATCAATCTCTAATTATAGTATTTTATTTGTACATCTTACTCATCACAAAATCACATGTTCCTAAAAATAGCAATGAATTTCTTTATTTCATACTTTTTATATCCCATCTCATCTCTACCATCACAAACTTAGCAAAATTCAAATGGATTGGTCCGGATTTATAGGTCCGATGTTCCCATCAATTTCCTCACTCCAGTCGCATTCTTCCAAATACCGTTATAGTACCAAGAAAGTCAGCCATTTAAAAATAACAGCATATTTCTTTAGAACATACTCTCAACTACCACACCATATCAGTCCCATTAAATATATTTCAAAACCGCAGAGGATTACAACAGATTCAACCATCCATCTTTTCCTTCTCTCCAAATGCAATTTTTCCCTGTACCGCCAATTGTTCCGAAATTCAGCCAATATAAAAATAACAGTGTATTTCTATGATTCAAACACTCCAACTTCATTTCGTATTAGTTTTGTTAAATATATTTTAAAACCTCCTTGGATGGCAACAGATTTAACATTCCACCAATTCCTCACTTTCCAATCAATATTTCGTTATTCCTCTAAAATGCTCTTAAAATTAGCCGTTATAAAAATAACAGTATATTTCTTTAAAACATGCCCTCAAATACCACAATATATCAGTTTTATTGAAAACCATTCAAAACCACAGAGGATTACAACAGATTTAACCATCCATCATTTTCTTTACTCTAAATGCCGTTTTTCTATATACCACCATATTATTCAGAAATTCAGCCAATATAAAAAATACCAGTGTATTTCAGTGATTCATACCCTCAAAAGTCATAAAATATTGGTTTTACATTATATGGTTCAAAACCTCTGTGGATGGCAACAGATTTAACCTCCTACTATTTTCCTCACTTCCTAATCAATATATCCTTAAACCACTATAATACTCAGAAAATCAACCATTATAAAAATGCAGTTGTTTTTTCAGTTTTTCACACCTTCAGTATCACACCATGTTATTTTTAATTATAATAGGTCAAGTCTTTAATGAATTACAACAGATTTAACATTTCAGTTTTCTTTTTTTATAACTTTTGCCAATTTTCTTAACACATTCCAATATAGTGAGGCATTAAACCCATCGAGTTTACCAAGATTAAAAAGAATCAAATTATTTTTCTTTCTGTAGCCCAGATCTTCCCTATAAATAAGCATCTTTTACCACGTGACCATAAAAATAACCATATATTTCAATACTCCATACCTCAAAGCTTCACCCTCTATTCGTTATATATTGTGATGTTCGATAACCAAGACGATTAACTCCGATATAAATTACCTGTTATGCTTTTTCTTCCTATGATGTAAGGCTCCGATTTGCCACCTCTCCGGCAGTTGACACACATCTAGTTATTCTAAACTTCGATATCTTATTTTCTAGAATGTTGGTACACCATTCCACTTTTTTATTCAAAGCTGGTCTTTTTATGTGATATTCTTTAGTCAATGAGCAGCCGAAGAGATAGTGATCAGCATCACCTATCTCTCCACATATACATTGGTCTGAATCCCTTAGTCCAAATCTTTTTAAATAGGCTACAAATGGACCCCCCATGTCCAATCAAAAACCAGATAATTTTGCGGTCTACAGTTGTAGTTTTGTACGTTACATTTGGCATAAATTCCTTAAATCTTGTTCCTCCACCCGAGTTCGAATAAAACATCTGCCAATTTTCGAGAACATATTCTCTAAGTTTCCTCTTTACATATGAAATAGGGATCGGTACGTCTATATCCGTTCCGTCAACCACCGCTTGTTTAGCATTAAAGTCAGCTGTCTCATTCCCCACATTACCCTCATGAGCCCGAACCCAACTCAGGCCAACAAATCTATTATTGTCTATATCTTTTTTGATTTTATTTAAATACGAAGATTTATTAGAAGTAGACTGAAAGGCCTGAATCGAACTGAGGCTATCGCTAAAAATATTAACTCTTTTATTGTTCTTGATCGCCCATTTTATAGCCAAATATATGGCGGTTAATTCCGCCTGGAAGATTGAGTTATAATTTTTGAGTTTAAATCTTTGAGCTTCGATCAAGTTTTGTCCTTTATATATACACATCGCAGCTCCGACACCTTCATCAATGCCAGAACCATCAGTGTATATATCAAAGTCCGAATTTGGAATAGTAGGTGGGAATTTTTGAATAAGAGTCTCCGATTTAATATTTAATGTTGGGGTATTAAAATCAATCAAATCGTCCGGCGACAGCTGTAGCATGGGATCGAACTCCCGCATTTTTACTACGTGAAATTTTTTATAAAGAGATTTCAGAGTCACGTGGAGCGGAGGAATCCCACAAACGACGTTCAGAGCAACAGTGGGAGAGGTTCTGTAAGCACCCGAAATTCTCAATAAAAAGGGTCTTTGAATTACAAGTAATTTTTTCTCCTGAGTCTTATTAATATTTCCTCCCCACACTCCTGCTCCGTATGTAATAACCTTTTCAATAACAACGTTATACCATGTTTTTAAAAGTTGGGTACTAATACCCCAACCCCCCCTCTAACTTGTGCTAAAGATCCCCCAAATGACAAACACTTTGCCTGCAAATTTGCAATGTGTTCGCTCCACGTGAGCCTTCCATCCACTACAATTCCCAAATATCTTAAAGCATTATTAATTTTGATAGTTTCCCCCAAAATACGAAAAATTGGGTTTCTACGTAGTTTTTATCTTTTGCAAAAATGACTGACTGGCACTTACTAGTGGATAATACAAGTTTTAGGTCCTTCAAGCAGTTCGACACCTCCTCCAGTGCTCTATTGGTACTATCTTCCAGTGCCCTTCGTGTCCGCGAAGGCCTGGACGTAAATCATATTGGAGTTCATTTTCAGTATTCTATTAAAATAGATGTTCCATAAGGACGGCGCCAGCACCGCGACCCCTGTGGACAACCTCTCACAATATTTCTCCTGATATCATGTTCCCCGTCATTATATATTATATATCGTTCTTTGAAATATGAAATAATGAACAAAATGTAGTTACTAGGTACCTTGTAATTATTTAAAATGTCCACTAGCAGTAACCAGTCCATACTGTCAAATGCTGATTTAATATCTAATACGGTGAGGGCACAATGGACAGACCCCTTAAAACTTTTAACTTTATCAACTATTTTAAGGACTGCCTCCTCACAAGACCTCTGCTCTCTAAACCCAAATTGTCGTTCGTCTAAAATGTCGTTATCGTAAATCCATTTGTTGAATTTCAATAGGAAAAGTCTTTCTAATATTTTCCCTAAAGTAAAGAGTAAACATACCGGACGGTATGCTTCACAGGAGGAGGGGTCCTTACCTGGTTTCAGGATAAATCGGACACACCCTCCCCTGAGAATCTTTGGGAAATAAGATAATTTGAAACAGTTGTTGAAGACAGGCAGTAGAATATCAATTTCATTGTTGATAACTGTTTTCCAAATCACGTAGTCCAGTCGGTCGGGTCCCGGAGCTTTACCATTCTTTAGTAAGCTCAACACTCTGTCCATATCTTCTCTAGAAATTTTAAGTTCTTTGTCAATCAAGTTATAAATTCCGATATTATCTAGATTCGGCGGGCAGGCGTTACAAACAGAAAAGAATTTGTCCATTAAAAGATTAATTTTGTCTTTTTGCGACAGATTTGGTTCAGAAGCACAAAAAAGATTTAGATTACTGTTCTTATTTTTGTGGAACACAAATTTGAAGGTACTATCAAATTTCCTTGATAATTCCGTACAAAGGTCCTTCCACGACTTTCTTTTCGCTAGTGATATTAATTTTTTATAAGTTGCTCTATACTGCCTATAACAAATTCCCCTATCTCTTTTTTCGATTTCATTCTTAGAAGTTTTAAGAAGTTTATAAAGAGCAGTAAGTCTATTACGTTTGGAGGCTAGTTCCTTATTCCACCAGTGAACCCGAGTAAAATTATGTTTTTTGTTTTCTTCAATGTATCATTTGCCAAACGTAAGACTATATCAGAGAGTTCCTCAAAAAAATAAATCAATTCCACTGGTGGTGTTAGTATTGATAACTAAAGAAGAAAGGTACAAAGAATAATTTTTTAGAAGTCTTGGGAACCTCCCCAGTCCGAATTTCGTCCTGAAGAAGTACCCAAGTTTGTTAGTATTGATATCAAAATCGACCGAAAGATCCACAGTAATATATTTATGGTCACTGCAGGAGTCTAAGTCCAAAATAGTCCAATTACTCGCCAGGTTAGAAATATCCGAACTAATTAAAGTCAAGTCAGGCCACCCCTTCCCGGAGTGGGCAACAAAGGTTGGTCTCCGTTCAGGAATATTTAGGATATTCAAATAAAGAGTGTTGCATAGGTCCAGAACACGTTTTCCTCTGCCATCTTCAAATCCGTATCCCCATATTGGAGATCGTGAGTTAAAGTCACCCATGATGAGTACTCTACCTCGATGGAAATTGAGGTTATCCAACTCTGCGACTAGGATGTTAATGTCGTCATGGGGAGGGAAGTATAAACTTCCTATGATCAGAGTAGTCGCCTGTACCGTGACCTCTGCAAAAACCGTGTTGTCAGAGACATAGAACAAGCAAAAATTTAAATTTTTATTCCTGCAAATTAATAAACTATTATTCTTTTTGGAGGCTAATTGCCTATATCCTGGCGAGGCCGAAAGTGGTTTGTTTTTTACAATATATGGATCCTCAATTAATAAAAAGTCCGCTTTAATTTGGTCTGCAGTGACCAAGGCTAAACTGTGAGAAGGAAAAGAATGATTGACATTTATATGTAAAAATTTTAGAGTTCTGTCCATTATGGGCAATCATAGTCCGTGCTATCACGCAGGAGAGACAGCTGCCTTTTATAGTTAGGACATAGTTTTGACCTGCACCCATGCCCCTCGTCATATCTGGTTTTGAATGTAACATTGGAGATCTTACAATTTATACATCTTATTTTTTCCTTACAGTCCTTTATGGCATGGTCACCTCCACAGTCTAAACATACCTGCTTGACAGTACACCGGGCTCTACTGTGTCCAAAACGTCCACACCCAGTGCACTGTCTCACACTTCTAAATTCATCAATCCTTATCCTCTGGAAACCTATGAAAAGAAAGCCTTCCTCCATTATTTTGTGAAATATTAACGGAGTCACCGTAGCTACCCAGTGGAAGCCCCTGTCAGTTTTTATTTTAAAATCTATTTTAAATTCTTCTTCTTTACATTGTTTGATAAATTCGTTTTTCTCTTTGATTATATTCATCATATCTTTTTCTTCAATCTTATCGCTTATTCCAATCATAATAATTCTTGGCTGTAGCTTTCTAGGCTTCTCTATTAAAAATTTCCTTTCAATATCATTCTTTTCTCTAAATATCTTAAGTAGTGAGTCTGCTTCTTCTTGCGATGGTAAATCTACAGCAACCCCTCCATCTTTGATCTTTCTCATTTTCATAACTCTTTGCTTAATATTACCTACTGCACTTTGCAGTAGGTCTTTATTTTTGTAAAAATCTCCTGGTTTTTTGGGTTTAACCAGAATGGCATGTTTGGAAGTATATTTATTTGTAGCCCTAATGTCTTGCGCATAAACCGGTGTTGGTTTAGTCATAATTTTTGGGCGTACGTTGGTTTAGTCATTATCTTAATTTCTTGCAAGTCTTTAGCAACTTCTTCTAACTTACCGTTATAATTGGTATCTTCCTCCATTATTTTCAGCTTCAGTTCCATAATGGCTTTTAAAGAGTTCTTGTGGTTATCTTCGAAGGTTTTAATCATGATTTTATTTGTTCTATCTCTTTCATCCAGAATGCCCTGCAGTTTTGCAATTTCACAATTCTTGTTTCCCATTGATTCTAGGAATTGAATTCTTTCAGTATTGAAATTCTCCAGATCTTTATTTCTCATCATAACCATATCCATTAATTTTTTTCCTTTCTTCTTCGTTTTCAGTATCCCCCTCAGATCTCTCCAAAGCTCTTATTTTATTTCTCTCCTTTTCCAAAAGTTCTTTACAAATTAAAAGTTCCTTATTATAGTCATTTATCCTATTTTTCAATTCATCATAGCTTTCTTTAAATTCTTCTGATTCCCTTTCTCTCAACTTTTCTTCGTATACATGTATTGTTTCCCACAATTTCTCTCTATCACTTTCAATTCCCTTGTTCAACATTTCTTTTTCCTTAAGGGTCCTAGCAAACTGAACACTCACTTCAATAATGCTTTGTAACTGTGAAATCAAAATATCCTGGAATGAAGCAGATTTAACTTGCGTTTTTGCCTTATTTTTACATAAATCAATAATTGAAGTGATTGCTTTCTTAAGTGGAATGATATCGGGATTTTTAGAATCTTCATCAGAAAAGATATTAGTTAATTCCTCTAGACTCTCAACCGGTACCCTTTTAGGTGACTCGCTGGAATTACTCATTTTAAAGTTAAAAAATAAGAATTTAACTTTTAACCAGTTATAATTAAATTACTCATTAAAGTTCACATAGAACAAGACATACAGCTTATTAACTTGACCTAGCAATATTAGGTTAAAAAACATGTAATAAAAGTTGTATTAAATAATAGAATAATTTATAAAACGTCATATGTGAGAACTAAATAAAACATCAGACTAGTAAACAACAAGAAAGATTATCTCAATAGAGGTAAAACCAACTTAAATATTATCTTTTTCAATCCTAAAAATCAACAAAGTCAAAAACACTGCATAAATATATTTTTAAAAATTATTAAAAGAACTCACATATGTTGTAGAAGCTCCCTGGAGGTGTCTATGAAGAGGTCTAATTTTGCTCTTTACGATGATGGTTGTTCGGAATCTCTATCAGAATTCAATGTGTTTCTATAAAATTTCAAAGTTATTGTACCTAGTGATCCGATGAATCCCTTGTCAGTGCTGGTAATAACAAGTTCTTTGTTGATTGTTTCAAAAAGCTGTCGGTCATCAGATTATCTTCAAACTTTAAATCCAAAGATGAAGATGATGTTGTTGTTTCTCTGGATTTACCTCTTTGCAAATGTTGAATCCGCTGTTGTCTTCATATATTGTAGTGGAACACGTCTCTTGTTCTTTCTTTAGGTGTTGATTCGGTGATTCTAGCTGCACTTGTTGTCTTCCTACGAATTTTCTAAGATGTTGGGACTAGTTTTCCTTTGATGTAGTTGACGATGCAGGCAAAGCAATCTTCACGTGTTGATGGCGCAAAATCCAACAGGATCAGAAATTAAAATTGTCCTGTTCCAATCTTGAATTGCAAATAATTTTAGAATATTACCAATTTTTTAATCTTGTAGTTGGCCAATTTTCAAATACACTGCTGGCCACCCAAATTGCAACACCAAGAAAGACAAGAGATATCACAACAAAATTTATTTTGTAGATATTATGTTGACCAAGTATCAAATGATTAAATTTATAGACTTCTGTGAAGTGTGGTTCCTGCCAAAATCAGTAGCCAGAGTAGCCGCCATTGTTGGAGATCACCGCTGCCACACGCCTCGGCATTGATTCAAAGAGACTTTGGATGTGTTCTTGGGGTACAGCAGACCAAGCAGCTTCCACACGTTGCCAAAGTTGATCTGGTGTGGCAGCTGAGGATGTATTCTGGGTCAATCGTTGAGCAACCATGGACCACATGTTTTCTATCGGCGAAAGATCCGGAGAGCGAGCTGGCCAGGGAAGCAATTCAATCTGGCGATTGACGAAGAACCCTTGGACAATGCGTGCCACGTGTGGTCGCGCATTATCCTGTTGAAATATGGCTGTGGGCAAGCCCTGAAGGTAAGGAAGGACAACTGGCTCCAACACCTCGGAGATGTAGCGCTGGCTGTTTAAAGTGCCGGCAATGCGTACTAGAGGAGTGCGAGAGTGATATCCAATACCGCCCCATACCATAATACCCGGTGCAGGACCACGGTGTCTCCAGACTCGAATCCGACCATCGTGGTGTTGCAGACAGAAGCGTGACTCGTCAGTAAAGACAATTTCATTCCATTCTGCCGTCCACATCCTTCTTTCATCGCACCATTGGCGGCGGAAACGTCTGTGGTTCTGCGTCAAGGGTAGACGAAGCAATGGACGTCTTGCGGACAGACCACTCTGCTGTAAACAACGTCGAATGGTACGCGCAGACACAGGATGATGCGGTACAGACTGAATGTGCTGTGCTATGGTTCGTGATGTGGCTGAGCGATCCGTCACTGCCATACGCACAATATGCCTGTCATCACGTGAAGTGGTGCACTGAGGTGGATGCGATCGAACACGTCGGTCCGTCGTACCCTCCTGCATCCAACGATCACATATCCGCATTACAGTTGTTTGGTTTCGTCCAACACGACTACCGATTTCCTGAAAGATAATCCACAATCTCGGTAGGCCACTATCCTTCCTCTGTCGAACTCGGATACTTGATCAAAAGATGATCGCTGTTTTCTACGAGGCATAATTGATCGTTTTTTTGAAAAAACCACAAGAAAAACACAATTGCCGTACTTGAAATCGTCGAAATCTCCAAGCCTTAAATAGCGCTTTGAAGTGGCGCCACAGGCGCGCGTGATGTGCGTCTGCGCTGAAATTCTAATCATTTGCATATCTCACCTCCGCTAATGCATGTTGTAAATTTCATATTATTTGCATGCTTCCTTCAGGGTGTTGCATTTACGGTGGCCAGCAGTGTAAATAGTATCATCTTGCGTCTTTTTTGCTGATGCACCTTTTGGTAATTTTTTTAGAGCTGTATTTTCATTTTTTGAGTCGAAATTTTTTTTAAAAGCGGGAGCAATAAAAACATACGTCATCTCACTCAATGATAGTGCTGGAAGTCCAAAGAAGAAATATTATCAATGTAATTTAGAGTGGTAAAAAATTGGTTTCACAACTAGGTTTGGGGGGTTTCAGGTTTTATGGTGCAAGGGCCATATTTGGCCAAGCTGCACCAAACTCAAAACAAACAACACAATGAGGGAAGCGGAAAAAGCAAAAAGCAGTCGGGTAGGCGAGGGTAAAAATTTAAAGGTAGGTAAGATCACTCGGGTACCTCGGGATTGTGATGCCCGTACACACGTAAAAAAATGTGCCCCTGAAGGAGTTTCACAACTAGAAGTTTCAGTCAAACTATCTTAATTAACACTTCATAAAAACTACGTGATACAAAGAGATGTAAGAAAGAAGTGATAAGATGCCAAATACGTAACTTAATAAATAAATTTATTTATTTATAAGTACACAACTATATAAGAAACGTTAACATTATTGACTGCTTTATCTCTTGGAAGAAAGCCGAGATATCTTATAGTGTGATCTGCATTATTCGTATTAGCAAAAATTTGGTGAATAATGAGCTTTGGGGAAACCGGAAAATAGAGATGATATTGTGAGTAATAAATGAACAATTTATGTTCCCCCTTAGACTTTCATTTATTTAGTATTTTTTACCTTATTTCTACAACATATGAGAAACCGGACAATTGAGCACCAAAATATTAAAATAACTTAAGGTTCCTTTAGGTAACACTTAGACCTTCCTTTGAAAATGATAAAAATTCCGTATCCAAACTCGTTATGTGATTGCACTTTAAACTGTTCAAGAAGTAAAATTGGCCCTTAAATCATTTAGTTATTTAAGTCATTTAAAAATCAATTGAATAATTGGTCAATTACTACAATTTTGTTTGACGTCAATCATATACGTGCATCCGTATTCATAAATAATTAGGGGGAAAATTCTTTTCACTGACAAAGCACACTAAATATGTTTCTCAAGAAGAAATCTGACCTTCATGCAAAGAAAAATAATTTAGTAGATTTTTTCAGTCTAAGATTATCACATTTTGATATAGAAAAACTGAAAAACACATATCTTGAAATTTTTGACTTTGTATGTACTTGAAACCGATGAAATATATATTTCATTAACATAAGTTGCAGAGAAATAGATATATAATGTCGAGTGATAACAAACATGTATAAACAAATGTAAACAATGTACCTTTCAAAAGATAAACCCGAAATGCAAATTTCGGCTTCACCCAATAAATTTCAAACATTCACATGTTTAAATTTTATTGGGTGAAACTTTTCTTTATCTTTGAATGGGGTATGCAAATACAAAATCACCTTCCAAATTACATGTGGCTTTACGTCGAGTATTAAAATTAGACATACGCAATATAAATAACGCGTTCAGAAAGCATTTGGAAGATTCCCAACGCTAACGAGCTTTTGGGAAGCTTGAGGGAGACAATCCATTAATGAGGAAGTAAATTTCTTTCAGTGGATTATTCCATCATTTTACTTTTGTGCAAACAATTCCATGTATGTGGAATGGTGAGTCACATTGAGATATATTTCCGGACGTCCAAGAGTTACATCGTTCGACGACCAATACATAGTATAAGTTGTCAACGCAATCTGCGAACGTTAGTGCTGTTCAAGTGCTTGTATTCACAACTGTAATGAAGACCGATATTATATAGTACCATGGGGCGAAGGATACGTGCAAAAGGTCTTTAAGTACCAAGTGTGTGTTCTTTTGAGACCCAACGCCAAAAAAGTTAGATTAAAGTGGTGCCGTGAACATGTAACTTGGACCCAAGCACAATGTTATGTTCACAGATGAATCGAGATTTGTCTTAGAGTCGGTTAATAGAAACGTAAGGTCCTGAGATGAAAAACCACACGCAACTAATCCACTAACATCATTGAATAGTGTGTATTTAGGCCTGGTAGTGTGATGATATAGGCTAAATTTTCATTGGAATACCGAACTGACTTGCACGTGTTCACAGGCTATACTGTGACGAGCGAAGGCTAACGGGGCCAAGCAGAAGACCTAAGTCAACTTGTACCCCATGTGAGACTTTTCTTTTTGTACAGCAATCGACCCAACTTCCCTTTCGATGGACTATAACGCTAACCCACTTAGCAGAGTACCTTGAGAACGAAGATACAGTTCAAATGCTAATGCCAGTTCAGATTTACCGCCACCCTAAAAATATTCTTTAACAGCCTGATTATAGGCGGCTGTGAAAAATCTGGAATATTGAAATCAGTACAAGAAAAGAAAATAAAACTCGAAAATAGACTTAAGCATAAAAAAATATCGGGCCAACTTTAAATGGGATGTAATTCAAGTGAAAGATCTGAAGCCAATCGTGGTAACGTGACTAAAGCTTGCTCTTTCTGTCAGGCATTTTATTGAAAGAAAAATTTACACCAATAAGAAGCACACGAGATATTGCTTAATCTTTCTGTCATTTTTTGAGGAAAGAACATCGATGCTTTTTGCATTATATAGAGATTTAAACAAGGTCAATGCTGCCGTTAATAAATATAAGTAGTATAGGAACATTACTGCAGATGCTTTTTTGTGTGGGTCTGCTGACATTAATTTCTTTTCATCTTTAAAAATATTTTATCAGAAAAATAAACACCCAATATAAATGACAAAAATTTTTATGAATCTTGAAAGAAATGTATATTTAGATAACATTGCCACACGTCTATGCATATCAATGCCCCCAGCGAAGAACTTTGGAGATTGCTGTTTGAGAAACTGACCTTATCCTTCACCTCATTGACGTTCTTGCAGAAAATCATTGGGCAGGTGGTTGGGGGCTGCATAAGAGATGTGGCATTAGTCCTATCTGAATTTCGGAATGATTGAAATGCTTGCATTTGTGGTTTGATGAAGAGCGTTGTCGTGAAGGATGATTATAGCACCCCTGGTTGTTTAGACCTTCACATTGTTTTGCCTAACCTTGAGTTCTATTGCAATATCCTGAATAGTTTATTATTATGACAGAATATCAATCAGTATTTTTCTGATTGATATTCTGATAATGATATTAGATTAAGGTCTGATTGATATTAGATTAAGGTATGTTAATAGACCTAATCTGTGTATAGATATGCGACCTTCTCCGTAACAATTATTCATGGTTGTTCACCCTAAACAGTTTTTCCATGCACACCCTTCATTCACTGTGAAATTTATATATCTGCATTCTCGTTAATCGCCAAACTCCGCACTATTCCTCGTTATTTGATTTTGGATGCTTTTTTGGTACACAACTGCCGTCTCAAATTCAACAACTTGCAATTGAACTATCTCCTTAACACAAAACAATAGATAATACATTCTTTGTCGTGATCTCACCGGGGCCGTTCCTTTGACATGAGTTGCTCAGCTCTTCTCAAAAAGACTGATTTTTCAAAAGAATGTTCTTCATTAAGCAAATATTCAGAAAATAATTGATGACAGTCTTCTTTATCCAGGTTCCCTAAATGCCGTAGGTTAGGTAGTTAATTGACTTCGCTGTGGAGGTGTCTCAATACCACACCCTCTCCTCTCTTCACTCTCCGATTCTATTGGTAGAATTCAACGACCAAATATTACTAAGCTCACTTTTTTACGCGATTTCTGTTTTGTATTTGATTCCCTCAACGAATGTTCCCGGACTGTCACCAATAGCCTGTTGTGTTTGCTCCATGTTTGTGCTACTTAAATTCAACTTCTTACCTACCTACCCTTCATCAAATGTCTTGACAACTAGTCTTGACTGAAATGGGAAAATACGTTCGGTTCCTAGATCGCGTCAGACCTTGCAGCAGTTGAAAAGAGTGTAGTGAGGGAGTGTATGCGCCTACTCAAAGGTAATAGTATATTATGCGAATAGGTAATGAAAACGTTGGTAGAATAATTGAAATTACGATTATGACAGATTTTCTCTTATTTTGTGGGTATTTCACCTCGGTATGCGATACCTTCGCTCAATAGGTTCTGTAATTTCAGTGTTGAGTCCGAGTGAAGAAGCGACTTTATAGAATTATGTCTTTGGATGTGGTCGGCTCTGATTACGGACTTCTCTTCATGCTGGATGTTACCTATTAAAAATAATTTATCTCATCTTGCTATGGTTGGTTTGAATTTTATGTCGCAAGACATAAAAACGAATTATGCCCATAGGTATAATTTGAGATCCCGCGAGAAAACATATCAAGTAGGAGACAAAGTTCTTATTTTGTTACCAACATCTTCTCTCAAACTATTGAATACTTGGTCTGGACCAGCGACTGTTGTCCAACTTAGTAGACTACATTCAGCTATTGTTGAACTTGATGATAGTTCAAGAAGAGAACTACACTTCAATAAAATTTGACCATATGTGACACGTGTTCAGCACATAGGGTTTGTTTATGATCAAGACCAAGATTTTGGACAACTACATGCTGCTCCTACCGAGCGCGTTACTACTACTAAAAGTAATGTGGAAGAACATATCATCAGGGAAATGACAACCCCCTTAGATGCCAGACAACGTCATGAACTGAGCTCTTTGCTTTGTAAATATTATGATGTATTCAGTACTAAACCTGGAATAGCTGAAGTCGAAGGACATGCTGTTAAAGTTACAAATGACTGTTCACCCAAAAGACTTCGTCCGTATCGAATTCCAATTACTCTGCAAAACGAAGTAGATCGTCAGATTCGAGAACTTCTAGAACTTGGTCTTATTGAACAAAGTGATAGTGAGTGGGCTCACCCTTTAGTATGCGTTGCTAAAAAGAATGGTAGTGTACGTCTGTGTATAAACTTTAGACTTTTGAACAGTTTCACTATTCCGGATGCATATCCAATGAGACACGCTAACGAACTTTTATATCAAATAGGGGAAGCACAAGTTATCACTGTGTTCGACCTTACAAAAGGATACTGGCAGATTCCTATGAGAGAGAAAGACAGACACTATACTGCTTTCGTAACTCATTCCGGCCACTATCAATGGAGGGTTATGCCCTTTGGTATGAAAAACGCGGGTAGCACTTTTCAAAAATCAATGAATAAAGTGTTAGCTCCCCATAAAGATTATTGCAGGTCCTATATTGACGATGTTGCCATTTTTTCAGGATCATGGTCTGACCATTTGAAACATATCAGTGGAGTTTTCCAGACATTGCGTCAAGTGGGTCTCACTGTAAATCTAGAAAAGTGTGATTTTGGAAAAACGGAAGTGAAATTTTTAGGACACGTGGTGGGGTCAAGAAGACATTCTCCAGACCCAGAAAAAGTAGAAGCTATGAAGAAACTGTCGGCACCAACCAACAAGAAGGAATTGAGAACAGTGTTGGGGATAGCAAGCTATTACAGAGATTATATTCCAAACTTTGCAAGTATTGTGTTACCATTAACCAACCTGACGAAGAAGAGAGTTCCCAAGGACATTCCATGGAACCAACCTGAAGAGGAAGACTTCAAAATTTGAAGAGCCATTTAGTAAAAATGCCTTCCTTGTATACGCCACAGTTCGACAAACCCTTTCAGCTTTACACCGATGCGTCTGCTACTGCAGTCGGAGCGTGTTTATCGCAGTTTGATAAGGATGGAAAAGAGCATCCTATAGCTTTCTACAGCAAGAAGCTTACACCATGCCAGACAAGATGGTCCACCATAGAGAGAGAAGCTTACAGCGTCATAGCCGCACTTCAAAGGTTTGACACCTGGATTTTTGGAACAAATATCGAAGTTGTGTCTGATCACAATCCTCTTTCCTACCTTACCCAGGGATTACCACATGGCGCTAAACTAGCACGATGGGCTTTGGAATTACAAATATATAATTTAAAAATAACGTATCGGAAAGGAAGCAGGCATGGCAATGCGGATGCACTTTCCATATTTCCATAATGCAAAGGTTAAATTGTATCATTTTGTAGTAATTGTAGCAGTGTATATGTTATTTTAGTATTTTTATTAACATTATTTTAGTGTATTAGAATCTTTAAATACTAAAAATTGGGCTAGCGAACAGGCTCTTTCTTCTTATAGGACACATTTAACAGTATTTTTTAGCAGCATAGTCTCTAAGGAGAACTATGTGCTCCTTATGGAGGGACATGTAAGACTGTTTAGAATAGAGAGAGACAATTGGCGACCGCCAATAATAAAAACGTTCGCCAACTTCCGACAGGAAAAGGACAATAAGTCCAGTAGTACAGAGGAGGTCTGAGGAGCGAGGTAGATCGCTCGGTGTAAGAAAAACACAGGCGTGTCACCTGTGTGTGATTTGTAAATCCTCTAGAGGATATATTTTTAATTTCAATTTTCTTAAATGTCTTATGTTCGTGTTGTGTTCTGTTAAATAAACGTGTTTGTGATTTTAACTGAAGTGGTTATGGAAGAGTCAAATCATAGTGGTGAAACAGCATTACCTGCTGGTACTAACCTAGTGAAGTACACCAATTATACTAGTGAACTAAAAATACATTAGTGTGAGTGAAGAAATTTTAGTAGTAGATACCCTGAATAAGCACTAAAAATGTTAGGTATTTCACGTGCAGCGCACCAAACTGATAACTGCTCGACAAACAATTCGCAAATAGTTAACTAAACATTTAAGTACTATTGACTTGTTCAGTAAACTTGACATAACATGCAGATTCCTGCCACTGCACTTGTGAGAACCTGCGTCAGTCAGAAGTGCTCGCAAATACACATTAATACCAGCTTGTTACGACCTATCGTCTTGTTTTTAGACCGATCAGTGAGAAGTTACATTTTACAACACATAATTCTTGAGACAACACATAATTCTTGAGATAGCATACAGACGCAAAAAAGCATGCATCTGTATGGTCGAGTATAGTATTTGCTTAAAATACATTTAGGCGACTCCTTTTTTAACTCAATCTTACTACCCACTTGCTCTTTCCCATATTTCTTATGGGGCCAAAATTCCCCCAAAGACTTCGTCATACACAGAGAGGACGGTCGCGCACTTTATAAAAACTATGGCTTTAAAAGTGTAATTCGGAAGCGTCATTCAAACGGAAATGATAAGGAAATTTCAAAAATATGATGTAAAAAGAAAAAATAAAGCTTGAATGGTAATATACCTAAACGCTTCACAATCTAAAAAATACTCTAAAGTTTCAATAATACAAGCAAATGTCATTAAAGCTTGGGTAGCAATCATTACAAATGGGAATAATTAGAAATGAACACATAATACAATACGTTTTCTTTTCTCTTATGGGGCCACCGTGGCTCAGTTGGTATGTGCTAGCAAAATGCGAATCGTCAGAGGCGCTGGTTCAATTCCTCTCTGGGTGTATTTCTCTCTCTTATGTTAGTGAAACTTTCCTTGTATTTGTATGTCCGTTACTTGATGTTATCTGTCTTGTATTTGGTGCAGCATGGCCAAGTATGGCCTCTTGCGCTATAAAATCCAACCAACCTTATTGCCTATGTGTCGATATATTTGTCCGAGTTGACAAACTGGGGCAGCTTGAACCTTGTACCAAAAAATTAAAAAACTCGTCCAATCCTGAATTGACAAATATCTGAATCCCATAGGAATTCTATTAGCAAAATCCAAGCTCCACATAAAACGAATCACTAAGATACAATCATTTAAAATTAACTCTAAATTTTAAAACAAAAAATTAACATATTTATGCATTTTCGCTTGTTAAAAAATCAAATCACCAGTATATCTTTAAAAATAGTTTTAAAGGGCACTGATCAAATGTATCAGAATTTCTTAACCTTAGTGAGACCGCGGCCAGGTAAATTCTTTTTTAAGAGCAGAGGGACCCGGGCCCAATACATTTACTCATAAATACCTCTCCAATTTTTTAAGTTCATACATTAAACTAACACAAGTATTAATAATTAACTATGGCTAACCATAAAGAGTATTAGTTCAATTATGTATTTGTTGTGGCATGTTGACAAATGTAAAATTATATTTTAATTAGTTATCAATCACTGGACTAATGAAATCTTGTTGCGTATTGTAGTTTTCTCAGGCCAACATCATTAAATTAATTTGTGTTGATTTTTATTGGCATACCTCATTCTGATCTTTAAAAGTTTATATCCATTGCTTCCCAAACACCTTCCATACACCAAAATTGAACAAAGTCTCTTGTCTCTTATTCACATTAAAATTTAAATATATAGACCTATTACTTTTAACAAAACTCTCGTAACATTCTATTGTTACTCTCCTCAGAATATTTCAACCAAAAATATTAATTCATAAAAATGCTTGAAAAATGACCTCTAAAATCCCGGAAAAGCTCTCACGGCTCGGCGGTTGAGAAATACTAGATAATAGGTACTTTCAATATTAGATATGCGCCCTTCTCACTCATAGATTGCTGTAATATTTCCTTAAAAGGCAAATACTTCTCGACAAGATGGTGGCGACCTACTAAACTATTGTCGAATTCTACAGACGAGGTAAAAACATTTACCAGACCTTTGGACTTGAGATACTAATCTTGAGTACACATATGAAAACGTATAAATTCCTGAGCGGTATTGAGATAATTTGTGGATAAACCTGATTGACTTTTCACAAACAGGTAGATACTTCAGGAAGAAAGGTGCTTCTGCTATTGAATTAACACATGCATTTATGAAAATAATATTGCAGGAAAAACAGCCCAATTCATATGAAAGAGTAAGACCATTTCTTTTATTTTCTTTACCTTAGTAGCACAACGGGCTCTATTTTAATATTAAATATTTTTTATTTTATTCTAAATTGATTGGATCGCGAAAATGCTCTTTTGGTTATATTCGAGTCAGCTATTAAGAGTTGCAGTTTGTTCTGTAATTTAATTTCTGAATAACAACGTGAAGGATCGAAACTAGGCCAGCGATTACTTTAACACGTCGTTTCTTAATCTGCGTAACCAAGGTACGTGAGATGAATGGAACCAACGCCGCCTACAGCTCGCAGGTTGTGTTAGTGCAGTGGGTAAAACCTCTGTCTCTTCCTTTTCTTGAGTGTTTTGACACGGAACACTTAATATCACTTCAAATGCTAATATTCGATGAAAAATTCAATAAAGGGTAAGCTTTTATATCATGTGATTAAATTCAGACCTTATGTATGGAGTGTATTCCATACAATTAAACATTTTTTAGATCCGAACTAATTATATACATGCATGGATGAATCAAAGACGACGAGAGAAGCGAAAACCAGTAGAGAGGCAAGGTACGCATCAGATAAAATCCTTAATCTGCATAGAACTTGATGCTCTCATAATACTCTCTCAATATACATAAATCTAAATGTAACTGCTTAATTAATATGGATTTTATTCGCTGTAAAGGCTTTGCTATTGATATATGCCTACGCTTTAATTGTGATCCAGATTTTATTATTTTTCTCTTCATATTAATACCATTATTGGTAAGGCATATAGAAATAGTTTCATAATTAGAAAAACTAGATACTCTGAAAATATTTACGCTGTTACTGCATAATTAAACTTATTGCTTTGAGCAACTTTGGAATATTAATCACTAATCTTATCCCCTTTTTGTAAAAATCGTGTTCATAAAATTTAAATCGTACAAAATAAATTCTTGCGCTGTTTGCTTTTAAAAATATGGCTATTTTTCACCTGATACTAAAACCTGACTTGTCTTCTGTCTTATTTTATCGTTGTGTTGCTCCAGTGGGACGTTAATTTAAAATACCTACCTACTCCTGTATTAATTCATTCGTTTCATTTTATTTCTGTAGAAAAAAACAAGAATATTTAATGTTATTTATGCTATAATAACTTGTTTCTTCAAATTTTTAATAATTATATTGACCTTCAGAATTACTATCGAAGTCAATTCCATACCAATAGTTGCACTTTAAGATCCAAAGCTTTATCTAAAATTCTTTTTTGTCGTTTCAATTTTTTACAATTCTGCTTTTAACAGATTATATTATTTATACAATAGTCTTTCATCTCATTTTGATATTTTTCATAATTCATTTTTATGTTCAAAGAATACATTTTAACGTTTTATAAATATTTCCTGTCTTTCTGTTTTCTGTTAATGATACTGTACCTGGATTTTGTAAAACTACCGAATAAATAAACATCTTAATATGAAAATTAAATAAGACAATGTCATCATATTTTTGAAAGAGTTATTTAAGTTTGGCGGACGTCAGTGCAACATATTGTTTAAGGAGATTACATAACAGATAAAATTCTTCAATGGGTGAACTGTTATTCAATGCACTTACTTCAATAAAATGAATTGTCTGATATTTTAATTATGATTTAGTAATGTATAAACTGCACTGAAATTCCAATATTGCGAATAAGAAACTCGTAGTTCGATCACAAATTATAGAAGTAACATCAAAATTATACCTATAGCCAACTGAAAAGAATTTAGTCACCGGTAAGAATTAGTGATAGCTTGATTGTTACGTTATCTTCGGCAAAACCGTTTGTCACACAACTTTTATTTAGCAGCCTAAATTTAATATTATAGCCCATGGGTATATTTAACAAAAATTTCTCAGTAAATAAAATTATAACTATTTAGAAGCGCGACTATAATGAGATGAATATATACGAAAATAGAATATACGAATAATTCTGTTAGTTTTTGCATTCATCATTTAGATTTAAAGGAAATTGTTATCATTGTGATTATTGACACTTACAGGAAACCTTTTATACATTGAACTAATCACAGGTGTTGGGTTTATGGAGCCTTATTTTTCTAAGGCGCGAAACAACGTCAAGTAAATAGACATACATACAAGGAAAATGTTTCTGCCTCAGAAGAGAGAAATACACCCAAGGAGAAATCGACCCTGCGCAACTTTCAGCTCATAGATTGCTAGCGCATTACTCATAGACCCTGAACTACTCACAGGCCTTTTGCAATAAAGTTATTTGTCTATTTTATCCTATCTTACACAGTAAATTACTCGATTGGTTGGGATTTTTAAGGTTTCATGATGCAAGGGCCATATTTGACCAAGCTGCGCCAAACACAGACAACGTTAGGTAATGGACATACACAAATAAAGTGTTACTGATACAGAAAAAAGAAATAATACACCAGTATAGGAGTCGCACTTGCACAGCCTACAACGCTGCTAGCGCACTGATCGAACCCGCCGAGTCACTGTGATCCCGTAAATCACTCGGATGTATTGTCTATTGTTATAATCCATCAGCACATCCGTTCTCCAACATACAGTGTTCCCTGCACAACTTCAAACCAGTTTTAACCTTCTTGGCCAAAAGAATCGATCCTAGTATTCTCTCAACTAATAGATGTGATACTTTAGTCATTATGTGTGATGTGGAAGAAACAATACAAACACTACTCGAAAATCTCGTGACTCTCAGTGGGTTAATAAGTATGATAAATAAAGCTTTTATCGAAATCATGTACAGAACAGATATACTTTTATATATATTTAACAATTCCATTCAGACAAAAGTATCTTGCAGATGAGAACATCATTAAAAGAACAATAAAACAACGATGAACAAACAAAATACATTCGCTGACAGGCGAAGCAGCTCCACAGACAGCTAAGCGTTCAGGTGGAGTTTGCCATGCAAACAGGTGGGCATCACAAAAGTTCGGCGAAATTTAAAATAAACAAGAAAGAACAGGAATTAATATAAATAAAACAGCATTAATGTATCAAAATTAATACACTAATACAGTGATTCTCAACCTTTTTTTTGTCGCGGCACACTTTTAACGATTTCAAAATTTGGCGGCACACAAAGAAAAAGATAAGTTTAAAAGTTGTTTACTTACCTATAGTACACTGTGTAAAATAGTTTATGATAATAATTGTGAATGTAAAATAAAATAATATAATATGTACTACAAAAACAACAGTACGTTTATTAAGGGATTAATTACAAGGTAATAATAAGAATACTTTTAATGAGAAATTTGAGCTTGATGTTTTTTATAATTTCTGTTAGTAAAAAGAGAAAATAAAACTATTCTCATACTTCTTTTTCACTTCCTTTATACATTATTTGATTGAGGGGTGGAGGTGGGGATACTTGGAACATTTGAAATTTCTTCATGTTGGGGCGAATATTTCACTTTATGAAAGATCACAGTTATCGAAGATAAAAACAGTTAAAAATATGCTATTTAACTGTAAAAACAACAGTTTTCTTTTACAGTGTACTTTTCTTTAATTTAAACAAACTTTACTCGTAATAAAAAAAAGCATTATAATTTTTATTATGTACATTTCCAAAATTTGGCGGCACACTCTAAGAATTTTGCGGCACACAAAAGTGCCGCTGCACAGTGGTTGAGAATCACTGCACTAATACATAAACAGTATAAAATACATATCTTTAAAAATACATCTCGTTATTAAAAAGTAAAATCTCGTTATATATAAAAAGCAAAACAATACACAGAGAATAATCAAACCGTAAGAGGAGGGAGGAGAGAGGCCCAGGTACGATAAAATTCAGGTAAGAATAAAAATAAATTTCATAGGTGAAAATTTTAAAATTTAATACGTTAAAAGGAAGGAACCACCTTAGGACCCTGAAAGGGCCGGGAGACCGTCTGCCACCTCCCCGGCCACTAGCACACACCTTTTAATCAGATATTTTGAACTGGAATTTTCCAGGACTTTATTAAGCCATAATTTTTTATTTATATCGTTTGGCCTTTTGAGTCTAAATTGTGATGTGCGCGGGCAGTCGAAGAGGTAATGGTCGGCGTCTCCCACCCCTCCATACACACATATATCCGTGCTCCTCAGATGAAATCTGTGTAAATATGCGGCGAAGGGGCATCTGTCCGCGGCAAGGAGGCCGGGACCCACCTCCGGGGCAAAAGATTTAAGCCGTAAACCCTTATTGTTTTCATAATGTATATTCTTCCAGGTTTGTAAGATATAGTTTTTAATTCTTTAGAAATGATTTGGGGGGTGGGGACTTCAATCTCCTCACCGCAGCACGAGGCCAGCTTGGCAAAATGGTCGGCAGTCTCGTTCCCGGACTGCCCCACATGAGCCCTGACCCAGCTCAGGCCAAAATTAGTAATGGATTTAAAGATATCTTTTTTTAATTGTTAATAGATAGTTAGATTTATTATAGTGACAAACTTTAAGGCCTGAATCGAACTAAGACTGTCGCTAAAGATATTAATCCTTTTATTGTTTTGGGAAGCCCAGCCCACAGCTTTATAAATTGCCGTGAGCTCGACCTGGAACACGCTATTATTATTGCGTAATTACTTGTACATAGTACTTGTTGTAATACCGATCCACTGAAGATGCACATTGCGGCCCCCACGTTCCCATCAATGCGGGAGCCATCCGTGTACACCTCCAGGTCCGGTTTAAGTATTTTATCCTGGATATTGAGTTTTAAGAGAGGTGAGGGAAGATTATTAATTTTAACTGTATTATCAAGAATTGATGGCTACAGTCCTTCGATTTCTGGGTCAGGGAGACGTAGTTTCCATATTTTGAATTTTTTAAATAGGCCTGTGACCGTCACATGGAGTGGTGGTATGCCTGCAATAATAGTTAGGGGTGGTTCTGTATGCACGGGTTATTTTGATCATAAAGGGTCTGTGGATGGATTGGAGTTTTATACACTGTGCTTTCTTGAGTGAACCAACCCAGATGGCCGCCCCATAAGACAAATTTTTTTCCGTGACCGCGAGATACCACTCTCGCTGGAGACGGCCATCTGCTCCCCAACCGCCGCCCGAAACTCTGGAGAGGGAGTCTCCAATTAGGAGGCACCTCTCCGAGAGGGATGCAATATGATCATTCCATGTGAGGCCGTTATCAATAATAAGTCCTAAAGTATTTTAAATTTTGGGAGATTTTGACTGATTGGTTTTCAATCCTAAAAATGGGATTGCGCTTGAGTTTTGAATTTTTAGAAAACACGATGGACCGGCACTTCCCGGTCGACAGTCGGAGCTTCAAGTTTTTTAAAGAGTGAACTATTTGGTCAAGTGCTTTGTTAGTATTATATTCTAAATTCCTTCGCGTGACGCCTGGGATTATGACTTCCAGGTCGTCAGCGAAGGCCTGGATATGTATATTGCTATCAGATGAGTTTAATACTATATTAAAATAAATGTTCCACAGGGTCGGTGCAAGTACCGAACCCTGTGGACAACCTCGATTAATTTGACGAATAATATTTAAATTGTTATCCTTATATTCTATTGTTCTCATTGTGAGATATGATTTAATAAAATTTATGATAAATTGGGGGATTCGGTATAGCCCCAGAGTGTCGACCAGGACCGACATCGTGTCAAAAGCTGCTTTTATATCTAGAGTTTTCAGAGCACAATGACCAATTCCCCAATAAGCTTTAATCTTGGAAATGGCTGTATGGATTGCCTCCTCACAGGAGCGCTGCTCCCTAAAACCAAATTGAAGCGTTTGTAAAACAGAATTATCTTCAAGCCAAGTATTTAAAATTTTACTGAAAACTCTTTCTAGGATTTTTCCAAGAGTTGGAAGCAGGCATCTCTTGTATAGAGCAGTCACTCCGTTTCGTGAGGAGGCCAAATTTTGGGTCCACCAAACTATTTTATGAATTTTTTTAATAGGGGTTTTCTTTAAGGTTTTTAGTGCTGTGTTAGTAACAATGCTGGTGAGTGTTTGAAAATAATTTTCTATTTCTAAGGTGGAACCCAGGTTAGTAATTAGGTTAGTTAACTGAGGAACTGACTTTTTGAATAAGGTTGGGAATTTCCTCAGGCCAAATTTTGTCCAGAGGAAAAACCTATGGGATATTGTAATCTTAAAGTTAATTTCCAGCATCACATATCTGTGATCACTGAGGGGCTCTTTATCCAGAATAGTCCAGTCATTAATAAAAGTTTGGAGGTTACGGGTAATTAATGTTAGATCTGGCCAACCCTTGCCCGTATAGGTGACAAAGGTTGGCCCTTTATCGGGGAGGTTTAGAATTATTAAATCATGGGAGTTGCAGAGATCCAGGACACCCCGGCCCCGAAGGTCCTCAAACCCATAACCCCAGAGTCGGGATCGGGCATTAAAATCACCCATGAGGACATACTTGCCTCTGGTGAAGTTGAGGCTCTGAAATTCAGAAAGTAAGTTGTTAATATCCTCATGGGGAGGGAAGTATACACTTCCGAGGATCAGGGGCCCAGAGTCCGTGGAGATCTCCGCAAAGACCGAATGACTGGATACAAAATTTAAGTTTAAGGAAGAATGAGATTTTAAATTGAGTAGTAAACAGTTACCTGAATCAGATGTTAATTGTGTTAGTCCTGAGGGAGGGGAGAGAGGTTTACCTCTCACTAGATAAGGATCTTGAATAAAAAGGTAGTCTACGTTGTTTTCAGTGGCAGTGATCACGGCAAGTGAGTGGGCGGGTAAAGAATGGTTAACATTGATTTGGAGGAATTTAAGGGAACCAGTCATTGTAGTCCGTTCGTGCCTCCAAGATGCCAAGCTGCCGTTTATAGTTAGGGCATTTTTTTGCCCTACAGTCATGCCCCGTATTATAATTGCTTTTAAATTTTTGATTTGAAATGATACAATTTATGCATTTTTTTGTTGAATTGCATGAATCAGTTTCGTGTTTGTCGCCGCAATTCAGACAAACAACCTAGTTAGAGCACCTGGATCTGGCGTGACCAAATTGTCCGCAACCCGTGCATTGCCGGACACTCCGGAATTCGTCGATTCTTAGACGTTGCCATCCCAAATAAAGATGTCCCATGGACATCAGTTTGTGGAAAAGCTCCGGGGCGACCGACACAACCCAATGGTTGCCACGGGCCGCGGAGATTCTGAAGTGAACCTCAGTATCGTCGTAATCTTCCAATACTTCATTTTTAAGTTTCAAAGAATCCAACAACTCATCTCCCTCCATCCCCTTATCAACATTGATGATAATTATTCTTGGTCGTAATTTAGTTGGTCTAACAATCTCAAATTTTGACTGAACCTCTGGATTGTCACCCAGGTGAGCCTTGAGGTCTTCAATTTCAGAGGGAGATCCCATTTCTACGGCAACTCCTCCGCTGCCCATTTTCCTTAACTGTTTTATCTTAAATTTTGTGTTTTTGAGAAGGGCCTGGACCTGGTTCTTATTGTTTTCTGTGTCTGTCCCATCCTTAGGCTTAAGGAGCAGAACATCACTTTGTATATGTTTGTTTGTAGGTTTTACATCAATGGCTGGTGCCGAAGCCAGAATTTGGGCATATGAAGGCAGTTCGTGTTTGTGCATTCATTCTTGAGATCTCTAATTTGGGCTATTATCTGGGTTGTTTCTTTAAACGTATTCTTTAATGTTTCGAATGAAAGTTCTTTTTCATGTAGCCGACCCTTCAAAGATGCATTCTCAATTTCCAGGTCCTTGATAGTATAATTCCCAGGGAATCCAGATCCAATAGCATATCGTTGTTCTTCTTCTCCAAAGCAGATATTTTAGCCTGGAGAGCGGCTCCGTTTCGAACGTTAGAACTTCCGGCCGGAGAACCGGACAGAGATCTCTCGTTCACGAAGCTGGACACTTTTTTGGTGGCCACCTTCAGGAACAGATCAGAGATAGTTTCGACAACTGTGGTTAATCCGGATTGGAAATGTTGTGATCTGACATAGCTACCGGGTTTTTTGTTGCAGTGTTCTGAAAGTTCCTCTAGTGTCTGTATGAACGCTTTGATGTTGGGATCTGTATAACCCTCGGACGTTAATTGTTCAATTCGCGAGTCAATCGCGGGACAACATGAATTAATTTTATCGACAGACATTTTTTACAAAATATTATTGAATTATATACGTCACCCTAGGTGGGGAGCCGCTACTAGGCGGTCCCCTATGGTTGAATGCAGGAAGGGTATCCAAAAGAAGTTATTTAAAAGTTCTTTGAGATGAGGTTATTCCGAAGACTGTACTATTGCAGGAAGGCTTTCTGATTATTTATGCAGAGTTGTGGGACTGGTAGATCTATGGAATTCTTGAGAAGTGCGATAAAGCGTACTCCAGGGAAAATTTGTCCAAAACAATGGTCGAAAGATGAAAATTTAATTTTGATGAATTCTAAAGTTGAAAAAAATGCCGGAAACTCGACTTACATACAACGGATCTTGGAAAGCTTTACACCATTTTGTAGATCTTTGCAAGGCGAAACTTTGTGGAATTTTTCTTGGTTGGATCAATATTATTTCAGGCAAAAACTTGAAAAAAAGCAGGAGCAAAAAAAAAACGTTGTTTACTCTTTCAAGATAGTGCTGAAGGGGGGAACATCGAGACTGGACCATGGATGAGTAGAAGAGAGTTGCCTGGTCAGATGAATCCTGATTTCTCATTCATCACGTCTATGGTCGGGTCAGGGTACGCCGTCTGCCAGGCGAACAGTTGCTTCCTTCTTGTACAGTAGGTCATATACAGGCTGGTGGTGGCGGTATTATGCTTTGGGGGACGTTCTCATGGGCGACTCTGGACCCGTAGTTGTGGTAGAACAGACCATGAACGCTGCGAACTATCTGAACATCATTGCGGATCAGTTGCACCCTTACATGGCGTCTGTCTTCCCAACTGGAAATGGAATCATCCAGCAGGACAACGCCCCATGTCATAAGGCTCGGATTGTGTTGGAGTGGTTCGAGGAGCATACTGATGAATTCCACTTAATGTCCTGGCCACGTAACTCGTCGGATATTAATCCGATAGAGCACATTTGGGATGTCATGGAGCGGCAGCTCAGAGCTCAAACACCACCATGTCCGAATATCTCGACTTTGCGTGACCGCTGCTTAGACATTTGGTACAACCTGTCTCCATCCCTATACCAAGAACTTGTGGCATCTATGCCCAGGCGAGTTGCAGCTGTTTTGCAGGCCAAAGGAGGCGCAGCGCGTTATTGAGTAGGTGGTCATAATGTTTTGGCTCTTCAGTGATATATTTGTCTATATTAAGTTCTTTTCTCGTCAGCAGCTTCCTTAAGTCATGATTAAATATTTGCAGTCGATTCCTTATTTTAGTAAAGAAAATTCCAAATTAAATCCACGTTCAATTAGACAGAATGATAGAAATACAATCAAAATTTTAAATCTTAAATGCATGCAAATACATGCTTACACTCGATCGTTACGACCTTTTATCTTGTTTTTGCACTGATCAGTTGTAACTTACATTTTACAAAATATAATTATTGCGACAGTGCATCACTAAAAGGTGTGTCTGTATGGTCAAATGGATAAGTGTTTGCTTAAAACATTTTAGGTAGCAAATTCTTTTAGCATCTTATTGCATACTCCTACCCTCCCCCTATCTACCATGTGGCTCAGCATTACCACCCAAGATTACTTTAGCGCCCACTTCGGGAAACTATATTCTATAACATTCCTAAGCACTCTAAATCTGTACGGCTTTCAGTTTCTTCATGCCTATTGATACTTCTGATTCTTGGTATTATATTTTGTTAATGCTGTATAATACGACACTTTTCGACAATCAAACAAATTTGCACCAAGTGGAAAGACTGCGACACTTTTAGCCAATTAGAAACATTCACTCCAGCTCAAGAGTCACAAAACGTCATTGACCGTCCACTCCTTCAAAAGTTTCTTGACTCCTTATCGACCTCCTCTAATTTACTCTTTTGTAATTATAATAAGAAACGCAAAAAAACGCTTAGAGTTTTGAGATTGCTTATTATATATATATATATATATATATATATATATATATCTTGGTTTAAAGTCAAAGGGATACGTGTATGTTTTATGACGTCCTTCTTAACATTACATATTTGATAGGAGGGATAAATAATATGTAAAATTTAATTTAGACAATAAAATAACAATCATTAATTAGCGGATGGCCTGGCTAAGGCCAGTTGTGAATTATACCAGCCATATTCTCCCATTTAATACCATACAGTTGAAAGTATTAAATATACAAAAATCAAACATTCCCAACTTAATCTTTACAAATATAAAACAAAAGAATAAGATTGAAACTTGGTAACGTCTTAGTTTCCACAGGATCTACTTTCACTGGATACGAGTACCTGCAAAATCATCTTTACCGAATTGGCTTGTCAGACTCTTCACCTTGCCATGTATATGACAGGCATGACAGGATTCCACCTCGATAGCTATCTTGATCTTAATGACGTCGTACTAAATAATACTGCTAATAGAGATCCATATTTTATTTATGTGTTTATCTGGCTTTAAGACTATCTTGGACAGCCTGACAGACTTACAGTGAAAAGCCTGATGTCTAGCTTAGGTTTTAAGGTTTTAGGCGAAAGGGTCATAATTGTCCAAGCTGCTCCAAACACAAGACAACGTCAAGTGAAAAGAAAAAAATAGAGATTGGGGAATATAGTGGGATGAAAGCAGAAAAAGATCGATTGGGGATCGCAGTCTAGCATAAGAGGGAAAAACATCGCTATACCATTAAAAAGAGCGGTTCGTTTATTTCTCCGCAGCTGTGCACATAAGGGCTTGAAACGTTTCCGGTCTCTAATTAGGCGTAAGAATGTTTACAGCACAATAAAATATTTATTTAGAATAGAGAAATTTGATTACTATTTACATATTGATAAGATTAATTGAAAAGTATGAGGGCACAGCTATTAACCATCAAATCTGCCAAAGAGCCAGGAGGCTCGCCCAAATCTGAGAGTCTGAAGGATGAGACTGCTCCTTTCATGGTTTCTATCTACTCTGATCTGATCTTTTGAGGGGAGAGTTCGTCTCAGTCTTGGAATGTTGATCCCGGTGTTTCCACGCCATCTGCAACGGAAGGTCATGAGAACTTCCACAGCTTCCCGACCCGAGGACATATTTAATGTCTTTCTGGCCCGGGTTTTCACAGAACTGTAAACAAGTGCTTTCTGGGGTGGCCCGTCTGCATTCCTCTGAAAGAGGGCCCAAGATAAGTTAGGTGTTGACAACTTGTTTTTCAATCGAGGGAGATCTGAATTCCAGATGTGGAAACGCCAGACCGACCGGTACAGGCTATATCAAATATTTTTTCTTTTTTTCAGTGAGGCAAGTATGTATTTCTCGAGCACGTCAAATATCCGAATGGCGAGTTCGGATTATTCCTCCAGCGCTACATCAGGCCCATCTGGAATTTGTATTTTGACGGTTGCGATCTGGACAGAGATACTGGCGCCAAGATCAAGAAGGCCGGCTTCAGCGAAACCATCTGCGACAACATCCTCGTCAAGGACTGGTGGATGTACCTGTCGAGGCACGAGGTCATTGGAATTGCAACAAAATAGTTTATCTGTTACATTCTAATTACTTAAGAGATGTTAGATTCAATTATAGAGAGTTTGTCGCTTTTGCATTGCTTTGAATGTAAGAAAAAGTTGCTAAATATGTAGTTCGTAATGTTGTCGCTAATCATGTGTGCGGCTTTCATTTTTAAACCATATATGTTTACTTTATGGAAATCCATTTATAAAAACAAGTCCTTGTATGTTGATTTGTGCATGGTATATTTATTTTTAAGAGAGTATCAGAGCGGGGTTGCTAAGAAATATTTGGAAATTTTAAGAAATTTGTGTTCGCCGTGTCTTCGCAATAACCAATGATAGGTTTATCGCAATGCACAATGCTTGAAGGAAATATTTTATTTTTGTACAGCATTCATATATTTTTTTCCAAACTCAAGAAATATTATCAATGTAATTTAGAGGGATAAAATTTGGTTTCACAAATAGATTTGGGGGTTTCAGGTTTTATGGTGCAAGGGCCATATTTGGCCAAACTGCACCAAAAACAAAATAGAAAATACAATGAGGGAAGCGGAAAAAGCAAACAGCATTCGGGTAGGCGAGGGTAAAAATTAAAGGTTGGAAAGATCACTCGGGTACCTCGGGATTGTGATGCCCGTACACACCTTAAGAAGATGTGCCCCTGAGGAAGTTTCACAACTAGAAGTTTCAGTCAAACTATCTTAACTAAACACTTGATAAAAACTACGTGATACAAAGTGATGTAAGAAAGAAGTCATAAGATGCCAAATACGTAACTTAATAAATAAATTTATTTATTTATAAGTACACAACTAAGAAACGTTAAGATTACTGGCTGCTTTATCTCTTGGAAGAAAGCCGAGATTTCTTATAGTGTGATTTGCATTATTCGTATTAGCAAAAATTTGGTGAATAATGAGCTATGGGGAAACCGGAAAATAGAGATGATATTGTAAGTAATAAATGAATAATAGATGTCCCCCCTTAGACTTTTATTTAGTATTTTTTACCTTATTTCTACAACATATGAGAAACCGGGCAATTTTGCACCAAAATATTAAAATAACTTAAATTATTTCACTTAGACCTTCCTTTAAAAATGACAAAAATTCCGTATACAAACTCTTTATGCGATTGCACTTTAAACTGTTCAAGAAGTATAATTGGCCCTTAAGTCAGTTAGTTATTTAAGTCATTTAAAAATCAATTAATAATTGGTCAATTACTTCAATTTTCTATTTGATTTCAATCATATCCGTGCATCCGTATTCAGAAATAATTAGGGGAAAAATTCTTTTCACTAACAAAGCACACTAAATATGTTTCTCAAGAAGAAATCTGACCTTCATGCAAAGAAAAATAATTTAGTAGATTTCTTCAGTCTACAGATTATCACATTTTGACCTAGAAAAACTGAAAAACTCATATCTTGAAATATTAGACATAGTATGTACTTGAAGCCGACGAAATATATATTTCACTAACATAAGGTGCAGAGAAATAGACATATAATGTCGAGTGATAACAAACATGTATATTGCTACATGTATTTGCTAATACGTATAAACAATGTACAATGCCTTTCAAAATCTAAACCCGAAATGCAAATTTTGGCTTCACCCAATAAAATTCAAGCATTCACACGCTTGAATTTTATTGGGTGAAACTTTTCTGTGGTCTTTGAATGGGGTATGCAAATACAAAATCACCTTCCAAATTACATGTGACTTTATGTCGGGTATCAAAATTAGACATACGCAATATAAATAAAGCGTTCAGAAAGCATTTGGAAGATTCCCAACGCTAACGAGCTGTTGGGAAAATTGAGGAAGACAATCGATTAATGAGGAAGTAAATTTCTTTCCTTTGGATTACTCCTTCATTTTACTTTTGTGAAAACAATTCCGAATACGTGGAACGGTGAGACCCATTGAGATATATTTCCGTTACATCGTTCGACGACCAATACATAGTATAAGTTGTCAACGCATTCTGCGAACGTTAGTACTGTTCAAGTGCTTGTATTCACAGCTGTAATGAAGGCCGATATCATATAGTACTATGGGGCGAAGGCTACATGCAAAAGGTCTTTAAGTACCAAGTGTGTGTTCTTTTGAGACCCAAGGCCAAAGAAGTTAGATTAAAGTTGTGCCGTGAACGTGTAACTTGGACCCAAGCACAATGTTATGTTCACAGATGAATCGAGATTTGTTTTAGAGTCGGTTAATAAAAACGTGAGGTTCTGAAATGAAAAAACACACGCAACTAATCCGCTAACTTCATTGAATAGTGTGTATTTAGTCCTAGTAGTTTGATGATATGGGCTAAATTTTCATTGGAATACCGAACTGACTTGGACATGTTCACAGGCTATACTGTGACTAACGGGGCCAAGCATAAGACCTAAGTGAACGTGTACCCTATGTGAGACTTCTTTTGCTACAGCAATCGACCCAACTTCCCTTTCGATGGACGATAACGCTAATCCACTTAGCAGAGTACCCTGAGAACGAAGATACTGTTCGAGTGCTAATGCCAGTTCAGATTTACCGCTACTCTAAAAAATTCTTTGACAGCCTGATTACAGGCGGCTGTGAAAAATCTGGAAGATTGAAATAAGTACAAAAAACAAAATAAAACACGAAAATAGACTTAAGCATAAAGAAATATCGAACCGTCTTTGAATGGGATGTAATTCAAGTGTACGATCTGAATCTAATCGTGGTAACGTGACTAAAGCTTGCAGTTCCTGCCAAGCATTTTATTGGAAGAAAACTGTACACCAGTAAGAAGCACACGAAATGTTGCTTAACCTTTCTGTCATTTTTTAGAGGAACGAAAATCGATGCTTTTTGAATTATTTAGGGATTTAAACAAGGTGAATGCTACCGTCAATAGATATAAGTAGTAAAGAAACATTACTGCAGATGCTTTTTTGTGTGGGTCTGCTGACATTAATTTCTTTTCATCTTTAAAAATGTTTTATCCGAAAAATAAACACGCAACATAAATGACAAAATTTTTTATGAATCTTGAAAGAAATGTATATTTAGATAACATTGCCACACGTCTAAGCATATCATTGCCCCCATCGAAGAACTTTGGAGATTGCTGTTTGAGAAACTGACCTTATCCTTCACCTCATTGACGTTCTTGCAGAAAATCATTGGGCAGGTGGTTGGGGGCTGCATAAGAGATGTGGCATTAGTCCTATCTGAATTTCGGAATGATTGAAATGCTTGCATTTGTGGTTTGATGAAGAGCGTTGTCGTGAAGGATGATTATAGCACCCCTGGTTGTTTAGACCTTCACATTGATTTGCCTAACCTTCAATTGTATTGCAATATCCTGGATAGTTTAGTATTATGAAAGAATATCAATCAGTATTATTCTGATTGATATTCTGATAATGATATTAGATTAAGGTCTGATTGATATTAGATTAAGGTATGTTAATAGACCTAATCTGTGTATAGATATGCGACCTTCTCCATAACAATTATTCATGGTTGTTCACCCTAAACAGTTTTTCCATGCACACCCTTCATTCACTGTGAAATGTAGATATCTGCATTCTCGTTAATCGCCAAGCAACGCACTGTTGCTCGTAGTTTGATTTTGGATGCTTTTTTGGTACACAACTGCCGTCTCAAATTCAACCAACTCGTAATTGAACTCTCTCCTTCACACAAAACAATAGATAATACATTCTTTGTCGTGATCTCACCGGAGCCGTTCCTGTGACATGAGCTGCTCAGCTCTTCCCAAAAAGACTGATTTTTCAAAAGAATGTTCTTCATCAAGCAAATATTCAGAAAATAATTGATGGCACAGTCTTTATCCAGGTTTGATAAATGCCGTAGGTTATGTAGTTAATTGATTTGTCTCTGGAGCAAAACAACGGGCTATTGGCGACGGTCCGGGATTAATCCCGAAGAGAGATCCGTGAACAAGATATTGCCAATCTTTTGATGATGACGATATAAAGATCTGGTCAGTTTTCTTTCAATGAAGACATAACTCGTCCATTAAGATCTGGTCAATTTGGATAATGACGAGATACGTCGCCGAGACAAAACCACCAAGAGGGTTAAATAAGCATTGCCTATAATGCTTTTCTTGACTGTTTCCAAATTTTTAACGCACCCAAACAAGTATTGACTACATGATTTACGAAACTGCGATTTACTATGATATAATTTATTTCAGTGAAATCAGTTCGGAAAGGATTCGACCACAGTGGGCTTTCCCAACTTTGATGAGTTTTTTAAAGTATTCTAATGTAAAAAAAATATTCTAATTCATAAGCATCTTTTATTACAATCACAAAAAGAACTAACAAACGAATCTACAAAGAACGAATCAATATGAAATTAATAATATCGAAACATTAAATGGACATACTTCAGCCCGTCTTCACAGCCTTGCGTTAACGGGGTAAGTGCGTCCATTGAATATAAAACGTGTCTGGTATTAAAGTAAGAGTTGTCACCAGATGGAAATGAGTAAAGTTTAGTGGGTTGGATTTTATGGCGCAAGGGCCATATTTGGCGAAGCTGCATAATTAACAAGCATAATTGCAGCATAATTAACAAGACCTAATGTACTGTGAAAATGAGTCTGAATTTCGTTATAATTTTCTCCGAGATATATGCTTTTCTTTACTTTTTTCTTTACCAAAGCAAATAACAAAATAACATTTCGCATTTTTTGAACTACGTATGCGATATCAACTGCTTGTTTTGCATATAAACTTCATCATGCGCATGGACAGTCAGAATGTCTTGTGTCCGATCTGCAGAACCGACGTACGACTAATGACATACTGATATGTACATGTATAACCCCATGTTTTTCTATACAGAAACGAACTTCGCATGATCATAACGAATAATCGTGTCGCTTGTATGTTTTCGTGTGACCATCAGTTTTTATATCGGATCACCTTTTATGTTAGATAATTCATGGCAAATGCCAAGTCTTTTTTTAGGGGAAGTTATGATAAATTTAGAGACGTGCGTGTCTAAATTAAAGACATTTTTTCCACCAATATTTTTACCTTCATGTGTAAGATTGTCAGATGTCATCTGAAAAGTTTTGTTTCACTTGCATCCAGTAGAAGCGTCTTTTTAATAAGTGTTTTCGGCTACTTAAGGAAAAATTTAGGAAAATGCTGCTTAAGACCATGATATTTCGATAATGACGAGGCGTTTTGGATGAAAGAATTGTCTCAAAATCAATTCTTTTACAACGATTTGTGACTTTTCCGTCTCGAAAAAGACTTACAGTTGTTATTAAACAAAAATTTAATGAAGAAGTATTCGCTAGAAAGAAAAACAGAATAATATTCTTGAATCGAAATTATAAAAGGAAAGAAACGTTTCTAAATTCTCTAACTATGTGAACAATGTAGATACTTTTTCTTCGATTACATTTTTAAGACAGAAGATTAATCAGCATATTTTAATGCTTGGATGTCATGCATCACGTGAATGTGAATAATTATTTAAAATGAAACTCATTGAACGCGTATTTTTTTGCAATCAGATATTTATTCTACACCTTGGGCTCCACATCTCTTTTACGAACAAAGGCATTTAAAATTATTACCTGAATATCAAGATTTAATCTGTCGCTTTTGGCAACCATATTGTATAAACAAAGCACTCGTAGCTCTATAAATACGAAATAGTTTCGAGACAAAATTTTCATCTCACTGTAGAAATTGAAACAGTATTACTGATAATCAAAAGAAGTGCTTTCAGAATGAAAATCACGCAAGCTATGGGAAAAAGCGAAACCATTTACACTATAGATGCGTACACTTTTTATGTATGCAGTGCAATCTTATTCAAATATAACGAGCAATAAATGAGAGTTTCATTCAATTATGCTCTTTAAAACAAGGTCATTGATATTTCAGAATAATTTCACTTGCTCATTAACGATACTATTGTAATAGATCCTAACAAAACTTTCATTTTGTACAAATATATTTTATTGTACAAATAAAGGTTTCAATTTCGTTAGTGTATGCATTCGAAGTCAAGGGTTTCAGTGAAATTATTTTGGACGATCTCATTTTGAGTTTATTTGCATATAATTTTTCCCAGAACATTGAAAATAATTTTATATGATTTGTCGTACGTATCTAAAATAGATGTATTCACACTTCCTTTTTTTCAAAGAATCAACACATTATATACAGTCGCGAGTTTAAAGATGCAACGAAAATATAATTTCTGAAAAGGCTCTAAAAATCTGATAAGTTACCGTATCACCTGTAATCCACTTAAAACAGGTGTCCCAATACCATACCCTCTCCTCTCTTCACTCTTCGATTCTATTGGTTAAATTCAGCGACCAAATATTACTAAGCTCACTTTTTCTACGCGATTTCTGTTTTGTATTTGATTCCCTCAACGAATGTTCCCGGACTGTCACCAATAGCCTGTTGTGTTTCTCCACACACACACAGTGCTACTTAAATTCAACTTCTTACCTACCTAACCTTCATCAAATGTCTTGACAACTACTCTTGACTGAAGTGGGAAAATACGATTGGTTCATAGATCGTTCCTAGAAGTATTTCACGTTCAGCTCACCAAACTGATAACTGCTCGACAAACAATTCGGAAATAGTTTAATAAAGATGTAAGTAATCCCCAAATATTTCTTCGTCATTCACAGAGAGGAGGGTCGCCCACTTTATAAAAACTGTGGCTTTAAATGTGTTGTAATTCGGAAGCGTCATTCAAACGGAAATGATAAGGAAATTTCAAAAATATGATGTGAAAAGAAAAAATAAAGCTTGAATGTAATATACCCAAACGCTTCACAATCTAAAAAATACTCTAAAATTTCAATAATGCAAGCAAATGTCATTAAAGCTTGGGTCGCAATGATTACAAATGGGAATAAATACTAAATTAACACATAATACAATACGTTTTCTTTTTGTTTATGGGGCCGCCGTGGCTCAGTTGGTATGTGCTAGCAAAATACGAATCGTCAGAGGCGCTGGTTCAATTCCTCTCTTGGTGTATTTCTCTCTCTTATGTGAGTGAAACTTTCCTTGTATGTGTGTGTCCGTTACTTGATGTTGTCTGTCTTATATTTGGTGCAGCTTGGCCAAATATGGCCCCTTGCTCTATAAAATCCAACCAATCTTATTGCCTATATGTCGATATACTTGTCCGAGTTGACAAACTGGGGCAGCTTGAACCTTGTACCAAAAAATATAAAAACTCGTCCAATCCTGAATTGAGAAATCTCTGAATCCCATAGGAATTCTATTAGCAAAATCCAAGCTCCACTTACAAAGATACAATCATTTAAAATTAACTCTAAATTTTAAAACAAAAAATTAACATATTTATGCATTTTCGCTTGTTAAAAAAAATCAAGTCACTAGTATATCTTTAAAAATTGTTTTAAAAGGCGCAGATCAAATGTATCAGAATTTTTAACCTTAGTGAGACCGCGGACAGGTAAATTCTTTTTTAATGATCAGAGGGACCTGGACCCAATACATTTACTCCATAAAGAGCTAACCATAAAGAATATTAGTTCACTTATGTATTTGTTGTGGCATGTTGACAAATGCAAAATTACATTTAAATTAGTTATCAATCACTGGATTAATGACATCTTGTTGGGTATAGTACAATAGTTTCCTCAGGCCAACATCATTAAATTTATTTGTGTTGATTTTTATTGGCATACCTCATTCCGATTTTCAAAAATTTATATCCATTGCTTCCCAAACACCTTCCATACACCAAAATTAAACAAAGTCTCTCGTCTACTTATTCATTTTAAAATTTAAATATATAGACTTATTAGTTTTAAAAAACTCACGTCATTCGGGTTTTGAAACAAGCAATTACTCACAGCGATGCGAGCTTGCAAAGAAACAGTGAAAAAAGATTTGAGAACAAGATATGGTACGGGGCCTTGGTCTTTTTTTTTTTTATTTCTTAGCTCATTGGGTTACGGTTACATTTGCTACACGAGTATTATTTAGATGTTCTGGATCTGAGTTTTTCGACACATTCGATTGTTATTCTCCTCAGAATACTTCAACCAAAAATATTAATTCATAAAAATGTTTAAAAAATGATCTCTAATTCCTCGGCGGTTGAGAAATTTTGAATTAGATAACAGGTACTTTCAATAGTAGATATGCTCCCTTCTAACTCATGGATTGATATAATGTTTCCTTAAAAGGCAAATACTTCTCGACAGGATAGCGGCGGCTTTCTAAACTATTGTCGAATTCTACAGAAGAGGATAAAAGGATTTACCATACCTTTGGACTTGAGGTACTTATCTTGAGTACACATATGGAAACGTATGTATTTATGAGCTGTATTGAGATAATTCATGGATAAACTTGATTAACTTTATTCCCTCTTCATAAACAGGTAGATACTCGAGGAAGAGAGGTGCTTCTGCTATTGAATTAACACATGCATTTATGAAAATAATATTGCAGAAAACACATCCCAACTCATCTGAAAGGGTAAGACCATTTCTTTTACTTCATTTACCCCAGAAGCACAACGGACTTTATTTTGATATTAAATACTTCTTATTTTATTCTAAATTGATTTGATCGCGAAAATACTCTTTTGGTTATATTAGAGTAAGCTGTTAAGAGTTGCAGTTTGTTCTGTAATTTAATTTCTGAATAACAACGTGAAGGATCGAAACTAGGCCAGCGATTACTTTACCACGTTGTTTCTTAATCTGCGTTCTTCCTTATAGTACCAAAACACAGAGAAAATGAATTACAATTGCATTGCACAAGGGATGCAAACATACCGATTTTATGAAAAATTTTACCAGATTAGATTGGCAATCCCAAATCGAAATCAAAGGATCTGATAGGAAATTTGCTTTCTTTTCTTAATTGATTTTTAAGCTGCAAGGGCCATATTTAGCCAAACACACTAGGCAACTTAAAGTATTTGGCATACGCACAAGAAATGCTTGTTTTTCTAACACAAAAGAGATATATACACCATGGTACGTGGGAAGAATGGAACCAACGCCGCCTACAGCTCGCAGGTTGTGTTAGTGCAGTGGGCAAATCCTCTGAGTCACGAAGAACCTTTCTTTTCTTGAGTTTTGTTGACACGGAATACTTAATATAACTTCAAATGCTAATATTCGATGAAATATTCAATAAAGGGTCAGTTTTTTTACTTAAGGTGATTAACTTCCATACAATTAAACATTTTTTAGATCCGAACTAATTATATACAAGTATGGATGAATCAAATACGATGAGAGAAGCGAAAACCAATAGACAGGCAAGGTACGCATCATATAAAATCCTTAATCTGCACACAACTTGATGCTCTCATAATACTCTCTCAATATACATAAATCTAAATGTAACTGCTTAATTAATATGGATTTTATTCGCTGTAAAAGCTTTGTTACTGATATAGGCCTACGCTGTAATTGTGATCCAGATTTTATTTTTCTCTTCGTATTAATAATCTTGGTAAGGCGTATAAAAATATTTTCATAATTATGAAAACTATATACTTTGGAAATATTTACGCTATTACTGTTTTATTTAACTTATTGGTTTGAGCAACTTTGGAATATTAATTATTAATCTTATCCCCTTTTTATAAAAATCATTCTCATGAAATTTAAATCGTACAAAATAAATTCTCGCGCTGTTTACTTTTAAAAATGTGACTATTTTTCACCTGATACTAAAACCTGCCTTGTCTTCTGTCTTACTTGATCGTTGTGTTGCTCCAGTGTGACGTTAATTAAAAATACCTACCTACCTACTTCTGTCTTAATTCATTCGTTTCATTTTATTTCTGTAGAAAAGTACAAGAATATTTAATGTAATGTTACTTATGTTATAATAACTTGTTTCTTCAAACTTTTTAATAGTTATATTGAATCTTCATAATTACTATCGAATAGTCAATTCCATGCCAATAGTCGCACTTTAAGATCCAAAGCTTTATCTAAAATTCTTTTTTGTCGTTTAAATTTTTTTACAATTCTGCTTTTAACAGATTTTATTATTATACAATAGTCATTCATCTCATTTTGATATTCTTCATAAGTCATTATCATGTTCAAAACAATACGTTTAAATGTTTTATAAATATTTCCTGTCTTTCTGTTTCTGTTAATGATACTGTACCTGGATCTTTTAAAACCACCGAATAAATAAACATCTTAATATGAAAATTAAATAAGACAATGTCATCATATTTTTGAAAAAAGTAATTTAAGTTTGGCGGACGTCAGTGCAACATATTTTTAAAGGGATTACATAACAGATAAAATTCTTCAATGGGTGAACGGTTATTCGATGTACTTCTATAAAATGAATTATTTGATATTTTAATTATGATTTAGTAATGTATGTACTGCTCTCAAATTACAATATTGCGAATTAGAAACTCGTAGTTCAAGTACAAGTTATAGAACTAACATCAAAATTATACATGTAGCCAGCTTTAAAGAATTCAGTGACCAGTAGGGAATAATTGATATGTTGATGTTATGTTATCTTCGGCAAAACCGTTTGTGACACCATTTTTATTTAGCAGTCTAAATTTGATAATATAGCCCATGGGTAAGATTTAACAAAAATTTCTCAGTAAATAAAATTATAAATATTTAGAAGCGCAACTATAATGAGAAGAATATATACGAAAATATAGTATGCGAATTATTCTGTTAGTTTTTTGTATTCATCATTTACATTTACAGGAAATTGTTATCATTGTTATTATTGACACTTACAGGAAACCTTTTATACATTGAACTAATCACAAGTGTTGGTTTATGGAGCCTTATTTTTCCAAGGCGCGAAACAACGTCAAGTAAACAGACATACATACAAGGAAAATGTCTCTGACACAGAAGAGGAGACCCAGGGAGAAATCAAACCTGCGCAATCTGCAACTCATAGGTTGCTGGCGCATTACTCATAGACCCTGAACTACTCACAGGCCTTTTGCAATAAAGTTATTCGTCTATTTTATCCTATCTTATATGTAAATTACTCGGTTGGTTGGGATTTTTAAGGTTTCATGATGCAAGGGCCATAATTGACCAAGCTGCGCCAAACACAGACGACGTTACGTAATGGACATACACAAGGAAAGCGTTACTGATACAGAAAAAAAAGAAATACACTCGGATAAAAGTCGAACTTGCACCGCCTACTGTTAACCTTTCTTGTGCACATTTCGGTCGTGACTTGAAAATTCCCCGGGAATTCGGGAGAACGATGTTTTAATTTCAAGGAATAAAGTCGTTATGATTTGGTAACGCCTGTATTCATGTATATGTAAATTTATTCTGATGTTGGTGGTGCAACGGGGATTCTGATATTTAAATTGTTTCTTGGATTTGCTGGGATGGGATGTCCAGCCGGAGTTATGATTATTTTCTTTTAAATCTATTGCGTGAATCTGAGGAAGAAGAGGAAGGTAAAAATCAGAAATGTGAGGAAAACGATCGTGGTGAATCATCCAAAACGCTTAAACCTAATTATTTCAGATTGGCAAAGGATTGAAAAACCGCGAAATCCAAGCGATCGAATCGATGTTTATTACTATCCCCCGTTAGATAAAACTAGGTTACGATCAAACAAAGAAGCGAAAAGATACTGTGAAAGGAACATGATCAAATCAAATTTTGTTTTAAATGATTAAAACCAAATTCAAATGTTAAACCTGAGATTGAGTGATAATGATGAAAATAACTTAGATGATCATTTAAATCTAATGATATGTACCAAGAAGATATATATAACCTCGAATTACTCAAAAACTATGAGGACACTCAAAATGTTCCCTAGAAAAACGAGTGGGAAAAGGCCATGTTAGATGAGACAAAAATAATCAATGATAGAAAAGTGTGGGAGTTGGTTGATAAACCACAAAATGCAAGGGTAATAAGTAATACATGGGTTTACACCGTAAAAAAAGATGATGAAAATAAAATTAAAAGTTACAAATCCAGATTGGTTGCTAGAGGGTTTAAACAAAGGTTTGGTAGAGATTATACCGATATTTTTTCACCAGTGGTGAACTTTTCTGTCATAAGATTTCTTTTATTTTACTTGTTTCTATGCTTGGTTGGCAACATGTACAGCTGGATGTAAAATCAGCTTATCTCCATGGTAATATTAAAGAGCGAATCTATGAACCAACCACAAGGATTCGAAAAGGACAATACAAATAAGCTATGCTTATTAAAAATATCTATGTGGTCTTCACAAATCAGGGAGACAATAGCATAATGAGTTAGATAAAATTAAAAAAAACATTGGTTTTGTTAATATTCAATGGTTTAACTGTATATAAAACGAAAGACATTGTATTATTAATATATGTAGATGATATTGTTTATTTTGGTAAAACAAAAAATGTTATTAAAAATGCAGTTGATTTTTTAAAAACAAATAAGACTTAAAAGTACTAGGAAAAGTAAAGCACTTATTAAGAGTGAATTTCGAAACAGTCAAGAACATTACATACTTAAATCAGGGAACTTACATTGATAGATTAATTTAAAAGTTTGAAGAAATACCAAAGAGCTATGTAAATTTGCCTCTTAAAGTTGGCTTAAAATTGCCTATCACGGATGAGGAATCTGAAATTGAAGAGACAGAGTTAATGAAAAAAATTCCTTATAGAACCAAATAGGATGTCTTTCATTTATTTCCTCTAGAAGTAGACCAGATATTGAATATGCTGTTAATAACATGTCCCAATTCTGCAATTGCTATACCGAAGTACATAGGGAAATTGCAAATATTTTTAATTATGTTTGTAACACGAAGATTATAAAATTAATCTGACATCTATTGATAATTCTGGATTAGTTGCGTTTTCAGATGCGAACTGGGGAAGTGAGTTAACCTTTAGATCAGCGTTTCTCAAACTGTGCACCGCAAAACAATTCCCAGTGCTCCGCGAAAAGGTACAACGTTTAAAATTAAAAATATTTTTATTAAACATATTTTAAAGTCTAAAATTAAAAATATCTTTTGCGAAAAAAATGGGACAAAAATATTTGAATATTATGACCTTTTGCGTTATCGATGTGTAAGAAAAAAATGGAGTATAAATCATTTATCACCTATCAGGTGAAACATTGATTATATAAAAAGGTAGTCGGCATTTAATGTGTCAGTTTCTCGTCCGCCAGTCGACAAAACAAATTTACGTCAAAGGGCAACACCAGACAACAGAGAACCAGACAACACGAAGCCAGACAGAGGCTGGATTCACTGTCTCCACGTTTGCAGAAACAATTAGAAGCTTCGACACCTTTCCAGAATTATCGGAAATTTTTTTTATTGCATATAAAACTGGTGGTTTACTCACTTCTCAAATCAGTTGTATTTTAGTCAACATTCAGTCGAGAACCGAGAAATTATAAAGTTCATTATATGTAATTTATTATTTTTGACAATAAATTTTCTGTAGCTTCTCAGATTTTTCGCTTTGATGACAAAATTTCTGTCTTGTGGAGGTTTCAAATACTAAGTTAGTGATACGGGGAATAATGTCGATTTTCTTTCAATGGATCGTTGGCTGGAGACGGGGTCGTTAAAAAACATCAAAACTTTTGCCAAGCCAATTGGAATAGAAGTGGAAGCATCAACATCTAAGAGGTATGTACTCATTTTGGTTTTATTTGATGTTTGAGGGTGCACAGCACCCCAAATATATTAAGATATTTAGTTCTTTTATTTCTTAAAAAAATTAACCGTATTAAATTTAAAAAAATATAAAGTCATGGCTGCAGACTAAAGCAAACATTCCATAATCGAGAAAGTAAGAGAAATAAACAAAATTTTATTATTTATTTGCACTTCAGTTTTATTAGTTTTTCATTTTTTATAATATAAAGCAAAAAAATTAAATCTTTAAATTAAGTAATCTTAAAAAAGTAAAAATGTATTTTGCACTTTTAGTTTTAATGCCGAAAGAAGTAATTTTTGTTTGTAGATGAAATTTCAATTATATAATTTAAAATACCATAAATTGTAAAATCAACAAAAAAATGTTGAGAATTGTTTATTGTTAATAATTCGTTGTTTTGGTTCTTCTCAAACATGTGAAAACTATATGCCCTGTCCATTTTCGTACACCTAGTCCTGCAATCTGTTGACTCTGTCGTTCCTGTATCAAAATGGTTATACTCATTACGATATATTAAAATCTTGAAAAATTAGAATCCCTAAAAATAAAATTTTACTATTCACATATAAGATTTTGCATTATAGGATTTTTTAAAGTTTTCCAGTATTTTCTTTAAAAAAAACCCTCAATGAATCTTTTTAGATGCAATATCTTATTTAAACTTTTTACTGAATTTATGCTGTTGTTATATACTGCTAATGTTCATATTACTTTCTAATTGCAGTGCGGAAGAAGATAGAGGTGTTACTGATGCTGTACAAGCTGGTTTTTCGGATGAATCATTGACTGCGGATGCAACAGAACTTCTTGAACTATCGAACAAGTTGCATAGCTCTAATTCCTCGGATACAAGTTCCACAATTAAAAAAATTTAAAAACGAAAATATCATGATTCTTATTTGAATATTGGGTTCGCTGAGACCACCGATAATAAACCTCAGTGCGTAATTTGTGGCAGTCTTGCCGAACAGTTCATGAAAGCACCCCAAGAAGAATTGTAGTAGATTTTTCACGCACGATTAATGCCCTCACCAAGATTGATCCACATCCGATTGACCAGATGGAAGATGTTATTAAACGCACCGCAGGGAAACGCTACAATTCAAAAACGGATGTAAAATCTTCATTTAACACAATTCGTATTATAAGAAAGGCTGACATTTACAAATCTGGTTTTGTCACTCCAGACGGACATTTTGAATTTCTTCGTATGCCATTTGGGGTCACCAACGGCCCATCAACAATGAGCTATTAAATTAGCTTGAGATCATCTAGCACCACACAATGTTAATACATACATTGACGATCTTTGAACATCGCGCAATGATTTCATCTACCATCTAAAGGTACTCTACAAAATCCTTGAAGCAACTCGCAACGCTGGTTTCAAGTTGACACCAGAAAAGTTGCAATTTGCAGTACCAGAAATCACCCTTTTTGGTCAAATTCTTCCTCAAGATGGTGAACGTCCTGATCCAGAAAGCACAGCCCCAGTTGAACGTTACTCCACTCTGAAATCAATTCACGAAGTTAGAAGCTTCCTTGGATTCGCCAATCAGTTCAGGAAACCTATTCGCAACCATGCTGTAATCGCCAAGCCACTCACTAGTATTCTCTAAGGATTGGAAAAAAGGACAAGCAATACCGCCATTACTTTAACAGATGATCAACAGAGCACATTCGAGACCTTGAAAACTGCGATTACTACCGCTCCCGTTCTTGCCTATTTCAAACAAGGACTCCCCACTTTTGTAGAAACTGACGCATCTTATTCTGGACTAGGTGCATGTTTGTCTCAAGATCAAGATGGCAAGCGCCGTGTCATTGAATACGCTTCACGAACTCTAAAAGATGCTGAGACACGCTATCACAGTAATGAACTCGAGTGTATTGCTGTACACTGGGCACTCACTCAGAAATTTCGCCTATATCTTCTTGGTCATAAGTTCCACCTCATCACTGACAACTATACAACAGCATATGTTATCGCGCAATCTGCAATTAATCGCAAATTTGCACGTTATTTAGTAGATTTGGCACAGTTCGACTTCACAACTATGCACCGACCTGGAAAGGAAAATGCCATCGCTGATCATCTTTCACGTTATCCAACGCCAGTTTGTTTAACTGTTACTGCAAGTCATGAGTCACAAATCTGTGAAAAACAACTAAGAGATGACTTTTGTCAGTATATTTATCGCTTGCTCAAAGAAGAAAAACCAAGTAAAAAGACGATGTCGATCATACGCAATTGCAACATCAATAACAATACCCTTGTACGTTTAAAGGACAATGGATCAAAACGTGTCGTGTAGATAGAGGAACTGCATTTACCGCACGCCACACTCAGCGATTTTTGCAAAAATACGGAATTGCGCAATCTATAACAACACCTTATTTGCCACAAGCTGATAGCATCGTTGAACGAGCCAATGGTATTATTATGTCAATCTTGAGAAAAATGATTGACAAAAATCCCGAAAAATGGGACGTTTTACTGCCAAACGCTTTACTGGCAGTTAGCACCACGAGACAAAATTCCACAAAAAAATCCCCACTTTATCTGCTTCACGGATATGAACCACGCCTTCCCCGTGAACTTCGCATTGCAAGTTTCATCGATGACGCTTCACGCGAAGATCAGCTTGACCTTCTAACTTTAGCCAGGGCCGAAGTCGCAAATAATGTGTATGAAACTCATTTGGATAACAAACGTAGGTTTGATCTCCATTGCCAATCCCATTCATTTAAACCTGGAGATCTCGTGTTATACGACAGGCCGAAACAACGCGATCATAAACTCTCGCCAATGTTCAAAGGACCATTTGAACTTGTCCGTCCAGTCGGGGCCGTATGCTACGAGATCAAGTCTACGACATCTCAAAATAAATTTTTAAAGGTTGTTCATGTGCAACATCTTCGCGCATACTACAAGCGAGATGCGCCAGTCATCGAGGAAGATGACAGGCTCGGAGGAAGAATCAGTGAAGGATCTAGTAGTTGACTACCCCCATGTTCCTGACTATTCTGACCACGAATCGAACTGTTATCTCTTTCGTCACAACCGTCGACCAACCAAAAGATTTGGACAATCAACTTACTAAAACTGTATGTTAATTTAATTTGAACGCTTCAATTTAAAATTTACTGTCTAAATTTCGCATTGAGCTGGGCCGAAAGTAAGGTTCATAATTTATGTCTTTGGGATTGATCCCGGACCGTCACCAATAGCCCATTGTGTTGCTCCAGTGTGACGTTAATTGAAATACCCAACCCCCATAATTTATGTACAATTATTATTAATTATTATTATGAAAGTAAAATGCAATACGTTTCTAAAAACTCAAGTGGCAACGTAGCCTAATAAGAAAACAAACTTCGGAGTACGAATATTCTAGTATCAGTTTTATTCCTGTAGCGCTGTGTTCGTTAAGTAAGTGTTGTCAAATAAATTTGTTGTTTGTTGTAATAATAATCTGTCTCGCACTAAATTTCCTTGTAACTGCCACCACTCCCCTTATAGACTTAAAGGCTGCAAAAGTGATAGACACAATTCCTTTCTCAAATGACACAATCTCGCGACGTATCGGGGACTTAGCAGAGAATGTGAAAGCTACTTAAATTTCTCGTATAAAATCCACTAAATTTTCGCTTCAAATGGATGAATAAACCGATGTTCCTGGTTTGGCAATTCTTATGGTATTTGTGCGCTATCCATATATGGACTCTTTTCAAGAGGATTTACTTCTCTGCAAACCATTACCGACTATCACAAGTGCCAGTGATATATCTAAATTATTAGATGAATTTTTCACGGAGAATAGCATCCTATGGGATAACTGTGTTGATGTATGCACAGATGGAGCGAAAGCTATGACTGGTAAAGTATCTGGTACAATCGCAAAAATAAAAGAAAGAGTCAAGGGGTGCAGGTGCAGCAGTAGCCACTGCGTATTTCACCGTCATGCTCTTGCAATGAAGAAAATGCCAGCTTTTATAAAAGAAGTGCTGGATGAAACTGTTAAAATAATAAATTTTATAAAATCACGACCTAAGAATACCAGGTTGTTCAAAATCTTATGTGATGACATGGGAGTCTGCATACGTCTTTACTTCTTCACACAGAAATAAGGTGGCTCTCCCGTGGTAAAAGTTTAATGCGCCTCTTTGAACCTAGGAATGAAGTCAGAAACTTCGTGAGTGACAATGGTTTTGCTTTGGGAGAGAAGTTGTGTGATGATCGTTGGCTAATGAAATTGGCGTATTTGGCAGATATTTTTACAGAAGTTAATGATTTATGTCTCACTTCAAGGAAAAGCAGTAACTGTTTTTTATGCTACTGATAAAGTGGAAGGATTTAAAAGGAAACTCTGAAGTATTGGGTAGAGTCAATCAAAAACGGAAGCTTGGATTGTTTTCCACTAACAAAAGGATTTGGAGAACTCGAATCAGACATTCCTGCGGATATCTTAAACGAGTTTGAAGTTCATCTCTCGCGTTTGATTGATACTTTGAACTCTTATTTTCCAAAAGGATTGCATGACAACATAAAATAAAACGTTTGGGTTGTAACACCATAATCTGTATCAAAAAACCATCCTCTATGACATCACAGGAATATGAATGCTTGCTTGATTTGACATCAGATACGGCGATAAGATCAAAATTTGAAACTGAGAAATCAATCTCAGATTTTTGGTGTACGCTAAAAGATGAATTTAAAATACTATCAGATAAAGTGAAACTTATTCTCCTGCCCTTCACAACCAATTAGTTATGCGAAACAGGATTCTCCGCATAAGCCACTACTAAAGCAAAAAAAGATCACGTCTCAATGCAGAGCTAGATATTCAGTTGCAACTATCCGAAATTCAGCCAGATATAATCTTATTGTGCAAGTCAAAACAGCCTCACCATTCTCATTAAATTTCTGTTTCACGAAACCAAGTAAAAATCTGTAACAAATGTAATAATGCCAAATTAATAAAATAACAAATTGTGGATCTGCAATATTTGCCCTGAATTTATTTTCAAATGTTTTTTTTCATGTGTGTATTTTCCGTCTGCAATGGGAAATTAGTGCATAAAAAAATTTAAACGGTGAAATCTAATGTCCTGCAAGCTTAAATGACGAAATTACCTTGTATCATCAATGCTATTTTGTCGTTCTATTTACTAAATACAGTATATAGCTGCGAGATAAAATTTAGTGCTTCGCGTTGAATTTCCAATTTCAAAGGTGCTTCGTGACTGAAAAAGTTTGAGAACCTCTGCTCTAGACACTCAATAGGAGGATACTTGATTTTGTTTTGTAAAGTACCCATTGCCTGGAAAGCCAGAAAGCAAAAGTTAATTGCTCTCAGCTCAATGGAAGCTGAATTTGTATCACTGACTGGAAGTACTAAAGAACTTTTATGATTTTCAAATATCGTTCAAGAACAGAATTTAGTTAATTTGGAAAACCTCTTGTATTTAAAGATAATCAATCAGCAATTTACTTTTGCAGAAATGAAGTGGAAAATGCAAAGACCAAATATATTGATAACAAATTTAAATTTATTTAGCAACTTTTGAGTAAAGATAAGTTTATTTTGAAATTTGTAATTTTAAATTTAACTTGCAGATTTCTTAACGAAACAATCTCTAAAGAAAAATTAAAGTATTTTGTTAACAGTTTGTTTCGTTAGTCATGTTACATATGTTATAGATTGTATTTTCAGAGTTAATGCAAGTCAGCGACCGATGGGGCAGTTTGTTAACCTTTCTTGTGCACATTTCGGTCGTGACTTGAAAATTCCCCGGGAATTCGGGAGAACGGTGTTTTAATTTCTAGGAATAAAGTCGTTATGATATGGTAACACCTGTATTCATGTATATGTAAATTTCTTCCGATGCTGGTGGTGCTACGAGGATTCTGCTATTAATTCGTCTCTTGGATTTGCTGGGATGGGATGACCAGCCGGAGTTATGATTGTTTTCTTTTAATTCTATTGCGTCGAGACGACGAAATACACTTTTTTCTTCTAACTGAGGTGATGTCTGCTTTTATTTTGGCAAAACCACTGATACTGCGTACACCTACAACTCGCAAGTTGCTAGCGCTGCGATCGAACCCAATGAGTCACTGATCCCATAAATTACACGGATGTATTGTCTATTACTATAATCCAACAGCACATCCGTTCTCTAACCTACAATGTTCCCTGCACAACTTCAAACCAGTTTTAAACTTCTTGACCAAGATAATCGATCCTAATAAACTGTCAACCAATATATGTGATGATTTAGTCATTATATGTGATGTGGAACAAGAAATATAAACACTACTCGAAAATCTCGTGGCGCTCAGTGGGTTAATAAGTATGATAAATAATGCTTTTATCGAAATCATGTACAGAACAGATACATATATATTTAACAATTCCATTCAGAAAAATGAACCTTTCAGATATTTCTTTATAACCCATACTGATGTAAAAACAGGTTCGTTTTGTAATGTAACTCTGAAACTGAATATGTGGCATTTGCATGCTTAGTAAACTTTAATATAGCTAAAACAATTAAAAATGTCTTTCTAACTGAAAACCACACCAGTTCAACACATCGGTTACATTATATTTTATATTATTTTTGTTTGTTTCTTTCTATAGAAAGAAACTCTAAACCGGATTTGCAGCTAAAAACAATCTCATCACCATGCTCTACGAAGTATCTTGGTTTCTCTTTCTGACGGCATGGTGGACTGCCTCGCTGACTGTGGGCCTGCCACTAACCTTGTTGATCAAGTTCAACACATCAGTTAGAAGGAAGTTCTTTTGTTGGTTTCTGGTCAACATCGCCGGACGTCTCTACCAGCCCCGGTCCATGCCCTGGAGGAGGAAGGCCTTCGATATCCTGAAGTCAAATCTGGGAAAACGGGACAAAAATGTTCCCTTGGAGGTCATGGAGATCGGCGTAGGTGAAGGTGCCAACCTCAAGTGCTACCCCGAGAACTGCAACCTCACCGTCCTGGATCATAATAAATGGTTCGAGGGCTACTACCACGACAACAAGAAGAAGTTCTCCCACATCAACTACAAAGAGACAGTGATCTGTCCAGCTGAGAACATGCACTGCGTGCCCGACAACTCTTTGGATGTGGTGGTGTCCACGTACTTGCACTGCTCGTGTCAAAATTCCGATAAGGTGCTGCAGGAAGTGAAACGTGTCTTGAAGCCAGTAAGTATATTCTTTACCTCTTCGAATACGTAAAACTTTCTTTAATCCTTTATGTTCTACCTTAATGATTTTAATCGGATTGTACTATGGATAGTTTCACTTGGGTAGCAAAATTAACAATGGATAGTTTTGCTTTTAAATGAGTTCTATAGTGTGACTCATACGAGAAAGTAGTCAACTATGAATCAGTCGATCTTTGAAAAGATGTGAAGCTTTGTTAGGATAAAGTTGCCATACAGGAAAGCATGAGTGGTGATCGCTGTGACTGGTTTCTTCCTGACAACGCATTATCACTGCTGTCGCTTTCGGGACCGAATGATAAACTTAGAACCAGAATCCGCAATACAGATGCCAATTGTAAAAGATTTGCTTACGTTACTGCCTGTCCTCTGATATAACTAATCTACCAACCATCTAATAGTTCAAAACCACCTGAGTCGATGGGGACCGGGGTGTCTACCGGGAGCCGAACTATAACATAATAATACTTTTTTATTTATATAGATTATTTTCTATAACTATTATTATAACCAGTAATTCTTTTCTGTAATCAGCCTCATACGTTAAATGGAAGTACCACTTTTTAACACCTAATCTTTGCATCGATCTAAGCAAGAAATCGCAAACAAAGATTTGTAAGTATAAGATTGTAGACAAAGATTTGCTCCTAGCTAAATATTTGTCTATGATCTTGGATACTTGATATGACAATGGTTTTGACACTAAAATGAAACAAATTTTAAATCACGCTCAAATTTGAATTTTTCAATGTGAAAACACTTTAGTATACAGTAGAGGAAATAGCTGCTTACCTATTTCGATAAAACTTAGTGAACAATTCCTGTATCTCCGTCATAACTAGGTTTTCAGATGAACACATTTTCGAACTAATTTCTCTGCCGATGGTTTTCTGTTTACAATATGAAGGGGGTACATCGTCGAAATAATGTACTGAAAAAAATGCAATGTCTTTAGTAGCAGAAGCTCATATTAATTAAATAACACATTCTATAACATAATTAGACAAACTTTTTTGTCTCAACGCTCCCTTTTCATAGACAATTTTTCTCGCTCCCTCTGAAAAACTATCACAAATAATGAATTGCAAGTGTATCTGTTTCTATAATGTTTTGGGTTTCACCAAAACGTCTATTTAGCTGCGTGTAATTTTAGACTTTCATAAAGATAATTGGGAAATAAAACAGCTTGGAATTGAAATATAAAGCAATTTATTAAAATTATACAATAAAAAATAAATTAGAAACAAAAAGCTTGCTCACTATTATTACAAATTAATATTCATTAAAATCAAAATTAATCACTAATATTTGACTTTATTCAGTTCTATTCTCGTCAGCAGCTTCCTTAAATCTTCATGATCAACTATTTGCAGTATCCACATTTTAGTAAAGACAATTAATTCCAAATTAAATCCACGTTTAATTAGACAGGATGATGGAAATGCAATCAAAATTTTAAATCTTAAATGCATGTAAATACATGCTTACACCCGATTGTTACGACCTTTGTCTTGTTTTTACACTGATCAGTTTTAACTTACATTTTACAACATAATTATTGCGACAGTGCATCACTAATAGGTGTGTCTGTATGGTCAAATGGATAAGTGTTTTGCTTAAAACATTTGAGGTAACAAATTCTTTTAGTATCTTATTGCACACTCCTGCCCTCCCCCTATTTACCATGTGTCCAGCATTACCACCCAAGATTTCTTTAGCGCCCACTTCGGGAAACTATGTTCTATAACTTTACTAAGCATTGATATTTCTGATTCTTGGTATTATATTTTTTAATGCTGTATAATACGACACTTTTCGACAATCAAACAAATTTGCACCAAGTGGAAAGACGCGACCCTATCCAATTAGAAACATTGACTCTAGCTCAAGTGTCACCAAACGTCTTTGACCGTCCACCCCGTCAAGAGTTTCTTGACTTCTTATCGACCTCTTCTAACTTACTATTTTGAAATTATAATAACAAGCGCAAAAAAGACGCTTATATGAGTTTTGAGATTGCTTATTTTATAGTTACTGTGTTTATTGCATATATATGCCAAGACTTAATCATTTCCCCTCCCCACCTACCTCCGAAAGGCGATGGACCTCTTTACTTGAGGCGGCGGAGGACACAAACGCTGAAGGGAGTGAAGAGGCTTGATCCAGCTGGCGGCGGAGAGTCTTCAGTTTTTTTTAGTTCGCCTTTCCCCATTCTTCTTAGAACACTCAATCATATTCGCATTCCGAGAGCGATCTTTTAATTGGTTGCGTTCTCGTCACTATGCTCTGATTGGAACGCGATGGAAACGTTCAAAGAAAGCAGAGCGGGAAAATAATTCATTCTAACTTGAGAACATTGGAATTTTCGTATGGAGTTGGAAGCGAGAGCGAAATGGCGCATGACCTGTGTGGCTGATCGTGCATCTTAAGAACAGGAGACCTTAGTGGCTCCATATTAATCCTCTGTGGATAAAAATTGTTAATTCTTCTGAATGTGGACTCCTCCTGAACATCACTGCTAAATTAAATATTTTCGTAATAAATGTTATGTGTTAGTAAAAAGTAGAACTCTTCCTGTCAATCAACTGTTCCTGTTCTATCAAACTTCTAACATATATATTGGTTTAAAGTCAGGGGGATATGTTTTTGTTTTTAGACGTCCTTCTTAACATTACATATTTAATAGGAGGGATAAATAATATGTAAAATTTAATTTAGACAACAAAATAACAATCATACCATCTCCTTGTCTCTATTTATATGTCAATGTGAAAGGTGTGCTTCGTGATTCGACAAGATTAACAATGCTAAATTCAAAATTAGTAAGTTTCTGTCTTAAATCTCCACGTAATTATATAAATAGTTTCTTTCTGTTTTGTTAAAATGGAATTAACATGGTTGAAACCAGTTTCAACCATGTGCGAGTTTGGAAATGCAATTAAAAATGGGAGTACCATTCCAGAAAGTTTTGGATATTTTTCTACAGCATTTATATTCGTCCAAAAGTAATTTAGTCCTATTTTTAAAAAGCGTCTTAGCTACAAGATCAATTGACAATTCGATAAGTACATCCTGTAACATTCGATATTTTCAATATCCGATTCCATTTTCCTATCGACCCCATCCCCCTAATATCGACCCGTGGTGGTCGATATTAAGGGGTTGATTGACCACTTTGACGACCACTGCTCCAGCTTCAGTAGTACTCTATTTTGGCGCGGTAAGCATCAAAAATGTGCAATTTGGTACCTATAACATGCCGTAACAATTAGTAAGGAAGAAATTTCCTTGCATATTGATTACTCTTGTAACCCTACTATACTTTGAATGCCACATTTGGTTATTGTTAAACTTTAAATTAGTTTACTTATGGACGAAAATATGAACTATAATGTATAAATTAATTGTTATGGATATAATTTGAGTGTATGAATTATAATTGAATAGTTCCAGCGCAATGGAATTTCTCTTACAAAACTTTTAGTTTTGTACTTAAGGGTAGTAGGTATTTAATTAACGTCTCACAGGATCAACACAATGCGCTAGTGACAATGGTCAGGGATCAATCCCGAAGGGAAAGAACCATGGACAAAGCCTCGTAATTTTGAACCACAGTCAGAACACTTGAGAGCTGGCACCCCACTCTCCAAACTTCAACCCACGCCAACGTGAAGACATTTAAGGACACGACAGATTTAACTTGCACCACCCCCGTGTACACGACCTCTTTGTCTGGACGTTTCGAACTCGTAACCCTCCGGTTACTAATCCGTTGCTCTTTCACTTGGGTTACCGCGGCCCCTTTGTACTTTCGCGAGCGAATAGTCTCGTGAGAATCATCGGTTTTAAATCACAGATTGAAAGTATAATTATGTGTGTTTCTAGAGAAGTACAGTAAAAACTTCTGTTATAAATATAGTTTAAAGTGTTTTGAACTAACCATACTCGACATTACGCAGCGAGTAGGCAATTGTGACTGGTGCTTCCAAGATATAAGGTGATATTTTGATATAAATTTGAAATTGGGCGTCGAAATTGTATGTTATAGTAAATTATGTTTATGCTCAATTTGGTATGAAGATGACCCCTGAAGAACATTGACGTACAAAAATTAACAGATGTTTTTTCTATTCAAATGGTGTTTTTGAATTTCTCTACTACGATCGATACAAAGAATTAGCGGATGGCCTGGCTAAGGCCAGTTGTGAATTATACCAGCCATGTTCTCCTAATGAATACCATACAGTAGGAAGTTTTAAAAATACAAAAATCAAACATTTCCAACTTAATTTTTAGAAATACAAAACAAAAGAATAAGATTGAAAATTGGTAACGTCTTAGTTGCCGCAAGATCTACTCTCACTGGACACGACTACCTGCAAAATTATCTTTACCGTATTGGTTTGCCAGACTCTTCACCTTGCCCTCTTTGTGACAGACATGACAGGAATCCACCTCGATAGCTATCTTGATCTTAATGATGGCGTACTCAATAATACTGCTGATAGAGATCCATATTTTATTGATGTATTTATATGGCTTTAATACTATCTTGGACAGCCAGATAGACACGGTGAAAAGCCTGATGTCTATCTTAGGTAGATTAGTTGTTTTAAGGTTTTATGGCAAAAGGGTCATAATTGTCCAAGCTGCGCCAAACACAAGACAACGTCAAGTGAAAGGGAAAAATAGTGATTAAGGAATAGAGTAGTGGGATGAAAGCTGAAAAAGATCGCTTGGGTATCCCGATCCAGCAAAAGAGGAAAAAATTTCACTTCACCATTCAAAAAAGCGGTTCGTTTATTTGTCCGCAGCTGTGCTCATAAGGGCTTGTAACGTTTCAGGTCTCTAATTAGGCGTAGGAATGTTAACAACACAATAAAATATCTATTTAGAATAGAGGAATTTCAATATTATTTACATATTCATAAGATTAATTGAAAAGTATGAGGGTCAGCTATTAACCATCGAATCTGCCAAGGAACCAGGAGGCTCGCCCAAGTATGAGAGCCTGAAGGATGCGACTGCTCCCTTTCGTGGTTTCAATCTACTCTGATCTGATCTTTTGAGAGGGAGTTCGTTTCAGTCATGGAATGTTAATCCCGGTGTTTCCACGCCATCTGCAACGGAAGGTCATGAGAACTTCCACAGCTTCCCGACCCGAGGACAGATTTAATGTCTTTCTGGCTCGGGTTTCCACAGAGCTGTAGACAAGTGTTTTCTGGGGTGGCCCGTCTGCATTCCTCTGAAAGAGAGGCCCAAGATAATTTAGGTGTTGACAACTTGTTTTTCAGTCGAGGGAGATCTGAATTTCAGATGTGGGAAAGCCAGACCGACTGGTACAGGCTATATCAAACATTTTTCATTTTTTCAGGGTGGCAAATATGTATTTCTGGAGCACGTCAAATATCCGAATGGCGATTTCGGATTATTCCTCCAGCGCTACATCATGCCCATCTGGTATTTGTACTTTGACGGTTGCACTCTGGATAGAGATACTGGCGCCAAGATCAAGAGGGCCGGCTTCAGCGAAACCATCTGCGACAACGTCCTCGTCAAGGACTGGTGGATGTACCTAGCAAGGCACGAGATCATTGGAATTGCAACAAAATAGTTTATCTGTTACATTCTAATTAATTAAGATATGTTAGATTCAATTACAGAGTTTGGCGCTTTTGCATTGCTTTGAATGTAAGAAAAAGTTGCTAAATATGTAGTTCGTAATGTTCTCGTTAATCATGTGTGTGCAGTACTCATTTTTAAATCATATATGTTTACTTTATAAAAATCCAATTATAAAAACAAGTTCCTGTGTGTTTATTTGTGCATGGTATATTTATTTTTAAGAGAGTATCAGAGCGGGGTTGCTAAGAAATATTTGGAAATTTTAAGAAATTTGTGCTTGCCGTGTCTTCGCAATAACCAATGATAGGTTTCTCGCAATGCACAATGCTTGAAAGAAATATTTTCTTTTTCTACAGCATTCATATATTTTGTTCCAAACTCAAGAAGAAATTTTTTTTTTTCAGACTCACCGCCTTCCAGCTCGCCTAAAAAAGGCTTAGAGCTGTTTCTTGGGAAGCTGGGGTTGATATCCACCGTGACCACGAAAGAGGGCAGCAGGCCAACCAAACCACCCGGGGGGAGAGCAACGGCCGACGTGCGGCCCCGGCAACCAGAGCACCACCACTTATTGAACAAAAATTTAAAATTTACAAACTAAGCCAACAGGGCAGATAACAGAGCGAAAACATATAACACATAATAAATATCAAATAATAAGACGACCGGTGGCAAACCACCGGTTTACAGGGACGATAATGACCACACAGATTGAAACATGAAAACACAAATTATAATGGAATAATATAATACAAGAATGAACAAAGCGACATAGGAAATTAAAATATTGAATTATGAATCTGGATATAAATACGTGAGGGTGAAAATGTTATATTGAATTTTATTATTTTAAGAATCATATATTAGCATAGGGGAATTAAAAATCAGGATGCCACAAATAAGAGCTCAAACTGAGAGCGGTGGGCAGTTAGCCACCTCTCCAGCTGCCACCATACATGTTTTAAGTTTAGTCATGGATGCCGAGTTTTTTAATACACTGGAGAGCCATATGGGTTTATTGAACACCGATGGCTCCCCCAGGTGATAATTTGATGTGTTAATGCAGCTGAAGAGATAATGGTCTGCATCGCCCACCAACCCACAGGCGCAGATGTCAGTGCAGCTAATATGGAATCTTTTTAAATAACTCATGAACGGGTCATGACCCGTTAAAAAACCATATGACATATCGGTTCGTGACGAGGGAGGTAGTACTGATCTCCGGCATGAACTCCTTCAGCCGGCGACCAGACTTCGATTTATTGTGGTGTTCCTGCCACTCAAGAATCATACGATTCCTAAATATTTTTTTTTAATATATGAAAGAGGGGCAGAGGAACATCCAATCTCTCGCCACAATGAGCGGCCAGCTTCGCGTGTTGGTCAGCCAGCTCATTACCATCCACCTCCACATGAGCTCGAACCCAACTCAGGCTAAAAAGGTTAGCGTTTCACAACTAGAAGTTTCAGTCAAACTATCTTAATTAACACTTCATAAAAACTACGTGATACAAAGTGATGTAAAGAAGTGATGATTCCAAATACGTAACTTAAATAAATTTATTTATTTATAAGTACATAACTAAGAAACGTTAAGATTATTGACTGCTTTATCTTTTGGAGGAAAGTCGAGATTTCTTATAGTGTGATCTGCATTATTAGTATTAGCAAAAATTTGGTGAATAATGAGCTTTGTGGAATCCTGAAAATAGAGATGATATTGTGAGTAATAAATGAACAATTGATGTTCTCCCTTAGACTTTCATTTATTTAGTATTCTTTACCTTATTTCTACAACATACACTGCTGGCCACCGTAAATGCAACACCCTGAAGGAAGCATGCAAATAATATGAAATTTACAACATGCATTAGCGGAGGTGAGATATGCAAATGATTAGAATTTCAGCGCAGACGCACATCACGCGCGCCTGTGGCGCCACTTCAAAGCGCTATTTAAGGCTTGGAGATTTCGACGATTTCAAGTACGGCAATTGTGTTTTTCTTGTGGTTTTTTCAAAAAAACGATCAATTATGCCTCGTAGAAAACAGCGATCATCTTTTGATCAAGTATCCGAGTTCGACAGAGGAAGGATAGTGGCCTACCGAGATTGTGGATTATCTTTCAGGGAAATCGGTAGTCGTGTTGGACGAAACCAAACAACTGTAATGCGGATATGTGATCGTTGGATGCAGGAGGCTACGACGGACCGACGTGTTCGATCGCATCCACCTCAGTGCACCACTTCACGTGATGACAGGCATATTGTGCGTATGGCAGTGACGGATCGCTCAGCCACATCACGAACCATAGCACAGCACATTCAGTCTGTACCGCATCATCCAGTGTCTGCGCGTACCATTCGACGCCGTTTACAGCAGAGTGGTCTGTCCGCAAGACGTCCATTGCTTCGTCTACCCTTGACGCAGAACCACAGACGTTTCCGCCGCCAATGGTGCGATGAAAGAAGGATGTGGAGGGCAGAATGGAATGAAATTGTCTTTACTGACGAGTCACGCTTCTGTCTGCAACACCACGATGGTCGGATTCGAGTCTGGAGACACCGTGGAGAGAGGATGCTGAACAGCTGCGTTATGCACCGCCACACTGGTCCTGCACCGGGTATTATGGTATGGGGCGGTATTGGATATCACTCTCGCACTCCTCTAGTACGCATTGCCGGTACTTTAAACAGCCAGCGCTACATCTCCGAGGTGTTGGAGCCAGTTGTCCTTCCTTACCTTCAGGGCTTGCCCACAGCCATATTTCAACAGGATAATGCGCGACCACACGTGGCACGCATTGTCCAAGGGTTCTTCGCCAATCGCCAGATTCAATTGCTTCCCTGGCCAGCTCGCTCTCCGGATCTTTCGCCGATAGAAAACATGTGGTCCATGGTTGCTCAACGATTGACCCAGAATACATCCCCAGCTGCCACACCAGATCAACTTTGGCAACGTGTGGAAGCTGCTTGGTCTGCTGTACCCCAAGAACACATCCAAAGTCTCTTTGAATCAATGCCGAGGCGTGTGGCAGCGGTGATCTCCAACAATGACGGCTACTCTGGCTACTGATTTTGGCAGGAACCACACTTCACAGAAGTCTATAAATTGAATCATTTGATACTTGGTCAACATGTTATCTACAAAATAAATTTTGTTGTGATATCTCTTGTCTTTCTTGGTGTTGCAATTTGGGTGGCCAGCAGTGTATAAGAAACCGGGCAATTGAGCACCAAAATATTAAAATAACTTAAATTATTTCACTTAGACCTTCCTTTAAAAATGACAAAAATTCCGTATCCAAACTCGTTATGTGATTGCACTTTAAACTGTTCAAGAAGTAAAATTGGCCCTTAAATCATTTAGTTGTTTAAGTCATTTAAAAATCATTTGAATAATTGGTCAATTAATACAATTTTGTTTGACGTCAATCATATCCGTGCATCCGTATTCAGAAATAATAAGGGGAAAAATTCTTTTCACTAACAAAGCACACTAAATATGTTTCTCCAGAAGAAATCTGACCTTCATGCAAAGAAAAATAATTTAGTAGATTTCTTCAGTCTAGAGATTATCACATTTTGACCTAGAAAAACTGAAAAACTCATATCTTGAAATTTTTGACTTAGTATGTACTTGAGGCCGAAGAAATATATATTTCACTAACATAAGGTGCAGAAAAATAAACATATAATGTCGAATGATAACAAACATGTATAAACAATGTACAATGCCTTTAAAAAGTTAAACCCGAAATGCAAATTTTTGAATACCGTTCATACGCTTGAATTTTATGGAGTGAAACTTTTCTGTTGTCTTTGAATGGGATATGGAAATACAAAATCACCTTCCAAATTACATGTGGCTTTACGTCGCGTATCAAAATTAGACATACGCAATATAAATAACGCGTTCATATCCAATGGTGTAATGCTCGAAGAAAATTCTTCGCTATGCTTTAGGATTGATTTCAATTGGATTTTCTTCATTACTGCTCTGAGAAAGCATTTGGAAGATTCCCAACGCTAACGAGCTGTTGGGAAGCTTGAGGAAGACAATCCATTAATGAGGAAGTAAATTTCTTTGCTTTGGTTACTCCGTCATTTTGCGTTTGTGAAAACAATTCCATATATGTGGAACGGTGAGTCACATTGAGATATATTTCCAGACGTCCAAGAGTTACTTCGTTCGACGACCAATACATAGTATAAGTTGTCAACGCAATCTGCGAACGTTAGTGCTGTTCAAGTGCTTGTATTCACAACTGTAATGAAGACCGATATTCTATTGTACTATGGGGCGAAGGCTACGTGCAAAAGGTCCTTTAGTACCAAGTGTGTGTTCTTTTATGACCCAAGGCCAAAGAAGTTAGATTAAAGTGGTTCCGTGAACGTGTGACTTGGACCCAAGTACAATGTTATGTTCACAGATGAATCGAGATTTGTCTTAGAGTCGGTTAATAAAAAGGTGAGGTTCTGAAACGAAAAAACACGCGCAACTAATCCACTAACATCATTGAATAGTGTGTATTTAGTCCTGGTAGTGTGATGATATAGGCTAAATTATCATTGGAATAGCGAACTGACTTGCACGTGTTCACAGGCTATACTGTGACGAGCGAAGGCTAACGGTGCCAAGCAGAAGACCTAAGTCAACTTGTACCCCATGTGAGACTTTTCTTTTTGTACAGCAATCGACCCAATTTCCCTTTCGATGGACGCTAACACTATTCCACGGAGTAGAGTACCCTGAGAATGGAGATACTGTTCGAATGCTAATGCCAGTTAGATTTACCGCCACTCTAAAAAATTCTTTGACAGCCTAATTACAGGCGGCTGTGAAAAATCTGGAAGATTGAAATCAGTACAAAAAAGAAAAGAAAATTCGAAAATAGACTTAAACATTAAAAAATATCGAGCCGACTTTAAATGGGATGTAATTCAAATGAACGATCTGAAGCTAATCGTGGTAACGTGACTAAAGCTTGCACTTTCTGTCAAGCATTATTGGAAGAAAACTTTACACCAGCAAGAAGCGCACGAAATGTTGCTTAACCATTCTGTCATTTTTTTGAGGTACGAACATCGATGCTTTTTGCATCATATAGGGATTTAAACAAGGTCAGTGCTGCCGTCAATAGATATAAGTAGTAAAGGAACCTTACTGCAAATGTTTTTTGTGTGTGGGTCTGCTGACATTAATTTTTTTCATCTTTACAAATATTTTATAAGAAAAAATAAACACGCAATATAAATGACAAAAATTTTTATGAACCTTGAAAGTGTGTATTTAGATAACATTGCCACACGTCTATGCATATCAATGCCTCCAGCGAAGAAGATTGCTGTTTGAGAAACTGACCTTATCCTTCACCTCATTGACGTACTTGCAGAAAATCTTTGGGCAGGTGGTTGGGCGCTGCATAAAAGATGTCGCAGTCAGTCCTATCTGAATTTCGGTATATTGAAATGCTTGCATTTGCGGTTTGATGAAGAGCGTTCTTGTCGTGAAGGATGATTAAAGCACCCCTGGTAGTTTAGACCTTCACATTGATTTGCCTAACCTTGAGTTCTATTGCAATATCTTGGATAGTTTAGTGTTATGATAGAATATCAATCAGTATTATCGATTAAGTTATGCTAATAGACCTAATCTGTGTAGATATGCGACCTCCTCGCTCTGGAGCAAAACAACGGGCTATTGGCGACAATCCGGGATTAATCCCGAAGAGACAAATCCGTGAAGAAGATATTGCCAATCTTTTGACGATGACGAGATCTAGATCTGGTCAGTTTTCTTTTAATGGCGACATAACTCGTCCATTAAGATCTGGTCAGTTTGGATAATGACGAGATACATCGCCGAGAAAAAACCACCAAGAGGGTTAAATAAGCATTGCCTTTAATGCTTTTCTTGACTGTTTGCAAATTTTTAACGCACCCAAACAAGTATTGACTACATGATTTAAGAAACTGCGATTTACTATGATATAATTTATTTCAGTGAAATCAGTTCGGGGAGGATTCGACCACAGTGGGCTTTCCCATCTTTGATGAGTTTTTTTAAGTATTCTAATGTAAAAAAATATGCTAATTCATAAGCATCTTTTATTACAATCACAAAAAGAACTAACAAAGGAACCTACAAAGAACGAATCAATATGAAATTAATAATATCGAAATATTAAATGGACATACTTTAGTCCCTCTTCACAGCCTTGCATTAACAGGGTAAGTGCGTCCATTGAATATAAAACGTGTCTGGTATTAAAGTAAGAATTGTCACCTGATGGAAACGAGTAAAGTTTAGTGGGTTGGATTTGATGGCGCAATTTATGCGGCCAAGCTGCGCCAAACACAAGGGAAACCACATCAAGTACACACGGAAAGTTTTTCTTTCACAAGAGAGAAATGGTATCGAATCTGTCACGCCTACAACTCGCAGTCTGCTAGAATAGTGGGCAAACTCACTAAACCATAGAAATCGAGGAAATGTATGGAGACCTATTGATTAGTTTCATTGCTAGAGTTTTCTTCTTGCTTATGGGGCCGCCATGGCTTAGTTGGTATGTGCTAGCAAAATGCGAATCGTCAGAGGCGCTGGTTCAATTCCTCACTGGGTGTATTTCTCTCTCTTATGTGAGTGAAACTTTCCTTGTATTTGTATGTCCGTTACTTGATGTTATCTGTCTTGTATTTGATGCAGCATGGTCTGATATGGCCTCTTGCGCTATAAAATCCAACCATCCTTATTGCCTATGTGTCGATATATTTGTCCGAGTTGACAAACTGGGGCAGCTTGAACCTTGTGCCAAAAAATTAAAAAACTCGTTCAATCCTGAATTGACAAATATCTGAATCCCATAGGAATTCTATTAGCAAAATCCAAGCTCCACATAAAACGAATCACTAAGATACAATCATTTAAAATTAACTCTAAATTTTAAAAACAAAAAATTAACATATTTTTGCATTTTCGCTTGTTAAGAAAATCAAGTCACCAGTATATCTTTAAAAATTGTTTTAAAGTGGCTGATCAAATGCATCAGAATTTCTTAACCTTAGTGAGACCGCGGCCAGGTGAATTCTTTTTTAATGAGCAGAGGGATCCGGACCCAATACATTTACTCTATAAAGAGCTAACCATAAAGAGTATTAGCTCACTTATGTATTTGTTGTGAATTGTTGACAAATGTAAAATTACATTTAAATTAGTTATCAATCACTGGATTAATGAAATCTTGTTGGGTATAGTAGTTTCCTCAGGCCAACATCATTAAATTTATTTGTGTTCATTTTTATTGGCATACCTCATTCTGATTTTCAAATATTTACATCCATTGCTTCCCAAACACCTTCCATACACCAAAATTAAACAAAGTCTCTCGTCTCTTATTCATATTAAAATTTAAATATATAGACTTATTACTTTTAAAAAACTCACGTTATTCGGGTTTTGAAGCAAGCAAATACTCACAGCAATGCGAGCTTGCAAAGAAACAGTGAAAAAAGATTTGAGAACCAGTTATGGTACGGGGAAACTGCCTTGCTCATCAATTTCTGTGGAAAAATTTTTCTTTGCATTTCTTAGCTCATTGGTCTACGGTTACTTTTGCTACACGAGTGTTATTTAGATATTCTGGGTCTGAGCTTTTTGACACATTGGATTGTTATTCTCCTCAGAATACTTCAACCAAAATTATTAATTCATAAAAATGCTTAAAAAATGACCTCTAAAATCCCGGAAAAGCTCTCACGGCTCGGCGGTTGAGAAATACTGAATTAGATAATAGGTACTTTCAATATTAGATATGCATCCTTCTCACTCATGGATTGATATAATGTTTCCTTAAAATGCAAATACTTCTCGACAGGATGGCGGCGGCCTTCTAAACTATTGTCGAATTCTACAGAAGAGGTAAAAAGGATTTATCATACCTTTGGACTTGAGATACTTATCTTGAGTACATATATGGAAACGTATGCATTTATGAGCGGTATTGAGATAATTCATGGATAAACTTGATTAACTTTATTTCCTCTTCATAAACAGGTAGATATTTGAGGAAGAAAGGTGCTTCTGCTATTGAATTAACACATGCATTTATGAAAATAATATTGCAGAAAAAACATCCCAACTCATCTGAAAGGGTAAGACCATTTCTTTTACTTTATTTACCCCAGAAGCACAACGGACATTATTTTGATATTAAATACTTCTTATTTTATTCTAAATTGATTTGATCGCGAAAATACTCTTTTGGTTATATTCGAGACAGCTATTAAGAGTTGCAGTTTGTTCTGTTATTTAATTTCTGAATAACAACGTGAAAGATCGAAACTATTCAAGCGATTATTTAACGCATCGTTTCTTAATCTACGTTCTTCGTCAGAGTACCAAAACACAGAGAAAATGAATTACAATTGCATTACACAAGGGATGCACACGTATCCCTTGTGTAAAACAATCAATTTTATGAAAAATTTTACCAGATTAGATTGGCAATCCCAAATCGAAATCAAACGATCTGACAAGAAATTTGCTTTCTTTTCTTGATTGATTGTTTTATGCTGCAAGGGCCATATTTAGCCAAACACACTAGGCAACTTAAAGTAATGGGCATACGAACAAGAAATGCTTGTTTTTCTAACACAATAGAGATATATACACCACGGTACGTGAGAAGAATGGAACCAACGCCACCAAAAGTTCTCAGGTTGTGTTAGTGCAGTGGGCAAAACCTCTGAGTCACGAAGAACCTTTCTTTTCTTGAGTTTTGTTGACACGGAACACTTAATATCACTTCAAATGCTAATATTCGATGAAACATTCAATAAAGGGTCAGGTTTTTTTTACATGAGGTGATTAACTTCAGATCTTATGTTCTAGAGTATTCCATACAATTAAACATTTTTTTATATTCGAACCAATTACTTACATACGTGAATGAATCAAAGACGACGAGAGAAGCGAAAACCAATATACAAGGCACGCATGAGATAAAATCCTTAATCTGCACACAACTTGATGCTCTCATAATACTCTCTCAATATACATAAATTTAAATGCCACTCTTTAATTAATATGGATTTTATTTGCTGTAAAAGTTTTGTTACTGATATAGGCCTACGCTTTAATTGTGATCCAGATTTTATTTTTCTCTTCATATTAATATTCTTGGTAAGGCATATAAAAATGTTTTCATAATTAGGAAAACTGGATACTTTGAAAATATTTACGCTGTTACTCTTTTATTTAACTTATTGGTTTGAGCAACTTTGGAATATTAATCACTAAACTTATCCCATTTTTATAAAAATTATGTTCATGAAATTTAAATCGTACAAAATAAATTCTCGCGCTATGTTTACTTTTAAAAATATGACTATTTTTCACCTGATACTAAAACCTGTCTTGTCTTCTGTCTTACTTTATCGTTGCGTTGCTCCAGTGTGACGTTAATTAAAAATACCTACTTACCTACTCCTGTCTTAATTCATTTGTTTCATTCTATTTCTGTAGAAAAGTACAAGAATATTTAAAGTAATGTTATTTATGTTATAATAACTTGTTTCTTCAAACTTTTTAATAGTTATTTTGACTCTTCAGAATTACTATCGAACAGTCAATTCCATACCAATAGTCGCACTTTAAGATCCAGAGCTTTAACTAAAATTCTTTTTTGTCGTTTCAATTTTTTTACAATTCTGCTTTTAACAGATTTTATTATTTATACAATAATCATTCATCTCATTTTGATATTCTTTATAAGTCATTATCATGTTCAAAAGAATACGTTTTAATTTTTTATAAATATTTCCGGTCTTTCTGTTTCTCTTAATGATACTGTACCTGGATCTTGTAAAAACCACCGAATAAATAAACATCTTAATATGAAAATTAAATAAGACAATGTCATCATATTTTGGAAAAAAAGTTATTTAAGTTTGGCGGACGTCAGTGCAACATATTGTTTAAGGGGATTACATAACAGATAAAATTCTTCAATGGGTGAACGGTTATTCGATATACTTACTTCAATAAAATGAATTATCTGATAGTTTAAGTATGATTTTGTAATGTATGTACTGCTCTGAAATTACAATATTGCGAATTAGAAACTCGTACTTTAATCACAAGTTATGGTAGTAACATCAAAATTATACCTATAGCCAGCTTTAAAGAATTCAGTGACAAGTAGGGAATTAGTGATATGTTGATGTTACGTTAACTTCGGCAAAACCGTTTGTGACACCATTTTTATTTGGCAGTCTAAATTTGATATTATAGTCCATGGGTATATTTAACAAAGATTTCTCAGTAAATAAAATTATAACTATTTAGAAGCGCGACTATAATGAGAAGAATATATATGAAAATAAAAGGTTCGAATAATTCTCTTAGTGTTTTGCCTTCATCATTTACATTTACAGAAAATTCTTATCAGTGTTATTATTTACACTTATAGGATACCTTTTATACTATTCACAGGTCTTTTATACTATTCACTGTGAACTATTCACAGGTATTGGGTTTATGGAACCTTATTTTTCCAAGGCGAGAAACAATTTCAAGTAAATAGACATACATACAAGGAAAATGTTTTTGACACAGAAGAGAGAAATACACCCAGGGAGAAATCGAACCTGCGCAACCTACAGCTCATAGGTTGCTGGCGCATTACTCATAGGTCCTGAACTACTCACAGGCCTTTTGCAATAAAGTTATTCGTCTATTTTATTCTATCCTACACAGTAAATTATTCGGTTGGTTCGACGAAATACACTTTTTCTTTTAACTGAGGTGATGTCTTCTGCTCTTATTTTGGCAAAACCACTGATTCTGCGTACAACTACAACTCTCAAGTTGCTAGCGCTGCGAGCGAACCCAATGAGTCACTGATCCCGTAAATTACTCGGATGTATTGTCTATTGCTATAATCCATCAGCACATCCGTTCTCTAACCTACAGTGTTCCCTGCACAACTTCAAACCAGTTTTAACCTTCTTGACCAAGGGAATCGATCCTAATATTCTCTCAACCAATACATGTGATAATTTAGTCATATGTGATGTGGAAGAAGCAATATAAACACTACTCGAAAATCTCGTGGCGCTCAGTGGGTTAATAAGTATGATAAATAATGCTTTTTTCGAAATCATGTACAGAACAGACACTTATATATATTTAATAATTCCATTCAGAAAAAAGTACCTTGCAGATATTTCTTAACCCATACTGATGTAAAAACAGGTTTGTTTTGTAATGTAACTCTGAAACTGAATATGTGGCATTTGCATGCTTAGTAAACTTTAATATAGCTAAAACAATCAAAAATGTCTTTCTAACTGTTCCACACCAGTTCAACACATCGGTTACATTATATTTTATATAATTTTTGTTTGTTTCTTTCTATAGAAGGAAAATAACCGGATTTGCAGCTAAAAACAATCTCATCACCATGCTCTACGAAGTATCTTGGTTTCTCTTTCTGACGGCATGGTGGACTGCCTCGCTGACTGTGGGCCTGCCACTAACCTTGTTGATCAAGTTCAACACATCAGTTAGAAGGAAGTTCTTTTCTTGGTTTCTGGTCAACATCGCCGGACGTATCTACCAGCCCCGGTCCATGCCCTGGAGGAGGAAGGCCTTCGACATCCTGAAGTCAAATCTGGGAAAACGAGACAAAAATGTTCCCTTGGAGGTCATGGAGATCGGCGTAGGCGAAGGTGCAAACCTCAAGTGCTACCCCGAGAACTGCAACCTCACCGTCCTGGATCAGAATAAATGGTTCGAGGGCTACTACTACGACAACGCGAAGAAGTTCTCCCACATCAACTACAAAGAGACAGTGATCTGTCCAGCTGAGAACATGCACTGCGTGCCCGACAACTCTTTGGATGTGGTGGTGTCCACGTACTTGCACTGCTCGTGTCAAAATTCCGATAAGGTGCTGCAGGAAGTGAAACGTGTCTTGAAGCCAGTAAGTATATTCTTTACCTCTTCGAATACGTAAAACTTTCTTTAATCCTTTATGTTCTACCTTGATGATTTTAATCAGATTATTCTATGGATAGTTTCACTTGGGTAGCAAAAAGAATGGATAGTTTTGCTTTTAAATGAGTTCTATAGTGTGACTCATACGAGAAAGTAGTCAACTATGAATCAGTCGATCTTTGAAAAGATGTGAAGCTTTGTTAGGATAAAGTTGCCATACAGGAAAGCATGAGTGGTGATCGCTGTGACTGGTTTCTTCCTGACAACGCATTATCACTGCTGTCGCTTTCCGGACCGAATGATAAACTTAGAACCAGAATCCGCGATACAGATGCCGATTGTAAAATATTTGCTTACGTTACCACCTGTCCTCTGATTTAACTAATCTACAAGTTCAAAACCTTCTGAGTCGATGGGGACCCGGTTGTCTACCGGGAGCCGGACTATAACATAATAATACATTTTTATTTATATAGATTATTTTCTATAACTATTATTATAACCAGTAGTTCTTTTCTGTAATGAGCCTCATACGTTAAATGCAAGTACCACTTTTACACATAATCTTTGCATCGATCTAAGCAATAAATCGTAAATAAAGATTTGGAAGTATAGGATTGTAGACAAAGATTTGCTACTAGCTAAATATTTGTCTATGATCTTGGATACTTGATATGACAATGGTTTTGACACTAAAATGAAACAAATTTTAAATCAAGCTCGAATTTGAATTTTTCAATGTGAAAACACTTTTTAGTATACAGTAGAGGAAATAGCTGCATACCTATCGCGATAACAATTCGTGTATCTCCGTCATTATAACTAGGTTTTCAGATGAACACATTTTCGAACTCATTTCTATGCCGATGGTTTTCTGTTTACAATATGAAGGGGGTACATCGTCGAAATAATGTACTGAAAAAAATGCAATGTCTTTAGTAGCAGAAGCTCATATTAATTAAATAACACATTCTATAACATAATTTGACAAACTTTTTTGTCTCAACGCTCCCTTTTCATAGACAATTTTTCTCGATCCCTCTGAAAAACTATCACAAATAATGAATTGCAAGTGTATCTGTTTCTATAATGTTTTGGGTTTCACCAAAACGTCTATTTAGCTGCGTGTAATTTTAGACTTTCATAAAGATAATTGGGAATAAAACAGCTTGGAACTGAAATATAATGCAATTTATTAAAATGATACAACAAAAAATAAATTAAAAGACAAAAATCTTGCTCACTATTATTAGAAATTAATATTCATTAAAATTAAAAATAATCACTAATATTTGTCTATATTCAGTTCTATTCTCGTCAGCAGATTCCCTAAGTTTTCATGATCAACTATTTGCAGTCGATTCCTCATTTTAGTAAAGACAATTCCAAATTAAATCCACGTTCAATTATTCAGGATGATGGAAATGCAATCAAAATTTTAAATCTTAAATGCATGTAAATAAATACATGCTTACACTCGATTGTTACGACCTTTGTCTTGTTTTTACACTGATCAGTTGTAACTTACATTTTACAACATAATTATTGCAACAGAGCATCACTAATAGGTGTATCTGTATGTTCAAATGGATAAGTTTTGCTTAAAACATTTTGGGTAACAAATCCTTTTAGTATCTTATTGCACACTCCTGCCCTCCCCTATTTACATGTGGCCAGCATTACCACCCAAGATTTCTTTAGCGCCCACTTCGGGAAACTATGTTCCACTTTACCAAGTAATCTAAATTTGTACGGCTTTCAGCTTCTTCTTGTCTATTGATATTTCTGATTCTTGGTATTATATTTTCTTAATGCTGTATAATACGACACTTTTCGACGATCAAATAAATTTGCACCTCGTGGAAAGACGCGACACTATCCAATTAGAAACATTCACTCTAGCTCAGGGGTCACCAAACGTCTTTGATCGTCCACCCCTTCAAGAGTCTCTTGACTTCTTATCGACCTCCTCTAATTTACTTTTTTGTAATTATAATAAGAAACTCAAAAAAGACGCTTACATGAGTTTTGAGATTGCTTACTTTATAGTTACTGCGTTTATTGCATATATATTTGTTTAAAGACAAAGGGATATGTTTTTTTTAGGACGTCCTTCTTAACATTACATATTTCATAGGAGGGATAAATAATATGTAAAATTTACTTTAGACAACAAAATAACAATCATACTATCTCCTTGTCTCTATTTATATGTCAATGTGAAAGGTGTGCTTGGTGACTCGACAAGATTAACAATGCTAAGTTCAAAATTAGTAAGTTTCAGTCTTAAATTTTCACGTAATTCTCTATCTAGCTTCTTTGCTATTTTTAAAAAGTGTCTTAGCTACAAGATCAACTGACAATTCAAAAAGTTCAAGTAGCATTCGATATTTGCAATATCCGATTCCATTTTCCTATCGACCCCAACCACCTAATATCGACCCGTGGTGGTCGATATAGACCACTTTGGCGACAACTGCTCTAGCTTCAGCAGTACTCTATTTTGGCGCGGTAAGCAGCAAAAATGTGTAATTTGGTACCTATAACATGCCGTAACAATTAGTAATTGAGTACCGTAACAATTAGTAACAAGGAAGAAATTTCCTTGCATATTGATTACTGTTTGTAACCCTACTATACTTTGAATGCCACAGTTGGTTATCGTTAAACTTTTAATTAGTTTTCTTATGGACGAAGATATGAAATGTAAAGTATAAATTAATTGTTCTGGATATAATTTGAGTGTAATTGAGTGTATGAATTATAATTGAATAGCTCCAGCGCAATGGAATTTCTCTTACAAAACTTTTAGTTTTGTACTTAAGGGTAGTAGGTATTTAATTAACGTCTCACAGGATCAACACAATGCGCTAGTGACAATGGTCCGGGATCAATCCCGAAGGGAAAGAACCAAGGACAAAGCCTCGTAATTTTGAACCACGGTCAGAACACTTGAGAGCTGGCACCCCATTCTCCAAACTTCCCCACGCCAAACAAACCCACGCCAACGTCAGGACATTTGAGGCCACGACAGATTTAACTTGCACCACCCCTGTGTACACGACGTCTTTGTCTGGACGTTTCGAACTCGTAACCCTCCGGTTACTAATCCGTTGCTCTTCCACCTGGGTTACCGCGGCCCCTTTGTATTTACGCGAGCGAATAGTCTCGTGAGAATCATCGGTTTTAAATCACAGATTGAAAGTATAATTATGTGTGTTTCTAGAGAAGTACAGTAAAAACTTCTGTTATAAATATAGTTTAAAGTGTTTTGAACTAACCACACTCGACATTACGCACCGAGTAGGCAATTGTGACTGGTGCTTCCGAGATATAAGGGCAGCCTATTCAAAAATTGCAGTCACTCAGTACAGTGTGATACACCAGCGATCTAATTTAGGTTTCTGCAATCGGATTGCTATATTCATGTGTAGTGACAGCTATTGCTATTGTATTGAAGCAAATAACACTAGTTAAAATATCACTATATATATTTAAAAGATGTTGTACACATAAACATATTTTTTAATGAAATCTATTATAAATAAATGCACGTTTATCATAAGTCCCTATAAAGCCTGCGACGAATGCCACATACAAAACAAATATTTTAATTGTAACAGTTGAAGCAAAGGAAAACTTAATAACTTGAATTATTCAGTCTAGTGACCTATTTTGCTTAATATTAGATAAATAAATTGATTTTTTGTACTTGTCATTCCACAGCAGCTGCAAAGCGAAATAAAGCGCATCCTTCGTTTTCAGCAGGTCTTCTCAGTGTTATGATAAAAACTACCAAACATATTTTTGAATTTAAAGTGGAAAATCCTCCATTAAATGGGGGAAGCATTTTCATTTAAAGTCGTAGTATAGGTTGAGTTTTGATTTACGTAGTCAATCAACAGTATATATATATATATATATATATATATATATATATATATATATATATATATATATATATAGTAGTATACCACCATTAGAAACTTTATCGTTCGAAAACCTCTAATTGAGAGTCAGTAGACTGCTCCAAGTAGAAATTAGTCACTAATTTTTGTAAATAAAAACGAAGTTAAAACATTAATTATTACACTATAGCGAAAAAACTAAATGAAGGAAAGAGCTAAAATTTGGCAGTTACAAAAATCTCCAGAATCGATTTCCAAAGAAACACTACATCAAGGTCGCTCTTCACATTTTCGAATATTAATTTCATAATAATATTTGCAACGTAAAATTATCAAAACAAGAAACGTTACTAGATTTTGTTTGTTCCTGTGACATAATGAAAAATATCAGTTGATAGAATGATTTTTTCCAAGGATATGGTTATAACTTTGAAAGCTAATTTGACATTAGACTCCAAACTTACCACTCATAATTCAAAAGATGTTGGACAAAATGAGATTAAAATAAGCAACAGAGGTGATATTTTGATATAAATTTGAAAGTGGGCGTCGAAATTGGATGTTATAGTAAATTATGTTTATGCTCAATTTGGTATAAAGATAACCCCTTAAGCACATTGACGTACAAAAATTAACAGATGTTTTTTCCAATCAAATGGTGTCTTTGAATTTCTCTACTACGATCGATACAATGAATTAGCGGATGGCCTGGCTAAGGCCAGTTGTGAATTATACCAGCCATGTTCTCCTATTGAATACCATATAGTAGAAAGTATTAAAAATACAAAAATCAAACATTCCAAACTTAATTTTTAGAAATATATAACAAAAGAATAAGCTTGAAAATGGGTAAAGTCTTAGTTGCCACAAGATGTACTCTCACTGGACACGACGACCTGCAAAATTACCTTTACGGTATTGGCTTGTCAGACTCTTCACCTTGCCCTCTTTGTGACAGAAATGACAGGAATCCACCTCGATAGCTATCTTGATCTTTATGATGGCGTACTAAATAATACTGCTGATAGATATCCATATTTGATTGATGTATTTATCTGGGTTTAATACTATCTTGGACAGCCAGATAGACTTACGGTGAAAAGCCTGATGTCTATATTAGGTAGATTAGTTGTTTTAAGGTTTTATGGCAAAAGGGTCATAATTGTCCAAGCTGCGCCAAACACAAGACAACATCAAGTGAAAATGAAAATTGGTGATTGGGAAATAGAGTAGTGGGATGAAAGCAGAAAAAGATCGCTTGGGTATCCCGATCCAGCAAAAGAGGAAAAAAGTTCACTTCACCATTAAAAAGAGCGGTTCCTTTATTTCTCCGCAGCTGTGCACATAAGGGTTTGTAACGTTTCCGGTCTCTAATTAGGCGTAAGAATGTTTACAGCACAATAAAATATCTATTTAGAATAGAGAAATTTGAATATTATTTACATATTGATAAGATTAATTGAAAAGTATGAGGACACAGCTATTAACCATCAAATCTGCCAAGGAGCCAGGAGGCTCGCCCAAATCTGAGAGTCTGAAGGACGCGAATGCTCCTTTCGTGCTTTCAATCTACTCTGCTCTGATCTTTTGAGAGGGAGTTCGTTTCAGTCATGGAATGTTAATCCCGGTGTTTCCACGCCATCTGCAACGGAAGGTCATGAGAACTTCCACAGCTTCCCGACCCGAGGACAGATTTAATGTCTTTCTGGCTCGGGTTTCCACAGAGCTGTAGACAAGTGTTTTCTGGGGTGGCCCGTCTGCATTCCTCTGAAAGAGGGGCCCAAGATAATTTAGGTGTTGACTACTTGTTTTTCAGTCGAGGGAGATCTGAATTTCAGATGAGGGAAAGCCAGACCGACTGGTACAGGCTATATCAAATATTTTTCATTTTTTCAGGGTGGCAAATATGTATTTCTGGAGCACGTCAAATATCCGAATGGCGATTTCGGATTATTCCTCCAGCGCTACATCATGCCCATCTGGTATTTGTACTTTGACGGTTGCACTCTGGATAGAGATACTGGCGCCAAGATCAAGAGGGCCGGCTTCAGCGAAACCATCTGCGACAACGTCCTCGTCAAGGACTGGTGGATGTACCTAGCGAGGCACGAGATCATTGGAATTGCAACAAAATAGTTTATCTGTTACATTCTAATTAATTAAGATATGTTAGATTCAATTACAGAGTTTGGCGCTTTTGCATTGCTTTGAATGTAAGAAAAAGTTGCTAAATATGTAGTTCGTAATGTTCTCGTTAATCATATGTGCAGTACTCATTCCTAAACCATATGTTTACTTTATAGAAATCCAATTATAAAAACAAGTTCCTGTGTGTTTATTTGTGCATGGTATATTTATTTTTAAGAGAGTATCAGAGCGGGGTTGCTAAGAAATATTTGGAAATTTTAAGAAATTTGTGCTTGCCGTGTCTTCGCAATAACCAATGATAGGTTTCTCGCAATGCACAATGCTTGAAAGAAATATTTTCTTTTTCTACAGCATTCATATATTTTGTTCCAAACTCAAGAAGAAATTTTTTTTTCAGACTCACCGCCTTCCAGCTCGCCTAAAAAGGTTTAGAGCTGTTTCTTGGGAAGCTGGGGTTGATATCCACCGTGACCACGAAAGAGGGCAGCAGGCCAACCAAACCACCCGGGGGGAGAGCAACGGCTTACGTGCGGCCCCGGCAACCAGAGCACCACCACTTATTGAACAAAAATTTAAAATTTACAAACTAAGCCAACAGGGCAGATAACAGAGCGAAAACATATAACACATAATAAATATCAAATAATAAGACGACCGGTGGCAAACCACCGGTTTACAGGGACGATAATGACCACACAGATTGAAACATGAAAACACAAATTATAATGGAATAATATAATACAAGAATGAACAAAGCGACATAGGATATTAAAATATTGAATTATGAATCTGGATATAAATACGTGAGGGTGAAAATGTTATATTGAATTTTATTATTTTAAGAATCATATATTAGCATAGGGGAATTAAAAATCAGGATGCCACAAATAAGAGCTCAAACTGAGAGCGGCGGGCAGTTAGCCACCTCTCCAGCTGCCAGCATACATGTTTTTAGTCATGGATGCCGAGTTTTTTAATACACTGGAGAGCCATATGGGTTTATTGAACACCGATGGCTCCCCCAGGTGATAATTTGATGTGTTAATGCAGCTGAAGAGATAATGGTCTGCATTGCCCACCAACCCACAGGCGCAGAGGTCAGTGCAGCTAATATGGAATCTTTTTAAATAACTCATGAACGGGTCATGACCCATTAAAAAACCATATGACATATCGGTTTGTGACGAGGGAGGTAGTACTGATCTCCGGCATGAACTCCTTCAGCCGGAGACCAGACTTCGATTTATTGTGGTGTTCCTGCCACTCAAGAATCATACGATTCCTAAATATTTTTTTTAATATATGAAAGAGGGGCAGGGGAACATTCAATCCCTCGCCACAATGAGCGGCCAGCTTCGCGTGTTGGTCAGCCAGCTCATTACCATCCACCTCCACATGAGCTCGAACCCAACTCAGGCTAAAAAGGTTAGCGTTTCACAACTAGAAGTTTCAGTCAAACTATCTTAATTAACACTTCATAAAAACTACGTGATACAAAGTGATGTAAAGAAGTGATAAGATGCCAAATACGTAACTTAAATAAATTTATTTATTTATAAGTACACAAGTAAGAAACGTTAAGATTATTGACTGCTTTATCTTTTGGAGGAAAGTCGAGATTTCTTATAGTGTGATCTGCATTATTAGTATTAGCAAAAATTTGGTGAATAATGAGCTTTGTGGAATCCTGAAAATAGAGATGATATTGTGAGTAATAAATGAACAATTGATGTTCTCCCTTAGACTTTCATTTATTTAGTATTCTTTACCTTATTTCTACAACATACACTGCTGGCCACCGTAAATGCAACACCCTGAAGGAAGCATGCAAATAATATGAAATTTACAACATGCATTAGCGGAGGTGAGATATGCAAATGATTAGAATTTCAGCGCAGACGCACATCACGCGCGCCTGTGGCGCCACTTCAAAGCGCTATTTAAGGCTTGGAGATTTCGACGATTTCAAGTACGGCAATTGTGTTTTTCTTGTGGTTTTTTCAAAAAAACGATCAATTATGCCTCGTAGAAAACAGCGATCATCTTTTGATCAAGTATCCGAGTTCGACAGAGGAAGGATAGTGGCCTACCGAGATTGTGGATTATCTTTCAGGGAAATCGGTAGTCGTGTTGGACGAAACCAAACAACTGTAATGCGGATATGTGATCGTTGGATGCAGGAGGGTACGACGGACCGACGTGTTCGATCGCATCCACCTCAGTGCACCACTTCACGTGATGACAGGCATATTGTGCGTATGGCAGTGACGGATCGCTCAGCCACATCACGAACCATAGCACAGCACATTCAGTCTGTACCGCATCATCCAGTGTCTGCGCGTACCATTCGACGCCGTTTACAGCAGAGTGGTCTGTCCGCAAGACGTCCATTGCTTCGTCTACCCTTGACGCAGAACCACAGACGTTTCCGCCGCCAATGGTGCGATGAAAGAAGGATGTGGAGGGCAGAATGGAATGAAATTGTCTTTACTGACGAGTCACGCTTCTGTCTGCAACACCACGATGGTCGGATTCGAGTCTGGAGACACCGTGGAGAGAGGATGCTGAACAGCTGCGTTATGCACCCCACACTGGTCCTGCACCGGGTATTATGGTATGGGGCGGTATTGGATATCACTCTCGCACTCCTCTAGTACGCATTGCCGGTACTTTAAACAGCCAGCGCTACATCTCCGAGGTGTTGGAGCCAGTTGTCCTTCCTTACCTTCAGGGCTTGCCCACAGCCATATTTCAACAGGATAATGCGCGACCACACGTGGCACGCATTGTCCAAGGGTTCTTCGTCAATCGCCAGATTGAATTGCTTCCCTGGCCAGCTCGCTCTCCGGATCTTTCGCCGATAGAAAACATGTGGTCCATGGTTGCTCAACGATTGACCCAGAATACATCCCCAGCTGCCACACCAGATCAACTTTGGCAACGTGTGGAAGCTGCTTGGTCTGCTGTGCCCCAAGAACACATCCAAAGTCTCTTTGAATCAATGCCGAGGCGTGTGGCAGCGGTGATCTCCAACAATGACGGCTACTCTGGCTACTGATTTTGGCAGGAACCACACTTCACAGAAGTCTATAAATTTAATCATTTGATACTTGGTCAACATGTTATCTACAAAATAAATTTTGTTGTGATATCTCTTGTCTTTCTTGGTGTTGCAATTTGGGTGGCCAGCAGTGTATAAGAAACCGGGCAATTGAGCACCAAAATATTAAAATAACTTAAATTATTTCACTTAGACCTTCCTTTAAAAATGACAAAAATTCCGTATCCAAACTCGTTATGTGATTGCACTTTAAACTGTTCAAGAAGTAAAATTGGCCCTTAAATCATTTAGTTGTTTAAGTCATTTAAAAATCATTTGAATAATTGGTCAATTACTACAATTTTGTTTGACGTCAATCATATCCGTGCATCCGTATTCAGAAATAATAAGGGGAAAAATTCTTTTCACTAACAAAGCACACTAAATATGTTTCTCAAGAAGAAATCTGACCTTCATGCAGAGAAAAATAATTTAGTAGATTTCTTCAGTCTAGAGATTATCACATTTTGACCTAGAAAAACTGAAAAACTCATATCTTGAAATTTTTGACTTAGTATGTACTTGAGGTCGAAGAAATATATATTTCACTAACATAAGGTGCAGAAAAATAGACATATAATGTCGAATGGTAACAAACATGTATAAACAATGTACAATGCCTTTAAAAAGTTAAACCCGAAATGCAAATTTTTGAATACCGTTCATACGCTTGAATTTTATGGAGTGAAACCTTTCTGTTGTCTTTGAATGGGATATGCAAATACAAAATCACCTTCCAAATTACATGTGGCTTTACGTCGCGTATCAAAATTTGACATACGCAATATAAATAACGCGTTCATATCCAATGGTGTTCATATACAAACGCGTTCATATCCAATGGCTCGAAGAAAATTCTTCGCTATGCTTTAGGATTGATTTCAATTGGATTTTCTTCATTACTGCTCTGAGAAAGCATTTGGAAGATTCCCAACGCTAACGAGCTGTTGGGAAGCTTGAGGAAGACAATCCATTAATGAGGAAGTAAATTTCTTTGCTTTGGTTACTCCGTCATTTTGCGTTTGTGAAAACAATTCCAAATATGTGGAACGGTGAGTCACATTGAGATATATTTCCGGACGTCCAAGAGTTACTTCGTTCGACGACCAATACATAGTATAAGTTGTCAACGCAATCTGCGAACGTTAGTGCTGTTCAAGTGCTTGTATTCACAACTGTAATGAAGACCGATATTCTATTGTACTATGGGGCGAAGGCTACGTGCAAAAGGTCCTTTAGTACCAAGTGTGTGTTCTTTTATGACCCAAGGCCAAAGAAGTTAGATTAAAGTGGTTCCGTGAATGTGTGACTTGGACCCAAGTACAATGTTATGTTCACAGATGAATCGAGATTTGTCTTAGAGTCGGTTAATAAAAAGGTGAGGTTCTGAAACGAAAAAACACGCGCAACTAATCCACTAACATCATTGAATAGTGTGTATTTAGTCCTGGTAGTGTGATGATATAGTCTAAATTTTCATTGGAATACCGAACTGACTTGCACGTGTTCACAGGCTATACTGTGACGAGCGAAGGCTAACGGGCCAAGCAGAAGACCTAAGTCAACTTGTACCCCATGTGAGACTTTTCTTTTTGTACAGCAATCGACCCAATTTCCCTTTCGATGGACGCTAACACTATTCCACTGAGTAGAGTACCCTGAGAATGGAGATACTGTTCGAATGCTAATGCCAGTTAGATTTACCGCCACTCTAAAAAATTCTTTGACAGCCTAATTACAGGCGGCTGTGAAAAATCTGGAAGATTGAAATCAGTGCAAAAAAGAAAAGAAAATTCGAAAATAGACTTAAACATTAAAAAATATCGAGCCGACTTTAAATGGGATGTAATTCAAATGAACGATCTGAAGCTAATCGTGGTAACGTAACTAAAGCTTGCACTTTCTGTCAAGCATTATTGGAAGAAAACTTTACACCAGCAAGAAGCGCACGAAATGTTGCTTAACCATTCTGTCATTTTTTTGAGGTACGAACATCGATGCTTTTTGCATCATATTGGGATTTAACAAGGTCAATGCTGCCGTCAATAGATATAAGTAGTATAGGAACATTACTGCAGATGCTTTTTTTGTGGGGGTCTGCTGACATTAATTTATTTTCATCTTTAAAAATAATTTATAAGAAAAAATAAACACGCAATATAAATGACAAAAATTTTTATGAACCTTGAAAGAAATGTTTATTTAGATAACATTGCCACACGTCTATGCATATCAATGCCCCCAGCGAAGAACTTTGGAGATTGCTGTTTGAGAAACTGACGTCATCCTTCACCTCATTGACGTACTTGCAGAAAATCTTTGGGCAGGTGTTTGGGGGCTGCATAAAAGATGTCCCAGTTAGTCCTATCTGAATTTCGGTATATTGAAATGCTTGCATTTGCGGTTTGATGAAGAGCGTTCCTTTCGTGAAGGATGATTAAAGCACCCCTGGTAGTTTAGACCTTCACATTGATTTGCCTAACCTTGAGTTCTATTGCAATATCTTGGATAGTTTAGTGTTATGACAGAATATCAATCAGTATTATCGATTGTTATGCTAATAGACCTAATCTGTGTAGATATGCGACCTCCTCGCTCTGGAGCAAAACAACGGGCTATTGGCGACAATCCGGAATTAATCCCGAAGAGACAAATCCGTGAAGAAGAAATTGCCAATCTTTTGACGATGACGAGATCTAGATCTGGTCAGTTTTCTTTTAATGGCGACATAACTCGTCCATTAAGATCTGGTCAGTTTGGATAATGACGAGATACATCGCCGAGAAAAAACCACCAAGAGGGTTAAATAAGCATTGCCTTTAATGCTTTTCTTGACTGTTTGCAAATTTTTAGCGCACCCAAACAAGTATTGACTACATGATTTACGAAACTGCGATTTACTATGATATAATTTATTTCAGTGAAATCAGTTCGGGGAGGATTCGGCCACAGTGGGCTTTCCCATCTTTGATGAGTTTTTTTAAGTATTCTAATGTAAAAAAATATGCTAATTCATAAGCATCTTTTATTACAATCACAAAAAGAACTAACAAAGGAACCTACAAAGAACGAATCAATATGAAATTAATAATATCGAAATATATTAAATGGACATACTTTAGTAAACCTCTTCACAGCCTTGCATTAACAGGGTAAGTGCGCCCATTGAATATAAAACGTGTCTGGTATTAAAGTAAGAATTGTCACCTGATGGAAATGAGTAAAGTTTAGTGGGTTGGATTTGATGGCGCAATTTATGCGGCCAAGCTGCGCCAAACACAAGGGAAACCACATCAAGTACACACGGAAAATTTTTCTTTCACAAGAGAGAAATGGTATCGAAACTGTCACGCCTACAACTCGCAGTCTGCTAGAATAGTGGGCAAACTCACTGAACCATAGAAATCCCGGAAATGTATGGAGACCTATTGATTAGTTTCATTGCTAGAGCGCTTCGAATTTCGGCAAGGAAATTGCGTAGATCAAAGAAAGGCAGGAACAATACGATATGCTCTCGCCTCACTCACAATACTGACACATAGCAAACAATAACAAGGTTTATGGTATGAACTTGCCCATTATGTGGGAAAAAATTGATCCCATGAAATGGCACTGAAAAGTATTTTTTAAGTTAAATCAATGGTACGTTTAAACTAATAAGGGTGTAAAAATATTACTAAAATGTCTTGGTAGTGTGTGGAAAGAATTTAAAAATTATTGGGGACAGAGTAATGAATGGTTCAGTATGAACTTTGAAGTACTTATTTTCCTCCTCACTGCCCCCTCACCTTACTTTTTCTCGTTTGTTTTATTTTCCTTACATTACTAGCTCTTAGGGAATACATTACTTAGGGAATATTTGAAATTTTCCCTAATCCAAAGAGTGGAACTGAGAGTAATTGATCAAATTTCAAATTCAAAATATAATAACCCTTAATTAAAATTGCATTAGAAGACTATTTTTTAAGATAGGCTGACGATACTTATTAGTAAAAATGATGAGTTGTTGAAATTCTCTATAGATCAAATTAATATGAGGAACACATGCCTATCAAGAATATGGCTAATAATGATTTATCTAAGGCTCTTAGGTCATACCTTCTAATGAAGTAGACGGAACATGTGCTCGCAGCTTCATGTTATTTCTTGCAGTTGCTCGGTTTGAAGATCTATTACGTGGTTGTGGGTAAAAGTATATCCTAAAAATCCTAAATTATTGATTGGTTAAAGTGATTATCCACCATGATCACAAACTCACACGTACACAGCGATTCGACAGCCAATCGGTTTTGTCAATTCGTAAGCCCACATAATTTATACTTCAGAGATCTTAGGACAGCGACTGCACCCATATGCTCCGTCTCTTTCCATTGCAAGGTCGATGTGTTAGGTACCGTGACGTCATCCGGTAAACTTTAAATGAATGCAGATATTAATAAAAAGGTTATGAGAAGTAAGATAAATGAAACATTCATTAACTTTTCTGAATTATCAACATCGATTCTTCTGCTCTTACAGAAGAACTTAAGCGAATTTAAAGATTCACGAGAACGAAACACTTGGAGAAATACCAAAAATAAAAATATGCATTTCAACACACACTATTTGTAAGGTAAGCTGCACGTTGGGACAGTGTTGAACAAATGACATGTGCCTACAAAGTATAGGAAACACGATTACAATGAAAAATATGAAGTGATATTTTTTGACCTGACGTTCAACAAAAAATAAAGAACGTATTTTATACAATCAATAGATGTGTAGGAACAGAATATTTTTCACAGTACTGAAGGATTTGTACTTCATGCTGCATTTCAGTTCTGAAAACGCGAGTCATGCAAATAGTTCATTGGAAGCAATATGGATGGCGCCACTAGCGTTAAAAACTCGTGAAAATTTGTGACAAAGAAACGTGTGCCAAGTTCAACCTTCTATCATATGAGAACTTATCTCACTCTCATGCCACCATACGGAAAATAAAGTTTCCTTGAAAAATGTTTGTGAAAGAACAAGAAGTTTGTTCAGAAATGAAATGCAGCATAATTAACAAGACCTAATGTACTGTGAAAATGAGTCTGAATTTCGTTATAATTTTCTCCGAGATATATGCTTTTCTTTACTTTTTTCATTACCAAAGCAAATAACAAAATAATATTTCGCATTTTTTGAACTACGTATGCGATATCAACTGCTTGTTTTGCATATACACTTCATCATGCGCATGGACGGTCAGAATGTCTTGTGTCCGATCTTTAGAACCGACGTACGACTAATGACATACTAATATATATACATGTATAACCCCATGTTTTTCTATACAGAAACGAACTTCGCATGATCATAACGGATAATCGAGTCGCTTGTATGTTTTCGTGTGACCATCAGTTTTTATATCGGATCACTTTTTTATGTTAGGTTATTCATGGCAAATACCAAGTCTTTTTTTAGGGGAAGTTATTATGATAAATTTAGAGACGTTCGTGTCTAAATTAAAGACATTTTTTCCACCAATATTTTTAAATTCATGTGTCAGATTGTCAGATGTTATCTGAAAAGTTTTTGTTTCACTTGCATCCAGTAGAAGCGTCAAGTGTTTTCGGCTACTTAAGGAAAATGTCTCAAAATCAATTCTTTTGCAACGATTTGTGACTTTTCCGTCTCGAAAAAGACACAGTAGTTATTAAACAAAAATTTTAAGGAAGAAGTATTCGATGGAAAGAAAAACAGACTACTATTCTTGAATCGAAATTATAAAAGGAAAGAAACGTTTCTAAATTCTCTAACTATGTGAACAATGTAGATACTTTTCCTTCAATTACATTTTTTAAGACAGAAGATTAATCTTTTCTTAAATAATCAGCATATTTTATTCCTTTCATGTCATGCAGCACGTGATTGTGAATAATTATTTAAAATGAAACTCACATTGAACGCCTATTTTTTTGCAATCAGATATTTATTCTACCCCTTGCGCTCCAGGTCTCTTTTACGAACAAAGGCATTTAAAATTACTACCTGAATATCAAGATTGAATTTGTCGCTTTTGTATATCTAAAATTTGGCAAACATTTTGTATAAACCAAACACTCGTAGCTCTAAAAATACGACATATTTTCAAGACAAAATTTTCATCTCATTGTGGAAATTGAAACAGTATTACTGATAGTCAAAACAAGTGTTTTCAAACTAAAAATCACTCAAGCTATGGAAAAAAGCTAAACCATTTACGCCATAGATGCTTACTCTTTTTATGTATGCAGTGCAATATTATTCAAATATAACGAGCAATAAATGAGAGTTTTATTCAATTATGCTCTTCAAAACAAGGTCATTGATATTCCAGAATAATTTCACTCGCCCATTAACAATACTATTGTAATAGATCCTAACAACTTTCATTTTGTACGAATATATTTTATTGTACAAATAAAGGTTTCAATTTCATTAGTGTATGCATTCGAAGTCAAGGGTTTCAGTGAAATTACTTTGGACGATCACATTTTGAGTTTATTTGCATATAATTTTTCCCAGAACATTGAAAATAATTTTATATGATTTGTCGTACGTAACTAAAATAGATGTATTCACACTTCCTTTATTTTCAAATAATCAACACATTATATTCAATCCCGAGTTTAAAGATGCAACGAAAATATAATTTCTGAAAAGGCTCTAAAAATCTGTTAAGTTACTGAATGACCTGTAATCCACTTGAAACAAGTGTCTCAATACCACACCCTCTCCTCTCTTCACTCGCCGATTCTATTGGTAGAATTCAGCGACCAAATATTACTAAGCTCACTTTTTCTACGCAATTTCTGTTTTGTATTTGATTCCGTCAACGAATGTTCCCGGACTGTCACCAATAGCCTGTTGTGTTGCTCCAGTGCTACTTACATTCAACTTCTTACCTACCTAACCTTCATCAAATGTCTTGACAACTACTCTTGACTGAAGTGGGAAAATACGATTGGTTCATAGATCGTTCCTAGAAGTATTTCACGTGCAGAGCACCAAACTGATAACTGCTCGACAAACAATTCGGAAATAGTTTAATAAAGATGTAAGTACTATCGACTTGTTCAGTACACTTGACATAACATGCAGATTCCTGCCACTGCATTTGTGAGAACTTGCGTCAGTCAGAAGTGCTCGCAAATACATATTAATACTCGCTTGTTACGACCTATCGTCTTATATTTAGACCGATCAGTGGGTAGGTACATTTTACAGCACATAATTCTTGAGACAACACATAATTCTTGAGACAACACATAATTCTTGAGACAACACATAATTCTTGAGACAACACATAATTCTTGAGATAGCAAGTAGTCGCAAAAAAGCATGCGTCTGAATGGTCGAGTATAGTAAGTATTTGCTTAAAATACATTTAGGCGACTCCTTTTTTAGCTCAATCTTACTACCCACTAACTCTTCAACGCCCCATATTTCTTATGGGGACAAAATTCCCCCAAAGATTTCTTCATTATCCACAGAAAGAAGGTCTCCCACTTTATAAAAACCGTGGTTTTAAAATTTTGTAATTCGGAAGCGTCATTCAAACGGAAATGATAAGGAAATTTTAAAATATGATGTAAAAAGAAAAAATAAACCTCGAATGCAATACACCCAAACGCTTTACAATCTAAAAAATACTCTAAAGTTTCAATAATTCAAGCAAATGTCATTAGAGACCCTCTCCGATCCCACTCACCGTTAGGTGTGGAGCGTTTTGCACGGATCGGAGGGGAGGGAAGCAAATGTCATTAAAGCTTGGGTCGCAATGATTACAAATGGGAATAAATAGTAAATGAACACATAATACAATACGTTTTCTTTTTGCTTATGGGGCCGCCATGGCTTAGTTGGTATGTGCTAGCAAAATGCGAATCGTCAGAGGCGCTGGTTCAATTCCTCACTGGGTGTATTTCTCTCTCTTATGTTAGTGAAACTTTCCTTGTATTTGTATGTCCGTTACTTGATGTTATCTGTCTTGTATTTGGTGCAGCACGGTCAAATATGGCCCTTCTGCCATAAAATCCAACCAACCTTATTGCCTATGTGTCGATATATTTGTCCGAGTTGACAAACTGGGGCAGCTTGAACCTTGTGCCAAAAAATTAAAAAACTCGTCCAATCCTGAATTGACAAATATCTGAATCCCATAGGAATTCTATTAGCAAAATCCAAGCTCCACATAAAACGAATCACTAAGATACAATCATTTAAAATTAACTCTAAATTTTAAAACAAAAAATTAACATATTTTTGCATTTTCGCTTGTTAAGAAAATCACGTCACCAGTATATCTTTAAAGTGTTTTAAAGTGGCTGATCAAATGCATCAGAATTTCCTAACCTTAGTGAGACCGCGGCCAGGTGAATTCTTTTTTAATGAGCAGAGGGATCCGGACCCAATACATTTACTCTATAAAGAGCTAACCATAAAGAGTATTAGCTCACTTATGTATTTGTTGTGAATTGTTGACAAATGTAAAATTACATTTAAATTAGTTATCAATCACTGGATTAATGAAATCTTGTTGGGTATAGTAGTTTCCTCAGGCCAACATCATTAAATTTATTTGTGTTCATTTTTATTGGCATACCTCATTCTGATTTTCAAAAATTTATATCCATTGCTTCCCAAACACCTTCCATACACCAAAATTAAACAAAGTCTCTCGTCTCTTATTCATATTAAAATTTAAATATATAGAATTATTACTTTTAAAAAACTCACGTTATTCGGGTTTTGAAGCAAGCAATTACTCACAGCAATGCGAGCTTGCAAAGAAACAGTGAAAAAAGATTTGAGAACCAGTTATGGTACGGGGAAACTGCCTTGCTCATCAATTTCTGTGGAAAAATTTTTCTTTGTATTTCTTAGCTCATTGGTCTACGGTTACATTTGCTACACGAGTGTTATTTAGATATTCTGGGTCTGAGCTTTTTGACACATTGGATTGTTATTCTCCTCAGAATACTTCAACCAAAATTATTAATTCATAAAAATGCTTAAAAAATGACCTCTAAAATCCCGGAAAAGCTCTCACGGCTCGGCGGTTGAGAAATACTGAATTAGATAATAGGTACTTTCAATATTAGATATGCATCCTTCTCACTCATGGATTGCTGTAATGTTTCCTTAAAATGCAAATACTTCTCGACAGGATGGCGGCGGCCTTCTAAACTATTGTCGAATTCTACAGAAGAGGTAAAAAGGATTTATCATACCTTTGGACTTGAGATACTTATCTTGAGTACATATATGGAAAAGCATGCATTTATGAGCGGTATTGAGATAATTCATGGATAAACCTCATTAACTTTATTCCATCTTCATAAACAGGTAGATATTTGAGGAAGAAAGGTGCTTCTTCTATTGAATTAACACATGCATTTATGAAAATAATTTTGCAGAAAAAACATCCCAACTCATCTGATAGGGTTTCTTTTATTTTATTTATCCCAGTAGCACAACGGGCTCTATTTTAATATTAAATATTTCTTATTTTATTCTAAATTCATTTGATCGCGAAAATAATCTTTCGGTTATATTCGAGTGAGCTGTTAAGAGTTGCAGTTTGTTCTGTTATTTAATTTCTGAATAACAACGTGAAAGATCGAAACTATTCAAGCGATTATTTTAACGCATCGTTTCTTAATCTGCGTTCTTCGTCAGAGTACCAAAACACAGAGAAAATGAATTACAATTGCACTACACAAGGGATGCACACGTATCAATTTTATGAAAAATTTTACCAGATTAGATTGGTAATCCCAAATCGAAATCAAAGGATCTGACAGGAAATTTGCTTTCTTTTCTTAATTGATTGTTTTATGCTGCAAGGGCCATATTTAGCCAAACACACTAGGCAACTTAAAGTATTGGGCATACGAACAAGAAATGCTTGTTTTTCTAACACAATAGAGATATATACACCACGGTACGTGAGAAGAATGGAACCAACGCCGCCTAAAGTTCGCAGGTTGTGTTAGTGCAGTGGGCAAAATCTCTGAGTCACGAAGAACCTTCTTTTTCTTGAGTTTTGTTGACACGGAATACTTAATATAACTTCAAATGCTAATATTCGACGAAACATTCAATAAAGGGTCAGGTTTTTTTTACATGAGGTGATTAACTTCAGATATTATGTCTAGAATATTCCATACAATTAAACATTTTTTATATTCGAACCAATTTCTTACATACGTGAATGAATCAAAGACGACGAGAGAAGCGAAAACCAATATACAAGGCACGCATGAGATAAAATCCTTAATCTGCACACAACTTGATGCTCTCATAATACTCTCTCAATATACATAAATTTAAATGCAACTCCTTAATTAATATGGATTTTATTTGCTGTAAAAGATTTGTTACTGATATAGGCCTACGCTTTAAATGTGATCCAGATTTTATTTTTCTCTTCATATTAATATTCTTGGTAAGGCATATAAAAATGTTTTCATAATTAGGAAAACTGGATACTTTGAAAATATTTACGCTGTTACTCTCTTATTTAACTTATTGGTTTGAGCAACTTTGGAATATTAATCACTAATCTTATCCCATTTTTATAAAAATCATGTTCATGAAATTTAAATCGTACAAAATAAATTCTCGCGCTATGTTTACTTTTAAAAATATGACTATTTTTCACCTGATACTAAAGCCTGTCTTGTCTTCTGTCTTACTTTATCGTTGCGTTGCTCCAGTGTGACGTTAATTAAAAATACCTACTTACCTACTCCTGTCTTAATTCATTTGTTTCATTCTATTTCTGTAGAAAAGTACAAGAATATTTAAAGTAATGTTATTTATGTTATAATAATAACTTGTTTCTTCAAACTTTTTAATAGTTATTTTGACTCTTCAGAATTACTATCGAAGTCAATTCCATACCAATAGTCGCACTTTAAGATCCAGAGCTTTAACTAAAATTCTTTTTTGTCGTTTCAATTTTTTTACAATTCTGCTTTTAACAGATTTTATTATTTATACAATAATCATTCATCTCATTTTGATATTCTTTATAAGTCATTATCATGTTCAAAAGAATACGTTTTAATGTTTTATAAATATTTCCTGTCTTTCTGTTTCTGTTAATGATACTGTACCTGGATCTTGTAAAACCACCGAATAAATAAACATCTTAATATGAAAATTAAATAAGACAATGTCATCATATTTTTGAAAAAAAGTTATTTAAGTTTGGCGGACGTCAGTGCAACATATTGTTTAAGGGATTACATAACAGATAAAATTCTTCAATGGGTGAACGGTTATTCGATGTACTTACTTCAATAAAATGAATTATCTGATAGTTTAATTATGATTTAGTAATGTATGTACTGCTCTGAAATTACAATATTGCGAATTAGAAACTCGTACTTTAATCACAAGTTATAGAAGTAACATAAAAATTATACCTATAGCCAGCTTTAAAGAATTCAGTGACAAGTAAGGAATTAGTGATATGTTGATGTTACGTTATCTTCGGCAAAACCGTTTGTGACACCATTTTTATTTGGCAGTCTAAATTTGATATTATAGTCCATGGGTATATTTAACAAAAATTTCTCAGTAAATAAAATTATAACTACACTGCTGGCCACCGTAAATGCAACACCCTGAAGGAAGCATGCAAATAATATGAAATTTACAACATGCATTAGCGGAGGTGAGATATGCAAATGATTAAAATTTCCGCGCAGACGCACATCACGCGCGCCTGTGGCGCCACTTCAAAGCGCTATTTAAGGCTTGGAGATTTCGACGATTTCAAGTACGGCAATTGTGTTTTTCTTGTGGTTTTTTCAAAAAAACGATCAATTATGCCTCGTAGAAAACAGCGATCATCTTTTGATCAAGTATCCGAGTTCGATAGAGGAAGGATAGTGGCCTACCGAGATTGTGGATTATCTTTCAGGGAAATCGGTAGTCGTGTTGGACGAAACCAAACAACTGTAATGCGGATATGTGATCGTTGGATGCAGGAGGGTACGACGGACCGACGTGTTCGATCGCATCCACCTCAGTGTACCACTTCACGTGATGACAGGCATATTGTGCGTATGGCAGTGACGGATCGCTCAGCCACATCACGAACCATAGCACAGCACATTCAGTCTGTACCGCATCATCCAGTGTCTGCGCGTACCATTCGACGCCGTTTACAGCAGAGTGGTCTGTCCGCAAGACGTCCATTGCTTCGTCTACCCTTGACGCAGAACCACAGACGTTTCCGCCGCCAATGGTGCGATGAAAGAAGGATGTGGACGGCAGAATGGAATGAAATTGTCTTTACTGACGAGTCACGCTTCTGTCTGCAACACCACGATGGTCAGATCCGAGTCTGGAGACACCGTAGAGAGAGGATGCTGAACAGCTGCGTTATGCACCGCCACACTGGTCCTGCACCGGGTATTATGGTATGGGGCGGTATTGGATATCACTCTCGCACTCCTCTAGTACGCATTGCCGGTACTTTAAACAGCCAGCGCTACATCTCCGAGGTGTTGGAGCCAGTTGTCCTTCCTTACCTTCAGGGCTTGCCCACAGCCATATTTCAACAGGATAATGCGCGACCACACGTGGCACGCATTGTCCAAGGGTTCTTCGTCAATCGCCAGATTGAATTGCTTCCCTGGCCAGCTCGCTCTCCGGATCTTTCGCCGATAGAAAACATGTGGTCCATGGTTGCTCAACGATTGACCCAGAATACATCCCCAGCTGCCACACCAGATCAACTTTGGCAACGTGTGGAAGCTGCTTGGTCTGCTGTACCCCAAGAACACATCCAAAGTCTCTTTGAATCAATGCCGAGGCGTGTGGCAGCGGTGATCTCCAACAATGGCGCCTACTCTGGCTACTGATTTTGGCAGGAACCACACTTCACAGAAGTCTATAAATTGAATCATTTGATACTTGGTCAACATGTTATCTACAAAATAAATTTTGTTGTGATATCTCTTGTCTTTCTTGGTGTTGCAATTTGGGTGGTCAGCAGTGTATTTAGAAGCGCAACTATAATGGGAAGAATATATATGAAAATAAAAGGTTCGAATAATTCTGTTAGTGTTTTGCCTTCATCATTTACATTTACAGGAAATTGTTATCATTGTTATTATTTATACTTATAGGATACCTTTTATACATTGAACTATTCACAGGTGTTGGGTTTATGGAGCCTTATTTTTCCAAGGCGCGAAACAATGTCAAGTAAATAGACATACATACAAGAAAAATGTTTTTGACACAGAAGAGAGAAATACACCCAGGGAGAAATCGAACCTGCGCAACCTACAGCTCATAGTTTGCTGGCGCATTACTCATAGGCCCTGAACTACTCACAGGCCTTTTGCAATAAAGTTATTCGTCTATTTTATTCTATCCTACACAGTAAATTATTCGGTTGGTTGGGATTTTTAAGGTTTCATGATGCTTGGACCATAATTGACCAAGCTGCGCCAAACACAGACAACGTTACGTAATGGACATACACAAGAAAGTGTTACTGATACAGAAAAAAGAAATACACCCGGATAAAAGTCGAACTTGCACCGCCTACTGTTAACCTTTCTTGTGCACATTTCGGTCGCGACTTGAAAATTCCCCGGGAATTCGGGAGAACGATGTTTTAATTTCTAGGAATAAAGTCGTTACGATTTGGTAACGCCTGTATTCATGTATATGTAAATTTATTCTGATGTTGGTGGTGCTACGGGGATTCTGATATTTACATTGTCTCTTGGATTTGCTGGGATGGGATGTCCAGCCGGAGTTATGATTATTTTCTTTTAAATCTATTGCGTGAATCTGAGGAAGAAGCGGAAGGTAAAAATCAGAAATGTGAGGAAAACGATCGTGGTGAATCTTCCACAACACTTAAACCTAATTATTTCAGATTGGCAAAGGATTGAAAAACCGCGAAATCTAAGCAATCGAATCGATGTTTATTGCTATCCCCCGTTAGATAAAATTAGGTTACGATCAAACAAAGAAGCGAAAAGATACTGTGAAAGGAATATGATCAAACCAAATTTTGTTTTAAATGATTAAAACCAAATTCAAATGTTAAACCTGAGATTGAGTGATAATGATGAAAATAACTTAGATGATCATTTAAATGACATGTACCAAGAGATATATAATCTCGACTTACTCAAAAACTATGACATTCAAAATGTTCCCGAGAAAAACGAGTGGGAAAAGGCCATGTTAGATGAGTCAAAAATAATCAACGATAGAAAAGTGTGGGAGTTAGTATAAACCACCAATTACAGGGGTAATAAGTAATAGATGGGTTTACACCGTGAAAAAAATGATGAAAATAAAATTAAAAGTTACAAAGCCAGATTTGGTTGCTAGAGGGTTTAAACAAAGGTGTGGTAGAGATTTATACGGATATTTGTTCACCAGTGGTGAACTTTTCCGTCATAAGATTTCTTTTTGTTTTACTTGTTTCTATGCTTGGTTGGCAACATGTACAGCTGGATGTAAAATCAGCTTATCTCCATGGTAATATTAAAGAGCGAATCTATATGACCCAACCACAGGGATTTGAAAAGGACAATCCAAATAAGATATACTTATTAAAAAAATCAATATATAGTCTTCATCAATCAGAGGGACAATGGCATAATGAATTAGAAAACATTATAAAAAACACTGGTTTTGTTAATATTCAATAGTGTAACTGTTTATTCAATGAAAGACATTGTCTTATTAGTATATGTAGATGATATTGATTGTTTGGGTAAAACAGAAAATTTTATTAAAAATGCAGTTGATTTGTTGAAAAGCAAATTAGACTTAAAAGTACTAGGAAAAGTAAAGAACTCTTATTAGGAGTGAATTTCGAAACAGTTAAGGGGGTCTGGGACTCAAAATATAAAAAAAAAGTCAATTTTTTTATTAGCTTAAAAAATAATATAGATATTTCTGAATAAAATAACACCTACATTTTGTTTCTACCATGAGTAGAACCGGAAATATTCGGCTTTTTATAACATGACAGCTGCAAATCAAACGAGCCTCACCATCAGATAATGTAAACAAACTGTTTTGGAGTCTACTTTCTACTGCTTCAGCTCTATTTTTTCTAACTCTAATAAACTACGCTACGAACACTTGAAGTGATCAGAATTGATTATCGTAATATTCTCACTGCTTTTATTGTTGAATTTGCACGTTTTCGAATTTTCTGTACTATCAATATATCAATAACGCTTTCCATAAAGGACTGTAGGAGGTTCAGGAAAACGACGATGAAGTCCACAAATATTTTTAAAAGGTATAGGAAAAAGGTCCAACTTGCTAAAATTAAATTAAATGAAGCAGTACAACTAAGAAGTAATACACAATACTATCCAGGATTTTAAACAAACATAAAGTAGCAAAAGTGCTTTTTAATAACTTGAATATTTTCATAATTTTAAACGCTCTTTTTCTCCTTTTCTGTTAAATGGGATTTCGATAGTGAAAAATGGATATAAAAACTACTTGTCATATACGAATGAAATTTTCTACAATTACTTTTCAAATATATTTCTTTAATTTGTCTTCAGTAATTGTGTATATATATATATTATTATTTTTTCTATAATTTTTCGAACTTTGTATACTATGTGTTTTATGTAGTTTTTGAACAAAATATTTTTAAAATTTTTTCTAACTGTTTTAACCAAAAATCACGAATACAATTTAAAGTATGAACTTTTAGGAGTCAATTAGTGCAAAAATGAAGTGATTTGTTATAAAATATTTTAAGATATATCAATTTTGCCCAACGTCAAAATTTTTTAATTTTAATTTTAAAAAATTTGAAGTTTTGAAAATATAAAATAGTTATTATAATTGCAAAATACAATGTATATCTACAGAAAAAATTTCAGAACAAAAACTTTAAAATTGAAGATTTTAGAATTTTGAGTCCCGGACCCCCTTAAGAACATTACATACTTAAATCAGAGAACTTACATTGATAGATTAATTAAAAAGTTTGACGAATTACCAAACAGCTTATAAATTTGCCTCTTAAAGTTGGCTTAAAAGTGCCTATCATGGATGAGGAATCTGAAATTGAAGAGACAGAGTTAATGAAAAAAATTCCTTATAGAACCCTAATAGTATGTCTTTCATTTATTTCCTCTAGAAGTAGACCAGATATTCAATATGCTGTTAATACCATGTCCCAATTCTGCAATTGCTATACCCAAGTACATTGGGAAATTGTAAATATATATAATTATGTTTGTAACACGAAGATTATAAAAATTAATAACACATCTATTGATAATTCTGGATTAGTTGCGTTTTCAGATGCGAACTGGGGAAGTAAGTTAACCTCTAGACCAGCGTTTCTCAAACTGTGCACCGCAAAACAATTCCCAGTGCTCCGCGAAAAGGTAGGCCATGTTTAAAATTAAAAATATTTTTATTAAACATATTTTAAAGTTTAAAATTAAAAATATATTTTGCGAAAAAAATGGGACAAAAATATTTGAATATTATGATCTTTTGCGTTCTCGGTGTGTAAGAAACAAAATGGAGTATAAATCATTTATCACCTATCAGGTGAAACATTGTATAAAAAGGTAGTCGGCATTCAATGTTTCAGGTTCTCGTCCGCCAGTCGACAAAACAAATTTACTTCAAAGAGCAACACCAGACAACACAGAACCAGACAACACGGAGCCAGACAGAGGCTGGATTCACTGTCTCCATGTTTCAAGAAACAATTAGAAGCTTCGACACCTTTCCAGAATTATCGGAAAATTTTTTTATTGCATATAAAACTGGTGGTTTACTAACTTCTCAAATCAGTTGTATTTTAGTCAACATTCAGTCGAGAACCGAGAAATTATAAAGTTCATTATATGTAATTTATTATTTTTGAAAATAAATTTTCTGTAGCTTCTCAGATTTTTCGTTTTGATGACAAAATTTCTGTCTTGTGGAGGTTTCAAATACTAAGTTAGTGATACGGGGAATAAATTCCGTGCCAAAATTCCGATAAGGTGCTACAGGAAGTGAAACGTGTCTTGAAGCCAGTAAGTATATTCTTTACCTCTTCGAATACGTAAAACTTTCTTTAATCCTTTATGTTCTACCTTAATGATTTTAATCAGATTGTTCTATGGATAGTTTCACTTGGGTAGCAAAAAGAACCGCAGTGCGGCAAACAAAACAATGGATAGTTTTGCTTTTAAATGAGTTCTATAGTGTGACTCATACGAGAAAGTAGTCAACTATGAATCAGTCGATCTTTGAAAAGATGTGAAGCTTTGTTAGGATAAAGTTGCCATATCGGAAAGCATGAGTGGTGATCGCTGTGACTGGTTTCTTCCTGACAACGCATTATCACTGCTGTCGCTTTCCGGACCGAATGATAAACTTAGAACCAGAATCAGCGATACAGATGCCAATTGTAAAATATTTGCTTACGTTACCAACTGTCCTCTGATTTAACTAATCTACAAGTTCAAAACCTCCTGAGTCGATGGGGACCCGGTTGTCTACCGGGAGCCGGACTATAACATAATAATATATTTTTATTTATAAAGATTATTTTCTATAACTATTATTATAACCAGTAGTTCTTTTCTGTAATCAGCCTCATACGTTAAATGGAAGTACCACTGTTTAACACCTAATCTTTGCATCGATCTAAGCAACAAATCGTAAATAAAGATTTGCAAGTATAGGATTGTAGACAAAGATTTGCTACTAGTTAAATATTTGTCTATGATCTTGGATACTTGATATGACAATGGTTTTGACACTAAAATGAAACAAATTTTAAATCACACTCGAATTTGAATTTTTCAATGTGAAAACACTTTAGTATACAGTAGAGGAAATAGCTGCTTACCTATTTCGATAAAACGTAGTGAACAATTCCTGTATCTCCGTCATAACTAGGTTTTCAGATGAACACATTTTCGAACTCATTTCTCTGTCGATGTTTTTCTGTTTACATTTTGACGGGAGTACATCGTCGAAATAATGTACTGAAAAAATGCAATATCTTAAGTAGCAGAAGCTCATATTAATTAAATAACACATTCAATAACATAATTAGACAAACTTTTTTGTCTCAACGCTCCCTTTTCATAGACAATTTTTCTCGATCCCTCTGAAAAATTATCACAAATAATGAATTGCAAGTGTATCTGTTTCTATAATGTTTTGGATTTCACCAAAACATCTATGTAGCTGCGTGTAATTTTAGACTTTCATATAGATAATTGGGAAATAAAACAGCTTGGAATTGAAATATAAAGCAATTTATTAAAATGATACAACAAAAAATAATTTAAAAGACAAAAAGCTTGCTCACTATTATTAGAAATTAATATTCATTAAAATTAAAAATAATCACTAATATTTGTCTATATTCAGTTCTATTCTCGTCAGCAGATTCCCTAAGTCTTCATGATCAACTATTTGCAGTCGATTCCTCATTTTAGTAAAGACAATTCCAAATTAAATCCACGTTCAATTAGACAGGATGATGGAAATGCAATCAAAATTTTAAATCTTAAATGCATGTAAATAAATACATGCTTACACTCGATTGTTACGACCTTTGTCTTGTTTTTACACTGATCAGTTGTAACTTACATTTTAGAACATAATTATTGCAACAGAGCATCACTAATAGGTGTATCTGTATGTTCAAATGGATAAGTTTTGCTTAAAACATTTTGGGTAACAAATTCTTTTAGTATCTTATTGCACACTCCTGCCCTCCCCTATTTACATGTGGCCAGCATTACCACCCAAGATTTCTTTAGCGCCCACTTCGGGAAACTATGTTCCACTTTACCAAGTAATCTAAATTTGTACGGCTTTCAGCTTCTTCTTGTCTATTGATATTTCTGATTCTTGGTATTATATTTTCTTAATGCTGTATAATACGACACTTTTCGACGATCAAATAAATTTGCACCTCGTGGAAAGACGCGACACTATCCAATTAGAAACATTCACTCTAGCTCAGGGGTCACCAAACGTCTTTGATCGTCCACCCCTTCAAGAGTTTTTTGACTTCTTATCGACCTCCTCTAATTTACTTTTTTGTAATTATAATAAGAAACTCAAAAAAGACGCTTACATGAGTTTTGAGATTGCTTACTAAGTTCAAAATTAGTAAGTTTCAGTCTTAAATCTTCACGTAATTCTCTATCTAGCTTCTTTGTTTCGTTAAAATGGAATTAACATGGTTGAAACCAGCTACAACCATGTGCGAGTTTGGAAATGCAAGCAAAAATGGGAGTATCACTTCAGAAAGTTTTGGATATTTTTCAACAGCATTTATATTCGTCCAAAAGTAATTTAGTCCTATTTTTAAAAAGTGTCTTAGCTACAAGATCAACTGACAATTCAAAAAGTTCAAGTAGCATTCGATATTTGCAATATCCGATTCCATTTTCCTATCGACCCCAACCCCCTAATATCGACCCGTGGTGGTCGATATTGACCACTTTGGCGACAACTGCTCTAGCTTCAGCAGTACTCTATTTTGGCGCAGTAAGCAGCAAAAATGTGATATTTGGTACCTATAACATGCCGTAACAATTAGTAATTGACTACCGTAACAATTAGTAACAAGGAAGAAATTTCCTTGCATATTGATTACTGTTTGTAACCCTACTATACTTTGAATGCCACAGTTGGTTATCGTTAAACTTTTAATTAGTTTTCTTATGGACGAAAATATGAAATGTAAAGTATAAATTAATTGTTCTGGATATAATTTATGTGTAATTGCGTGTATGAATTATAATTGAATAGTTCCAGCGCAATGGAATTTCTCTTACAAAACTTTTAGTTTTGTACTTAAGGGTAGTAGGTATTTAATTAACGTCTCACAGGATCAACACAATGCGCTAGTGACAATGGTCCGGGATCAATCCAGAAGGGAAAGAACCAAGGACAAAGCCTCTTAATTTGTACCACGGTCAGAACACTTGAGAGCTGGCACCCCACTCTCCAAACTTCCACCCACGCCAAAGTGAGGACATTTGAGATCACGGCAGATTTAACTTGTACCACCCCCGTGTACACGACGTCTTTGTCTGGACGTTTCGAACTCGTAACCCTCCGGTTACTAATCCCTTGCTCTTCCACCTGGGTTACCGCGGCCACTTTGTACTTACGCGAGCGAATAGTCTCGCGAGAATCATCGGTTTTAAATCACAGATTGAAAGTATAATTATTTGTGTTTCTAGAGAGATACAGTAAAAACTTCTATTATAAATATAGTTTAAAGTGTTTTGAACTAACCACACTCGACATTACGCATCGAGTAGGAAATTGTGACTGGTGCTTCCAAGATATAACGGCAGTCTATTCAAAAATTGCAGTCACTCAGTGCAGTGTGATACACCAGCGATCTAATTTAGGTTTCTGCAATCGGATTGCTATATTCATGTGAAGTGACAGCTATTTCTATTATATTGACGCAAATAACACTAGTTAAAATATCACTATATATATTTAAAAGATGTTGTACACATAAACATATTTTTTAATGAAATCTATTATAAATAAATGCACGCTTATCATAAGTCCCTATAAAGCCTGCGACGAATGCCACATACAAAACAAATATTTTAATTGTAACAGTTGAAGCAAAGGAAAACTTAATAACTTGAATTATTCAGTCTAGTGACCTATTTTGCTTAATATTAGATAAATAAATTGATTTTTTGTACTTGTCATTCCACAGCAGCTGCAAAGCGAAATAAAGCGCATCCTTCGTTTTCAGCAGGTCTTCTCAGTGTTATGATAAAAACTACCAAACATATTTTTGAATTTAAAGTGGAAAATCCTCCATTAAATGGGGGAAGCATTTTCATTTAAAGTCGTAGTATAGGTTGAGTTTTGATTTACGTAGTCAATCAACAGTATAGTAGTATACCACCATTAGAAACTTTATCGTTCGAAAACCTCTAATTGAGAGTCAGTAGACTGCTCCAAGTAGAAATTAGTCACTAATTTTTGTAAATAAAAACGAAGTTAAAACATTAATTATTACACTATAGCGAAAAAACTAACTGAAGGAAAGAGCTAAAATTTGGCAGTTACAAAAATCTACGGAATCGATTTCCAAAGAAACACTACATCAAGGTCGCTCTTCATATTTTCGAATATTAATTTCATAGTAATATTTGCAACGTAAAATTATCTAAACAAGAAACGTTACTAGATTTTTTTTTGTTCCTGTGACCGTGATATAATGAAAAATATCGATAGAATGATTTTTTCCGAGGATATGGGTATAACTTTGAAAGCTAATTTGACATTAGACTCCAAACTTACCACTCATAATTCAAAAGATGTTGGACAAAATGAGATTAAAATTAGCAACAGAGGTGATATTTTGATATAAATTTGAAAGTGGGCGTCGAAATTGGATGTTATAGTAAATTATGTTTATGCTCAATTTGGTATGAAGATGACCCCTTAAACACATTGACGTACAAAAATTAACACATATGTTTTCCAATCAAATGGTGTAATTGAATTTCTCTACTACGATCGATACAATGAATTAATGAATGCCTTGGCTAAGGCCAGTTGTGAATTATACCAGCCATGTTCTCCTTTTGAATACCATACAGTAGAAAGTATTAAAAATACAAAAATCAAACATTCCCAACTTAATTTTTAGAAATATAACACAAAAGAATAAGATTGAAATTTGGTAACATCTTAGTTGCCGCAAGATCTACTCTCACTGGACATGACTACCTGCAAAATTATTTTTACCGTATTGGCTTGTCAGACTCTTCACCTTGCCCTCTATGTGATAGACATGATAGGAATCCACCTCGATAGCTATCTTGATCTTAATGATGGCGTACTCAATAATACTGCTGATAGAGATCCATATTTTATTGATGTGGTTATCTGGCCAAATCTTGGACATCCAGATAGACTAACGGTGAAAAGCCTGATGTCTAGCTTAGGTTGATAAGTTGTTTTAAGATTTTATGGCAAAAGGTCATAATTGTCCAAGCTGCGCCAAACACAAGACAACATCAAGTGAAAGGGAAAAAATAGTGATTGGGGAATAGAGTAGTGGGATGAAAGCAGAAAAAGATCGCTTGGGTATCCCGATCCAGCATAAGAGGAAAAAAAGTTCACCGCACCATTAAAAAGAGCGGTTCGTTTATTTCTCCGCAGCTGTGCACATAAGGGCTTGTAACGTTTCCGGTCTCTAATTAGGCGTAAGAATGTTTACAGCACAATAAGATATTTATTTAGAATAGAGAAATTTGAACATTATTTACATATTGATAAGATTAATTGAAACGTATGAGGACATAGCTATTAACCATCAAATCTACCAAGGAGCCAGGAAATTTTGCCTCGCCCAAATCTGAGAGTCTGAAGGATGCGACTGCTCCTTTCGTGGTATCAATCTACTCTGATCTGATGTTTTGAGGGGGAGTTCGTCTCAGTCTTGGAATGTTGTTCCCGGTGTTTCCACGCCATCTACAGCGGAAGGTCATGAGAACTTCCACAGCTTCCCGATCCGTGAACAGATTTAATGTCTTTCTGGCTCGGGTTTCCACAGAACTGTAAACAAGTGTTTTCCTGGGGTGGCCCGTCAGCATTTCTCTGAAAGAGGGCCCAATATAAGTTAGGTGTTGACAACTTTTTTGCAGTCGAGTGATATCTGAATTCCAGATGTGGAAACGTCAGACCGACTGGTACAGGCTATATCAAACATTTTTCATTTTTTCAGGGTGGCAAATATGTATTTCTGGAGCACGTCAAATATCCGAATGGCGATTTTGGATTATTCCTCCAGCGCTACATCATGCCCATCTGGTATTTGTACTTTGACGGTTGCACTCTGGATAGAGATACTGGCGCCAAGATCAAGAGGGCCGGCTTCAGCGAAACCATCTGCGATAACATCCTCGTCGACAACATCCTCGTCAAGGACTGGTGGATGTACCTGGTGAGGCACGAGATCATTGGAATTGCATCGAAATAGCTTTTGTATTTCAATTTGTTCATACTAGTAACTGTCACTTTAGTCAAAATATGTAATGAATTTTCGTATTTTAAAAAGCAAAGAATGTGAACCAAGTTATTTTCATGTGCTGTTTCTTATTTGTGAATAAAGACCTCCACATAGCTAAATTATATAAGTATCAAGGTGGTGCATGCTTCAATTTACAAACCATTTGTTAAAATAAGTATTATTTTATTTTTTAAATAACAGTAATTTCTCTACATTTTAAGGTACATGCATTTGCATTGCGTTGTGTTTAATTAAAATAGAGGTTAGAGTTAAATCGAATAAATGATAGAATAAATTGAAGATAGTATCCCACCTGCCAATATCCTTAATCGTGATGCGTACTCTCAACATCAGTTGTCCTACTATCGGCCTCGACGTGTCTGCTGAGTTGATCTCCCGTAATCCAGATCCCCTTTTATATGGGGTAAAATGTTTGTCATAGAAGCTTCCAGTGATTAATAAAGCTGTTGTTTGTCATAGAAGCTTCCAGTGATTAATAAAGCTGTTGTTTGTCATAGAAGCTTCCAGTGATTAATAAAGCTGTTGTTTACCAATTGTTTCCCATCCCCCAGCTGAACCCTGAAACTTATTTAGATTAGAGGGTTAAGAAACGAAGGTCCAAACTCGTGATGTGTCAGCCCTCTGCCTCGAGATAATCGGAAAATTCCGTGATTTAAGTATTTGTATCCCAATAGAAAGGAGTCGAAAGGCCAAAGTGGTGCATCATAGTCTGGGAAAGTCAAATAAGTGATCACTGGTGCTTGATTTTCAATTACTGAGAATGGTGATAAACGGTTTTCTATTCCAGAATATTCCTTAACTTAAGCGATCGTGATGACAGCAGCGTCACATAAAATACATATATTTCATTGCTATTAATCTATCTAAATACTGTTCTTATTATATTTTAATTTTTATAGGTACCATCAGATTCGCGTATGCCATCTGTGCTAGATACTTAGTTATTTATATAGATCAATGAAGTGACATTACTCACATTTGATGCCTTATTTAAATCCATTTATAATGAATATAAGCACCAAATGGGCCCATTTCTATAGCAGATCGTCAACGTTAAAAAAAATACCAGTCTTTTTATCTGCTTCTTAATACTTGGAATTTGTTTCCTATAGTTACTTTTTGGAGAGAGTAAAGTACAGCTAATTTATATCAAAAATAATTTAATAGTAGATACTTACATATGGTTCCCTACATGTCAAACGAAAAAGCATAGTCCTCAAAAGTTTTTAATGTTCTACACTTGAATCGATCTCACGAGCGTCTGCTTTCGCCTCCCGAAGAACGTATATACATCTCGAAGCGCAACAGATTTGTGCGCCTCGCCGGCGCCGAATAATATAAACACAGTCCACTGGCGACGGTGTTGGAACAACTCCGAAAGGCTTCTCAGCAAAAGGTCTGGTCAGGTTGCGACATCCTCCCACCTTGAGTTCGCAACTTGGAAGAACTCAACCAAGTGTTGCGTCTCACAAGCCGAGTCTTTGGATAGGTTTCACTGCTCTCCCACTTCGAATGATTGTCGATTTGGGTGACTTCTGATGTTCTTTGTCAGGAACAAGTTCATAGTCAATATTTGTGGCACCTGAGTTATCTTTAACTTCGGGAACTTTGCTTCTGAGGAAAGGACCTGATGTCTCATCTGATAATTCTAAGGAATAAAGACATTGAACAGGGCGTATTATAGTTCCGGATTTGGTTTTCAGTTTCATAATTCTGATGATTCCATCTCTTCCAGGCAGGACTTGCACAATCCGCCCTATCGGCCATTGTAAACGCTTTAGATTGTCTGAACCAATGATTACTATGTCGCCGACAGAGATAAATTTTGAGGTTTCCGAAGGCTTTCCGTTATATTTTAACTGTCCTAGATATTCCAGTCCAAACCTTTTTCGTAAATCTTCACGTACTTTTTGTACGTACCGGTATCTCTTGCACATATAGGCGACATCTATACTATCGATATCCGGTACGCCACTTTCTATCGTTTCCTGTAGAAACATAGAAGGCGTCAAACAATCAAATCGTCTATATCTTCAGATAAGTAAGTTAAGAGTCTAGAGTTTATTAGGCTTTCGGTACCGCACAACACTGTGTTTAGTTCTTCGTAATTTGACAAAGCCTGTCCTAGTATTCTGTGTAAAACTTGTTTGACCATGCCAATCAGTGTCTCCCACCATCCGCCCCACCATGGTGCAGATGGAGGGATGAATTTCCAAGTTATCTTCCTCATGGATTCAGACTTTATTTTAAGCCAGTCCACTTTGCAAAGTTCACTGTGAGCTTTAACGAAAGTACTGCCATTATCACAATAAATAATAGTGGGTCGCCCTCTACGAGCTATAAATCTTCTTAGTGACTGCAGGAGGGCTTCCGCTGTCAAGGATGTTATTAATTCCATGTGCACTGCGCGATATATTGCACAAGTGAACAGAACTATCCAGGATTTTGTCCCATCTTTCAAATACAGCGGTCCGGCGATATCTACACCCAAGACTTCGAATATCGTAGCTTCTCTTACACTATCTTCAGGTAAGGAAGAGGCTCTTGGTTCTGGATGGGTCACAGAAAATCGTTTGCATCGGACACATTTCAATATAACTTGTCTAATCGTTTTTCTGCTACGCAATATCCAATACTTTTCTCTGAGCTGGTTCATCAATATTTGGACTCCAGGATGTCCTAGTTCTTTATGCTTATTGTCTATAAGCATATGCACTATTCTATGTTTTCATGGTAAGATTATGGGTAATCTAAAGTTCTTTTTGTCTCTTCGGTTAAAAATGTGCGTTTTTACTCTCAATAACCCCTTTTCGTCGAGTACAGGATAAAGAGGCTTTATTTGTTGATCATTTACGCCAACAAGAAATGCTTCACGTTGGATAATTTTTAGCAAAACTAATTCTGCATAATTTATTTCTTTCAAAGTTAGATCCCCAAAGTAACGCGATGTTTTCAATTTTGCATTAGAGAAAAATCTATAAATCCAAGCAATTACTCTAACAAGTTTGACATATGAAGATATTCTATGGAAGATTTCCTCTGTTTCTAGATTTACATGTGTGTTAGTTATAGCACCTTTTCTGATTTCTTGAATAATGTTTTCCTGATTATATTCCAATTTTGGTGTTGACCATTCACCTTCATTTTTCTTTAACCATGCGGGTCCCTCCCACCATCTAACTGACAAAAGCTGTTTGGCAGTATAGCCTCTGGATGGAAGGTCAGCAGGATTATCGGTTCCTGATACTTGTCTCCATGTATTCGGGTTTGTTAATTTTCTGATTTCTCGTACTCGGTTCAACACAAAAACAGTCCAGATTTCTTCCTTTTGGATCCAGGTCAAAACAGTGGCTGAATCAGTCCAAAAATATAATTCAACATTTTACCATTGCAAACCTTCTAAAACTGAAGTGCAGAGTCTCGCTCCCACCGTTGCAGCTATCAACTCAAGAAGCGGAATCGTGATTGATTTCACCGGAGCTACTCTGGACTTAGAAGCTAATAAATGAACTTCAACTCCATAAGAAGTCTGAATTATCGCGAACACTGCAGCAGCATATGCATTACTACTGGCATCGCAGAAAGTGTGAATGCTACACAAATTTTTGTTATCTCTGTTAGTGTGTATCCATCGGGGTATAGAAATTTCTTTTAAGAGACTCTGATCTCTGAACCAACTCAGAAACTTTTCTTTCGTATTTTCATCAACTTCATTATCCCAAGAAATTCCCATTTTCCATAAGTTTTGCAACATATTTTTATCATAGTGAGAATTTTCTATACATTTCTGCAAATGAAATTCTATTACAGCTGCCAAAAGAAAAGGGCTACTTTTCACACCAAACACTACTCGGGTATCACGAAATATTTTTAGCTCCTTTTTATTCACATTCTTCAACCAAAAGAATCTAAGATAATCTCGATCATCGGGTTTTACACTAATTTGTAAAAATGCCTTTTCTATGTCTGCTATGGCTGCAAATTTACCCCCCCCCCCGAAATCTTAAAAAAATAGAAGGTATTAACTCTATTAAATTTGGACCACATTCTAAGCACTGATTTAGAGACGGAGAATGCTTTACTCTCGCAGAAGCGTCGAATACTGGTATTATTGGGGTGGAACTATTTTCCTTAATAACTGGTCGGTGTGGCAAATAGTGTCCATCATCAATAACCTCACTTTGTTTGACTTCTTCGATTATACCTAAATCGAGCCAACTGTCGAAAACCTCCTCGTACAATGTAAGCAGGTTTTGTGAGCGAAGTTTCTGCGTTGTAGATTCTAAACGCTTCACGGCTAAATCCTTATTGGTGGGTAGCGGTAGGTGATCTTCAGACCTGGGCAAAACAATTTCATAGTGCCCTTCACTGTTCACGGACACAGAATGTTGAAATCGCATCTTTGTAAATCTCTTTCCTCTCTGGCCTTTTGTGTGGCCGGATCAATTATTCCAATGATATCAAGATTCCAGAGTTCGGTAATAGCTACATCCTTAACTAACATATTTGTAACTACCATCGTAGAATGGCATCAGAAGTTTGATATGGCATCTTTCCCATCAAGGTCCAACCTAAATATGTTCCTACAGCAACAAGTCCACACGGTAGGTGAATAATCTTTCCATTAAAGAGTTTACCCGCAACATCAGCCCCGATTAATAGATCAATTTCTAACGATTCTTCTTGTTTAGAGATTAATTGATCAGTTACAGTAATAATATGATATTCAAGCTCCTCACAGCGAATGGTTTTAATGTTGGAATGGGTACAGCCGAACAAATGGTTTGCTGGTCAAGGACCTCAAAGTTACAATTATAATCACCTTTCAAACTGCTAATGAATACTCTGTATCTAAAATGTTTCTCGGGATGTTCTCTGCCCCCAAATAAATTATGAATAACACTTTCTTCTTTAATAAAATCATATTTCATTTCTTTCGCTACACGTTTACTCAAATGAGATCGTTGACTCCCAGAGTCGACGAGTGCACGAACTATTTTCCCTTATTTCCTGCACCTCGTAATCGTACATACAATGTTTGTAAAAGAACTGTACAACGTGTGCGATTGCTTAAAACTGCATCATTGATCATATTTTCACTATCACTTTCACCAGCGTTCGTTTTCGATTTAGATTCTAAAAATTTACCTTCATTACACATTATAGCATAATGGCTACTCCTACACTTTTCACAATTAATCTTGCATCTGCAATCACGAGCTCTATGACCGATTTTTAGGCATAAAAAACAACAACCCTTTTTTTTCCTAAGATTTTCCTTTTATCATCCCAACTCATTTTTAACGCGATTCTGCAAGCTTGTGAACCATGCGTTTTCTCACAAAATGAGCAGAGTGCTTGTTTATTGCGACGAGTCTCAGCATTGTCAAAAAGTCCGATTGCGGTTGGAAATTGTTTATCATCATTAGGAGATGTGGAATAGGAATATTTCCCTTTACGTTTTGCCTCTAAACCAAACCCCTCTTTTGCTATTGAAATTCGTTCTTCCCCTTCAACTTCTGATTTTAGAAAACTCATAAGAGCGGTCAGTTTATTTGGCATTTTCTTAGTTTCATTTGTCAAACTAATACTTCTTTCCCATACTCGCATCATGTCTTCTGGTAAACAGCTTTCAACTAAGGGATACAGCATAGAAGCATACTTATCGGAAGTTACACCTAATGTTTCAAGGGCACGGAGGTGTGCTTCAATTTTATCATACAATTTGGCGATATGTGTAACTTTAGCTTGATGCAAATAATTCAAAATTAAGTTTTAGCAATTCTCTCACATACTCTTCTATGAGTAAATCTTCTCTTCCGAATCTAGCTTTTAGACACTCAACTGCTTGCACATAATTCTCAGCAGATGCGGGAAAGAAATCTACAATATCTCTGGCACGCGATCCTTCTACAGTAGACTGGGACAAATATTGTAATTTATCCTCTGGCGCGATGTCCAAGTCTTCGTGAATTTTTCGAAACTGACCCCAAAAACCAAGCCATTCCTTAACATCACCATTGAACTTCTTAAGTTCAATTTTAGGAAGTTGGAACTTTCGTTTCGATACTGTTTCACTAAGCATGCTTTTATTATCGTCATTAGTGTTTTAACATCGTCATTAATACTTTTCTTAACTTTAGTTTTAAGTCGTATATATCTTTCCTTATACTCTTCAAAATCTTCGTAAGCCTGATTAAAACTTTCTTGAGAACACTCATCTTTATCTGATAACAAAGCAATAATTTCTTTTTCTTTCGATTCAAGTTCTAACCATTTTTCGTTTAACTGAGCCATTAAAATTTCAATTTCATCAATATATCACATTCCCCTATTATATAACTTTCTCATAAACATTCATATAACGCATTAGCGATTCTAGTGAAACCACTTCTTAGAGGAGTACGCATTTTCTTTCAACTCTCCATCATAAAATTAAAGTAAATGAATTAATTTCTTATCAATCACAAATTCTCAATAACAAATTCCATGTCCTGTCGCGGACGCCATTTTATATAGCAGATTGTCAACGTTAAAAAACTACCAGTCTTTTTATCTGCTTCTTAATACTTGGAATTTGTTTCCTATAGTTACTTTTTGGAGAGAGTAAAGTACAACTAATTTATATCAAAAATAATTTAATAGTAGATACTTACATATGGCTCCCTACATGTCAAACGAAAAAGCATAGATAGTCCTCAAAAGTTTTTAATGTTCTACACTTGAACCGATCTCACGAGCGTCTGCTTTCGCCTCCCGAAGAACGTATATACATCTCGAAGCGCAACAGATTTGTGCGCCTCGCCGGCGCCGAATAATATAAACACAGTCCACTGGCGACAGTGTTGGATCAACTCCGAAAGGCTTCTCAGCAAAAGGTCTGGTCAGGTTGCGACAATTTCATACCTCCAATAAGCAGAGTGCATAGAAAAATCTCACATATCAACCATGTTACTCCAGTTAACTTTCGAATTTTTTTTATTTACATTATATTGACTTGTGAAGGGCAATTCGGTAATTTTTGTCGTCAAAACTCATTTTCGCGCTCGCTCACATTTTCTTTTATGCTCTGCTTTCTGTCTTTCAGATTTATCATTGCCTTCTGCAATGACACTGCTAAAGAATTTCATTAGAGCGGGAGGCCTGGGAGGACCGGTTGGAAGAATAGAGGATTAGCAACGGAGGGTTGCGAGTTCGAAACTCCGTCCAACCAAAGACCGTCTTGTACGCGGGGTCTGGTGCATGTTTAATCTGCCTTGGCCTCAAATGTCCTTACGTTGGCGTGGTGTGGAGTACTATGGAGGGAGACCTCCTGAGTTCGAACCCGGCCGACGGATAAATTTTATTTTTCGCCTCTATTTTTTAAAAATAGTAAATATACTCTGATCCTTTCAATATTTTCTGTACATACTTTTACTTTATCCTTTTATTTTTGAATTCAGCAGAATTATTTTCAAAAATTTAATTGATTTTATGCAGCTTTTTCAATTCTGAAACTCTGGTTTCTCTGTATTGTCTGTTTTGTCCTTTTTCGTACAACCATTGAAAAGCAAACAACTGAAGCTCCACCCCCCTACATGTTCGACTCCAAGTGCCAAGTTCCTACCATCTAGAAATGTTCTGCAACTCAGTTAATAAATTACATGAAATGAAGTAACAGTGTTTATTACTGTTTAATTTAGTTTTGATTTCTCTGACATTGTGATTCATTCAGGTTGTTCGTCGGAATCAGTGAGGTGACATAACAAAACTTTTTAAAAGTATAGCATTATGTTTAAAGATTCAATCACATTTTTATTTCAGTAGTGGTTTTATCATAACTTTCTTTTGAATTTGTATAATTTCTGTATTTGTATAATACAAATCTATCGACACGACATGTGACACAGATGAAGCTGTGTCACATGATACACAAGAGTTTTTGAACACATTGGAGCCATCTGGAGTACCAAACAGAGTTTTTGAACACATTGGAGCCACCTGGAGTACCCTCGCACATATTATAGCTAGAAATTGGAGCACCGATTATGCTTCTCAGAAATCTGCATCCATCTTCACTCTGCAATGGAACAAGACTCTATCAAGAAACTGATGCCGAATATTATTGAAGCCACCATCATGACTAGACATGCAACAGGCGAAGACGTATTCATTTCTAGGATCCCAATCATCCCTTCGGATCTCCCATTCCAATTTAAACGACTTCAGTTCCCTGTTCGTTTAGGTTTCGCCATGAGCATCAACAAGGCACAAGGACAATCGCTGAAAATTGTAGGACTCGATCCCATTAAACCGTGTTTCTCCCATGGTCAACGGTATGTGGGTTGTTCAAGAGTTGGAAAAGCCGAGAATCTTTACATCCTAGCTCCAAATAGAAGAACATTCAACATAGTGTATCATGAAGTCCTCTAAGCAAGAATCAGTGAGGTGGAAGGAATGAGTCGACGTGCCCGTGTCATGTCGGGTGGTGGGACTCATTCTTAAAATTATTGTTTTTTCTTTTTAATGTTTTCAGAATCAGTGAGTACAAACAAGAATGATGTCACGGGCAACGCCATGCGGGTACTGCTAGTCAATGAATAAGAACGAGAAAATTCATAACCTATAGGATTTCAATTTCCGAATGTGTCAACACCTGTTTGATGCAATGCAGTGTCATGTTCTGATTTCTCGATCAGATTGTTTTTCTCTACTGAAACACTATATTAACAACATAAAATAACAAACTGTAAATCTGCCAAGAGAACAATACTATCTTCGTCATGTTGATTATAGCGATTATTTATTACTGTAGTGAATTTCGAGAAAGGAAATATTTGAATTAATGGAAAACGCTTGTTTTTAACTTGCTTTGTTCATGGCCCAGATTTATTATTTTTGATAAACTACAGTTGTCCTTCACACTACACTCATTGAATGACCCGTTTTTTGTAAAAACCACTATTAAATGACAAAAACGTCAAATAAGGATTATGTTAAACATATAAAACAATTTCGTATCATATTTTCATTTGAGCTTACCAATTTAAAGAATGAAATATCCATTTCTTGGAATTTCGTGTCTAGTGGGATATTTGTAAAACGCTATTGTTAAAAGTTGTTTGAATTCGCGTTGTTTTATTTTATTATGCATCAGAAACTGGATTAATATGAGATTTGCACAAAGATAACGTATATCAGTATAGCTACTGGGAAAACTTTTACAGATCACAAGATCATTATCGTTTTTGTTCCAACTGTTTATCATTTGAATACAAATTAAAGTAAGAGGATAATGGACTAAACATAAAATGAAGATGGTTCTTGAATATATTTTTGTTCATAAACAGAGTAGTGAATGATTTCTATAATCGCCTATTCAAAAACAAGGGGAAATTAGACGAACGCAACGAAATCGTCTGATCATCAATCGTGGTAAATTCGTCGTTTTCATCGGTATAATGTGTTTACTTTTGGACAATTTTTTACACGCAAGTTTGAAATAAAAGGTTCGATAAATTTCTCTGGCTTAATCATTTTACCGTCTTGGGGTTTACTTTTAAACTTCTGATTGCAACATGCAGTTCCAACCTTCGAGCAGATTTTTTATTTGAAATATGCTTTCTTAAGTCTAATGACAGAAAAAAAATCATTTTTCGAAATAAAATGTTAGCAGTTATGGAAATTTCAAATTTCACCTTTTTTATCACTTTAATTGTAGTGTTGGTGGCTCAATTAGGCATGAAATTAATTACAGATTTGATCTTTAAGGCATGAAATTAATTACAAATTTAATCTTGAGAGGATGTTAGTTAACATTGGAGATGGTCTGTAATCGAACTTAAACAACAAATATTTCAAATTTGAAAGATAATTCAGTGAATATTCCCTTAAAAAATTAGTCTTTTATTTAATAATTAGTCTTTTATATAATAGAAAATTAATCTTTTACTAAATAGAAAGTAGAACTTTCTATTTAGTTGGTTGGGTTTTAGGGCGCAAGGGCCATATTTGGCCAAGTGCGTCAATGGACATTCACAAATAAAAGGAAAGCTTTACTGACACAGAAGAGACATACACCCAGTGAAGAATCGAACCTAGGCCACCTTCAACTCGCAGGCTGCTAGGGCAGCGGCATACCCACTGAGACTCCGGTTTGAAAGCTGCTTGGCAGAGAGCTGATATGAAAGGTGAATTTCGTACATTTTTCTACATGTGATAAATGTACGAAAATATGCTTCATAAAACAAATTATGTATCGAAAATCAATGACTGAATTGAACGTTTTTGTATAATGGTCTTCCTATCCGAGTCCATAAAATTTTTAAATTAATTCAATTGCTGAAGTCACTTTAGCTTTCATGACTACGATAGCGTTTTTGGTAAAGTGATTTGAAAAGTGACAGGTGGTTTAAAATTACGTGGTGTTGCCCCTCGGAACTTTTCCTTCAGGTTTGATCCCGGACCGTCGCTAATAGCCCTTTGTGTTGCTCCAGTGCGACGTTAATTAAGATACCTACCTCAAAAGGGACAGAAATTGTTACTGGCCTGTATTCAGAAAATAATTTCAGAAGGAACTCAGTCCTTTCTTCCTGCACGAACTCTAATTCACAGCCCACAACAACTAAAATTCATACCTAAACACTTACAATCATAACATTATTTTCCTCTACATAAGATAATCTTAATTTATCTTGTTTGAGAATAACCACTTTAGAGCACCTGTGTTTTTGTCGGAACTGAAACTCAAATGAAAGTGCATCTCTTTTTAGTCGGCCTTCTAAGTGTCATTGCATAAATTAACGTACATATTTCTAAACTGAAGACAATAATCCTATTATGACTGCTGTCGCGATGAGGCGATCTGACCACGCCTATAAGATTGTACAGTTGAAGGATGCATGTTTTTCTGTTTTCCTCTCCCACTGTATATTTTGCACCCAGTTTGGACTGTAGAATAAGGTGATGGTACTAACCACCCTGTCCAGTGTTTTCCTTGTTTAAAAATACTTATTAAAATTAACGCACTGAGAAACTCTAAACGGTTTGAGAAAAAGAAGGGCGCTGACGTAAAACCTACACACGAACAAACGTGGTATAATATTAGTAATTCAATGTGTAGTGTATATGATTACCCTAGGGGAGTATAAAGGGGAGCGATGGAAAGAGAAAAGGGGCGAAAAACAATAATAGGTTTCTTACCTGAACTTGGGTTTGATGGAACATAGGTGGGGTTAGGTTTGGTTGAGTGTGACTTAGACCTGAGAAATTGTAAAGAAGAATGCATCAGAAAATTATGAAATATCCAAAAGGAAATGTCAGAAATAAACTACAAAAATAAATTTGACACAAATTTTAGAAATTATTCCATGCTTAACAATAAAATTGTTACAACCACGTAAGCACTTAAAAGCAGATGCATCTACAATTCTAGAAGAACATGGAAATGAGGAAAAGACAAGATTAAAAATATTTTTATGACAATAATTACTGTGTACAATCAAGATCTTTCATTGAGCGACAACCAAAACAGTCCTTAATACCAAAGAACAATGATTATTGAAACGCAAACTGTTTTTATCTTGGACAGTGCGAAAGACGTTAGTGATAGTAAAAACAGATTAAGATTCATGAAAACTAGCTAATAATGAAATACGACATTCAAAATATAAAACGGAAAAATCCCGCAACACATTAAGGCAAAAACAATTCTACAAATTGTTTTAAAACTATCTTTTGTTGAAATGCAGTCTATAAATCAGAAAAATAAAATTAAACTAAAATTTTTATTTGAAACGAATACATGATTTTTGGGGCATCCGAAATCGAAAACTTTCCAAAACAGATATGATATAAAATGAGAGAAATTTGTAATTTTGCAATTTTATCTAGAAACAAATAAAAAATTAGTAAATAGATTTAATAATCAGTTTCATTAATAATAATTAAACGATCTAATTAAAGTTCAACATGATATGCCATCAAGTAGTCCTCTGGAATACATAATTTTTTAAGGGCATCCGAATCAGAAAATCTTCCGTTTTCAGATACCGATATGATGAAAGAAAAGAAACTTTTAATTTGGCAATTTTATCTTTAAACAAATAAAAATTAGTAAATATTTCTAACAGTCCTTTTTAAAAATAATTAAATGATATAATTAAACTTGTCCAGTGTGCCATCAAGTATTTCCTTAGATTATGTTTCTATGCATACTAACTACTTGAATTTAACTAATCATTAAGTATGCCTGATTTCCAATGCAAATTATTAAAATGTTATAAAATTATAATTTCATAAAATTCACTTTGATAAATTTACAATAAAAAATTTGGGGGCAAACCAATTTTACTGTTCTAACGCAGGTTATATAGAAGGACATGTGTAGAAATAATTTGTGTACCTCTTACAACTTATTTTATTTCAAATAGAAGAGAAAAATTCAAAATAGTTATAGAGTTGAGATTCAAAGGTTTATTATATATAGCATATATTGCATTCCATTAAATTGCGATCGGAAATCTTACTGCAACTATCGAAAAATTCATAATTGTTGTTTTGGTGGAAGTACAAGGATTGGCCCATTAGTTCAAGGGGTCTAATTGGAATGACCCACCGTCATAACTAAGCATCTATTTGAAATAATTTACATTCAGTGACTGCAATAGTTTATTTTCTGTTTATATGGAGTTGCTTTAGGCCTTTCAATTGTGTTTGAAATGTGACTTAGTAAGTGATTTAATTATGAAAAAATCAGCAATGGTCGTAATGCATGGATAAGATCCAAAACTCAGTTTCATAAATTCATTTAAAAGTTCAAATCATATACCTTTTAAAAATTAATTTTATTCTGCATTTCAAGTACTGATGTTCGTCAGGTCAATGATACATACAGATAGTTGCATTTTCTTTTCCGCGAACTTCAACCTTGAGATTTACTTAAACCTTGAATATTGTGCCCACCAACAACTAAAAACACGTGACTAACTATTAGGTTTTTCCATAGTACTTCTCTAATCAGTTAAATCTTTAATTGTTAGACGATCCTAGCAAAACATAGTCAGATTCATCTGAGTGCTGAGGCTAAAAGAATCACTGGAAGCATATTTTACCACGCCGACTAGAAAAATAAAAACGGAGAGGATGGTCAAAAAATCATTTATAACTTTAATTCTTCATTACTTGGAAGAACTCCGAATCAATGTCCTAAAGTATAAATGGGAGAACTGGTTGAATTTTGGTTAGTCCATACTAAAACTTTCAATCTATTCTTTAAAAAAATTCCTTAATAATTTACGTAGCTCTATGTGATTTTTTATTACAAAAACAGTTAAAGCATCGAAATATATTCAGCACATTATTCTTCGACACCATCTTGGATGGCTTGTGTACGCTACTGACTATACGAACCAAACTGATTCTGATACAGAGGACTCATCAGATGAACTCGGTGATTTTTCAGACAACAAACTTAGTGACTCTGAACTGAGACATAATCCAAAGAGTACCTGTACTAAGACAATTTTTTACGGAAAATAATAATTAAAAAGAACTAATTGAATATAACTCATTCAACTTCAAGTTTTTTATATTGAATTAATTGATTTATTTGGTTATTACTGATTTATGTAGTTTGATAATCATGTGCATGATTTCTATAATTTTCCAATCATGTTTATTAAAATACTTACTTTATTTTATAACATTAGTAGCACATTCGAGAGCGAATGGTTATCAGGAAAGGCCGAATGTAAGCTTGTTTAATTATAATTTGACTGTCGCGACAGGTCGCCACGGTGAGTATGGTATATATAGACGTTTGTTTGTTTGTTTTTGTTGTGTGTGTGAAGAGAACGGTTGATGAGAAAAGACGGTCTGGGACCGTCCGTTGCGAATGTTAATACGCAGGACCAGTGGGCCGATTGATATGTGAAAGAGGCACAGGGTGCCATGTATATCTATTAACTGAACATAAAGTTGTATATAAAGATTATTAGATTGAGTTTCCGTGTTTCCATCCATCGAAACGCCTACATAGAAGTTTGCCAGTTGGAAATAAACGACAAGAAAATAAGCGACAACATATGATACGAGAATATATGTATGAAAACACTTGGAATAAAATTAAGGATTATCTTAATACTCTAACGTTGGAAAATATAAGTAATTGAGACCAACCGATTGTATGCGAAGGATTTCAACCGTTTGAACACTGTTAGATATAATTTATACAATACGGAAACCTTTTTCTTTTCAAATTTATATTTTAATGAATTTATGTATGGCATGTTCTTGAAGAAAATGTGCATGCTTAAGGGTGAATGTTTTGTCGGGAAATCATTATTACAAGTCGAGTGGTGGACTTTGAGATATGAATAGGACACAAAGGCATAACGGTGTATGAAACATTGCATTTTTAGATAAATAAGAGATAACTAGCCAAATATTTTACAGTATACATAGTATTTATGATGATAACAGTGTAAGATTGATATTATTAGAAGCCTATGGAACTTGGGACAGTGACTAAGGAATGTGTGTGACAAACGTGGGAAATGTTTGTTTTGATTACATACAATCTTAAGCAAATACATTCTACCCAAGATTTGTGATGGTAAAGTATCAGACTGAAGGTCTGACAGGCTCAGGAACTTGTAAGAATATGACTAAGTATTGTTTTACACGTGTAGGTTAAGATAACAGAAGGAACGAAGTTAAACACGGAGTCACACAAACCATAGATACTGATTATACTATTTGATGAAATAAGAGTCTTTTAAAAGCATAGTTGGAGCATGAACTTATGTTTCTTGGGTCTTTGAATTACTTTGCTTCTTTATTGGGGTTTTCTGTTCCTTCTACTGTTTAAATAAATAATGGATTCTAGTGACATTAGACCTGCAAACAAAATGCGTGCAGACAAAGAACAGAATTTGCAGAAATATTGTAAAGATTCTATGTTATGAGTATGGTAAATTATTTACAGATCGTGAAGACGGCATGTTTCCGTCGATTGAACACGAATTAACGTATTTAAAGAAAGAGGAAACTACTATAGAAATTTACGGTAAAAAATGTAGTGATTCGAAACCTTGTAGCATACGGAGAAGTAAGAATAATATATACCTTTAGGGGATCTTGTATTGCAGCCAAGCCTAGGTCAAGCCTCCCATACTACTTATATACACCAGGGCTCATTAATATCCGTGCTTTTGGATTCAAGTGTTTTCATGTATTTTTGAATGCATTTCGTTTAAATACATGTATAACAGAGAATTGTAAGCCCGGGGTCGCGGATACGAAAGGCTACACAGATTTAAAATACGGATTCCTAATTACTGTCTATCTATTACGAGAACTGATCCAGTCTACGGCTATATATTGCCGTAGAAGTGAGACTTTGCCCATTTTCTATATGATATTCTTGAAGCACCTTAGTTTTCACATTTGCGCACTTGGCAACAATTGGCTCTCCAGGCTTCTGTGCGATAAAGGGTATACACAATATTGCAAGGGGTTACATTCGAAACTTCGAAATACCATCCATCGCTAAAATTGCCAAAATCTCATCAGACTCATCCTCATCAAGATGTACGAGATCTGTTTATATAGTCACCACCAGTATCTAGATTTTGTGTCTGGAGAAGTTCTCCTGATGTACAGACAGTACAATTAAGTACGCGCCGAAGTCGTAATCGCTGTTTGCAAATTTAATTTTGATTTCCGAAATGGTGCCTGGGAAATGTTATAGCTAATCTCAATCAAAATCACGAAATTCGAATTTCACTAAGAAATTATATACATTATTTCATTACTTTCTGAGATGTCTGTTCAAGCATGAAATCAGAAGTGCGCGAGATGTGGATCACTTTACACATTCTGTCTTTCAAACTATTCTAGACAATCCTTCTTCCAGATTTTTTTTCTTGGTCGCTTATCAAATGGTTCAATGGTTTAGTGCAATGAATCTCATCGTCAATCACACTAGTATTCCACGCAGTGGCAGTTTTTCTATAGGTTACCTATCTTGAAAGTTTCAAACTTTACAATGTATATGAGAATTATAAGATTTCAGAATTGGCTTGTTAATGAGAGATTTCGTATAGAAAATTTGAATAATTGAGAAATTAAAATAATAAATTATTCTTAAAATTCACTCTTCCAAAGATTTAGGCTCTGCTAAACACACTTAAAATTGCAAAGATCGGAAATTTGATATTGTATTCATATGTAAGCATTTAATATGAAGGCTGCTTTGAATTAGTATTTAGAAAAATTTTATGCTTATTTCAACACTTTTCGTATCGTAGTTTTATTAATTGCACAAGAAAACAATCTATGTGCTTTTCGATTGTACTATCTTGAGGGAAACCATGACTGAGATTCCCTGCGCTAGAACCACAAAGGAACAGATACCCTCCCACGATTGTGATATATGCAGTCTACGTGACGTCAACCAACCTTTGAACCGATATATAGACGGGGGCTGCTGTTTGATCTATCATATACTCACCACACCACAAACGGGTAAGTTCAATTCCTTTTGAATTCTTCAGATCTATCATACTCACCACCACAAACGGGTAAGTTCAATTCCTTCAGAATTTCTTTACACATTCTACGTATAATGAAATTACCAATACAAGACGTTTTTTAAAAAAGGATATTAATAACATACAACACTTTTGACTTATTGTTTTCAAATTTTTAGTTCATTCTGATGTTTTGTAGCAAATAATTGCTAAGCAATTAAATAAATAAATCCTGAAACAATCAAGGAAGATTTTAAAAATTAAGAAGGGATATTGAGTATTTAATACACATGCATTTTACTTTTAGTTTCACCATCCCCTTTTCATATTTTTATACCTTATTTTAAAATATTTAAGTTCACATTACTTGAATATTGTTCATTTCATTTAATTTTAGATCAAATTTTTATTATTTTAACGTTTTCAGTAGTTTTGGCGAATTATTTTGCAATAAAATGTGCCAATGTTCTTAAAGGCTTGAGCGTTGTGACCATCAATACATACCGTACTTGTGTCTGTCGATCAAAAATGTGAGAAAAAATACTTGATTATTACAAACAAATAAATTTATGTTTAGTTAGGGTTTATTTTAATTTTAAACTTTTAGTTTTGTCAGACTATTCGTTAAATAATATAACGATATCTTCAAGTTTATATACATAAAACAAATCAGCAAATATCAACATTATGAATGTCTGAGGCTTATAATTAAAATGGTAAAATTGTCTAGATCTGGACTAGTTCTGATCTGAGTTTCTATCGCGTACCGCGAGTAACTTGAAAAAAAATGTGAAATTCAAGAATGGTTTATAATTTCAAAAATTAAAATGTTGAGGTTTTCATGCTCAATTATTCGAATTCTCTTGTTGATTTTTATTCCTTTAAATTTCTAATATAATTTGTGTATAATATATATGTGTTTTCTAATATATATGTGTTCTCTAATATATATGTGTTGTTTTCTAATATATATGTGTTCTTATCCTGAATTACAAATGATTGCTTAATCCTTGAGTTAAGAATGAGAATTTTAATATACTTTAAATGCAATTAACTGTTGATTTTACCACTAATAGTGAATTCAACTTATTCACTAGTTATCACTATTTAAGTATTTAAATTGTGATACAAAATACAGAAATTCAGTTTTCAGATTTTAAGGGGGTAATGGGACCCCTTATGTTTCACCGCCCATTTATAGATATACCAAATGAGAAGATATTTATATACTTTAGAATATCTGAAATAAATATCGATCCTTGACCCACTCCAAGGAGCTGGAACACCCGAAGTCTGATCACCCCTGAAAGCCAAATCGTTTATTGCGTGGGATTACTCTAATTTTGTATGGGGAAGCCATGAGCATAATGCTTTACAATGCTTTGGGTTGAACATGCTAATACTCTAAAACATTTATGCATGGTTAATTAAATCCAACTTTTTTCGGATACATTTATTTGTACTAGTGGTCGCCCAATAGTAGAAATTCGACCATAATTCATTTAATTTTTAAGTTTGAACGTTAATAAGGTTCTTTTGTCAAAGAGTATACCTCTATATTCATTGTATATAATTTTTTTGAATTTTGTTATATTACGTAAGCTGCAAGCATGTACAAATATGTCATAGGAAAAATACGGTACAGCTTGGTTAAGCCATATCTAAAAAACAATAACGCGTTGTTTGACATTTTCTTGGGTTTTTTTATTACTATACTGGCCACAGGTTTCGTCAAGGCTACATAGTTAATTTGCCTATCTTTTCCAAATTATATAAAATTTAAATAAAAAATAAATCCAAAAAATGAAAAATGAAATAAGGAATACGTGCTTCGTATTTTTATATATATTTTTTATTGAAACAAAAAAACCAGGTGGTTAAAAAATAAATGTTGTCCATTGAACTTGAAATAGTTCGACAATGAATTTAATTATTCAAAACTTCTGTGTAGACGATGTTTTTATTAAAAACTCTTTCGTCGTTTGCTATATGCCCTTGAACGTTATATTCCGAAATATAAAATCTCAAACCATCGAATGATCGAACTCTACTTGCTGCGGCGTACAATTGACCATGTGTAAAAACTGGCTGCCTCAACAAAATTCCAATTTTTTCGAATGTTTGTCCTTGAGACTTATTTATTGTCATCACAAATGCAGGTATAATTAGAAATTGAGCTCTTTGAAAGTTAAATGGTAAAATAGTTCCGGAATATGTTAAATTTATAGTTGGAATCAAAATTCTCTTATTGCGTGCGGTTCCAGTTAAAACTTCGCAATCAATAGTATTACGATGCATAAATTTGATGCGCATTCTTCTTCCATTGACTAATGCTTCCTTTGTATTTAAGGGCCGCGGTGGCCCGGTTGGAAGAGTAACGGACTTGCAACCGAAGGGTTGCGAGTTCGAATCCAGCCAAACACCGTCGTGTACAAAGGGGGCTGGTGCACGTTAAATCTGTCGTGGCCTCAAATGTCCTCACGTTGGCGTGGTGTGAAAGTTTGGAGAGTGGGGTGCCAGCTCAGGTGTTGCCTCGTCATCTGACCGTGGTTCAAAATTACGTGGTATTGTCCTCGGATCTTTCCCTTTGGGATTGATCCCGGACCGTCACCAATAGCCCGTTGTGTTGCTCCAGTTCCAGTGTGACGTTAATTGAAATACCCCCCCCCCTTTGTATTTAAGTTTCTGATCAGCAAAACGATGCAATTAACTTTCAATACTAACTTATGTAGTGGCAAATTATGCCAAATCTCATACCCCTCCGGGCGCGCAATGTGCTTAAAAAGGGGTACAAAGCTTTTTCTTCACGTATTAATATATAGATTACAGTATATGAACGTAAACAATGAATGTTTTATTTTGTTTAATTTAATATATTTGTAACGCATATTATACATTAATTTTATCTTTCTGCACTCCTTCTCCATATGAACTTTAATTATGCCAAATCTCATATTCCTCCGTGCGCGCAATGTGCTTAAAAAGGGGTACAAAGTTTTTTCTTCACGTATTAATATACAGATTACAGTATATGAACGTAAAGAATGAATGTTTTATTTTGTTTAATTTAATACATTTGTAACGCATATTGTACATTAATTTTAGTGGGCCGCGGTGGCCCGGTTGGAAGAGTAACGAACTAGCAACCGAAGGGTTGCGAGTTCGAATCCAGCCAAACACCGTCGTGTACAAAGGGGGCTGGTGCACGTTAAATCTGTCGTGGCCTCAAATGTCCTCACGTTGGCGTGGTGTGGAAGTTTGGAGAGTGGGGTGCCAGCTCAGGTGTTGCCTCGTCATCTGACCATGGTTCAAAATTACGTGGTGTTGTCCTCGGATCTTTCCCTTTGGGATTGATCCCGGACCGTCACCAATAGCCCATTGTGTTGCTCCAGTGTGACGTTAATTGAAATACAAAATACAAACAAATACAAAACAAACATTAATTTTATCTTTCTGCACTCCTCCATATGAACTTTAATTATGCCAAATCTCATACTCCTCCGTGCGTTCAATGTGCTTAAAAAGGGGTACAAAGTTTTTTCTTCACGTATTAATATATATAAAAACGCATATTATACATTAATTTTATCTTTCTGCACTCCTACTCCATATGAACTTTAATTATGCCAAATCTCATACTCCTCTGTGCGCGCAATGTGCTTAAAAAGGTTTATAAAGTTTTTTCTTCACGTATTAATATATAGATAAACTATTAAATGAAAAGCAAGGTTGATACAAGTTATTAACTTATATTTTAAAAATATATATTTAAACACAAGGTGTGATTAGGGAAGATATTTTCGATCTTTTTCGTCTCATGGCACACATAAACTACTTGCTAAAATTCTTTGGCACGCCAAAAGTTTGTTTTACCGATCAGAAAAAATAGGTATAATTTTTGGTTTCTATAATTAATAGTTTTTTTGTTTGATTTACAAAATAAATAATATTTCCACCTACCCTTTTTGCTCCAATATGGCTTTTAAAAAATCTTTCAAAAACACTTATCAAAAGTTTGAAACTACATAATTCAAATGAGAAAAATCTTAAAAAGTTTACCGGACGTTTCACCATCCGTAAGACATCATTGTCATTCTTGCGGCCCACCGGTTGAAAATAATTCATTTGAAAATTATAAATTTATCAATTAAAGTAAAAAAAAATATATTTATTACGACACATTTCTTCATAGCGTTGTCTATTTTAGCGAATATCAAATTTTAACTTATTCTGTTTCAATTTCTCTTTACTAAATGAATTACGTTACCAGTTATTCAAAATAAAATACTTGAATTTGAACCCTTACATCGTCAGCTTGCAATTGAAATACACTTAGTCAAAAAGCAGTTCTGAGAGAATGAAGAGGAGTAAATTCTAATTTTCAAGAAATACAAAAATTGCAATTTTATCATTCTAACAATTATTTATTACACTTCGTTCTTACCCAATTTAACAGTTATTCAGAGAAAAGTATTTGCATTTAGACTTTGGATCGAAAAGTTACTTTAAAGAAATCTTACATGTAAGAGAAAAACAGAAAATTCACTAAGTGTTTCTCAAGAAAGCTAACCTTTATGTAAGGAAAATAGGACATAGTGAAACAACAACTTTACCAGTCTAAAGATCATCCCGTTCTAGTCTAGAATATCTACAAAATTCGTATGTTAAAAAATTTGACTTATTGTATTTTACTTTTATGAGTAGATGTATAAAAAAGAAGCAACTAATTATATCTCATTTACTAGAGTAAAAATCCTAATAGAGAACTTGCTTGAAACAAATCAGCACATCTACTGTTGTTTCATGTATTTACATCAGTATCTCATGAATGAATAATTTAACACGTATTACTAACGGAAGACATTTTTTTTTAATTTTACCCTGTAACACTTATATTAAGCACTAATTTTAAGTGGGAATTAAATAAAAACACAACACTCATAACAAGTTTTAATCTGAAAGTAATTCACATCCTATTAAATTATGCTAATAGATGGATTGATTGAATGATACTGCTTTCAACATTTTAAAATATATTTCATGTCATTGAAATTATTTTTCTCTCATTTTTTTAGGGACGCCAAGGTTTCATTACAGATCCATGCCCTATTCTCCCGCTGCCATATAAAGCGACTCAGGTAATCTCGTCAATAATCACACAAACAGAAATATGATTTACACAATCTCGTGGTTGACCCTCTGCGTGCTATGGTGGGTGGCATCCCTCACCATAATCCTACCCTTCACACTGCTACTCAAGTTCAGCGAGACACTCCGCTCCAACTTCTTCGCTTGGCAATTCGTGTACGTCATCGGGCCCATCTTCCAGCCCAGGACCATTCCTTGCAGAAGGAAGTGCTTCGAGGTCCTGAAATCCAACATGGGAAATCGGGACAAGTCCATTCCCCTAGAAGTCATGGAAATAGGGGTTGGTGAAGGTCCCAACCTGCAATTCTACCCGGAGAACTGCAACCTCACGGTCCTGGATGTCAACAAGTACTTCGAGGGTTACTACTACAACAACACGAGGAAGTTCTCCCACATCAACTACCAGAAGACGGTCATCTGCCCGGCCGAGGACATGCGAGATGTCCCCGACAAGTCACTGGACGTGGTGGTGTCCACGTACCTGCATTGCTCGTGCCAAGATTCTGATCAGGTACTCAAGGAAGTGAGACGTGTGCTGAAACCTGTGAGTATTGCTTTGTGTAAATATTAGGCATTCCAATAGTATTCTTGTCTGACGGTCGATGTCTAGAGCTGTGTTTCTCCACTTTTACCTTATAATTATCTCAGAATTTCTTTAAAAAGTAAAAACAAAGCAATTATTCACACATTCTCGGGTAAATTCTACTTGTGTAATACCATTTATTATTCTAATGTGCTCTACCCTCTGCTCAATCCTGCTCGCCAACCTCCAAAGATCACTAAGCAATGTTCATCGTTTCGCAGCTTGAACCATGCTCGCTTTGCCCGTACGTAATGTTCCCTAGCATTCACACATTTGATAAATATTTCGTTAAATATCTAAAAAGCACAAGTTTAAAAATTATGTTATAAGTGTAAAAAGAAACTTATTAATTATACCTTTATGATACATGGATTGAATCTATATATTCAAATGCCCTTGCTATATTTCATTTCTTGTGTTATAAAACCCTTTTCAAAATTTCTGATCAGCTATATAAAACAATAGGATAATGCAATTACTTCAGAGTACTTAAATTAAATTTCTGTTCTCTTTTTTACCTTCTAAAGTTTCCCATCAAGAATTCATTTGTTAGATAGATGCCTTCTTTTGTTATGGATGAATGATGCTTATCACTTCCTTTTACTGTCCTAATATAGTATATGCGTAAGTATTGCACAATTTTAAAACAGTCATTTTAAAACCTCCAGGCCTATTATGTAAATTATTTTTAGCCCTCATTAACTTTAATAACTATTTTCCAAGAAAACTGGATAGAATCAAACACACACAATAATCATATCACCAGATTCCTCGTCGAAAGCTTTCCGGAAAAAATTCCCATGCTTCGATTTGACGTGGCATTCCAGAGATGAACACATGCGTACATACAAAAGATAGTTGTTGCTATGACAAATGTAGAGGCTCAGTTCATTTTGTCTCTGGCATCCCAATAGAGCTTGAAGAAATTCTTGTCCTGTTGGTGAGAGGAATCCATGTCCGGGCATGCGGACCGGTGATCCTCATCCATGATGGAATCGGAAGTTCTACAAATTGTGCATCCAATTCTCTTCAGGTGTGATGCAAGGAAATCATGTCCAGTTCTGTCTGAACAATGCCGCGGCTTCTTTTCTTGGTTTCTTTTCATCGGCCTGCCTGCACATCAGATAGTTTAACACGCCCATTCGGATTTGTATATCCAGCTGATGTTTTTATATTTGTCTATCTTTACTCTTAGTATCGGCAACATCGTGGACGCCAAAAAGACAGTTTGGTGGTTTTATAGCTGAAATTTCGAATGCTCGGTAGTGACGTCATAAAATTTTAACACGAATATCTCCGGAATGCCACATCCAATCCAAAAACGGATGGCACTATTTCGGATTGATTTGCAACAGTAAATCACGTGGTATATTTATTGCTCTATCACGTGTCTGACCACCCTGTAGTAAGCTTGAGTACGTTTCTGGACATAAAATTTAGAGTACGTTTTTCTCTGACTAGCAAAGACAATTTTTGTTCCTGTTACTAGAAGTTAAAAATCATTTTTTTAATTTGCCTTATTTGAGTACAGGTACTCCTAATTTAACGACCACTCGGACCAGTTCTTCAATGCCGGGAATCCCTTTTCTTATGCCTTTTTCACACACATAGACAAAACCGGAGACATTGCTAACGCCTGCCCTGGATGCAATGTAATCAAATGGAGGATTTCACATTTAGTAATGTATGACCACCAACACCGGCAAACGCAGCCGGCGGTGAACTCGACAAATCAGATTCTGGAATATCCTCATTGCATATTCTGTTGGTGATCGGCGTGCTTTGCTTACCCTGCACTTGTCATTTCCTGTTATGTTTAATCAGCGGTGTCAAAGTTCTAGGTAATTCCATAAGACAAACAAGTTATCGACACCGTCAGCACGAGTGTGTGTGAATGAAATGTGCTAAATAAATAAAAACAAATAAGATCCTTACAGATCAATTCGTCTAACGACCTAGTCGTAGGAACGGATATTAGTCGTTGAGTGATGAGTTCCTGTTCATAAATATTTCGTCCGAATGTCACACTTGGATCTCGAGATCTTCAAACTTGTCCAAATCAGAAATTATTGATATCCTATTGCAATAAAAAATATGTAATCCTTTTTAATGTATAGAAACATTGTGATCTATCTCTAAAGACCAGAAACTGAGTCTTATTTGTTACTTCAGGGAGGAAAATACCTTTTCTTGGAGCACGTCTGCTACCCCAGTAACGAGATCGGACTCAAGATACAACGCATGATTAACCCTATTTGGGGGTTGTACTTTAACGGATGCACCTTGGACAGGGATACAGCCTCCAAGATCGAGAGAGCCGGATTTGTTGACGTGATCTGCGAGAAGTTGGTGGTCAAGGACTGGTTTATGTATCTGGTGAGGCACGAGATCGTTGGCATAGCAAGCGTCTGATATACCACAAAAGAAAATTTACGAGGAAAAACCATCATGTCAGCAGAGATTAATAATACATACAATAAAGAGCTTTTTACAAGGGACCAAATGATATTTCTCTCATTTTCAACATGTGACTCGTAAAGGATAAAAACAAAAATTTAGCGGTAAGACACTTGTAGCCAAGGTTACGCACTAATATTGCTCAAGGTTAGCACTAATAAAACTCCGGAATTTCACTCACGGCAAAGTTTTACATACTTAGAAGACCAATCTCACCAAAAGTAATTAATTCATAGCAAAATTTTCGCTATTTTTAATCCTTCGGTAGGCGCAATCGAATTTTGACACCAGTACTGTCTGTCTAATACGAGAACTGCTCCTGACGTAAAGTCAGGAGCAGTTGCCCTGTCCAGTTGCGGTAGAAACTGACCTTATCCTATTTTCCATAGGAATGCTTGAAAAAATGCATTCTTGATCACTAATTGGAAATATATTTGTTAAGATTTTTACTTGTCGCCGAGATTTATACTTGTAAACTACCCCTTTCCGCCGCCAACATTGGGGGGAAAAATTAAGTCGGCTCCTATAGTCATCTCTGCTCAAAATGAACGAGCCCAGTTCCCTCAGGGACCGCCACCATCCAGACATGGAGACGGATGTTCTCGGGGTAGACAATAGTCGTGGTGTTTCTGAAATAACAGTCGCCCAACGAAAGAAAATAATCACATCACTAAAGAATTACAATATAAAACAAAATTACTCATCCTTAACTCAGAGACTGACTTGATAAATTTTATTTATAATTAGCAAAATTACCCGACCTTACTCGGGTTGAAGTAGGTGCGTAGGTAGTTAATTAACGTTGCACTGGAGCAACACAGCCGGCTATTGGCAACTACTTGGGTTGAATTGGTTGACTATAGATTGAAAAAGTGACCAGAACAATCACTTTTCTCTTTCGTAGAAAATGCCAAATCATTTAAGTATGAATAAAATAATTAGGAATGCCCTCTCTTAATTCTTTTCCTGTAAAATTGCTCAACTCAATTTGTTAAAATAATGAATCTATGGCGAATTCTCTCGCACTTCTAGTTTACCTACCAATATCTTTTGAGTTGTGACACTCTTGCACCAGGCATACAACATTTTCGAATATCGCCATCTTTAAGGGGAAGAAGACAAATTAATTTGATAACATATTCATCACTATGTTTTTAAAAGCGAAAACATGTTCTCTTGAAAATTCCATTTTGTGACACTTGCAATAACAAAAGAACTTGTTTTTAAATTGAAAATGTCTTCAGTACAGACAAAACAAAGGTAACCTATTGCCACTTTTTAAAGAATGATAAATTGGTTTGACAGCGTTTTGTTTTAAAGAAAATCATTGTTTTCAACGAACTTTTAACATAGTATATAACAAGCCTCAACTCGTATACAGCCTCAACTCGTATACAGCCTCAACTCGTATACAGCCTCAACTCGTATACAGCCTCAACTCGTAAAATAAGCCATCCTGACCCTATGTCACTATGACAAAGAATTTTTAATATTTCAAAAGCTCTAGTTCGGATTTTTTTCAACAACGTCCTTCCAATAACGGCAAAATTCCATTTAAAATGTGCTTTATTCTAACTTCCATGCCGTTTTAAATCGAATACGTTGAGGTGGTGTTGCGTGTGATGAAAAGGAATTGAAATTTTTAAAATAATGAATATTTAATAAATTTGGAACAGGAAACAGCAAAATAAAAATAAAGTTGGCAGGAAAAAAGTTGTTCTGAAGATATTAATTCGAGATTCTCTTATAATATCTCGTGTTCTCATATAGTTGGTGCAACTTTCAATTAAAAATTGGACAAAATTTAAAAATACAAAATTAATTCCTACTGAAAAAAGCATATGGTATGTATTTTTAATTAACGTCGCACTGCAGCAACACAACGGGCAATGGGCGACAGCCCGTGATGGAAAAAAGCAAATATCACTATACGTGGTTAAAGAACACGAGTTTCAGTTTCGTTTCCGTTACAAAATACCGTTTTTCTCAAATATTCAGAAATTGTTAATATTTCGCAAAGAAAAAATAAGACTCAAAATAAATAAAGTATCAGATTTAAAATTCCGGAAAAATAATTTTGGGGGAAAATAATTACTTTTTCAGCTGTATTAGTAAAACAATTCAAGTAATCGCAATACATTCCAGCTTCTCCCAAACTACCAAATTAAGGTTGATATATGTATAGTTACTCAGTGTTTTAGCATGGAACGTATCATGGAAAATAAGCAAAGAAAATTCAAATAATGTATTCACTAAACTAAAGTATAATTTATCAAATATAGAACATTGTATTAAAATATCCTGAACAAATTTTATGTGATACTTGCACAAAGAAACACAAAAACAGACTTTAAACGAGAAGACTGACAGACCAAAGCAACCAAGTTCAATCACTAAATAAATGTTAAGTACCCACAGCATGCAAAGTTTCATGAAAATACATCAAACTTTTCGGACGTAGTACGAGCACACACAATACAGACACCATATTCGAAAACAACTTATTTTGCTTTAGAAGAGCCCAAAACGGATAAATAACTCGAAATGGGTCGAAAATATTCAATGTACAAACACTCCATTTTCATTTATATAGATTTAACTTTAGGTACCATGATTGGGAAACTCACGCGAGAAGGCGTGGTGTATCTGACAGATAAAAAGAGAAAGGAAATAAAAAGCGTTGATGTATATACAAAACAACTTTAAAATTATCATATTGTCAATAAATTTACGTAACAAGAAATTATTAAAGAGACGTGTAGGCATGGATACTGTCAGATCTGTATCTCAGGGATCAACAAAATTATAACGCTTGATAAGTTATATATAAAATATTACATTATGTTGGGCAATTATATCATTTTTTCCAGTTTGTTTCTTTCTCTCTATAATCTCTCTTGTTCAACTATGCTTTATCACAACTATACTTATCACATACTTTATCACATACCTTTGAAAAACTTTAATCAGAAACTTAAGTCCTTGGTTTGAGCCGTTATAAAAATTCGAAGAAATAATTCGATAAAAATAAAAGTGCTCTTATAAAGATTTATCTAACATCTTTTAAATGTTTATTCCCTCAACACTGAATTGAAAAATGGTTCATTTGCAAACATCCATACACCAAAAACCTTTCTTCGTAGAAAAGAATTCTTAATTTTTTTTAAATTTAAGTCACATATCTTAATAAAACAAACAAATTTGCAAGACCATTAGGGATTGGTTCGTGTTCGCTAGCCAGCCATTAAAGTCACAGAAATAAGTTCTAAAGAGAACTCATGTTTACCTGCAGAACTATCCTACGAATTCGCGTGATTAGTAAAATCACTTTTTAACTGAACTTACCAAAACTCTTGAAACTGCATCATTAATAAAGAGAATCATCAAGCAGATTTGAAGACAATAGTTGTTGAATAATTCCTAATTCTATTTACAACTTCAGAAATTGAAACAACAGTTCAGAAACTGGAGTTCTGAAAAGTTTAAATATTGTTTGATACTCGGGTCATTCCCATAGAGGATATATAAAAGTAGAGTGAGCTATGGCAACCCTTTTATGTCCATATGATCATGTGAACAAAAACAGTAGTCACGTGATCCTTAGACTTTTCTTTCCAACGCGCATATACAAGTAGTTTGCGCATTAATTCTTCCATAGCAAATGCATTGAAAGTGAAAGCTAACATGGTTCTATCGTGTTGTGCATATGGATGTAATTCCAAATTTATCAAAGGTGAAAACATTACATTTCACAGGTGAGCAATTTACGTATATTATACATTTGTTTTTGTGTTTTTCAATATTTGCTATTATGATTAAATAGATATTCTAACTTTGGAATTAATAAATACAACCTGCTGGCATTTCCCGTTCTAATAAAAAGATTTCATACATTTGCAAACAATATATATCTAAAATAATATTTAAAATAAAATAACTGTTGTTCAAGTGTGTTTGCTATTATAAATTGTACATCTATAAGGGCTTAAACTATTAAAAATAATAAATCGAAATTTAAAAACTTGTGCGATATCGTTCTCTGTCTTGGCGATGATTTTTTGGCGTCAACTAGGAGTACTATATTCTTTCGTATCTTACACGATAAAAATGTTATGAATTGATAACATGAATTTAAGTACATCATTTAAATTGTTATTTCTTGCTGAATAAAATTGTTTTGTATCCACCCGTTTGTGTAATTACATAATAATAATTAAAATTAAAGATAACGTTTGAAACTTTTAAGAATTATATACGTATTATATAAAATCGATTTGTTAAAGATAGGATTAAAACATTTCATGAACCATGTCATAAATAGGAACCACATTATGCGCTTAAGGGAATTTTTCTTTTCATGTTTAAAAGTATATATAAAATCTTTCATTATAAGATTGCATTTGACAAAAGAGCTTTTCTTTCAAATAATTTTCCTTGACCTATAACTTTGTACTAGAAAGGCGGAAAACAAATTGTCGTTCTCTTATGTGAAAAACAAAAACAGTGCTTGACTCTATTATTTTCTACATGAAAAGGGGTCATTTTTTTTCTTTCCAAATAGAGCATTTTAACGAATTAAGTATATATGTGAAAATTTATATACACAAAACATGCTCCTCAATTGAGCGAAACATTTATCTTCCACAATTTTTTAAGTTGAAAAAGTAATTTTTAAAAGCGTTAAATTTGTGATAATTTAAATTTTTAAGGTTCCGTTCCTTAAAACAACTAGGAATGCCCTCTCTTAATTCTTTTCCTGTAAAATTGCTCAACTCAATTTGTAAAAATAATGAACCAATATCTTTTGAGTTGTGACACTCTTGCACCAGGCATACAACATTTTCGAATATCGCCATCTTTAAGGGGAAGAAGACAAATTAATTTGATAAGATATTCATCACTATGTTTTTAAAAGCGAAAACATGTTCTCTTGAAAATTCCATTTTGTGACACGTGCAATAACAAAAGAACTTGTTTTTAAATTGAAAATCTCTTCAGTACAGACAAAGCAAAGGTAACCTATTGCCACTTTTTAAAGAATGATAAATTGGTTTGACAGCGTTTTGTTTTAAAGAAAATCATTGTTTTCAACGAACTTTTAACATAGTATGTAACAAGCCTCAACTGGTATACAGCCTCAACTCAATACAGCCTCAACTCGTAAAATAAGCCATCCTGACCCTCTGTCACTATGACAAAGAATTTTTAATATTTCAAAAGTTCTAGTTCGGATTTTTTTCAACACCGTCCTTCCAATAACGGCAAAATTCCATTTAAAATGTGCTTTATTCTAACTTCCATGCCGTTTTAAATCGAATACGTTGAGGTGGTGTTACGTGTGATGAAAAGGAATTGAAATTTTTAAAATAATGAATATTTAATAAATTTGCAACAGGAAACAGCAAAATAAAAATAAAGTTGGCAGGAAAAAAGTTGTTCTGAAGATATTAATTCGAGATTCTCCTATAATATCTCGTGTTCTCATATAGTTGGTGCAACTTTCAATTAAAAATTGGACAAAATTTAAAAATACAAAATTAATTCCTACTGAAAAAAGCATATGGTATGTATTTCTAATTAACGTCGCACTGCAGCAACACAACGGGCAATGGGCGACAGCCCGTGATGGAAAAAAGCAAATATCACTATACGTGGTTAACGAACACGAGTTTCAGTTTCGTTTCCGTTACAAAATACCGTTTTTCTCAAATATTCAGAAATTGTTAATATTTCGCAAAGAAAAAATAAGACTCAAAATAAATAAAGTATCAGATTTAAAATTCCGGAAAAATAATTTTGGGGGAAAATAATTACTTTTTCAGCTGTATTAGTAAAACAATTCAAGTAATCGCAATACATTCCAGCTTCTCCCAAACTACCAAATTAAGGTTGATATATGTATAGTTACTCAGTGTTTTAGCATGAAACTTATCTAAATATATAAGCAAAAAAATTCAAATAATGTATTCACTAAATTAAAGTATGATTTATCAAATATCGAACATTGTATTAAAATATCCTGGACAAATTTTATGTGATACTTGCACAAACAAACACAAAAACAGACTTAAAACGAGAAGACTGACAGATAGACCAAAACAACCAAGTTCAGCCACTAAATAAATGTAAGTACCCGCCGTCACGCAAAGTTTCATGAAAATACATCAAGCCGTTCGGACGTAGTACGAGCACACATACAGACAGATACCATATTCGAAAGCAACTTATTTTGCTTTAGAAGAACCCAAAACGGATATATAAATCGGAATGGGTCGAAAATATTCAATGTACGAGTACAAAAACTCCATTTTCATTTATATAGATTTTAGAGCTGAAATCCAATGACTAATGCAAGAATTGGCCAAAAGAGCAATTTTAATTAACACTAAGCACAAGACAAAACAATTACAAGAATAAACAAACATAAAAAGTAACATCTCGGGGGAACAAAACTTCAGCGCGTCAGTTCTACGCTCGCCTTGGGAAACAACTAGAGAAAAAGGGTTCATTCTCTTTCGCGGAGAGTGTGTCACGTGGTCCGCCATCGCCAATCAAGGCGCATATCGCTGAGACACACGTTAAGGGGCTGATGCGCTACAACCTCCCCCTCTGGCTCCGACGACGTCCCGACGAGGAGTCAGCATTACGTGCTTTAGGAGGGCGTCCTCTCTTTCTTAGTGGGACCACAGGAGTACTGTCAGTAGCTTTACATGCCTTGAGAGCTGAAGAGTGATAAACTCCTATAGGTGTGGTCGGATTTTTGGGATCTGCAATTTCATAAGTTGTAGGTGACCGTTGAGTGAGCACCACGTAAGGTCCGTCACGTCGAGGCATGAATTTGGCAGTCCTTTTCTTTTCTGCGTTACTCACAGGGTGCATGGTGACCCAAACGTGATCACCAGGACTGAAGGTAGGTCCTGCTTGTCTGCGCCGATCAGCGTAAACTTTTCGCTGATCCTGTTTTCTTTCGATCAAGAGTTGTACCCGTTTACAATTTTCCGCAAATCTTTTTAGGTAAGGAGTGATCTCCGGTATAAAATTTTCATTTGACGCAATTTCTCGAATGTCCCGATGTACGTCGTCTACAGTTCTAAGTTCTCTGCCGAACTGAAGAAAAGAAGCACTTTGCCCAGTTGAAGAACACTTTACAGTATTCATGGCAAAACGGATCACTGGTAGCTTTTCATGCCATGACGTATGGTCATTTCCTACGAGGATCGTTAAGCGAGGCTTCAAGTCCCTATTTTTTCTTTCAACGGGGTTTGCTTGAGGATGATATACAGGTATCAGTTCTTGCTTAACACCAAGAATCTCACAAACAGCTTGCATTGTGTGACTTACAAATTGAGTGCCATTGTCGCTTATAACGCTTCTCGGAAGTCCGAATCTTAAAAAGACTTCCTCAACGAGAGTGACAGCACACTCCTTGGCAGATGCGTTGCAGAGAGAAAACAGTTAGACCCATCTTGTACAGCAGTCTTCGACAATGAAGATCCAGCGTTTACCGTCACTTGTTTCCGGAAGGGGACCGAATAAATCAATAGCAAGTGTTTCAAACCGTTGATTGTACACAGGTGTTCTAAGAAGTCCAGTAGGTTTCTGGTTTGAAGCTTTGTATCTTGCACAGTCTTCACAATTTTTTATGTATTCTGATATGAATTTTCGCATACCAGTCCAGTAATATCTTTGTGCAATACGATGATACGTACCCTCTTCACCGTAGTGTCCCGCGGTAGGAGCATCGTGGTATTCTTCAAGGATGTGGTTTCGTTCATGTGTTGGGACAACCAACTGAGCTTCCTCCGAGTCAGAGTCAGGAGCGTATCGGTATAATATTCCTTTGTTCATTAAAAAACCACGCTCTGTCCAATTAGCATAATCTTCTGTCTTTTGGGTTGATTCGAAACTGTCTATGATCCTCTTTAAACTTTCATCTTTAAGCTGTGACTCACGCATGTCTTTCGGGCTTCTGTTTGGCATGTTGACCACAACGAGAGTATTAACTTCACAGTCAGGAACACCCTCGCTTTCACAGACTGGTCGGGAAAGCATATCGGCTATAACATTAGATTTGCCGGAAATATACTGCACTTTTACGTTGTATGATTGGATTTCAAGAGCCCATCTTGCAAGGCGTCCGGTAGGGGACTTTAAACTTAGCAACCATCTTAGAGGCTGATGGTCGGAGGCTACTGTGACCTCGGCTCCTTCCAAATATCCACGGAACTTCCTTAAAGCCCAAACGACAGCAAGGGCTTCCCTTTCTGTAGTAGAATAATTGCGCTCCGCTTGACTAAGTAGTCTGCTTGCATACTCTATTGGATGTTCCTTTGATCCCTCTCCCTGAAGAAGCACAGCACCCAAAGCATAACTACTGGCATCAGTTCGTAGCGTATAGGGTTTAGTTCCATCTGCTTGCTTTAACACAGGAGATGTGACAAGGCAAGTTTTAAGGGTTTCAAATGCCTGTTGTTGGTCGAATCCCCATTCCCATAGCTTCTTCTTTTTTGTCAATTCACTGAGAGGACGTGAAATGTCAGCAAAATTTTGAATATATCTACGAAACCATGAACATGTTTGCAGAAAGGATTGCACTTCTTTCACATTTTTGGGTGATGGGATGTTCCGGACAGAAGAGACCTTTTCTGGATCCACTTCAACTCCTTCTGGCGTGATCCAAAAACCCAAATACTTCACTCGAGAAGACACAAAGTGACACTTTTCTCGGTTGGCTCTAAGCTTAAAGAGTAACAATCGTTCAAAGATAGCCTGGAGATCCAAGAGATGCTTCTCGAATGACTCTGACAGTACGATTATATCATCTAGGTAAGTGAGAGTCAATACATCATCAAGACCGTTTCGGAAACGATCAATTAACCTCTGGAATGTTGCGGGAGCGTTCCGTAATCCGAACGGCATTCTCAAGAAACGGTATGTTCCAAATGGACACACAAAAGCCGTCTTATCTTGATCATCAGGATGGACCTTAACTTGGTGGTAACCGGATCGAAGATCGATCGTGGACATATAAGCAGTTGGCTTTGCTTCATTTAGGAGATCGTCCATTCTAGGTAGTGGGTAAGTATCAGCAACCGTGACAGCATTAAGCTTTCTGTAATCTATGCAGACACGCATCGCACCATTGGGTTTCGGGATGAGAACCACTGGAGACGCATAAGGGGACTCACATTCTTCAATTATTTCCTCTGCTAAAAGCTTGTCCAATTCTTGTTTTAAGATTTCTTTCTTAGCAGGATTCATCCGGTAGGGTGGCACCGCTACTGGAACGTGATCACCGGTATTGAACCGATGTTCCATAAAAGGGGTAGGCTCTCCCCCTAGCTTGAAGGTAGACTCAAATTTTTCCAACAAACCATTCATCTTTCTGCGCTGATCGGACGTTAAATGTTCTCCTTCATCAGAACGCAGTGAGCTTGGTGATATAGCTTGGCTGTATGAGAGTTGCTGGTTGCAACTTGAACGTTCATCTTCTTCATGAAAATTTCCTTTGTTGCTACAGTTGTCGACAGGCTGTTGATTCTTTACTGGTGGGTCTTCAACAAATAGCAGATATTTTACAGGGATATCTTTCTTGAAACCAATCTTCCGACAGGGATTGTCAGAGAAATGCCAATTTTTGTTCTTCATGTCTAGAACAATTCCGGACTTTTCCAAAAAGTCGGTTCCTAGTAGAGTACGATTCTTTTTTGCATTTGGTAATGCCAGCAAATTCAGCGAAACTGATTTTCCTTCAATCTCTATTTTCACCATGGTGGTGCAAGCCTCTTCAGTTGTTTGACAACCATTTGCCAAAGTCATTGTTACTACTTCTCTTTGGAACTCTACTCCTCTCTTTTTTAATTGGTGGTACATGATCTCTCCAGCGACTGTTCTGCTGGCACCACTATCAACACAAACCCTGGCTCTTACTCCCGATATACAGATATCTATTAGCGCTAACGGGGATGCATCGGTGTGACAGGTATACATGCGGATAGAGTTCGCTTGGAATGGCTCCCTTCTTGTCGATGACGAACAGTTTTTGCATTTTGATTTGATGGTTCCTGGTGCTCCACATCCGTAGCACGATATTTCTTTCTTCTCTTCAATACCCCTTGGTGTAATTCTGCCTTGTGAAAAGGAGTCCCTCCTACTTTGACTGAGGACCCCGGGATCCCACCTACTGTTACTGGGAATCCCTGGCAGACTTTGTCTATTATCTCTTTGTTCCAATTGTGATTGTTGGGTTCTATAGTAATTTCTTTTTTGGAACACGGGTTTTGTTTCATGTTGCTTCGGTGGAAGCTTCGGGTTGATAGTACGTAAGTTGTCGTAACTGTCCATCTTCTCCACTAGGTCACTTGGGGTGACCCATTCGCTCCATACGTCCAAGAAATGGTTCTTAACCTCTGAAGAAACGCGTTTCTTCATTTGATCCAGGATCATGAGGTCTTTCAATTTCTCAAAATCCGTTATGTTCAATTCTGCTAGCCATGCTTCAAAATAGCTACGCAGTTCAAAATGGAAGTCCTTCCAAGTGCTCTCAGGACTTTTCTTGTGAGTTGCGAAGAGCTGTCGCATTCTCTCAGCACTTAATTTAAATCTCTGAAGCAGCATTGTTCTAATGTGATCAAAATCATGAGCCTTCTGTTCTGGTTCTCTGGCGATGAGTTGTGCCACGCTATTAGGTAATAGGCCCAGGAGATAGGCAACCCAGTTATGTCTCCCTACTTTAAGAACTTTCATCTGTCGTTCGAATAACTGAAGAAACAATGTCATATCACCATCATTCGGATCAAAATCAGGTAGCAACTTTTTCAAGTTAAAGTTGGGTTGATGGTCTGCAGACAGATGATTAAAACCAGAGACCTGCTCCAATTTCTGTGATTCTACCTGCAGACGGAGTCTTTCCAACTCGTACGCTCTTTCCCGTTCTATTCTTTCATTTTCCCGTTCTATTCTTTCATTTTCCCGTTCTATTCTTTCCTTTTCCTCAGACTTTTCCCGTTCTATTCTTTCATTTTCACGTGCTATTCTTTCTTTTTCTTCTGCTTTCTCTTTTGCACGGTTTTCGCTTATAGACAGAAACAGATTTTTCGTGAAGTCTTCATCATAACTTTCATCTCCAGTGATAAATCTTTTTATATCAACTACTCTAGCATCAGCAGGTATTTCGATGCCGAGTTCATTCGCCAACTCTATCAGGTCACATTTAAGAGCTCTTGCCAAATAAGACATCTTTAGGTTACGAAGTGTACAAATAATTTTGAATACGAAAGTAAACAAGTTCAGAAAAAAAATTTTTTTAATAGATCCCACACAGTTTGTTTTCAAGAAAAAAAAAATTAAATTAATGACCACTTCTTATAGGTACTACTTGTTTAGCATTGTTAAACAAATTACTTTTAAAACATTAACATTTGTCCAATAACACTTAAACACGTTATTTATGAACATTAAATTCCAAAACACTTTTAAATATTCAAAACCAAAACATTAGATAACATTCCACTCGTGAGTTAGTCTTATTTCAATAATACTTCAAAAGAAATGATAAATTCTCGTAATATTTCAAAATTCAAAAAGAAACATCAATGCTTAAACAGAATGAAATCCATATTTCCTAATATCTAATCCTTAAAGGCATAATATAAACACATTTCTGCGCACATTGCACTTGCTTCATACATATATTAACAAAACCAATAACACTCAAAAGGAAATCCCAATGTAGCTCAAACACAAAATAAAGAAAAAAAATCGCTTTAAACATCTAGAAAGGTTTTTTTTTTAATGCAGCTGGCAGAAAACAGACCTTGAATCTATTGAGTTATGACTCATGAACATGACCGAATCAGAATGCGATCGGTTCTTGCACTTTTGAAACGAAATAACGCTGTAGCTTTCGTTTTTGAACACAATTAATTCACACCACTTATTAATTTTACAAAGTAGCTTATTACAAAATGAATACACATAACGTATTTTCAAAAAAACTTATTCTAGCAGTACACTTAATCAAAACAATACTACTTTGCACTTTTACTTTAAGAACAAAACTTTTCATAAAACACAAATACTTTTCACAAAACACAAATACTTTGCACTTGTGAACCAAAGGAATAATAACATTTAAAGTGATTTCACACTATATTTTAAACAAGAATACTGTTTGAACACAAAACGAAACTTCAAAATTCTGTTGCTGGACACGGGTTGGCCAAATCGAAAGTACTGCTAGACAAGAATGATTTTAAACAAATTAAAATAAACTTATCTCATTCTTCATCACCACTTGGGGATACGAGCATAAGGATGATCCGTGGAAGGGATTTCCACCTATATTCAATAGGATACACCTGGGATGAGGCTTCCTAAAATAGTGAGTTCGACGCCGCTGCAGAACACTAAAACCATGGCTTTTCCTACCAGTATGCTAACTCAGGATGAGTTTCTAAACATCAATGAAACACAGGGTGTGTTTTTCTTTCAATACCAACAGTATTGGACCTAGATTCCTGAACAAAAAACGAGTTGTTCCCAAAGGCTTTAATTCGGGCCACGAGATTGGGCGTCAATTTTAGAGCTGAAATCCAATGACTACTGCAAGAATTTGGCAAAAGAGCAATTTTAATTAACACTAAGCACAAGACAAAACAATTACAAGAATAAACAAACATAAAAAGTAACATCTCGGGGGAACAAAACTTCAGCGCGTCAGTTCTACGCTCGCCTTGGGAAACAACTAGAGAAAAAGGGTTCATTCTCTTTCGCGGAGAGTGTGTCTCGTGGTCCGCCATCGCCAATCAAGGCGCATATCGCTGAGACACATGTTAAGGGGCTGATGCGCTACAAGATTTAATTTTAGGTACCATGATTGGGAAACTCACGCGAGAAGGCGTGGTGTATCTGACAGATAAAAAGATAAAGGAAATAAAAAGCGTTGATGTATATTCAAAACAACTTTAAAAATATCGTATTGTCAAAATATTTACGTAACTTAAGAAATTTTTGAGACAGACGTATAGGCATGGATACTGTCAGATTTGTATCTCAGGGATCAACAAAATTAACACTGGATAAGTTATATATAAAATATTACATTATGTTGGCAATTATATCATTTTTTCAGTTTGTTTCTTTCTCTCTATAATCTCTCTTGTTCAACTATGCTTTATCACAACTATACTTATCACATACTTTATCACATACCTTTGAAAAACTTTAATCAGAAACTTAAGTCCTTGGTTTGAGCCGTTATAAAAATTCGAAGAAATAATTCGATAAAAATAAAAGTGCCCTTATAAAGATTTATCTAACATTGTAGCGCATCAGCCCCTTAACGTGTGTCTCAGCGATATGCGCCTTGATTGGCGATGGCGGACCACGTGACACACTCTCCGCGAAAGAGAATGAACCCTTTTTCTCTAGTTGTTTCCCAAGGCGAGCGTAGAACTGACGCGCTGAAGTTTTGTTCCCCCAAGATGTTACTTTTTATGTTTGTTTATTCTTGTAATTGTTTTGTCTTGTGCTTAATGTTAATTAAAATTGCTCTTTTGGCCAATTCTTGCATGAGTCATTGGATTCAGCTCTAAAATTGACGCCCAATCTTGTGGCCCGAATTAAAGCCTTTGGGAACAACTCGTTTTTTGTTCAGGAATCTAGGTCCAATACTGTTGGTATTGAAAGAAAAACACACCCTGTGTTTCATTGATGTTTAGAAACTCATCCCGAGTTAGCATACTGGTAGGAAAAGCCATGGTTTTAGTGTTCTGCAGCGGCGTCGAACTCACTATTTTAGGAAGCCTCATCCCAGGTGTATCCTATTGAATATAGGTGGAAATCCCTTCCACGGATCATCCTTATGCTCGTATCCCCAAGTGGTGATGAAGAATGAGATAAGTTTATTTTAATTTGTTTAAAATCATTCTTGTCTAGCAGTACTTTCGATTTGGCCAACCCGTGTCCAGCAACAGAATTTTGAAGTTTCGTTTTGTGTTCAAACAGTATTCTTGTTTAAAATATAGTGTGAAATCACTTTAAATGTTATTATTCCTTTGGTTCACAAGTGCAAAGTATTTGTGTTTTGTGAAAAGTATTTGTGTTTTATGAAAAGTTTTGTTCTTAAAGTAAAAGTGCAAAGTAGTATTGTTTTGATTAAGTGTACTGCTAGAATAAGTTTTTTTGAAAATACGTTATGTGTATTCATTTTGTAATAAGCTACTTTGTAAAATTAATAAGTGGTGTGAATTAATTGTGTTCAAAAACGAAAGCTACAGCGTTATTTCGTTTCAAAAGTGCAAGAACCGATCGCATTCTGATTCGGTCATGTTCATGAGTCATAACTCAATAGATTCAAAGTCTGTTTTCTGCCAGCTGCATTAAAAAAAAAACCTTTCTAGATGTTTAAAGCGATTTTTTTTCTTTATTTTGTGTTTGAGCTACATTGGGATTTCCTTTTGAGTGTTATTGGTTTTGTTAATATATGTATGAAGCAAGTGCAATGTGCGCAGAAATGTGTTTATATTATGCCTTTAAGGATTAGATATTAGGAAATATGGATTTCATTCTGTTTAAGCATTGATGTTTCTTTTTGAATTTTGAAATATTACGAGAATTTATCATTTCTTTTGAAGTATTATTGAAATAAGACTAACTCACGAGTGGAATGTTATCTAATGTTTTGGTTTTGAATATTTAAAAGTGTTTTGGAATTTAATGTTCATAAATAACGTGTTTAAGTGTTATTGGACAAATGTTAATGTTTTAAAAGTAATTTGTTTAACAATGCTAAACAAGTAGTACCTATAAGAAGTGGTCATTAATTTAATTTTTTTTTCTTGAAAACAAACTGTGTGGGATCTATTTAAAAAAAAAATTTTACTGAACTTGTTTACTTTCGTATTCAAAATTATTTGTACACTTCGTAACCTAAAGATGTCTTATTTGGCAAGAGCTCTTAAATGTGACCTGATAGAGTTGGCGAATGAACTCGGCATCGAAATACCTGCTGATGCTAGAGTAGTTGATATAAAAAGATTTATCACTGGAGATGAAAGTTATGATGAAGACTTCACGAAAAATCTGCTTCTGTCTATAAGCGAAAACCGTGCAAAAGAGAAAGCAGAAGAAAAAGAAAGAATAGCACGTGAAAATGAAAGAATAGAACGGGAAAAGGCTGAGGAAAAGGAAAGAATAGAACGGGAAAAGTCTGAGGAAAAGGAAAGAATAGAACGGGAAAATGAAAGAATAGAACGGGAAAGAGCGTACGAGTTGGAAAGACTCCGTCTGCAGGTAGAATCTCAGAAATTGGAGCAGGTCTCTGGTTTTAATCCTCTGTCTGCAGACCATCAACCCAACTTTAACTTGAAAAAGTTGCTTCCTGATTTTGATCCGAATGATGGTGATATGACATTGTTTCTTCAGTTATTCGAGCGACAGATGAAAGTTCTTAAAGTAGGGAGACATAACTGGGTTGCCTATCTCCTGGGCCTATTACCTAATAGCGTGGCACAACTCATCGCCAGAGAACCAGAACAGAAGGCTCATGATTTTGATCACATTAGAACAATGCTGCTTCAGAGATTTAAATTAAGTGCTGAGAGAATGCGACAACTCTTCGCAACTCACAAGAAAAGTCCTGAGAGCACATGGAAGGACTTCCATTTTGAACTGCGTAGCTATTTTGAAGCATGGCTAGCAGAATTGAACATAACGGATTTTGAGAAATTGAAAGACCTCATGATCCTGGATCAAATGAAGAAACGCGTTCCTTCAGAGGTTAAGAACCATTTCTTGGACGTATGGAGCGAATGGGTCACCCCAAGTGACCTAGTGGAGAAGATGGACAGTTACGACAACTTACGTACTATCAACCCGAAGCAACAAGAAACAAAACCCGTGTTCCAAAAAAGAAATTACTATAGAACCCAACAATCACAATTGGAACAAAGAGTTGACAGACAAAGTCTGCCAGGGATTCCCAGTAACAGTAGGCGGGATCCCGGGGTCCTCAGTCAAAGTAGGAGGGACTCCTTTTCACACGGCAGAATTACACCAAGGGGTATTGAAGAGAAGAAAGAAATATCGTGTTACGGATGTGGAGCACCAGGAACCATCAAATCAAAATGCAAAAACTGTTCGTCATCGACAAGAAGGGAGCCATTCCATTCGAACTCTATCCGCATGTATAACTGTCACACCGATGCATCCCCGTTAGCGCTAATAGATATCTGTATATCGGGAGTAAGAGCCAGGGTTTGTGTTGATAGTGGTGCCAGCAGAACAGTCGCTGGAGAAATCATGTACCACCAATTAAAAAAGAGAGGAGTAGAGTTCCAAAGAGAAGTAGTAACAATGACTTTGTCAAATGGCTGTCAAACAACTGAAGAGGCTTGCACCGCCATGGTGACAATACAGATTGAAGGAAAATCAGTCTCGCTGAATTTACTGGCATTATCAAATGCAAAAAAGAATCGTACTCTACTAGGAACCGACTTTTTGGAAAAGTCCGGAATTGTTCTAGACATGAAGAACAAAAATTGGCATTTCTCTGACAATCCCTGTCGGAAGATTGGTTTCAAGAAAGATATCCCTGTAAGATATCTGCTATCTGTTGAAGACCCACCAGTAAAGAGTCAACAGCCTGTCGACAACTGTAGCAACAAAGGAAATTTTCATGAAGAAGATGAACGTTCAAGTTGCAACCAGCAACTCTCATACAGCCAAGGTATATCACCAAGCTCACTGCGTTCTGATGAAGGAGAACATTTAACGTCCGATCAGCGCAGAAAGATGAATGGTTTGTTGGAGAAATTTGAGTCTACCTTCAAGCTAGGGGGAGAGCCTACCCCTTTTATAGAACATCGGATCAATACCGGTGATCACGTTTGGGTCACCCTGTGAGTAACGCAGAAAAGAAAAGGACTGCCAAATTCATGCCTCGACGTGACGGACCTTACGTGGTGCTCACACAACGGTCACCTACAACTTATGAAATTGCAGATCCCAAAAATCCGACCACACCTATAGGAGTTTATCACTCTTCAGCTCTCAAGGAATGTAAAGCTACTGACAGTACTCCTGTGGTCCCATTAAGAAAGAGAGGACGCCCTCCTAAAGCACGTAATGCTGACTCCTCGTCGGGACGTCGTCGGAGCCAGAGGGGGAGGTTGTAGCGCATCAGCCCCTAACGTGTGTCTCAGCGATATGCGCCTTGATTGGCGATGGCGGACCACGTGACACACTCTCCGCGAAAGAGAATGAATCCTTTTTCTCTAGTTGTTTCCCAAGGCGAGCGTAGAACTGACGCGCTGAAGTTTTGTTCCCCCGAGAAGTTACTTTTTATGTTTGTTTATTCTTGTAATTGTTTTGTCTTCTGCTTAATGTTAATTAAAATTGCTCTTTTGGCCAATTCTTGCATGAGTCATTGGATTCAGCTCTAAAACATCTTTTAAATGTTTATTCCCTCAACACTGAATTGAAAAATGGTTCGTTTGCAAACATCCATACACCAAAAACCTTTCTTCGTAGAAAATAATTCTTAATTTTTTTTAAATTTAATCACCTATCTTAATAAAAAACAAACAAATATGCAAAACCATTAGGGACTGGTTCGTGTTCGCTAGCCATCCATTAAAGTCACAGAAATAAGTTCTAAAGAGAAATCATGTTTAACTGCAGAACTATCCTACGAATTCGCGTGATTAGTAAAATAATTTTTAACTAAACTTACCAAAACTCTTGAAACTGCATCATTAATAAAGGGAATCATCAAGCAGATTTGAAGACAATAGTTGTTGAATAATTCCTAATTCTATTTACAACTTCAGAAATTGAAACAACAGTTCAGAAACTGGAGTTTGAAATAGTTTCCTATTCCATAAAAAACCGTTTACTCGACTACAACAAAAATTGGACTGTTGCCGCACTTGTTCATTCACTAAATTTAAGTTATTGCTATAAAAATAAATTGAATTATAGTTTGGAAAATGCCCCAGTGCAAAAGATTTTAAACTAAAATCTATCAGTGTGCTTGAAAAAGTTAAAATATTGTTTGATACTCGGGTCATTCCCATAGAGAATATATAAAAGTAGAGTGAGCTATGGCAATCCTTTTATGTCCATATGATCATGTGAACAAAAACAGTAGTCACGTGATCCTTAGACTTTTCTCTCCAACGCGCATATACAAATAGTTTGCGCATTCATTCTTCCATAGCAAATGCATTGAAAGTGAAAGCAAACATGGTTCTATCGTGCTGTGCATATGGATGTAATTCCAAATTTATCAAAGGTGAAATCATTACATTTCACAGGTGAGCAATTTACGTATATTATACATTTGTTTTTGTGTTTTTCAATATTTGCTATTATGATTAAATAGATATTCTAACTTTGGAATTAATAAATACAACCTGCTGGCATTTCCCGTTCTAATAAAAAGATTTCATACATTTGCAAACAATATATATCTAAAATAATATTTAAAATAAAATAACTGGTGTTCGAGTGTGTTTGCTATTATAAATTGTACATCTATAAGGGCTTAAAATATTAAAAATAATAAATCGAACTTTAAAAACTTGTGCGATATCGTTCTCTGTCTTGGCGATGATTTTTTGGCGTCAACTAGGAGTACTACATTCTTTCGTATCTTACACGATAAAAATGTTATGAATTGATAACATGAATTTAAGTACATCATTTAAATTGTTATTTCTTGCTGAATAAAATTGTTTTGTATCCACCCGTTTGTGTAATTACATAATAATAATTAAAATTAAAGATAACGTTTGAAACTTTTAAGAATTATATACGTATTATATAAAATCGATTTGTTAAAGATAGGATTAAAACATTTCATGAACCATGTCATAAATAGGAACCACATTATGCGCTTAAGGGAATTTTTCTTTTCATGTTTAAAAGTATATATAAAATCTTTCATTATAAGATTGCATTTGACAAAAGAGCTTTTCTTTCAAATAATTTTCCTTGACCTATAACTTTGTACTAGAAAGGCGGAAAACAAATTGTCGTTCTCTTATGTGAAAAACAAAAACAGTGCTTGACTCTATTATTTTCTACATGAAAAGGGGTCATTTTTTTTCTTTCCAAATAGAGCATTTTAACGAATTAAGTATATATGTGAAAATTTATATACACAAAACATGCTCCTCAATTGAGCGAAACATTTATCTTCCACAATTTTTTAAGTTGAAAAAGTAATTTTTAAAAGCGTTAAATTTGTGATAATTTAAATTTTTAAGGTTCCGTTCCTTAAAACAACTAGGAATGCCCTCTCTTAATTCTTTTCCTGTAAAATTGCTCAACTCAATTTGTAAAAATAATGAACCAATATCTTTTGAGTTGTGACACTCTTGCACCAGGCATACAACATTTTCGAATATCGCCATCTTTAAGGGGAAGAAGACAAATTAATTTGATAAGATATTCATCACTATGTTTTTAAAAGCGAAAACATGTTCTCTTGAAAATTCCATTTTGTGACACGTGCAATAACAAAAGAACTTGTTTTTAAATTGAAAATCTCTTCAGTACAGACAAAGCAAAGGTAACCTATTGCCACTTTTTAAAGAATGATAAATTGGTTTGACAGCGTTTTGTTTTAAAGAAAATCATTGTTTTCAACGAACTTTTAACATAGTATGTAACAAGCCTCAACTGGTATACAGCCTCAACTCAATACAGCCTCAACTCGTAAAATAAGCCATCCTGACCCTCTGTCACTATGACAAAGAATTTTTAATATTTCAAAAGTTCTAGTTCGGATTTTTTTCAACACCGTCCTTCCAATAACGGCAAAATTCCATTTAAAATGTGCTTTATTCTAACTTCCATGCCGTTTTAAATCGAATACGTTGAGGTGGTGTTACGTGTGATGAAAAGGAATTGAAATTTTTAAAATAATGAATATTTAATAAATTTGCAACAGGAAACAGCAAAATAAAAATAAAGTTGGCAGGAAAAAAGTTGTTCTGAAGATATTAATTCGAGATTCTCCTATAATATCTCGTGTTCTCATATAGTTGGTGCAACTTTCAATTAAAAATTGGACAAAATTTAAAAATACAAAATTAATTCCTACTGAAAAAAGCATATGGTATGTATTTCTAATTAACGTCGCACTGCAGCAACACAACGGGCAATGGGCGACAGCCCGTGATGGAAAAAAGCAAATATCACTATACGTGGTTAACGAACACGAGTTTCAGTTTCGTTTCCGTTACAAAATACCGTTTTTCTCAAATATTCAGAAATTGTTAATATTTCGCAAAGAAAAAATAAGACTCAAAATAAATAAAGTATCAGATTTAAAATTCCGGAAAAATAATTTTGGGGGAAAATAATTACTTTTTCAGCTGTATTAGTAAAACAATTCAAGTAATCGCAATACATTCCAGCTTCTCCCAAACTACCAAATTAAGGTTGATATATGTATAGTTACTCAGTGTTTTAGCATGAAACTTATCTAAATATATAAGCAAAAAAATTCAAATAATGTATTCACTAAATTAAAGTATGATTTATCAAATATCGAACATTGTATTAAAATATCCTGGACAAATTTTATGTGATACTTGCACAAACAAACACAAAAACAGACTTAAAACGAGAAGACTGACAGATAGACCAAAACAACCAAGTTCAGCCACTAAATAAATGTAAGTACCCGCCATCACGCAAAGTTTCATGAAAATACATCAAGCCGTTCGGACGTAGTACGAGCACACATACAGACAGATACCATATTCGAAAGCAACTTATTTTGCTTTAGAAGAACCCAAAACGGATATATAAATCGGAATGGGTCGAAAATATTCAATGTACGAGTACAAAAACTCCATTTTCATTTATATAGATTTTAGAGCTGAAATCCAATGACTAATGCAAGAATTGGCCAAAAGAGCAATTTTAATTAACACTAAGCACAAGACAAAACAATTACAAGAATAAACAAACATAAAAAGTAACATCTCGGGGGAACAAAACTTCAGCGCGTCAGTTCTACGCTCGCCTTGGGAAACAACTAGAGAAAAAGGGTTCATTCTCTTTCGCGGAGAGTGTGTCACGTGGTCCGCCATCGCCAATCAAGGCGCATATCGCTGAGACACACGTTAAGGGGCTGATGCGCTACAACCTCCCCCTCTGGCTCCGACGACGTCCCGACGAGGAGTCAGCATTACGTGCTTTAGGAGGGCGTCCTCTCTTTCTTAGTGGGACCACAGGAGTACTGTCAGTAGCTTTACATGCCTTGAGAGCTGAAGAGTGATAAACTCCTATAGGTGTGGTCGGATTTTTGGGATCTGCAATTTCATAAGTTGTAGGTGACCGTTGAGTGAGCACCACGTAAGGTCCGTCACGTCGAGGCATGAATTTGGCAGTCCTTTTCTTTTCTGCGTTACTCACAGGGTGCATGGTGACCCAAACGTGATCACCAGGACTGAAGGTAGGTCCTGCTTGTCTGCGCCGATCAGCGTAAACTTTTCGCTGATCCTGTTTTCTTTCGATCAAGAGTTGTACCCGTTTACAATTTTCCGCAAATCTTTTTAGGTAAGGAGTGATCTCCGGTATAAAATTTTCATTTGACGCAATTTCTCGAATGTCCCGATGTACGTCGTCTACAGTTCTAAGTTCTCTGCCGAACTGAAGAAAAGAAGCACTTTGCCCAGTTGAAGAACACTTTACAGTATTCATGGCAAAACGGATCACTGGTAGCTTTTCATGCCATGACGTATGGTCATTTCCTACGAGGATCGTTAAGCGAGGCTTCAAGTCCCTATTTTTTCTTTCAACGGGGTTTGCTTGAGGATGATATACAGGTATCAGTTCTTGCTTAACACCAAGAATCTCACAAACAGCTTGCATTGTGTGACTTACAAATTGAGTGCCATTGTCGCTTATAACGCTTCTCGGAAGTCCGAATCTTAAAAAGACTTCCTCAACGAGAGTGACAGCACACTCCTTGGCAGATGCGTTGCAGAGAGAAAACAGTTAGACCCATCTTGTACAGCAGTCTTCGACAATGAAGATCCAGCGTTTACCGTCACTTGTTTCCGGAAGGGGACCGAATAAATCAATAGCAAGTGTTTCAAACCGTTGATTGTACACAGGTGTTCTAAGAAGTCCAGTAGGTTTCTGGTTTGAAGCTTTGTATCTTGCACAGTCTTCACAATTTTTTATGTATTCTGATATGAATTTTCGCATACCAGTCCAGTAATATCTTTGTGCAATACGATGATACGTACCCTCTTCACCGTAGTGTCCCGCGGTAGGAGCATCGTGGTATTCTTCAAGGATGTGGTTTCGTTCATGTGTTGGGACAACCAACTGAGCTTCCTCCGAGTCAGAGTCAGGAGCGTATCGGTATAATATTCCTTTGTTCATTAAAAAACCACGCTCTGTCCAATTAGCATAATCTTCTGTCTTTTGGGTTGATTCGAAACTGTCTATGATCCTCTTTAAACTTTCATCTTTAAGCTGTGACTCACGCATGTCTTTCGGGCTTCTGTTTGGCATGTTGACCACAACGAGAGTATTAACTTCACAGTCAGGAACACCCTCGCTTTCACAGACTGGTCGGGAAAGCATATCGGCTATAACATTAGATTTGCCGGAAATATACTGCACTTTTACGTTGTATGATTGGATTTCAAGAGCCCATCTTGCAAGGCGTCCGGTAGGGGACTTTAAACTTAGCAACCATCTTAGAGGCTGATGGTCGGAGGCTACTGTGACCTCGGCTCCTTCCAAATATCCACGGAACTTCCTTAAAGCCCAAACGACAGCAAGGGCTTCCCTTTCTGTAGTAGAATAATTGCGCTCCGCTTGACTAAGTAGTCTGCTTGCATACTCTATTGGATGTTCCTTTGATCCCTCTCCCTGAAGAAGCACAGCACCCAAAGCATAACTACTGGCATCAGTTCGTAGCGTATAGGGTTTAGTTCCATCTGCTTGCTTTAACACAGGAGATGTGACAAGGCAAGTTTTAAGGGTTTCAAATGCCTGTTGTTGGTCGAATCCCCATTCCCATAGCTTCTTCTTTTTTGTCAATTCACTGAGAGGACGTGAAATGTCAGCAAAATTTTGAATATATCTACGAAACCATGAACATGTTTGCAGAAAGGATTGCACTTCTTTCACATTTTTGGGTGATGGGATGTTCCGGACAGAAGAGACCTTTTCTGGATCCACTTCAACTCCTTCTGGCGTGATCCAAAAACCCAAATACTTCACTCGAGAAGACACAAAGTGACACTTTTCTCGGTTGGCTCTAAGCTTAAAGAGTAACAATCGTTCAAAGATAGCCTGGAGATCCAAGAGATGCTTCTCGAATGACTCTGACAGTACGATTATATCATCTAGGTAAGTGAGAGTCAATACATCATCAAGACCGTTTCGGAAACGATCAATTAACCTCTGGAATGTTGCGGGAGCGTTCCGTAATCCGAACGGCATTCTCAAGAAACGGTATGTTCCAAATGGACACACAAAAGCCGTCTTATCTTGATCATCAGGATGGACCTTAACTTGGTGGTAACCGGATCGAAGATCGATCGTGGACATATAAGCAGTTGGCTTTGCTTCATTTAGGAGATCGTCCATTCTAGGTAGTGGGTAAGTATCAGCAACCGTGACAGCATTAAGCTTTCTGTAATCTATGCAGACACGCATCGCACCATTGGGTTTCGGGATGAGAACCACTGGAGACGCATAAGGGGACTCACATTCTTCAATTATTTCCTCTGCTAAAAGCTTGTCCAATTCTTGTTTTAAGATTTCTTTCTTAGCAGGATTCATCCGGTAGGGTGGCACCGCTACTGGAACGTGATCACCGGTATTGAACCGATGTTCCATAAAAGGGGTAGGCTCTCCCCCTAGCTTGAAGGTAGACTCAAATTTTTCCAACAAACCATTCATCTTTCTGCGCTGATCGGACGTTAAATGTTCTCCTTCATCAGAACGCAGTGAGCTTGGTGATATAGCTTGGCTGTATGAGAGTTGCTGGTTGCAACTTGAACGTTCATCTTCTTCATGAAAATTTCCTTTGTTGCTACAGTTGTCGACAGGCTGTTGATTCTTTACTGGTGGGTCTTCAACAAATAGCAGATATTTTACAGGGATATCTTTCTTGAAACCAATCTTCCGACAGGGATTGTCAGAGAAATGCCAATTTTTGTTCTTCATGTCTAGAACAATTCCGGACTTTTCCAAAAAGTCGGTTCCTAGTAGAGTACGATTCTTTTTTGCATTTGGTAATGCCAGCAAATTCAGCGAAACTGATTTTCCTTCAATCTCTATTTTCACCATGGTGGTGCAAGCCTCTTCAGTTGTTTGACAACCATTTGCCAAAGTCATTGTTACTACTTCTCTTTGGAACTCTACTCCTCTCTTTTTTAATTGGTGGTACATGATCTCTCCAGCGACTGTTCTGCTGGCACCACTATCAACACAAACCCTGGCTCTTACTCCCGATATACAGATATCTATTAGCGCTAACGGGGATGCATCGGTGTGACAGGTATACATGCGGATAGAGTTCGCTTGGAATGGCTCCCTTCTTGTCGATGACGAACAGTTTTTGCATTTTGATTTGATGGTTCCTGGTGCTCCACATCCGTAGCACGATATTTCTTTCTTCTCTTCAATACCCCTTGGTGTAATTCTGCCTTGTGAAAAGGAGTCCCTCCTACTTTGACTGAGGACCCCGGGATCCCACCTACTGTTACTGGGAATCCCTGGCAGACTTTGTCTATTATCTCTTTGTTCCAATTGTGATTGTTGGGTTCTATAGTAATTTCTTTTTTGGAACACGGGTTTTGTTTCATGTTGCTTCGGTGGAAGCTTCGGGTTGATAGTACGTAAGTTGTCGTAACTGTCCATCTTCTCCACTAGGTCACTTGGGGTGACCCATTCGCTCCATACGTCCAAGAAATGGTTCTTAACCTCTGAAGAAACGCGTTTCTTCATTTGATCCAGGATCATGAGGTCTTTCAATTTCTCAAAATCCGTTATGTTCAATTCTGCTAGCCATGCTTCAAAATAGCTACGCAGTTCAAAATGGAAGTCCTTCCAAGTGCTCTCAGGACTTTTCTTGTGAGTTGCGAAGAGCTGTCGCATTCTCTCAGCACTTAATTTAAATCTCTGAAGCAGCATTGTTCTAATGTGATCAAAATCATGAGCCTTCTGTTCTGGTTCTCTGGCGATGAGTTGTGCCACGCTATTAGGTAATAGGCCCAGGAGATAGGCAACCCAGTTATGTCTCCCTACTTTAAGAACTTTCATCTGTCGTTCGAATAACTGAAGAAACAATGTCATATCACCATCATTCGGATCAAAATCAGGTAGCAACTTTTTCAAGTTAAAGTTGGGTTGATGGTCTGCAGACAGATGATTAAAACCAGAGACCTGCTCCAATTTCTGTGATTCTACCTGCAGACGGAGTCTTTCCAACTCGTACGCTCTTTCCCGTTCTATTCTTTCATTTTCCCGTTCTATTCTTTCATTTTCCCGTTCTATTCTTTCCTTTTCCTCAGACTTTTCCCGTTCTATTCTTTCATTTTCACGTGCTATTCTTTCTTTTTCTTCTGCTTTCTCTTTTGCACGGTTTTCGCTTATAGACAGAAACAGATTTTTCGTGAAGTCTTCATCATAACTTTCATCTCCAGTGATAAATCTTTTTATATCAACTACTCTAGCATCAGCAGGTATTTCGATGCCGAGTTCATTCGCCAACTCTATCAGGTCACATTTAAGAGCTCTTGCCAAATAAGACATCTTTAGGTTACGAAGTGTACAAATAATTTTGAATACGAAAGTAAACAAGTTCAGAAAAAAAATTTTTTTAATAGATCCCACACAGTTTGTTTTCAAGAAAAAAAAAATTAAATTAATGACCACTTCTTATAGGTACTACTTGTTTAGCATTGTTAAACAAATTACTTTTAAAACATTAACATTTGTCCAATAACACTTAAACACGTTATTTATGAACATTAAATTCCAAAACACTTTTAAATATTCAAAACCAAAACATTAGATAACATTCCACTCGTGAGTTAGTCTTATTTCAATAATACTTCAAAAGAAATGATAAATTCTCGTAATATTTCAAAATTCAAAAAGAAACATCAATGCTTAAACAGAATGAAATCCATATTTCCTAATATCTAATCCTTAAAGGCATAATATAAACACATTTCTGCGCACATTGCACTTGCTTCATACATATATTAACAAAACCAATAACACTCAAAAGGAAATCCCAATGTAGCTCAAACACAAAATAAAGAAAAAAAATCGCTTTAAACATCTAGAAAGGTTTTTTTTTTAATGCAGCTGGCAGAAAACAGACCTTGAATCTATTGAGTTATGACTCATGAACATGACCGAATCAGAATGCGATCGGTTCTTGCACTTTTGAAACGAAATAACGCTGTAGCTTTCGTTTTTGAACACAATTAATTCACACCACTTATTAATTTTACAAAGTAGCTTATTACAAAATGAATACACATAACGTATTTTCAAAAAAACTTATTCTAGCAGTACACTTAATCAAAACAATACTACTTTGCACTTTTACTTTAAGAACAAAACTTTTCATAAAACACAAATACTTTTCACAAAACACAAATACTTTGCACTTGTGAACCAAAGGAATAATAACATTTAAAGTGATTTCACACTATATTTTAAACAAGAATACTGTTTGAACACAAAACGAAACTTCAAAATTCTGTTGCTGGACACGGGTTGGCCAAATCGAAAGTACTGCTAGACAAGAATGATTTTAAACAAATTAAAATAAACTTATCTCATTCTTCATCACCACTTGGGGATACGAGCATAAGGATGATCCGTGGAAGGGATTTCCACCTATATTCAATAGGATACACCTGGGATGAGGCTTCCTAAAATAGTGAGTTCGACGCCGCTGCAGAACACTAAAACCATGGCTTTTCCTACCAGTATGCTAACTCAGGATGAGTTTCTAAACATCAATGAAACACAGGGTGTGTTTTTCTTTCAATACCAACAGTATTGGACCTAGATTCCTGAACAAAAAACGAGTTGTTCCCAAAGGCTTTAATTCGGGCCACGAGATTGGGCGTCAATTTTAGAGCTGAAATCCAATGACTACTGCAAGAATTTGGCAAAAGAGCAATTTTAATTAACACTAAGCACAAGACAAAACAATTACAAGAATAAACAAACATAAAAAGTAACATCTCGGGGGAACAAAACTTCAGCGCGTCAGTTCTACGCTCGCCTTGGGAAACAACTAGAGAAAAAGGGTTCATTCTCTTTCGCGGAGAGTGTGTCTCGTGGTCCGCCATCGCCAATCAAGGCGCATATCGCTGAGACACATGTTAAGGGGCTGATGCGCTACAAGATTTAATTTTAGGTACCATGATTGGGAAACTCACGCGAGAAGGCGTGGTGTATCTGACAGATAAAAAGATAAAGGAAATAAAAAGCGTTGATGTATATTCAAAACAACTTTAAAAATATCGTATTGTCAAAATATTTACGTAACTTAAGAAATTTTTGAGACAGACGTATAGGCATGGATACTGTCAGATTTGTATCTCAGGGATCAACAAAATTAACACTGGATAAGTTATATATAAAATATTACATTATGTTGGCAATTATATCATTTTTTCAGTTTGTTTCTTTCTCTCTATAATCTCTCTTGTTCAACTATGCTTTATCACAACTATACTTATCACATACTTTATCACATACCTTTGAAAAACTTTAATCAGAAACTTAAGTCCTTGGTTTGAGCCGTTATAAAAATTCGAAGAAATAATTCGATAAAAATAAAAGTGCCCTTATAAAGATTTATCTAACATTGTAGCGCATCAGCCCCTTAACGTGTGTCTCAGCGATATGCGCCTTGATTGGCGATGGCGGACCACGTGACACACTCTCCGCGAAAGAGAATGAACCCTTTTTCTCTAGTTGTTTCCCAAGGCGAGCGTAGAACTGACGCGCTGAAGTTTTGTTCCCCCGAGATGTTACTTTTTATGTTTGTTTATTCTTGTAATTGTTTTGTCTTGTGCTTAATGTTAATTAAAATTGCTCTTTTGGCCAATTCTTGCATGAGTCATTGGATTCAGCTCTAAAATTGACGCCCAATCTTGTGGCCCGAATTAAAGCCTTTGGGAACAACTCGTTTTTTGTTCAGGAATCTAGGTCCAATACTGTTGGTATTGAAAGAAAAACACACCCTGTGTTTCATTGATGTTTAGAAACTCATCCCGAGTTAGCATACTGGTAGGAAAAGCCATGGTTTTAGTGTTCTGCAGCGGCGTCGAACTCACTATTTTAGGAAGCCTCATCCCAGGTGTATCCTATTGAATATAGGTGGAAATCCCTTCCACGGATCATCCTTATGCTCGTATCCCCAAGTGGTGATGAAGAATGAGATAAGTTTATTTTAATTTGTTTAAAATCATTCTTGTCTAGCAGTACTTTCGATTTGGCCAACCCGTGTCCAGCAACAGAATTTTGAAGTTTCGTTTTGTGTTCAAACAGTATTCTTGTTTAAAATATAGTGTGAAATCACTTTAAATGTTATTATTCCTTTGGTTCACAAGTGCAAAGTATTTGTGTTTTGTGAAAAGTATTTGTGTTTTATGAAAAGTTTTGTTCTTAAAGTAAAAGTGCAAAGTAGTATTGTTTTGATTAAGTGTACTGCTAGAATAAGTTTTTTTGAAAATACGTTATGTGTATTCATTTTGTAATAAGCTACTTTGTAAAATTAATAAGTGGTGTGAATTAATTGTGTTCAAAAACGAAAGCTACAGCGTTATTTCGTTTCAAAAGTGCAAGAACCGATCGCATTCTGATTCGGTCATGTTCATGAGTCATAACTCAATAGATTCAAAGTCTGTTTTCTGCCAGCTGCATTAAAAAAAAAACCTTTCTAGATGTTTAAAGCGATTTTTTTTCTTTATTTTGTGTTTGAGCTACATTGGGATTTCCTTTTGAGTGTTATTGGTTTTGTTAATATATGTATGAAGCAAGTGCAATGTGCGCAGAAATGTGTTTATATTATGCCTTTAAGGATTAGATATTAGGAAATATGGATTTCATTCTGTTTAAGCATTGATGTTTCTTTTTGAATTTTGAAATATTACGAGAATTTATCATTTCTTTTGAAGTATTATTGAAATAAGACTAACTCACGAGTGGAATGTTATCTAATGTTTTGGTTTTGAATATTTAAAAGTGTTTTGGAATTTAATGTTCATAAATAACGTGTTTAAGTGTTATTGGACAAATGTTAATGTTTTAAAAGTAATTTGTTTAACAATGCTAAACAAGTAGTACCTATAAGAAGTGGTCATTAATTTAATTTTTTTTTCTTGAAAACAAACTGTGTGGGATCTATTTAAAAAAAAAATTTTACTGAACTTGTTTACTTTCGTATTCAAAATTATTTGTACACTTCGTAACCTAAAGATGTCTTATTTGGCAAGAGCTCTTAAATGTGACCTGATAGAGTTGGCGAATGAACTCGGCATCGAAATACCTGCTGATGCTAGAGTAGTTGATATAAAAAGATTTATCACTGGAGATGAAAGTTATGATGAAGACTTCACGAAAAATCTGCTTCTGTCTATAAGCGAAAACCGTGCAAAAGAGAAAGCAGAAGAAAAAGAAAGAATAGCACGTGAAAATGAAAGAATAGAACGGGAAAAGGCTGAGGAAAAGGAAAGAATAGAACGGGAAAAGTCTGAGGAAAAGGAAAGAATAGAACGGGAAAATGAAAGAATAGAACGGGAAAGAGCGTACGAGTTGGAAAGACTCCGTCTGCAGGTAGAATCTCAGAAATTGGAGCAGGTCTCTGGTTTTAATCCTCTGTCTGCAGACCATCAACCCAACTTTAACTTGAAAAAGTTGCTTCCTGATTTTGATCCGAATGATGGTGATATGACATTGTTTCTTCAGTTATTCGAGCGACAGATGAAAGTTCTTAAAGTAGGGAGACATAACTGGGTTGCCTATCTCCTGGGCCTATTACCTAATAGCGTGGCACAACTCATCGCCAGAGAACCAGAACAGAAGGCTCATGATTTTGATCACATTAGAACAATGCTGCTTCAGAGATTTAAATTAAGTGCTGAGAGAATGCGACAACTCTTCGCAACTCACAAGAAAAGTCCTGAGAGCACATGGAAGGACTTCCATTTTGAACTGCGTAGCTATTTTGAAGCATGGCTAGCAGAATTGAACATAACGGATTTTGAGAAATTGAAAGACCTCATGATCCTGGATCAAATGAAGAAACGCGTTCCTTCAGAGGTTAAGAACCATTTCTTGGACGTATGGAGCGAATGGGTCACCCCAAGTGACCTAGTGGAGAAGATGGACAGTTACGACAACTTACGTACTATCAACCCGAAGCAACAAGAAACAAAACCCGTGTTCCAAAAAAGAAATTACTATAGAACCCAACAATCACAATTGGAACAAAGAGTTGACAGACAAAGTCTGCCAGGGATTCCCAGTAACAGTAGGCGGGATCCCGGGGTCCTCAGTCAAAGTAGGAGGGACTCCTTTTCACACGGCAGAATTACACCAAGGGGTATTGAAGAGAAGAAAGAAATATCGTGTTACGGATGTGGAGCACCAGGAACCATCAAATCAAAATGCAAAAACTGTTCGTCATCGACAAGAAGGGAGCCATTCCATTCGAACTCTATCCGCATGTATAACTGTCACACCGATGCATCCCCGTTAGCGCTAATAGATATCTGTATATCGGGAGTAAGAGCCAGGGTTTGTGTTGATAGTGGTGCCAGCAGAACAGTCGCTGGAGAAATCATGTACCACCAATTAAAAAAGAGAGGAGTAGAGTTCCAAAGAGAAGTAGTAACAATGACTTTGTCAAATGGCTGTCAAACAACTGAAGAGGCTTGCACCGCCATGGTGACAATACAGATTGAAGGAAAATCAGTCTCGCTGAATTTACTGGCATTATCAAATGCAAAAAAGAATCGTACTCTACTAGGAACCGACTTTTTGGAAAAGTCCGGAATTGTTCTAGACATGAAGAACAAAAATTGGCATTTCTCTGACAATCCCTGTCGGAAGATTGGTTTCAAGAAAGATATCCCTGTAAGATATCTGCTATCTGTTGAAGACCCACCAGTAAAGAGTCAACAGCCTGTCGACAACTGTAGCAACAAAGGAAATTTTCATGAAGAAGATGAACGTTCAAGTTGCAACCAGCAACTCTCATACAGCCAAGGTATATCACCAAGCTCACTGCGTTCTGATGAAGGAGAACATTTAACGTCCGATCAGCGCAGAAAGATGAATGGTTTGTTGGAGAAATTTGAGTCTACCTTCAAGCTAGGGGGAGAGCCTACCCCTTTTATAGAACATCGGATCAATACCGGTGATCACGTTTGGGTCACCCTGTGAGTAACGCAGAAAAGAAAAGGACTGCCAAATTCATGCCTCGACGTGACGGACCTTACGTGGTGCTCACACAACGGTCACCTACAACTTATGAAATTGCAGATCCCAAAAATCCGACCACACCTATAGGAGTTTATCACTCTTCAGCTCTCAAGGAATGTAAAGCTACTGACAGTACTCCTGTGGTCCCATTAAGAAAGAGAGGACGCCCTCCTAAAGCACGTAATGCTGACTCCTCGTCGGGACGTCGTCGGAGCCAGAGGGGGAGGTTGTAGCGCATCAGCCCCTAACGTGTGTCTCAGCGATATGCGCCTTGATTGGCGATGGCGGACCACGTGACACACTCTCCGCGAAAGAGAATGAATCCTTTTTCTCTAGTTGTTTCCCAAGGCGAGCGTAGAACTGACGCGCTGAAGTTTTGTTCCCCCGAGAAGTTACTTTTTATGTTTGTTTATTCTTGTAATTGTTTTGTCTTCTGCTTAATGTTAATTAAAATTGCTCTTTTGGCCAATTCTTGCATGAGTCATTGGATTCAGCTCTAAAACATCTTTTAAATGTTTATTCCCTCAACACTGAATTGAAAAATGGTTCGTTTGCAAACATCCATACACCAAAAACCTTTCTTCGTAGAAAATAATTCTTAATTTTTTTTAAATTTAATCACCTATCTTAATAAAAAACAAACAAATATGCAAAACCATTAGGGACTGGTTCGTGTTCGCTAGCCATCCATTAAAGTCACAGAAATAAGTTCTAAAGAGAAATCATGTTTAACTGCAGAACTATCCTACGAATTCGCGTGATTAGTAAAATAATTTTTAACTAAACTTACCAAAACTCTTGAAACTGCCTCATTAATAAAGGGAATCATCAAGCAGATTTGAAGACAATAGTTGTTGAATAATTCCTAATTCTATTTACAACTTCAGAAATTGAAACAACAGTTCAGAAACTGGAGTTTGAAATAGTTTCCTATTCCATAAAAAACCGTTTACTCGACTACAACAAAAATTGGACTGTTGCCGCACTTGTTCATTCACTAAATTTAAGTTATTGCTATAAAAATAAATTGAATTATAGTTTGGAAAATGCCCCAGTGCAAAAGATTTTAAACTAAAATCTATCAGTGTGCTTGAAAAAGTTAAAATATTGTTTGATACTCGGGTCATTCCCATAGAGAATATATAAAAGTAGAGTGAGCTATGGCAATCCTTTTATGTCCATATGATCATGTGAACAAAAACAGTAGTCACGTGATCCTTAGACTTTTCTCTCCAACGCGCATATACAAATAGTTTGCGCATTCATTCTTCCATAGCAAATGCATTGAAAGTGAAAGCAAACATGGTTCTATCGTGCTGTGCATATGGATGTAATTCCAAATTTATCAAAGGTGAAATCATTACATTTCACAGGTGAGCAATTTACGTATATTATACATTTGTTTTTGTGTTTTTCAATATTTGCTATTATGATTAAATAGATATTCTAACTTTGGAATTAATAAATACAACCTGCTGGCATTTCCCGTTCTAATAAAAAGATTTCATACATTTGCAAACAATATATATCTAAAATAATATTTAAAATAAAATAACTGGTGTTCGAGTGTGTTTGCTATTATAAATTGTACATCTATAAGGGCTTAAAATATTAAAAATAATAAATCGAACTTTAAAAACTTGTGCGATATCGTTCTCTGTCTTGGCGATGATTTTTTGGCGTCAACTAGGAGTACTATATTCTTTCGTATCTTACACGATAAAAATGTTATGAATTGATAACATGAATTTAAGTACATCATTTAAATTGTTATTTCTTGCTGAATAAAATTGTTTTGTATCCACCCGTTTGTGTAATTACATAATAATAATTAAAATTAAAGATAACGTTTGAAACTTTTAAGAATTATATACGTATTATATAAAATCGATTTGTTAAAGATAGGATTAAAACATTTCATGAACCATGTCATAAATAGGAACCACATTATGCGCTTAAGGGAATTTTTCTTTTCATGTTTAAAAGTATATATAAAATCTTTCATTATAAGATTGCATTTGACAAAAGAGCTTTTCTTTCAAATAATTTTCCTTGACCTATAACTTTGTACTAGAAAGGCGGAAAACAAATTGTCGTTCTCTTATGTGAAAAACAAAAACAGTGCTTGACTCTATTATTTTCTACATGAAAAGGGGTCATTTTTTTTCTTTCCAAATAGAGCATTTTAACGAATTAAGTATATATGTGAAAATTTATATACACAAAACATGCTCCTCAATTGAGCGAAACATTTATCTTCCACAATTTTTTAAGTTGAAAAAGTAATTTTTAAAAGCGTTAAATTTGTGATAATTTAAATTTTTAAGGTTCCGTTCCTTAAAACAACTAGGAATGCCCTCTCTTAATTCTTTTCCTGTAAAATTGCTCAACTCAATTTGTAAAAATAATGAACCAATATCTTTTGAGTTGTGACACTCTTGCACCAGGCATACAACATTTTCGAATATCGCCATCTTTAAGGGGAAGAAGACAAATTAATTTGATAAGATATTCATCACTATGTTTTTAAAAGCGAAAACATGTTCTCTTGAAAATTCCATTTTGTGACACGTGCAATAACAAAAGAACTTGTTTTTAAATTGAAAATCTCTTCAGTACAGACAAAGCAAAGGTAACCTATTGCCACTTTTTAAAGAATGATAAATTGGTTTGACAGCGTTTTGTTTTAAAGAAAATCATTGTTTTCAACGAACTTTTAACATAGTATGTAACAAGCCTCAACTGGTATACAGCCTCAACTCAATACAGCCTCAACTCGTAAAATAAGCCATCCTGACCCTCTGTCACTATGACAAAGAATTTTTAATATTTCAAAAGTTCTAGTTCGGATTTTTTTCAACACCGTCCTTCCAATAACGGCAAAATTCCATTTAAAATGTGCTTTATTCTAACTTCCATGCCGTTTTAAATCGAATACGTTGAGGTGGTGTTACGTGTGATGAAAAGGAATTGAAATTTTTAAAATAATGAATATTTAATAAATTTGCAACAGGAAACAGCAAAATAAAAATAAAGTTGGCAGGAAAAAAGTTGTTCTGAAGATATTAATTCGAGATTCTCCTATAATATCTCGTGTTCTCATATAGTTGGTGCAACTTTCAATTAAAAATTGGACAAAATTTAAAAATACAAAATTAATTCCTACTGAAAAAAGCATATGGTATGTATTTCTAATTAACGTCGCACTGCAGCAACACAACGGGCAATGGGCGACAGCCCGTGATGGAAAAAAGCAAATATCACTATACGTGGTTAACGAACACGAGTTTCAGTTTCGTTTCCGTTACAAAATACCGTTTTTCTCAAATATTCAGAAATTGTTAATATTTCGCAAAGAAAAAATAAGACTCAAAATAAATAAAGTATCAGATTTAAAATTCCGGAAAAATAATTTTGGGGGAAAATAATTACTTTTTCAGCTGTATTAGTAAAACAATTCAAGTAATCGCAATACATTCCAGCTTCTCCCAAACTACCAAATTAAGGTTGATATATGTATAGTTACTCAGTGTTTTAGCATGAAACTTATCTAAATATATAAGCAAAAAAATTCAAATAATGTATTCACTAAATTAAAGTATGATTTATCAAATATCGAACATTGTATTAAAATATCCTGGACAAATTTTATGTGATACTTGCACAAACAAACACAAAAACAGACTTAAAACGAGAAGACTGACAGATAGACCAAAACAACCAAGTTCAGCCACTAAATAAATGTAAGTACCCGCCATCACGCAAAGTTTCATGAAAATACATCAAGCCGTTCGGACGTAGTACGAGCACACATACAGACAGATACCATATTCGAAAGCAACTTATTTTGCTTTAGAAGAACCCAAAACGGATATATAAATCGGAATGGGTCGAAAATATTCAATGTACGAGTACAAAAACTCCATTTTCATTTATATAGATTTTAGAGCTGAAATCCAATGACTAATGCAAGAATTGGCCAAAAGAGCAATTTTAATTAACACTAAGCACAAGACAAAACAATTACAAGAATAAACAAACATAAAAAGTAACATCTCGGGGGAACAAAACTTCAGCGCGTCAGTTCTACGCTCGCCTTGGGAAACAACTAGAGAAAAAGGGTTCATTCTCTTTCGCGGAGAGTGTGTCACGTGGTCCGCCATCGCCAATCAAGGCGCATATCGCTGAGACACACGTTAAGGGGCTGATGCGCTACAACCTCCCCCTCTGGCTCCGACGACGTCCCGACGAGGAGTCAGCATTACGTGCTTTAGGAGGGCGTCCTCTCTTTCTTAGTGGGACCACAGGAGTACTGTCAGTAGCTTTACATGCCTTGAGAGCTGAAGAGTGATAAACTCCTATAGGTGTGGTCGGATTTTTGGGATCTGCAATTTCATAAGTTGTAGGTGACCGTTGAGTGAGCACCACGTAAGGTCCGTCACGTCGAGGCATGAATTTGGCAGTCCTTTTCTTTTCTGCGTTACTCACAGGGTGCATGGTGACCCAAACGTGATCACCAGGACTGAAGGTAGGTCCTGCTTGTCTGCGCCGATCAGCGTAAACTTTTCGCTGATCCTGTTTTCTTTCGATCAAGAGTTGTACCCGTTTACAATTTTCCGCAAATCTTTTTAGGTAAGGAGTGATCTCCGGTATAAAATTTTCATTTGACGCAATTTCTCGAATGTCCCGATGTACGTCGTCTACAGTTCTAAGTTCTCTGCCGAACTGAAGAAAAGAAGCACTTTGCCCAGTTGAAGAACACTTTACAGTATTCATGGCAAAACGGATCACTGGTAGCTTTTCATGCCATGACGTATGGTCATTTCCTACGAGGATCGTTAAGCGAGGCTTCAAGTCCCTATTTTTTCTTTCAACGGGGTTTGCTTGAGGATGATATACAGGTATCAGTTCTTGCTTAACACCAAGAATCTCACAAACAGCTTGCATTGTGTGACTTACAAATTGAGTGCCATTGTCGCTTATAACGCTTCTCGGAAGTCCGAATCTTAAAAAGACTTCCTCAACGAGAGTGACAGCACACTCCTTGGCAGATGCGTTGCAGAGAGAAAACAGTTAGACCCATCTTGTACAGCAGTCTTCGACAATGAAGATCCAGCGTTTACCGTCACTTGTTTCCGGAAGGGGACCGAATAAATCAATAGCAAGTGTTTCAAACCGTTGATTGTACACAGGTGTTCTAAGAAGTCCAGTAGGTTTCTGGTTTGAAGCTTTGTATCTTGCACAGTCTTCACAATTTTTTATGTATTCTGATATGAATTTTCGCATACCAGTCCAGTAATATCTTTGTGCAATACGATGATACGTACCCTCTTCACCGTAGTGTCCCGCGGTAGGAGCATCGTGGTATTCTTCAAGGATGTGGTTTCGTTCATGTGTTGGGACAACCAACTGAGCTTCCTCCGAGTCAGAGTCAGGAGCGTATCGGTATAATATTCCTTTGTTCATTAAAAAACCACGCTCTGTCCAATTAGCATAATCTTCTGTCTTTTGGGTTGATTCGAAACTGTCTATGATCCTCTTTAAACTTTCATCTTTAAGCTGTGACTCACGCATGTCTTTCGGGCTTCTGTTTGGCATGTTGACCACAACGAGAGTATTAACTTCACAGTCAGGAACACCCTCGCTTTCACAGACTGGTCGGGAAAGCATATCGGCTATAACATTAGATTTGCCGGAAATATACTGCACTTTTACGTTGTATGATTGGATTTCAAGAGCCCATCTTGCAAGGCGTCCGGTAGGGGACTTTAAACTTAGCAACCATCTTAGAGGCTGATGGTCGGAGGCTACTGTGACCTCGGCTCCTTCCAAATATCCACGGAACTTCCTTAAAGCCCAAACGACAGCAAGGGCTTCCCTTTCTGTAGTAGAATAATTGCGCTCCGCTTGACTAAGTAGTCTGCTTGCATACTCTATTGGATGTTCCTTTGATCCCTCTCCCTGAAGAAGCACAGCACCCAAAGCATAACTACTGGCATCAGTTCGTAGCGTATAGGGTTTAGTTCCATCTGCTTGCTTTAACACAGGAGATGTGACAAGGCAAGTTTTAAGGGTTTCAAATGCCTGTTGTTGGTCGAATCCCCATTCCCATAGCTTCTTCTTTTTTGTCAATTCACTGAGAGGACGTGAAATGTCAGCAAAATTTTGAATATATCTACGAAACCATGAACATGTTTGCAGAAAGGATTGCACTTCTTTCACATTTTTGGGTGATGGGATGTTCCGGACAGAAGAGACCTTTTCTGGATCCACTTCAACTCCTTCTGGCGTGATCCAAAAACCCAAATACTTCACTCGAGAAGACACAAAGTGACACTTTTCTCGGTTGGCTCTAAGCTTAAAGAGTAACAATCGTTCAAAGATAGCCTGGAGATCCAAGAGATGCTTCTCGAATGACTCTGACAGTACGATTATATCATCTAGGTAAGTGAGAGTCAATACATCATCAAGACCGTTTCGGAAACGATCAATTAACCTCTGGAATGTTGCGGGAGCGTTCCGTAATCCGAACGGCATTCTCAAGAAACGGTATGTTCCAAATGGACACACAAAAGCCGTCTTATCTTGATCATCAGGATGGACCTTAACTTGGTGGTAACCGGATCGAAGATCGATCGTGGACATATAAGCAGTTGGCTTTGCTTCATTTAGGAGATCGTCCATTCTAGGTAGTGGGTAAGTATCAGCAACCGTGACAGCATTAAGCTTTCTGTAATCTATGCAGACACGCATCGCACCATTGGGTTTCGGGATGAGAACCACTGGAGACGCATAAGGGGACTCACATTCTTCAATTATTTCCTCTGCTAAAAGCTTGTCCAATTCTTGTTTTAAGATTTCTTTCTTAGCAGGATTCATCCGGTAGGGTGGCACCGCTACTGGAACGTGATCACCGGTATTGAACCGATGTTCCATAAAAGGGGTAGGCTCTCCCCCTAGCTTGAAGGTAGACTCAAATTTTTCCAACAAACCATTCATCTTTCTGCGCTGATCGGACGTTAAATGTTCTCCTTCATCAGAACGCAGTGAGCTTGGTGATATAGCTTGGCTGTATGAGAGTTGCTGGTTGCAACTTGAACGTTCATCTTCTTCATGAAAATTTCCTTTGTTGCTACAGTTGTCGACAGGCTGTTGATTCTTTACTGGTGGGTCTTCAACAAATAGCAGATATTTTACAGGGATATCTTTCTTGAAACCAATCTTCCGACAGGGATTGTCAGAGAAATGCCAATTTTTGTTCTTCATGTCTAGAACAATTCCGGACTTTTCCAAAAAGTCGGTTCCTAGTAGAGTACGATTCTTTTTTGCATTTGGTAATGCCAGCAAATTCAGCGAAACTGATTTTCCTTCAATCTCTATTTTCACCATGGTGGTGCAAGCCTCTTCAGTTGTTTGACAACCATTTGCCAAAGTCATTGTTACTACTTCTCTTTGGAACTCTACTCCTCTCTTTTTTAATTGGTGGTACATGATCTCTCCAGCGACTGTTCTGCTGGCACCACTATCAACACAAACCCTGGCTCTTACTCCCGATATACAGATATCTATTAGCGCTAACGGGGATGCATCGGTGTGACAGGTATACATGCGGATAGAGTTCGCTTGGAATGGCTCCCTTCTTGTCGATGACGAACAGTTTTTGCATTTTGATTTGATGGTTCCTGGTGCTCCACATCCGTAGCACGATATTTCTTTCTTCTCTTCAATACCCCTTGGTGTAATTCTGCCTTGTGAAAAGGAGTCCCTCCTACTTTGACTGAGGACCCCGGGATCCCACCTACTGTTACTGGGAATCCCTGGCAGACTTTGTCTATTATCTCTTTGTTCCAATTGTGATTGTTGGGTTCTATAGTAATTTCTTTTTTGGAACACGGGTTTTGTTTCATGTTGCTTCGGTGGAAGCTTCGGGTTGATAGTACGTAAGTTGTCGTAACTGTCCATCTTCTCCACTAGGTCACTTGGGGTGACCCATTCGCTCCATACGTCCAAGAAATGGTTCTTAACCTCTGAAGAAACGCGTTTCTTCATTTGATCCAGGATCATGAGGTCTTTCAATTTCTCAAAATCCGTTATGTTCAATTCTGCTAGCCATGCTTCAAAATAGCTACGCAGTTCAAAATGGAAGTCCTTCCAAGTGCTCTCAGGACTTTTCTTGTGAGTTGCGAAGAGCTGTCGCATTCTCTCAGCACTTAATTTAAATCTCTGAAGCAGCATTGTTCTAATGTGATCAAAATCATGAGCCTTCTGTTCTGGTTCTCTGGCGATGAGTTGTGCCACGCTATTAGGTAATAGGCCCAGGAGATAGGCAACCCAGTTATGTCTCCCTACTTTAAGAACTTTCATCTGTCGTTCGAATAACTGAAGAAACAATGTCATATCACCATCATTCGGATCAAAATCAGGTAGCAACTTTTTCAAGTTAAAGTTGGGTTGATGGTCTGCAGACAGATGATTAAAACCAGAGACCTGCTCCAATTTCTGTGATTCTACCTGCAGACGGAGTCTTTCCAACTCGTACGCTCTTTCCCGTTCTATTCTTTCATTTTCCCGTTCTATTCTTTCATTTTCCCGTTCTATTCTTTCCTTTTCCTCAGACTTTTCCCGTTCTATTCTTTCATTTTCACGTGCTATTCTTTCTTTTTCTTCTGCTTTCTCTTTTGCACGGTTTTCGCTTATAGACAGAAACAGATTTTTCGTGAAGTCTTCATCATAACTTTCATCTCCAGTGATAAATCTTTTTATATCAACTACTCTAGCATCAGCAGGTATTTCGATGCCGAGTTCATTCGCCAACTCTATCAGGTCACATTTAAGAGCTCTTGCCAAATAAGACATCTTTAGGTTACGAAGTGTACAAATAATTTTGAATACGAAAGTAAACAAGTTCAGAAAAAAAATTTTTTTAATAGATCCCACACAGTTTGTTTTCAAGAAAAAAAAAATTAAATTAATGACCACTTCTTATAGGTACTACTTGTTTAGCATTGTTAAACAAATTACTTTTAAAACATTAACATTTGTCCAATAACACTTAAACACGTTATTTATGAACATTAAATTCCAAAACACTTTTAAATATTCAAAACCAAAACATTAGATAACATTCCACTCGTGAGTTAGTCTTATTTCAATAATACTTCAAAAGAAATGATAAATTCTCGTAATATTTCAAAATTCAAAAAGAAACATCAATGCTTAAACAGAATGAAATCCATATTTCCTAATATCTAATCCTTAAAGGCATAATATAAACACATTTCTGCGCACATTGCACTTGCTTCATACATATATTAACAAAACCAATAACACTCAAAAGGAAATCCCAATGTAGCTCAAACACAAAATAAAGAAAAAAAATCGCTTTAAACATCTAGAAAGGTTTTTTTTTTAATGCAGCTGGCAGAAAACAGACCTTGAATCTATTGAGTTATGACTCATGAACATGACCGAATCAGAATGCGATCGGTTCTTGCACTTTTGAAACGAAATAACGCTGTAGCTTTCGTTTTTGAACACAATTAATTCACACCACTTATTAATTTTACAAAGTAGCTTATTACAAAATGAATACACATAACGTATTTTCAAAAAAACTTATTCTAGCAGTACACTTAATCAAAACAATACTACTTTGCACTTTTACTTTAAGAACAAAACTTTTCATAAAACACAAATACTTTTCACAAAACACAAATACTTTGCACTTGTGAACCAAAGGAATAATAACATTTAAAGTGATTTCACACTATATTTTAAACAAGAATACTGTTTGAACACAAAACGAAACTTCAAAATTCTGTTGCTGGACACGGGTTGGCCAAATCGAAAGTACTGCTAGACAAGAATGATTTTAAACAAATTAAAATAAACTTATCTCATTCTTCATCACCACTTGGGGATACGAGCATAAGGATGATCCGTGGAAGGGATTTCCACCTATATTCAATAGGATACACCTGGGATGAGGCTTCCTAAAATAGTGAGTTCGACGCCGCTGCAGAACACTAAAACCATGGCTTTTCCTACCAGTATGCTAACTCAGGATGAGTTTCTAAACATCAATGAAACACAGGGTGTGTTTTTCTTTCAATACCAACAGTATTGGACCTAGATTCCTGAACAAAAAACGAGTTGTTCCCAAAGGCTTTAATTCGGGCCACGAGATTGGGCGTCAATTTTAGAGCTGAAATCCAATGACTACTGCAAGAATTTGGCAAAAGAGCAATTTTAATTAACACTAAGCACAAGACAAAACAATTACAAGAATAAACAAACATAAAAAGTAACATCTCGGGGGAACAAAACTTCAGCGCGTCAGTTCTACGCTCGCCTTGGGAAACAACTAGAGAAAAAGGGTTCATTCTCTTTCGCGGAGAGTGTGTCTCGTGGTCCGCCATCGCCAATCAAGGCGCATATCGCTGAGACACATGTTAAGGGGCTGATGCGCTACAAGATTTAATTTTAGGTACCATGATTGGGAAACTCACGCGAGAAGGCGTGGTGTATCTGACAGATAAAAAGATAAAGGAAATAAAAAGCGTTGATGTATATTCAAAACAACTTTAAAAATATCGTATTGTCAAAATATTTACGTAACTTAAGAAATTTTTGAGACAGACGTATAGGCATGGATACTGTCAGATTTGTATCTCAGGGATCAACAAAATTAACACTGGATAAGTTATATATAAAATATTACATTATGTTGGCAATTATATCATTTTTTCAGTTTGTTTCTTTCTCTCTATAATCTCTCTTGTTCAACTATGCTTTATCACAACTATACTTATCACATACTTTATCACATACCTTTGAAAAACTTTAATCAGAAACTTAAGTCCTTGGTTTGAGCCGTTATAAAAATTCGAAGAAATAATTCGATAAAAATAAAAGTGCCCTTATAAAGATTTATCTAACATTGTAGCGCATCAGCCCCTTAACGTGTGTCTCAGCGATATGCGCCTTGATTGGCGATGGCGGACCACGTGACACACTCTCCGCGAAAGAGAATGAACCCTTTTTCTCTAGTTGTTTCCCAAGGCGAGCGTAGAACTGACGCGCTGAAGTTTTGTTCCCCCGAGATGTTACTTTTTATGTTTGTTTATTCTTGTAATTGTTTTGTCTTGTGCTTAATGTTAATTAAAATTGCTCTTTTGGCCAATTCTTGCATGAGTCATTGGATTCAGCTCTAAAATTGACGCCCAATCTTGTGGCCCGAATTAAAGCCTTTGGGAACAACTCGTTTTTTGTTCAGGAATCTAGGTCCAATACTGTTGGTATTGAAAGAAAAACACACCCTGTGTTTCATTGATGTTTAGAAACTCATCCCGAGTTAGCATACTGGTAGGAAAAGCCATGGTTTTAGTGTTCTGCAGCGGCGTCGAACTCACTATTTTAGGAAGCCTCATCCCAGGTGTATCCTATTGAATATAGGTGGAAATCCCTTCCACGGATCATCCTTATGCTCGTATCCCCAAGTGGTGATGAAGAATGAGATAAGTTTATTTTAATTTGTTTAAAATCATTCTTGTCTAGCAGTACTTTCGATTTGGCCAACCCGTGTCCAGCAACAGAATTTTGAAGTTTCGTTTTGTGTTCAAACAGTATTCTTGTTTAAAATATAGTGTGAAATCACTTTAAATGTTATTATTCCTTTGGTTCACAAGTGCAAAGTATTTGTGTTTTGTGAAAAGTATTTGTGTTTTATGAAAAGTTTTGTTCTTAAAGTAAAAGTGCAAAGTAGTATTGTTTTGATTAAGTGTACTGCTAGAATAAGTTTTTTTGAAAATACGTTATGTGTATTCATTTTGTAATAAGCTACTTTGTAAAATTAATAAGTGGTGTGAATTAATTGTGTTCAAAAACGAAAGCTACAGCGTTATTTCGTTTCAAAAGTGCAAGAACCGATCGCATTCTGATTCGGTCATGTTCATGAGTCATAACTCAATAGATTCAAAGTCTGTTTTCTGCCAGCTGCATTAAAAAAAAAACCTTTCTAGATGTTTAAAGCGATTTTTTTTCTTTATTTTGTGTTTGAGCTACATTGGGATTTCCTTTTGAGTGTTATTGGTTTTGTTAATATATGTATGAAGCAAGTGCAATGTGCGCAGAAATGTGTTTATATTATGCCTTTAAGGATTAGATATTAGGAAATATGGATTTCATTCTGTTTAAGCATTGATGTTTCTTTTTGAATTTTGAAATATTACGAGAATTTATCATTTCTTTTGAAGTATTATTGAAATAAGACTAACTCACGAGTGGAATGTTATCTAATGTTTTGGTTTTGAATATTTAAAAGTGTTTTGGAATTTAATGTTCATAAATAACGTGTTTAAGTGTTATTGGACAAATGTTAATGTTTTAAAAGTAATTTGTTTAACAATGCTAAACAAGTAGTACCTATAAGAAGTGGTCATTAATTTAATTTTTTTTTCTTGAAAACAAACTGTGTGGGATCTATTTAAAAAAAAAATTTTACTGAACTTGTTTACTTTCGTATTCAAAATTATTTGTACACTTCGTAACCTAAAGATGTCTTATTTGGCAAGAGCTCTTAAATGTGACCTGATAGAGTTGGCGAATGAACTCGGCATCGAAATACCTGCTGATGCTAGAGTAGTTGATATAAAATGATTTATCACTGGAGATGAAAGTTATGATGAAGACTTCACGAAAAATCTGCTTCTGTCTATAAGCGAAAACCGTGCAAAAGAGAAAGCAGAAGAAAAAGAAAGAATAGCACGTGAAAATGAAAGAATAGAACGGGAAAAGGCTGAGGAAAAGGAAAGAATAGAACGGGAAAAGTCTGAGGAAAAGGAAAGAATAGAACGGGAAAATGAAAGAATAGAACGGGAAAGAGCGTACGAGTTGGAAAGACTCCGTCTGCAGGTAGAATCTCAGAAATTGGAGCAGGTCTCTGGTTTTAATCCTCTGTCTGCAGACCATCAACCCAACTTTAACTTGAAAAAGTTGCTTCCTGATTTTGATCCGAATGATGGTGATATGACATTGTTTCTTCAGTTATTCGAGCGACAGATGAAAGTTCTTAAAGTAGGGAGACATAACTGGGTTGCCTATCTCCTGGGCCTATTACCTAATAGCGTGGCACAACTCATCGCCAGAGAACCAGAACAGAAGGCTCATGATTTTGATCACATTAGAACAATGCTGCTTCAGAGATTTAAATTAAGTGCTGAGAGAATGCGACAACTCTTCGCAACTCACAAGAAAAGTCCTGAGAGCACATGGAAGGACTTCCATTTTGAACTGCGTAGCTATTTTGAAGCATGGCTAGCAGAATTGAACATAACGGATTTTGAGAAATTGAAAGACCTCATGATCCTGGATCAAATGAAGAAACGCGTTCCTTCAGAGGTTAAGAACCATTTCTTGGACGTATGGAGCGAATGGGTCACCCCAAGTGACCTAGTGGAGAAGATGGACAGTTACGACAACTTACGTACTATCAACCCGAAGCAACAAGAAACAAAACCCGTGTTCCAAAAAAGAAATTACTATAGAACCCAACAATCACAATTGGAACAAAGAGTTGACAGACAAAGTCTGCCAGGGATTCCCAGTAACAGTAGGCGGGATCCCGGGGTCCTCAGTCAAAGTAGGAGGGACTCCTTTTCACACGGCAGAATTACACCAAGGGGTATTGAAGAGAAGAAAGAAATATCGTGTTACGGATGTGGAGCACCAGGAACCATCAAATCAAAATGCAAAAACTGTTCGTCATCGACAAGAAGGGAGCCATTCCATTCGAACTCTATCCGCATGTATAACTGTCACACCGATGCATCCCCGTTAGCGCTAATAGATATCTGTATATCGGGAGTAAGAGCCAGGGTTTGTGTTGATAGTGGTGCCAGCAGAACAGTCGCTGGAGAAATCATGTACCACCAATTAAAAAAGAGAGGAGTAGAGTTCCAAAGAGAAGTAGTAACAATGACTTTGTCAAATGGCTGTCAAACAACTGAAGAGGCTTGCACCGCCATGGTGACAATACAGATTGAAGGAAAATCAGTCTCGCTGAATTTACTGGCATTATCAAATGCAAAAAAGAATCGTACTCTACTAGGAACCGACTTTTTGGAAAAGTCCGGAATTGTTCTAGACATGAAGAACAAAAATTGGCATTTCTCTGACAATCCCTGTCGGAAGATTGGTTTCAAGAAAGATATCCCTGTAAGATATCTGCTATCTGTTGAAGACCCACCAGTAAAGAGTCAACAGCCTGTCGACAACTGTAGCAACAAAGGAAATTTTCATGAAGAAGATGAACGTTCAAGTTGCAACCAGCAACTCTCATACAGCCAAGGTATATCACCAAGCTCACTGCGTTCTGATGAAGGAGAACATTTAACGTCCGATCAGCGCAGAAAGATGAATGGTTTGTTGGAGAAATTTGAGTCTACCTTCAAGCTAGGGGGAGAGCCTACCCCTTTTATAGAACATCGGATCAATACCGGTGATCACGTTTGGGTCACCCTGTGAGTAACGCAGAAAAGAAAAGGACTGCCAAATTCATGCCTCGACGTGACGGACCTTACGTGGTGCTCACACAACGGTCACCTACAACTTATGAAATTGCAGATCCCAAAAATCCGACCACACCTATAGGAGTTTATCACTCTTCAGCTCTCAAGGAATGTAAAGCTACTGACAGTACTCCTGTGGTCCCATTAAGAAAGAGAGGACGCCCTCCTAAAGCACGTAATGCTGACTCCTCGTCGGGACGTCGTCGGAGCCAGAGGGGGAGGTTGTAGCGCATCAGCCCCTAACGTGTGTCTCAGCGATATGCGCCTTGATTGGCGATGGCGGACCACGTGACACACTCTCCGCGAAAGAGAATGAATCCTTTTTCTCTAGTTGTTTCCCAAGGCGAGCGTAGAACTGACGCGCTGAAGTTTTGTTCCCCCGAGAAGTTACTTTTTATGTTTGTTTATTCTTGTAATTGTTTTGTCTTCTGCTTAATGTTAATTAAAATTGCTCTTTTGGCCAATTCTTGCATGAGTCATTGGATTCAGCTCTAAAACATCTTTTAAATGTTTATTCCCTCAACACTGAATTGAAAAATGGTTCGTTTGCAAACATCCATACACCAAAAACCTTTCTTCGTAGAAAATAATTCTTAATTTTTTTTAAATTTAATCACCTATCTTAATAAAAAACAAACAAATATGCAAAACCATTAGGGACTGGTTCGTGTTCGCTAGCCATCCATTAAAGTCACAGAAATAAGTTCTAAAGAGAAATCATGTTTAACTGCAGAACTATCCTACGAATTCGCGTGATTAGTAAAATAATTTTTAACTAAACTTACCAAAACTCTTGAAACTGCATCATTAATAAAGGGAATCATCAAGCAGATTTGAAGACAATAGTTGTTGAATAATTCCTAATTCTATTTACAACTTCAGAAATTGAAACAACAGTTCAGAAACTGGAGTTTGAAATAGTTTCCTATTCCATAAAAAACCGTTTACTCGACTACAACAAAAATTGGACTGTTGCCGCACTTGTTCATTCACTAAATTTAAGTTATTGCTATAAAAATAAATTGAATTATAGTTTGGAAAATGCCCCAGTGCAAAAGATTTTAAACTAAAATCTATCAGTGTGCTTGAAAAAGTTAAAATATTGTTTGATACTCGGGTCATTCCCATAGAGAATATATAAAAGTAGAGTGAGCTATGGCAATCCTTTTATGTCCATATGATCATGTGAACAAAAACAGTAGTCACGTGATCCTTAGACTTTTCTCTCCAACGCGCATATACAAATAGTTTGCGCATTCATTCTTCCATAGCAAATGCATTGAAAGTGAAAGCAAACATGGTTCTATCGTGCTGTGCATATGGATGTAATTCCAAATTTATCAAAGGTGAAATCATTACATTTCACAGGTGAGCAATTTACGTATATTATACATTTGTTTTTGTGTTTTTCAATATTTGCTATTATGATTAAATAGATATTCTAACTTTGGAATTAATAAATACAACCTGCTGGCATTTCCCGTTCTAATAAAAAGATTTCATACATTTGCAAACAATATATATCTAAAATAATATTTAAAATAAAATAACTGGTGTTCGAGTGTGTTTGCTATTATAAATTGTACATCTATAAGGGCTTAAAATATTAAAAATAATAAATCGAACTTTAAAAACTTGTGCGATATCGTTCTCTGTCTTGGCGATGATTTTTTGGCGTCAACTAGGAGTACTATATTCTTTCGTATCTTACACGATAAAAATGTTATGAATTGATAACATGAATTTAAGTACATCATTTAAATTGTTATTTCTTGCTGAATAAAATTGTTTTGTTTGTGTAATTACATAATAATAATTAAAATTAAAGATAACGTTTGAAACTTATCGATCGTATCGATTTTATATACGTATTATATAAAATCGATTTGTTAAAAATAGGATTAAAACATTTCATGAACCATGTCATAAATAGGAACCACATTATGCGCTTAAGGGAATTTTTCTTTTCATGTTTAAAAGTATGTGTAAAATCTTTCATTATAAGATTGCATTTGACAAAAGAGCTTTTCTTTCAAATAATTTTCCTTGTCCTATAACTTTCTACTAGAAAGGCGGAAAACAAATTGTCGTTCTCTTACGTGAAAAACAAAAACAGTGCTTGAACGGAAATTGAAATATGGTCTACCTGTTTTGACGCATTTTTATTTTTGTTAATGAGCATGCAATATAGCAAATTGGAAAAGCAAACAATTAGAGAACGAAATGAAACTTCTTTTGTATTAATTCCAAACAATACGCGCAGCTGGAAAATTCCTTTTCTAAAAATATCTGCTTGACATCCTGTTTTTTTTGCTTCGTATTTAAATAAACCTAACAGTAAAATTTAATTATTTTCCACTTTTAAGTCAGTTTTATCTTTCTTCCTTATCTTTTTTAATCTTGAGATAAATCATACTAAATTAGATTGCTTCTAACAATATTTGTGAGTATTTCAATGTTTATATCGTCCTTTGACTCGATAAAAAAGCGAAACAGCGAAATGAAATCTTTCATTCTATTGTTTTCCACCTGAAAAGGAGTATTTTTTTTATTTCTAAATAGAGCATTTTAACGAATTAAGTATATTTGTGAAAATTTATGTACACAAAACATGCTCCTCAATTGAGCGAAACACTTATTTTCCACAATTTTTTAAGTTGAAAAACTAATTGTTAAAAGCGTTAAATCTGTGAAAACTTAAATTTTTAAGGTTCCGTTCCTTAAAACAATAAAAATAATTTTGTATTTATGATTTTTAGAACTATAAATAAAGCAATTTATATTTACTTCTAAGAACTTGTAAAGATGCGTACCTGCTAAAAATTCATTTTTTTTCAGTTCTTATGTATTATTGTTTAGATTTTTTTGTTCCATTTATTAGTTTCCCAAAGATGAAGAAAGAAGATGGCTAGTAAATAGCTATATGTTTTTATGAGGTTTATTCAGTGGATTTAAAATGTGATGAATGTGACAATAAATTTTATAAGTTTACTGTTTCTTATTTATCTTTCGTATTTATAAAATATTGATTTCACACACACAATAATTAATACAAATTTAATATTAAAAATCCAGCACAGAACTTTTGCACACACTCAAAATTATAAAATTTGTTAAGAGAGTTTAACAGATATTAAAACATTTTTGGTAACAAATTCTTTTAATATCTTATTGCACACTCCTGCCCTCCCCCTATTTACCATGTGTCCAGCATTACCACGCAAGATTTCTTTAGCGCCCACTTCGGGAAACTATGTTCTATAACTTTACTAAGCATTGATATTTCTGATTCTTGGTATTATATTTTGTTAATGCTGTATAATACGACACTTTTCGACAATCAAACAAATTTGCACCAAGTGGAAAAACACGACACTATCCAATTAGAAACATTGACTCTAGCTCAGGGGTCACCAAACGACTTTGACCGTCCACCCCATCAAGAGTTTCTTGACTTCTTATCGACCTCTTCTAACTTACTATTTTGTAATTATAATAACAAACGCAAAAAAGACGCTTATATGAGTTTTGAGATTGCCTATTTTATAGTTGATCACTGATAAATTTAAAATCCATATATAGACACACAGATGTAACTAAGCAATTATGTATCCATAATATAAATGAAAGTTTTCAGTGGTGACCCAGACGTGATTTGAGCACGCAACCTTATCTGTTTTCACTATTTTTATTTTATGCAACAGTAAAATATTTATTGAGGCAGTCATTTCCTAACTTGTGCATTTATTTTTCCAATTATTCCAACTCATGTTAACCTCATTAAATTTAAAATAGGAAGTTTGAATTATTTTCTGCTATGAAATCTTTAAGAAAATTTTCAAACACCTAATACAGTTGTTAAAGAAAAATATATAATATATCGAAATAAAGAAGGTCAAGTTCAGGACAACTTATCTTACACAAAATTTTAACCAGTGACGATATACTTGAGAGCATCCCTAACCCTTTTGACAATTTCTATTAATATACAATTGCAAAAGGTAACAAACAGACCAGAGATAAATCAAACCAGCACACCAGAACCGATCTCGACTGCGGGTCTGGTAAACCTGTGCGGAGGACTGCATCTGGACTGAAATCTGGTTAAGCCGATTTGGAGGACCGGGCATGATAAAAATGATATTTGGAGAAATGTATCTGGATTGCGGGCTAGGTAATACTATCCTGAGGGCCGTATCTGGACAGCGGGCAGGTTAAACATGTCCAGTATATGATCTGCTGTCCTAATAAACATATTTGGTGGAATGAATATGGACTGTGGGCCGTGTAAACTTGTCCGGAGACCATATCTGAACTGCTGTCCTGATTAAAATTTGGGGTGCCATATCTGGTCTGCGGGACAGGTAAACATATCCAACGGGGCTTATTCGGCTTGAGGGCCGGTTAAATCTGTCCGGAGGGCCGTACCTAAACTCCGGGCCTGCAATCAATCTATTCACTACAAAGTATTTATCTTACACGTACGGATTTTTGTTGTATACGTGCTAGTTAAACATGATCCCAATGTAACTTAAGCTAATTATGTAACAGCTCAAATTGCTAAAAACATTAAAAAGTAACACAAATTAAATAAATATTCAGTAGTATGCACATTTCCATTGCCTAACAATGTTAAAATGTAACTCAAATTTAAGAACTATTCAGTATTACACAGTCGCATCGCTAACATTTGGTAAGTAAATGTTATGTCGCCAAAAGAAGCGATAAAAAATCAAATCACTCAACCAAGTTGAACTTTCGCGTAAAAGTCATGTGACTACTAGCGACATCTTGCTCCCACTTTTTGAAGCTCTTCTCAATACGATGCTCAGTCTACTTATATTTCACGTCTATGGTCATTCCACGCAAAACCGGCAAATCAGCTGTGGTTGACGAATCACCGATTTTAATGACAATCAGTTTTTAAGAAGGCTTACATGCTGATGAGCAACTGTAAAATATAAGGCTTTAGAAATGCATATATTTTTATTAAGTTGAAGGTCAGTAATATAAATTTTCTTAGCATTAAATGTAATATATTTGTACATTAAATTTTTATGTCATAGATACAAATTTAAAATTTTCATATCGTTACATTCTTTAAAATATGTCTCTTAGCAAATCAATATAAAATTTAATAGTCATTGCTAAATCTGTAATATTAACAAAAATGAAAAATTTCCAATTTGTTTCAAATGTTAAATGGCTCTGGGATCTACAGAAATGGATAGGCAATTTTGAAAACAATTCATAAATGAGAGCTGTAATAAATAGCTTCGTCAATTTTAATGATTGAGTTTTGATTCCTTAGTAAAGAAAAACACATTTGAAAAGTAGCATGCTAGAAAAGTGTGATTTTTCTATTTTTAAATACATACTTAAATAGAAAGGAGAACACACCAAAAAACAAGAATTTTTTTCAATATAAAAGATCAAGATGTCAGTTATGTGACTTTTCATTATCGCTTTCAGCTATTTTTATTCTAGAAACATTTTTAATTAGAGAGGAATTGGACTGTTATAGCAATTTAAATTGAAAGTCATTCTGTTTCCCAGATAGAGTGCATTACACTCCTTGATTTTTTCGGATACTATTCAAGGATTCCATTGTAAAAATATCCTAGCAACCCACTGCACCTATTTGTAGTATATATAAAAGATAACGGAAACAAAGTTTAAATTATTTCAATGTGTCATTAATGGCCACACGAGACGTGATACTATTGCAACCATTTGAAATATCGAGTTCTTTATATACCTTCACTTGAAATTATTCAAATTGAATCTCAGCTTCGACAAAAGTTTAATGAGGGGCCGCTAGCCATAGAAAAAATTTAATTATCACGTTAAATCCCATTATACTCTGATTTAAATTCTGTTGCCTTAGGACTCAAAAGCAAGTCCTGAATATTTTATTACAAGCATTGAACACACTGCGCATTCCTCTAAAATATAATACTTGTCAAAGTTTACCTTAATTTGATTTTTATGCCTATTTAAAGAGGAAAATTGTATGTTGTAATTTTAAATGCGAAGGAAATAAAAGGCGACATTCAAACTTCAGCAATCATTTTACAATACCTAGCACTATAAGTGGCATGAATTTCAACGATGCCTTTAAATGACTTTTTTGTCAAACTTGACAATATTCTTTTACAAATTAATTAGCTTTAATATGAAATATGTTTGAAACTGCTATTAAAAAATAGGTAAAAAACATTTTCATGAATTTCAAAATTTTCAAATATTCTTGTCTAGGTTAAATAGTTTTTGAGCTTCAAGTCCTTCCCCTCATTAATCATTCACATTTTTTAAATAGTGCTGTAAATAAAAAAGAAATTTATGTGTAAGTTATTTACAAAATAACTGTTGGTTTAGGATGTCAGGTAGCGTCCACAAAAACCCGCAAGCGTAAAATAAAGGCGTAAGATAAATTGTAGAGCATGTCCCGAATGCGTTGACCGCCGTGCAGTGATATTAGTTTCTGAATTTTCTATTGGTATTAATTTCTCTTTCCTAATACTTATTTTTGCGGTTGAGTTGTGTCAACTTCATACAAGATCTCAAAAAGAGTTAGGAATTCTTATATCTTTAGAACAATATTTTTCTCTCCATAAAGGAAATATTTGAATTTTTGGAAAAGCCTTGTTTTTAACTTGCTTTGCTCATGGCCCAGATTTATTACTTTTGATAAACTACAGAGTTGTCCTTCACACTACACTCTTTGAATGACCCGTTTTTTGTAAAAACGGGTCATTCAAAGACAAAATTCATTAAATGACAAAAACGTCAAATAAGGATTACGTTAAACATAAAAAACAATTTCGTATCACATTTTCATTTGAGCTTACCAATTTAAAGAATGAAATATCCATTTCTTGGAATTTCGTGTCTAGTGGGATAATATTTGTAAAACGCTATTGTTAAAAGTTGTTTGAATTCGCGTTTTTTATTTTATTGTGCATCAGAAACTGGTTTAATATCAGATTTGCACAAAGATAACGTATATCAGTATAGCTACTGGGAAACCTTTTACAGAACACAAGATCATTATCGTATTTATTCCAACTGTTTATCATTTGAATACAAATTAAAGTAAGAGGATAATGGACTAAACATAAAATGAAGATGGTTCGGGAATATATTTTCGTTCATAAACAGAGTAGTGAATGATTTCTAAATCGCCTATTCAAAAACAATGGGAAATTAGACGAACGCAACGAAATCGTCTGATCATCAATCGTGGTAAATTCGTCATTTTCATCGGTATAATGTGTTTACTTTTGGACAATTTTTTACACGCAAGTTTGAAACGTAAGGTTCGATAAATTTCTCTGGCTTAATCATTTTACCGTCTTGGGGGTTTCTTTTAAACTTCTGATTGCAACATGCAGTTCCAACCTTCGAGCAGATTTTTTATTTGAAATATGCTTTCTTAAGTCTAATGACAGAAAAAAAAATCGTTTTTCGAAATAAAATGTTAGCAGTTATGGAAATTTCAAATTTCACCTTTTTTATCACTTTAATTGTAGTGTTGGTGGCTCAATTAGGCATGAAATTAATTACAGATTTGATCTTTAAGTCATGAAATTAATTACAAATTTAATCTTGAGAGGATGTTAGTTAACATTGGAGATGGTCTCTAATCGAACTTAAACAACAAATATTTCAAGTTAAAAAGATAATTCAGTGAATATTCCCTTAAAAAATTAGTCTTTTATATAATAGAAAATTAGTCTTACTAAATAGAAAGTAGAACTTTCTATTTAGTTGGTTGGGTTTTAGGGCGCAAGGGCCATATTTGTCCAAGTGCGTCAATGGATATTCACAAACAAAAGGAAAGCTTTACTGACACAGAAGAGAGACATACACCCAGTGAAGAATCGAACCTAGGCCACCTTCAACTCGCAGGCTGCTAGGGCAGCGGCATACCCACTGAGACTCCGGTGTGAAAGTTGCTTGGCAGAGAGCTGATATGAAAGGTGAATTTCGTACATTTGTCTACATGCGATAAATGTACGAAAATATGCCTTATAAAACAAATTATGTATCGAAAATCAATGACTGAATTGAACGTTTTTGTATAGTGGTCTTCAGATCCGAGTCCATAAAATTTTTTAATTAATTCAATTGCTGAGGTCACTTTAGCTTTCATGACTACGATAGCGTTTTTGGTGAAGTGATTTGAAAAGTGACCAGGTGGTTCAAAATTACGTGGTGTTGCCCTCGGAACTTTTCCTTCAGATTTGATCCTGGACCGTCGCTAATAGCCCTTTGTGTTGCTCCAGTGCGACTTTAATTAAGATACCTACATAAAAAGGGACAGAAATTGTTACTGGCCTGTATTCAGAAAATAATTTCAGAAGGAACTCAGTCCTTTCTTCCTGCACGAACTCTAATTAACAGCCCACAACAACTAAAATTCATACCTAAATACTTACAATCATAACATTATTTTCCTCTATATAATTAAGATTATCTTAATCTTAATTTATCTTGTTTGAGAATAACCACTTTAGAGCACCTGTGTTTTTGTCGGAACTGAAACTCAAATGAAAGTGCATCTTTTTTTAGTCGGCCTTCTCAGTGTCATTGCATAAATTAACGCACATATTTCTAAACTGAAGACAATAATCCTATTATGACTGCTGTCGCGATGAGGCGATCTGACCACGCCTATAAGATTGTACAGTTGAAGGATGCATGTTTTTCTGTTTTCCTCTCCCACTGTATATTTTGCACCCAGTTTGGGCTGTAGAATAAGGTGATGGTACTGACCACCCTGTCCAGTGTTTTCCTTGTTTAAAAATACTTATTAAAATTAACAAACCTAGAAACTCTAAACGGTTTGAGAAAAAGAAGGGCGCTGAGGTAAAACCCACACACGAACAAACGTGGTATAATATTAGTAATTCAATGTGTAGTGTATATGATTACCCCAGGGGAGTATAAAGGGGAGCGATGGAAAGAGAAAAGGGGCAAAAAACAATAATAGGTTTCTTACCTGAAATTGGTTTTGATGGAACATAGGTGGGGTTAAGTTTGGTTGAGTGTGACTTAGACCTGAGAAATTGTAAAGAAGAATGCATCAGACACAAATTGTAGAAATTATTCCATGCTTAACAATAAAATTATTACAACCACGTTAGCACTTAAAAACAGATGCATCTACAATTCTAGAAGAACATGGAAATGAGGAAAAGACAAGATTAAAAATATTTTTATGACAATAATTACTGTGTACAATCAAGATCGTTCTTTGAGCGACAACCAAAAGAGTCCTTAATACCAAAGAACAATGATTATTGAAACGCAAACTGTTTTTATCTTGGACAGTGCGAAAGACGTTAGTGATAGTAAAAACAGATTAAGATTCATGAAAACTAGCTAATAATGAAATACGACATTCAAAATATAAAACGGAAAAATCCCGCAACACATTAAGGGAAAAACAATTCTACAAATTGTTTTAAAACTATCTTTTGTTGAAATGCAGTCTATAAATCAGAAAAATAAAATTAAACTAAAATTTTTATTTGAAACGAATACATGATTTTTGGGGTATCCGAAATAGAAAACTTTCTAAAACAGATATGATATAAAATGAGAGAAATTTGTAATTTTGCAATTTTATCTAGAAACAAATAAAAAATTAGTAAATAGGTTTAATAATCAGTTTCATTAATAATAATTAAACGATATAATTAAAGATCTACACGATATGCCATCAAGTAGGTCCTCTAGAATTCATGATTTTTTAAGGGCATCCGAATCAGAAAATCTTCCGTTTTCAGATACCGATATGATGAAAGAAAAGAAACTTTTAATTTGGCAATTTTATCTCTAAAAAAATAATAATTAGTAAATATGTCTAACAGTCCTTTTTTAAAATAATTAAATGATATAATTAAACTTGTCCAGTGTGCCATCAAGTATTTCCTTAGATTATTTTTCTATGCATACTAACTACTTGAATTGAACTAATCATTAAGTATGCCTGATTTCCAATACAAATTATTAAAATGTTATAAAACTATAATTTCATAAAATTCACTTTGATAAGTTTACAATAAAAAATTTGGGGGCAAACCAATTTTACTGTTCTAACGCAGGTTATATAGAAGGACATGTGTGCAAATAAATTGTGTACCTCTTACAACCTATTTTATTTCAAATTGAAGAGAAAAATTCCAAAATATTTATAGAGTTGAGATTCAAAAGTTTATTATATATAGCATATATTGCATTCCATTAAATTGCGATCGGAAACCTTACTTCTTTTTTGGCGTTTTCCACCCTTCTACTGTTTTTAAATAAATCATGGATTCTAGTGACATTTTACAGAATACATAGTATTTATGATATCAGTATAAGATTGATATTATTAGAAGCCTATGGAACTTGGGACAGTATGACTAAAAAATGTGTGTGACAAAAGTGGGAATTTTTTGTTTTGATTACATATAATCTTAAGCAAATACATTCTACCCAAGATTTGTGATGGTAAAGTATCAGATTGAAAGTCTGAAAGCCTCTGGGACTTGTGAGAATATGACTAAGTAATTTTTTCCTCGTGTAGGTAACGATAACAGAAGGAACGAAACACGTAATCACAAAAACCATAGATACTGGTTATACTATTTGATAAATAAGAGGCTTTTAAAAGCATAGTTGCAGCATGAACTTATATTTCTTGGGTCTTTGAATTACTTTGCTTCTTTTTTGGGATTTTCTGTTCCTTCTACTGTTTAAATAAATAATGGATTCTAGTGACATTAGACCTGCAAACAAAATGCGTGCAGACAAAGAACAGTATTTGCAGAAATATTGTAAAGATTCTGTGTTATGAGTATGGTAAATTGTTTACAGCTCGTGAAGACGGCATATTTCCGTCGATTGGAAAACGAATTAACGTATTTAAAGAAAGAGAAATTACTATAGAAATTTACGGTAAAAAATGTAGCGCCTCGACAACTTGTAGCACACGGAGACGTGAGAATAAGCTATACTTTTAGGGGATCTTGTATTGCAGCCAAGCCTAGGTCAAGCCTCCCATACTACTTATATACACCAGGGCTCATTAATATCCGTTCTTTTGGATTCAAGTGTTTTCATGTATTTGAATGCATTTTGTTTAAATACATGTATAACAGAGAATTGTAAGCCCGGGGTCGCGGATACGAAAGGCTACACAGATTTAAAATACGGATTCATAAATACTGTCTATCTATCACGAGAACTGATCCAGTCTACGGCTATCTATTGCCGTAGAAGTGAGATTTTGCCCATTTTCTATATGATATTCTTGAAGCACCTTAGTTTTCACATTTCCGCACTTGGCAACAATTGGCTCTCCAGGCGTCTGTACGATAAAGGGGATACACAATTGCAAGGGGTTACATTCGAAACTTCGTCATACCATCCATCGCTAAAATTGCCAAAATCTCATCAGACTCATCCTCATCAAGATGTCCGTGATCTGTTAATATAATGACCACCAGTATCTAGACTTTGTGTCTGGAGAAGTTCTCCTGATGTACAGACAGTACAACTAAGTACGCGCCGAAGTCGTGATCTCTGTAAATTTAATTTTGATTTCCGAAATGGTGCCTGGGAAATGTTATAGCAAATCTCAATCAAAATCACGAAATTCGGATTTCACTAAGAAATTATATACATTATTTTATTATTTTCTGAGATGTCTGTTCAAGCATGAAATCAGAAGTGCGCGAAATATGGATCACTCCACACATTCTGTCTTTCAGAATATTCTAGACAATTCTTCTTCCAGATTTTTTTTTCTTGGTCGCATATCAAAAAGTTCAATGGTTTAGTGCAATGAATCTCATCGTCCATCACACTAGTATCCCACGCAGTGGCAGTTTTTTGTATAGGTTACCTATCTTGAAAGTTTCAAACTTTACAATGTATGTGAGAATTATTAGATTTCAGAAGTGGCTTGTTAATGAGAGATTTCGTATACAAAATATGAATAATTGAGAAATTAAAATAATAAATTATTCTTAAAATTCACTCTTCCAAAGATTTAGGCTCTGCTAAACACACTTAAAATTACAATGATCGGAAATTTGATGTTGTATTCATATGTAAGCATTTAATATGAAGGCTGCTTTGAATTAGTATTAAGAAAATTTTATGCTTCTTTCTACACTTTTCTTCCAGTCCTTCAAAGCAACAACTTTAGTGTCGTAATAGAGATCGGAGGCGCGATTACGGTTGATAGTCCTCCTTTGACAATTCCTTCAGGGAAGTGTGGAATATTCTTCACATCTAGGGCATATCGAAACTAGCGAAGAACAAAACAACAGAAAAGACGAGATGGATGTGTTTATATTCCCACCTGTCCACTGGATGTGTATCGTAGTTTTATTAATTGCACAAGAAAACAATCTATGTGCTTTTCGATTGTACTATCTTGAGGGAAAACCTTGACTGAGATTCCCTGCGCTAGAACCACAAAGGAACAGAAACCCTCACACGATTGTGATAGATTCAGTCTACCGTGACGTCAACCAACCTGTGAACCGATATATAGACGGGGGCTGCTGTTTTATCTATCATACACTCACCACACCACAAACGGGTAAGTTCAATTCCTTTTGAATTCTTCAGATCTATCATACTCACCACCACAAACGGGTAAGTTCAATTCCTTCAGAATTTCTTTACACATTCTACGTATAATGAAATTACCTACTAGACATTTTTTAAAAAAGGATATTAATAACATACAACACTTTTGACTTATTGTTTTCAAATTTTTAGTTCATTCTGATGTTTTGTAGCAAATAATTGCTAAGCAATTAAATAAATAAATCCTGAAGCAATCAAAGAAGATTTTAAAAATTAAGAAGGGATATTGAGTATTTAATACACATGCATTTTACTTTTAATTTCACCATCCCATTTTCACATTTTTACACCTTATTTTAAAATGTTTAAGTTCACATTACTTGAATATTGTTCATTTCATTTTATTTTAGATCAAATTTTTATTATTTTAACGTTTTCAGTAGTTTTGGCGAATTATTTTGCAATAAAATGTGCCAATGTGTCTTAAGGGCTTGAGCGTTGTAGCCATCAATTAGCTTAAATACATGCCATACTTGTGTCTGTCGTTCAAAAATGTGAGAAAAAATACTATTATTACAAACAAATAAATTTATGTTTAGTTAGGGTTTATTTTAATTTTAAACTTTTAGTTTTGTCAGACTATTCGTTAAATAATATAACTATATCTTCAAGTTTATATACATAAAGCAAATCAGCAAATATCAACATTATGAATGTCTGAGGCTTATAATTAAAATGGTAAAATTGTCTAGATCTGGTCTAGTTCTGATCTGTGTTTCTATCGCGTAACGCGAGTAACTTGAAACAAAATTTGAAATTCAAGAATGGTTTATAATTTCAAAAATTGAAGTGTTGAGGTTTTCATGCTCAATTATTCGAATTCTCTTGTTGATTTTTATCCCTTTAAATTTCTTATATAATGTGTTTTTGAATTACTGAGCTGCAATTAACTGTTCATTTTACCACTAATAGTGAATTCAACTTATTCACTAGTTATCACTATTTAAGTATTTAAATTGTGATACAAAATACAGAAATTCAGTTTTCAGTTTTTAAGGGGGTAATGGGACCCCTTATGTTTCACCGCCCATTTATAGATATACCAAATGAGAAGATATTTATGTACTTTAGAATATCTGAAATAAATATCGATCCTTCACCCACTCCAAGGAGCTAGAACATCCGAAGTCTGACCACCCCTGAAAGCCAAATCGTGGATTGCGTGGAATTACTCTAATTTTGTATGGGGAAGCCATGAGCATAATGCTTTACAATGTTTTCGGTCGAACACGCTAATGCTCTAAAACATTTATGCATGGTTAATTAAATCCAAATTTTTCGGATACTTTTATTTGTATAAACTATTAAATGAAAAGCAAAGTTGATACAAGTTATTAACGTATATTTTAAAAATATATATTTAAACACAAGGTTGATTAGGGAAGATATTTTCAATCTTTTTCGTCTCATGGCACACATAAATATTTGCTAAAATTCTGTGGAACGTCAAAGTATGTTAAACCGCTCAGAAAAAAATAGGTATAATTTTTGGTTTCTATAATTAATAAGTTTGTTTGAATTACAAAATAAATTATAGTTACCACCTACCCTTTTTGCTCCAATATGGCTTTTAAAAAATCTTTTTGAAATTTATTTATGTCACTTTGTAATAAAAATATTACTCAACATTATTTACTCGGGTAGTATTTATACGGGTACTCCTTGAAAATATTTGGAACACTTGTCAAAAGTTTGAAACTACATAATTGAAATGAACAAAATCTTAAAAAGTTTACCGGACGTTTCACCATCCGTAAGACACCAGACACCAGTGTCATTCTTGCGGCCCACCGGTTGAAAATAATTGCATTTGAAAATTATAAATTTATCAATTAAAGTAAAAAAAAATTATATTTATTACGACACATTTCTTCATAGCGTTGACTATTTTAGCGAAAATCAAATTTTAACTGATTCTGTTTCGATTTCTCTGTACTAAATGAATTACGTTACCAGTTATGCAAAATAAAATACTTGAATTTGAACCCTTACATCGTCAGCTTGCAATTGAAATACACTTAGTCATAAAGCAGTTCTGAGAAAATGAACTGGAAAAACAGAAAATTCACTAAGTGTTTCTCAAGAAAGCTAACCTTTATGTAAAGGAAATAGGACATAGTGAAACACAAGTTCACTAGTCTAAAGATCATCCCTTTCTGGTCTAGAATATCTACAAAACTCGTATGTTAAAAAATTTGATTTATTGTATTTTACTTTTATGAGTAGATGTATAAAAAAGAAGCAACTAATTATATCTCATTTACTAGAGTAAAAATCCTAATAGAGAACTTGCTTGAAACAAATCAGCACATCTACTGTTATTTCATGTATTTACATCAGTATCTCATGAATGAATAATTTAACACTTAATATTAACGCAAAACTGATAGCAACAGAATCGTCTCGGCAGCATGTGAATAACTCCTTTCCTTGACATGAAAATCCTCACTCTCTCTCTCACACACACAATTCTCTGTAGAATTTCATGTTCAAAGTATCCATTATGAAAGGATTTCGTGGAGGTGGCAAAGTTTGAGGACATTGATCTAATCTTTACTAAAATTCAGTATCCTATTGTCTTTTCCGATTTCGGAAAACTAAAAGACCAGGAAGGAAGATTATCAATTTCCGCATTGTGTATACTTTCTCTGTTCATTGTCTGCAGTAGTGTTCTATTTTACTCAGAACTATCTAACTTTTTCGACTTGTAACCTGATGAAAATAAGGAAAGTAGGATGATATGTTAGATTTTATTTCCAACGCATAGCAGGCTATTACAGATACAAATTATATATTGTTACAATATAGATAATTCGTTAATGTGGAAAAACTCATGAATCAAATGTGTGTGCTTTGATTTTGTATGCATACTATTTGAGTTTTTAAGAAACTTATTGGTTTGAATGTGTGAATAGGGCCTAAAATTTCCCAAAGAATTAAATTCTTGAACAACTTTATTCACAAGTAAATATGAAAATGTAATCCTTTGTTCAACCTTTGCTTAGACATTTTTTGTTAATTTTACCCTGTAAAATTTATATTAAGCACTAATTTTAAAAGGAATTAAATTAAAACAAAACACTCATAACCAGCTTTAATCTGAAAGTAATTCACATCCTATTAAATTATGCTAATAGATGGATTGATTGAATGAATCTGCTTTCAACATTTTAAAATATATTTCATGTCATTGAAATTATTTTTCTCTCATTGTTTTAGGGACGCCAAGGTTTCATTACAGACCCATGCCCTATTCTCCTGCTGCTGCCATATAAAGCGACTCAGGTAAACTCGTCAATCATCACACAAACAGAAACATGATTTACACAATCTCGTGGTTGATCCTCTGCGTGCTGTGGTGGGTGGCATCCCTCACCATAGTCTTACCCTTCACACTGCTACTCAAGTTCAGCGAGACAGTCCGCTCCAATTTCTTCGCTTGGCAGTTCGTGTACATCGCTGGGCCCATCTTCCAGCCCAGGAGCATTCCTTGCAGAAGGAAGTGCTTCGAGGTCCTGAAAGCCAACCTGGGAAAACGGGACGAGTCCATTCCCCTAGAAGTCATGGAAATAGGGGTTGGTGAAGGTCCCAACCTGCAATTCTACCCGGAGAACTGCAACCTCACGGTCCTGGACGTCAACAAGTACTTCGAGGGTTACTACTACAAAAACACGAAGAAGTTCTCCCACATCAACTACCAGAAGACTGTCATCTGCCCGGCCGAGGACATGAAAGATGTGCCCGACAAGTCACTAGATTTGGTGGTGTCCACGTACCTGCATTGCTCGTGCCAAGATTCTGATCAGGTGCTCAAGGAAGTGAGACGTGTGCTGAAACCCGTGAGTATTGCTTTGTGTAAATATTAGGCATTCCAATAGTATCCTTGTCTGACGGTCGAGGTCTAGAGCTGTGTTTCTCCACTTTTACCTTATAATTATCTCAGAATTTTTTTAAAAAGTAAAAACAAAGCAATTATTCACACATTCTCGGGTAAATTCTACATGCGTAATATCATTTATTATTCTAATGGGCTCTACCCTCTGCTCAATCCTGCTCGCCAACCTCCAAAGATCACTAAGCAATGTTCATCGTTTCGCAGCTTGAACCATGCTCGCTTTGCCCGTACGTAATGTACCCTAGCATTCAAACATTTGATAAATATTTTGTTAAATATCTAAAAAGCACAAGTTTAAAAATTATGTTATAAGTGTAAAAAGAAACTTATTAATTATACCTTTATGATACATGGATTGAATCTATGTATTCAAATGCCCTTGCTATATTTCATTTCTTGTGTTACAAAAACCTTTTCAAAATTTCCGATCAGCTATATAAAACAATAGGATAATGCAATTACTTCAGAGTATTTAAATTAAATTTCTATTCTCTTTTTTACCTTCTAAAGTTTCCCATCAAGAATTCATTTGTTAGATACATAATGCCTTCTATTGTTATGGATGAATGATGCTTATCACTTCCTTTTACTTTCCTCATATAGTATATGCGTAAGCACAGCACAATTTTAAAAGTCATTTTAAAACCTCCAGACTTATTATGTAAATTATTTTTACCCTTCATTGACTTTTATAACTGTTTTCCAGGAAAACTGGAAAGAATCAAACACACACAGTAATCATATCACGCGATTCCTCGTCGAAAGCTATCCGGAAAAAAATTCCCATGTTTCGATTTGACGTGGCATTCCAGAGATGAACACATGCGTACATACAAAAGATAGTTGTTGCTATGACAAATGTAGAGGCTCAGTTCATTTTGTCTCTGGCATCCCAATAGAGCTTGAAGGAATTCCTGTCCCGTTGATGAGAGGAATCCAGGCCCGGGCATACGGACCGGTGATCCTCATCCATGATGGAATCGGAAGTTCTACAAATTGTGCATCCAATTCTCTCCAGGTGTGATGCAAGGCAATCATGTCCAGTTTTAAGTCTGAACAATGCCGCGGCTTCATTTCTTGGTTTCTTTTCATCGGCCTGCCTGCACAACAGATAGTTTAACACGCCCATTCGGATTTGTATATCCAGCTGGTGTTTTTATATTTGTCTATATTTACTCGCAGTACCGGCAACACCAGGGACGCCAAAAAGACAGTTTGGTGGTTTTATAGCTGAAATTTCGAATGCTCGGTAGTGACGTCATAAAACTTTCAACACGAATATCTCCGGAATGCCACGTCCAATCCAAAAATAGACTGCACTTTTTCTGATTGATTTGCGACAGTAAATCACGTGGTATATTTATTGCTCTATCACCCTGTAGTAAGCTCGAGTTCGTTTCTGGACATAAAATTTAGAGTACACTTTTCTCTGACTAGCAGATACAATTTCTTTGTGCCTGCTACTAGAAGTTAAAAATCGTTTTTTTAATTAGCCTAATTTGAGTACAGGCACTCCTAATTTAACGACCACTCGGACCAGCTCTTCAGTGCAGGGAATCCCTTTTCTTATGCCGTTTTCACACACAGCGACAAAACCGGAGACATTGCTAACGCCTGCCCTGGATGCAATGTAATCAAATGGAGGATTTCACATTAGTAATGTCCGGCCACCAACACCGGCAAACGCAGCCGGCGGTGAACTCGACAAATCAGATATTGGAATATCCTCATTCATATTTGTTGGTGATCGGAATGCTTTGCTTACCCTGCACTTGTCATTTCCTTTTATGTTTAATCAGCGGTGTCAAAGTTCTAGGTAATTCCATAAGACAAACAAGTTATCGACACCGTCAGCACGAGTGTGCGTGAATGAAATGTGCTAAATAAATAAAAACAAAATAAATAAAAACAAAATAAATAAAAACAAAATAAATAAAAACAAATAAGATCGTTATAGATCAATTCGCCTAACGACCTAGTCGTAGGAATGGATATCAGTCGTTGAGTGATAAGTTCCTGTTCATAAATACTTCGGCCAACTGTCACACTTGGATCTCGAGATCTTCAAACTTGTCCAAGTCAAAAATCATTTATATCCTATTGCAATAAAAAATATGTAATCCTTTTTAAGGTATAGAAACATTCTGATCTATTTCTAAAGACCAGAATCTGAGTCTCATTTGTTATTTCAGGGAGGAAAATACCTTTTCTTGGAGCACGTCTGCTACCCCAGAAACGAGATCGGACTTATGATACAACGCATGATTAACCCTATTTGGTGGTTGTACTTTAACGGATGCACCTTGGACAGGGATACAGCCTCCAAGATCAAGAGAGCCGGATTCGTTGACGTGATATGCGAGAAGTTGGTGGTCAAGGACTGGTGGTTGTATCTGGTCAAGCACGAGATCGTTGGTATAGCAAGCGTCTGATATACCACAAAAGAAAATTTACGAGGAAAAACCATCATGTCAGCAGAGATTAATAATACATACAATAAAGAGCTTTTTACAAGGGACCAAATGATATTTCTCTCATTTTCAACATGTGACTCGTAAAGGATAAAAACTAAAATTTAGCTGTAAGACACACATGTAGCCAAGGTTACGCACTAATATTGCTCAAGGTTAGCACTAACTCCGGAATTTCACTCACGGCAAAGTTTTACATACTTAGAAGACCAATCTCACCAAAAGTAATTAATTCATAGCAAAATTTTCGCTATTTTTAATCCTTCGGTAGGCGCAATCGAATTTTGACACCAGTACTGTCTGTCTAATACGAGAACTGCTCCTGACGTAAAGTCAGGAGCAGTTGCCCTGTCCAGTTGCGGTAGAAACTGACCTTATCCTATTTTCCATAGGAATGCTTGAAAAAATGCATTCTTGATCACTAATTGGAAATATATTTGTTAAGATTTTTACTTGTCGCCGAGATTTATACTTGTAAACTACCCCTTTCCGCCGCCAACATTGGGGGGAAAAATTAAGTCGGCTCCTATAGTCATCTCTGCTCAAAATGAACGAGCCCAGTTCCCTCAGGGACCGCCACCATCCAGACATGGAGACGGATGTTCTCGGGGTAGACAATAGTCGTGGTGTTTCTGAAATAACAGTCGCCCAACGAAAGAAAATAATCACATCACTAAAGAATTACAATATAAAACAAAATTACTCATCCTTAACTCAGAGACTGACTTGATAAATTTTATTTATAATTAGCAAAATTACCCGACCTTACTCGGGTTGAAGTAGGTGCGTAGGTAGTTAATTAACGTTGCACTGGAGCAACACAGCCGGCTATTGGCAACTACTTGGGTTGAATTGGTTGACTATAGATTGAAAAAGTGACCAGAACAATCACTTTTCTCTTTCGTAGAAAATGCCAAATCATTTAAGTATGAATAAAATAATTAGGAATGCCCTCTCTTAATTCTTTTCCTGTAAAATTGCTCAACTCAATTTGTTAAAATAATGAATCTATGGCGAATTCTCTCGCACTTCTAGTTTACCTACCAATATCTTTTGAGTTGTGACACTCTTGCACCAGGCATACAACATTTTCGAATATCGCCATCTTTAAGGGGAAGAAGACAAATTAATTTGATAACATATTCATCACTATGTTTTTAAAAGCGAAAACATGTTCTCTTGAAAATTCCATTTTGTGACACTTGCAATAACAAAAGAACTTGTTTTTAAATTGAAAATGTCTTCAGTACAGACAAAACAAAGGTAACCTATTGCCACTTTTTAAAGAATGATAAATTGGTTTGACAGCGTTTTGTTTTAAAGAAAATCATTGTTTTCAACGAACTTTTAACATAGTATATAACAAGCCTCAACTCGTATACAGCCTCAACTCGTAAAATAAGCCATCCTGACCCTCTGTCACTATGACAAAGAATTTTTAATATTTCAAAAGTTCTAGTTCGAATTTTTTTTAACAACGTCCTTCCAATAACGGCAAAATTCCACTTAAAATGTGTTTTATTCTAACTTCCATGCCGTTTTAAATCGAATACGTTGAGGTGGTGTTGCGTGTGATGAAAAGGAATTGAAATTTATTAAAAAAATGAATATTTAATAAATTTGCAACAGGAAACAGCAAAATAAAAATAAAGTTGGCAGGAAAAAAAGTTGTTCTGAAGATATTAATTCGAGATTCTCTTATAATACCTCGTGTTCTCATATAGTTGGTGCAACTTTCAATTAAAAATTGGACAAAATTTAAAAATACAAAATTAATTCCTACTGAAAAAAGCATATGGTATGTATTTTTAATTAACGTCGCACTGCAGCAACACAACGGGCAATGGGCGACGGCCCGTGATGGAAAAAAGCAAATATCACTATACGTGGTTAAAGAACACGAGTTTCAGTTTCGTTTCCGTTGCAAAATACCGTTTGTCTCAAATATTCAGAAATTGTTAATATTTCGCAAAGAAAAAATAAGACTCAAAATAAATAAAGTATCAGATTTAAAATTCCGGAAAAATAATTTTGGGGGAAAATAATTACTTTTTCATCTGTACTAGTAAAACAATTCAAGTAATCGCAATACATTCCAGCTTCTCCCAAACTACCAAGACCATGGTTCAAAATTACGTGGTGTTGTCCTCGGATCTTTCCCTTTGGGATTGATCCCGGACCGTCACCAATAGCCCATTGTGTTGCTCCAGTGTGACGTTAATTGAAATACCCCCCCCCCCCCAAAACTACCAAATTAAGGTTGATATATATAAGTATAATTACTCAGTGTTTTAGCATGGAACTTATCTAAATATATAAGCAAAGAAAATTCAAATAATGTATTCACTAAACTAAAGTATGATTTATCAAATATAGAACATTGTATTAAAATATCCTGGACAAATTTTATGTGATACTTGCACAAACAAACACAAAAACACTTAAAACGAGAAGACTGACAGACAGACCAAAGCAACCAAGTTCAGTCACTAAATAAATGTAAGTACCCACAGCATGCAAAGTTTCATGAAAATACATCAAGCCGTTTGGACGTAGTACGAGCACACACATACAGACACAATATTCGAAAGCAACGTATTTTGCTTTAGAAGAGCCCAAAACGGATAAATAACTTGAAATGGGTCGAAAATATTCAATGTACAAACACTCCATTTTCATTTATATAGATTTAATTTTAGGTACCATGATTGGGAAACTCACGCGAGAAGACGTGGTGTATCTGACAGATAAAAAGAGAAAGGAAATAAAAAGCGTTGATGTATATTCAAAACCGCTTTAAATTATCGTATTGTCAAAAAATTTACGTAACTTAAGAAATTATTGAGACAGACGTGTAGGCATGGATACTGTCAGATTTGTATCTCAGGGATCAACAAAATTAACACTTGATAAGTTATACAGTGGCTCCCAAAAGTGTTCGTACACTTTAAAAATTTGTAGAAAAAGCGCTGTAGCCTGGAATTGAATTCGAATATAAAGTTCAATATTTTTTTCATATCATCTCCATGTGATTCTGAATAAAACCCAACATTCTTTAAAAAAATATTGACTCATTTTCTTTTTATAAAAATGAAGATGCAAGGAGGCAGAGAAAGAACACGTCACAAAAGTGATCGTACACCGAAACATTTTCGGATAAATTCATAAATAAAATTATCGTCTATCGCTTTGTTTTATTTTTGCATTGTGGTGACATTTAAAAAATCGTTTGGCTTTAATCTTTGCTTGCTTACTTCATAATATTCTATTTATTATTTAAAAATGGCTTGTAGTCGTAAGGAAACAACGAACAGCATTCAAAAATTGATTATTTTTCATCATAGCATTGGTAAATCAGTTCAGAATATCTCTAAATTAGTAAATTTATCCCATTCTACAGTGCAGTATGTGTGTGATAAAACGCTTCAAAGAAAATTGGATCGAAAACAAGGTAAGGAAAGGTCGTCCGGCAAAGTTAACTCAACGTGATCAGAGATTTATAGTAAGAAAATTTGTGAAAATTTGTGCTGTAAAAATTTCTACAGAATTTACTGAAAAATTTTCTACTTTAATTTCATCTGAAACTGTCCGACGAGTGCTCAGATCAGCTGGATTAAATGGGCATTCTGCCCGAAAAAAAAATTTTGTAAGTGCGAAAAATAGAAAGCTTAGGCTTTCCTTCGCAAAATCAATGATAAATAAGCCTGAAATGTATTGAAATAATGTCTTATTTGCAGATGAAAGCAAATTTAACATGTTTGGTTCCGATGGGCGTATAATTGTATGGAGAAGAAAAAATGAGGAACTTAATCCCAAGAACTTAGCTGGAACAGTAAAGCATGGCGGTGGAGGTGTCCTTGCGTGGGAGTGCATGTCAGCATCAGGACTAGGTAATTTGGTATTTATTGATGGCATAATGAATCATGCTCTTTATTCAAATATTGTAAAAGACAATTTAAAATTATCAGCCCAAAATTTGGGTATTGGAAACAACTTTGTTTTTATCAAGATAACGATCCTAAGCACACGGCTCTCAACGTTCGCCTCTGGTGTCTCTATAATTGTCCACAAGTTCTGAAAACACCACCTCAGTCGCCGGATTTAAACCCAATAGAACACATTTGGAGAGAACTGGAGGTTAGAGTACGAAGACACGACATTAAAACGAAAAGCGAACTAAAAACAGTAATGATTGAAGAATGGAGGAACATCGATGCAGAAATTACAAAAAAACTAGTGAACTCTATTCCCAGACGTTTAAAAGCTGTTGTGGATACTATAGGATATCCTACTAAGTACTAATTTACCGAAATATTGCAATATATACTAATATATAGAGATTTCCTTAAAGTGTACGAAGACTTTTGTGAGGTAACGGTTTTATTACCTTTTGATTATTGATTTTCCAAAAAAAAGTTTTACTATATTTTCAAAATATTTTATGTAGTTTTGTTAAGAACAAGTTATAGATGTTATTAAAAAAATTCCCATTCTGAAATATTGATTTTTATTAATGTATAGAGCAGTATTTAATTGAAATTCGTAAGTGTACGAACACTTTTGGGAGCCACTGTATATAAAATATTACATTATGTTTGCAATTATATCATTTTTTCAGTTTGTTTCTTTCTCTCTCAATTTCAAAATCCCAACCTTTTTAGTATTTAAGTAATTAAAAATTAATATATTAAAATTATAAATCTAATCTCTCTTGTTCAATTATACTATATCATATACTCATGCTCCTACACAAAACTTTGAAAAACTTTAATCAGAAACTTAAGTCCTTGGTTTGAGCCGTTATAAAAATTCGAAGAAATAATTCGATAAAAATAAAAGTGCTCTTATAAAGATTTATCTAACATCTTTTAAATGTTTATTCCCTCAACACTGAATTGAAAAATGGTTCGTTTGCAAACATCCTTACACCAAAAACCTTTCTTCGTAGAAAAGAATTCTTAATTTTTTTTAAATTTAAGTCACATATCTTAATAAAACAAACAAATTTGCAAGACCATTAGGGATTGGTTCGTGTTCGCTAGCCAGCCATTAAAGTCACAGAAATAAGTTCTAAAGAGAACTCATGTTTACCTGCAGAACTATCCTACGAATTCGCGTGATTAGTAAAATCACTTTTTAACTGAACTTACCAAAACTCTTGAAACTGCATCATTAATAAAGAGAATCATCAAGCAGATTTGAAGACAATAGTTGTTGAATAATTCCTAATTCTATTTACAACTTCAGAAATTGAAACAACAGTTCAGAAACTGGAGTTTGAAATAGTTTCCTATTCCATAAAAAACCGTTTACTCGACTACAACAAAAATTGGACTGTTGCCGCACTTGTTCATTCACTAAATTTAAGTTATTGCTATAAAAATAAATTGAATTATAGTTTGAGAAAATGCCCCAGTGCAAAAGATTTTAAACTAAAATCTATCAGTGTGCTTGAAAAAGTTAAAATATTGTTTGATACTCGGATCATTCCCATAGAGGATATATAAAAGTAGAGTGAGCTATGGCAACCCTTTTATGTCCATATGATCATGTGAACAAAAACAGTAGTCACGTGATCCTTAGACTCTTCTCTCCAACGCGCATATAGTTTGCGCATTCAATATTCCATAGCAAATGCATTGAAAGTGAACGCAAACATGGTTCTATCGTGCTGTGCATATGGATGTAATTCCAAATTTATCAAACGTGAAATCATTACATTTCACAGGTGAGCAATTTACGTATATTTTACATTTGTGTTTGTGTATTTCAATATTTGCTATTATGATTAAGTAGTAACTTTGGAATTAATAAATACAACCAGCTCTCATTCCCGTTCTAATTAAAAGATTTCATACATTTGCAAACAATATATATCTAAAATAATATTTAAAATAAAATAACTGGTGTTCGAGTGTGTTTGCTATTATAAATTGTACATCTATAAGGGCTTAAAATATTAAAAATAATAAATCGAACTTTAAAAACTTGTGCGATATCGTTCTCTGTCTTGGCGAGGATTTTTTGGCGTCAACTAGGAGTACTATATTCTTTCGTATCTTACACGATAAAAATGTTATGAATTGATAAAATGAATTTAAGTACATCATTTAAATTGTTATTTCTTGCTGAATAAAATTGTTTTGTATCCGCCCGTCTATGTAATTACATAATAATAATTAAAATTGAAGATAACGTTTGTAACTTTTAAGAATTATATACGTATTATATAAAATCGATTTGTTAAAAATAGGATTAAAGCATTTCATGAACCATGTCATAAATAGGAACCACATTATGCGCTTAAGAGAATTTTTCTTTTCATGTTTAAAAGTATGTGTAAAATCTTTCATTATAAGATTGCCATTTGACAAAAAAGCTTTTAATTTTCCTTGTCCTATAACTTTCTACTAGAAAGGCGGAAAACAAATTGTCGTTCTCTTATGTGAAAAACAAAAACAGTGCTGGAACGGAAATTGAAATACTGTCTACCTGTTTTGACGCATTTTTATTTTTGTTAATGAGCATGCAATATAGCAAATTGGAAAAGCAAACAATTAGAGAACGAAATGAAACTTCTTTTGTATTAATACCAAACAATCCGCGCAGCTGGAAAATTCCTTTTCTAAAAATATCTGCTTGACATCCTGATTTGTTTGCTTCGTATTTAAATAAACCTAACAGTAAAATTTAATTATTTTCCACTTTTAAGTCAGTTTTTATCTTTCTTCCTTATCTTTTTTAATCTTGAGATAAATCATACTAAATTAGATTGCTTCTAACAATATTTGTGAGCATTTAAATGTTTATATCGTTCTTTGACTCGATAAAAAAGCGAAACAGCGAAATGAAATCTTTCATTCTATTGTTTTCTACCTGAAAAGGGGTATTTTTTTTTATTTTTTTATTTCTAAATAGAGCATTTTAACGAATTAAGTATATTTGTGAAAATTTATGTTTTCAAAACATGCTACTCAATTGAGCGAAACATTTATCTTCCACAATTTTTTAAGTTGAAAAACTAATTTTTAAAAGCGTTAAATCTGTGATAACTTAAATTTTTAAGGTTCCGTTCCTTAAAACAATAAAAATAATTTTGTATTTATGATTTTTAGAACTATAAATAAAACAATTTATATTTACTTCTAAGAACTTGTAAAGATGCGTACCTGCTAAAAAATCATTTTTTTCAGTTCTTATGTATTATTGTTTAGATTTTTTTGTTCCATTTATTAGTTTCCCAAAGATGAAGAAAGAAGATGGCTAGTAAATAGCTATATGTTTTTATGAGGTTTATTCAGTGGATTTAAAATGTGATGAATGTGACAATAAATTTTATAAGTTTACTGTTTCTTATTTATCTTTCGTATTTATAAAATATTGATTTCACACACACAATAATTAATACAAATTTAATATTAAAAATCCAGCACAGAACTTTTGCACACACTCAAAATTATAAAATTTGTTAAGAGATATTCACTTGATCACTGATAAATTTAAAATCCATATATAGACACACAGATGTAACTTATTTAGTTTTTGAATCAAAAATCTAAATTGGTTAAAATAGCTAACAACTTTAAGGACATGGTTTAAAAAAGTTACCTTCCATCTTGTAAACATTATATGTATAACTTTTCACGGTAATAATACTTCTATGCGTAATTATGATAAAATAAATTTGCATTTCCAAAAACATAAGCAATTATGTATCCATAATATAATATAAATGAAAGCTTTCAGTGGTGACCCAGACGTGATTTGAGCACGCAGCCTTCTTATCTGTTTTCACTATTTTTATTTTATGCAAAAGTAAAATTTTTGTTGAGGCAGTCATTTCTTAACTTGTGCATTTATTTTTCCAATTATTCCAACTCGTGTTAACCTCATTAAGTTTAAAGAGGAAGTTTGAATTATTTTCTGCTATTAAATCTTTAAGATAATTTTCACAACACCTAATACAGTTGTTAAAGAAAAATATATAATATATCGAAATAAAGAAGGTCGAGTTTAGGACAACTTATCTTGCACACAATTTTAACCAGTGACGATATACTTGAGAGCATCCCTAACCCTTTTGACATTTTCTATTAAAATACAATTGCAAAAGGTAAAAAACAGTCCAGCGATAAATCAAACCAGCACTACAGGACCGATCTCGACTGCGGGTCTGGTAAACCTGTGCGGAGGACTGCATCTGGACTGCAATCTGGTTAAGCCGATTTGGAGGACCGGGCATGATAAAAATGATATTTAGAGAAATGTATCTGGATTGCGGGGTAGGTAAAACTATCCTGAGGGCCGTATCTGGACAGCGGGCAGGTTAAACATGTCCAGTATATGGTCTGCTGTCCTAATAAATATATTTGATGGACTGTATATGGACTGTGGGCCGTGTAAACTTGTCCGGAGACCGTATCTGAATTGCTGTCCTGATAAAAATTTGGGGGGGGGGGCCATATCTGGTCTGCGGGGCGGGTAAACATATCCATTATTATGGCTTATTCGGCTTGAGGGCCGGCTAAACCTGTCCGGAAGGCCGTATCTAAACTCCGGGCCTGCAATCAATCTATTCACTACAACGTATTTATCTTACACGTACGGATTTTTGTTGTATACGTGCTAGTTAAACATGATCCCAATGTGAACTTAAGCTAATTATATAACAGCTCAAATTGCTAAAAACATTAGAAAGCAACACAAATTCAATAAATATTTAGTAGTATGCACATTCGCATTGCCTAACAATGTTAAAACGTATCTCAAATTTAAGAACTATTCAGTATTACACAGTGGCATCGCTAACATTTTATAAGTACATGTTATGTTGCCAAAAGAAGCGATAAAAAATCAAATCAATCAACCCAGTTGAACTTTCGCGTAAAAGCCATGTGACTACTAGCGACATCTTGCTCCCACTTTTTGAAGCTCTTCTCAATACGATGCTCAGTCTACTTATATTTCACGTCTATGGTCATTCCACGCAAAACCAGCAAATCAGCTGAATCGGTTGACGAATCACCGATTTTAATGACAATCAGTTTTTAAGAAGGCTTACATGCTGATGAGCAACTGTAAAATATAAGGCTTTAGAAATGCATATATTTTTATTAAAAGTTGAAGGTCAGAAATGTAGATTTTCTTAGCATTAAATATAATATATTTGTATATTAAATTTTTATAAGTCATAGATACAAATTTAAAATTTTCATATCGTTACATTCTTTAAAATATGTCTCTTAGCAAATCAATATAAAATTTAATAGTCATTGCTAAATCTGTAATATTAACAAAAATGAAATTTCCAATTTGTTTCAAATGTTAAATGGCTCTGGGATCTACAGAAATGGATAGGCAATTTTGAAAACAATTCATAAATGAGAGCTGTAATAAATAGCTTCGTCTATTTTAATGATTGAGTTTTGATTCCTTAGTAAAGAAAAACACATTTGAAAAGTAACATGCTAGAAAAGTGTGATTTTTCTATTTTTTAAATAGAAAATGTTAAAAAATACATATTTAAATAGAAAGGAGAACACCAAAAACAAGAAATTTTTTCAATATAAAAGATCAAGATGTCAGTTATGTGACTTTTCATTATCGCTTTCAGCTTATTTTTATTCTAGAAACATTTTTAATTAGAGAGGAATTGGACTGTTATAGCAATTTATAATTGAAAGTCATTCTGTTTCCCAGATAGAGTGCATTACACTCCTTGATTTTTTCGGATACTATTCAAGGATTCCATTGTGAAAATATCCTAGCAACCCACTGCACCTATTTGTAGTATATATAAAAGATAACGGAAACAAAGTCTAAATTATTTCAATGTGTCATTAATGACCACACGAGACGTGATACTATTGCAACCATTTGAAATATCGAGTTCTTTATATACCTTCACTTGAAATTATTCAAATTGAATCTCAGCTTCGACAAAAGTTTAATGAGGGGCCGCTAGCCATAGAAAAAATGTAATTATCACGTTAAATCCCATTATACTCTGATTTAAATTCTGTTGCCTTAGGACTCAAAAGCAAGTCCTGAATATTTTATTACAAGCATTGAACACACTGCGCATTCCTCTAAAATATAATACTTGTCAAAGTTTACTTTAATTTGATTTTTATGCCTATTTAAAGAGGAAAATTGTATGTTGTAATTTTAAATGCGAAGGAAATAAAAGGCGACATTCAAACTACTTCAGCAATCATTTTACAATACCTAGCACTATAAGTGGCATGAATTTCAACGATGCCTTTAAATGACTTTTTTGTCAAAATTGACAATATTCTTTTAAAAATTAATTAGCTTTAATATGAAATATGTTGGAAATTGCTATTACAAAATAGGTAAAAAACATTTTCATGGATTTCAAAATTTTCAAATATTCTTGTCTAGGTTAAAAAGTTTTTGAGCTTCAAGTCCTTCCCCTCATTAATCATTCACATTTTTTAAATAGTGCTGCAAATAAAAAAGAAATTTATGTGTAAGTTATTTACAAAATAACTGTTGGTTTAGGATGTCAGGTAGCGTCCACAAAAACCCGCAAGCGTAAGATAAATTGTAGAGCATGTCCCGAATGCGTTGACCGCCGTGCAGTGATATTAGTTTCTGATTTTTCTATTGGTATTAATTTATCTTTCCTAATACTTATTTTTGCGGTTAAGTTATGTCAACTTCATACAAGATCTCAAAAAGTCAGGAATTCTTATATCTTTAGAACAATTCTTTTCTCTCCGTCGTTACTGAATTTATTTCGCTGTTTTTTGTGGTGTTTGATGATTGAATAAAGTTTCATTTTTTATTTCAATTTTATTTCGCACAGCCAACATTTATATTTGCCATAAAATTCATATTCACACTAAACCCACAGTCATGGTGTACCATCCATACAAACCTGAACGACGTGAGCAAGTCAAGTAAAGGAAGCTTGAAATGGATAGGTAGGTATGGTAGGTATTTTAATTAACGTCGCTTGAAATGGACAGACTGAACCGTCAAAGGCCAGATACAAAGGAAAAGTTCCGCTTAAAGGTGAAAAATGTTTTGCCTGTGCAGAGTGTCCAGCATCGACCGATGATGACGTTTTCGATGCCATCAATGACAGTTTGGTGATGAGAAATAACGGTTGCAAATCTGTGCTTGCTGGTGATTTTAATATTAAACCTCTAAGAGTGTCACAAGTGTTTTGAGTAGTACAGTCTTGCTTTTATCCCACAACACACCTTAATGACTAAATAATCACATCTTTAGGTAGAGTTCATTACTCCTTTCCCTGGAAGTGAATCCCGAGGAAAGATTCTATTCGTCCTTTCCTTAAAATAGAATCCGTTATAAAATTTTGTTGGTCATTTCCTTTGTATAGAATCATTTGGAAAGACTATTCTTCATTTCTTTATAATATAATCATTTGAAATTATTCTACTGCACCTTTCATTTAAGCGAATCCTTTTTAGAGTCTATTGGTCAAGAAAGTCAAAACTGTTTAAAATTCAAACAAGGAAAAACGTTGCAAGAATAATGCTTAATTGGAATTTATATGGCTTCAGAGAATAGAATAAATCGTTTTTTGAGACCGTGAGGGACATTTACTATTTGGACTTGAGGGGACTATACCTAAACGATAAAGATCTAAATAGAGAATGGAGGAGACGGAAATAATTTAATTCCAAAAGGTGTTTCGATTTGGTAAGAGAAGAGATTAGTTGTGTCTCAAGCAATGAACAAAGAAACTAAAGAAATTCATGTCAAAGGCCATTTTAGAACAGCAAAGATGACGGAAGTTTTGTAGCAAGAATTTTTAAAGAGAAGGCGAAGGTTGCTAAATCCGATACCTTAAGAAAATATCCCCTAAAGCACTTTATCTCAGACGTCATTTTTGTTGTCTTTACTTTTCACATCCTGGGAATTACATATCAAACTACAAAAAGGTATATCTCTAACAATTTATCGCAGTATGTTTGTCCCCACACTGGGAAAATAGTGTGGGGTAAAATGGGTATACAATTGTTTTACAATGAAACTAAATTAAAAATACTTCTCATAAATTACGTATTGAAATAATATTGAAATCAATGTAGTAAGTCAAAAATTTTAAAGTTTATGAAAGGAGAAAATGAAAAAAGTTGATTATATATTGATTTAATTAAAATAATTAAAGGCGAATATATCGAATTGGCAGAGAAGTAGAAGAGGAGTGAAATAATTTAAGGAAAGATTTACTGGAATATATTTTAACTAAAAAGTAATTCTTAGCTTTTCTTTCAAATTTCTTTCCTTTGAATGGATAACGTAAATTTATTTCTACAAACTAACTGAACGTGGAACATTAATTAACATGCAATAGTCCATATTAAAAACTAATTCACTATATCGCCTTATATCTTTTTTTAACAAATTTATAACAGGAAATGATTAAAAAATTGAATATGATTTTTAAAAAATCGTTGTAGTTCAGTATGTTTTCTAATTTGTATTGGTGTTTGAATTAAGATTATCATTGTCTGAATAAAAAAATATTCTCTGCTGCGACGTTAATATTTGTGGAATGTATCATTAATATAACGTCAAAGTGCAAATTTTGATACAAAAACGCTGTGAAATCGTAAACATTTTAAACTTAGACAAAAATTACTCATTTTCAGCACACAAAAAACCAGTTATCTCAGCAAAAAAGACATTTTTAACCCTACAAAAAAGTAATTTTGAAATTTAAAAACCTATGTATGGCATCCGTATGGAATTGTGCAAAAGGACGGCTGGCAGCGGTGGGATTCGAACCCACGCCTCCGAAGAGACTGGTGCCTTAAACCAGCGCCTTAGACCGCTCGGCCACGCTACCACGGGAAACTTAGTGAAAATAATAAATAAAAAACAGACTAATCACAATTTGAATAAAATTATGTATCTTCAGTGAATACATGTCCCCCGCCCTTAAAGTTCCTTTTCGGAGCCGAGAAAGATTATTTGGAAAAACATTCTTTTGTTGTCGTTCTGTTTCAACTCTCCCATCAAATAAAAAAATATTTATTTATTCCGAATGAAAATAGCGTTCTAAATGCAATTTCTGCTAAATAAAATATGCAATTGTTTCAAAGGGGGGGGGGAATTTTGTTTGTAAAAAATTTGGGGCAAACATATCAACAAAAAATCTTAACGCTGAACAGAAACGCAGATTTAACAACTTTGTTAAATTCTGAATACCCATAATGATTAAGTGAGCATTTTTTAAAATAGTGGTTCCATCTATCGTGAAAATTAAAAATGTTTTATCGTCTGAAAACCGTAAAAACAACTATGTGCAGTGAATGTTTTTCAAATGCATGATAGAACTCAAAATTATGCTCAATAAATAAAGCAAAATAAAAAATTATAAATTCTGGCTTATATTGAGAAAAACAAATATAGTACATGCATGAAATCGAATGCAAGAAAACTTCAAAGTCCACGAATGTTGTTTATTTTCAAGAAAATGATAGCAATAAAAAAACTTGTGCTTTTTGACTTTAATAAAACAATAGTTGAAAAAATCCTTTAGTTCAGATATTTTTATTTTTACAATCTGTTTTAATTTTTTTCAAGAAATATTATTCATTAACATTCGAATTTTATGTAAATTTTCTGAATATATTTCACATTTTCAAAAATTCGAGTTTTCGATAATGTTCGCTTTCGAGGTTGATTTTGATTTATAAAAAAGAAAGCGTTTATCAACAAGAAAATTTACTGTATCATAAAAAACGTTCTTGTAAATAATTGCAGAAGCATTTTGTTTACTTAATTTATAACTGAATTTAAGGAATTTACTGAATTAAAGGAAGATAATTCTCATTTTAATTCGTATTTTGTAAAATGTAATTTTTGTATCTAAAATGCAATGCAATTTAAATTTCATGAATTTGCTGTTTTCAAGAGAATTAATGACAAAATTGAGATATTCCTCTATTGTGAAGTAAAAACTAAACAAGAGCACAAAAGAATAAGAAAATCGATTTTAATAGAACCAAAACTTAAGGTCAAACAAAAGTGGCCTATTTAGTTTCTGTTTTCATTTTAAAAACTAAAATAACTTCTATCGATTTGTAATATTTTTTTATAACTTCAATTTCCTTTCAGTACATTGTTTTTATTACTAATGTAGTGTAAGTCAATTTTTGTTGTGAATACACCTGGTGGACTTCATTCTTAAAAACATCTGCTATCCACTTGAAAAAAATTGATATTCATAGGAGGAAATCGTAAATTTCTGAACCTATTTTTCACTCGTACCAAACGGTACCGCACGGCTTTCCCTAGTTAATTTTTGAACAAAACTCATTTTAGGTATGTATATATTTGGCAGGGCATTATTCAATTGTTTGGTGCGATAGTATATACAAAGCTCACAAAGGTATTCAGCCACCTCATGTTTGTTTTCATTTTTTATATAGATGTAATTCAATTTGAAATTTAATATAAAGCTGTCTTTATTTTAGTATCCCCATCAAAATCATTTGAATAATTATAACATTCTTCCCAAAATATTTAAAATGTAAGATCCAATGAAATTAGGCATGCAAGAGTATTCAGCCACCTTCCATTAAAAGTAAGAATATTAGCAAAAGCATGAAAATTAAATGTCTAAAATTTTTTTTGAATTGCATACCTTAGATTGCCTTGCCTAAATATCCTTTTTAGCACCAGATATTTGGTCAAGCTGGATCCAATTTAATTCTATACTTGATAGATTTTCAATGAAATTTATTGCTGACTCAAATATTTGTTGATTACTTCAGATTTCCTCGAAAAGGTTATGATAGAATACAAATCTTGACATTGGGGGCCGATTTTAAGTGTTTTTCACCTTATCTATACTCTACCAAACCTTTGTACTGCATCTTTAGACAAAAAATGAAATTACTTAGAAATGGGAAGTGGCCAAATACTTTTGACCCAATGTATGTATTGTAAATGCAGGTCAGCAAAGAAAAGCAGACAAATTATTTCAAAATTAATTTAATGGCACAAACTCATGGAGGTAGATCGAGCATTTTCACAATGACTCTTCAGACACAAAGGAAAAATATACGTCCATCACAAAACAGTTTGAATTATTCAACCTAATACCTAAAAGTTTTGGTATATTTAATCATAAACCAATCATCTTTGAATCACCAAAACATACATTGCACACCAATCCAAGTGAATATCAAAGTGGAATTGTACATAACATTTGGAACAAAAATAGCTTGTCATAATAAAAACAGTGCTATAATCACTATATGGGAAAACATAAGATACCACATCTTTATTAACCATGAAATAAATATTTTAGACCCAATAGTAAGCAAAAGTATCGACTTAATTTCTAAGTTAATAAAATACATTCAGGAAAATCTGTATTTTAAATCACAATAGTCAGTTCAATAGCTGAAAATGATGCCAGTTCATTCAAATAAAGGATCAATGACAATGTGCACTTGTAAGGCAAAAGTTGTTTTTATAAGAAAATGCTTAATAAGCACCTTTCTGTAGCAGCCATTTTGTTTGAAATTGGCCTAACATTCGGTATGAAAGGGAAATGATCTGCTGTGAAAGATGTATTTGTCCTAACACTTGTAGAGGACACTAGTTCAATTTTAGCATATAATTCCAAACAATATTTATAGCAGGTTCGAGATTGTATACAGTATCAAATGGACATTTTAATTAGAGAAAAAAGTAGTATGAAAAGATGTTTGTCCATGATAGATATAGAAGCATATTATTTATCACTGAACCAACAACCCACTGCATGAGCTTGTGGAGGGAAAATATCACATAGTAAATCAAGTGGCAGTGCGGTTAAAGTGATGTTTTCTTCTTTGTTTCTCCCTTTGCAATGTTCAATACTACTGAAGTGATTACAATACATTGCTGGAGTAAATACGGAACATAAGCTTGAACAGTAGGATCAAGTCACAACAGCATAAAAGTTAAGTGTTTGATTCATTTGTATAATAATGTAACTCCAACATCACATGAGTAAAAACACCCAAAATTTATGGAATGTCCTGTCATATCTGTCCTATAGTTTGAATGCTAGGTTGAAACTCAACTTTTGCCCCAAGTGCAACAATTTACAAAGGACAAGGTCAAGCAAGTAGGCATGAATTAGTTTGTCCAACATTCGTCAATCACACATGTACTTTTGTTTGCAAATGAGATAATTGCCCAAGTGCTTGGGGTGATTATTTCCAGTTTTAGCATATCCAGACAAGTTACCACACATTCATTTGATTGAACCAGCACAAGGTCTATGGAGTGAACTATAAAATTGTAATATTTTTGTTTGTAACTTTACATGTAAAGATCTAATAGTTCATAAAATGATCAGATTTCTGCATTCAAAAATAAAAATAGATAATGCAGCATGAATTTTACATTTCTTTTTTAAAGTTCATTCACATTTTTCTAAAATGGATATAAGTTTATTTAAATAATAAAGTAAACTAATAGCAACTTGAAATATGCTGTGGCATGGAACATTTAAAATATTATACTATCCTAATGTTATATAAAACAGATACAATTAAATTTATTTTTGAGTTACTTTAAATTAATATATATTCTCCCACATAGCATCTGGGCATAGTGCATATCACATTTAGGTGATTATTTATTATTTATAAAAAATATTTTAAATGGCAGTATTTGAGTTTAATTATTTTCAGATTTTAAATCTATTTTAGTTTTAATTCTCATAATTGTGACATTCTTTACAATTCCCTTTTAGAATTGATAAGTAAAAAAGTGCTTTTCACAAAACATCCTTAAAATAGATCCTATAAAAGCAGGTAAATCTTGAAAGTTTGAGTAAATTTTAAGAAAATAGTTTTTGTGATTGCATTCCCTCTTCAAATTCATTTCAGTTGGAATTGAAATTCACCCAGTTGGAAAAGTAATGGATTATCAATTGGAGTGTTGCAAGTTCGAAACTTGGTCTAATCAAAGATTGTCGTGTGTACTGGGTCTAGTGCATGTTAAATCTGTCGTGGCCTCAAATGTCCTCATGTTGGTATGGTGTTGACCTTGTCATCTGACCATGGTTCAAAATTACGTGGTGTTGTTGTTCTTGGATCTCTCCCTTGGGGATTGATCCCAGACCGTCACCAATAAAAACGTTATGTTTCAAAATGTTGATGCATATTCAATCAGATTTCAATTCAAGAGTAACAAAAATGTGTATGCTCTTCTGAATGTTTGTATGGCAAACAATAAATAATGGGGACACTTTGGGAAATGTAGAAGACTAGAAAATATCAAACACAGTTTGAAATTAAATAAATAAGAATATTTCTGGTCTGAATATAAAAGAAAAATTTTATATTTTAAGAAAAACAAGTCTCTTTAAGCAAGGTAAGAATATAGTTATCATCAACCAGAAATATTTGTAATTGAACACCTCAACATAATAAACTTTTATATTCATTTCAATATTGCTCATTGCACTACATGTCTACATCAAAACTGACAAGGCACAAAATAAGTAAATTGTCCAGAACGAGAAATTTTAGATTTTTATAGTATTAATATTTTATTTACCAGATAATTTTCAGAACTTACATGAAATTTTTTGTTCCCAATACATAAAGACTAATAGAAATCTGTACATTTTTCAATTAGAAATGTAGATAAAATATCAAAAGCAATGAAAGCTTAGTATTAGAAAACTTTGAAACGAGAATGCAGTTGTGTAAGTCAATAGATTTCCAACTGCAAGACCAATAGAAAATGTATGCTACTTCAGCATAAAAATTGGTGCCATTTGTTGGTTTGTTTATTTATTGAAAAAATAGAACTAATAGTCTTTACATCACTTGAATTTAAAATAATACTTGGTTTTTAGTATGTCATTAAAACTTGTTTAACAAATTAATACTAGCTGCCTGTCACACATTTTAACTAATTCACCTCTGAACTGTAAAAGCAAGTTATTCAGGTAGGACAAAATGAGAATGATTTCGATTTTCATCACTTCCTGTAAAACAGAAAAAGTTGCAAGATCTCAAAATATACAGTATATCAAAATAGCTTTTATGTATTCAATACATAGCAATATGCAAAATAGAGCAGAAAATCAATCAATACTCTATTAAACTCTACTTTGACCATATTATACATTTATTATTACTACCACAGCTTGCTAAGTAAGTACCACAAGAACTCCAACTGCAGCATATAACACTGTAGTTATCCGATTTCAGTTCCATTTCTAGAGCACCTGTATAGGGATTCCAGATGAATATAGATCCATTCTTTGACCCACAACAACAATACTTATCACTGGGGCTAAACTTAGCCCTTGTCCAATTACAGCCAACAGCAAAATTCCTGGCTGACATTGAATTCAATTCCTTGTTTGTTCTAGTATCAAACAGTTTCAATTTGTTATCTTCTGAAGCTAGGAGATAGAAACCAGTACTTGATATGTCTAAAGACGTAACTTTTCCAGTGGTACTAAGGTTCGAAGTTTCAGTATCCATTCGAGTATCCCAGAAGCGAATTTTACTATCACAGTGGCCACTTATAATACAACTTGCATCTTTGCTCAAGACATCGTTGACTGCAGAGTGAGTAGTGTAGGTCACAGTACATACCCTGCGGCCAAAATCCCATAGCTTTAATGTTTGGTCGGTGCTGCCAGATATAATTTTACATTGATCTTTCAAAAATTTGGCTGATAGCACTTTCCCACTATGTCCTGTCAAAGTGTGTCTAAGAGTGAAATCGGAAATGGTCCACACTCGACTAGCAAAATCACAAGATGCAGATAACACAAAGCGTATTTCAGAATCAACGTCAAGAGATAAAATGGCTGAATTACAATCACGCACATTGGTCTTTAATTCTACATTGTTTTCACCCACTTCCCACAACTTTACTCTTCTGTCTGCTCCAGCTGTTAAAATATTTTCAGAGGAACCTGGCAACCACAGGACGGCATTTGCATTATCGTCATGTGCAACAAATTCATGTTTTATTCTTCTGGGCAGTGTAACGTCGTCACTAATGCCTGCCGTCTGCAGAGATGTTTTTGGAGCTGAAATCTTAATTTCATGCACAGACTTTTTTCTCGTGACTTTATTTACACTGTCACCACTGCATTTAGTTTTATTGACAACAAGATCATTTTCTAGATACATGGGATTTAAAGATCTATCCTTCTTTTCTTTGAGCGCTGCTACCTCTGCTTTTAAAATGCTGTTTTCGATGTCTAAATCATTTAATTTTTTCTCTATGCATGAATATGTAATATTCAAAGTGTTGTAGTCATCTATCCTTGCCTGCAAAGTTGTCTTTAGCCCATCCACCTGAGATTTATAATTTTTGCATAATCCTTGACTAGCTTTCAATTCACTTTCAAGCTCTTTCAGTTCGCTGCTTTGCCTATGTAAAATCGCATTTTTATCATCCATATCATCTTTTAAATGGATGACTTGTTCAGCTAAAGAGGAAATTTTACAATGGCACTCTGCAAGCTCTTTTTGTAAACTGTGACATCTTGCTTTTAGTTTTGATACCTCTACAGTCTCATCTGCATTGTCACTCACATTAGTGGAATACAACTGTTGCTGGATGCATTCCTTTTGCAAAAAATCTAATGATTCCAACAACTTACTACTGTATTTTATGATTTCTTTAAAGCTTTGTTCTTTGGCATTCCTCTTCTTCAAGAGAGTTAGAATGTACCTGAAAGTAATAAAACATGTACATGATTAAAGAATAAAAATATTTCCCACTCTTTTCTGTGGTAGTATTTAATAAATAAGACACTAATGTAAATCAGGCAGCAATTATTCAATAGCATATCAATATTTACTTTCAATCTAATACAGAATTTTATGTCTACTGTAGCATCCAGAACCTGTTATTGGAACTCTTATGTTCTGGTTGGTTGGATTTTATGGTACCAGGGCCATACTTGAAAAAGCTACGCCTAACTTTGTCAAGCAAAAACTTATGCATTCTGATTGTATTCAGTTGATATATAAATCCACATCACATTCCTTTCTTAAATGCAATACTGGAAAGTTCTCGAACTTGAGAAAACATTTTATTTAATAGTTGTAAATCAACAAAACAAACAATTAGCTAAGTGAAACATATAAGAGTTAAGTTTCGCTAGGGTTGAGACCTTTAGACTTAGATTAATATGACCTTTCTAGTAAATATAAATTTTAAAAGTTGATAAAAAAAACACCAGTACTTTTCCTTTCCCAAACCTATTACATGACGAATACATTTTAAGCATGTGTTCAGTCTTAAAATAACTTGTTATAGAGTATGTGTACAAGACAAGGCAGTTCAACTTTATAAACTTTTTGTTTCAGATAATTTGCAATTTGAATCCGTTTTTCCTTTCAATTTTCTCTCACCTCTTTCTTTGTATTCTATACCTTTCAACAGCTATTTTCCTGCATTTAATTTTTATGCTTTGCTCTGAAACAAAAATACAAAAAGTACAGATCTAAGATCTTTGGAACATGACATTATTTCGAAAATTAATATATAATCAAATTTTTCATCAATAAAAATTTTACTGCTGTTATAAATGTAACTTTCAGGAAAAAATTTTGGCTTCTCTGAATTTTATGTATTTAAACAGTAAAATTTAAAAGTTAATGTTTGTGACAGTACTGCACACTTAATGCCTCTAGAAATTCAACACTTTAGAAAAATAATTTTTATGTAAGAAAGGTAATGGATTTACAAAATAGTTTATGCAGTTTACAACAATACGCAACCATATAAATAATCTGTGTGAGAAGAATTTTAAATTGCTGCCCTCATACTATTTCCACACAACATGTTGCCATTTGGTTTTAAGAGCCATACTACAAGCTATATAAAGTGTTGGGAGATGTAACTTTATAAATTTCAACTTTTGTTTATCATTTCTTCAAAAAAATTCAAAATTGACATTATTAACACAATTTGAAAAATTAAATGGTAGGTTGTTTCTGTGGAATGACCAAGTTGTATCATTTTCCTGTTTTGCGCCGTGTAGTTTTTTGTTTTGTCCTGTAATTTACTAAATGTGTAGTCTTTCATCTGCCTTTAAATTTCTTAGCAAAAAGTTGATCGAATTTTTTATTTTAGGGTGCAAAAGTTCAAAACAGGATAAGATCTGCCAAACAGTAAAATACTGATACTATAGTGAAAAAATGCTCAATATATGATTACATTAGACTGTTCTGAAAGTTCAGCTTGTTCAAATGTTTGTATGCAATACTTGAGCAGTCATGGTTGAAGTGGTTAAAGATTAAAATGATGATTTATTAAGAATGAGAGCCCAATACAAACTATAAACCCAGGAGCTGAGTGAAACCTAGTCAGAGAAAAATATGTATGAACAGACAAGCAAGGAATGGGAACATTAAATTAAGAGATTAGGTCAAATGTTTCAATCAGGAATGCAATGTCAATTAAATAAGTTGGGAACTTGACAAAGAAATTAAAGCAATGAAAATCAGAATGTTTTAAAGTGTAGTACTAAAAGATTTTGTCATATGTATTAGAAATAAATACATTAAATTTCTTGACTTTAAAAAACTAAATTTTAAAGTATTATGAAATAAAACACATTGCAATAGTGATGCATAAGCTGTACCATTGGGTCTAGTGAATTCTTTCCTCTTGAAAAGATTATTTATAAATAAAAATGGTCTAGGTAACATAATGGTTTATGAAACATCACACGTTTATTGTGACATAATCAACATTTGCACAAGGAATTAGTTGTAATTACACATGGTAGGTATTTTGATTAACATCGCACTGGAGCAACACAATGGGCTATTGGCGACGGTCCAGGATCAACCACTGAAGGGAAAGCTCCACGAACACCAAGTAATTTTGAACCATGGTCAGATGACGATGTCACACCTGAGCTGGCACCCCACTCCAAATTTCTACACTATGCCAGAGAGGACATTTGAGGCCACGACAGATTTAACATGTACCAGCCACTTTTGTACATGACGGTCTTTGGTTGGATTCCAACTCTCAACCCTCGGATTGCTAGTCCGTTACTCACAACCGAGCTACTGCAACTAAGATTTTATAGACTTGGATTTTCCCTTTGAAGTAGGGTTACCACATGTCACGGGATTTCATCTGATTGGTTATCCTGTTCTGGTCAGCAGGAAAGTATTGAAACTGTTCATTTAGCAGTGTCAATAATTGCTTCTCACAATGTGAGGTTTGGTTTGTAATTGCTCTAGTAATTTTTTGAACTAAGGGCTAGTTAGACCAAGATTCAATGTTAAGAAAATTTACTTGTTTTGAATAAGCTGATTTTAACACTGACAGTAGTCCTTTGGAAGTTCTGGGAAGCTTATTTTGTTTACACATTTCCCCATCTATCCAAACTGATGCAGAAGGCTTCAGGAACAGGGACAAGTACAGATGTTGGTTTGAATAAACTATATTATTCGTTCCGAAATTGAAACTCATGCAGAAAAAAAAATTGTTGAGCCAATGGTAGTTATAGGAAACATTAAGAAACCACAGAACTCAAGTGGTATCAGCCAGAACACTTAGATCCTCAAACAGTTTCACAGAAAACTAAGATCTTCAATTATCAGGTTTGTCATTCTAGAGTCATCTTTTTTACACGAGGATAAATTAGATAGGAACGAACGGCTCTAAGAGAATTTCGAACCACTACAAACACATATACTCAGACGTTTATTCCAACCTAGTGCCACAGCACTCTGATCACATCACATAAGTGTCCAGGTTTGAACATAAAATATGATAGGCCTACTTAAAAATGCTCCTTATATGAAAGAAAAATAGCATGGTAACCCAACGTAGTATATACTTACGACCTGTCATCCATTTTTTCCTAATAATTTTGTAAATGTCTACAAATAGTGAAGCAAGAATGTCATGTTTCTCAAATATCAAGTTTAATACAAAAAATAAAATAAAAGGACGTGCATTTGTTGGGCAACAAACCTTAGATGTGTGCTGCGACACACTTCTTTGAAAGTTAATAAAAACAAAATTTGAGTTCAAACATTATTTTAAAATTTTCTAGTGTTTTCTTGCAATATTTTAATCAAAATTAATTAATTTTTTCCCCAAAATACAATAAAATTTCGGAATAAGTTGTTGATTTCCAAATAGATTCTTTTAGCGACCTCTGTGGAATTATATCATACTATTTTGCTACATGCGACTGTTCAGCAAATTAGGAAAATAAGCACAACTACGTCATACATGATCAAAACAAAACAGACTCTGCTCTGAGTAGTTATGAAAATAAGAAATCGTTCGTGATGTTTTAATGGCGAGCTCAAGTGATGAAGCTTTAGATGATTCCATTCCTGAAATGGTTTATCAATGTACATCTTTAATAGATGGAACTGGTAGCAAAAGAGAAGATTATTTTTTGAAATGTCCTCTATGCAATCAGTTTTCAAGATGTTTCTATTGTATAGATTGCGTCAGAAATGGAAATTTTACTCATTCTGAGAAAAAATGCTTTGAACGGTGTGACTGTTTGCTCCTGTTATTTTTTTCTTGTTCTTTTGATTTCTTTTAAAACTTAGCATTTTTATGATCTTTTTAAATCTGATGTATAAATGTATTTGATTACAAAGAATGGCATTTTTGTTTTCTTGGAGGTTGGTGAAGGTTGAGTTTTGACAGCTACAAACTTCTGTTTTGCTGTGTTCACTATTTACTTTTCCTAGTCTTCAAAAGAACTGGTTGCAATTATTGTGTTTCGTGTATTTTGGAATTTTTCACTTTTCGAGTAATTGATGTACTTAGAAATTGACTAGTGACGTATAGGTCTGCCATTTCCTTTTAGTTCAAAATTCTTACGCTTTTTCCCGTATGAAGCTGAAGCTACCTTGTATTGGTTTTGCTATGATTGGTCGGAAATGAGTTCTTTGTGTTGTGCATGAAAATATTTTGGTTCTACATAATAAAAAGATAATTTTATTTTGTAACAAAGAAATTTTTTACTGTTTCTAATTTTAAACTGCTTGTCAGGAATTGTTACTTTCATGTAATTTGTTTCATATGAATGTATTTTGTTTCATTTTTATGATATTAAATTCTAGTTCAAGAAAATATCAACTTATTTTAAATTTCTCCCAATCTAGGTTTGCAGACAAAAAGCCAAAGAAATACAAACTCGATGAAGAGAAAAATGAAATACTTAAAAAGTAAATATTGTATTCCAACAATGTGAAGTCTACAATAAATCAACAAATTTTTGTTTGTAAAAATATTTTTTCTGAATTATAGTATTTTTACACGTTTCCATCTGGAAACAGCTATAAACAGATGCATTGACAAATTGGGGCAGTTAATTGTGGTTAAGAAATATATTAATTCTTAACTATATTGTAATTTCAACATAAGGATACATTGTATCTTTTTATGCAATGCAGTTTTTTAATTAGCCCTCGTGTAGCAAAATTGACAAACCAAGTCATATTATCCAGACATTATATTCTTTTCTAAAATGTTATTTAAATTAAAACTTGTAATAAAATTCTGAAAATATGTGGGTAAGCTATAATTCGTTTGAAACTATTGGGTGTGAAGTATTTCATAACTTTTCAGTCTTTGAAACGAAAAGCCATCATGGATAAGCCTAAAAAATGAATTGTATTTTTATTAAGATTGTTTTAGCATTAAGAAAGATTACTTTTAGTCCTTACCAGATGTATTCTTTTGATACTCAGCCACATTGTTTGCTATATTGACTTATATTATATCTTGGTCTGCATTCTGTTTCCTTTTGTTCACTGTAGAGTGTTTTAAAAGCAAAATCCTATATGTATACTGTATTATCAAATATCATCTGTAATGGAATCTTGAAATGTTACAGATATGAAGACATACTTGCAAAGAAGAAAGAAGCTGAAAATATTGTAAGTCAAATTTCTATATATTTGAATCTTGAAAAGTCATACATTTTTCTACTTGGTGTCCCATAAAATATGTTAAATTGTCAACTATAGCTCAGACCAATTCACACAATAAGTTATGAATTTTAAATGTACCGCTTTTTGTGTCATTTTGCAAACATCTGAATCACAGGATTTCCTTGAAACTTGGACAAATCTCATCAATATCTGTGCAGTGATCAATTAATTATCAATCTTAACCTTTATCTCTAGATTGTATTTTCTTATATAGATTTAGAATCATCTGCATATGTTAATGTGTTTAAAGTTTTTCTAAAAAGTTTTGCAAAATTTAGCCTATTTTGTATCAGGTATAATACAATTATAATGACTCATTTGGTATTTTATGGTTGTTTGCAGTCTTTACAGTTTGTAGGTGCTTAAAATTTTGGTCCTTTGTAACTGCATAATTTTTGTATTGAAATCTGGTATAAAAACGTTTACTTTTTCATTTTAGTCTAAAATTATATAGCTATTAGAGTTTGTTGTGTTGATTGTATGTTTGTATTATTTTTTATGTAATGTCATTTTGCCATCAAAACCCTGCAGGTTCAATTAATTTGATATGAGGTTTTAACATTATTTGATTACAAATATGCTTACTAAACTTGTTTCAAAAGCTCCTAAGTCTACATTCGCTTATAAAAACCCCTTTCTGTGAATTTTTAAACTCATCACATTGATGGTTTACAATTTTATACCTAGTCTTTTATTGATTCTGAAAATGTTTTATTTACAGACTTTGGTTTCAATAGTAAAATGAAGGCATGTTTAGGGTATGATTATTAATAGTGTGTTTATGACAGTAGTATTAGGCGTAGTTTAATAATTAAAAGTCAATTGCCCTTGTAGGTTATGTTGTCAAATTTTGGATCTGTAATGGAGTCAGGTTAAAATTTGTCTGCATTACAGAACCAAAAATTTTAGCAGGAAAAGCAGAATAGATAATATTGTAATGAATCAGTTTTAATTTTGAAGTAAAATTTCAATTTAAAAACTTCTTCTCCACCTTATTCACACGTTTTATTTTTAATTATATATACATTACTTATATATTAATATAAGATATTAATACAAGATAATATATGTTACTTATTTAATTTTATACCTTTGAAATCCATCATATTTGAGCCTTTCTGACTTATCAGAAAATTTCTTTTTTAAAAGCAATTGTAAGTAAACATGTTGAAGATATTTTTTTTATAAAAACACTTTTTCCTACTTTAGTCTGCAAATACTTTCTAATCCATTATTTATCCCTCTGGGGTTTACAAACATTTAATTTTAATGAGTATAAACAGTCATGTGTATCAATCAAAATCAATAAGCATATAAATTAAGCAGTTACATAAAAAAATTAAAACATTAAAATTTTAATGGTTCAAACCTGTAATACTTTACTACATTAGGCAATTTATTGCAATAAATTTCAATCATAATTTGCATGAGTCACAATATGCGGTCTATCTAAATGAATTTATGTTTGTGTAAAATTTGTGCATCATCCCTGCTCGAAGTTCTTGCAAACAAACGGTTTGTTAAGAGAGATAATGTAGCTCTCAAAGAAATTGAACTCTGAATAAGATGTGTTTGAAATTTGTGAATTTTTTAAAAAAAGTTATGCACTGTTCACTTTGATAATTTAAATTTTTTTGTTAATATATTTTGCTGTTGTGCACATTTACAAACTCTTAATATTTTTCAGAAATTTAATATTATCAGACACAAAGAACGAATCCATCTTCTGAAGCAAAGTATAGATGCACGTAAAAAAGAAATGGAAAGAGGTAGTATTCCTTGTGTTTTCGTCTTTAGTATAATCATTATCTTTTCTTTATCTTATGCTTTGTTATGCTCTTATGTTTATTCTGCTTTGCTTCTTTGTAATAACACTAAATTGTTATGTTTCCCATTTATTATGCTGTTTAAAGTAATAGCTGCTAAAAGTAATTCCCAAATACCTTTTAATATAGTAATAGATATTCTGTTAATAGATAATAGTCTCACAATGTATTTATTAATCCACCAACATAGAAAGATTTGACATGTTAATCTGAATACAGCTCAGCTAATCAATTTTGCTAAGTGCATTACTGAACACAAAAGTTTTCATCTCATTTTGTCTATGAACACTTGCTTACAGCAATCAGCTTGTGCTCAATGATTTGAGTTCAATGATGTTCATTTGCAATGCCACAGCTCTGCTATGAAAGTCATAACACTGACTACCTGTTATTCTGACAAGGCTTGACAAACAAACTTCCAGTTTCTTAATGTTGATCTAAAGACTAATTTCTTAGAAGTCATTGGATTTCAACCTTCCTCCATCCATTTTTGCATCTGAACATTCTCATCTCATGTAAAACAACTTCACTTACAATTACAGCAACACATTCAACAACAATCTTTCCTCATGAAAATCCTTGCATTTGTTAGTGGTTAGTATAATTGTAAATTTCCAAAGTTCATGAAGTATGTTGAAAGTTGGATAACAAGAATATGGCAAAGAGTAAACAGCAAATCAATATATCTGTATTTGAAAAAGTAAAGCATATCAATTCCATAGTGTGGTTATAATATGTAGTAAATTAAAATACTAACATTCACTAGTGAATTGTTTTCACATGCATAAGTATTATATCATAATAGTGTGTGCAATATAATTGGTTATGTTATTGGATACAATGAATAATTACTGTTGGAATATATATATATATATATATATATATATATATATATATATATATATATAATTTAATTGTAAGTTTGATTGTTTATTATGTATATATATTGCTTTAGAATAGCTTTCAATGCCATTCTGATGTTTACCACAGCCCTTGTCCTCTATCAATGAAAAGTTTAATACCTTTACTTTCCCATAAAAGCCTTTGTTGTGATTCCTTTTGTACACACTGTACTTTAGTGTACCAAATTGTTTTGATTTTATGAAATTCTGAAAGATTTATAAATTTTTAGGATAGGAATGGAGTACTCATAACAACTCTTTTCAACACATTAAACCTTTAAAGATAATTAAATAAATAAATATCCAAACAAAAAAAATCTGGCCCTTGAGCCATAAAACCCCAAAGCCCACCAACCAAACAAAAATCAGAATTGTTTACTCTTTTGCTGATGTCAAAAATTGCATCTTTAAATTGTGTGGCTACATATGGCAGGTAGAATTACACACTTGAGTGCTGGTAATAAAATATCCATGTTGTCAACAGGTTAGATTTGGTAGAACAACCTTTAAGGTAAAAGTTCTGTCTCTAAATTACATTCTTATGACTTACAATATTATCTTTCGATCTTTTTTTATTGTTTCACTCTAATGTGATTTTTGATTATTTGGAAATATTTAAAAGACCCCAAATAATCTGTCATGAGCTTAAGCATAAACTTATTAACTGATAAACATTTTTAAAGACTAAGCTATTTTTAAGTTAAAAAAATTATAAGCATTTTGATAGTATTATATATCTTTTAAACAGATTATAATATGACACAATTTTGTCTTGCATCTAACATAGCTCTCTTTGTCTCCACACTGAATTTATTATAGGTTGTGAATAATATATTATGATTAACCAATATCAAGGTACACTCATAGTTTTTATGATAAACTGGACAAAATTAACATTTTTATCAAAAGACAGGATGAAAAAAACTGTGCTGTCCCATTCAAAACTACATATGGTAATCATGTGTAATGCAATTGCCCAGGAATATAAAGTTTGCTTATTTCCAGGAAGAAATGGATGCTAGCTTTCCTTTTCCTTAGCAACTTGAAATTGAATAATTAACTGAAATAAAACACGTTATTTACTAATCTTACTTAAATGTATGAAATCCATATATTTTGATTTAAAAATGTAATAAATATATGAAAATTACCAAAGTCTCTTCCAGTATTATAGTAACATGATGCTATTTTACTGTTGTATTTAAATATTCTGTTATTCCAGATGCAAAAGCTATTAAAGTTTTTCAAGAGGAAAACCAAATACAAAAGGCAGAACAAGAAAAACTGTCACATAAAATTTCCCTGTTGAGAGATGCTAATAAACTGGCAAATGCTAAAACTGAAGCAATGTCAACAGAGTTAAGTAGAGATCAAAGTGCCTTTCAAAATATAAGTCAGAAATGGATATGTGAATTGAAGTCTTGTATTTTTCCCATCATTAAAACTCCACCCCGTTAGTAAGTATTTTTTTTTTACAGAATTGTCTTATTAACCTTTAAAAGATTCATGTACTACTAAGATTAACTGAAGTTCCTTCCCTTATTCTGACTATCATACTGAATTATCTACCATACCATGGTTACTTCATATAGTTTGAACTTAACATATATTAATGATATGTACATTTAAAGGCTTTTAAACTTTTGGCCTGAGTAAATCCATGGATGTGTGACCAGAACTTACATGCTAGCAAGGATTTTCCCATACATCTTATTTTACATGCTCTCAGTAAGTATTTATGCCAGCAAATCTTTGCATGTGTAAACCCCACTAATCTAAGAGTGGGGGACCAGGACTTATCCTCCTGATAGTTGTCTCAATGAGGTGTCTTGTCATTAGCAAAACTGACCAGATCTTGATCTTGTCATCAAAATTCGTCAATATATATCTAGATTGCAAGACATCTTGTCATTAGCAAAATTGGTCAGATCTTGATGAACAAGATATCTTGTCAACCACTTGGGTTAAAAGAACAAGATAGCTATTTCTTCACACTTAGTTGGAAATAAATATTTTTTAATAGATTCGTAAAATTCTAATTTATCCATCATTACTTAATTTGTGATTAATGAAGAAAACTAAAAATAATCACCAATAAGATTTTTTTAATGCCCACCCAATTGAGCATTACTTTTACAAGGGCGGATTCGTTGACTTCATTGCATTACCCTGGGCACCACAGGATGACGTTTATTGCTTCTCTCATGCATCTTAGGCACAACTCTCTTATAGAGGCCACGCATTCATACAAAACACATCTATGCCTTATCCCAGATTCGAAACTAATAAGTGTTTCTAGTTTATAATTGCTCATGTTTAAGTTGAAATCTTTGTTTTTCTAAAGCATACAGTAAAATATAAAACCAGCCACATTTGTTTCTACCATATTTCAGAATTAACGATATTTTTCGTCCATAAATTTCATTTCAATAGTCTTGTTTTAGGACCCGGTCATCATTTCGTCACTCAACTTCTGAATTTTTTGTTGGTATGATGCTTTATAAAATAAAATCCTCCTTAAAATGTCTTCCAAAAGTGGAAAATAAATTCTTTCCCCTGAATTAGATAGCAGTGAACATTATTCCATTGAAAGTTCCCAAATTGAGCTAACCTTTGAATGTATTTATTTTGCTCATCTGTCGATCCTTGTTTTGAGTTGCAAGTTAAAAGCATAATCGAAAAACAAATTTTACTTTTATTTTAAAAATCAAAAAATACTAGACTGGCCCCAAACAACAAATGCCTTAAGAGAAAGAAAGCCCACAGATGTCAATGCAGCCCTTTGTCTTCACATTGTGTATTTATCTCATCTACATAAACAAAATAAATTTAAAATTGTTCCTACGTAAAATATTTTTGTAATTGTGGGGAAATGTTAAGGTATGCTGACTTTCTCCTCATTTCTAACCCTGGGTTCTACTTACTGATATATAGATGGCACAATACACTATACTTTAAAATTTATTTTTACAGTTCAATCTCAACTTTCACATTTTTATACACACAAATTAAATTCTTATACTTCTGTCTGAATTCTTGATATCTCATTTTTAGATTTCAACATAACACTACAATTTGTTGTCTAATTTTATCATCTTTCGTCTGACACAACTTGTTCTGTTTAGGACCTTACATCATAGAATTCAAAATCCAATCCAATCATTAGAATATTGATTAAATCATTTCTTTAACTGCTTAGCCCACATACCGTTCTCTAAGAAATTGACTTTCTCGAAATCATAAAAATCTCATTTGGTTGCTTAAAGAAGACAAAATGAGCTTTAACATTTAATATAAATTAGTTTCATAGGAAATTAGTTGTTACAAAGGGTGTAATTAATTTAAAAATTTCAATGTAATTTTCATGTGATTGTGAATGTATCTTTACTGTAAAAAAAAATTCTCTTTTGTGAGTTATATTGTCATGATGTACGCAAATAATCTTGTAAATTTTATAAGTCATAGAAATGCAACTTCATCTGAAGAAGGACAATGTGCTGAGCTAGAAGAAGCACAAAAAACAACTTACGTCCAAGGGCAGTGGGTCATTACGGGCAGCCCTATAGATGATATACAGTACGCTATTATGGATGCGCTTGTACCTAGCACTGGTGACTATTCTGCATACACTAATTGGTGTAAGTACCACTAATTGTGGTGTTTTGTTTTTGTTTCACTTTTACAGCAATAACCAAGGATTGAAGCATGTTTCCTACTAACAGCTCAATAGTAATTGACAGTTTTTGAGATATATCAGTCTAATAAGTTCCAAACTCGATCTAACCTAAAGCTGTTCCGTATATGGTGACTGGTGCATGTTAAATCTGCAGTGGCCTCAAATGTCCTCACTTTGGCGTGGTGTGGAAGCCTCTCTGTGAGAGAGGAATACCATGTAAAGTGCCTCATCATCTGACTGGTTCAAAATTACAAGGTATTATGCTCGGATCTTTCACTTCAGGATTGATCCCTGACCTTTGCCAATAGCCCATTGTGTTGCTCCAGTGTGACATTAATTCAACTACCCTGATTTGGATATCATCTTAGCTTGTAATCATTTGGATCTTCATACCCTATCCATCTTGTAAACTTTCCTCCTGATTTGATGTCCCTTTTATAGTGTTGTAATAATTACATTGAACAAGAGTACACTGTCATTTCAAAGACATACAATTTAAAGCTTAAACTTATTTTAACCAGTTCTGTTTATGCTATGACTTACCATGAAATTTAAAACATGTGAGTAGTGCTGTGAATTTGAACTATTTTAATGTGAAATAGTTATTGGGATAACACATTATAACAACTGAAGAATATTAGTATGCAAGCATTGATCATAGTGAATATAAACAATGGGAGAATGAAGAAAGAAGCATTATGCATTTAACAGTGAATGAAAATGATAGCAATGTATATGGTATAAACTACAATTAAAAATCATTGAAACAGCTAGAAATTGATAACTCTAAACTTTGAGATGTACATTATCAGAAAAATGGTTGTGCTCTCCGAAAAATAAGTCCTGAAAAAGAGCAGTTTAGATGTCTTATAATGGTTTTTGAACAAGGCTGGCTGGGATGTGAATTAACTCCAGTGCATCCAATGTATGCTCTGTGCTATTCATATCTAAAATGGAAATTAAATGTGGATGTAATTTTTTAATTAATTTAAGGGGTTAAATTCAAGTGAAATTTTAAACTCAGAATGGTACATTTTTCTGTAGTCTTCATGTTCCTGGTGTAAAATATTTCATTTGTTATATTATTTTTCAGTAAATCAAAAACCAAACAGTTAAGAATCACTAAGTTAATTTGCATGATGCAGTTTAATGTACAAATGTCATGAATATTAATCTGAAAATGAAATATTGTTTTATTTTCATTTTAAAAATCTTAGATTCAATTAAAAAATATTGTTAACACATACATATATTGCTTTCATTCCCATTTTTCTGATGATAGGGTACTATGTATTTCTACTTACTTAAATTGGAAGACTATTTACCATTGTAATTTTTACAATCTTATTAAAATGCTGACTGATTTATTTATGTTTTAGGTTCTGAGCATGAACCTTTGGCCATTTATCGTGGTGACTGGTCCAACCTTGACCGACATCACTTTGACATTGCATATGGCATAAGTTCAGGCCTTGCTTATGCAGCTCAACTTGTGAATGTTCTTGCATTTTATTTGGATGTTCATGTGCCAAAACGGTCAAATTTTAAGTAAGCTGAAGTAACTGAGACATTGATTCTTTCTTGTGGGGATTTAGTTTAATTTTTGTTTTTATTTAATGCTACTCGCTAACTTGACACTCTAACAAGATGTGATTATTTTTTTTATTCAATGCAACTTGTATTTTGGTGATATTTTGCATGTGATGGCAGAGATATTTTGCATAAAAGAGGTGACGAACAGTCTCTTTTTTATTCAGAATATCTCTAAACATGACCATTATCTTGGAAAACAATATCAAACCTCTTGAAACTTAAGTTTCTTCATTTGATCTGTTTTTTATTTTACACTTGAAAAAAATAACAAGTCACTCAACTTCTATTCAGAGAAAATCACTATTCTGTGGTCGGCAATTGCTACAGATTTTTGCTAGCCAACTGTGGATTACAACTTGTATTTAGCTTAGTGAAAAAGATTGTTTAACATGATCAAGGTGTCACTCAATTTTAATTTTTATTCACCTAAATAGCTTAGAAAATATCTGACCGTATTCCCACACCAGCTATTTTATTAAAAAGTATATTTAAGTTTCAATCACATTCAAGATGCTTTTAATTCTTATTGTGATATTGACTATTTTGTCAAGATTAATTAAAGTAAATCAGATGTAAATAGAAGATTTAAACCTCTAATGCAGTGGTTCCCAAATTTTTCAATCCATAGACCTCTTTGAAAATTAAAACATTTTGCGAACCCCTTGAGATTCTAAAATTAAATAGGCCATATGTAAACTGATTAGGGTCATAGTGATCCGAATTTTTCTCTTTAACCCTCTGAGCGTCACAAGATTTGCTAATTAGTATAGTATTGCTTCTTCCCCGTGACACATATAAAGACTAAATAACCGCACCTATTGGTTAAAAGAATCTTGTAACTCTAATGCTCAAGAAGCTCAAAACTGATTAGAAGTCATACAGGGAAGAACCCTTAAGAATGTAAAAAAGCTAACCATTTTTAGAACCTAAACGAATCAGAAAATAATTGAATTTTTTCTTGAGTTCTTTATTTTAGCTAGTAAAATATTGAATGTTTAAAATATTGAATATTTTCCTCAGACCCTCTGAAACCTTGTCACAGACCCTATCACACTCCTGTAGTGTATCTTTCAAATAAGTCATTAGATTACACATGTACAAGTTTAAATCCACCACTAGTCTTGCATCAATCTTAGTATCACTGAATTGGTCACATGTAAATAGTTTTTAGGTGCCATATTCTTCCTGCTTTAACTTAGTGTGTTTGTCTTGTAAGCAGACAATGGATGGTATAATTGCGATATTTGTACTGTGATATTTGAACTTTTATTTACTGTTATCAACTACACATTAATGTGTCAATTTTTAAGTGCAATGGCTAGTTTCTATTATCCTTTTAAAATTTTAATTTTTGTTTCATGTATAAATTAAGTAATTTTGTTGTGAAAATGTGAAACATTCATCTTTGAAATGTATACATTTTCTTTCGTTTCATATATTTGTTTGTTCAAAAGACATTCACAACCACTTGCCTTACTGAAACCAGCTCGCTTACTTGCAGGTTAATGTGTGCCTTCTTTAAAAGGTACCTATTATTAGAACACATGGTTTTATTTTAAAGACATGCAGCATTCCTTACTTAATCTCTATGTAAGTTCTCTAGTGTACATATCGAGTGAATTCAAAACACGTTGCATTGAAGTAAAAATTAATCACTGTTCAATTGGAATATTCTACATATTATCTGTTTATAAGTGAAACACACTAAGTCAAAGTTTTCAAGGTATGAGTTTTTTAGCTTTTCTCGACCAGAATTTGTGGTGATCTTTGGACTGGTGAAGTTCAATAACTCACCTTTTCTTTGCATGAAGGTTAGATTTCTTGAATAACACACTTTGTGAGTAAAGCTTATGGAGTAGATTTTCTCCTCCTTCATTGTCAAAACTATATTTTTTGGCTTGCTGTGTTTCACTTGTAAGTCGACAGTTTATTAGTATTGGGAATCGGAATTATGAAATAGTGTATCTTGTAAATACTTTCATTTCATATTGTGAAATAGTATAAATCTTTTTTGGAACTTTTACGTGTAGTTTTATGTCTAATTATTTCAACAGTGAATTTTATGTACTGATACAAATTTTTTCTCCCTACAGTGACTTTTGTAGGTATGAGGACGCAATGAAATTTTCCCACCATGTTGCCAAACTCAATGCAAATATTGTCCATTTATGTTTGCATCGTCATGTAGATGTATCTAAATTAAGTGCTCACAGAACAATGCCTAATCTTGTGTTGATTTTTGATCCCAAAACATATGAAAGCCACCGGTAAGTTAACTTAGGAGTTAAAAATATTCATTTAATCAAACAAATGTTATTTTAACGTTTTCTGAAATCAGGACCTTCCACGTTTGATCCATAGATAACAACTGTTTTCTGAAGATACATGGGAAGACCTGTTTCTTTCATTTTTATTTAATTACCTTTTTTTCTTTAAAATATTTTTATTTTCCATTCTCTTGTTACAATTATCTTAATTTTTCTTCATTTGTGAAGGTTAAGCCAAAGAAATCTTTCAATTTATATAAATAAATTTTGATCATCCTTTTGAATAATGATAAAAAAAAACGGGAAGACCGTGGATGAATAAACAAGTTGAATTTGCTGCTTGTTTTTAAATGCAATATAGCATGTTAACATGTTTTAGAACCTTAAATAACATGAAAGGTGAAACTGATTTGATTTGAGTACATCAAATGACTCATTTCACCGTTTGGACTATACAAAACAAAGGCAGCTTTTTAGTCAAACATTCTAGGAATAACATTAATCTCCCCACAGCCTGACTTGAATGATATGGCTTGCAATCCTGCTTAAAGGGCTTACTCAAATGAGCTTACTCTGATGGTCAGACTAATTTATCGATCTTTTGGGAACAGTAATTCTAGCACTTTGCAGTGTTTGGATAGTGAACATCAATTCAAGAGGGTCACCCTCGCCTTTATGTATGAGGAATTTTCAGTGTAAACAAACCAGACAGAATGCAAAGATTTTACTTACACTACCCTTGCTCTTGCATGATACATATTGGGGTTACCTTAAATGCAACTCATTGCTGTTTTGGCAACATTTGGCATGTAATCTATTTGGCGTTCACCAATCAACTATCATGGAAAAAAATTTCACAGAATGAATCACTTAGGAATTCATTCTTTAATTTTCATTGGCAAAGTGCTGAAATCATGTTCAAAAAGCAAGTCAAGTGACTTCACATTTGGAATACATGTACAGGAAATGCATTCCGGCACAGAAACACTACAGCCGCCTACATTTAGCTTGACAGAAAATGCCTCTCATATATAACTTTTTGTTTTATAGTGTCTCTTGATTGGTGAAAACATCACATCTTTATCCTATCCAAGATATCTTGTATAGTGTAAGATCCAGTGTCTGAAGATTTGTATCTTACCAGACACTGATCTTATTTGGTCTCAGTTTGGATGCAAAGCAAGCTTTAGGCTTTACATTAACAAACTTGAAATTAGTATGTAAAGTAAACTGTTTACTATTTAAAAAATGTTTCAGAGCAATAACGCTGCAAGAGAAAGATCTTTTACAATTGCTGGAAGATTCTATATGTAAAGATTTGGCAGCAGATGAAAGTGATGACGGAATTTTTGCAGATTTGGAATACATAATTTATTTCGAAATCCAGTTAGGCAAAATTCTTGGGTTTTTTTCCTTTCAATTTTTTATAAATACACTTGCCTACTAATTTGTAAATAATAATTAAATCTCCATTTTTCTAAAAATTGTTTTGTTTATTTTGTATAAGGAGACGTTTCAAAAGCTGGTTTAATTTCTATATTATTCCAGTTAACAGAGCTGTCATGTACACAAAATTAGATTAATTGAGGCGTTGACATGGAAAAGCATGCAAGTCACAAAAAAATCGAAAAATAGTTTTTTGGCAGATAAGGTAGTAAGAACCCATGCCAGTGTCATGGTAAAGCCAGTAAGTCGCTAGAAGAAATAGATTAGTTTCTGCAGCTCTTTTAGTCTGTAAAAATACAATTCCTTTTTAACAGGCTCACAAACGTTTTTTGCTTGTCCTTTAAAATTTGGTTTTTGTGACTTACCTGCTTTTCCATGTCAACGCCTCAATTATTGAGATCTACTATTTTATAAGCACTAGTACTATTTTCATAGGAATTGCTTTATACTTTATAAAATGATAAAATCTGTATTTAAACATGCCTTAAAAATTCTAAATCACTATTAAAACTTGATGAAATGATTTCTTACATATTTCAAGAATCTGTTGTGTGGTAATCTCAATAGTTTCTCAGTTTGGATGTGAAAAACGAAATTTAATATGTAAACAAATTTCTTTTTTGGTCAATTTTTCAGAGCAATAACGCAGCAAGAGAAAGAAGAGCTCTTGGAATCGCTGGAAGATTCTATATGTAAAGATCTGCTGCCAGCAGAAGAAAGTGATGATGAAATTGATGCAGATTTTGAATACATAACTACAGATGATGTTCCTAAAGCTGATACCCCAGCATCGGTCAGTATATAACAGGCATTTAAATAAAGAAAAGAAAAATACTTTATTTTATACTTCCAAAGTTCTCATATTTTTAATCAGTGGGACATTTTTTAATAAACCATATATTTTTAGTGAATGTTTTGCTCGAACATAAAGGAGAATTAAAAATCATAAAGAGTTCTCATTCTTATTATTCTCAAGTGTCACCTGTATGAGTTAAATGTGGCTTTCTTTAAATCTTGCTCTTAAATAAAAAATACTGATTTATCAAAAAGCCACTTTCACACCTGAGTCATTTTTATGCTTACTACTATCTTAGTATAAATAACTTTACCTTAAAATATTTTTGGAGGTTCATTCTAGACCATGTACAGAAAACTTACATCAGAAATAACATTTGTGTTTAACTTGTGGACAAAAAAAATGTGTGAATCTTATTGGGACTGGACATGTAAATGAAGGTCATGCATTTTAATATTCCAATATCAACTCATTAATCAGTTGAGACAAGTTGGCAGTCCTGCCATCTATTCAGAAAACAGTTTCTGATTGGTCCATCATAAAACATTGCAGTGATACTTAGCCAAAGCTATCAAGGTGGTTAATGAACAGAGACGTAACTAGAGGGGGGCAGACGGGGCATCTGCCCCGGGCGCTAAATTGGCCGAGTATTTTTTTTACTATAGATATTTACGTATGATAAAAAATGAAGAGGAAAAACTTATTAGTAGACTACAAAAACTATAAAAGGAGCTAAATGCAGAATATGTGAAGAAATAACAGGAAAGCTTAACCTAGATCCTCTTTTTAAACAGGTACAGAGGAGGAAGAAGCGGATGTTTGATGAGAAGGGCGAAGTTGAAAGCTATGAATTCTCAGAAGAAAAAAAGTTCAGATTATTGATTATACAAATAATAGATTGGATTCTGGATGAACTGAGGCAAAGGTTTCAAGTCATTCAAAACATGAATAGTTTATTTGGTGTCCTCAATGGAGCTCGGTTTGAAACAATGAATGGAGAAGAATTGAAGAACCAGGCATTTGAGTTAACTACCACATATAAAGAAGACTTAGACAAGGACTAGCTGGCGATAGAAGTGGAGTTTTAAGTATCATGCCTTGGATTAAGCCCTAATATGAAAATGGCTACACCATCAGGTTTTCTGACGTTAATATACAAGAACGGACTTGAAGACGCGTCCACCAACATAACGACAGTGTTGAGAATTTTCCTCACAATACCAGTCTCAGTCGCCTCAAATGAAAGGAGTTTTAGCAAACTAAAGATCATAAAAAATTACCTCAGAAACTTAACAGGACAACACATGACGACTAACCAACCTGAGCATCATATCAATAGAGCACAAGTTAGCTTCAAAGCTATCTTTTGAGGACATTGTAAAAATGTTTGCAGCCGAAAAAGCCCGTAAAGTTAAGTTTTAATTCAAGCTTTCTGTGTTTAAATTAATTTTTTTCTCATTTTGTCAATAGATTAAGAGGTGTAAAATGTCTAAGTATAATACTCAAGATAACTTGAGTAAAATCTGTTATTATCAATTCTTGTTCCACAGTTTTCCAAAATCCTTGAATGATTTTCGATCGACGTTTCGATAATTCTCTTTTTAAAAGTTCAAAAGCACAAAAGTCGATGGGTGAGACATCTGGAGATTTGGCAGGAATATCAGTAAAGGGTATTTATTGACTTGATACCAGTTTCTTGTTCCATTTTTTCTACGAATTTAATAGTGGATTTAGATGTGTGGTTGCTTGCTTTATCCTGATGCAGTTCTACTGGTTGTTGGCACTTTGGGTAAAGATATAGTATTTATTTTTTGAATGTTGGGGATAAAATAGGGTCTTGATAATATGTGGGAGTTGATTTTTACCATTTCCCCCTCCTTTTTACTTTTAATTTTCCATTATATGCAAAACCGGCAACAATCATAAATCTCTTAGAGAAAGTTCTCACGTTAAAGTTACAAAGTTGAACCACGTTTTAAGATTTTTCTCCTCTTTTATGATAATAAATTGTTTTTTTATTGCAATCATTTAAATGCACCCACACTTCGCCTATTGTCACAACATTTTTCCATCTTTCTCCAGCTAAATGCTTCTCATACAGAATTCTGCAGCGAGTTCTGCTTTCTGCAATATGTCGTGCAGATAGACGATGAACATTGTATTTTTTGGCCTTTTCAAGATTCAAATCACTGTTAATTATTTTATTTACAGTTGAAACTGAACTTTTAATGACTTTGTAATAGTCCTCTGACTTGGCGGGTTCTCTTTTAAAATTAAAGATCTTACCTTATAAATATTCTCCGAAATTCTTTTCTTTTTTGGATACGTATTTGGAAGTATTTTTCCACTTTTACGCGTTTATTCCTTTCTCATTAATATTACTTATCGTACCTTTAGATATAGAAAAACATGACTTTTACAGCATTTTTGAATACTTGAATAAGCATAATTCTCTTCGGAAAGAGCGGAAACATAGCCTTCCATCCATTGCTTATTTAAAAGCGCCATTTTGAATGTAAACAAAACTCTGAGTTAGCAGGCGATAAGTTATACATTAACTCTTTAGCTGCTGCGAAAATAAAATTATTTCGTAGCATACAATTTCTTTTACAGCTCATCAAAATCATTCAAAAAATGTCCGAACAGCCTCTGTATTTATCATAATTAAATATCCTATTCTAAAGCAAGTGTTGATTTTGATGCAGCCCACACATATCCCGATATCATTTGATAAAACCTTTTCATTTCATTTGCAGTGATTATAAGTATGAAAGAATATACCAAACATGCTACTCTTAGATTATTTGTCAATGAAATATCTTAGAATTAATTAGATATTTTATCTTGTACTAAAAATGAAATTGCTGCAAATTAATCTATTTACCTTTGAAATCAAGCATTTACCATCTAAGTTGAATAAAAAAATTTGGACTAGTGGAATTAATGTGTGGTGCGATATCAGGTGTTGTCGGGGAGGGTTTTGGTTTGGTTGGTCAGTGGGGGGCGCGCCAAGGCGAGTTCTTGCCCCGGGTGGAAACTAGCCTAGTTACGTCTCTGTTAATGAAAGTGACCACCTATTGGAACCAGATGACCTATGAGAGGAATTTCCAGTGTAAACAAACCAGACAATCTGAAGACTTTACTTCTGTCCAAATGATTGCAATAAAATGTACTTTATCCCTATTTTGGTGATGTTTGGCATTTATTCTAATTGATGTTGAACGATCAACTATCACAGGGGTGTCAAACTCAATTAAAACACGGGCCATTTAATGCAACTGGTAAGATTCATGCGGGCCACATCACATTTACAAGTTTTCTTATAATTTTGAAGTGAGGATTCAGGAATATGGATAGGATAATTAAAACACATTATATAATTAAGTGAACTTAGGGTAATAATTTATAATATTGCTATATAATTGCTTTTATTTAAACGTTTATTTAATTTAAAGTATTTATAAAACAAATTAATTTTTTTACCGGAAAATTGCCAGCGCTTTCCTCCTACTAGTTTTTCAATATCTGGATTCAAAGACTGAGAACAGACAATCTTCATTATGGCAGATGGATGTTTATCAGTTAATCTTGATCTGTAGGCCGTTTATTTAATTTCATGAACGAAAATAGTTGCTCACACAAGTACGTACTCCCAAAATAGCATAAAATTTGTGCAACAAACTTTTTAATTTCCAGATATTTTTCACCTAAATAAGAATATATTTTGGGAATTCCTATTTCTCCATATTTGTCTTTTAAAACCGAATCATTCTGGAAATCAATTAATTCCAGTTGTATCAAATTGGGAGCATTTTCATCTTCAAAGGAAAAAGGCCTAATAAAAAGATAGACAATTTTTGTAACTCTTTGAAATCATTAAAACCTTTATCGAATTCGTTTTTGATTTCTTCAATTTTACCACATTATTGTGAAAATGAGCAACTTTGATTTTGTGCTTTTCACTACTCACGCATAGGAAAATACGTCAAAACGTTTTTTTGTAGATGATTTTTAAACAAAGTCAGTTTTTATACAAAACTTGCTATTGCATCGTACATATTCGTTATTAATTGATCTTTGCCTTGCAATGTAATATTAAGGTTATTCAGATGACCTGTAATATCTGTTAAAAATGCCAGATCTTTTACCCACAAAGGATCTTTTATAATCGATATATTTTCGTTTTTCTCATCTTTCATTTCAAGAAATACAATTATTTCCTCCAAAAGCAGATAGAAGCTCTTCAGGACTTCGTGGCAGGACAGCAAATGAACTTCTGTGTAATAAGGAAGATCTTCGAATTCAGATTCTAAATCTTTAAGGAACGAATTAAATTGACAATGGTTAATTGCTCTCTTAACATTGTCCGGTTTTCATTTTATTTCAGAGCATCGTGGGCCACAAGTACCTCGGGGGCTGCCAGTTTGACACCCCTGAACTATCACATATCAATTCGAATTTATTCTTTGGAATTTTATTGGCAAAGTGATATCACATTCAGAATATGGACAGGGAACACATCGCTGCAGAAACATATTGCCACCTATACTTAAATACCTCTTGTTGGGTTGGGGAAACTTGTCATGTGTGATTAGCAACTAGGTTGAACGAAATATTTAAATTAAAATCCTTTATTCAATAGTTATCACACTTACATACCAAGCATTTGACTCTACATTCTAAATAACAACCTGCTTTGGAATCATCATTAAGTGTAAATTTTATGTTCTGTAAACTATTTTTCAGATTTAATACTTAATCATAGTGTTTATGAAATTAAATTTGAGTTCTCAAAAGTAATTTTAATTTGTTCTTTGGTATTTTTTGTCTCTTGTTTTTGATTTTACATATTTCCTTATTGCAGACTTCTACCCTTTTTTCATCTGTTGTCTCATCGATTTACCGAGTAGCTATTGGTAGGAGATGAGACTTCTCAGCTGTGATTCATTGAAGATCTGAGAGGAAGAAATTTAAATTGATATCAGTATAGAAACTGTAAATATTTTGGACACTCATTTTTGCTAAGGTGCTCATTTTTACGGAAAATTTTAACCTGCCTTTCATAATAAAAGTATTTTAATCTACATGAGGTCTTGTGTCACTTGTGTATACTCACACCTTTTATCAAAGACAATGTAGTTGTGTGCTTTTTATATGAATTTGAAAATTTTTGCACTTTAGCATTAAATCCATGAAAGAGGAGCTTAATTTTCATCTTAGCAATGATTATAACATTATCTAAAGTGTCTAATAAGAAGTTTTCTACAGTTTTGCCCTATAAAGCTAAATAATAATTCAAAATTATGCAGTTGAATTTAAGTAATCTCAAAGTATTAATATTAATAAATAGCTTCACACACATATGTTAACACTTAAATTTATATATTTTTAAATCTTAATCAAGAATGAATTTAATTTGTACAATTTGTGTTGCTTTTTAAAAATATGCAGTTATGCAATAACAGTGAAATATTTAGTTTTTATTGCGAATATGATAAAATACATGTAAATTGGCACAGATGGTGTAACACAGCCTTTACAGTGATAAATTTTGATTTATAAATAAGAATAAAGTCCATGTTGTCAGAGTTCTAGACAGTTGACTTTGTGCCTTAAAAATAGAACCAAGAAATATATTTTAAAAGATTATTTTAACATAAAACAACTTAAATTCTTTTTACATGAATAAGAAACGATCATAGGCCTCAAATTTAGTTTTAAACTTTAAAAACTGCTGAGAATATGTAAAAGAGCATTTTATGTTGCAGCTAAGAACCAAGCTTTGTGGTATAAATATTCCAAGTGATCATCTGGTGTTAGAATGAACTGGTTAACCAGAGATGGGGACAAAACTTGGATGCCGTTGCACATTGTAAGAGAACTATCTAAAACTGAAATTGTTGGGCCAGGTAACCGAGTTGGTAGAGTTGCGGATTAGCAACCAGAGGGTTCACCCGATCAAACCAAGGGCCGTCGTGGCTAGGTGGGTATGCCCACTGTGCTAGCAAATCTGAGAGTTGTAGGTGGTGCAGGTTCGATTTCTGTTAGATGCATTCCTCCCTCTTCTGTGTCAGTAAAACTTTCATTGTGTTGTTTGTCTTACTTGATATTGAATATGGCCCTTGTGCCATAAAACCCCAAAGACCATCGTGTACTTTTGGACTGCTGCATGTTAAATCTGTCATGGCCTAGAATGTCCATTGGTGTGGAAGTTTAAAGAGTGGAGTGCCAGCTCAGGTGTTGACCTCGTCATTTGACCATAGTCAAGATGAAGAGGTGTCCTTGAATCTTTCCCAATAGCCCATTGTGTTGAACCAGTTCAAAGTAAATTCAACTGTCTACCTTAACTGAAATTGTAGGACCCCTAACAAAACAATTTATATACTGCATTGAATAATAATTCCCCAAGTTGCTTCAAAGATCCTTGTCACACAAATTAGCATTCATAAGAAAACTACATGTGTGATCGCCTTTTTATAGGTAAGTTAAAGTATAATTTAAATTTTCATTTTTAGCTTTTCATGTGATAAATTGCTATGAAACGCAGTACTCTACAAATATCTATTAAATTTAAGTTTTCCTTTACCAAAGAAAGTTTGGGAATTAAAATAAGGAATTGCCTTAATTTAGTAATTATATTTTACACATTTCAACTTCATTAGTGGAACAAAATTGTGCACTTTTCAGACTATTTTCGCCAGTAACTGATTTTCCGTAATGCATCATCAGGTCTACAAAATATAAATGTTCATATCAAAAGTCTAACATGGTATATCGATAGGCTTTTAGAAAGTATAATTAAAAGATATTTGAAATTTATGTGTCCTATAAAGTAACTTAAAACGAATTAGTTTCCTGAAAATTTAAAAGTTTTTTTTTGAAAAAAGAATCTTGTGCACCCCTAACAAAAAATATACACAAGTTTATTACAAATTATGTAGTCTTTCTCAGTAAAATCCTAAATAACGTGGCCATCTCTACATTTATTTTGTTCACTTGATTTGTCTTCGATCCTCCATCCAGTTTGGCAGTTTTTGTTCAAATACTAAATAGTCGCCATTTTTAATTTTGCATCTAACTTATTTATTCTTTATTACCATTTATATCTCATAAAAAGCATTATAAATAATCCACAACAACCTAGAGACATAACTGGATTTCTCATATCAATTGAAAAATTTTGATTTCTTAATTTTATTTGTCTTAAATCTAGATCAGTTAGGAAGATTGGAGACAAAAGCCTGATTCTGCAGCTAAAAGTCTCAAGGAAACCAACCATTACCATTTGTCATCTACATTTATTTATTAGTGTTTGCCATTGAATTTATTATGTGGATTGAATTGAATCTTAAAACTTTAATTTTCAAGTATTTTACTAGGCTTTTCAGTTTTACCCATTTGTTTCCCAGAGATCATGAATCTAAAAGATTTTATAAAATTAATTTTCAACGGATTTGAATTTTTGTAATGTTTTATTGGTATTCTTGGATTCCATTGTGTAAGCAAATAAATTGCCAATGCCAAACTTGCTAGCATTCATATACAGGGCAAATGTAAATCTTTAAAATGGCTCGTATGTCATTGCCACTATTAAAACGACCACTTAAAAATAGTTTTTCTTATTGAAAAAAATCAGAATTCTTTAAATTCTCACAATTTATTGAATTCGCACGGTTAAGTTCAATGTTCTTTAGGTAGTATTTAATTTGAGTTCAATGTATTGCTCGGGCTGTAATTAGTGACTAAAAAAATAAATAACTTTCAATGTCAATACAATACCTGTTTAAAAAAGCGTCCTTCAAAAAATCTTTTCTTTACTCAGCAGTCGGTGGACTCCTAAAAGAAAAATATCTCGTTCATACAACAAATAGATACGGCGATAGAAGTTTCGATTGACACAAAACAAGTCAATTAATTAAAACAAAGTGGGATTGTTAAGTAAGACATGTGGCTGTCTATTGTTCGAAAGGTTAGTGACATCTGCTTCCGTGCGATAAGGGAAACGCCTCAAGTTATGAGAAAAATGTCGGACATTGCCGTGCTACGTACTTTTTAGACTTCCCCTGCGGAATGTGCATTAGTCATTCTACCGTTTAATTATAACCGTTTTGTTTACTATTGCTATAATCAACTGGAGAATGGATTTTTGTCCAGCCATAACGATTTTAGCCTAGATTAAATTACAATATCTTAATTTGAATGCATTTTATTTAGCAGATTGGGGCGAGTTTAATTTAATTTTTTGCTCTAGATATGCGTTTAATACCCCCATAGCAACGATTTCCAACCAGTGTGCCGCAAGAATGACACTGGTATGCCCTACAAATTATGAAACGGTTTAGATTGTGTAAGATTTATTTCATTTCGATGGTTTGGTTCTGTACTTTTGACAAGTGTGTTCACAACTAATTTCGAGTGATATCCGTATAAAAAATTTTTATTAGAGTATCATAAATAAATTTTCCCAGAAGTTTTTTGGAGCAAAACTAGTAGGTAATTACTATTATTTTTTGTAGTGGACCAATCAAAACTATGCCTATTTTGTTAGATCGGTAAAAAGTATGTTTTTAGTGTACTGTAGAATTTTAGTGATCCGTTGTGTGCCAAAGATAAAAAATTTGAGAATCGCTGCTCAACAGCAAAGCTAAGATATTACAAATTTGTCATAAAAGAAAAAATACCCCTCAAATTGTTTTCCTCGATTACGTATTTCTTACAGTAGCAAAGTAAAAAAAATGTTTTCATTTTTTGATAGTATTTATTAAATAGAATTTATTAAATCTGGAGTAGCATTAACTTTATTGTAAAGTGAGATGAGGGAAACCCATAACGGCATCTTATTAATGGAGCACAAAAACTGTGAGCTCCAATTAAGTAACTACTTCGTTCGTGACGAAATATGCCTTTAAGAAATGAAATCAGCCTCTGATTTCGCTTTCATCGTCTCGTGAGCCATCATCATAATTATCTCAATGAGGACTGTTTGAATTGAATGGAATTAACGGCAGTTTTATGCAGGGTGACTGACAATAGATGTCGCAGTTATTTGCAACAATGGATCGTAGAAACGTACTTCCAAGTAGAAAAGGTCAATCAGTTATAAATATTTTATTATTTATTTTACAATAGACTGAATGAACACTGCTGGCCATTGAAAATGAAACACCATCAAGGAAGAGTTCAATTGCTTTGAAATTTGCACGATGCGTAAATCATGGAAGGATATGTAAATGGATAAGTAATACCCCTGTAAGCAGTATAAAAGGGGAGAACAGAGCCAGTTCTGTCATTGGAATTGTGTTTCCTCGCTGTGGTGCATAGAGCGCAGCAAGTTATCACGATTTAAGCTATTTTCAACACGTTTGTTGAAAGACTGGCCAGAAAGAAAGATTGTGCTTGACCATCGTCTGCCGGCATAAATCGTTTCACTCGATAGGCGTGCAACACTGTCTCATAACAATAGAATTCAATGCTGGGTCGTCAGTAAACACCAGCTTGAAGACTGAAACGTTCCCTCAAAGATATAGGCTTTTGGAGCCGACGCCCAAATCCAGTATACTTGATCAATATTCCACACACAGCTATGCGCCTCGCTTGGGCTCGGGAACACCCCCACTGGAAACGAGTGGCTTGATTTGACGAGTCACATTTCCAATTGTTTTGAGCAGATGGAAGGATCCATGCTTGGAGAAAACTCCAAGAAGCCATGGATCCCGCATGTCGACAGGGAATTGTACAAGCTGGTGGTTGCTTTGTCAGGATATGAGGTCTAGCTGGCATTCAATGGGACATCTGGTATGTCTACTAACGTCTGACATGTAAACTCTATGTGTGCATTCTTTCTGACAAGTTACGCTGGTTCACTTTCTGTGTTCTGAAAGGTTTGGCCTCTTCCAACAGGACAATGCGCAGCCACACAAGTCTAGACACGCAAAATTACTGTAAGAGGAATACTCATGATTTTAGGGTCTTGTCTTTCTCATCAAAGTCACCAGATCTCAACGTTATCAAGCACAACTGGGATACCTTGCAATGCGCTGTGGGACACAGAAATAGGAATACAACCTAATAGACCGCTCTGCAGGAAGTATGGTGTTCAACGTTTACATAATACTACCGCAAACTCGTGGAGTCCATGCCCCCATCGTATTTCTGCAGTTCTACGCTCCCGTGGGAGGACTATCAAGTACCACGAGTGCTACCAGTTTTAATGGCACTTCAGTGTATCACTATTAAACTTCCAATTCATGTAAAAAAATAGAATTGCCAACATAACAGATAAATAGTATAGAAATTACTTGAGTTATAGAAATAAATGGGGGTATTTTTTAGTAGATGTGTTTTATATTGTATGAATACCCCCCCCCCCCTTTAGACTTTCGTAAAAAAAAAATGTTTTTAAAGACGAAGATTGAAACGAGTAGATTAAAAAATTGTATCCAAGGAATCCCATGAAAACAGCTCACAATAAAGTTCATTGCAGCTCAGCTTTCGCCTAGCACACTTCCTTTTACTGTTCGAAAACTGTTGTTTCAGACCCAACGCCCTCTGACGTTTTCTGACGATGTTTTCCATACGTATCAACATTGATTGCATTTCCCCAGAATAAAAGACTATTCGAAATGCCATTTCAACCAAATTATCTTTTCTGGAATAAGTATTTTTTCTACATAAATAAACAAAAATTGCTTTCGAAAACTATTTTTATTTAATTTATTTTTCTAAATCGTCTTTTAATGCGTATAATAAAATTTATGTGAAGGAAACTTACTGTATTCCGACTGGTATTTGTGTGCACATGATCAACTCTTTTGTCCTCCTCTCTTGAACAACAAACTTCACCTTCAAGTTAATCTGAAACAAAAATTGCAACATTTTAGGACAATCAGCAAAAAAGCATGACCTGTTCTGTGCGACGCTATATTAATTTCTTTTCGTTGAACCAGGAACTTACATCAACGTGCTTCATGATTCATTAGTAAAATTGATTGCATTTTAAGGTAGGGCATGTGCCTATACATAGTTTAATAAGAAAATTATTAATGAGCTTGACTGGTATTTTTCAACTGATTCGATGTTACTGTCCAGAAGACGTGAATCACGTTAAAACAGGGACATTATTTTTCCTAGATACATCTAGAAATAATAATGCAATTGTCCTAGAAACTCAATTTCCTTGGTTAAGCATTCCGCAATCACATACAGCTACCAAATGCAAATGGTCCAATACAATTAAAGGTTGTCAGACAATATTCGTAATTACCTAAGTATCAATGCTGAGGAATCAGCATTGAGATACCTAACGTTTAAGATGTAAAAATTTTCGTTGTGTGGCTTGTAAGGAGAGTATATTATTAGAGTATTTAAACTATATTATGAAATTGGCTTAGGTCGGTTGGTTGATTTAGGTTTTATGGCGCAGGATCAAATAAAATTTATAAAAACTCGTGATAAAATGTAGGAAACGCATGTGCCCCAAATACGAGTATAAACACGTTAAATCAGTTAATCCGAAAATTCTCAAACTTTTTCCCTTAGCAATTTGACATTGAAAAGCTCATATACACAATGAGTGATCGAATTACAACGGCTATATCACTGTTTGATGACACACGCTAGATAACTGAATCTCGTTACAAAAAGCAAAGGCAAATTTCACCCAGTAATGATGGAGACGTATTCCAATGAAAAAGGACATTTCCAGCAGGACAATGCACTAGCTCAGTGATCGTGCTCATACTACACTTGTAGGGGGTCTGATGCTTGGTGGGAAATTTTCCCTTAACAACCGTAACCTTATCAATCACCAGGTTTTAACCCTCCAAATGGTTTCGGCGAGATATCTCAGCCATCAAGATCTGATCAATTTTGCTAATGACGAGATACTTCGTTATCAAGATATTGCCGATTTTTTTATGATGATGAGATCAAAATCTGGTCAGTTTTCTTCTAATGACGAGATAAATCGTCCATCAAGATCTGCTAATGGCTTTGCAAATGACGAGATACCTCAAAAGACAATCACCAGGAGGAATCATTATATGGGATTAAATTGAAAAGATAATCTAATATCTGGATCCGCTGCTCAAGTATATCTCAGAGTCAGTGCAATGTGTCACATTTGATCAAATATTTATCAACACAATTACTCCTCCAAGTAGTTTCGAAGGGATATCTCATCCATCAAGGTCTGACCAATTTTGCTAATACTTGAAGAGATGTATCTTCAAGATATTATCGATTTTTTTTATGATGACGAGATAAAAAATCTAGTCAGTTTTCTAATGAGATACCTCGTCCATCAAGATATGGTTAGTTTTGTTAATGACTAGATACCTCGTTGAGACAATCACTAAGAAGGTTAATAGACTGTGCCGAGACTAATCCAAGCACTATGAAGAGCAAAAGAAACTATATTGTAGTACATGAGATAGTCGACCATTTTGTTACATCATAGTCATACAATAGTACTAACTATCGAATCCTCGCGTACAAAACGTTTCTTTCATCAAAAGAATCAATCTCTCCCAGATCCCAAAGGTATCGATTTTCCGTTCACTATTAAAATAATCCTTCTCGTTAAACGTGAGATTCAAGTCTAACGTTTGAACTAAAGCTGATTCAATCATATTAAGAAATTACCTTTGGATAGTTGTCGGAGACGGCGAAATCTGAGACGTGCTTCACCTGTCTGTTTGCCATGAACATGCCCACATCCTTCAGAGATTCGTTGTTGTCAGTATAAACGGCATTTTCATATGCATCAGATTTACCACGGTATGGAACCGTGAATTTTTCAAAGACGCCGTAGACTCTGAAGTCTACCTTGCCTGTGTAGTTCTTTAGAGTGTCTGAAAAAAAAGGAGATTCGTAAAAGAGAAATGTCGTAATTTTGTTAACATTTTGTAAAATGTGTTAAAATTTTGTAATTTCGTAAAACTTATTGAAATTAGCAACTTTAAGATCACCAGCAACAACGACAAAAACAGCGTATACATAGTAGAGAATTATTCTTATTTAGCACCCCAATCGCGCCATCTCTATGACCGGAGAGCTCGCGCGTTCCAAGGTTAAAAAAGTAAATAAGCAAAGTTGTATAACCTTGTATATGAAGAGCATTTAAACTGGGCTTGCCAAACATGTTGCTTTCACTTCTAATTAAAAGCGTGTTTTTGTAAAATGAATAAATTCTAGTCTGAAACTTTTTCCATATATAATCATTTTTGTTCTTCTGATGGTGTCACTTGATGTGAACAGCACTTCCTGCTCCTCTTTAGTGACACCACTGGTTGCAATAAAATTTTACATCCCCTATCCAAATTTTGAAACCAAACTTGTATAATTTCCTATCACGAACCCTTAACGGCTCTTCCGGTAGGTAAGTAGTTGAATTAACGTTGCACTGGAGCAACACACCGGGCTATTGGCGATGTTCTGGATCAATCCCGAAGGGAAAGATCCGAGGACAACACCTCTAAATTTTTAACCACGATCAGATGTCGAGGTCAACACCTGAGTTGGCACCCCACTGTCTACACCACACCAACATGGGGACAGTTGAGGCCACGACAGATTTAAAGTGTACCCCCACGTATACGACAGTCTTTAATTAGATCTAGTATAGAACTCGCAACCTTCCGGTTGCTAATCCGCTACTCTTCCACCCGGGTACCACGGCTCAACTGCTCTTCAAACGAAACTAAAATTTCCCAGTACCGACTTTGAGCAACATCGTGTTTAAGATGTTATTCTATAACCTATACTCAATATCCTTCCTTATACTTACCGAAGAAAAAGGTAACCCCATGAGTTTTTCCTTGGTACAGGGGGCAGCGTTCGTCTTCGGGTTTGCAGTCTGTCACTTTCATCCTAACGTTTTTAGCATGAGTCGTTACATTCGGACCTGAAACGAAATATAAAAAATCTTGTAAATAAATTAAATTCTAGATAATTGAACACCAAAGGCATTAGTGTGACAAATCAATGGTTTGACACATAACATCACTACGATTGATACGACTTTACTCTTGATTTACACCTCCTAAGAAAAATGGAGAACATCTTTGGCTTATTAAGTTCTAATATATACTGATGTATTTTTCTTGTAAAACGTATTGAACTTAATTATCCAAGTTGTCTTATTGATCCTGAGTGGGTTTATTTCTCTTTTTGAGGATTTTATGCGAATTAATCAGGTGACTTGCTCCGTGTCTACTAATATTATAGAACTCCCCAAATTTGTCCCTATTCAGTTTTAAATATTGAGTGGTGGTCATATAAAGATATCCAGAATTATGATACGATACCACGATTAGGGTAAACACCAATATTTTGACATAAATCTTAACCCTCCAAGTGGTTTCGACGAGATATTTCGTCCATCAAGATCTGACAAATTTTGCTAATGATGACGAGAACAGAATCTGGTCAGATTTTTTTAATGACGAGATGCTGAGATCTAGATTGTTGACATATCGTCCGTCTGATCTGCTTTGCTAATGACGAGATATCTCATCACGACAACTACCAGGAGGATTAAAATTACTTGATAAAATCATTTTAAATGTAAACCTCTGTATTTTTTATTAGATACATGAATAAAAAAGATCGATTCAATGAACTTAAATATTAGACAGTCAAAAAATTCATTTTTAAAATAAATCAATATGAAATACATAATAGGATGTATATATAAACTTATAGATTTTACAGAGTAAAATTTTGAAAATATACCGTTCCGATTGCTCATTATACATACACATATACTTCAGTTGAAATATGGAAGTATTAAACGGTTTTTCTTAAATTATCAATAATACCGTGTATTAAGTTTCCAAGTGTTCAAATATTGTCTGAACCTACTTCCAATTTTCAAATCCCAAATAAAGCCTTTATATTTAGTACAGGGTGTTTCTAAAACAACTATCTATTTTAGTGGAAAAGTCGAATGATCATTTCCTTTTCTTAGGTTTAGGAATAATTCTGACCACTTAAAAATAGTATCAATAGTTAACGTGCGTCTGTGAGGTTTAAACTACGAAGAGGCGAGACAAGACAGGAAAGTTTTTAGGAAAGGTTTTTAGAAACGTTTACAGGAAAATTCCGAAAATCACCTCCAGCGGTGAGCTGACCACATAACTATAGATTTTTTGTGTGATTATTTTTGTTAAAGCAGGGGTGTATAAAATTAATAGCATTAATCAACTTAAGGAGCGGATTACAGCTGCAGTGGCTAAGATTACGCATATCTTAGAAAAGGTTTTCCGTGCTGTCACTGAAAGCTGGTATTTGTGGGTTGCTATGTAAAGGGGTAGACGTGGAATTATATTAATCTGTTTTCATGTGGTTTATTCATTTGTAACACAAAAAGAGGTGTTAAAATGCTTCTTCACAGAAACTGATAGTTACTTTAGAAACACCCTGTGTTGATCGCGAAATCCTCACTTCCTTATGGAGAAATTTACTTTTAATTCTCAATAAACTATGTTATTAATTACAGAGGTTTCACTTCTCAATTATTGTAGAATAAAATGAAACAATGTGTACCACCAAAGTCCGATAAAATAAAATCGTTCTACTGAAATGCAAGGGTGTGTTGGCTGTTTTCTCCTGGGAGCAGATCGTTGTTTTCTGTAAATAGTTTTACTTTGCATGCACAGTATTTGTGAGGGGAAAACATTGCAACGGCATGAGCTGTTTTTCGCGAATTTCCCTTATCGGCTGACGTCAGTGTGCAAAGGATTTTGGATAAAGGCTGAAGAAATCTTTATCAATCAACGCACACCGATACTTCCTGTGTATATTGAGTGAGTGATATAAAGTGGTTTTATTTATTCCAAAGTAAAAAGAAATGCTGGTTAACACTTGAATGTGAGGAAATGTCCAGAACGTTCAAAAATTATATATAGGTAGAGGAGAGAGGGAATTCGCATGCAGTGGCCAACCGATTTTAGAGAAATAAGCATTATAACGTAGAACAAGCATTTCTGCCAATTTTTTTTCTTCGGGATATTGGAATTAAATTATAATTTGTGATTTTATCATTTTTATGCAGAAAATTTGCACAAATGACATTAAAATTTTATAAATCTTTCTAAATTTAATTATTGTGAAAAATTAGGTTTGATTATGTTCTATTATATGGCAATTTCGAGTTATTGAAGTAACTTTTAAAAACGTGATGTAATTTGAAAAGAGTTTAACTTTCGATGGGATAATGGCATGTATACTGACGTCTTATTGTTCTCTTGTGATGATTAATAAAATCATGAACTAATTCGTGATATATATCAGACACTCCTCTTCAGATGGAGTAATTATTAATGAAATCTCCAAAGAAATATGTCTTCAAAGTACTTGGTCTCCCGGTACCTCAAAAATGAGAAATAAATACAAGAACACAAAACTCAGAAATGCAGTTATCTGCATAATTGTATTCCGTGTGCGTAATAGAATGCAATGTGGCTATATAGAATTATTGATTTTATAATGAAAATGCACAGAGCTAACATCTTACAATTGTTTCTAATTGAGTATCATTCGTTACCTTAAGCCACGTGTGCAATTTCTCTACAGGTTGGATGCTGCCACACAAAAGGATGTTTCCATTTTCTTCATATCAGGCCTTGTATTTGACATTTTTTATATTTTAGGCGTAAAGATTACATTTTTAATTTGATATCAACTTGAAATTTTTTTGTAAATAGTTATTTTAAAATATAAACATTCCCTTAAGTGCCTGTGGATTCACTCCTCTCCCATAATATCTTCATCTACAAACAAAGAGTAGGGCTTATAATTTAATCTATTAATAACAACTAATTTAATCTATTCATAGTTACTTTACTATAATAACTAATTTATATTGAAGTTAATAATTTATAGTGAAGCTAAATATTTTACTTCGAGCCTGCTCTGAAGCGTTGGGTTAATCAAAGTCTGAAAAAATGATCAAACATCCCAATATAAGAGCCCCGATTTGGGTCAAATAAATAATTTTATTAATTACAAGTATTAATTAATAATCATAGATAAAGAAATTAAATTTTAAATAATATAGATAAGCTGTTTTATGTTACTGCGTCGTATTATCCGAGTTTCTGGTTAGTGATACGTTATTCCTATGGGGTTTCGAATTATTTTTAGTTCCCTCTGCAGACCCAGGATAAATCCCCCAACCGGGATTAATATATAGCCTATGTTTTCCGCAAAATTCTAAAGAATGAGAGTACCAAATTTGGTGAGGATTGGTCAAGCGGTGTAGATTTGTATAGAATACAGACAGACGCTAAGTCTTGTTTATATATGTTGATGGGCTGTTTTATGCTACTACGACCGTATTATCCGAGTTGGAATCGGTTCTCATTACCTCGGATAATCGAGATTCAACTGTAGGTTAAAAAGATAACTAAATGAACGAGACATTTTCGTAAATCTTCAATGTGGTGTATTCTATGTCGAGGTAGTAGAGGTGTGAGAATTTATATCTGCTTTGGATATTTATTTCCATCAACGATGTCTGAGGGATGAAATCGATAATAAAACAAAATATATAATAAACTTCAATGACGTAAATGGGTTCTGGGTTATTTCACTGCGCTGCTTTGTTGTTATCGTCGTTTCTTTCCAATGACCACTCACGATAAGAACGGACTAAAGGTTGCCAGGAGTGACGCAATCAAGGATTGATTGACAAGAAACTGTTTTTAAAAATCAAATCGATCGTTATTCAATGTTGGCATAGTGCCGTATTGCAGTTTTATGACGTAATTTTTTTAATATATTTCCAATGGCTAAAGCACAATCATAGTTAAAGAGAAAGTACAATACATAAAGACAACCAACGATAAATGACAGTAATAATATTTTTTTAATCAATATAACACGCATAGAGGAACAACAAAGAAATGACCTAAAGTCATTGCCCTAAAAGTTTTCTTACTTCACGATACCTAGCTATGTCGTAAAATCTTCAACGAAATCAACTCGAATATTTTCCTTGATATTCCATGCGGAACATTGTAGACGAGTTTGTCTATCTATTGACGGATAGGAATGAGGAGTGTAAATAAAGCTTTAAAGGAATGGAGTTTGATTCTAGTCAGGATCTCTGATTTGTTTTCAAATAATTTTTTTAATTCAAGAAAGAAAATATAAAACTCAAGGAGCACACACGCTATGTGACTTGCGATTCTGGTTAACTGGTGGAATTTAACTGTTGCTTAATTCTTTGTGGTAACTCTTAAAGTAAACAGTTCTAGAGCCTAAGAATGCACTGAAATCTAAATCCGATCTGGGAGTTAGAGGTGAAGGTCTAATTCGATATAAATGGACAATAAATATAAATAATATTTTATTGATATTCCATGGCGGAATATTGTAAACAAGTTTGTCTACTAACGGATAGGAATTAAAGAGTGTAAAAAAGCTTTAAAGGGATGGAGCTTTGATTCGAGTCATGATCTCTTTTTCTTTAATTTGAAAGAAAAAAATAGGAAACTCAAGGAACACACGCACACCATGTGACTTACGATGCATCGGGTTATTTGGTGGAATTAAACTGTTTCTTAATTATTCGTGGTAACTTTTAAAATACAATCCTCAATCTAAGAATACACTGAATATACACTGATATAATCTGGGAGTCAGAGGTGAAGGTCTTATACGATATCAATGCAAAATAGCTCCAACAAGTCATTAGTGTGTATTGCCTCATATTTTCCGATTAATTGCAGTAGCACTTTATCTACACTTATCCAGATAAGACATACTGAATGAAATGTGAGATATGAAAAATAAACACGTTTTTTGGAAGACTGTTATCTATTCATACAGCTTATATGAAATCCATATTCATGAGCTTTTAGCTTTTTAATAAAAAGTTTTTTCGTTATTCGCAAATTTGTTACAGTATTCGACATATTTCAGGATCAGGAATAAATTGGCCAGTTTGGCACAAAAATATCAAATCACACTAGTGGGATGACAACTATTGACAAATAACCTTATGATCTGCATGTTGATTCAAATTTCAGACTACTTGAGCAGGGATTTCCCAGTGATATTGGTGGGGTTCCAAGTTTTAATATATGAAAGTTAGGAAGGAGTGAGAGAGAAAAGCATAATTTTAGTTCTGTCAAAGGATATAGAAGGAATTTTCAATGCTTTCTAAACGTTATGTATTGTTTTATACCACTAAAAGTAAAATATAAAAATTAAAAGTATTTTGAGGAGATATCTTTTATATTCGATAAGAGAAATTTTCGATGCAGACAAACAAAACGGAAAGCGAATATTATACTTCCACTACAAAATTGCTCTCTCATGATACATACCGTGATTACCTTAAAATGTAGTTAATTGCCGTTTTGGCGTTTAATCTAACTAGCAACTATCTTTCGGAACATTTCTGCTTGTGATATAGTATATCGATTCGGAATTTAGTCCTAGTATTTTTATTGTGATGAAATTATATTCGAAAAACAAGTGACTTCACGTTCGGAACATATACAGGAAGCACGTTCAACCTCAGACACACTACATTTAGCTTAAGAGGAAAAGCCTCTCATAGAGATATATTCTCAACTTCAAACGGTCTATAAATGCGAGGACATGCGATTTCCATACAGCACGCCTAGAACAAACATTTCTCAAAAAGACACGTCAAATATCTACGAAACCAACAATAACCGTTATTTTACCCTAATTTTTATAATGTTTTTAAAGGCATTTCGTCGCTAGTGTGTCATGAATGTCTCTCTCATGGAAGGGTAGAAAAGAGCAGTAATCCGCTCTGTGGACTCGAAGAGTTCAATGCAATGACGATTCTTTGTCGCGTCAACCTTGTGGACTAATTTTGACCGGAAATTCCTGCCGTCCACAAGGGCGGCGACCCGTGACTGTCGAGGAGACCTGTAGGTGGACTATGCGCAAAGAATGGGAAAAGCAAGCGAGTTCGACCTTCGCGAATTCTCCGATGCTGACGAATACTCATGCAGCGGCGTTTTCATTTTGTCACGTCAACATTATTCGTCAGCATTTGTGAGAACTGCAGAAGTTGATCTTTATCAGCGACGTGTTGTTTCCTCCTTTAAAGAGATATCGAAAATGTACAGTCGTCTCTTTAATTCTGAGTTTTGGGTGACATTTTAAAAATGAGTAGTCATTTTTAGAGTTGCAGTTTGATAACATACATAGAGAAACGGAATTTGCCTTCAATTCCGGAGGGTAAATGTTGAGGAAGAGTCACTCCCAAGAATTTAAACACAAAGGTGACTTAAAAACGTTTTCCGCTTTGCAAGTACCTGAGATTTTGCTCTCCGAAATTGAATTTTGATGACTACTTTCGTGCCATGAGTATCCCATGAATATTCATTAAATATAAGCCTTTTTGAAACCACGTTATTCAAATGCCAACTCGCTAATACCAGCACTATGTTCTAAAATGATAGAGCCACAATGAAAATACCAGAGCTGTTTTAATTTTCCAAAATCATTTCGGGATTGTTTCAAGCCTCGTGGGCTCTACCCTTTTAAACATCCCTGACCTTGAGTACATTTTGATTATACTAAAGCAAATTGAAAACAAAATATGCAGATTAAAAAGGTATCTTTTATTACAATCGCAACGAAAAACCTACAAAGACCGACTGAGTATAAAATTGGTAATGTCGGAAAAATTATTGCTGGGTCATGTTTATTTAAAATTGGACGCATATTGCGTCTTTGGCCGCCCCATTTTTTCTGACAACATGCAAGTTCAAATCGTATTTCCTCTAAAATTTGTTTTTGTACGAGTAAGAATTAAGGCAGGTGAGACAACTAAAGTTAGGCAGTTAATACTTTATCTTCATACTGGCAGCTGCGTGTATTCTAGGGGTCGTTTCTTAGTATGGAAAGATTGTAAGGAGTGATAACGAATTCTAGATAATATTTCCTCACATATATTTTTTTATTGAACAAAAGCAAACTCCCCGTGCACCACAGAAGTACAACACGGGGCTTACAGAAGTAAATTGATTTAACAAAGAAACAGTGGAAAAAAATTTAACTAAAATTACAAGATTTTATGAACTTGACAAATGAGTAGAAAAGCAGATTAGATTTAACAAAAACATTGAGTTTCACTAGATATCCAAAACTCAAGGGCTCCCTTTGGTCCGGCATATTATTTTTTGCGGATATTCAATTTATTAGCCAAGAATAAGACTGCATTTTGAAATAGTGACTGTTTAATAACAGCGATATTTCTTAAGTTTCTGTAAAAGTGTTGTTTTAGAAACGAAACAAAAAACTTTTAGAGTAGGAAGGTCTCTTTTTCTACAGTATAAACGTCAGCTCTATTGCTCTCAATTTCTCAGAATTTGTGGATTTCAAGATGGATTCCTTTTCAAGATGGAATAAAAAGAACGCTTATGAAAAATCATCAATAGTTATTGAAGTAGATTTTAAAATTTTAAGTCCCAAATAAAAGCAAACGCGAAATCTAAAACGATGAGAGTGAATAGAATGAATATTATAACATTTTCGTCTTATTTCTAAGACTACATTAGAACTTTGATTATCCGAGCTCCAATTAACCGAGTGTCCGTCGGTTTACCCCGGATTTGATATAAGCTTTAAATAAAGCTTCGAGCACAAGTGTGTGCACTTTGTCCAAGAAGTGAGAAAGTGTTGCGAAACAGAAGACCATTGAGGACTTTTTCAAGAGAATTTCAAAATTACATAAAGCAAGTCCAGATTTATTGTAAAATTATTACAAATACAAACAGTGACACAAATCCGAGTATAGATTCTTAATCCTAGTTTATGAATCTTTTAATAGGTAGTTGAATTAACGTCTCACTGGAGCAACACAATGGGCTAATTTTTCAATAGAAGTCGTAGCAACATGCAATTCAGTATGTTGGTTGGTTGATAAGATTGGTTTTTATGGTGCAAGGGCCATATTTGTGTGTGGCCATGCTGCGCCAAACACAATGCAGACTACAAGTAATGGACATACATATACAAGGAAAGTTTTGCTGACACACAAAAGAGAAATACACCCAGGGAACAATCGAATCTGCGCCGACTACGACTCGAAGGTTCCTAGCACAGTAAGCATACCTACTGGGTCGCATAAAATTTTTAACATGCGAAATAAACATTATTTTTAATTAAACTAATTTAATGTATGAGGTATAATTAAGGTTTTTAGATAAGTAAGATATGGATATGAAGAAGTGAAAAACAATTCATTTACAAGAATCTGGCCACAAGCTAAGACGGATTCCATGAGGTGGTAGGATTATTTCAACTAAGAAAATATCTGAATCCTTTTTTCGAGAAAATCATCATTCCATCACGTGTGCCCAAAACGCCACACAAAAAATCCATTGGATATATGTAGATTTTAATAGCATACAGGGTGTTCTGTACAAACTTTAAGTGGATGTGGGAAACGCAAAATTAAACTGCATTTATACAGGGATGTATTTCTGCAAAGGGGGCTGAATGGATTAATTGGGATGGACCTGTCTATTGGCTACCACAATCACCGATTTACTGTGCATTGATTTCTTTTTCTGGGGTTACTTCAAAAACATCATTTATGAGATCCCCATTGACTTCGAAGCCGACTTTTTATGTGCTTTACTGTAATCTTTAAAAATCAGTTTTATGAATAAATAAAATCTGAAATAATATTTTTAATGTGTCTTTCCGTGTCTTTAATTTGCCATAAAAATACTTTTAACATTGAATACTTTTAACTTCGAAATAAAATCCTGGATACACTACTTCATTATAATATATTATGAAGATCATTATTTTGGAGCAGAAACTCATTCACTCGAAAAAATTCTGTACAGCTGTTTAAAGACTATTATTAGTTTTTTGGTCAAAAAATAAATATAATCATTTTGATAGAGTTAATATCTTTTAAACAAATTATGGTATGACAAATTAGTTCTCATCGTCATGAAAATAAGCATTTAGTGTCTCCTAAAAAATGTCAGTGGATTAGTTTCTGTTCTAAGTCGACGATATCATTAAACAATAATGTATAATTTTAACCCTGAATTTTTACAATTATATATTTTAATGTATATTCCCTCGATTTCGAAATTGTCAATTTATACTTCCTGGACTTAAATATATTTAATAATAATGCATTATTTAACCTTAGATTTCTACAAAATACAAAGATTTGAATATTATTCCCTTTCTCTAAATCTTTCTATCTATACTTCCTGATCTTAATTCTTCATTGCGCTAAATGTGCATTTTAAACATTGTTAATAATAAGAACGTGAGAGTCGATTTGAAAATAAAAAAATTAGATGCATTTTTCCAAATAAACCTGGGAGCAATGTAAGAAATTTTGTAGAGTTCATTATTGTGTTGTTTACCTACATTTTGCAGTAATTACATTAAAATCTTTTTTAAAATCTATTATCTAAAGTTTTAAATTTATACTGCTAAAAATGATAAGGAAAGTATGTTTAACAAGCTAATCAGTTCAATGTTATCAAGGCTCAAGCAAAATCACTTTTGTATGAATGTTTAGTATTATAATTACAACTTATAAAATGGCGATACGATAGTTTCATATAAGATTTATAAAGAAAAGAAAATATTTTTCTGATCAAACACACACATTAGTTTCGTTAGGTTTTCTCTTATCTTAAGAAATTGGTCAAAAACCCGATATTTTCTTATAAAAAATTAATTCCCAATGTAATTGAGAATACTTCTAAATTCTATACTTACAGTCATAAGTAGTGATGAATTCTGCCGAGGCATACGCCAAAGCCAAGAGAAACACACAGAGTATGCGTTGCATGTTCGTTCTTCAAGTTTTAACAGAAAATCTGAGATAAATTGTGTCTTGCTTCGAGTTCTTGTCGTTTATGGTTTCAGTAGCAAATTCCCAAGTCTTAGATCGAACTTTTATGCGAAGTTCAAAAAGGGTGAAAGGTTATTTATTGCTATGACAAAATAGCGACCAATCCCCGTGTAATTCGGCAAGCTGGACCAATGGGAATCGATTTGAAAAAGTGACGCAGAATGCCACGAACTCCTACGCAGGTTCTTAGATGTTGCCAGTTACGATAAGATACAGATTCAAACCACGATAAATCTCAAGACTACATTTAGTTCGAAGTTCAAAAAGCTTGCAAATTTTTTTGCCATACAAAGATATGTTTATACTATCACATGTAACGTATCATGGCTTCGCTCAATAACACTGGTAGTGTAAACCAGTCGGTATCAAAATAGTTGTGTTGAAATTTCAATAAAGAAAGAGCTTTTGTTTTCATATCCAGCTATCTGTAGCATCGCCAAATCACGTGCAGTTGTGACCTTCTCAGCTTAGTCTAGTGGTGCCTTCACGTGATGTGATGACAAATTTACAACCAAAATTTGAGAACGCATTAAAAAATATCAATCACACGTGTTCATGAGACTTGGAAATAAAGATTTTTTTTAGATAATTTGGCAGAGAAATTTTTTTAAAAATTGGTTCTTTGCCCCTGCGGAAAATATAAGCGCTATACATTAATTCACGTGCACTTTTTATTACATGAGTTTAAAGTATCTGTAAAAAAGTACAGATAACTGTTAGAAATCTAGTTGAAAACATCAAAACACAGATTTAAATTGAATATTTTTTGCAAAACCTACAAAATTTTAAATCTCTTAATGTATTGCGTCAAATTATTTACTCATCAAAAAAATTTTGCACGTATAATTGTAACAAACATATGTGGTGGATTATGTAGATCCTGAGTCGGCTCTTAATTCAACTGGAGATGAAGACTTTCTCTAGTAATTTTCTCTATTTTTCGGTCTTCTATTGACTTGATATAGTTACCCCCGTTTTCTGTTGCACACATGGAGACGAAGATTTGTTAGAAGATTATTGACACTTATTGATTAATTAAGGGCAAAACAGGGATAAACTTTTTTCTTTTTTAGACACCCACATTTATTCTCATCACATTACATATCATGGTTACAGTTTGCACGTACATTATTAAAAATACATTGACTAATATCACAGTTTGCTCGTGCTTATCTCGTTGGCGTGGTGTGGAAGTTTGGAGAGTGGTGTGCCAGATCAGGTGTGACCTGGTCATCTGGCCGTGGTTCAAAATTACGTGGTGTCCTAGGATCTTTCCCTTCGGGTTTGATCCCGGACCGTCGCCAATAGCCCATTGTGTTGCTCCAGTGCGACGTTAATTAAAATATCTACCTACCTTCTGTGCTTAATAAGTATAAGCTCAAGATACGGCAACGCTTACAAGTACACTAGTAGCAGCTGCTCGAGCAAAATGAAAATTATATTCATTGAGAGCTTGCACGCGCTCACAATATGGAATCAATTTTTAAAAGATAAATTTGCATTATTTATTTACGCTTACTAACGACTGATGATGCTGCGAACCAATTTTAAAGGCCTGTAAACAAAATTCCAGTTTGCTTATTCAGTTCCGTCAAATTAATGCGAAAAAACTACGTTATCCTACTCCATTATTAAAATTAAAAACTGCTTATTTAATTATTTATTAAATTAGTAGCTACAGTCGGAGTGAAAAGTGAGTGCACAACCCCTTGTTACAATCAAGTTCATCGAAAAATTGACAAATTAAATTATATTTTTTTTTATATATTTTACAGATGTGTTAACTAATTATATTGAAAAGTAACTACCAAAGAAAATCGAATGCTAGGTTATGCAAAACCTCTGCTTACGTTTTTGTGACGATTGGCTGAAATCTGCGTGTCAAAAGTGATTTTACAGTATAACGTGTTTTTTCTTACTGATTTCATCTAGAAATCGCGTTTCGATCGCTCACTAAATTTGTTTTTTTTGAACATTAGATGAAATAAAACTTCACTGTACTAATTTTATGTCATCAATGGTTATGAAAAGGCTTAAAGAAAGTAGTGAAAAAGTACGTAAACTGATCGTGCGGTTAAAACATGAAGGTACATCGTTGAGAAATCTGAAGAATTCTGAAGAAAAGTCGTTCAAATGCTCACGGTATCATTACAAGACATCTTTCGCTCAAGTGCGCTCACCAATACTGTTGTGACAAAGAAATGGCAGCAGTGAGTCAGTGAAACTACACATGCACGTCATAAACTCTGGATGGTCCAAAAAGACAAATGCGTGAAAGGATAGGCTTATAGAGCACTCGCAACCACGTGGTCTGACCATAGCAACGCCGGAATGACGTCCCTAGCAACCGTTGCCGTAGGACAAGCAATGGCTTCTGTTCCATTAGTAAGCATGGATGTTTCAGTGTGCGAAATCGCTACGATCAAAAAATATCTATCATTAACGGAATGGATCCGTATGATTTGGACAATCCAAACGCCTCTTCGAATCCTGAAGATTTTCCAAAGATCAATTTATGGTGTATTGGACATTATTTAGTTTTCAAAACTTCCCACTACATAAAACTTCCCAATGCATAACAATTTGTTTGTCCTACAGCAGTTAACAGTTAAGAAAAATAACTGATCGTGACGTCACCTGCGAATGCTCTATAGAGCAACAAGCTGAAATTACTCCCACAGATTCTTTATCGACCACCAACGACAAATATCGTCTGCTATACAGCTTCCTGTAGCATTATTTCCAACTCCCCGGCGGGTACAGGACTGCATGCACGTCACCCTATAAGACGTCTGCCTTTGACTACCAAACATCGTCCTCTGGGTCAAGCCCGAGAATCGTGGACAGACATGGTATGGCAGCGTACCATGTTTAGTGATGAATCCCGCTTCTTCCTTGGAACAGATAATTGCCGCATTCACGTGTGGCGAAGACCTGATCCGAGCTACAATTCTGTCTACCCTTGAACACCATATCATAGTGTAATGGTGTTGGGAACCATCACTTACGACAGCCAGTCCCCTCTAGTACAGATACGAGGAAGATTGGCAGCACAGCGATACGTAAAGCAGATCCTACCTGTTGTTTTGGCCTTTCATGTCACTTGTACAAGGGGCTATGTGCCAGCCTGATAACGCTCATCCACATACGACTCGCCTTTCCCAGGAGTGACTCCCCCCCCCCCCGTGGTGTTGAAACCTTTACCCAGACTAGGCAAGAGGCCTCCCATTGATCATATCTGGGTTGTCCTAGGCTGTCATTTGCACCACCCCCGGAATACAATTGATTTGGAGCAACAGTTGTAAAGTGCTTAGCATAAATTGCCCCAGGATAAGGGTTTTGGTGACTCCATGTCTGGCTACTCTCAAGCTGGAATTGCTTCGCTATTCAGTAGAAGAAAACCAATTTTATTGACTTCTCAGACTTGAAATTGCTGTATACGTCAAAGAAATAAATTTTAAAATCACAAAAACCCCAGACCCCTTTCACTTTTGTATTCAATTTGATTCGACACTATTAATTACCCAGAGAGAAATCATTTCTCTACGAGAGCTTTGGTAGCCCAGTTGGAAAAGTAACGGATTGGCAACCGGAGGGTGACTTGTTCGAAACTCGGTCCTCCTCGTGTACACGGGGGCTGGTGTATGCTAAATATGTCGTGGTCTCAAATGTTCTCACGTCGGCGTGGTGTAGAAGTTTGGAGAGTGGGGTGCCAGCTCAGGTGTTGATCGCGTCATCTGACCGTGATTCAAAATCACGTGGTGTTGTCCTCGGATCTTTACCTTGGGAATTGATCCCGGACCGTAGGCAATATCCCCTTGCGTTGCTGCAGTGCGACGTTAATCAACTACCTATCTTTATTGAATTGATTTTACACGTTTGGACTGACACGGACAGAAATACATACCCAATTTTGATTGAGACTCAAAGGGACAGCACTGCAAACTCGTACACCTTCATGGCACACACCTCAACGTGTCGATCGATAAGCATGGGGCCGTTTAACTGAGCAGGGCACGGGATCGATCCCAAGACCCCTCTTAACATACTCCCGAAGACAGTGACTAGTTTGGCTCATTAAACTTATCTAGTAGGAGCAGGAAATATAACTTATCTACTAGTGTCGAACTTTCGGAAAGTAAATTTGACAACGTCTAAATTAGATTTGGATATATATTTACACAAAAGTAATCAACACCTGTTCGGGTTCTATAATTATTAATTGGTTCAATGATTCCATAAGTAATTTATGACATTTTCCACATTTCCTGTTTTCAAGTGGTGAGATTCGAAGATGAAAGGTTAATTTCAGTGGGTTTTTTTCCATCGATTGATTTGACCATCCATATCACTATATTTGTTCAATTTTGCCTTCTCTGAAACAGGCTCTAAGACACTGCTTACTGAGTTTTGTTCTTAAATCCAATAACAATTAGCTTTGAAACCAGCTATTTCATTACTTACTTATCTTGTCTATGGTCTTTCTAATTAAAATATTTGAATTTCTGTTTAAAAGCTTTTTCTTGTCAAATCCCCTGGTATTTTTATACTTTCTTTCTGGAGATTTACCGTCGTGTACGACTGGTGTAAGTTAAATCTGTCGTGGCTTCAAATGTCATCACGTTGGTGTGGTGTGGAAGTTTAGAGAGTTCAGGTGTGGCCTCATCATCTGACCATGGTTCAAAATTACGAGGTGCTGTCCTCGAATCTTTCCCTTCGGACCGACTCCAATAGATCGTTGAGTTTTGCTCCAGTTTGACGTTAATTCAACTACTGACCTGCCTGGAGGTTTACCGATCTTCACTAGCATCGGTCTCTCGGGAATTTCCCAAACAAAATTTAAATAATCAAATTAATGTCAATTCAATATCGTCTTGAAACAAAATACAGGCTATGGCTTTGTTCATCCTTGATTGTTTAACTTTGAATTTATGAGCGTTTCTTTGTTAATAAAAGCATAGACTGGCAGAGACTACACACAAAAAAATATAACATTGTGTAATTTCTGATTTATTACTCGAAAAATGTCTCATCAATGGGAGATAAATCGTTATCCAAAAGTCTGTCACAAACTCGTGCGGTCTCAAAGTCCAAACATCACGTGAAATTTCTTTTGACCTTCCCCGAACTTGAGAGGAAAATGTCTTAAAATACGAATAGGAGCCTAGTGTTTACAATTACTTGATAAATATCAACCATCATTTGTTGCCCAACCGTCATCTGGCTGTGTAAATAGTCCGAAGGCCTATCGATACAATAGGGTAATAGTATTTACTGTTGACCACCAATCCTTTATTCAAGCATGAACCTTGCGCATAAAGATCCGAGACATTTTTTGTCAAGTGCATTGTGCATTTCCATTTTGTCTATTGATGTTTTTATGAAGCTGTAAAAACTTAGTTTTGATTGACAAGTTTGACATCCTTTTCTGTATGTGTATTTCGTTAACAGCCTTCGATAAAAAAAAGTACAGAACGCGTTCAATTCACTTACTGCTTAGGGACATGATTCTTCAAGAGTAGACATCATAGCTTCTTTAAGAATAGAATCAACAAACAAATGGTGTAAAGATATCTACACTTGGACAATTATATATTGTCGACTTAAAAGTGAAACGGACTGTCAAAATTTTCACAAACATGAGGATTTTTTTACTTTTTATAGATAAGAATGCCGCGTTATCTTTAAACAAGACCACCAAGTCATTTATTTCTTGCCATGAAGGTTAGATTTCTTCTTGTTAAACACGTTTAAAAACACTTGAGAAACACATAAATAAATTAATAAATGTACATTATTTATTATAATTTTATAAATAAGTTGCTATTGCAATATATAATCATAATGAAAGTATTCTCTAAATAATTGATAAATTGGGTAAAATACAAAGCGTTGTACATAATTGTAAAAAGGATAAAATTACAATTTCAGCATTGCTTGAACATTAGAATTTCCCCCCTCTCTTTCAATCATGTTTTTGTCTTAGTGTGTTTCATTTGAAATTGACGATAGGATGCCGTTTATATGTTTGTTCAATTTATATTTCATTATGAGCTATAAAATTTAGAGCTATGCTAAAATATTCTTTTGCCAGTAATGTTCGTTTACAAATCGTCTTTCGCAAATGCAAAAAAAATTCTCGAAGAACAACCATATTGAATTTTTTTATACCAGATTATATTTCTTAACCAGATCAATCGATGTAATATAAATCAGATTGAAAACATTTAAAGTCTGGATTTCATAACAGATCCTAATCGTATTTTCACTGCAAAATGTATTGGGAAAAGCATTTATTCCTTTTGCCTTCACACATTTTGCAGCGAAAATACGCATAAATACTAACGCAAATGGGTTATCTTGCTCCTTTCATAATTAAACATAAAAGAAAATGGGTTTACTCTCTTATATTTTATAGCAATTTTAACACAAAATAACTTAAAGAACATTTAATGGACCTAAATATGTTGTACATGTAATGTAACATTTAAAATGAATATGTGGTTTTTCAGTTGTGAAAACTAGAATAGCTGTTGGTCACAAATCAGCAAAATCAAATTCCATAATAACGTTCACATTTTATAAATACTTCTTGATTCACTGCATAACACTAATAAATAGTAAAGTGTACATTATACAATAATGTAATAATTTTATAATCTAAATTTTTTAATAAATTTCAATTTAAAATAAAATAACCATTTAATACAGTGCAACTTGGATAATTCGAAGCTGAAGGGACCACTAAAAAATTCGAATTATCCAAAACTTCGAATTAAAAAAGTTACAGCTTTTAACTTTAATTTCAGGTCCACTGAATGCTTGAAAGGATTATTCTGTCAATAAGTAAATATTTATTCAGAAAGATCATGGTATGAAAGACTTAAACATTATGTATGCAAACAAAATAAGATTTACATTACGTAAGCTACAGTACATATTTCATGTTCTGTAGCTTACGTAACAGGTGGCGGGAAGGGGGTCTCAGCTGTTACGTGTTGAACAGGTGGCGGGAAGGGGATTTCAGCTTTCACGTGTCGAACAGGTGGGGGTATTCCGGCGATGATTTCTTAATGATGAAAGGCCGAAAAGTGGTTATGGTTCGAAAGTTTTTATAAAAAACTTCGAATTAAGGAAGTTGAACTTCGAATTATCCACGATGATTTTTTAACATTGATTTAATGAGAAGTTCAAGGGACAAAGAGAAATATTCGAATTAACGACGATTTCGAATTAGAGACGTTCGTTTTATCCAAGTTGCACTGTACTAAAATAATTATGTTTTATTTCAAGAATATTAAAGAATTTTACCATATATTTTACCATATAGCTAGTATTTTATTTATAGATATTTTAAAAATCAGGACCCAACACTTTCGAGGGGAATAGGGCCCAGGGAGTGCCTTCATCCTCTGGCAACATTGAGTCTCCAATCAGAAAGTTCAATTTTATTCGTTAAAAGCACCACTCTTCTGAGAATCACGAGTTTTCGTGAGGTGAGTTTCTTGGCCGGATCTCGGTTGTCATAAACAAACATAATCATCAAACATAAAAATCGTCTCTTATAGAATCTTTTTAAGTATTCTAATGTGAATTCAGTATAAAAAATTCAGAATCATAAGATTTTTCATGAAAATCGCAGTAAGAACCTAAAAATACCGACAAATAAAGTATGAAAATACTAGGAAATGTATAATTGGACGTTTTTGTAGATTTGAAGGCATGCCAGGGTCATATGTTGGCTGCCTCTACTTTTTCTGACGATATGTTGGGCGTTCAGATACAAGCCCAACATATCATTCAGAAACGTCAGTCTCAGGTATCTGGGTAATGACGACGAGTGTAGTTTCACGTAAAGTCAAAAACCAAATTGATGGTCACTGTAATAGGACATGCCCATATAGATATTTCAAATGAACCCAGCAGGCTTGGCTATAGACTTGCAAACTGACGGTAGAGAAAGGTTCTGCCGAACCCCGAGGTATAAGAGAGATGGCGTATCTACACTGGTATAGATGGCGACATCAAGAGACCTTAAATCGTTGTATAGAATCGTAGCGTAGAATTCGGTGCCGAAAGCGACAGCCGTGATAACTAGTTCGGGGGAACCAACCACTGCAATCGCCACTTGTACTTTTGCGTATGGACGATCATCTCCCAAAGAGCCTTCATGACTTTAAAAATCGATTGACCCAAGGTCAACTGCCTTCTTGTTATAGCCACACTATTTTGCCCTGCTCGAAAGAGGAACGCAGTTACCCACCGGCACCACGGGAGTTTGCGTGAAAAGGCGGCGTGACCGTCTTCATAGTTAGTAACGCCTAATGTTTGTTTCCATGACCAAGGGAAGCGAGTCTTGTTTCGAGATGGACGGGACCCAACAAGTGACTTCTTGGTTACTTTCTCCATATCCGTAGTGGTCTTTACCGACTATACCGAGGCAGAAGAGAATCTCCCCCTCCCCATTTAAGAAGTTGGGAAGTTCCATGGGAATCCAAAAGTCTGGCGAGCTAACGAGGTTACTAAAGTTTTTACCTGATAACAAAATTTAAAATTAGGCAGACATTTGATTTTATGAATTCCCTCTTACTGTCTAACTTGAAGGTTATTAAATAGTTACAGAATATTCTCAACAATATCGTTTATCGACAACGTATTGCTTCAATTTAAAAGGTACGTTTACAACATTAACTTAACGATATTTTCTGTAAATCAGAATTCTATCACTACAAAGGGAAGATATAAGAAATACACTGCTGGCCACCGTAAATGCAACACCCTGAAGGAAGCATGCAAATAATATGAAATTTACAACATGCATTAGTGGAGGTGAGATATGCAAATGATTAGAATTTCAGCGCAGACGCACATCACGCGCGCCTGTGGCGCCACTTCAAAGCGCTATTTAAGGCTTGGAGATTTCGACGATTTCAAGTACGGCAATTGTGTTTTTCTTGTGTTTTTTTCAAAAAAAACGATCAATTATGCCTCGTAGAAAACAGCGATCATCTTTTGATCAAGTATCCGAGTTCGACAGAGGAAGGATAGTGGCCTACCGAGATTGTGGATTATCTTTCAGGGAAATCGGTAGTCGTGTTGGACGAAACCAAACAACTGTAATGCGGATATGTGATCGTTGGATGCAGGAGGGTACGACGGACCGACGTGTTCGATCGCATCCACCTCAGTGCACCACTTCACGTGATGACAGGCATATTGTGCGTATGGCAGTGACGGATCGCTCAGCCACATCACGAACCATAGCACAGCACATTCAGTCTGTACCGCATCATCCAGTGTCTGCGCGTACCATTCGACGCCGTTTACAGCAGAGTGGTCTGTCCGCAAGACGTCCATTGCTTCGTCTACCCTTGACGCAGAACCACAGACGTTTCCGCCGCCAATGGTGCGATGAAAGAAGGATGTGGACGGCAGAATGGAATGAAATTGTCTTTACTGACGAGTCACGCTTCTGTCTGCAACACCACGATGGTCGGATTCGAGTCTGGAGACACCGTGGAGAGAGGATGCTGAACAGCTGCGTTATGCACCGCCACACTGGTCCTGCACCGGGTATTATGGTATGGGGCGGTATTGGATATCACTCTCGCACTCCTCTAGTACGCATTGCCGGTACTTTAAACAGCCAGCGCTACATCTCCGAGGTGTTGGAGCCAGTTGTCCTTCCTTACCTTCAGGGCTTGCCCACAGCCATATTTCAACAGGATAATGCGCGACCACACGTGGCACGCATTGTCCAAGGGTTCTTCGTCAATCGCCAGATTGAATTGCTTCCCTGGCCAGCTCGCTCTCCGGATCTTTCGCCGATAGAAAACATGTGGTCCATGGTTGCTCAACGATTGACCCAGAATACATCCCCAGCTGCCACACCAGATCAAATTTGGCAACGTGTGGAAGCTGCTTGGTCTGCTGTACCCCAAGAACACATCCAAAGTCTCTTTGAATCAATGCCGAGGCGTGTGGCAGCGGTGATCTCCAACAATGGCGGCTACTCTGGCTACTGATTTTGGTAGGAACCACACTTCACAGAAGTCTATAAATTTAATCATTTGATACTTGGTCAACATGTTATCTACAAAATAAATTTTGTTGTGATATCTCTTGTCTTTCTTGGTGTTGCAATTTGGGTGGCCAGCAGTGTAGTTTCACTCTTTTCCATAGTCTATATGATTTTGATTATAAAACTGAAAAGACATAAAAAGCATTGTTTATGGCTCTCAGTAGTGCTAGAAAAAATGCTATACATTTTGAAGAACGTGTTTTCTTATCGCTTTATAAAATTGGCGATTAGGAAATGAAGTTAAAAGATCCACCTAATTTCATGTCATTAAGAAGTTTAACACAGTTTCGATTGGTTAGGACAATTTGTTTTCTACACATCACCATTAAAATGCAAAATGTGACATATTAAGTTTTCTGGAGTTCGGCTAAAATTTTTAAATTTATATAATTATACATGATTAAGAAATAGAACACATATTTTCTTATGAAACGATTGGATAACTCAACGAGAAAGAAAAAGACTCGGGTTCATTTTTGAAATGTGTTTAAAAAAATTCATTTCAGAACTTGAACGATCTTTTGGGAAATAATCCTGGTAAAAAGGCAAATAGTTTACAGAATAATTCTAAATTAAAAATCCAAGATTCCACTTCATGCAAACGATAAATAAGTACATTGCCAAATACTAATAGATAAAATGTAGTTGACAAACGATAATGGAAAATGAATTACAAATATATAAATTCGAAATCAAAACAAATTTGCGTATTTGAATTCAAACCTTTTACCATAAAGTCAAGAATAACGTGCCAAGAATTGACATCAAATAAAATTAATCAACATAGAAGACACCCTGTAAATAGGCTTGCTACATAGGCTTCAAGGGATCTATTTGTGGTGGAACATAGTTGAATCAGAGAAAATAGCCCCTTATTCAGTTCATTAGAAATTTCTTTTTTAATGTTTAAGGTTTAAAATAATTGTTTAATCTATTTATATTGAGGAGCTCACGAGCTTTGAATCAATTATATAAAGTCATAATATTGGGTCGGTGCGAATGAAATGTCCGGAAAATGACCATCACACTTCGATAGCGATAACTGAAAAATACAGTACCTGACCTACTCAAAATAATCTCCCTCTGAATTGACACACTATTGCCATTTGTCTGACAAGGCCATAATCCCGGAACGAAAAGTCTTGTAGATGGGATGCGAAGAAGTCATAACTGCACGGTGAACCTCAGTATTTTGGGGGAACAGTTTGCCAGACAGAAAGCGATCCAGGTGACGAAACAGATGAAAATCTGTAGGTGACAAGTCAGGGGAATAGGGGGATGAGGCATCCTTCATAGTCCAATTCACGTAGTGTCAGCATCGTCCGTTGTGCGACATGAGGACGGGCGTTATCTTGCAAGAGGAGAACGCCATGCCTGTTTACCAAAGCCGGTTGTTTCACCATCAATTTCCGGTCGTAATTCATCACAATATCGTTCTGAAGTGATGATTTGGCCACTTGGCAGGAAACTGCGATCGATTATTCTAGCTGTAGATCACCATACAAGAAGCATAACCTTCTTGGGATTGCGTCCAGGTGGCTGTGCTTTGTTCAACCATTGTGCATATCGTTTCCGATTGTCATAAAGGACCCATTTCTCGTTGCAGGTAACGATTCGCTGCAGTAGAGGTTCTCTTTCATTCCTGGAAAGGAGCGATGCAGACTTCCAAACGTCTCATCTTGTTGGAAATTGTCAATTCATGAGGCACCCAAGAATCCATCTTTTTGATCTTACCCACTGCAGCCAGACTGCGAACAATTGTAGTTTGGTGGACACCTATCTCGGCCGCTATCTCACGACATGTTTTCCGCGGTTCAGCTTCAACTACACTTAGCAGAACATCGCCAGAAGCTGCAACTTCTCTGTGACTACATGGTTCGTTTTTCAAGTCCATATCTCCACATCGAAACTTCGCAAACCATCGCCTAGTTGTCGTAGTTTATATACCCGATTAAGTACTTTCCCTTTTGAAAGCCACCTCACTTCGGTGTGCAAAAGCAGGCGTCTGTGTCAGAATCCATATCGATACTAAACTGCTCGAATAAATGTGCCTTTACTGGTCTTGTTTTTATAAAATTTACCATCTCAACAGCTTGATTTAAAATTTGTCTTAAAAATTGTCCCAATGTTTTTGCCATCAAGGCTTCTCTATGAAGAAAGCAGTGAGTTATGACTACATTTTCATTTTCCTTTTTACTAAGGATGTAAGACCTTTAAAGCAGCCTACCATTGATGGAGCTCCATCCGTACAAATACCGACCCTCGCCTTTAATATGAGCTTTTATATTTTGTGCTATCAGTTCAGAAACCTCGTAAGAAGCAATTTGAGCTTTTTCAGAAACCATCATTACACTTTTGAAAGAGTGTGCAGCTCTTGTCTGCTGTTCCAACAATCTTTTAAAATAACTTATAGTTTTGTCTTGTAAATGAGAGTGCTTGGTTTTAAAATGCTTGCTCAGTTTACTAGGAACCAATGATTCATTTGACATTTTAAATCCACATACTAAACATAGCGGCAAACAACACTTCCACTTGCACAACCTATTACCACTAACGCGGCTGCTACACTGCAGCGGAGTGCAGCCGCTAAGCGCCAGCTCGAGAAGCTGCGCCTGCGCATGCATCAGTACAAACCCACTTGAACAAGCTTACATGTATGAAACCTTTTGCTACTGTTCTTTGCTGCACTGCATATTTCCCCCGCTCTTAACAGAATAATGATCTGCCATAAGGAACATTTTAATGCTGAAATAAAGACATAATTATAATGTACTGTATTTAACTACACTGCTGGCCACCGTAAATGCAACACCCTGAAGGAAGCATGCAAATAATATGAAATTTACAACATGCATTAGCGGAGGTGAGATATGCAAATGATTAGAATTTCAGCGCAGACGCACATCACGCGCGCCTGTGGCGCCACTTCAAAGCGCTATTTAAGGCTTGGAGATTTCGACGATTTCAAGTACGGCAATTGTGTTTTTCTTGTGGTTTTTTCAAAAAAACGATCAATTATGCCTCGTAGAAAACAGCGATCATCTTTTGATCAAGTATCCGAGTTCGACAGAGGAAGGATAGTGGCCTACCGAGATTGTGGATTATCTTTCAGGGAAATCGGTAGTCGTGTTGGACGAAACCAAACAACTGTAATGCGGATATGTGATCGGTGGATGCAGGTGGGTACGACGGACCGACGTGTTCGATCGCATCCACCTCAGTGCACCACTTCACGTGATGACAGGCATATTGTGCGTATGGCAGTGACGGATCGCTCAGCCACATCACGAACCATAGCACAGCACATTCAGTCTGTACCGCATCATCCAGTGTCTGCGCGTACCATTCGACGCCGTTTACAGCAGAGTGGTCTGTCCGCAAGACGTCCATTGCTTCGTCTACCCTTGACGCAGAACCACAGACGTTTCCGCCGCCAATGGTGCGATGAAAGAAGGATGTGGACGGCAGAATGGAATGAAATTGTCTTTACTGACGAGTCACGCTTCTGTCTGCAACACCGCGATGGTCGGATTCGAGTCTGGAGACACCGTGGAGAGAGGATGCTGAACAGCTGCGTTATGCACCGCCACACTGGTCCTGCACCGGGTATTATGGTATGGGGTGGTATTGGATATCACTCTCGCACTCCTCTAGTACGCATTGCCGGTACTTTAAACAGCCAGCGCTACATCTCCGAGGTGTTGGAGCCAGTTGTCCTTCCTTACCTTCAGGGCTTGCCCACAGCCATATTTCAACAGGATAATGCGCGACCACACGTGGCACGCATTGTCCAAGGGTTCTTCGTCAATCGCCAGATTGAATTGCTTCCCTGGCCAGCTCGCTCTCCGGATCTTTCGCCGATAGAAAACATGTGGTCCATGGTTGCTCAACGATTGACCCAGAATACATCCCCAGCTGCCACACCAGATCAACTTTGGCAACGTGTGGACGCTGCTTGGTCTGCTGTACCCCAAGAACACATCCAAAGTCTCTTTGAATCAATGCCGAGGCGTGTGGCAGCGGTGATCTCCAACAATGGCGGCTACTCTGGCTACTGATTTTGGCAGGAACCACACTTCACAGAAGTCTATAAATTTAATCATTTGATACTTGGTCAACATGTTATCTACAAAATAAATTTTGTTGTGATATCTCTTGTCTTTCTTGGTGTTGCAATTTAGGTGGCCAGCAGTGTATATAACTAAAAGTCATTTTAATAATAACCCCACACATATCTATCTGGGATTTCATAGGGCGCACCTAGGCATGTCACCGGGCACACTGGTGAGCCTGGGCACATCCTTTGAGAACCACTGATCTAAACCATAAGAAATAACAGAGTGATGTTTTCATCGCTCCGATATTTCATATAAGATATGAAATGAATGCATTGAATTAATCAAAAAATGCTAAAGATAAGTAAAGCAAGTTTACGAATTGGACTTCGATCGGCTGGTTGAAAGAAAATTTTAGGCAAGTCACAAATAAAATTAAAATAAATTTTACAAAAATATTAAACAAATTAGTGACAAATAAAATTAAAATAAATTTTAAAAAAATAATAAACAAATTAGTGACAAATAAAATTAAAATAAATTTTACAAAAATATTAAACAAATTAATGATAAAATATAGTGTACTGTAAATTGCAAAATAAATTATTGATGTCAAACTATTATTTTTAAACATAAATTCTCCCTACAGAAATGTTCTTGCATTATGTCAAACATGTTCTTGTCAAAAATGTTCTTGCATTATGTAAGGAACTTTTTGGTGCAGATGCAGCAGAGCACCACCACTTGCACGTTTTACTTTAAACAAGCAGGAAGATCGATCTTCGTTCGGTAAAGGAGGGGGTTGAGCAGGTAAAGTTGTACAATAAAAAATGTTATAATTTGGCGTTATAGATAGTCAAAATTATCAAGATTAATAATGTAAGACTTATCAGAGACAAATTAAGAATCAACATCAAACAAAGATGAACGATCAGTTTCTCATTTGCATTGTAGCAAGAACTTTTGAATAGAAGTTTTGTTCTTTTCCATACAAAATAAACAAAACAAAATTATTAATTATTGATAAATCATAGAACCAATACTTCCCTAATATATAACGCTAAAGATGGGGTTCTTCGGTTAATATTTTGTAGTTATTCGGCTGCGGTATTAAAATCCTCCGTGTTGACAGGGTAATAGACAATATTTTCTTCATAGTCCAGCTCCGTAGACCAGTGCTTCCCAACAGATGTGCCTCGGCACACTGGTGTGCCGCGAAAAATTTAACCGCAAAGTCCTGGTTATGGGGCGGTACCGGAGGGCCATCCATCGGCGAAATAGCTATGAACATTCTTTTACCATTTTCTTCAACATACATGTGTCAACAAAGTTTCTCTTCTATGCTCACTATCAAGAATTTAAAGCGGTCATCATTGAAAAGTCTTGATCATGAATTGCGTGTAGCTCTTTCGACCCTAGACCCACATATAAAAAGTTCTGTTCACAGAAACAAGCCAAGTATCTCGCTAAAATAAGAAAGTAATATATGTATTAACTGTGGCAAAAAGAATATTGTAGATTTTTATATTAATACTTAAAATGTTTATTTTTTTATTAAATTATTATTAGCATATTTATACATAGTCAGTAATTCTTTTATATATAATTAATTTTACTTTTGTATTTTCACATCATAATTTTATAAAATAAGTATTCTAAAAATTTAATCACAGTTTCACACGATCAAATCTGATAAATTTAGTTCGTAGATGCTATATAAAAAGTATGTCAAATATCAATCACTGAGGGCGTATGGATTAGGTATTTTCATTCCATTTGTTTAATTTATTTCGTGCTTATGACTGTACAAGCAGACTTATCTGAAACGAATATCTAAATGGAATGTTTTTGTATTATAATGCAAAAATTTTTGAAAGAAAGATCTTATTAATTGAATCCCTAGTATGAAATAGAAGAAATTAATCATGTTAATAGAAAAATGTTCCTTCATAGTGTGTCGTGAAATTATATATGCTTGTGAGGTGTGCCGTGATATGCAAAATGTTGGGAAGCATTGCCGTAGACGTTACATTCGGGTTAATATCCATGGTGTTCAACACTTCTTTCATTCAACATTACGAGTGTGAGGTGGATACTCTGGTGATAACAGGACTTTCAAAATGATTCGCCTCCTAACTGGTAAAGGTAACGTATTGTATTATATGCATGATGGGGACTGAGGTTTACGCCAACGAATTCGAAGGTTTGCTCCTGGGCTTAGTACAAGGTCAAAACGAACACTGGTCTTCTAGGAAATTGATGTTGTTGCATTGAACACATGCAGGTTTACTTGAGTTGAACGTAATTCGTGAAATGTGTACTTCTGGGCCAGATTGTTCTTCATTGATAATCTTCGCCTTGACGATGCTGTTGCAAAGCTTGGTCACTATCAGCCTAGTTCCATTGCAGAATTCTGAGACATCAAAATTGGGCAACAACATTATGATTGTGTTCAGCTGCTCAATGATCTCGGCATTGATCTTAATGACGCCTTGGTTCAGTGGCGCGAATATAGCTTGGTCCTTCATCTCTTCATAGTTTTCATTGGCGAGACAATTTCCGAAGACTTCTTAGATGAGATGGCCATTAGAAAGGATGTCCTTCGGCAATTCCATGTCATTCATTGGTTGTTCTCCTTCCCAAGCTTCATAAGATGCGTTTCGAATTCTTTTTGTTCTGGGTCGACACGCATATTCTTCAGCGAAAAAGAATCGAAGTTCCTGCAGAGATCGTTTCTTTTGATTGATAGGTCTAGTAGTTCCCTTTCTTTTGGATCAAGGCTGAACGAGTAGACACCCACGAAAATCTCTCAAGACTACAATCACCTCCAAATGGCAAATTAGGATTTCCCCGATGATGCACTATAGATTATCCATGTTATGCAGTCCTTATTTTAGCAGCATAGGTGCTTCATCTATTAGAAAAAATCAACTTTGGCACGTTCGGCGCATTTGGCTGATCCATGTTTGATATTTGAAATTGTGATGTCAGCTGCACCTTGAGTCCAAGGGTCTTGTCGGAAGTTCACTCATCAAGCAGATTCGATGCAATTCCGGTGAAGGCCATGCACTTGACGTAGTGAATTAGGCCACGAAGAATGTTATGCAGGGTCTTGTATTGCAGGTCTTGTCGGTGCCACCTGGCCATCACTGAAGAAACATCTCAGTCCAGAGTTCACATCTTCAACTGTACGTAGAATGGCATCAACAACATCGATTTGCTTTCCTTTAAGAAGCCGATACGTGTTCTTTAAGAGCTGTTCACTCATCGGCGCTAAGGAGTTCTTGGATAAGTTCATTATCAATGTCGTTCATACCAAATTGTCGCACCCAGTAGCTGAAATTTTTGCTTCTGCTGCTTAAGAGTTCAACATGTGGGCGAAGATTCGATAAGCCATTTGATCACTTCTTCGACATAACAGCCAGTTCGTCCTGCTTCTCAGATAAAATCTTCGGTCAAGTCTTCCTTCTTCATTTCTCATTAGCGTTTTAGATGTTCGCGAGATCTAAAAATCAGAAAGCATGTGAACATGTTCTCATTGTTGTCATCTTCGTCATGGCCAATTCTCCCAAGCCTGCTATTAATTGAGGCGTTGCAGATTCTTACTTATGGCGTCGTCTTACATTGGGCGGAAATTTCTTTTCTCCCATATCTTGGTTTGTCAGAACTCAACGCCCTAGCTCCCTTCTATTCGGACCCCGCCGACCCCACTCCACCTCTTTTCACGTGGCTTGGATGATCTTTGTTTGATTTCGCCCGAGTGCAAAAATAATTAAATGCTTTTTTCTCGAAATCAGCATTTGTTGAGTTGGCCCTTCGTATCCGTAACGTCTCAATTGTTGATCATCGTAGGCGAGTCCTCGAGCCATGCAAGCTTGGTTGAATGTGGCATATCGGAGGCTGTCAACCATTAGATCTTCGAAGCTTGTTTAATCCTTCACTTAGTACAGCAGCAGTCATAGGTAGTGCAGTTTGATGTTGTGGATTCGTGCAATGACGCGTAGCTGACGAGTCCTCCACGTCCATTCACTTGATTTTCCGACCAATTCGAATTGTTCTGGCATCTACCAATAAAAGTAGTAAATAATATATTGCGTGTTTCCATTTAAGTGATGATTTTCTTTTCGTTTCAGAGCACGCTTGTATCGGAAGTAGGCTTTTAATGTTGAATCTTTCTGTCCGATGTCTGCCAGCTCGATGTTCCTGGTTCCGTCCATTCGCCAGGTTGGTTCCGCCCATTCGCCAGAAGTTGGTTTCATCCACTCGCCGAAAGTTGATTCCGTCTATTCGCCAGAAGTTGGTTTCATACCTTTCCGTAGTGACTGGTAGAGAGTAACATAAAACAACGACCGGTCTGCCTCTTCTAGCTACAAATCTTCTAAAAGCCAAAAGAAAGCTATCTGTACTCAAAGATAACACTAATTCGATGTGTACTGCTCTAATCACCGCACAAGTGAAAAGGACGAACCAGGCCTTCTCTCCCGTTCGTAAGTACAACGGACCTCCCAAGTCAATGCCTATTATCTGGAAGACAGCAGCATCTTTGATTCGGTTCCCAGGTAATGGTGCTGGTATAACTTCAGTGTCCTTGAAGCATCGAATCTTCTGCAATTTCTACATTCTCTTAGAGCTTGTCGAATTGTTCGTCAGCACTGCAAAATCCAATATCTTTCTCTTAACCGTGACATCAGAGTATGCACTCCAGCGTGGCTCATACTTCTGTGTTCTTCTAAAATAAGCAGATTAACGGCAGGATGTTTACTAGGCAACAATATTGGATTTTTGAAAGTATTGGTATCTTCTATTTGTACAAGACGAGTTGTAGTACGGATTAAACCATCTGCATCTAATTTTGGTTCCAAAAATTTCAGAGCATCATTCTTAATCGTTCCAAATGCTTCACGTTGTATTAGCTTCAGTAGCGTTGTTTCAGCCGTTTCTAATTCCACAACAGTAAAGGCAGGTTTACGGTCTAACGAAGTCTTTTTTGAATTATCTGCAAAGTGTTCCATCCAAGCGATGGTTCTAACTATTTTCAAGTATGATGAAAATCTGTAACAATACCAAGGTATTTCCTTTTCGATGCTGATTGCTCCTGTCTTTTTCCTTTCCTGAGAAATTTCATCATTCTTAATTGCGACCTCGGAACGAGGCCAATTTTCTTCGTTAAGTTTTAACCAAGATGGTCCCTTTCACCATCTAGATTCAATTAATCTCTTCGCTGTACAACCTCTAGATGGTAGATCGGCAGGATTTTCTTGGCCAGGAATGTCTCCAGTTTTCCCGTTTCATTAGCTTTCTAATTTCATCAACTCTGTTTTTAACGAATACAGCCAACTGCTCATCATGCTTGATCCAGTACAATGCGGTAGAGGAATCAGTCCAGTAAAACTCCTCAAACTCATAATCTTTCAAGCTCCCTTTTACAAAGGGCCGCGGTGGCCCGGTTGGAAGAGTAACGGACTTGCAACCGAAGGGTTGCGAGTTCGAATCCAGCCAAACACCGTCGTGTACAAAGGGGGCTGGTGCACGTTAAATCTGTCGTGGCCTCAAATGTCCTCACGTTGGCGTGGTGTGGAAGTTTGGAGAGTGGGGTGCCAGCTCAGGTGTTGCCTCGTCATCTGACCGTGGTTCAAAATTACGTGGTGTTGTCCTCGGATCTTTCCCTTTGGGATTGATCCCGGACCGTCACCAATAGCCCATTGTGTAGCTCTAGTGTGACGTTAATGGAAATACCCCCCCCTTTTACAAAATCTGTCAAATGAGCACCAATGCAACATGCCATAAGCTCTAACCGGGGTATGGTAATTTTCTTCAATTTATTTATTTATGACCCACGCCCTACCCGGCTCACCACAAGGTTTCGAGCCCAGGCAAGGGAAGGGCGGGGAAAGGTTGTTAAATTGAGACAAAACAATACAAAGTTTAACATAGTGCAGGCGACAAGTGCGGCACGATTGAACATCATTAAAACAACGACAAAAGAATAAACACAAACAACAAATACATAAAACCACATCAATAAAAGCACCAAGGTAAGCTGCAAATACAGTCCACTGAAGATAAGAAATCGACTCCAACAAGGCCCCCACAATTGCAGGAGCAAATGTTCGTGGTGGAGTGCAGCAGTTCTCGGTGAATAAGATGGGACGTGGCGTAAAACATGAAAACAAATAAAATGCAAGTTACAAAAGAAAATATTACAATTAAAGTATAGAATGGACAAACAACGTCAACAAAAAGTGACAAGAATCAAACTCAAGGATAAGAACAGTAAATACAATAAATACGTAAAAATAACAATAAATACATAACAGAACAAAAGGAAGAAAAGGGTCGACCAACCCGGACCCACAAAGAGATGAAATAGTAAGCCAATAGTTTAAGAGGGGAAATAAATAATCAAATATCAAACATAAAATTACGAGAAGGAGGGAAGGCGGTCCACCACCTCCCCAGCAGCCAGCACACACATCTTGACCTTATAGAGGCTTAGAGGGTTGGAAATAACAGAATTCAACCATAAGGCTCGGTTTGAATCAGAAGGTTTAACTAGATGATAGGAGGCCGTGTGACGGCAGCTGAAGAGGTAGTGGTCAGCACTTCCCAGTTCACCGCACAGACACAAGTCTGAAGTTTTAATCTTAAACCGATTCAAGTATTCCGGAAACGGGCCATGATCTGTAAGGAACCAAAAAAGAAATCGATTTGCGGAGAGGAGACCAGGGCCAATAACTGAATCGAAAGATTTCAGTCGCAAACCTCTAGGGGCGTCACGATGTTCAGTTTCCCATGATGTTGATACATATTTTTTAATTAGTCTTAATAAATAGGAACGAGGGGCTGGAACCCCCAGTTCCTCTCCGCAACAAGAGGCAAGCTTAGCAAAATGGTCGGCCGTCTCATTCCCGGACAGTCCGACATGTGCCCTGACCCAAGACAGGCTAAAGAGATGTGTAAGTGGAGCTATTTTTTGTTTAAATAAAGGGATTTATTAGAATTGGATCTCAAGGCCTGTATCGAACTAAGACTGTCGCTGTAAATGTTAATTATTTTTTGATGGTCCCAGGCCCAGACCACGGCCTTATAAATAGCCGTGAGCTCGGCCTGGAACACACTATTATACGGAGAAAGTTTATACAGAAAACATGCTTCAAATTATTTTGGTCAAATATGCACAAGGACGCCCCGACACACCCATCAATGCCGGAGCCGTCCGTGTACACGTCGTAGTCAGATTTTTGCATTTTATCGGGAAAGTTTAAATTGGTGAATAAATAAGGCAGTGTTTTAATAGGAATTTCACTATCAAGATTAAGCAGCGACAGACCGTCGATAATTGGATCAGGGAGCCGCCGTTTCCAGATTTTAAATTTTAAGTAAAGTGATGAGATGGTCACATGGAGCGGAGGCACACCGGTAATAATATTTAGGGAGTCTGTAGGGGTGGTTCGATAGGCTCCTGAAATACGAATTAGAAAAGGACGCTGAATTGAAGATAATTTAATTTTCTGTGCCTTTGTCAGAGAACCACCCCAGACACCGGCCCCATAAATTTTCTTCAATGGAGCTATTCTACTTTTTGCCATAAGCAGCTAGACTGATATATTCTCACCTATTTCACAGTGAAAAAACACAGCTGATGCATAGGCCATGGAAGATGCATCACAGAAAGTGTGCAAGGAGATCTTCAATTTGGTAGTACGATGAACACATCTAGATATTTCTACTTCAGCTAGAAACTTCTGGTCATCAAGCGATTTCAAAAATGTCTTTGAAACTTCTTCAGGGATTTCTGCATCCCAACTAAGTTTGGATTCCCAACTCTTTTGCAACAAGATTTTGGGACACAAAGATACAGGACAAACTATACCCAGAGGATCAAATATTTGCTGCACAATGGAAAGTATAATTCTCCTACTAATTGGTCATTCAGGTTTTTGGATACGAGGTGTGTCACAAAACAGAACATCATCTTCCTTGTCCCACAAAAGTCCTAACACAAGAGTCGGATCACATTTTAGACAATGATTCAGGTTTGAATGCTCCCATCCCCGCAAATCAAATTTTGCTTCTGCCATCAACTGGGTTGACAACTGAATGAAATTTTTCAATTCTGTTTCTGAATCCACAGATGCTACGCAGTTGTCGACATAAAAGGCACCTTTTAGTTTTTCTGTGACCTCAGAGCATACAGTCGATGAATATTGAGTCAAATGATGTTTTATCACCACTCCAAGAAGACAGGGACTGCAATTCAAACCAAAAACTACTCTACAGTGTTGAAATGCCTTCACAGTATTCATACCCTCATCTTCCTACCAGAGAAACTTGAGAAAATGTCGGTCAACATCCACAGATATTTGTAGGAAGGCTTTCTTAATGTCAGAAATGACGCCAATCTTCTCACGAAATTTCAGAATAATTGATGGAATCAACTCTAAAATGTTTGGGCCTTTTTCTAAACAGTCATTCAAAGACAATTTCCCTTTCTGCTTAGAAGACGCATCAAAGACTGGACGTACTGGAGTTGTGGATTGAAGCTTGAACACTCCTCTATGAGGCAAAAAATATCCTCCATCCAAAGAAGTCTCGACAATTATTCCATCGTCTTGCCAGTCTTTAAAAACCTTGTCGTAATCCAGGGATTTTCCTTCCTTTTGAAGTAGTGGAATATAATTGTTTCTCAGCAATTTCTCGGTTTTTCGGTAACCCTTCTGGATCACATACATCCACGGGAGTCGTACAGAGTAACGTCCTTCTGCGTTTATACGGACTGTATCTTTAAAATACTCTTCAACTGCAGCTTCAATTTCTCCTCTGGACTGAGTTTTGCAAGGGTCTGTGATACCAATGCTTTCAAGCTTCCATAAATCCGTTATATCATTACTCTGTATCAAAAGTGAGATCAAGTCCGAACCGTAAGAGTCCTGTTCTGAATTACCCGATGACTTCCCCATTATCATCCAACCAAGATGAGTCAGCACTGCAAATAATCCCCACTCAAACTGACGTATTTCTCCGGTGTACAGCAAACCAGCAAAGTCGGAGCCTGAGTATCTCAATTGGTGGTTGACCATGTCCGACATCTGCCAACTGAATACCCATTTTTTGGGCAACCTCTGAACACTTTTTATTGTTAAGCCTAGGTATAGAACCACAAATAACCGGTTGGTCCAACGCTTGGATTTCAACTGAATTATTACCATGGAGGCTTTTTAGAACTACATTATAGCACGCATGCTCTTTTCTTTCAACATGCCCCCCCCCCAAAAAAAAACTACTTGGGTTAACTGTTCTTTAGAAACTAGTACATATTTCATCTCTTTAGCTGTGTTACTTAATATATAAGAACGTTGTGAGCCCGTATCTATTAACGCTCTTAGTCTTTTCCTTTCCTCAAAAGGACAATCTAACAAGTAATGTTTGCAAAAACACTTCAGCATAGCTCTGATTGGATAAAGTGGTGTCCACTCTCTTTTATTTCAATCTGAATTTTTCTTACCTAATTCGGGAAATATAATTACCCAATGTTTCTTTCCACAAACTGCGCATCTTACATTGGATTTACAATTCAGCGATCGGTGCCCAACCTTTAGACAGGAAAAACAACACTTATTCTTCTTTAAACTAGTTGTTTTCTCTTCTAAGGGTAGCTTCTGTCCCCTGAAACAGTCTCTGGAGTCGTGAGTCTTCCCACAAAATTGACATACAGGAATCGACCGGTTTTTTTCACTTACAATCAAATCATTCGCTGTTGGGGTAGAATTTTCTGACTCTTTTAATGTCTGTACTCTCGTGCAATTTTCTTTTGAGTTTAAATCCTGTTTTAACCATACAAATTCTTTCTTCTTCCACTTCATTTCTTAAAAATAACAATAGCTGTTTCAATTTATCATTATATTTATTGTCTTCCGATGCCAGTAATGGACTTCTCAGCCAAATTCTTAAAATTTCCTCTGGGATGCACGATTCCACAAGAGGATATAGCATTGCAGAATATTTGTCTGAGCCCATTCCGATAGACTCAAGCGCTCGTAAATAAGATTCTAATTTATCATATAATCATGTACTATTTTTCCTTCTTACATCAGTAGCATTTTTTTATTACAAGTCCTAGCTCTCTTACATAATATTCAATAAGCAATTCTCTGCAAAATCGAGATTTGATACTCTCAATCGCTTTAGCAGTTTTCTGCAGTAGGAGGAAAGCTGTCGATAATTTCGCGGGCTCTACTTCCGATACTCATACACTGAATTAAATACTGGAATGTGTCCTCCTCAGCCATGTTGCGATCTTCATGAATTCGCTTAAATTGGCTCCAAAAGGACAGCCAATCCTTCACATCACCGCCAAATTTAATAAGCTCAATCTTTGGAAGTTTCAATTTTCTTTGTTCAGTATCTGCGAATGTATACTCTCAGCTATGAGTGTGGATTATCTATTAAAATATATGTAGACATTCATTCTAGCTCTATCCATTTTCTCTTTATAATCTTCAATTACTGCATATTCTTTTTCATATTCATCATATTTTGCTTCATCTTCCAATAAATAAATTGTAATCTCCTCATCCATGTTCCTTAAATCTGACGCTAATCTTTCTAAAGTAACAAATCGTGTCTTAATAGTTTCTTCCTTCGCTGAATCATCAATTAAAGTATTCATAAGTGCATTAAACGTTTTCGTAAAATTAGCCCGAATTGGCTTTCTTTTCCGTACAATTGTTTCCATTGTTCAAATAGAATATCAACTAAATTAGGCTTAATAAATACCTTTTAGAATGCGATCACGTCCGGGTCACCAGATGTCAGGAATCTACCCGAGTTTCTCTATTCCACTAAAAATGCGATTCGCAAGAGTTCCATCATATTTTCCTTCCAAATAACAGATATGAGAAAATAATTCACAAAGAAAACAAAATATTTTGCAACGATTTCATTTCATTTATTAGAACCGTTGTATTCGGCTGATGCCAAAACAAAATCAACAAAAACTCGTTAAAACAAATAACATGAATTATTAAACTAGTCTAAGGAAAATAAAATAATCTGGCGGTTCGTCACACTCATACCTAGTCAGTAAATCGAAGAGGTAGTTGTATTTTCGTTGCACTGGAGCTACACAACGGGCTATTGGCGATGATCTGGGATCAATTCTGAAGGGGGGTATTTCAATTAACGTCACACTGGAGCAACACAACGGGCTATTGGTGACGGTCAGGGATCTCAAAGGGAAAGATCAGAGGACAACACCACGTAATTTTGAACCACGGTCAGTTGACGAGGCAACACCTGAGCTGGCACCCCACTCTCCAAACTTCCACACCACGCCAACGTGAGGACATTTGAGGCCACGACAGATTTAACATGCACCAGCCCCCTTTGTACACGACGGTGTTTGGCTGGATTCGAACTCGCAACCCTTCGGTTGCAAGTCCGTTACTCTTCCAACCGGGCCACCGCGGCCCTCAATTCTGAAGGGAAAGACATGGTATGAAACCCTTTTCTCATGCACATTTTTGATTGGGGCATCATTTTAAATACACAAGGTACGGTATTAAATTAAATGCACAAGAATTTAAAATCAATTGTTTGTTTGAGAACCATAGTCTCAAGATACAACATTGTTTTGTGTACTACTGATTTGTGGGGTCTGGATAATTTTTAATGATATGCGAAGATAACTTGCTTATGAATCATGTAATTTTTGCCTTAAATTACATGATTCATAAGCAGGTTAAATATTCTTTACAAGTAAACATTGTAAAGAACATTTAACAGTAACACCGTTAGAATAAAATTTTTAGTAGAAAAAAATAGTAATGGAGTAAAAGGTAATAACTTATGGAAAAACTTAATTTATTGAATTAGGTTTTTCATGAAAGTAATTGAGAACACAAGGATCCTACTTAACCCTCCTGGTGGTTGTGTCGACGAGGTACCCTCATCATTAGCAAAGCTGACCAGATCCTTGTGAACCAGATATTTCGTCATAATCTATCACTGTCTGAGAAAAACTGACCATATCTTGATCTCGTCGCCATAAAAAATCGGCTCTTGATGACGAGATATCTCGACATTAGCAAAATTAGTCAGTTCTCCATGGACGAGATATTTCGTCGAAACCACACACCCACTTGTATTCAAATAGAATTAATTTTATATTCGTCCAAAATATTTAAATCCAGAGCAGAAATGGATTTAAAAGTCTGTATAAGCTTAGTTTTAATTCAAAATCCTTGCATTTAATTAATTTGCAAATTTTCAATTTAAAATTTCCTACAAAAATATGAAAAAATGTGGAATGATAAAACAATAAAATATTAATCAATATTCCAAAGTAAACTTTATTTAAATAATCCAGACTATATGAAATGTATACAAATTTCACACAAATGAAGTTTTTGAGTATGCGAATGAGCTTAAACCTTAAATTTAAAGAAAAGTTAATTTTATACTGCATTAATACATGTGTTAAAACATACAAGGCACAGACAAATCTTATTTTTCTGAGAATCCAATGTGCACACCACTGTCAGGTTTGCAACAATTGAAAAAGTACACAAGGAGAAAAAAATTGACACCTTAATTCTTCCTTACAAATTTTTTTAATAATCCATCCATAAAATAACAGAAGCTATGAACAGACATTTGAAATCAATATAAACACTTCTCTGTTAAGCTCATGGACAGTTTCTGTAGGACACCACAGGTTTCTTGGTTCATGCTCAGAAAACGGATCCTCGGTTGAAACGTCTAAAGGTTCGATATCACAAGACAATACTAACCGCAGAGAATGTAGGAACATTCTATGAGGATGAATGTCACTTCTGTTGCTGTAAGTATAATCTCCTACAATAGTATGTCCAATATCAAGACAATGAACTCGTAGCTGATGCCTGCGTCCAGATTCTAGTTTCATTAAAACTTTGGTTGCTGGTTTACCATTGTACTTGCCTCTTTGCAGAACTAACAGTTTTGACACAGCATACTTGGGATGAAGACAGTAGTCTTTATCTGAAGTACACATGCAATGTGAAAATTCAGGTCTGGAATCAGTACCAATAGCTTTATTAATAACAGCAGAGTTATTCTGTACATGTCCATGCAGAAGGGCTAAATAGTACTTGTCCGTCTGTTTGGAAGTGAAAGCTTTCATACTGCTCTGTGCTGCTTTCTTATTCAATGCGATACACAACACTCCACTAGTGGAGTAATCTAGTCTGTGGCAAAAGCGGAAACCGAACTTTACAGAAGGATCAGCTAAGTGTGGAAATACACGATTCAACTGTGTTGCCACGGTAACTGGATGCTTTTCAGGAACGTCAGAATTAATGGGAATGTCACATACTTTATTAACCACCAAGAAGTTATTACTTGAATAAAGAATGCTCAAGTCACTGTCTGTAACCGGTCTACAGCCCATGACATACACTTTATTACAATAAGAGAGAAGCCACTTGAATTTAACTTCAATCTGATTCATATAGTAGTCCTGGAAAAATGACATAAGCAATAAATATGTGAAGATAACAAATTATTAGACACCATAATATTTTAACATACTAATTTGTTTTGAGGTAATTATTTCAAGACAGAATGCTGATATAATGACATCTTAGAATAAATCTTTTCAATCCAGACACTCTTTTCAGATACAGTTCAGTTTGAGATAATCACAAACTTTTTATTATAAGGGATTTAAAGAATTAATGTGTTTTAGTAAAGGTTAAATACCACCTGTGTTTAAAGGTGATAAACTCACCAAAAATATTTAGCATGAGCAAGATTGTAAATATATAAAACACAATGTATTTTATTTAAGAACCCAAGGAAGAAGAGTAGCACTAAAATATCAATTCAGTAAAAAGTATAAAGGGATGTCTCCAATTTTCTAACATGTTGGATGGAAAAAATGTGATATGTAATAATTTTAACTGTCACTCTAAATAATGAATGAAACAAATGCCAGGCACTTGACTTTATGTTGTTTGCCATCTGGCTTCCCAATGCTTGTGTGTCTATTAGTAAAAGTATTAACTACAGTGCACATGTCTGTGTTGAGCCATCATAGGTTGTCTACTATTACACAAAATAGGTAGGAGAGTCAACAATATCACAATGAAATAAGCATGTGCATACAGAAAAAGGTGTCCTCTTGCCATAGTAAAGCAATGCCAAAAATAATATCAGTAAAGATAGCAGTATGATCACTCTAAATAAAAGGCACATTTAATTCGATGAGTGGTACATTTTCGGAAGATGTGCATAAATTGGATACAAAGAACTAGCAAAAGGAGGTTTCCTTTTAAAGTTCCCATTCCCAACTTATTTAGGAAACATTAAGAAATTTCTAGTGAAAAGGGAAGATTCAAATGCATAGACTGTAGCGAAGGGTTGAGCCAGATTTCCTGACAAATTTATTCAACATGATTTATCCAGGGCTGTAGGGTTATGCATTTTAGGGTCATATACATGAATGGTAAGCATTTTTTTTATCTGTTTGTCTCTACAGGATGTTCATTCTTCTGTTATTTTCAAAACACTTTCCCACTCTGGGGAAATTTCATTATTGTATTGAACTGCATCCACCCTATGTTCAAGATAACTAAGGTGGACGTAATTAAAAAACTTTTTGAGTACTGGTTTATTAGAACTGCTATGAACAAAGAATAGCCATTTTAATTTTATTATGAATTTTTCCTGTTTACTTCAATATCTGAAAAGCAAAAATTAAATTTATATTCCCTTGACATTTTTTTAATTATTAAGTGTGCAATAATAATGTATTAATAAAAATATAAAATCCTTTACAAATTCTGTTAAAGAGAAATCAATGTTTCTTTTTCAAAAATAAATTTTATTAAAAATAATGTATCTAATAAAGTTGGTTGTTTTCAGGTTTTATGGGGCAAAGGCCAAGCTGTGCCAATCACAAGACAGACAACACAATGAGAAAGGAAGAAAAGCAAACGGCAGAAGGGTAGGTGAGAGTAAAAATGAAAGATCTCTCTAGTACCTCAGGGTTGTGAAGTCGTACACACCTAAAAATGTGCCCCTGAAGGCTGTACCTAATAAAGAAATTTGGAAATAGTAGGTGACAATGAAGTATCCTTAAATCTTGCATAATAGACCCTATTAGTTCATGAGTGACATTCGTCTAACTATTGAAAGACAAGGGCATTCAAAATATGGCAATATTTTAACTATTCTTATGTTCACATGACAAAGAAATTTTAGCACATACATTAAATTATCATAGAATAGGAGCCTATTTTACATCTTATTTTAAAATAAAAGTATCCTGTTCTTCATAAATTATAGCCGAAGAAAAATATTTGCGTTTTAGAACAAAATTGTTAATTACTACTTAAAATCTCATTATCAAACACGACAGATAAAAATTTAAGTTTATAATTTGAATTCATTTATTAAAATTGAGACCCTTTACAGATAAATCCAATTTTCTTTGTCTAGAATCAAAAGATCTGATTCTAATTCTTAATTTTTCAAAAACCAGCAGGTAGCTTTAGCTACTTTTTTATATTTTGAATTGTTTTTGCTGCACATGTTCACGATAAGTAAAATTAACTCTTCCTAAACATTTTAGGATGTTATATTTTAGAAATAGGATTCTTATGCATTTATATTTAACTAAAGAAAGGTATATAATTAGCTTGATAGTTGTAAATAATATTAGCTACATAACTCAGATTTGAATAAGAATTGTGTCCTATTTCTAAGGGGTCAAGTCAATGTTCTGGTTCCTGCATTTTACTCATAATATAAAACATAATCATAGTAATCATACCTAGTTTTCAAAGAAAGAAAATATAATCGATCCGACTTTAAACTACCAACTCTCTTCAGTGACGTTTCGTGAAAAATCCCCAAAAATATAGATCACTAACCTTTTGTCTGATAGTACATATAAATAAAATGTTTTTTTAACATTTCTTGAAAAAAGTTATGCATCGTGGTGTAGATGCGATAATTCAATCCGGCTCTGGAAAACGAAAACAAATACAACATTTCACCATCACTTCACTTCAATTTGAAAGCTGAAAAATGCACACAAAATGTTCAAAATAAAAAAAAGAATCCATAAATATAGTAATAGAAATCTTAATACCTTTTATATATTTGTATTTTTTCTCTTTTCGAAAATTCAACTGAAAAATTCGTTAATTTTGAAATTTAGAATCACCCTTGTTACCCGGAAGTTCAGAGAAACAAAACAAAAACTAGATAGTTCTGGGATTAATCGATTTATGACCATCGTATCAGTTCGTCACAGATTCGCTTGTTGATGTGTTGACTGATGTCAAACAATTTATGATTTAATAATTTTGTTCTTTTATTTTATTTTATTGCTATATTCTCCGTTGATTATAAGTGCAACATCAAACTTCATTGCTTTCGCACTTTTGCACTTGCAGTGAGATATCGCAGCTAGCTTCGTTGCAAAATTCTATCCTTGAGCTAAAAATTCTATTGTAAATTTTTCTGCAGCGACGAATGTCAAAATCCATGGCACCAGCTAAGTCTTTGTTTTTATCTTTGACGAAGGAAAAGAAATGACTAAAAATGTCTTCAGTGGTTTCCGCTGTTGGAACTTTTATGAAAAGCCCATTAGTTTCCTGGGTTCGTATAAAAATGTTCAATCCTAGTATATCCTTGTTCCATAAAGTTATGTACAAATGAAAACAAAGAAACGAAACGTGAAATTTTCTACCTTACTTTCAACAAATTTGTTCAGAAATTACAACATTTAAATTTTGAAGACTTCTGTAATACTGCTATTTGATCGCAATTGCTCTTCATTGTCCAACTGGAATGGTTCCAGAATAATATTCGTTTTAAAGTGCTACCTCAAAAACTCGCATTTTCCTTAAAAAATAGTTCATTATTAACTTTTGATCAACCCACACTTGAGATCAATACTTACATTTTTATTTTATTGTTTTCCCCTAAATCAGGATAAATTTGGACTGTTTTGTCATATTCAACATTTTCTTACGCCTGTAATCCTGAAATTGACCTGACTGAACTAAACATATTTTTATGTGTATTTGAAAAAACTCAGTTTGTTTATTGATGCATTAATAACTTTAACACCACACAAGAATAGTCCTTGGTAAATTTGTATGGTAAATTTGATCAATCAAAACATTGGCTACAATGCTTACAAAGAAAATTTTTTAATGTTTCTAAATTTATAAATCAGCTTGTTAATAATTGGCTTGGTGCCAAAACTTTGGGCAGTGTCATACTTAAATCTTTTTAGCTTAAATGAAATTGGAAAAGTGTCAAGCAATAAATAATTTACTTGAAGTATTGTGCAGCTAAATCTTAGCAGAAGCTTAGTGGCTTCAAACATTTTTTTATTACTGCACTAATTTTTTATATACTGGAAATAGTAAGTTAAGAAAGAAATTGTTGCATATCAAAAGATATAGTCCTGATTTTTTTTGTTCTACACAAAATGTTATTGTGTATGTAACACGCATGTCTTGAGCGTTCTTTCAAAAGGCTTGATGACTTAACATCAATAAAACTTCCCCCTATAACCTTAGAACTGAGTCTCAAACATTACTTTCCATTGTAAAATACCACTTTTATTCACCCAAATTCATTTCAAAAACATTTGTAAGTTTTTGAGAAAACTAATAAAAATGTTTTCTATTTATCTGAAGCTTCAATTTATGGTCTGGTCAACATTGTTAATGAAATAAATGTTATAATAGTGGTATGCATCCTCTATTGTTTTTGTCTAATATTTTCTAAACATTAGTAAGCCTAAAAGGAATTACATGTATAAGTCTCAGTCTCATGTATAGTCCCTATTCAAGTCAATTTATTAAAAATTAGCACTTTCAATGGATGTTTACTATTTAGAAACCTGATAATATAATGTTTCTTTCAGAACAGTTATCAAATTATAATATCTTTGTACAGTATATGTGTTTACATGCATGTTTTAGTTCCTTTCTTATCTGTAGGATACTTTAATTTAAACTGCTGTTTATACAATCTTAAATTTTGTAGGCCAAGACATTCCAGGATGAAGAAAAGAAAATATTGGAGTACCGATGTCTCTGTGATGGGATATTCCTCTATAATATGTGGTTGGAAATGTAAGCAGATTTTTATAAATTGTTTTTCTTTCTGCCTGAGAATTATCCTGATAAATGTGTTATTGTTTCTCTTTTCAGTGATCCCCATCCACCATATCATGGGATTAGTCTGTCAACAGATGATTTAGCTACTCGTATACGAAATTTGGATATTTTGCTTCACAATATCAAAGCATTCTATGAAGTAAGATTGGATGTTTTAAAAATTTGATTGATAATTACTGAAACAATATATAAATAGTGTGGTAAGGTTTAATTTTTTTAAATTCCTACTATCCCATTGACTAAACACACCAATAAATAGGCATAATTAAAGAATAAGCATTTAGTTGGGTTAAAAAAATAAAAGCCGAATTTTAATTTGTTTTATTACCTCATAAAACCATGCACTGGATGAAAATCATCTTTCCTTACCCAAATATTTGATGTTCATTTAAATTTTCTTGAGAATGTATTTACCTATGTCATGGTTTTTCATAGTTGCATTAACCTATTTTTTAGAAAGTCAATCTATTTAACCTAAGATATTTTATATGCCCTCCACGATGTGAAAAATCATGATTTCTTAAAATTAAAAAATCTGATTTATTTGGTTTAATTAAGATTTTTATGATTTTAATTAATTCATTGCCCTTATCAGTTTAAACTTTTTGGACGAGGAGACATACAAATTATAACGTAGTTATTAGATGGCATTGATTTGTATTAACCCTTCAAGGTTTATATCAGGCACTTAAATTAAAATGTTTACCTAACTGAGTCTTTGAAAGAACTTCATTCTGTAACTTATTTGTATAAAAATTCAGGAATTTTTTTGCAGTTGTAACTGAAACATAAACGGTGTTTTTGTGTTGATAAACTGCTGATATCATTGATATTAAAATATAAGGACTTTGACCTCTGATGCAACCAACTAAACCATGTTCTCAATATAATTTCTTTTTCATCATCTAGAATATAACTTAAACGAATAAAAATCTCTGGAAGCTTTGAAATCAGAAAAAGCAACAATACGAAAGGCATTCTTTTAACTTTTTAGGAGCATATTTAAGGCTACTAAACTGAGAACAAAGTAATTAACACATCTGAAATTTGTGTGGCAGTTTTTATTCCAGTTTTGTAACTTGTAATAACCATCCATTTGTTTTCAAATCAAGAGTTTTATAGTACTAATATTTTTATTTATGTGTAAACTTTTAAAAAATTCATTTTACATAATCTGATGATAAATATTTTTTATTACAGGAAGTTCTGGGTCAATTGTTATTAATCAAAGTTCCTGATATCCTCACATTAGCAAAACTTCATGATGAACGTAAGTATTTTATTTTCCCTACTTAATACATAAATGTTTCCCCATAACCATTGCTGTATAAAAGAATTCTGGCCACTTTGCTGGTGTGCTATTGTAATTAATAATTGGAATCATATTATAAATAATTTGTCCCTTTTTTCTGTTTAATTTTATGAAGTTTCTCAAGTAATTTGAAGCCTTGATAATTTTCTTTTTAAGGCTAAGAATTTAACTTGATTTTTTATTTATTAAATGTCCGTTACTATGTTTTCTCACAGATAAATTTTCCATACACTTGAAGTAAGTTAGTTAAAAATTCATGATTCCTATGGTCCTTAATGTCAATATATCCTTAATGTTCTTATGTCCTTAATGTCAATATAATCATAGAGCAACAAACCAAATCAAGCCCTACTTTTAAAAAATTGCCTGCAACCTAATCTCTGGTGTTGTGCTTGTTTCTTCTGTTATAGTTATTTAGTGACAAGTTTTTAATACTATTTTAAAAATTGAACTACTGGCTTGATTAATTTTAGTACTACATTAAAAATTCTCAGTATCTTTCATGTGGTAATTTTATTTAGTCTTGTAAATGTTTATTTGCCTTTGAACAAACTAAATACTTTCAAGAACTTCCAAGATCATTTTCAAAGCATTTGAATTTGTTTCATGTTAGAGTGTATACACCTTGCATACACTTGAAATAAGTTCATTAAATTTTACATTCATGATTTTATTGATTTATTGTCATGATTTCTTTTAGACTCAAGTGTTAGTGAGATGGAAATACTGCTGCTGTTGATCCTGGGATGCGCTGTCCAGTGTGAAAGAAAGGAACATTTCATTGAAGTTATAAAATCGATGGACTTAGAAATTCAACATAAAATAGTGGATTATATACAAAAAGTATGTTAATCATCTTTATCATAAAGATTATTTTATATATTAGGTCATTAAGTATGAACTGTCCAATTTCGAACTGAAAGTTTGATTTATTATATCAAGCAAGAAGCAGTATAATTAATCAAAGTATGCGCCTAAACTATCGATACAGTTTTGCCATCTTAACAGTAGCTTGTTAATGCCGGCAGCGAAGAAGCCTGGAGAGCGAGTGGTAATAAAAACAGCGAAAGGCATTTTTCTACAGCTTGTTGGGAATTAAATATTTTTGCTTACAAGAAGTGGTCCAATGCCTGGAGGAAATGGTAGTCAGTTGGTGCAAGGTCTGGGGAGTACAGTGGGTGACAGTTTCCAAGTCCATTCGAAAATTACTCGAATTTTTGACTTATTCATGGTTTACAAAATTTATTCTGTAAAAGGCAATTCAACAGATAATCACAAATTAAAATGTGTGTCTGAAAGGCTGATGACATACCTTCACAATAAAAAACAAAAGTGTCAAAGTGAAATATCAAAGATATCGGGTATCAAACTTGATACTTGAGGTAATCGGACATTTCATACTTAATGATCTAATAATTTAAACCCTTTAAAAGTTCTATGAACTGTAGTTTCTTCAGATTCTTATATCCACATACAATTGTGGACAACTTCACCAAATTATAAATGAGAAATGTTTTGTTACTAATAACGAGAATTCGTAACATTCTTTTATTTAAACATTTGAAATATGTTTATCGTGGAATAGTTTTATTAGATGTATGTAAAATTTTGATGAGAAAATATTACACAAAATAGATTATGAATATCTTGTAATATGTACTAAAATACATGTGAGAAATACATGGTCTGTTTTATATTAATGAATAATTTGTTATCTGCTTACTTATTGTAATTAAAAAGGATTTTATATATAAAATGTTCAATTTTACCTTAATAAATATGATTAAATCCTAACTTTTGAATTTTTCTGTAAATACAGCAACAATTAAGATGATTGAAATTTTTATTATATGTGAAATACAGGGTAACCAATCAAAATAAAATAAATATTTAGTTATTTTTATGTGAAGAAGGCTTGATGTTACTAGGCAGGTGTTGTATTACTAAGACAATATTTTGTTTTCTTTTTCTCTTGAAATTCAACTTTAAAAGATGTAAAATATAACCCAAAAGAAAGAATCATTCTGAAGAATGCCAAACAATTTATTTATATTGTGAGACATTCTTACTATTACTTAAGTGATCGGTAATTCTAAATTTAGTTTTACAGAAATTTTATAACCCTTTTCAACCACTTCTAATTTGATACATATGTTACCCATGTTCCCGTCCCTTAAAAGAATAAATTAATAATTGAAAGTTAATTAACCAAAGAATATTTAGCCACTTATTGGTTGACTTGCATGGAACTTTAAATTATATCGCTAAAATTATTTTTATTAAATTAGAAAATAAGCTTAAACTTGAATTGATTCTTCAGATAACTGATAATCCTGAATCCGTTTGGACCAATGAATGGAACGAACTTTCCCTGGTACCACCCGAAGATCAAGAGCATATGTATAGCCTTCTAATTCAACACCTACGCCGCTTAGTCAAAGAAAAAGATGAACTTTCGCAAGTAAGGCATTCTTTGTCATATTATTTTGGTGTTCTGTAAAATATGTATTTTCAAAACCATTAGAATACACTAACTATCCATCATTATTCTAATTCAAAATTTCTCAATGTGTTTTTTAATTCAACTAAGCTTCTCCAAAGATAAACTTTGTGATGAAATGATCATGAAATGAAGAGATTTTTTATTTTGAATATTATACTAATATTGGTATATATATTTTTTAATGCTTGAATCAAAAATTCTAGTCAAGCATAAATAGATTAAAATTTATGGATTGAAATTTTGTTTTATGTTTTAAATTAACAGGATTGGAAGGTTTTTGATTTGTAGAATGCAAAAAAATATTAAGAGTTACAGAATTTAGTTAAAAAGTTCTTATTACTGAATTCTTTCATTAAAGTTCATTTATGTTGTCTTTTAGATTGTTTTTTATATTTCTTGCATGGATTTCACCAAAATTCAAATTCTTCATGTCAGTTATTCAGTCTTTAATATATTACAAATAAAAATGTTTTTGAAAACTGAAATATTCTGTAAAAAGAATTTTAAAGTAGTACCAAAATTTATCATTTCAGTTATTTAGCCTTTAATGTATGGCAATTAAAAATGTTTTTGAAAAACTGAAATGTTATTCTAAAAATACTTAATCTTTTAGTTTACATAGTTTTATGAAAAGTTGTCTCTGTTATATAAATAGGGTTAATTTAGTAGTATTTCCTAGTATAGACATTCCTCACTTAACAACCAAGTTCCATTCCTATGGTATAGTTGACAAGCAAGGAGCTTGATCATTTTTATTCTGAATTTAAAAAGTTTTCACCCACATCTACCACTGAGTAATCATAATAGCAAACGGTAGGTGCAGGATCGATTGTGCCAATCACCAACATGTAATGAGAACGTTCTGGCATCCAATTTGTCAAGTTCAATGTCATCTGCATTTTTTGGTGTTAGCAACCAGATCAGGCTACCTGTGTAATCCTCCATTTATTTACATTGCATCCAGTGTCTGTGTTGGCACCACCTCCGGTTTTGTCTGAAAATGGCATAAGAAAGGTGATTCCCTGTGCTGGAGTCTGAGCAGTCCTTAAACATGTAGGTCATTTAGTGAGGAGTACTTGTATGTAAAATTGTAGTTGCTAGAATTCTTCCTTAATATGAACAATATTACTTTAACTTTAGATATACTTTTCTCCCATCTTTATTATACATTACTTTTTTGTTTCCTTACAGAGGGTTATTCATTCTGCCTTACAAAATTTATGTTTCACTTCTGGGACCAGCACTTTAAGCCCTTCTAGTTCAACTAATTTAGACAAATCCCACATGATCGTTGAGTTAGCTGATGTCAAAGCACGCCTCAGAAAGCTTCAGCAGGAAGTGTAAGTAATGTCCACTGACTTCCCATATCAATCTGTGTGCAACATGTTTTAAACCAAAAATAACATGTGCATCACATATTGTTTTGATGTAACAACAATTTTTTATCTGAATTCTATCAAGTTACCACCTGCTAACTTTTCCGGTATTTTGTATTTTAAGATTTGGAGCATTTTTCATTTTGTGCACATGCGGAAACAATTGCACATTCGTTTTTATGTCATAAAAATCTTCTGGGATTTTATTCTTAGAGGTTGGCAGTTATGGGCTACTATGAAGACAGGTTCTTGCAACCACACTGTAATCTTTTCAAATTTGACTAAAAATATCTGCATACTGTAGTAATGTTCATATAAAACATGTCAAACATGTGTTAAAGGATAAACAATATCAATGCTATTAAAATGTATATATTTGCTTAAAATTTCTTAGTCAATTTTTTTTATAGAAGTATGTTTTATCCAATCAAGATTCTAATCGCATTGGAATTGAGAAAAAGTTGTGTTTTGAAAATATTGTTATTCATTGCAACAGTAAAATTTCAACACTTGATTGATCGCAAATCATACATGCACTTCTAATTTTAAGTTTGATTATGCATATACTTTTGAGGGTGAATTATTTCATATATTTTTGTCTTTTAAAAATCATTTTGTGTTTCATACAAATTTCTCTTAAATACTAATATTTGTTAATCAATGCTTTTTAATTTTTATGTGCATCAATTTAATTTTTAGAGAAGAAAAGAATGAGGGCATCACTGAATTAAAGGAAGAGTTGGAAAAATCTAAAGAGTCGCAAGTTAAACTTCGTCAAGAGGTAAATAAAAAGTTGAGCACAATATCTGATATAGGCTTTTGTTACATAGTTATTCATTTTTAGAATGTTTTATTAAATTTTTCCTTTGTGCAACTTCTGTAATCTTATTAAAAATACATGATTTTTTTGCTATGGTCTATTGTTACTTGCTTAAGACTTTGTTAATTTAATCCTTTTGCTTAATAGATCTAAATAAATTTTCAAGATGAAACCTGTTTCAAAGTTTCATTTTTTCTCTTTTTCACAGAACTTAGAATTAATTCAAGATGCACGCACTGCCAAAACCTACAGAGATGAAATCGACATTCTCAAAGAAAGGGTAAAAATACATTATTTAATTTTTAAGTTCAATAATTTTATTTCTCAACCAATCCAAGTTTTGCTAATAAATTTCTCCTTACAAAATTTAATAGTGATGTGTTTCGTATATAGGTTCATAAAGTTGATCGGTTGGAAAGTGAAATTCAAAGGTACAAAGACAAGATGAATGAGCTAGATTTCTACAAGTCGAGAGTTGAAGTAATTTTCTCTTTCATATTGTGTCATATTTTCTATAACCATACTCTTTTATTCATCTGTTTGATAGAATTTTAAGTGCTGTATGGAAAATTTTTTATATAGCCGCATTTATTACAGATTTTGAGGAAACCTTCCTTATGATAAATTTACTGGGGAAGTTATGTCTTAAAATGTATCCAAAAATAAAGTTTCCAAAATGTGCACTATTTTACGAATTAATATTTTTATTTGAATTCGTTCACTAAAAATATATGAAGAATCAGTTTATGCATAAATGTATCAGTACTAAGTAAAATGCTGATTAGGATTCATTGCACACACTATTTTACTAATATAAGAAACTATGTAATTTAAATATTCAAATTTATTTTTTGCTTCAGCCAATGTAATTTAAGCGAATACTTCTACAATATTATAAAACCACCATAATTTGCCTTCTATCGAAGTTGAAGGAATTTTAGTTTGTCGGTTTAAAATAACCCACCCATCTATAATTTAGTGGTTGTGGGGATTATTGCTCTATTTAGTATCACAGCTATGAATTCCTATCTTGGTATAGATGTTTCAATTAACTTGAATAACTTTAGTGTCTTTTTGCTTTAGAAGTTTTAAATCTACATCTTTGTCTTGGACTTCATTTTTAAATGTTTTGTGCTTTTATTGGGCTATATTCTGTCTTGTGTTTGGCACAGCTTGTCCACTTTTGGACCTTGTGCCATAAAACCCCAACATCCAATCCTTTTTGCTTTAGCCTTTATAACTTAAGTGTTATGTTTCTTATATAAAATCATCATGACTAATCTATTGACTTTGAAGAAATAAAATCTCATGGTACCTATTCTATTGACGTTAAAGGAATTATTGTCTTTTTCTTTGTAAAGGGGATTTTTCTAAATAGATCTTGAAGAAAACATAACTTATTTCCTTTCACTGTAGGAATTGAGAGAAGACAATAGGATTCTTGTGGAGACTAAGTCTATGCTGGAGGAGCAGTTGGAAGCGAGCAGGAAACGAGCGGAGCAAGTTGTTGAATTGGAGACTGAAATTCTGAAGTATTGTTCTCAAATAAATGAGCTCAATATTGTAAGTATTTGATTGGAAATATTATTCAGTGTATTATCTTTGCTTTATAGCCTTACAGTGTTTATAATAGAAATTATCTAGTTTTTGAATGAAGACGGTGTATTATTTCTGGTAAATTTACTGTGGGAATTTAATCTCCTTTGAGGAGTAGAAACACATTAAAAATGATTGCATTTGCTAAGAAAATAATAAATGTATCGTCAGCTTAGAGCAAAAACGAATTTTACAGCATCTGTTTAGAGACTAACTTTTAATTTTTAGGTAAAAAAGTATAAATTATCAGCATTATGATAGTGTTATGTTTTTTCGAACAGATTGTAATATGACAATATATTTGTCATGATCATGAAAATAAGAATTTAGTGTCTCCTAGTAGATTTAAGGGAATGAGATTCTGCTCCAAGCCTACGATATAGTAACTTATCAAAAATCATTAATATACCATTTTCTGTGAGCAATTCATGTTTTAAAAAGGTTTGATAAATTTTGAGACAATGTGGGAATAGGGTGTTTATGTATTTAAAATGTTCTTGGGTTTATTCTGTTGGATTAAGTGTATGTTAGTTGTATAAAAGTTGTAGGAAACTCTTATAGCTAAGTTCTAAGGATTCCAATGAACTGAGATTATAGTTCATAAACTTCGTGGAATACTAGAAAAACCTGAAAATATCAGTATAAAACAGGTTGTTTAAAAATGTTGGTGAAAATGTGTTTTTAAAATTGGAATTTTTATTGTGCAAAATTACTAAAAGAAATTTGAAATAAATTTATTCTGTAAAAGATTTTAATTTTATGTTTAAATTTGATATTCTTGCAGATTTTTCCATACCACTTCTATAAAAAATGCTATTGAGTGCTTATCTTTTCTCAATCTAAGTACTATTTTTTAAATAAATGTATCCTTAAATTGTGGATTGTTTCGTAGTAATGGAATTTTAAGATATAGAAATTTTAGTTAAGACTTTAAAAATGAAGTATTATTGAACCAAAAATATATTTGAACTTAAAAGTTATTTTAATCTCAATCACTAACTTTAATCTACATTAGGATTTCAGTAGCATTTATCATTTTTTAAATAAGAAAAACTAGGAAAATATTACAAAAATATTTCAACAGGTCAATTTATTATAGAAAGCCTTATTTTACTTATCTCTGTACAGGAACGTGATTCTGACAAAGAGAAAATTCAACAGCTTTTAGAAGAAAATGCTCAACTTCACATTGAACGTAAAGCTTCAATGGAAGAACTGGTCCAGCTTCAAAGTGAACTGTCCCAAGCATTTACTCCTTCCCCACGTAAGTGTCAAGACTTCTCAGCCAAAGCTTAAAATCCTGTATGCTTATTGAGATTCTGTTTTGCATATTACAAACTCTTTCATATTTGTAGTAGAAAACCATAGTCTCATGGAACAGTTGAATACAGAGACACAGACCCGTGTTCTACAGTTGGAACTTGAGAACAAAAGACTGCATATGTTAGTTGAAAGCCTGAACCGATCTCCATCTTTTGAAATTTCTGACCCAGTGAGTTGTTTTTTCATATAAGCAAAAAATGTAAGAATATAATGCAGTACCTACTGTAATGTGGTGTGAAATGACCTTAACTATACCTAACATTATTGCCAATTATAACAACCAAAATGCAACCATTTCTTGCTTTAATTTTGTTTCTAATTGAAGATATTTACCTCCAAATTAAATAGATTAGTAGTGAAATTAAACAACCCAACCCTAAATGTATAATTTCTTTTTAAATTAGTATTCAACATGTTTATGTTGTTTACTATTTAAATTTTGAACTCGTATGTTTGTGATTTAGGAAAGTATGAAGGATATAGAAGATTATATGTGGAAGTTAGATTTAAGTAGTTGGAAAAATAAAGCAGCTTTAGAAAATGTAAGTTCAGAATTAAATTGAATTTTTCGCAAAATACAAACTTAATTCTATTCTATTTCTTAATTCTATTTTACCCAGTATGGTTAATTTTTGAATTATCTTCAATGTAGTTTAGAAAATTTGCATGTTACATTTTTAGATGGCTTTAAAAGATATCACCATGTGCGGATTCTTGCTTTGAAAACAACTTTTCCTTGTAGATTGGAGTTTCATTGGCTTTTATTTGTATTTATAGATTGGAAGTCTTAGAAAAGAACACAAAGCTTTAAAAGAAAAGAACAATAATCTTGAAAAAGAAATAGCTGAGCTGAAACTGGAAGCCAAGAAGTTTACTTCGTTAGAACTTCAGTGTGCTGACTTTGAAAAATTGGTTTCTGAATTGAAACAGGCTTTAAAAGTTCAACAGGTTTGTACTATTTAAACGATATCATTATGCTATTAGCTTATATGTCCGTGGTTGATAGCCACAGATATAAATGTCATTCAAGACTAAAATTTTATCATTAAATAGAAAATAGTCAAATGTTTAGCTGTCAAAAATCTTTAAAATGTTTAAATATGTAAATCTGAGTAAAATCTTTGACTTGCTCATAACATAATTTTGGCTATTAGTTAATTTTTAATTAAAAACATTTTTTTATAAAATTCAAAAGCAAACATTTTAGTTCCTATAAGAAAATAAAATTAGTAATGTAACCCACGTAATTGTTTGCACGAATGTTTTATAATTAGTAAAATTTTATGGAAATAACATTTTAGAAAATTTGCAATGTAACCAATTTCTGATGGGTAAAATATTTTTAGTGATTGAAAATTAAGTAGGGGGTAATGCACCATGTCTCAATTAGAAGACAGCATAATTATTCTTGCCAACTGCTTTGAACTGTCCTTAATTTCTATGGATTTTGATAACCAACTGTAAAGTTATGGTAAGCATTGCTAAATCTAAGAATTATGATGTCTAGTTTCGTGTAGAAATATATTATCTTACCCAAGCAGCATCTTGCTTTCAGTTCTAATTTTTTATTCAATTGTTATTAGATCTTTTTATACTAGAAATTTAGTTTAACTTTATGAAGGTTAGTGAAATAGAACTATAATTATGGATCCATTTCGCTGTGTAATTCAAATATAAGTATTAATATCTAAAATGCATCATAGATTGCAGTGAATTTGAATTTTTGTAAAGTGTTTAATATTTTCTTAGGAAAAGAAAAAAGTAATGAAACTAAACTAAATTGTGTTTTTACTGGAAAAGTATCCCTTAGATATTTTTTACCATGTTAAAATTTAGATAAAAATTACTTCTTTTGCTGTGGGGCAGGACAGTAATGTATGGTATGTTTCTCAAGGAAGTATTATGATAAATAATTTTATAATTTTGAAAACTATTTTTAAGTACTCAAATATTCATTTACTATGTTCATTACATTGTTAGACCCTCTGAGAATTTCTGTAAAAATGATTTACGAGTATCTTCCAAAAAATTTGAACGCTTTGCTTTCCTTTCAGATTGATATTTCTAAATGTGAACAACTGGAGCACAGTCTAAACTCCCTGACTACAGAAAACCAGAAACTTCAGAAAATGGTGGATTCAAATCAGCAACGTATGAAAGACCTTCAGCAAGATATGCAAGCTCTAGAAAATGAAAATCAGAAGTTAAACAGTACAGTAGAGAGCTTGAAGCTCACAGTCCGCAAGTACCATGACCTGGAACGTGAAACAACAAACCTAGAAACGGTGAATCACCGACTGGAGCAGGAAATGAAAGGGCTTGACAAAGAAAACAATCGACTGAAAACTGCCATTGAAGTATGTTTTATTATTTTAATTAAGTTTTAATTGGAGAGAGAAAAGAAAGAACAGAGTTTTGATCAAAGTTAAAAAAAGAGGTCTAGCAGGATTTTGTAGTTTAATGCCATCCTTAACTTGAACCTCCATTGATCCTGCCCTTGCTTTATCATAAGCTAGATTCCCTAACTTATTGAGTGGAAGACCACATTACGATATTCAAAACACTAAGCAAGTTGTATGAGGGGCTTTTTATGTCGAGCTAAATGTAGGTGGCTGTAGTGTTTCTGCAGCAGAACGTGTATCCTGTATGTATTCCGAATGTAACTTCACTTGACTTATTTTTGAAATACGATTACAGCACTTTCCCTTTGGAATTGATCCCAGACCGTCACCAATAGCCCGGTTGTGTTGCTCCAGTGCAACGTTAATTCAACTGCTTACTTACCATTATCTAAATTAAAAATCAAACATTCTAGTTATTATATGTCTATTAAAGAGTACTATTTCAGCTCTTGCCTTATAAATAATTTAATTGTTCATTGTAACTGTTGGGTTTATTTGTGTGTGTTACCAAGTATAATAAAAAAATGTTTTGTAGTCCAAAGACCTCACAATTGAGGAATATGCATCCAGAGTTGCATACTTGGATAGAGAAAACAAACAACTTGTGAAGGAAGTTGAAAATCTATCTCAGATTGCTACTAAAATCCGTGAGCTGGAGCGTGAGAATAAAGAATTGAGCCAGCAAACTACTGTGGAGAAGAAGTCCCTGGAAGCTTTAAGACATGTGCGTACAACCATTTTAATTTTCTAATTTAAATTCTGATAACATTTTTTTTCCACTAGGAAATGATACCTAGTGTAAAAGTTAAAGGAATGTTGAAAAATAAAATTGATAAGCAAAATAGAAAGTGCTGGTTATGTTAAATAGTTGGTACCTAATTTCATTAAAGAGCATTGCTACTACATGGCCAGATTTCCCTGTGTCATATTTTATAGCAACTAAATCAGTTTAGACTCCCAAAAAAACTCAAATTCTACTTCATTTTGCTTATCGATTACCTTTATCTTAAATGACCAGTTTGTTGAAGATGCGCATTGCAGAAGTAATTAAAAGTAAGCAAGTTATTCTAGTCACAAATTTTCTTGATATTTTTTTTTGGCAATTTATGTATTATGTTCTGATGAAGTCAAAGCTCTTACCCAAGGCCCATTAATTATTTTGAATCATTTAAATGTGTTCTGAAATCTGTTGGGAGTATTTTAATATTTAAAGTTCTGTAGTTTTGTGGAGTAGATTTCTATTTAGTGAACATTAAATACTGAAAATGCTAGAAAAATCTTTCAAATGCAGTTTGACCAAATATGGCCCTTGTACTATTAAACCCATAAGCATTCAAACATTATTTAAATACATTAGAACCTTGATTATCTGAGTTCTGATTAATCAAGTGTGTACATTTTCCAAGCCTAATTTGATAGTTTTTAAGATTTAAAGCTCTGAGTTCAAGTATGCAGATTTTGTCCTTGACTGATCTGGTTTAGTGGGCCTGTCACAACTTGAGATCTTTGTACTAATCTTTCAGTAGCAGTAATACTAACATGTAGTACGATAATTTTTTCTGCATTCCACATAAGCTGTTTTATTTTACTAAGTCAGTATTATCCGAGTTTCTGATTATACGAGGTAGCCTCGGTCCACATTACCTCGGACAGTCAAAACTAGTGTAATACAAATCGCCCTTTTGTTTCGAAAATTGTTATCGAAGTTCATAAGTTTTGTTTAAATGTTAAACTGTTTCATTACTTTTTAAATGTGTAGGATTTAGTATCTGAAAAGATTGCAAACCAAAGATTGAATAATGAAATTCAGAAAGTGAAATCACAGATTGAAGCTAGAGACTGTCCGAAAGAAGTATTCTCTTGTGATCATGAGACACAGCACAAGTAAGTTCTTGCACTAATGAGTTTTGAAATTGGGTTTTACAAAATTCTAGTACTTGAAACCCAAACTAAGTAGTTTTCTTTTAAAATATATTTTGCTTTAATTAGATATTTTTAGTATTAAGCGATCTGATGGTGAAAATGTATCTTTATTCTTTTCTTAGTGAACTAAAAGGTGCTGATAAATTTTTGTGTGATGAAGAACAAAAGACTGATATGTATTCATCGCATAAGTGCAGGTTAGTTACCAACTTTTATAGTTTTCATGTATATTCACAAAAGTGCAATCTTCTAAAGGTCAGCATTTCACAATATAATTGTTTTCTGATGCATATGTGATTGTTTTTACAGTAACATTGATTACAACCGATCATCTGAGAATGTGAAAGAAACGCAAGAGAAAGAATTTGATGACATCATTCAAATGCAAATCTCCGATACCTCATCAAATGTAATTCAGAATGAACTAAATAAATCATCCGACAACAAAGAGCAGTCCTTATGTAAAAAGTAAGTATTTTGAAAACAAACATTTATCTATAACATTGATGTTGAACCTTGTGCCATTAAAAATAAACTAACCCACCCTAACCTTGTGGATTGTTTACAGGATTAGATCATAAAAAATCAATTTTTAGCTTTGTTGCAATACTAAAAAGGAAAAATTAATGTGGTTGATTTTAGTGTTTACACTACGGTGCTTTTATTCTGCTATCTGAATATGGTATGACTTTCGTACCGCCCGTAGTCTAAAGGTTAATTTAAAAAACATTAATTCATTATACATTTTCAAAGCCTTCAGGGGTACATATCCTTTAGGTATGAACGGGCTTCATACACCCGAGGTACTGTAGTGATCTTTTCTTTTTCCATGGGGACTTTACTGTAGACACGGGTCACCTTCCTGGGATACACAAGCAATTTATTCTGCTCTTTCATCTTATGTTCTTCAATCCATCTTTGGCCTTTCACATTTTTGACTTGATGCTATCTTGTGTTTGATGCAGCTTGGTCAAATGTGGCCCGTCTGCCATAAAACCAACCAACCATATTTAAAAAAAGAAATTAAACATTGAAATTAAAATTCTGTCCCGATTTAAAAAGTATACCTTTGTTTGTTAAACTCGAAGAATGATAATGTATCCAAAACTAAGGGTGTTTTAATGATTTATAGGCTTATATTTGCTAATGATAAAGAAGAGATAAAGCTCTTGACTTTGAGAGAAGAATTGGAAGAGTTAAAAGCTGATGTGATGGAATTAGAAAAAAAGGTATGCATGCTTTTAGATTTATTAAAATTTTACATACTGTGTGCACTTTCTTCAATGATATGTGATTGGAAAAATTAAAATTCACTTACAGGAATGAGTCACTAATTATCGAATTATAATGCTTTGTGATTTGTATACTTATGGAATCAAACCTTTTTCTTAATGACAACATTTAATGTTTTTTAACCAGAAATCTTCCGTTGAAGAAGAAAACTGCAATCTTAATAATCAAGTGTCTATGCTGAAGGACCAAAACAATAACGTCAAGAGTCAATTGGAATCTGTAGAGCAGCATCTTACTTCTGTAATATCACATAACAACTCCTTGCAGTCTAAATTAGCCCAACTAGAGGTTGAGTTTACTGTTATGTCATCTCAAAATAAAACCCTTACACATCAAAAATCGCAATTCCAATCACAAGTTTCTAGCCTTGAAGAACAGATAAAAAAGGTAATATTTGAAAATTTTACTGAGTGATCTGTTTTAATATCTATAGTATTTACTTTTATCAAGCCATGATAGTGTATTCTGTCAACTCACAACTACTAATTTATGATAGTTCATGTTAATAGCATAGTTTGCTTGTATTTTCTTTTTCATTTAATACATATGGAAAGGCAGAAAAGTAGCTCCACTGAATGCTACAATACTGGGTTTAGTGTTTATTATAGGGTCATAGAATTGGAATAATTGCATTTCAAAATGATATGTACACCCATATATATGACAATAAAACATAAAAAACCAATATCTATAATATATATTTATTCATTTATGATAAACAGGAGTACAAATTTTATAATCTTGCATGGTAGGAAATGGCAGTTTTCTCCCAAAGATAGTGTTACAAAATCAATCACTGAAATTAAGTACTTGTGGTTATAATTCCTCCCAAAATTAAAATGATCAGAAATTAATTGATTAAATGAGTCAGAAAAAGTATATAGCAATTTGAAAAAAGGAAGATTATAACTTAATGGTAGTGGTGATTAAGAAAAACTAATTCCTAAGAAACTAAGTCGATTTCCTGGTGTTTTAAATTTCTCTAGATTTAAAGATCTTGACTGAAAAAAATCTTCATGTCATCCAAAAAAATTGCCCATATGACAAAACGTTTCAAATTACTTCACAAATCTGGTGTGGCGCAGCTTGTATGCTTTTGGACCTTGCGCCATAAAACCTTAACATCCAAGCCACAAATCTAGTGAATGTACTGGCGATTAAGTCCCATGTTCATATCATTTTGCAACACCATGTTTTAGAAAAAATAGAATTACTTTGATTCATTTGGAAATTTATTTTTATTTTGTTAATTGATAAATAAGTAAATTGCTGCAGCAGAGGCTTTATATGTGGTTTATGGAATTTGCATTTAATTTATCCTTGAAAAACCGTGTGTTCATATCGTTATGAAGCACACTACAGGTAAAACATCTTTAAACAAATTCAGAATGCTGTCTTTATTGAATATTTTTTAAATATCAAGCAAATTGTATTATAATTATATATTCTCATACTCTACAAGATATGTCAAATTACAAATTATATTCCAAGCTACAACTTTACCCTGTAGGTCTGCTTAACCCTCTGAGGGGTTCATATGTATATATTTAACCTGCTGTCTTTCCTGTATAATTTCGAACAAATCTTAACCTTGAATAATAGAATATTTCATTTGATTCATACAACCAATAGATATGGTTATTTAGACATCATGTGTGTTGTAGGGCGAAACAAATACTACATTACCTGAAAGTCTCTTGATGCTCAGAAAGTTAAAGAATACTTTCATGCAATGTTGATTTCACCACATTCCATCTTTTGCAATATTGGACTCTTCCTCTTATGGTGTCAAACTTTGCTTTTGTACGAGAGCATTTGTTTAAAAAAACAAAGCATTCATTTGAACTAAACATAACTATTTCAGATAATCTGATTGGTTATATAAAATGGAAATACCATTTTCTAATATTTATATATGTGCCATAGAAATGGAAGCTGCAGTCGTATGTCAGTTGTGGTGTAATGCAATCAAGTGATCCATTGGAGCTGAGTGTGATGTTGTATTCACAAGTGGAGAGGCACAAAGTTCCATAAAAATAGTTTACTACTTCAATGCACAAGTGGTAACATCATAATGTGTGGAAGGTTGGTTGTTGAGTGTAGGGTGTTTGGAAGGGTTTTGAGCTCCTTATTCTAAGGAACTCAGAGAATGAATAGAATAAATGAAAGAATGAATATTTTAAAATGAGTGCTTAAGGGATAAGAATTAAGAGAAAGATTATTGGACCAGGGGATCTATCAAGAAATTTCATTGGCAGAAAGTCTGTCTTTACAAAGTAGCCAGTTGATCTTGCATCGGCAATCTGAAAGGGAAAGACAAACATTTGAGGGAGCAGATACGTTTGAAGTCAAGTTTAGCGAGGTGGACGAAGTAAAAAGGTGAAACTAGATGACAAGTGGTGTTGACGACATGACTAGTTGTGTGATAAAGACTAGTGGGTGAAGAAGATAAAAGGGGTAATGTTAAGGGACATATGTGGTGAGAATTGTATTTGAGGGGGTTAATTTTATAGGTATCATTTCATATACATATGATTTGAAAAGTATTAATTTCCTAAACTCCTCAATGCTCCATTAAAGTTGCAACCTTTTTTAAAATAAAGTATTATGTATACCTAAAAGGTAACCTATTCTATAAAAGATATAAGTTACCTTGTTACATATTTTCTTACATTTATCAATGTAGCATTCTGGGCTATGTTTAACGCTTCAATTTTTTGAAGTCTCAGAATGAAAGAATTTTCAATTTTATAGAATATTTAAAAGCATTTTATTTAAATTTTCATTCTTATTTTATCTTTCCAGGTGAATCATCAATATGCTGAATTAGATGGTAGGAACAGGTGCATAGCTACTGACCATGAATCTCTTCAGCATTTGCATGAGCAACTAACCAATGATTACGAATCATTGGTGAAAGTTCATAGTTCCCTGAAGTCCCACCATAAGTCACTCAGAGTAGAATGCAATGATTTAAAGGTACCAATGTAGCCCATAAAGGCTATATGCATCGTTATTTAAGCATGCATGTTTATATTCTGTATATTTTCATTTTTGAAATTTGCATACTTTGATATGAAAATACAAGGTGTTTTCTACTAAGGGCACCATTTTGTTTTGGGATAAATTTTAAATAAAACATTTAATTACAGTATTTTTGCATGTTGCTTACTCAGTTAAGGACAATCAGCCAAATGACTGCCTCTGGACATGCTGCTAATGCAAACTCTTTCAACCACATTTTTTATTTGGTTTTATCACATTTCTTGGGTTATTTGTTTTATTTCTTTGTGAATGTTTTGCTTACTGTTGTATTTTGTTATTGGCATGTTTTGTTATTGGCAACCTTGAAGATTTTCATGGTTGCACAAGATATATGGACATGTTGACATAAATGACAATCAAATTAGAACTGACTGCAAGCACTTAAGAGAAAAATGGTGGCAAGAACGGGGTGAAGAAATTGAACAAATTACATCATAAAAGAGCACTTGTTTGCAACTTGGTTATTATGCTAATGTCATATTCCAGAAATAGTGTCAATTTATTTAGCAATAAGTAAAAAATTAAATAAAAAATATTTTATTTAAAAGTTACTCTAAAAGAAAATGGTGTTCTTGCATAAAAACACTCTGTAACACCCCCCCCCCCCACCAAAAAAAAAAATTGTTAACCAGTGTACAGATGTTAAATTCTGCAATTCAGGTCAACTTTGATTTTTCAAACCTCAAGTTAGCAATTTTTTTCATAAATAAAACATAATAAAAACAAATGGGATGATATTTTTGGACACTGTGTAGAAACAGTGAAATTAACATGATCATTATATAGAATCCAACCCTATCTTGTAGTTATTCCAGTGTTTTTCATTTTTTAATAAACCTTTTTATGATGCTATGTGAGTACTCAAAATATGTTAATTAAATGGTTGCTTTTGGAATGTATAAATACTTTAGTTGCTTTTTAATAATTTGAAAAAAAATTAAAAGTGCAAAAGTTAAAAAAATTGTATGCAGGGGTATCTTGGATTATATTTTGAATGCCAGTTTTTATTTACAGTTAAAGGTTAAGGATTTGAATGTTTATTATGCTGATGTTGTAATATATGTTAAGCATTACAAATCAGTAAACGTTGAAAAGTTTCTTAGAGAATTTCTGAGCACATACAGTATCTGTCTTAAAGTGTATGATGTGAATTGCAGTAAGTTATGCCATAAAGTATATTCCCTATGTTACTTTATCACAGTATTTACTAACTCCATGTGCCTGACTTTTGTAGGAAAAGATGCAATCTGTTTTAATTTCTCATGACGAAGTGATGAGATTGAGACAAGTACTTGAAGATGATGATTCAAGAGTTGATACTCGATTACTGAATAATCTGAGAGCAGATCATATTCAATTGAAGGTAGTTTTTGTTATGTTTTCGTTAAAAATGGATTAAGTAGTTAAATAGACTATTGTTCTGTAAGAATATTTGTTTTTTAATTCTTAATTCAGGGCTGCCACAGGCAACTAAGAGGCAACTTTTTGCTGCAATTTTCGAACCTTGGCGACTAAGGATATCTTTTTTAGCAGAATCGGTCACAAAAGCTACTTTTCAAAATTCAATTTTTTCAATTCACCTAAGGTCAACGAAAATTTAACTAATAGTAGATGGGAAAATTTTTCTAGGGATGCCAATTTCAAAGTTTTGGTGCCAAGCCATGGAAACCAGGAAAGATCTTGCTACATTGTCATGAAAACCTTTTTAAGGGAATATATAGTTTTTAATTTTAAAATATTAATTTCTTGGTGTGATCTTCAACATGTTTCATACTTAATTAGCACATTTTGTTCTTTAGCCAATTCATTTTGTACCTGAGCATCTAAAATACGGTTTAGGAGGAGACATTTTTGCTACTATTTTTAAGAATTTATGCTATTAATACTGGCAGGCAGTTAATTTCATATTCTTTGGTGTGTTATGCTAGATATTATTTTAAATTTCTCTTTATTTGTAAGGAGCAGTTGAAGTCACTGCGTGACGCTCACGAGGGAGTCACCAAAGAACTTAAATCATTACAAGCCATTCATAAATCACTGAAGACTGAAAACAATGAATTGAAACTCAAACATACTGCCTTGCAAGGGGAATTATTAGAATGCCAAAACGAAACGTCTTCGCTGGATGTAGAGGTTTCTAAACTTACGAGTTGTTGTGAGGTGAGTATTTGTGTGAACTGTTCATTCTTTCTTTCCTCTAAAACCTTTCGTGATGTGTTTTCCAATATAACTTTTTTGCAAACCCAAAGAACCAATAAGTTTGTAAAAATAGGGGTATTAAAAGTTGATGATATATGGACAGACGAATAAATTTCATTAAGTCTTTAACTTGAGTCCATTAAAATAAGCACAGATTGTATGCCTCTTTTTATTGAAAACTTGTTAAAATTTCACAATTGTAGCATTTTTAGTTTATATAAATTTTAAACTTTTGCTCTTGGATGTATTGAGCTGCACTGGTTTGTTTGGATACTGTTTCATTTTATCCATTCAGATTTTGTAATGCTGTAGTAAGGTGTTAATTATTCTCTGCATTAAATCAATTTTACCATGTATAAACTCCAGTGTAAATTAATTCATGTAAGTCAATTGAAAATGGCCCTGTGAAAATATCAAATTAAAAGTTGATTCTACATGCCTATTGAATTTGAAAAATTAAAAACTGAATTAAATTTTTACATTATACTACAAGGAACTGGAATCTTAATTTATATACTGAGTGCTATAAATTGTGTAAATGAGCTCATTTTGCTAATCTTGTAATTTTTTATATTTGTACTTATATTTTCTTCTGTTTAACAATTATCTGATCAGTAATTATAAAGTTCATTGTTGTATAAGCTTACCCACAGTACTTCACAGGTAAATTTTTCAAGTTGTGTTTCTCTTTCTGATACACAACTGTTATTTCATTTCACAGCTATTGACTCAAAAGAATTCATTAATGGAGGAGGAACAGCAGTCTCTAATGTCCCACCTCTCAATGCTACTCGGGCAATACCACGAGCTGCTGTATCAAGTGATTTCAGATCAAAATCAGTATCGCAAAGAGGAAAATAGCTTGTAAGTGTTACAAGAAAATCAGAAACCTTTTTCCGTACATGAACATGGCATATAACATGTTTGAATTTGTTGCTTTATTTTTGTTTGGTTTTTAGTAGGGAAAAATTGAGAGAACTCTGTCAACAAAAAGAAAAGCTCGAACAAAAGATTTTGGATCATTCGAATAAGTTGCAAAAGTCTCCTAAACGGTACGTATTGCAATTCTTCAATTCTGTTTGCTTCATAATTTATAGTTTTGTAAAAAGTTATGAAGGTAGGAATTCTCTCTATAGAAAAAATCCTTGTTTATTTTTTAAGTTATTTGCTTGTTGGTGATTATATAATGGACCAAAATAGATTTAATGTAATTCTTATAATTGCTGGATATTGTTAATTATGCTTAAATATTAATAGGCATATGAACTCTTCATTCAACACTGTTACTGCAAAATATATTGATAATTTGGGACTATTTTTCAGAATTTTCTTTTGCCAATAGTGATTTTAATACCGATTCCTACTAGAAAATGCTCTTTACCATTTCATATAAATCAATTTCTTTAGTTATATTTTTCATTTTAGGTGTGTCAAGCAAGCTTTGTTTGTAGAAAATCAAAATTCTGCTATTCAAAAGCTATATTTCTAGCAAATTCTTTTACCTGCCATTGACATTTAAATTTTGGATGACTTATTTCATCTTTTAATAGTTATGTAAGTCAATGCCTACAGTTAATAAATTTTGTTGTATTATGGGTTGTACATTTTCAAAATCATCAGAACATATTTGAGTAAAGTATAACAATCATTTTTATTTGTGTAAAGCTTACTATTTGTCAGTTTTATGATTAAAATTTAATTTTGCTTTGTTATGCGTATTCGAATGGACTTATTTGTGACAAAAAGTTCTTTTTTTATTACTGTAGGAAACCTCCTTCAGGGGGCTCTATGAGAATGCGAAGAACTCGTTCTGCATTTCTAAGGGTATGTTTTTTTATTAAATTGTTAACACTGACAGCAACAAATTATCTCATACTTATCGTGTGGTAAAAGTAGTATGATCTAGCCTTTGGCACCAACTATGTGTTAACTCATACTCAACTATATTGTGCCAGGTAAAAAAAAATACTCATCACAAATACATGCATTTTATATATGTAGTCATCAAAGACCAGTATATTAAACCATGTGGAGCTATACTATTGAATGTGTATCAAAACAGGCAAGTTTGGATGTGTTTATTGATTAAGCTATCTAATGGTTGGCAGTATTTCAATAATGAAAAGGGATTATAAATTAGATATTTCGTAAAATTTATAAGAAATATGAACTTCAGGAACTATTTTACTCAATTATGTCATAGCTGTGAATGTATTTAGTTTCAAGGCACAATATTTTAAAAAATTCTATATTTGTCATTTACCTCCTGGAATCTAAGATTAAGCACCACTGATGCAAACCATTAAATTGTATTGATATTTATTTATTCACATTAAATTGGTGAACAATTTTGTTTGAATAATTTGTGATTGACCAATAAATTAACAATATAATTATTTATTCTGAACTGTTCTCTGATCTCTTATTCTTTTGAGGTCACTCATTCTCTTTCATTGTTACATGAAATGAGTGCCTTTACTACTTTACAGTTGTAAAATTCACTGATCCAAATAGATAATGATTTTGAAGCTGAAAAGATAATCCAATTAGAAAAAATATTGTATGCATTGTATATGCCACATACGTTCAACATAAAGTAGAAATTTGTTTTCAACTTAAAAATATTGTTAAAAATGGAAATATATACATTTGTACTATTTTGAGGGAAATCATGGATTACCTAAATTTTGCACTGAGAATGAGAAAACATGGTCTAAAACATCTTTAGTGTCTTAAAAAATAATTTACCATCCAATATTTTTGTAGTTCAAGTTAAAGTTACCTCTTGGCTCAACCTCTTGAGCTAAATTTTCATGCATACTTATTTCAATTCATTTCCTATTGTAATTTGCTTGTTAAGTGTATTTGTATTGCTTAATTGAAATTTTTCTCTTAGAATACCAAGCATGATGCACTCAGTTCTCAGTCTGATAATTCAACGGATTCAAGCTTGTATTGTAGTCTTCGAAGACCTAACAAATCCCTTGGGTGGTCCCATAAAAATAAAGGTATTAGTCATAAATCAAACTCTCAATTTATTTTTAGATTCTCATGTATAATCTGCTGACTTCTGGAATGCTGTATTCTGTTCCATGTATAGTGCAGAACAGATCTTTTCAATTTTATTATTAGTCATAGTACAGATGTCAGAATATATGGCATGTTCTCTTCCCAAATGTTTAAAAATTTTCTATCAAAAATTAAAAAAATTCTAGTTACATTTAAATTTTTTGAATTTGGATTATATCTATGATATATTTATGCTTTTTACATTTTATGACCTTGGTGGGAATGGAATTCCTTACGATTCTCCAAAGATTTTCTTGTTCAAAATTTTTGCATCTGACATGAATTAAATTATGATTGTTATTTTGTAGGAAATCTTTTCAACCCTGAAGATTCTTGTCAAGAAGACCACATTCCTGTAAGGGATGTTGGTCTTGGAGTACAAAAAGATGGAAATACTGACCAAAACAATATTCTATCTTCAGAGAAAAGGGATTCTGTGAGTAGATTTTACCTACACTTTCCATTAAATCTCTTATTTTTTATACAATCGTTAATAATATAATGCCGTAAGGCATTTCAAAACCTTTTCTGGATCTAATGGACATAAGTCTTTAATTTCTTATCCAATTGATTCTTTCTCAAATCCAGTGGTTTCAATTTTAAGACCAGGCTCAATCTTCCAGGTAAACTCGGAGCTTATGAAAGAAATGGGGCAGAAGCATACGACTCTCGAGAACAACATGACCCTCAACTTCATCACCAATCTCACCAACACCGATGTCATGGGCTGCAATCCATCTCAAACATTTTCTAGAAGCGCTTCCTCCCAACAGATCTCGCCGTACGGCATCGGGCGGCACTGCAACCCGGACAACTCGTTTCAGCCGCTGTCCTGCATTGCACCCCCCAGCGACATCCTACACTGCCCACAGTTGCCCAGCAAGCCTGCGCGACCACTGTCCGCCTACTGCTCCGACAGCAACAGCAATATCGACACCAACGAGGCTTCCAAATTCTCCAGGACAAAAACTGAGAAAGGCAATGACCAAAGCGGCTCCCGCGGCATCGGCAAAGAGAAGTCCATCGAAAATTCCGTGTGGTATGAGTATGGATGTGTTTAACCCAGATTAAAGTCTAGTAATTGTCTTTTCTCTCCTTACCTACTATAATGTTTCTGCAATCGCACACGTGTGTAATGTGATTAAGATACATGAATTTACTGTGCAAAAATGTGATGTGTGTAAATATGAGTTACAGCTAACTGTTTATTGGGCCGTCAGTACGGTGCTATAGTAGAAAAAAAAAGAAAATTGATTGAATCTGAAAATATATGTTTTCATTTGGATATGAAGCTAAATACACAGGAATAATTTTTATGCCAATCAAATGAGTTGCGTTTAGTACAAAAATTGCTGAAAGTAAGGCATAATTTTGTCAACATATTCTGGTAAAATTTATAGATGAGAATATGTAAATTCTTTTGTAAGCTATTTTTTAAATATTTAATATTTGAAACGTAATAGTTAATTATTCTTATCAATCCCCTTTATGACTATTTTTCCAGATGCCTACCTTCTAAATCAGATATATATATTAAGGTTAGGTATATAATTGCTGATTGACTGCCATTTTATAGACTCATCTTAAAACTAGATAAAGTGGTTGCTCATAAATCTTGTTATAGGAGAATTAATTATTAATTGAAAACACTATATTTAAATAATTGTAAATTTTATCTTTCCAAAATTGGCAAAATGTTCTGTTTTTCTTGTTAAATATCTGTCTTGGGTATCTGCATTAATTGTTGTATGTTAGTTTGTTGCACTGTTATTCAATGTTAAGATAAAAGTTTAATTTTTTGATATAGAAGTATATAGATTATTTTAGAAGCGTAATCAGAAAAACAACATTATGGTGCTTACGTATCCAGTTGTTTCATTATTTTTATTTCTAAATTGTTTTGGTTCATTTATTGGCAAAGTTTAATTATTTAAACCAAAGTTCATTTATTGGCAGATTTCAAACTGCAGTAACTAATTAATCAAAAATTCTGTACATGTTAAGTATGCTTTGTTCCTTAAACTTTGTGAAATAAAATATTAAGTGCACTCCATATTGTACTTTAATTTGATTTTCCATCGACTATGTCCTATGAATTCCATTTTATGTTATATAATTGCAAGTCACTATTTGACTTTATCTATTGACTAGTTTTTAATTGGTTAAAATTGTTTCAATGATACAAGCAAGCAATCTTGAATGGTTTTCAATGATAGAAGCAACTTTAATTAAAAGTTAAAAATAAAATATTCATCTTGTGAAAGATGGTATTGATATCTTTTAGTGTCATCTCTTTCTGTAATTTCTGTCACATATATTTAAACCAAATTATATTTCAGTTTTTAATGTGAAATTGCTTATTGTGTTCTCTTTCTATGGAACATACAACTTTATCTTTGTTTTTTCACTCTACAAATTCCATTCATTTTGTTTCATGTAGACTGTGATAACTCTCATAGTGGTATTCATTTGTCACGGAATTGTGCATTTTAGCATCTCGGTAAATTTTTTAACTTTTTCTCTTTGCTTTTATGTTTACACTTGTTTTTATACTCAAATTCTGATCTATTGGTGATATTTTACTATCTAAATTCAAAAGTGTTGGCTGCATTTATCTTATTCTGCACTTTGGCTTGTCAAATTGATATAATTCTAAATGGAATGCAGGTTTATGACAGATTCGCTGACATTGAAATGAAAAGCATTTAGTTACTAATACCATCCCTTAACCCAAATTATATCTTTATTGCACCATGAATTTTATCTATCCTTAATAAGTTTATTTTATTGCTCCCATGAAAACCTTTTCCAAATGATATTTTGAAATTATTACTTGAAATTTCTATACCCTATTATAAAAGTTTAAGCATTTTGGCTTTTAAATATGAATCTTGATATAGCTAATTCTGTTTTCCCTGTTATTGAAAAGAAATTTCTTGGAATATGAGGATGAAAATATTAAAAAGTTTTTTTTATGTATCAATTACTGCAAAAGCTCAAATTTCAAACCATGTGTCTTAAATGTTTGCCAAATTTAATGTAAATACACTTGCATAATATGCTTAAAAAGTTTTACAGATCTTATGAGATAATTAGTATATAGGTGTTTCTACTTAACAGTTCTTGACATAGCATATTGTGCAATATATCAACTTGATATCTTAGCATGTTGCTTCGATATTGTTTAAGATTCCTTAAGTATTTTTTGCCCTCCAAATTAATTAGTAATGCTTAGAAACGTTCAGTTTACATTGTCCTTTCGTTGTAAACAAAATGTGCATTAAGATAATGTACTCAGTATGAAATTTGTTATGTAGTTAGAGTTGATTACATATAGTAATTGTTTTTCAAATACTCCTGCAGAATGTACAATTTATCTGGGAACAAAATTTATTTTTTATACAATTTACTATTTCTCAGTATTCAGTTTATATTGTTGAATTAAGTTTAGACTTAGTATATTATTAAGTATTTATTACAAGTAGTAATTCAGTTGTAATTATTTTGATATTTCTAGTTATTGACTTGAATTATTTTTTAAATAAACACTACAGTGTATTTTTTTCTATTCATATTTCTTGATTTGCTTAAACGTAATTAAGCTTTCAGAATTTATTTCAGTACTATTTCATAAATTTTTGATTTATCAAATTGGATACTCAAGTATTTTCAGACCACAAAAGTGAAAATATCTTGAATGTGACCTGTTATGTAGTGTGAACTGATGTCATGTATTGCTCTGTAAATGGCTGTAAAACGTTTCAATATATATGCTCCAGCCAGAAATTTTTTAAACTAATTATGCAAACTGCAGTTCTAAGTATGCAAGTTCAATGTTGCCCCCTCGATATTCTCAGCTATCAGATCTTCCACATAAAGAATATCCCCTGTTCTTTCTTTGCTTGTATCTACAATTTTTTTTGTAAAATATACGTTATTTAAAAACCAATGTCAGATAAACTAAATCTTTGTAGCATTGAAAGAATTCATGCTACAAAAGAATGCGACTACATGCATTTTCATTTCTTACTTCTATAACCTATTTGTATGTTTTAAATTTTATATTCAGACAGAACGATTGAATTTGCTTTGCCAATAGTTTTATCTCACAACTTGTAGACCTAGTGAATCTACTTCAAGTTTGTTCCTGTGATTAAAACTTGATTGATCATAATATCACTTGGCATTTTCTTTTCTGGACTCGTGTCATCCATTTTCAGCTCATGAATTGAATTCGGTGTTAGAAATTCATTTGGATGCTTGCTCTGTCCTAAACCTTGTGCCTTTTGTGTACATAGATTGGCATTTAAAGTGAGTACTATGATACTTTTCGGCAGCACTACCAGCGCTTTCATAGATGTGTTAAATTTTGCATGAAGTTCATGTTAGATGTTGCCTTAATATGTTTGTTCTTCTGCACTCATTATTCTGCAACCTGCTTATCAATTGAAGTGCAGTTTCTTCATGAATTGGTGTGATTAACGTTTTGAATTCTGGTCACTGGTTCAGTTCCCGATTGTCACCCTTGATGTAAATTTGTTTTCTATGTCAGCATAAGTGCTTTCCTTGTGTGATCCCCATTATTTGTCAACTATGTGCTGATCTACGAGATCAAGAACACAAATTGAAATCTAATCCGACTAATTGAAATAGTGTCCTCGTGAAACAGCCAAAAGATTGAGTTAACGTCTAGTGTTCTTTCTGTTGTATCCTAACAAATACTGGGCTTGCCATGGCTCAGACTACTGCATATTCAAAAGTATATTTTACCTGTGTGACTTACGAAATTTCCTATTTTCTTTGATATAATTAGGGGCCATCGTGGCTCAGTGGGTATGCCCACTGCACTAGCAACCTGTAGGCAGTACAAGTTCCATTCCTCTCTGGGTGTATTTCTCTTCTGTATCAATAAAACTTTCCTTGTGTGTATATGTCCATTACTTGATGTTTATCTCATGCTTGGCCAAATATGACCTTTGCACCATAAAACCCAGTCAACCTACCTAATAAATACGTTTGCATGTTCTTAATAAAGTTCGACTTAAGTGTGCAGGGTAAATATTGTTTGCTCCATAATTGAAATTTTAGCTGCTTGAGAGGTGATTAACAGTTGGTGCTGACAACCTAATTTTTCTATTGTCATCAATAAAAATAAACAAGTTTTTAATTCTTTGATTTTATTCATATGGAAAAGTTCATCAATCAGATGATCTAATAATTTTTCATGTTTATTTATTTCATTTTTAAGTTAAGACTTATTATTTCCAATACGTTTTATTAGTTCCATTTTGATCATTTCCTTAGCTTCGACATGTTGGCTTTAAAAAGTCCAAAATTTATTTGTGAACAATTTAATTCTTTTTGTTTCATACCTTCTAAACAATCCAATATTCACACATTCAGCATATATTCATACTTATAATCTTTTAAATTTTAAAGCTCTTTAAATGTTCCCTGAACTGCAGTTTGCTATGTCCAAAAAACCATCAGAATGGTTTCCAATTGCATAATATAGGTATGGGCTGAAATATCACTGAAATGTGTTGTTAAACAATTTAAATATTTTTTTGATTTGATTGGCGTGCTCATCACCGGTGCAAGATTCTATTGAATTGGTTGTTTATTTTACCCTATAATTTTTATAACTTTGCAATTGTAAGATATTTAGTTTATCAGGATGAATAATCTTTGTGATAAGACCACTTTTAAAGAACAATGTTCCTGTTTTGTGCTGTTCTTGTGTTTGTAATATTTTATAACTTGCCTGTTTAAAATATTGAAGTCTTTCAATGAAATCAAATTGCAGCATCTTTATTGAATGTTTATTTGTAAATACTTAGTGGCACTTGGAAAAACAAGACAATTGCTTGTATTTACTGAATCATAATTATAATCTTAGATTTGTTGCATACTGTCCACTAATGTCTTTTGATGTTGGAAATATATTTTGTTTTAAATAACTAGTAAAAGAACATGAAATGTTACTTAAGGCTTTAGAATTTCATGTTTAGACTGAATATTGTATTATAGTGTATCTCTAGAAGCTGTAGAATTTATTTTTATGTTTGAGTTTTCTTTTAATAAGACTTATCTGCTTCACGAACACGTCATAAAATTTTTGGAATTAGAAAATGTATTGTGTTGAATTCACTCAGGTAGCGAAATAAAGTAGATTGAAGAGTCTAATTGAAAATTTCTTTACTCAACATTCATCATTAATATTTACTTCTCTTGCTCCATCATTAGCAAACTGACACGATTCACATTAGAATAGTACTATACTGCAAATTTTAAGATATGGTGGAATCTTGAACCTCAATTTTATCTAAGGTCCAGTGAAAATGAATATCTAAACCCCGATCTAATGAAGAAATAATCGCAAATTAATTTTACATATTAGGTTTCTGGCTAAAACAAGCCAGAATGTGATTTGTGACTGAACTTTCATCCTTGACATAGTATTAATACTGTGAATTCAATAAAAAACTTTGCTAAAATGATGCTTAACTTAGGTAACCATTATTTTTAAAGGCTGCAACCCTAAAATTAAACAAAACAGCCCGTGACAATTTGTAAAACCGAGGTTATACAGTAGAAAGCTAGCACATTCAAATTTTAGAATCATGGCATCAGGTTCCAACATAGGACAGGGTTTTCATACTATGCAAAGCCTGCATTAGTGTTCGAGGTGGTCATATAGCCTACAAGGAGTCTTATCTTTCAATTTTAAAGTTTAAGTTTTCAGTTACACTTCTGTTTACTTGTTCTCATCAGTTTGGCAAAACAAAGTACTTTTTGTATGATTTTCACACATCCAGGTCACTCAACTGTAAAGTTGCAGCTGGAAACCTTACTGTACTTAAGTTTTGCATGCTAGTGTAAGAATGAGTTTGAATTGTTTCGTGAAGGAAAAAAAAGCATTTAGGCTTGCAGTATCGGTTTAAACATAAGTAAATCTTAAGTTTAATATTATTTGGCTTTACTGTTTTTCATGATTTTACAATTTCTTCGAAATTCCATAAAATCGACAATCACTTCCTGAAGTCAATTCAGGGTAAACTGCATCTACAAAAAAGTCATGTTTTGAATGCGTGGAAGATTAGGTTTCTGAACATTAGAAGTTTCTCTTCACAAGAGTACAAGATAAACACAAAACAATCAATGCTGGTTCAACTTTTATTTACAGTTGTAATACTTTTTATCTACATGCAATAATTTCATCAGCAGATTGTGAAGCTAAGGCATATCACAGGGAGTGAATCACTGAATGCTTAGGAATACTAGACAGTGTCTTCTATATTCTATAATGCTACAAAAATAAATATTAAGAAAAGCCAAACATCATAGTTTAGAGTCATGAAGAAAAGAGCACAGGGTCTTATTTCAAGATACAAATAGATAAAAATTAAACATTTATTTTATGTAATACACATAGTCTAATTCTCACCATAACATAATTTGGCTAGTCTCACTAGTCTTTCCTACACATGGGCTATTAGGTTCGGATCTAGTTTTAAAGAGGATTCAAAAACCATATTGGGACTTAAATCTGTTGTACCAAAACCAGAGAATTAGTTTAAAAGTAATGTCAAGACATCAAGAAAAATGCCTGTCATCCTCAATAGTTCACAAACCATTGCAGTAAAAGATTAGTACAGTTGGAGTTATAAACATGAATAATCATGGAAATTATATTTCTCATTGTATTTTTTAGTTATAAAATAATTTACCAGCAAATATTAAGTACACTGATTCAATTTTATTTTATGATTTTAATTCCAGAAATTTAAAATTTAATAAGCTAAATATTTTCTTAAGGTTTTCATGACAATCTAGTACCCAGATTCTAATATTTTTCTTTTATGGTTGCCACAACTTGGTGCCAAAACTGAAATTGGCATCCCTTAGCAAATTTCTTTTAAAAGAAAAATCCAAAAAGTATTTTTTCTGTCTGCTATAAGTTAAAAAAATGGGACAAAATTTTCATTGATCTTCGATGAATTTCCAAAAAAGGCGTCAAAATTTTCGAAATACGAATTTTCAAGTCGACCTTGTTTATACAGATACCTAAGTCTCCACAGCTGAAAAATAGTAGCAAAAGGTCGCCTGTGGTAGTTCTGTTTAGTGTATAATAGAACTATTCAAGTTTTGAAATTCAGAAAGACTTAATACTTAACTTAAAGGACTTGAAATTTGTTAACGAATGATTTTTCTGTGCAATATAAATCCATAATTTTCCAACCAAATTCAGTCATTTGGAATATGTTATAATGAGAAGAGACCATGAGTGTGTATATCATAGAAAAGAAACAAATATATGCACTCATTTAAACTACGGAACATGCAATTTTCAAGTTTTGTTTCTTTATTCAGATAAAAAGTTAATTTTTTATGCAACCTGATATAAAACACATGAGTGAAAAAGTTGAGAAATTTAAAGCAATGAGGATTATTTTGCTTCCATATTCGGGAAGTCCAATGCTTTATTTACAGATGCATCAAGATAATATAAGATAGATTAATGGACGTAAATTTTTAAAGTATTTCAAAAGCTTAGTTATAAAAAGGATACTGTTGGAAAAACAGTTAAATATACTTTAAGTCAATAAAAAAGACTTCAACAAGCATTAAGTAATTTATGCATCTGATCAACACACAGGCAGATCAAAAATTCTAAAATTTTCTTTGGATATTTGCATATTGGAATTTGAAATTATTTATCTTCCAAGTTATCAAAAATCTTTCGGTTTTAGAGTTGCAACAAAATCAAATTTAGAATTTAAGCTTTTATTACTTTATTTCACAAAGACTTCTTATACAGATTAGAAATCTTTTACGATTTCAGAACTGTGGCTCATATTTATCAGAAAGAAAAGTTTTTGAAAGACGTTTTCAGATAAATCGATGCATAATACTTACAAAGATAGTTGATATCTCAGAAAAACTTTATAATCACTTATTTCCCTTATCTTGTTAAGAAATGATTCACTATACATATTATCCACATATAAATATAAAATACAAGTAATAGCACAAGAAACGCATCATTATTTCATCAGTCGTATTTTTTAAAGTTTTTTCAAATTTCTGTTTAATTAAGATTAACTTGTAACACCTAATAATGAGAAAAATGTAGGGGAAAAACAAGTTTTCTGTGTTAAAATATTAAACATTACTTTGTACGATTTTCTGAGAAAGAAAACAATTTTGGAATAAAAAATGAGAGGAGGAAATAATTTTAAAATTGATTCATGATTTTAAAAAATGCTATGTATATGGTAAGCATAGTTTTTATTAACCATTTTCAATTTTCCAACCAAAAAATTTTAATAAAATTAATATTTTTCAATTTATAATTATTTACATTAATCAAAAGAATTTTCATTCAGTATCATTACAGTAAGATGCTCAAATAAAATAAATTTTAAGCCTATAGGATATTCGAAGAAAGGTATAAAAAGTACAGTACAGATACTCTATGAAATAATGTAATCGTATTCCAGTTTTACAACTCAATGCTAAGTGTCTAATTATTTTATAACCTTATGGCCAATGCAATTACTAGAAATTGAATTTAAATTAGGCAATAGAAACACAACTAATGATGATACAGATCCACAATGCAAATTGCAAAATCTTTACACAATACACTTGCTATGCATTAACTAATTTGAAACAAATTACCTAACAAATAATTAATCAACATTATTTAATTTAGGATAAGTATAAAAAATGCCGAAAATGATACTGTATGAAGTATGCAAATATGTATCATAAATAGCAAATGAACTGATACACATAAAATTGATAAGTACTCAAAATTTTAATAAATATATAAATTGGATTAATAAATGAACGGACTAGACAAAGATAAAGTAAATAAAGCGAAAAGCTGCCTAAACGAAAAAAAATAATGGAAAGATCGTCCAATGTCCCAAGTATATGTATCACATAAATAAGCAATTAATACTCGTAAAAATAATAAATCAAAAGTAATTCGTATAACCAGAAGATTCTTTGGTCTGATGAATGCAATATATATATAGGCATAAATATAGAACACAAACTGTACTGTATGCAATCAAACAGTATTAGAATGTACATATGTGTTTATCTACATCTATAGGTATACTAAATATTAGATTTCTTTTTAAAATAGAAGGGTATATTATAAAAGATAATTTGAGTTTCTAAAAATTTGACGATCAAAAAGTACAATACTTACACTTTACATACACACATCTAAATAACTGGATTGAATCAAAAGTAACAATGGTATAACAAAGCAAGTAACTGGATCAATGCAAAATGCAGCAAAAATTAGTCAACTATCCTGATGCTTCAAAGATTAATTCTGTAAAGCCAAATTAAGAATCTAGAAAACACTAAATCGATTTTTTAAAGATCCTTATATTCTGATATAATTTTAATTATTTTTCCATTAAATAATCTTTTTTTTATCTTAAATACATACAATACTACTTTAACTTACTACTTTTAATAAGTGGTTCAATTTCTGTCAAATTTAAAAGATTTTCAAAAATAAATTTCACAAGATTCAATTAATGCATACAATGATTGCACAAAATCCAATACTTTTACGTTTATACAGAAAGTTCAGTTGGGTTTTATAGTGCAAGGGTCATACTTGGCCAAGTTGTACCAAACAATGTCAAGTAAATTTATATTACATAGAATTAACTGCTAAATATTCAGCTCTCATTTTAACTATTTGCACATTTTGTTTGTCATATAATATGTATGGTAATGCAAAAAAAGTAGGAAATGTACATAGCAATAAATATGTAAAAATGATAGCAATAAAATACACTTTAATGAAAATAAATTCCACTTAAGCATGTTTAGTATTTGAAGTAGAGTATGAATTTAAAAGAGCTTAGGTTATTTTACTTTGAAATACTTTTAGGGAAATGAAACATCACTATTTCTTGTGCATTTTGCATTTGGTTCTAGATAAATGTTGCAAGATGTTTTTATAGTAAACAAAAGCACTGCACTGACATAAGGGTGAGAATACAGTATAAAAAAGTAGAGTAAACATCCAAAAGAAACATCGATAAAAGTGCAAATTAGATAAGTTCTATATACTTCACATAGGCATTATGCACATTTCTATTGTATGCATCAAAATGTAAAATATTCTAACTATATACACAAACAATTTACAAGAATAAATAAGAGTAGAGTAAAAATATGGAATGCAGAAAGAAAAAGATAAAGAAATAAATGAAAGTGCATATTTCTACAGTGAAAAAGAGTAATATACAATATATATTGCACTAATAACACACATCATAAATATCTAAAACCCCAATTCTACGTAATAGAGGTAATCAAAATAGTTGTACATCAAAATAGTATCTGGCCCATTATATTAATAAAAAGCCTTTAAAAGAAATTATATAGTATCTTCCCTCTTTCAAACATTGCAAATACTTGCAGTTTATCTAAAATCAGGTCTTATCTATATTCTTACAAGAAATAAGCAACACCAAGACCTAGAGACGTTATATTATTAGTTTACTGATATATTTTTCTTATTTACTATACATAATACTTCAAAGCCCTTTAAGCTAAGTACTACAAGCAGAAATAGCAACTATTCTTTTATACGATTTCTTATTAAAATATCAATTTAGTTTCAAGAATTATAAATTTAATACTTTTCACTGAATTTTATAAATAAAATAGTTTTTCGTTTCCTACTTTTGGAAAAATAATTACAAGAGGAATTAAATATGAAATTTGCTTAATTATACACTATATATATATACAACAATAAAAAATAAAAACTTTTTGTAATAATGGCAAGTTGTATAAAACAAAATTTAAATAATTAGCATGAGATAAAAACTGATTTGGATAGATTTCTCAAGAAATATTTATTTCATTTAGAGTACAGATCAGATAAAATGGTCCCTAGAACGTTCAAGTATTATTTCTCGATCAAATCATTAACCTTTACACACTTAATGAGTTTATTTGTGACTGAGAAGGGGTTAAATATACAGAAACAAATAAAATCAATGGATGCAATTTAAACTTAATAAAACCGGACATATGTAGGTGCTATTTGGATACTGTAAATAAACTATATTACAGCAAGATAGTTATGATGAACACTGGCTATTTTTTAGCCTAACTCAATGAAGGCATAATTATGAAATGTTACTAATGTAAAAATAAATAACTAATGAAATTGGAAATCAAGTTGCAGGAATGAGTACTTTTTGGATTATTCTTGAGACAAGACTTTCTTTCAACAGAAAGCAAGATTTATATCACTAAAATATGAGGGATTCTTATTCTAAGGCAGATTTTCAACTGTTATGTGTCGCAAGAATGACATAATTGTGCCTTACGAATAGTAAAACTGTTTAAATATCGTGTAAGATTAATTTAATTTCAATGGCTTAGTTTCTAACTTTTGACAAGTGTGTTCATAAATCATTTCAAGTAACACCAATATAAATAGTTTCCAAAACAATTTAGAAAGCTTCTCTGGAGCAAAAGGGTAGGTAATTACTGTAAATATTTTTTAATCTATCAAAATCATACCCATTTTTTGTTAGATTGCCAAACAATATTTTTTGTTTGCCACATAATTTTAGTAATTAGTTTATGTGAGCCATGTGATGTTATATGATGGAAATCACTGTTCTGTTCAAAGGTAATGTACATTTCATTTTCATCTTAGCTATTCGTTTTAATTAGTTTAGATAATACTGTGTACTATTTCCTGTGATTATTTCAGGACTGCCACAGCCAAAGCACTTGTGAAATAGTAGCATAAATTCTTAAAATAATAGCAAATTTAGTAATCTCAAAGCTTATTTTAGTTGCCTCCAGCAACTACATGCTTGGAGCAGGATTTTCAAAAAATGCTGTGTGAAGGAACTAGCAAGTAGCATTTGGCATAGGTTGGAGCTGGTTCAGACTTTAGACAGAAAAATACTACACTCCATTATACATACATCTTTGAAGCAACCAGTGTTTATATTTACCAAAAGTTTTTAATACCATTGGAGTGCAGGACGATCATAAACACATCTTACACAATGAAGCAGGAAATGAATTCATGCTATTCATTAAAAGAAATGGAAGGACTTGATTTTCATTGACCTTTGGTGAATTTTCAGTTGCTAAAATTTTCGAAAAATCGTCAAAATTGAAAATAGGAGCTCTTGGCATGATTTTGTTTAAAAGATACCCATAGTCGCACAAGTTGGAAAACTAGTAGCAAAAGTCGACTGTGGCAGGCCTATTGTTTAGAATGGTATATATTAAAATTCAAGTAATCAGTTCAGTTTGAATACTTTTACAGAAAAGGAAAAGTAAATGATTCCCAAGAAATCACAGGTATAAAAGAGGAGGTTGAAAATACTGAAAAGTAGTTGTGGTTGGCAGTGGTACAGTGAATATCAGCAATTTTTGTTGATAATTCTCACACAAGGTTTATTGCTATGTAGAGTTGGTTGGATTCTACGGAGCAGGGTCTAAAAACAGATAAACAGCACCGTACTGCTCTGTAAAGAAACAGCCCATTGGGGAATAGATAAAAGGACTAGATAAAAATAAATTACTCTTAAGAACAATATAGAAAATGGGAATTAGTTTTTGCTGCTTAGGATAAAAATTAAAATTTAAGACATAATTAACATCAAGAATAAAACAAAATGCATGAGTCGAAAATGGCTTTTTTTATCTCAAATAAGTGTGAAATAGGGATGCACAAATGCTTAATAAAGGAAAGGTCATTTAAGTATTGTTTACAAAGCTCCTACTACAAAGGAGCTTACTTTACTAATTGAAAAATTATTTAAAAAAACTTTAAACAAATGTTAATTTTAAATATTGTCTAAAAGGCAAAAATTGACTACTTAAGGTTCAGTATCAAGGACGAAGTCACAGCACTGAGGTTATTAATAGAAGAAAAAAAATGAACTTTATAAGAAAAGTTTTAAAAAATTAATTGAAATTAAATTCATTTAACAAATTATTAAAAATCGAGAAAAAAGAACCAAAGAAGTTTAGACGAAAAAAATTATGAACGTGATAGAATTAGTACATAAAAAACATAATTCAGATTTTGTTTTCCTTGAAAGCAGAAATAAAATGTCAGCTTTTCCAGGCCATACCCAAACGGATTAGCATACAGCTTAAAGCACAGTTCGTACACTTTTGTAAAAGCAAAATCGGGGAAAATTGAAACCACATTTATAGCAGTAAACGTACTGCTGCAGCAAAAACAACTGCCTGTTCACTATAAGATTCTTTTTAATTAAAAAATAAAGCTAATATATTCACATCTTCACTGAAATTTCTTATTTGCTGTTATAATGTAACTTCTAAGGAGCTATCATTCATCATGCGGAAAATGTTGAAATCACAGCATGAATGAAACAAGTCAATCCTTAAAACCACAGAAAAATAGGCACAGGCCTTGCTGGACTTGCCCTCAAAGAAGTGTACGAACCCTGTTAACCTTCCAAGTGGTTTCGGCGAGATATCTGGTCCATTAAGATCTGACCAAATTTTGCTGGTATCTCGTCATCAAGATATTGCAGATTTTTTATGTTGACATGATCAAAATCTGATCAGTTTTCTTCTAATGATCATGATTTCTTCTAATAACAAGATAGATCTGGCCAGTTTTGTTAACGAGACACCTCGTCAAGATAACCACCATAAGGGTTAAAGGGTATAAAATAAAACATAAATGGAATGCTGAATAACTGTTCCTAATGAAGTCACTCCGATTAAAATCAAAGCAAAACATTCTCATTGACACTTCAGTCTTTCTACAATGCAAAACCATTGATTTAAAAGTGCACAAGGGTTTTCCAGGGAGGTTTCCAACATAGCATCATAAGATAGCTTCATAAAATTGTTTTTTTTCCGGTAAACTTATATTTAAGCTCAAGAAAGTCAAAAACTACTGTAAATGTTCAGCAATAAAGCTAACTGAGGTATAAGCAGATGACTTCATTTGGAACAGTGCAATGTTGGTTGTACGCAATGCACGACTTCAAAAAAGACTTATACATTTTATTAGTTTGTAGAATGAACCAAACATGCATACTAAATAATAGCTCAAACATCCGATTTTAAGTAATAAAAAAATGTATAACAAAAAATAGAAATGATAATTTCCATAGTATTTTATACAGAAAATAAGTTGAATAGTTGATGCAACAAATATTGTTACCCACATCTCAAAAAACTTAATCAGATAATTTTAATTAATAAATATTTACCCATATCACATTACCCCAAAATTCAAATTATATAACACAAAAATCTGGGAAGTCAAGAAGCTATGCTCTAAAACCAGATTTCGATAGCTTTACATTTGTGCGTAAAAGCAAGTATCAAAGCATCCCCCAAACCAAATATTTGCATAGAACGGACTGGTCACAAGCTTTCTAAATGGCTGGAATATGGTTTTAAAAATGTGACTTAACTTCAAGAAAATAGTTGCTTATTCTTAAAAGGGATGGCTTTCACAGCATAATATGAAAACAAATTTTTCAAAGACAGAAGCAAATAAAAATATCAATTCTTACAATTCCCTAAAACTCATAAAATTTCCAAAAGGGAGAAAATCCTTCAATTTGTTTAATTAAGTGATCAGTTTCAGAGAATGTAGCTAATATTCATAAATTTTTCTCTTTTAAATCTCTATACAAATATAATTCAATAATTATTTATAGCTAATGCAGCGACACGTTGCTGACTACAGAATCGATCACAATTCGATGATGCGGGTAGCACAATTCTTTCTCCTCAGTTTCCCCTTCGCATACTCTTCGGTGTCTGGCGAGACTGGGCAGCCGCGGTGGTGACCGGGCCGCAGATTCATACCAAAGCTCTGGACCCCTTTGGCTATCCTAGACAAAGGGGAAAGCACTAAATCTTTCTTTATTGCGATAGGAGACAAAGTGTTGGATAGGTTAAGGGATGATAGGGAGAAATCTTGGATTGCACTTTCGCTGTGGGAGGTCTTCATCTTCGCATTCATCCCGTCTGTGTCAAGCATGACTTCCTCCTGCACCAGCAGATGGGATACCTCATTGGAGGTGGCCATCATGCACGGACGATACTCCAGGTCCTCCGATGATTTCGACAGTTTACGGCACACACCCACCTTGCCGGTGCTGCAGCTTGCCTCCTCTGGCTTCGTGTAGGCGGCCAGATTGCTTTCAGTACTTATGTGGATCTGGGGCATCGATGCCAGAGGCAGCTGCTGCTTGCACTTGGGCTGCTCGTTCAGAGAGGATTTGCGGTTAATCTGACGCAGTGACACCTTCTTCATGGCATCCAGGACGAAATCATCGACTTCTGTGTTGTACCGCTTCTGATTGAAGTGGGCACTGTCCTCAAGAAAGACGAAGTTCTCGTTCAGGGGTTCGTTTGACGAGAGGTTGAACGTGGCCAGGATGCCACAACTTTCAAGAACGGCATCATGCTTATTGTTATTAGCACCATTGGATAGGCATTCTGTGGAGAGCATCATTTCCTGCTCATCGACGTCACTGAACTCAGAATAGTCGGAGCTCAAGGTGCGGTCACTTATGTGGCCGTGGAATCCTGTTACTGTGAAGGCTTTGTGGTGCAGGACTGAGTCCTCCTCAGACTCCGATGAACTGTCCATACTAAAGCGTGGGCTCTGAAGACAAAAATTAAATATATTTAGATTCGTTTCACAAAACCATACTCTTATAAGAAAATTATAGGTACATAAAGGAGCATGTCAAACAAAACAAAAAGAAATTATGGTTTTCCACAAGAGTTTTGACAAATCCTTAAAACGATTTAAGTAGAAATTTATCTGAAAAAGTTTATTAGAAACTGGATGTATAGATGCAATAACATAATATTTATTGAATAATTATATTTACATAAAGCTAAAATATGAAAAACTAAGTTGCTACTTTTAAAATACAGGTAATATTACTTACTTAAAGAGAGTATTTTAAAAATCTTAAACTTTAAAAAATGCATGAAATGTACATTGTTTAAATTTAAGATTACATACAAGTCTGTTTACATACTCAGAGGTTCTCAAGATACTAATTTTATTTTAAATTTTTAGGTTAAAATATTACTTAATCCAAAGCAAAACAAATTGCCATTTGAAATGTCGCATGAGTTCTTCCCCCTTATTAGTACATTAACAACTTTTCCTTTTATGGATATGAACCTCCATGAAAATCAAATTATTAAAAGAAACAATCTGTTAAAAGTTGTAATTATAATAGTTTAAAAATTATAAATATGTTTGCTTTGAACTAGAACCTGCAGGTACTGATTCTCAACAACCTTTCGACCAATCAAATATACTGCAAGATTTATGAATACAAAAGCAAGACATAGAACATATACAATTACCAGAAAACAAATACAGACAATCCTCATTTAATGACCGAATTCCATTCCTATGACAAGATTGTAAAGCGAATTGGTTGATGAGGAGTTTAATCGTTTTTATTTATTCTGAATAAAGAAAAGGTTTTCTCATAGACAAAACCAGAGTCAGATGTTGGTGTCTTTCACACCTGCTGGCATTGAAGGTGTCAATAACAGGAAATAAAAGGCGAAGGATAAACACGGAGTGTCATTCATCGACAGAACATATCTTTGAAAACATAGAAAATCTTTGACTTATTAAATTCTAATATATACTGGTATATTTTTCTTGCCAAAAGTATTGAACTTAATTGTTCAAGTTGTCTAGTCTTGAGTGTGTTCGTTTCTTTTTGAAGATTTTATGCTAATGAATAAAGTAACTTGCTCCGTGTCTACTGCTACAGAACTAGGAAAGTTTCTACCCATTCAGCTGAAAATTTGGAGTGCACCAGCCCCAACATACATGACAGCCTTTGGTTGGTTTAAGTTTCGAACTCGCAATCTCCAAGTTGTTGATCTGAGACTCAACCATCTGGGCTACTGCAGCCCTATAGGTCATTAAATGAGGAGTTCCTGTAATCACTTTTGAAAATTCTCTGAGCTTAGGAATAAATGGTACAAGATGGAAGCCATACATTTACCATGGATGCACTCGTTTCATCCACCGATGCTAAATTAGTGGGGGCACAAGACGTGAAACCATTGCCTGATTTCTTGCCTAGTGCCTTGACACTTCGTATGGGATTCAGCTTGGCGAAATGCGATGTCACATTGCTCAGTGCTCTGGAGCCCACGTTCTTCAAGGAATTCAGCTGACCTTCGGAAATGTTGCGTGGCATTGATGAAAAAGATGGTAATTCTAAGTGAAACCCTTGATTGGGGCTGTGACCATGGTGGTTATTTCTATTACTACGAAACACTCCAGCTCGAACGCCCACTTGAGACAGGGGCATTTTGCTTTTTCGACGCTCCAATTTGCCTTCGAAAAAGGGAACATTCAGCTCCTTGACTGAGAGAGCGACTTTGAATGTCTCACAAATAGCTTTCAGTGACTCTGAAAGCAAGACAAATATTTCCTGGTTAAAAAAGACTTTAATATGATTTATGGTTATCACATACATTTACATATGTGTATGATTTTATTTTTACTATGAGTACCTCACTAGAACTTTTTGTAAATTTCAGCTTTTTTTTAAGTTTGTTTTCAACATAAAATTTGATTATTTTTTTATGAACTGAAGATACAAAGAATTGTTAAAATTAATGTTTATTTTCAAATCCAATATAGAACTGCAAAATTTGCTAATATATAATTAAGCCCTTCTCTTTCATACAATTCAAATATTTTATTAATTTAAAATTTTTAACTGAAAAAGAGACAAAATTATTTATTATGTTTAGTAAATTTACTCAAGGTAAAAATATACTATGAAATATTCAACAGTTCAATTTATCATATATTTTTGCTGTTTCATCCATATAAAGTTTCATTTCCCCATATATTTTAAACTTTATGTGTACTAAAAACTAGATTTAAATTACAGTTTCGACAATTTCATGCACTCATTTTTTGCATTGATATAAATTATAATTACCAGCCGCTTCTTCTTCACTGTTAATGGATACTGCCATGTTGTTGAAAAAGCGGGTGTTGGTGGAACGAAACATATGAAAATAACCAGATTGACCATAAACACAGTAATGTAAGCGTAAACAACAGTGCTTTGACTTAAATACACCTGGTTCTGGACCTAGAGGAACAGAAAACAAAATAAATTTAACGTACTATAAACAGAAATAGTACTTTAAAAGTTAGTTGAATCATCATAACATTAACTGAGAACTTAACAGATTTCACTACAAAAATTTAGGTGTTTATCATTAATTATTTTATTATTAACATTGATATAATTGAACAAATAATTGTAAAACAACTTCTATCTCTTTATACACATAATTTTTTGATCAATTGAAGCTAAAATTGATGTCAAAAATTTAAACTAAAACTAGAAATTTGCCATTCAAGAAAAAACATTAATGTTTATTTAAAACTAATGGATGTGTATAAGGATGGACAAAAATTAAAACTATACCTAATTCAATTCTCTCTAAATCTTCTAGCATCACATGCTGGTATTTGATAATTCTATCAGTTTGGTCATCATATCTACAAAACAAATTAAATATATCATTCTTGCATATAGCAGCAAATGCACCAAACTACCAATTTATCACATATGTGGATGAATTTAGTTTAATTTATTAAACAGCATTTGAGTTCTCCCTCAGTAATACCAGAAAAACATGAGACTTTTCTGTCAAGCTACAGGTTGTGGTGGAATGTGTCCTCTGTATTTCAGACATGATGTCACTTGGTTCTTTTTCAAATATGATTTCAGGACATTACCAACAGAAATTGCAAAGTTAGTCAAAGCCAATCAGATTAAATGCAAAATACCAAAAAAAATGAAATACATTTTAAGGTAACCCCAATATGTGTCATGCAAGAGCACTTTGTGTTTCAGAAAGTAAAATCTTCACATTCCATCAGGTTTGTCTGTTCACACTGAAAATCCCCTATAACATATTACACATTCGAGTTATGAGAAATATTTGCTTTTCAAAACTTTATCATACTAATCAAACTTTGATACTACATATCATTGAAAAATGATAAGAGTTATACATTTTAAGCATAAGTAAATTATGTTTTTAAATAATAAATTAGTAAGAATGCGCATTACAGACCAGACTGCTCACCAACAAAGTAAAAATTTTGGTGTCAAAAGAAAATAGTATAAATTATCATGCATAATTCAAAAATAAATTAATTTAAAAAATTGCCCAATACGTTCAAAGCAGGAATGACTTAACCTTCAGTTAGCAAAGGCTGGAAGAGTTTACTTGGAGCAGCTCCACTTTGTGATGTATCGAAAAACGTTAGTAGGATAAAGTCAGCAGCATATTTGACATGTAAATAAGTACAGGGGTAGTACTGCCAAATTTCAAATTTCAGGACAGCATTTTTAGTAAATTTGAGGACAATAAATTACGAAAACTGAGTTAACGCAATATGATCTCTTTTGTTATTCAAGCTTAAATAGGGTCAGGTGGGGTAAAATGACCATAAAATTGGCTTTTTTCAACTTTGCTAAGCTACACTCCTAAAATTATATAAAATATTTACACTTTTGACACATATTTTACTTTACACTATCTGAGAGTTGCTACAATTTTTATTTGCTTTTTTTTAAACAATAAATCTGTTTAACTATTACTTTTTTAGACTAATTATTATGATCATTTTACTCCACCTGACCTATGATTTTTGTTTAAAAATCCAAATTTAAAGAAAAATAATATTGCATATAGGACTGATGACATAGTCAGCATACAATGTATTATTATACAGATACACATAATTCAACTTAAAAAAATCAAATGTAAATTTTCATATTTTTAAGATAATTAATCTTTTACTTAAGTTTATACACTGCCCAAGAATTCATCACCACAATAAAGGAACCCCAAATTTGGCTACAATCTGTAAATTTGCAAGGTTCCCGGCGATAAATCAAGGATCACAAAACCGATTCTGCCTCAATTTTACATATTTTTTTGTGTATAACGGTAAAAAAATATTTGCACAAAATTTGAAAACAAAAATTGTAATGTCATTAATCAAAAAATAATAAGAAGAAAGAGAGAGAGAGAATTGGAACTCGTGTTATGGTGGTTAAAAGTAGAAGCAATGTTCTTTAGAATAAAATAAAAATTTATAATAGTTTCTTTTTTAATTTCTGCAATTTTTTGTCTAGTAGCTGCTAGCTTTTGTGATACTAATTTTATTTTTTCATTAGCAGCTTCCAACATTATCTGGGCAACTTTTACGGCTTGAAAGTCATTATTCTTTACAGCATCATTTAATTTCTCAGATGCATCTTTCATTAGATGATGAGCAGCAGCTTCATCTTTTAGATGTTCATTTTCTTGCACATTAAGAGCAGCAAATACATCATTAAGTGCTTCTTTCTCCCTCTTTCTTCTTAAGATTCCTTGTTTCTTCCTTTTCTAATTCTAGCTTTCTTTTCCTAGAATTATTTTCTTTCTCCTTTCTCAACTGCTCCAAATACGATGTATACTCAGCATGTGCTTTCTGCATAAATTTAATCAACTCCTTTGTAATCAAATCTGATATAGAATTTTGTCTCTGCAAAATATCTTTGCAAACACGCAATGATCGAATACCTATATCTGACAGTGATGACCTTTCTTGAGTAACAATCGCATTGTTGGATGAAAATCCACGCTCTGGTGTCGAATTGCCATGAGATAAAGTTAAACATGCCTTAACTAATTTCGTCAGATGATCATACTTTCGTACTCCAGAAAGGTCTTTCATTTGTGATATCTGTTCCCAGTAATAACAAATGCGTGACTTATTTCGAAAGAAGCAAGTTCTTTCTCTACATTCTCGCATAGGTGAATTTGTACCTCAGATTTCACAGCATCACAGAATTGGTTTGTTTTTGTGACCTTTAACAGGTGATCAGCAAGGCGGGTTATAGCCTCCTTTGATTTGGAATCCTGTTGTTTAGATGGATGTATATATTGCAGGTCATGCAATAATGGACTGGAAAGAGGCAATTTTTTCTGTAAATAGTTGCATGTTTTTATGTACACATTTCGGATGTTGTGGAGGAAATTTTTATGATCTGGCCAAACGAGCAATTTCTTTGCTCCGGAACCAACTTCAATACGTTTTAGGGGTAACCAAGAACTGGCTTCACCACAATTAACATTGCAAAGGGGCAACCCTTCTTTTATTCCAACAACATCAGTTTTTATAAAATTATGCATTTTGTTCCTCACTAATTCATTCTGCTTGCTAAACAAAATATAAATCAGGGGAGTCTCCATCTGGAACAGTGTGATATATGACACAAAAGTATTAGCAAAAAACAGTGAAATGTAAATGTAGTAAATTTATCGGATCTCAAAAATTTTGAAACTTTACATCATTTTTCACTATTCTTCTTCTCAATAAGAAAATATTCTTGAAGAGCAGGATATTGCTCAATTATCCTCTCACAAACAGGGCCTAGGGTTAACCATCTGCTTTCAACATGCCTCCTAAACACATGGTCTGCAGCAGAATCCACCAATGTTTCAATCTGAACTTTGTGAAAGTCCTCTTCTCGCTACTGACAACTTAAACCACTGAAAAATATCCAATACAAATCTGTCTATATCACAGTCTAGTTCTTCCATACCCTTTCTCATGGCATTGTGAACGACGTGCAGACTACACATTCCAACATCAATTAAATTTGGAATGCCCAATGAATTTAAATGTGCATTTAACTTTTTCAGAAATAATAGATTGACTTTAGGACCATCCACAGAGCATTGAATGACTTTATCAATGCTTAGTCCATTGTCTGAAATTAAATTCAGAATCAATTCAAGAATTGGTGGAGATGTCGAATCCGAGGCACTAGCGATTTATCGCCAAACATGGTAACCTTGGTGTTTTGATCCAGCTTTATGGCAACCCTATGCAAAAGGTTTTTCGCGTAGGAAAGTCCCAGTTTTTTTAACGAACATACTGGCTTTGGACGCCATCTTGATTTGGCAACAAAAATTGCTTGGCGACAAACATGCCTCGGATTCTACATCTTTACCCTTTCGGTTCTTTAATTCTTTTTTGATGTTTTGAACACTTAGCATGAGATATTAGTTGAGCAAATCCTATATTTGCAATGCTGAACTTCTTATCAATACTTTGCAAAATCCGGTGAACTTGTCTTCCGAACATCCTCAGACCCAGCTACTGATTAAATCACCGTTTTTATCTGTTCTTTCAGAAGAAATCCACGTTTCTGAAAATTTTGCATTTCGAGGCATTTTTAAAAACAACACGAGGAGTTTGACTAGACATAAATTCGGATGGGGAGACGCTTACACATCATTGGTTGAGGAAGAAGCAGTGTATGACGTCATGGCAAACTTGGATGTTTTTCATTCGTCCGTCATAGATAAGGCAGGTCATCCGTAAGGGGACGAGCAAAAGAGGGAAAATGGACGCTTTAACGGGTAAACATTTAATGTCAGAGAAAATTTCAGGAATTTAAGGACAAAATACAAAAATTAAGGACATTTCAGGACGTATTATTTTTTTCAGGAATATCAGGACAAGTACGACCCCTGTAAGTAGCAATTGGTCTACAAACCAGGTCATAATACACACTCAAGCCATCAAACATTTACTTACTCAGCAACAAAATAAGAATCTTTAGTAAGGATTAGGATGGCATCCATATCTTGCTTGTCAGGATCCCCAGTTCTGAAATATACATAAATCAGATGAAAATTTAATAATAAATTATTGTAGATGCAAGTGCAGTGCTGTCACAGTCAAAGCACTTGTGAAATAGTAACATAAATTTTTGAAACTAGTAGCAAAAGTCTTCTTTTAAACATAATTTTAGTAGTTAGTTGCTCAAATACTAAAATGAATCGATTAAACACAAAATGCGCTAATTAAGTATGAAACATCGTAGATCTCCTTAGGAAATTTAAATGTTTCGTTACATATCACCTTCATAAGGTTTTCATGACAATCTAGCAGTCAGATTCTTATGGGTTTACCATGGCTTGGCACCAAAACTTTTGTAATTGGTATCCCTTGGAAAATTTTCTGTCTTTAAGAAAAATCGGAAAAATATTTTTTCTCTCCACTATTAGTTAGAAAAAAAGGACTTAATATTTGTTGTTTTATGAATTTTTAAAATATCCAAAGAGCATGAATACCCAAGGAGAATGACACTCGCGTTAATGCAAGACAATAAACCCCATCACTAGAATACATTGGGTCTGTGAAGCCCGAACACATCTAAAGGAGATGTGCCCCACAGGGCAGAGGATTGATAGGATAGATAAATGAATATAATGAGAAGATGGATAAGTCAAGCAGAAAAACTATGTCCATCATAATTTCTTTCATACTTTGTAATGAAATTAAGTCATTAAATTGCATTAATCCTCCTGGATGTTGTCTCTACAAGGTATCTCATCATTAGCAAAACTGACCAAATCTTGACCTCGTCAACATCAAAAAATCGGCAATAACTTGATGACAAGATATCTCGGCATTATTAGCAAAATTGGTCAGATCTTGTTTGACGAGATATCTCTTTGAAACCACTTGGAAGGTTAACTAATAAATCTTAGCACATTTTAAATTGGATAAACGATATTCCATTTGTAAATCTTACACAGGGTCAGCATCGATGAGCGCCCATCCACCCAAGACAACTTCAGCTTCTGGTATTAAGATCTTTTTGCAGTCTTCGATCAGCTGCTTAACACGTTCATGGTGCTCTTGCTCATTGATATCGTTTTCTGAATCGGCCTCTTCTCGTTCTGGAGTAACAGCATTTATGTCTTCAGTGACAGGATTTCCCATCATCAAGTCAATGGTAGCTTGACGGAAAGCATCCTTGAATCGATTAACATAATATCTGCCAAGATAGAGAATCTGATCAAGACTCAGAGAAGGAGCAATCTCCAAGCATAACAAATCTTTTATAAAATCTCTCTTAATGCAATTAATCACTGACAGCAGATGGATAATTAGCAACTTCAAGTACCTGTTAGCTGAATGGTATCCATCTTTCATCATACCTGCTATTCGACGCTCACCTGTTCGCGTGAAGTCACCCTGAATAAAGAACAATCAGAAGAGTTATTTTAGTATTTCGTATAACACTGCATAGTTTGGAGCACAAAAATTGTTAAGTACCAAAAAACTCAAAATAACTAAAGATTAAATTGGTTTCATAGTTTTTATCACTTCAATAATAAAAAAAAATTATAAATCTTTATTTGATGTGAAATCACATGGAGTACTGGATACAAAGAATATGGAGCTGTCCAAACTTCCTTCCAAAAAATCTTTTAATAATAAGTGTAATAGTTGTAGCTTATATTAAGCACTTTGAAAATGAAAAGTATTTTCTCATTTTCAAGCAATATAACATTCACTAGTATTTATGACTTAACATTTTCGGTTTGGGTTTATCACTCAACAATACTTTTTTTTGCTAGATGCAAATTAGGCCTAACCTTTTTAGTCTTTGTTGGGATAATATATTTATAACACTGGAGCTCCTACAAATTTGTAAGCCGATGTTAGCTTTCACAAACATGATTAATTGTGTATTGTGCCTAATGAAGCATCTGGAAAATAAAGTATCCTATTTACATTTAATCTAAGGAACATCAGTTATTTAACCAAAAACACTTAACTCTATGAAAACCTAAACAATACGAAACTACTTGATACTCCAATGATATTATATTGTATATGCTACAGGCAAATTATGCAAAGCAGGCATTGTATAGAATGCCTAGGCAATATATAGAATGCCTGGCGTTTTGGGGAAAAGTACGAAACAGTTAATATTTCGCACATTTCCTAGGCATTCTATGCAATGCCTATTTTTCATACATTGCCAGTAACCTATGCATTACACAGTTCTAACTGTTCAGCCATAGCAAAATTATTTCACTTGTCAATAGATTGTAGATTTTCAAACTTAAAAAAGCAACATTTCAATACAAATCATTACCTTTAATGCAACAGTTCCAGCATACTGGCGACTAATAGTATCTCCATTGTTGGCCCAAAGCATCTGAAAAATTCTACGACAACCTGCAGGTAAAACACCTTCTGGAGGTAATAAGCCCAATTTGTTGAACTAAAATAAAGAAACATGATCAAATTTAAATTGAACAAAAAGGCTATTACAAAAAGGTAAAAGGACTTTAAATTGTTTTTACTTTATTACAAGTTTTTCCTCCATTTATCCCAATTTTATTATTTAAAATGCCTTTTGATACTTGTACTTGAAAAGGTCATAACTGCAGTCATTGGCTTTTGGTTTTGCATATTGAAAGTATCTTGTAGGATTAGAAAAGAGTTTTAAATCAAGTACAATGGTTGTTTGAAAAAGGAAAATATATTGTCGTCTAATATTTATCCCCAAGACATTTAAAACTATTTATCATATAAAACTATAGACAAACTTAATTACAGTGGAAATACTAATATATACAGAGGACAAGACTGCAAAAGCATTTTTTACCCCTCACAAAAATGCTTGCTAAGGAAAAGCTACAAAACGAATCCTTACTGCAAAACAATAGTCAAGGGTAAAATTCCTATTCATTCTTTTTGCACATTTTATCCAAATTGAGTATCCAAAAGAAACAAATATATGGATTAAATGAGCAAGTATAAAATATTAGTCAGGAAGTACTTCACTTTTGATAGGTGTTTAGACTGACCAACAAAGAAAAATTACTCTATAATTTTAATATCGAAATATTGCAAAATATTCCAATGGAGGGAAATTGAGAATTTTTTAATAAATAAAAGATGTGTAAGAGATGGCATCAGCTTAAAAATATTTTCTACATCTAAACCTAAGTAATAAAACAATTTTTTTCAAAAAATGTTTTATTCATTTTAAGTCTGTAGAAACTGAACCATTGTGTTATATTGTATTGAATCACACAATATACCTGTAACTTACACTCTTAACATTAAAATTTCAGAGCTGAATGTGAACTATTAGAGTAAAATTTCTCAATAAGTAATATTTAAAAAAACTAGAGCAAAAGTGAATAAATTGTTATTCGCAAGCTTAATTCAAAATTTGATTCATTACTCTACTTATTTATTTTAAAAGCAGAGACAAAGCAGTAAATATACCTGAATATCCATGACAGTCTTCGCCAAAGCAGTTTGAACAATATTTGTCCTATCAAGACAATCAACACAGTTCACACGAAAAACTCCTCGTTGGTCACAAATTAGGCCTTCACTGTCAGTCCTAAATATTAACAAGAGTATAAAAGATATATGTTAATTTAACTGTATTTTAATAATCAATATCAGACAGTAATGTAAGCAAAAGTTGATGCAAGATACAGATAAAACCTTCGTCAAAAATTTAAAAACTTCAAAATATGACTTATTAAAGTAGGACTTGATTAAAGCAGGTGAAAAAATGGTCAATATTTTTTTGGTGGAAAAAAACTATCATCATGACAGTCTTTTTTCTGTGTTCTTCCTTTTTAGTCATTTTTCACCTGTTTTAAATTTTAAATCAGATTTTGGAAGTTTTTAATTTTTACTACGGATATAAATAAACTCAATTATTTTTATAAAAGTAAGAAAAACTTTGCAATAGATCTTTGTATATAATATTTTGTCATCAGGTCCAAAGGGCAATAATTTAAAGTGCAAACAATCAATGTCTTAAGTCTAATAATAGAGAAATTCCATTATGTTATTTCTACTTCTTTATGTTCAATTTTCAGTTCATTTGAAAATCATAGTGTGTTAGAGATTGAAGATTATATATAACATATACATAACTTTCTAATCCCTAACTCATAAAACTAGGACCTGTATGTATTGGATCTATAATCTCTACTTATAAAACTTCAATGAATCGAATTTTCTAGTATAATTCGCTTGCTTATTATCTGTTCAATACCAACACACCATGGAGAAATAATTCACAGTATAATAAGTTTAGAGTTATTACATTGAACTAAAAATCAGTACCATAAAAAATTACACAAAATAAAACTATTTAAAGTACCAATAAAGATTCATTGCATAAGAATTTAAAATATAGAAGTACAGTAGAACCTTGATTATTTGAGCTCCGATTAACCTAGTGTACACGTTGTCAATTTTTTTTAAACTTTAAATAAAGCTTCAAGCACGAGTGTGTGCAATTTGTCCTTGAATGTTCTGGTTTGGTGAACAGAATGCTGCCTGTCACAACATAAGATCCTTGTTATCCTTGCATTATGACTGTTTCAGAACCAGTAATACTAACATGCAGAACAGTACATTTTTTCTGTTCTACATGTCAGTATTACTGGTGTTTCATATAGACTGCTTTGTGTTACTATGTCCATATTATCCAAATTTCTAGTTATCCGAGATGACCTCAGTCCATATTGCCTTGGATAATAAAGGTTCTACTGTAAATTAAATTTCATTTCCCATCTAAATTTCTTTCAAATGAATTAATTTAAAAAATAGAGACAATATATAATTATAAAGCAGAATTTTTTTAAATGCTTACCAGCAATATCTCATATCACGAATGAGATCATGGATACTTTCAATGAGGACAGACACATTTTCAAACTTCATACCACGGCTAAAGAATCAATATTCCATCAGAAAGAACTACATTGATTTTATAATCTTGTATATAACTTTAATAAAAAAACATTTACTCATAACACACTGAAAAATACAGCACTTTTCCTTTTGGAAAATACACATAAGAAATTGCCTCATTTTTAATCAGAGAAGCATATTAAAATCTCACCAGTATTCATGAAAATCAAAGCTCACATATGTGAGATCAGGACAACTGAAATCCAAAATGTGATTCAAATAGGCATCATTGATAATCTTCTCCTTCCCACACTGCTCCATTAAATTGATTATGACCTGGGAGTTGTATAAATTAAGCTCCTCAGCAAAATGCTTCTCAAAAGCGACTTGAGTTTCTTCTTCACCTGAAAATTTAACCAAAGCTTTAAGTTTATTATTCCTCAGAAAGGAAAAAATGGAAAATTCTAGAAACTAAGTCTTTTTTAAAGAGTACCAGAATTCAAAAATATGATATAGGAAACATTTAGATAAAGGTAACTAAAAATATACTTAATTTACTAAGAATATTGAAAATTAATATTTAAAATAATAAAAAAAATTAATGTACTTTTTATTCAAAAAATAAACCACTAAAAATGTAATTTCTACTTGTATACAATGAAACAAATGGCTTGTTCTTTATAGTGGAAGAAAAAAGCAATACAATAAGCTTCCCTCTTAAATTAAAAAAAAAATATTCCGCTAACTCAAATATAGTGATTATTTTCGCTTTTCTTGAGATACTTCAATTAAAAACTTAAACTCTACAGAACTTTAGATGTTTCAAAATGATGAGATAAAACTAAGTTTTTAATACAAAAAAGGTACCAGAATGTAATTCCAACAAAAAAGTCCTGTGATTAAATTATTACCAAATCATTCAAGTCAAATAAGAATATCAATGCATAACAAACATATAAGTTAACATTTAAAACCATTCTAGTCTTAAAAGCAAACATACTTGAATTATCAAACAGATTTACATTCCAAATATTTACACAAATGTTTAATGCAAATATTATCCATTCAAGTTGTTCCAGGTAGCGAAACAAGATAATGAAAAACTAATATGGGTATGTTTCTTTCTTCCTTAATTATAAATTAAAATGCCTGGATTCAGCTGAAATAAAAGAACTTCCAAGTCTCATGGAATAATAAGAGATAAGTAAATAATGACTGTAACAATGTCCAAATAAAAAAAGATGTCATTCTATATAGTAAAACAAAATCAAGGGAGGGAAATTAGTTTGTGAAGGTCAAGCAGGTAACTGGAAGCTTAATTCTTTTCTTGATAGCAAACTTAGAAGATACAAAGAGAAATATTTTTCCTAGTTATTAAATCGAGCTAACTACAGCAGTAATTAAATTAAGGGAGAAGCAAACAAATAAAGCAACAAAATAAATTTATATCAAACTGTCCAGAGACAGAAGACTTTTTCAGATATCTATCTAAACTAACGATTTTAAGCCTCTCTCATATCATAGACACAAACTAATTACTAAAATTCTGTGGCACACCACAAAAAAAATGTTAAGCAAAATTATAACTATTTTTGTCAGATCGATATAAAAAAGGTATAACTTCGCCTGATTTAAAAAGGAATGTTATTAATTACCTACCCTTTTTGTTCCAAAGTGCATTTTAAAAAATCTTTTAGAAACAATTTATTTACACTTTGGAAATAAAAAATAACACTCAAAATAATTTTATACGGGTTTGGCATGTAGGTATTTTAATTAATGTTGCATTGGAGCAACACAACGGGCTATTGGCGATGGTCCGGGATCAATCCCCAAGGGAAGATCCAAGAACTACACCTCATAATTTTGAACCACGGTCAGATGATGAGAACACCTGAGCTAGCAACTCACTCTCCAAACTTCCACACCATGCCAATGTGAGGACATGAGGCCACGATGGATTTAGAGTGCACCAGCCCCCTTTGTGCATGACAGTCTTTGGTTGAATTCGAGCTCACAACCCTCCGGTTGCTAATCCGTTACTCTTCCAACCGGGCTATCACGGCCCTTTTATACGGGTTTGACTTTAAATTGTTTTTGACTTACTTGTCAAACGTTTAAAACCAAACCATTGAACTTAAATAAATCTTACACAATTTAAATCGTTTCGCCGTTAGCTGGCCACACCACTGAATTCTAGCGGCACTGAAAACTACTTGCCTAAACAAAGCACGCATGAACTAATAAAAAATCTCAACCAAAAATCATTCTAACCTCTATCCAATTGAGGTGGTGGTCTGTACTTGTACCCAGGCTGACTCCAAAATATAGGAACTGAGCCACGTACTTGCACAAAAGATACTGTATGAGACGAAAACTCAAATATCTGCTCGGTCTCAACATAGTTGGCACACTTCCCAGACTCATCGACACCTCTACGCTTGTACCGGGTTCCAGCTCGGTGACGACTCCTCCGAGAAATGAGGATCATGGTGTAGTTTTTGCCAGTGGAATCGGGTAACAAAACCGGGGGAGCGAAGAATCTCGTACCGTCAGCCGAGAAGGATTCTGCATCGTCCACAATATCAATCCAACATTGCTCAATCTGCACAAAGCCTTGTATAACAGGAATAATCCATGGATCACACAGAGGTTCCTGAAAACAAATTCCTTGTAATTATCCAAACATAATCATGGAACTGAATGAGTTTCTGTGATTTACATTGTTACTATACATTTCATAATTATAAACATTGTCGAGGCACACCAAAGAAAGAAGTGGACTGTATTTAAATTAACAATTTATTCAAGCTTAACAAGATCGACAATATAGACAAGGTGGTTCCGAAAGGAACGCTTGCGATCTCCTAATTGCATCAAAAGCAGCAGTAGCCTATCTACCGCTTCAGAAGTTCTGACTGCAAACTTTGGCTTCCTCTTTTTAACTGCTCTGTTCCGAGCCAATTGGCGCTCGCCAATCACAAGCGATGACGCCAAGAAACTTGAGTCGCCAAAGGCGCGAACAAACATAAATTTTAAATAATTTCAAATTTTAAGTGAGTTAATAACATAAAAAAATTAATTAAAAGTTAATAGCTGATTCCAAGAGGATACTATAACTCAAATTTACAAAAATTTTACCTTTGTTATGTATAATTCATGTCAACAAGTATTTTTTAAATTCTTAGTACATTAAATTTCTCATTGTTCCTGGCCTGTTCCCTTTCCAAAATGAAAAGACGATTAAATGTGATTTTTTTGTTTTAAAAATATATAGAAGCTAGTTCTTGTTCAAAATTTTACCATACATAATAAAGTTTAAGGGACAGATATTGCTGCAAAAGTTGTGTTTTAATTTATTTATATGAATAGGCAGAGAATGTATTATTGTACCCCTTCATGCTCTAATTCATTTTAATTAAAGGGGATTTAAATAATGCTTAAAAAATACATATACAGTGAGTGATAAAATTATGAAAACCAGTGTGAAAAAGGTATTTTGAATTTTGAGTAAAAACGGATGTCAACTATGTGAGCTTGTGAAACCAACCCAATGTTGACAAATGTTTACTAAAATTCGTTAACATAAGTATAGATTATTCGATGTAACCAGGTTTTCTTTTCAATAACTGGTTGAAATGCAAAGTTGTTAATTCATAAAGGTATTTCTAATAAAATGATTCCCTACTGTAAAGTAACTGTATAGAAACAAAAATTGATATGGAACTCATTGAAACAGATCTGATAGTTTTATCTTTAGTTTGTTTTTTTCTTTTCATTTTCTTATTTCAACATTTTTCATCGCAAAAAATATTGTCATGGTTACATAACTTGAAGTGGACTGGGTATTACATGATATTTTCATCGTATAGACTGCATGCCGCATTTTTGGTCAACCCACTTCAAGGTTCATCGTCCTTGGATCTCAATACAATCCTCACCACATACAACTGAAACATTTTATGAACTCTACTGATAACATCCCTTAAACAGGTTTCAACACAAGAGAAATGAATGAAATTTTAATCACCAAGACTTACATGCAGATTTATTAACTCTGACAGCATAAATTTATTCCAGAAAAAGCGATCATCTATCCTTTTCCACAAAGGCAATCCATCAAACTCTGAGTTTTTAGACTGAGAAAACTGTCTTTGGACTGAATTAGTCAAATCTCCAGTCATCGAATAGTAAAATGAGTCTGTGTCTGTGAACATCTTCGTGAATTCCTACAACAATAGAACACATTTTTAAATATGTATGACAGATAATACTTTTCATTTCTTTCATATACAAGTTCGACTAATATGCATTATTCCTTTTTTTATCCAAAATAAACATACCTCAATCACTCTCTTTTCAAGTTTTTCTCTATCCCTTTGTTCTTTTGGTTGCTAAAATAGAAAAAAGGTGAAAAATTAAATGCAGCAATTACTTTATCAATCAAATGTCTTAAGTTTTCAATCATTTCAATGAAACAATTTCCCAAAACACTAAAAATATCACACCAAAGTAGTATACAGAGAACAAAGCTTGATGAGAAATCACTTTTACTTCACAACACCCTTGATAAAGCAGTAGATTCAAAATCATTTCTTGTCATCAATTTTGAACCATTGCATACATATACATACTCCAGGCTCTAAGTCAGAGCCTGTGGCACCAAGAACTTGAACCAATAGGGCACAAGGTCTATATTTCAAGTACAGTGAGTTCTTCAGAAATATTTACATATGCTTAAACTCATTCTTTTAATAAGGGAGTATAATGGATAAGATTAATTATAATATTAACTTGCTGAAAGTTTTCTGGATGAATTTGGGAGTTGCATGCAGCTTTTCAAAATAATTTTAAATTCATAAAATTAACAAATATATGGCAACAAAAGAAAAGTACCGTATATGGAGCAGTATCATGCAGAAAGCATTTAATAGCTGCGTGCATGAAGATTCAAATGTGCATTGTTTTAATCTGTGGATGTAATTTGAATAAGAAACCAATTCTAATTCCACTCTGTAAAGAGGGGATGAAAACATTTCATTTCTACCAGGCACTTGTTTCTAATAGATTTGCATTATTTCTCAAAACTTTAATTCATCTTAATTACTTGTTTTTATTACATATATTTGGTAATTCAGACTATCAACCTTAGATCACATGCTTTTAAACATGCTAGCAATTATTAAAAATATTTTTTAATAATAAATGCAACTTATGTAATAAAATAAATTTATATAAGCTAAAGCTTATCTACTGTAAGGAATTTATAGTTCAACCAAAAAGAAATATTTTCTATTTTTAATGGATTTTTAAGTTTGCATGCAGCTTTAGAAACATACATTCATCATATTCCAAACCATTCATTTCTACTAGCATTATCTAATCAAAATAGGGGACTAAATGATCAATTATATTGATTAAAAATTACTGTATTTACTTGTGAAATAGAAGCATGTAGCAATAGCAGTGGTAAGAACTTTTTAAAAATTATCAAGAAAAAGCAATTGAAGATAAAGCAACTGTAATTTTTTTTAAATTTTAAGTTCATGGAAGTAAGCAACTATGAATGAATTTCTTTGAAGTATGTCTTTATCCTGTTTAATGTCCGCTGTTCTGAGTATTCATACAAATTTCAGTTGAGTGCCATTTCTTTGTGACTTGAATAGCTGTACAGTATCTTAATTGTTGATGCAAGCCATCCAACAAAAGTATCTGAATTTTTAACTTAACAGGACAACCAAAATAACTGCAGCAAACTTAACTTTTCACAGGTTGCTGCCAGCTATTTTGTAGGGCAAAAGCTCAACTATTACACTAGTACAGTGATCAATGAATAAAATATAAGTATAGGCTGAAATTTTTACAAACCCCACAAGACCATGAAAAACATTCATAAAATATATAAAGTTGTTGAAGGGAATAAAAAACTTGTTCTGATATTTTAGCGGAACTAAAAAAAATCATGCAAGTTTGTAAAGCACACACACTAACTGTATTAAAAAATAAAACCCTAGGCCTTGAGGTTAACATTGTAAGTAATTTGAATCAATGGGAGGAATGAAACTATTCTTTTAACATCTGTATAACAATTAACACAAACAATGAATACAAACAATCAATAAAAATCAAATCCAAGAATAAAATATCAAACGTAACTTTCCACATAAAAATAATTATTAAATTCATGTTAAATAGTAAGCAAGAGGGGAAAAGCCAATACCCATAGAGATCAATTCAGAATTAGAGAGAAAGGAGTACGTTGTTTGTTAGTCATAGCCAGTTCGCTAGCTGCCAGTAGCAAAACAACCATGCATCAGATAACGTCCAGGCCCTTTCAAAAAGCATACCTTTATGGCAAGAAATTGGTCCCAAGTCCCATATTCCACTTCATTTAAAAGTACAGGAATGAGTACTCTACTGGTCAGGAAAGATACCGCTGAAATCAATGAGTTGCATACCTGTATGAAGAATTCTTTTTATGGGAGCTGAATTACTGCAAGAAGTTAGTGAAACATATAGTATAACTGACCACTCCCTTACTTGTATGAATATTGTATGTGTCAAAAAACTTAATGCAGCCTTATATCATGTTAGCAATCATTCAATAGTTATGTCAGATAAAATTATTTTGGAAAAAGTATTAAAATTATGGTGGTAATGCTGATAGTTCAGTACTATTAAATATTGTTCATTCATCACTTTTGAAACATCTATAAAATGTATTTGTAAAAGAAAAATTAACAACTGTGTTTGCTATAACACTCATTTCAAGCCCATTATTTAGAAAAAATTGGAAAGCAAATATGCAAAGAACACACAATTCAGGCTGAATCAGCTTGTTAGACATGCAAAAAATATTAATCACAGACAGCAAAAACACAGGTCAGATTATGTTATCTGTATTGTTTTACAAAGCTAAAGCTGATGGATTATCTTCATGCCAATTATGCAAGAACGTGGTTCAAGAAAAATTGATTGAAATGGACTCAAAGCAGCACTACGGCATAATTGGTTAGAAGAAAAATGTGATGCATTTGTCAAGCTCAAGCAACTGGAAAGTTAAAATGAAAGGTAAACAAAACTAACATCCAACCAATAGATAAATCTCTTCCAAGATAACAGTATTTGAATAAAATTTGCCAAAACCAATTAAGTACTTATCATAACTTTTTCTTTATATAATTCATTTTATTTTCTACATTTCTTCCTTGTACATACTTAGAATTCATAACTTTAACTGTCCATTTTATGGTAACAAACAGTAGCTCCAAGTTATTCTTTTGGGTTATTTGCATTCAAGGTATATATTCTGTATAAGAAAATCCTGTAGAAATATTCTAACATTCATGTTTGTTTCCTTTCTGTTTACATTTGAATATCAGAGACCATAAATTAAAAGACTTGAAATTTTCAGGTAAATGTTTCAAATTCTTTAAACTTCAAGTAATTTTATTTAATTACTAAAGAATATTGCCCAACTGATTTATTTCTACATCCCATATTTAAAGATGACACTAAAACTGGAAGGTAGTCTTTTATACTGGAAACTAAGAGTAAATATAAAAATATCTTAACACACATCTTAAAGTAAAGTATGAGGTGAAAGGCTAAAACAATTAATAAAATGATTGAATAAATAATATCAAAAAGAAAAGTTGAAACCTTTTTTTAACTGGCAATTTTTAAGCCTATCAAAATATATTCTTGAGAATGCAGACTCTAATGATTACAATTCCATTCTGCTAAACTGGCAGCTAACAAACTTACAAAAATACCAAAATAAAATAAATAAATGAGACAATATTCATAAAAGAAACAAAATTTGTTCTTTTACGCAAATCAAACTATATCTTGTTTTCTTGACTGCATAAAATAATTGTGAGTACACCTGTATCACAAACTCAAAGTACATAACACTTGAGTATTATTCTTACTTTTCTCGATTTAACTTGAGATGTTGCTGCTTTAAGCGTATTCCATGTTTTCTGAAATGCTTTCTGTTGAACATCTGGGTTATTGCTGGGTTTTTCTGCCTTTTTAGGATTGAAGCGATGTTTTTTGCAAACCTAGAAAATAATATGCATGAAATAAGTCACAGAATAAATGTAAAAACATTTATATGTATCTTCCATTTACATCAACCAACCACATAAGTCTGTTGGAAACATTAATATAAAATATTCTTTCAGGAATAAATGGTAACCTGTATTTTTATCTAGTGAAGCAGAGTAATCATTTTACAAATAAAATATTTATTTTTTGTATAATATTTTCACTACTTCTTTATATATATAAATTAGTGGACAAAATAAAAAAATTATATTTCAGATTTCCCATTCAAATTTACATATTCACTTTTTTTCTAAAAGACAATGAGAACAATCAGCAGCATAAACATGCAGAAGACACTATTTGTACAATTAAACTACTAGTATAAATCAATTATTAAACAAGACAAATTAATATAAAATGTCCTGATTATTTTAAAACTCATTACACACACTTGTTTTACTTCAAACAATATAACAAACCATATCTATTGGATAAGGAAACTCAAATCAAAAATATAAAATACACAGCATAGAAAAACAAAATATTTGATATCTTAATATGCATAACAGAAAAATTATTATTTAATCATGCTTATTAACAGAAAATACTTAGAAAGTATGTTATTGGTGATACCAATTTTTAAATTGAGAATTTTGTTGTTTAACAAAAAGAGTAAGAGAAGAAAAAAGAAATACATGAAATTTAAAACAAATATGAGATGCACTAACTCTTTTCAGTGTGTTTAAAAAATATAATTTTCAACTGCAAGTATATGTTCAACAAATGTAAATCGAAACACTTATAAAACCTGAATTTTTAAAAACCATGTGAAGAACTAAAGTTATACACATTCAACACGAGAATCTTTCAATACTGTGTGTGCAAAATTTTTAATTTTACACTTTTCATAAACGATTATTACGTCAATATTAGAATTTATCTTATACAATGTTTAACCCAAACACAGAAAAATATGAAAATAAATTTTGGAGATTATAATGTTTAGTTAAAACTCCAGATATTATATTTTCACAACTTAAAACTGATAGCAAACAGAAAAGAATACTCGGAAAAGGTGTTACCTCAAATTCAACATCTGGTAGATACTGTTGATTCAAAGGCAAAAGAGCTATTTTTTGAATTTTGTAAACATCATGCCCGCCAGGTAAGACACCCACAACTGCACGGTCTTTAATCACAACTAACCGTTTGTCTATGTCTAGAAACATTGGGACACATTATTTCTCATCTTTTTCAAAAAATAGAAAAATTAAATTAAAATGAAAACATAAATGTCTTACCTTGTTGAATTGAAAACTTTCCAATAAGACCAAATACGATTCCAATGCATACTGAATCAGTGAGATTATCAACTTCTTTAGCTAAAGTATAAGAACACATTGGCAAAATATAGTTGCAATAATTAAATAAGAATATGAAAATAATATATAAAAATAATATTTTTGGGTTCTCTAAGCTTTAAAAATTTGATTAATGTAGCAGATGAGATACAAATCAGTCTATTGAACATTAAAAATTGTGTATAGAATTTCAATAAAAAATTTCTTGACAGCAATTCAACAAAAGGTTCAGCAATCAGGGCTACCATAGGCAAAGCGAAATACTAGATAATTTTTTTAAATAGTTGCAAAAGTCTTATCTTAAACCCTAATTTAATAGCAATTTTAGTTGCTCAGATATAAAATAAATCCGTTTAAACATAAAATGTTCAAATTAAGTATGAAACACAGACGTTGAAGATCTTGCCAAGAAATTTAAATTTTCAAAAATAAATATTTTCCTGTATAATAATAAAATAATAATATCCCTGTTTTCTTCCATAGTTGCCACAGCTTAGTATCAAAATTTTGAAACTGGCGTCCCTCGAAAAATTTTCTCCCCTAATGAAAAATAAGAAAAAATTCCATTTGCTATTAGTTAAAAAAGAGGGATTAAATTTTGTCGATCTTCGGTAAATTTTCAAAAGTCGCTAAAATTTTGAAATTAGTAGCTTCTGAGACAGTTGCCATAGCTTGGCACCAAAACTTCCAAATTGGCGTCCATCGAAAAATTTTCTCCCTAATGGAAAATTAAAAAAATAATTCCATCCATTACAATTCCATAAATAAATTTCCATCTGCTATTAGTTAATAAAGGACTAAATTTCCATTGACCTTTGGTGAATATTCTCCAAAATTAGTAGTTTCTCAGACGGCTTTACTTTAAAAAATATCCCTAGTCGCAAAGTTTGAAAAGAAGCATGAAAAAGTCATCTATGGCAGCCCTGCAATGACCAGGGCTGAACAGAAGGGGCTGCGGAAGTTCAAGTATCTGCCCTTTATATATTTGGATCAAAATTAATCTTTCGCAAGAATGTCTTGAACATGAAATGTGATAAAAAAAAGATTGCACACGTTATGAAATACAGTAAAACCTCATTAAGTCTCTTGTCACCTGTATGTATCATCAATTTTCTTCAATCTAGTTTTCATAAGCAGCAATGTAATTAAACCCGTTTGCTTGTCACGCTTACATCTGCTCAATTCAAATGCTACCCCAGATAACATGTCACTGTGAAAGACAGTGAGATAATTTTCCTCTGATGAAATAGTTGAAATTAAATTAATTCTATATTAGTATATTTTCTGATAGTTTAGTCTGATAGTATATTTTCTCAAGTTTTGGATTGCTTTCCACTGGTATTTTCATTTCTAATATTAATAGGAAATTTAATTTTTCAATACACCAGTGAGCTTCTATTTAAATAGCTGTCTATCAGATGCTATTTTTAAACCATTTGTATTTTTACCATTGTATAAAGTAATGTAAATTTTGAAAATTTAGGTTAGCCAAAGGATGTGTTGCAGTCCTTTGGATAATAACATATGAAGGAAACCAATTAAATTATCTTTTTCCACTTTAGAACAATACATCAACACTGCTTTAAAACCATATCAATTGTGATTGATGAAGAGGTAAGGTAACTTCAATATTCAAAAACAACTGATGCCTAATTTATGGTTGAAGAAATAAAATAAACTCCTCTCTTTGAATTTTAAATGAACTACTTAATTATGTAGTGAATGATTTTATGAATTTTTTAAGGTTTCTCATTTTATATGCAAATGCCACAATTTTATTTTCCATTCTAAGATTTTAGTTGGTAAGTCTTCAAGAAAAATATATCACTGGTTTTGAATGAAATAAAACCAACAATATCTATACTGTTATTTAGGTTTTTTCATTAGAATTGCCTAGAAAAAATGTGTAATAATAATTAAATTAAAAACACAGAAATGAAATCAATCATCAATGAAATGGGTAACTGCAGAATTAAATTAATTGAAGCTTTTTAGAAACAAGTTATGATTCTCAATATTTTTAGTATCATCTTCCTTTGAAAGATAAACCTGTTAAAAAATTAATAAAAAATTTTTGAAGCACTTTTTATTTCATGATATAATATGTATTGTTCAAAATCCTGACCTGATGTTATTTCTTAAGATTTTGTAAACATGCGATAGAAAAAGAATAATCACTTCACAGTCACTGGGTGACTACTGAATAAAAAGGTGACAAACTAGAAAGTGAAAACATTGTGAATTTTTAGACAACTACTTAATAATATATTGAATATCGTGATCAAATATTCAAGTTCTGTACCATATGCTGAATTCAAGTCAAGTAGATAGTAAAAAATCATTTGAACAATGTGTAATAAAAGTTTAGATTTTACAAATTTTGAAATTCAGTTGATTTTCAAATTAAATTTTATAAAATAGCTAAGAATTGCTTTTGCTCTAAGTCATCTGTTTTTCACATTCACTTGATGTAATGGAAAAATAATTGGCATTACATTATGCGAAAATAAAACTTTATTTTATAGAAACCCATTACTGTAATTTTTAGTCTTATATGAAACGAAACTAAAATGTCTAAAATATCAATTTTGAGAAAGATTTCATAACATTTAGAAGTACACCTACTTCAAATGCGATAAATCAGGGCAATTCTAAGAAATTTCAAAAACTTTCGACTATTTAAACATAATAAAATTGACAATTACTAAAGAATCTTGAATGTAAGCCGTAAGAACGCATTGTGATTTTGGATACGACGCTTAAAAAACTAGTCAACAAAATAAAAAAAAGAATAAAAATGAAATGGTATCAATCAATAAATGTCTATGATTCTCAGAAACTTAAAGGAAGTTTTTCCTTTCACCAGTTCTCAATTAGAGCGTAAAACGGACTGTCAAATCGAAGAAAATTGTTATCCTATACTTACCACTTTTAGGAGTTAAAGAGCCATCACTTCTGCTACACCAAAGACTATGTTCATCATTTAAAAGTACATAGTAATCGCTATTCATCAAAAGTTCCATTTCATATAAATAATTCTATACACAGTATAAATTAATTGAAGAATAAATGTTACATTAAAAACATTGTACACAAACACCCGTACTCCCTGTCCAGAAAAAAACAAAATTCTACGCTAATACCACCGGTGACAGTTACTTGTTAAAACGGTTTCGCTTCCTTCATTAATGTAAACATATGAATAAAGAATCAAATGGAAGCAAGAGTTTGCTTTTAAACCTTAAAGGGAGACTTAATTTTCCAAAACAATGATGTAGTACTTTATCATAATTATTTTTGTTATAGGATAGTATAACTGATGAAGCGTCACCTTTTGAGGTAAATTTGCAACTAAATACTGAACTTCTTCAACCCATGAATACAATGAACTATCTACTGTATATCTTCTCTTAACTTTCATTGTTTGTAAATAATCGAGTTTTCTTCAGCATTTCTCTAGTATTTTGCAGCTAAAAGTCTCAAGAAAAAAAAACCAACCAACCTCTAGTATTTCCATGTAAGAATTCCTAAGCTTCAAATCGAAAGGTATAAAATTTGAAAACAATTTTTTTATTTTAATAATTTAAATGATCGAAACTGAACTCGTTTGTTTTCTTGTCCCCTATTGTTTGCATTCAAAGCCACGATGACCGGTTTAGAAACTTTCTTAGTACTATAATTCACATCACACGATTTTATTACATCTTGGCACATGTGTCCTACGTATTAACGCCGATTTCATGTCTTTTTTACCAGCGAAGCAAAAATACACAAATTGAACATTAGAAAAAACAGCAAGAATAGAAGATGAATAACAAGTTTTCTTTGAGAGAATTCTAAAATGTTCTCTCCAGTGCAGTCGAACAAGATATGCTCCAGTCTCTTCCTCATCAAGGCAAATAAGGCACTTGTTGGAGATGCACACGATTTAATTTCCTAAAATTATATTTTAATGGCATTGCTGGAACAGAATCTATCATCCCTTACGAAAAATTTCTATAGAATAAAAAATTTCTATAGAACTATGGCCCGTTTTTCTAAAAGTTCCATAAAATAATCTCTAGAATGCAAAAACAATGGAATTCTATAGAAACTCATTTTTGCTTCACGAATTTACTTTACTGAGAACTCTAGAAATACATTTCTATAGAAACAGCTCGTTTTCTCTACAATTCTGTAAAATTGTTTTCTATAGAAATGAAATTTTATTTCTCTTTTGAAATTAAATGAGTTCTATGGAACAAAAAGTTTCTTTGTAAGAGATATTTGCAGTGCGAAAATAAAAAATTGCATGTAAATCTGAAACAAATATCATTAAACTAAATAGAAACACTGTATTCTTCATCTGCATAATTCTCTTTCATGTACAACTAGCATATAAATTAACCCTGAGAAGTATTTAATTCTTTTTGACTCATTACATGAACCATTTTTTTATAAAAATTTAGCTCTAGCTCCCCATTTTTTCAGCAGAGCACTGGAAACTGCTTTAAACCTACCTTGAACAAAAAAGCATGTGAATACACTTGCTGTCTCATTTCATAAAGATATCTGCTTTTGAATGCTAAACCAGAAATGTGCATGCAGGACCGTGGACAAGTTTAATTTGGCATGCATAAGAAACACGAAACTACAGTGAAACCCTAATTTTATGTTCCCTCATGTTTTTCTATCATTCTCTCTAAGAGAACTTTCCTTGACCCCCATTTTACAGTTTTTCACTTGGTATGTTTTCTGGTACTTGTCTTATGAAAAACAAACTCTGCATTATATTCAACTTCCGTGCTATTAAAACCCAGTCAGTACTCTTCCTCTGCGGCAGTTGTTTTGAAAAGTTTTAAATGTCATACTTAAAAAGTTGTCTTGATATGTATATGAAACTTTGAGTCCATTAATAGAAACAGATGGATCATCCTACCATCGACTTAAAGCAGAAATTCATTAATTGGCATTTTTTCTGAGGCACTAAATACTTATTTTTATGAGAAATAATTGTTATATTGCAATCTGAAAAATATAATACTATTAAAATGCTTTTTTTTAAATTTTTGTCTTAAAAACTAATAGTGTCTTTAAACAGCTGTACAGCAAAAAAATTCTCAGTTAATGAGTTTCTACCTTCTGCTTTTCAGTCAGCATGATACAAACTGACTATATTAGACACATTGTAGGACAACGTCGTAACATTGAAGTACATTAGGGTTTCAATATACCTTGATGTACCCCCATTCCAATCATCTTTAATTCACGTTGGCGTGGTGTGGAAGTTTGGAGAGTGGGGTGCCAGCTCAGGTGTTGCCTCGTCATCTGACCGTGGTTCAAAATTACGTGGTGTTGTCCTCGGATCTTTCCCTTTGGGATTGATCCCGGACCGTCACCAATAGCCCATTGTGTTGCTCCAGTGTGACGTTAATTGAAATACCCAATCATCTTTAAATTTAATAATATAACCTTTTATTAAATTAGCTGATCCACTTAGAAAAATACTTTGGTTAAGTCCCAGTATATTGTGCTGTCACCGAAGTTCACCGTCCTGTCAGCAGTGCCAACCAGGACCATTTGACATGGGCTTGATGACAAAAAAACTAAGCTAAGTTAGAAATGTTGGAAACACTTAATAAGGGAGTTTAAAGTTTTCCTGAATGATGCAAACATGACAGAAATCTGTAACAACTTCAATGATGTATTCATGTTTCATAAGCTTGGAAGTAAAGGAGTACTTGTCTTGCAATCTCTGCAAAATGTATACATTTCAACATTTGTACCAAGCCCTCTTTTATTAACAAAAAATGTATTGGTTTACAATGTTTCAGAGGGAGTTCAACATGGAACAAGAATTATAAATTGATCAAAGTTGTATTCTAACATTTGGTAGAGGGTATTTCATTCTTTTTCATTTTCTATGCAGTGACTAAAACATTTTTATCATGCTTATGCTTGCTTGGTTTAGCTTTCATTTTCAATATATATTTAAAGTAACATTAAAGGTAAATGTGCATATGTTTAGTGTCCAGTCTTGACACTCTAGGTGTGAAATGAGAATGATTTCTGTGTGTGCAGTAGGATGACCAACTTTTGGAAATAAATTTAATGGAGATTTACTCATGACAAGTTTCGTTCATTTTAGCAGCATGACCTCACTCCAACAAGGGTTTGTGAAATGGATAGTATTAAACAAAACAAGTAATTTAAATTGTATAATATACAAGTCACAATATAGAATAAAAATTTGCATATATCTTAGTCCTAGCCTATTTTTATTTATCCATTGATGCTACAGAACTAAACACTTTTTGTCTTGTGAAATTTTCAAAAACTCTACGCTATTGCTGCCATTAGTTCTGACTTAATTAGTTCTATGCTCCTTTGATTTCTCTGATCAATCCATTTATTGCTCATCAGTGATTGAAAAACTCAATATAGACATTTGAGTGGGGGATGCTTAAAACAAAGCCTAAGATCTTATTAAGGTTTGGTACAATTTGTTTCTTAATTAACCAATTTGTTTAAAAATACTGAATCAACCTTGTTCTATATTTCCTGTTTGCATTAAACTTTTTATTGATTATTATAGGTAATTTTTCAATATTTTTGGATGAATACCTCAGTCGAAACTGTCAATAGTGGTAATTTGTATCAGAATGTATTTTGCAGGAATAACGTATCATTCAAAGTTCTCGATCATGATTGTTAATGAACTATACAGGAGAAACAGGTCATTAAAGGATCCGGTAGGATCCAAAAATAATTAGCTCCAGTACTGGAATTCCCAGGAAATATGGGAGAATTGGTCGCTCTGTCAAAGAAAGCTAAATTTATCTCTTAAAAGCAATTTTTACCCATTCAAGAGAATATATCTCAGAAACGTGTACTTTATTATTGCTCATTATTGCTTTCTATTAGATAGAAGTGTAAAGACTAGCACTCAATATGGATTTGTTACCTAAAGATCATAAAGACTTTGGCTCCGAAGGTTATTGGAATGAATTTTTCTCAAAGCAGAAATCTCAACACTTTGAATGGTAAATAAATCTTTCTATAATTTAATAAAATATTGAATGTTGTAAACTAAACTTGGCGTGTTTTGTATAAACCAGCAGTCCTCACCATTTGTGAAATAGGCCCTGTAAATTCTTTGATAACATGAGGGCCAGAGATTTCAACACATTTACTTATAAATACCTTTCCAATTTTTTTAGGTTCATACATTAAACTAATATCTTAATGATGGTATAATAATAAAGATTATTAGTACATTTATGTATGCCATGTGCCATGTTGACAAGTATGAAATTATCTTTAAATTAATTAATTGTTGAACTAATGATGTTTTGTAGCTTATTGTAGTTTCCTCAGGCCAATATCATTAAATTAATTTGTGCTGATTTTTATTGACATACCTCATTCTGATCATCAATTATTTATATTTGCGTCACAAACACCTTTCATGAGATTTCTTATCACCAAAATTAAACAAACTCACTGTCTTATTCATATTAAAATTTAAATCTTTGGGCTTATTAGTTTAGAAAAATCACATCACTTAGATATAAAAATAGACACACACACAGCAATAAAAACTTGCGAAAAAATAATATTTAGAAAAAGATTTGAGAACCAAATTGTTGATTGGGACTGCTGCATTGATCTTCAATTTCAGAGGGAAGTTTTTCGTTATATTTCCTTGTTGATTGATCACTGACATTTGCTACAATGATGTAATTTAAGCATTCTGGATCTGAGCTTTTCAACATGTTTGATTATTCTCGGAATACAACAAAAATATTTGTTCATAAAATGCTTTAAAAACAAAAAGTGACAAATTTCAAGAGAACCTTTTACAACCCAATATAATTGATGCCAGGGCCTGGCAGTTAAAAAACACTAGTATAGACTTACAAATTATGTCAGTTCAATAACATTGAAACATGAACATTTTGATCAGATGTAATAGTTGCCACATTGACAAGGATATTGAATGTTTACATTGTCTGCTTATGAGAGAAACACACAAAGTCAAAAAACAGTTCTGAGAAAACAAATAGTAAAGAATCTAATTTTCATAAAATGCAAAAATTGTAATTTTATTTTAACAATTATTTATTACACTGTAGTTACTCAATTATTCAGAGAAGAGTACTTTCATTATGATTATGTGTTGCTATAACAACTTATTAATAAAATTATAATAAATAATGCATATTTATTCATTTATTTCTCAAAAAAAAATCTAACCTTCATGCAAAGAAAAATGACTTAGTGTACTTCACCAGTCCAAAGATCTCATAATCTGATCTAGAAAAACTAAAGATTTCATATCTTGGAAATGTTTTATTGTGGTTTTTTGTAAGCCAATGATATGTACAATGCAGAAAAATGTTGTTGTGGCTCATGCAAAAATACAAACTTTAGTGGATTGTAATTACGTTTATTTTCATTGATACAAATTTGGACTATCCCAAGTATACAGAGTTGTACTATCCTTAGTACACGAAGAATGGTTCCTGGAACAGAACGCTGACGATATCGACTTATCGCGTCAAGAGATCAGGCACAAACTGAGAAGTTGGCAACATTCTTTGCACTCACCAAATACATGGAAAGTTATGCCAATTAAAGGGTAGCACCAACAACTGTCACAGAGATTGGCACAGTATGAACAAATGTAGATGACTAATATTTTGATTTGCAACAAATATGGAAGCCTTTACATATTTTATACTTTTATTTAAATATTTAAGACAATTCTTAAAGTCAACAACAAATTGTCATTCGGAATTTCCTCAACTTTTATTTCTTTGAAGAACAAATTTATAAGATTGCTAATTCATGACAAAATGTTGTTTAGCCCCTTTTCTTTCCATTAAATGATTTAAATTATTTGCAGGTATGGGGAGTATGACACTTTGAGTGAAGTACTGGACAAATATATTCATCCAAAAGACAAAATATTAATTATTGGATGTGGTAGCTCAAGACTCTCAGCAGATCTGTATGATGTTGGTGTATGTAATTCAGTAAGCATTGATATAAGTGGACCTGTTATTAATCAGATGAAAGAAAAGTATGGAAAAGACCGTCCAAAAATGTGCTATGAAACAATGGACGTGTTTAATGTAAGTAAAAGGTTGAACTTCATTCTTTTTTTTTAATCTATAATCATTTTTACATTATTTGCTGAAGCTTGATTTTAAAAATATGTCATGCACTTGTATTTCTTTTACTTTCAGTTAACTTATGAAGATGGCTCATATGCTGTTGTTATCGATAAAGGAACATTAGATGCTCTATTAGTCGACGATACCGAAGAAGTTAGTCAAAAAATAGATAAGATGTTCTTGCAAATTGACAAGGTGTTACGTAACGGTGGAAGATACTTGTGCTTCTCATTGCTGCAAGAACATGTGCTGAAGAAGATCTTAGATTGCTTTACTTCCAAGTTAGTGTTTTATTTTCATTTATTAGATCTTACAGTGTTTTTTAATTGGGCTGAAATGTGTTGCATTTCTAAGAGAATTCAAAGATTGCATTTCTAAGAGAATTCAAAGTTAGATTCATTGCAAACATCGCTATGCCCCTATGTGCATCGTCTACTACAATGTCGATGTTCAACATTTCCTGTATGATAGTTTCAAAGTTAGAATAAAGCATACTTAATTTTCCAAATTGGAATATAATATTTGCCTAAATTTTGACCCATTTAGTAATAAATCTGTATTCACTTGTTCACCCACAAGGAAACTTGAAATATTGGCTTGAAAATATATGTCTAATTTGTCTGAAGCTTCAACCAAATCCTTGAAGTCCTATAATGTGGCCTTCAACATAATTTCATTCATTCGGCAATAATGGACTCTTCAGAGGAATATTAGCACTTTAGTAAGCAAACATTTCAATTGAAAGAGTTGGATACTGAGCCACTCACTGAACAACTTGCAGACACAGTACAATAAAACTGGTTATCAGAAATACTTTGAAGATATATAATTATTTCGTGTTTGAAAATCATTGCGAAATTAGGGATCATTAGTTGTATTTTTGTACCCTAAAATTTCGTTTCAGTGACTGTTTTAAGGCCCTGTCATTTTTGACAGCTGACTTCTCTGAATTTTTTGCTTGTATTATGCTTTATGGAATACACTATAAAATCTCAAAAGATAATCACTTCCTAAAGTGGAGGAAGTAAATTGTTTACCTCAACGCAATAATTAACAGCATTCCAGAAAGAACAGTTGCCAAAATTGAATGTTTACTATTGAACATTTTATAGCGCAACTCCTGAAAGAAGGCATTTGGGTTGCATGGTTTTGAATGGGGAGTCTATTAGTTAAATTAGGGAACTGGTGGGAACATACAAATCCCTGTCACAGCATCTTTAGCGAGAATTCCTGTTCTAAGTTTATCATTCGGTGTCGAAAGCAATAGCAATGATATTGAGTTGGTAGGGAGGAAACATTCATGGTGATCGGCATTTTTGCTTTTGCATGTGGCACCTTTCTCCTAACATGCTTTCACACCTAATCAGAAATTAACTGATTCAAGGATGACTGGCTTCTTGTCAAAGCTGCTTATCTGTTGGTCCCAGTTTTGTGTTGGAATTTGAAAGCATCATCAAAAGAAATTTTATTTTTAAAAAATGACATAGCAGTATTGATCCCCAAACAACAAATGCCTTCCAGAAAGAAAAGGCCCCCAAAATTCAAATGCAATCTTTACTTTGCATTTATCGCATCGACACAAACAAAAGAAATCTGAAGTTGCGTCTAAGTAGAACATTTTGGTTACTGAGGGAAAATGTTTATGTGTCACTGATGCCCAATTTTCTACTCCTAATCTCTAACCCTGATGCAAAGCAAGTACTGCAGTTCCAAGGGTTCAGTAAATGCTAAAAATCACTTAACTGTTTGCAGGTTGTTTCAATTTTCCGTTGTATGAATTTTTAGTGAAATTGAAAAAATAAATTAGCATGAAATTTTCTTAATTATTAATTTTCGTCATATTGGCTAAGAGCAGAAACTCATTTACTGACAATAAAAAATTTGTACAACTGTTTAAAACTTAACTTTTAGGTCCAAAAGTAAAAATTAGAATAATTTTGAGTGTTGTATATATTTTAAACAAAATATGAGCTATTTCTCATTACATGAAAATAATTACTTAATGTCTTCGAAATAATGTCAGTTAATAAGTTTTTGTTCTCAGCTGCAGACAATGTTATGCTAAAAAAACAGACTAAAATACATTTATCATTGAACTGTTAAACTTTGTTGATTTTTTTTATTAGATTTCTTGAACTTTTCTTGTCATGCTTTTAAAATATTGGAAATAATGCCTATATCTGTTTACTAATACCTATGTTATGGCAAATTTTTATTCTACTTTAGAAATTTAAGAACTCGTGGATTTTATTATGGGAACACTAAGTTTATGTTTTCTATCTTTAAAATAGAGGATGGTTGATAAGGTTTCATCGCTGTGGCAAAGCTGAATCAAAACATGAAGATTCTCTAGCATTTCCAATCTATGCAATTGTTTTGACAAAAATCAAGAAAATCGAGGGTATCCCTGTGGTAATTGAATGTTATTAGTTATGATCCAACATTTCATTTTCTTGTAACTAATCTATGGTAGATAAAGTGAAAATTGTATTACATTTTGACTAAGAAGATTTATACTTCAATGTTACATTTGCAAAGAAAGTGAAAATTCTGAAAACATAACTTTGAATTTATTTGGTTGCAAACCCAATCAAATACTTTTAAAATCAAACATTGATAATTAAAATGATTGTAAAATTAACTCACTGTAGTTCTTGAAAAATTCATCTTTCCTTTAAAATCAGGTTTAGTGGTGATTGCCAGTTAGCTTCTAGATTCTTCAAGTGTTGCCTAACAACTTAGATCTATGGGACTTCAAAAGAAATCTTGCTTATATTAGACTAGCTGAATTACCCGTGTTGCTTGGGTTGAATTGTTTATAATTCATCGACATTAATATTATTCCTATGGAGATTTCAAATTGTTTTTAGCCCCCCCTGCAGATTAATCGAACAATGTTAATATGTAGCTTATGTGTCTCGCAGAATTCTACAGGATGAATATGTACCAAATTTAGTGTGAATTGGTCTGACATTGATCGTATAAATACGCAATGTTATTCCTATGAGGATTTCGAATTGTCTTTAGCCCCTGTACCATATCGATGATAAAAAAAAGATCACTTTCTATAAAAATAATCGTATATTATAAAAATTTACATTCCAATAATAAAGCTATAGTTTAAGAATTTACAGACGGGATACATAACCGATATGATACTGAGTGATTTCCAAGGCAACCGCACCCATCCGTGATTGCACCATACTCTAAGATTCTAAAAAAAACTCCATGGTTATCTTGAGAGGCGACTCCTGTAGATGTTAACTCTGATGTCATCTGCACAGCCAGACCAAGAGAGAGAGAGCACCTCCTAGCAAGTGCTCTCTCCAGGATGACGGGGCGTTACACCCCTCTGCACACCCAAGACAAATAGAACGGGGATTAATATGTAACCTATATTACCCATAGGGTTCCAAAAAATAAGTGTACCAAATTTGGTGTAGATTGGTCAAACGGTGTAGATTTATTTAGAGAAGAGAGACACCAACTCTGCTTTATATGTATAGGCTTATAAATGATACAAATATAGAGGATCCTTATGCAGTGGCTTGATCAGTGCCACTACTTTTAGTGTAATGAGTCTTAAATCATAAATAAAATCATAATTAACATGTCTGATTTCAGTTATATAAATAATTGTTTGTAAAATAAAAATAGTTTTTATATTTAAATCAATTTTAAGTTTAAGTATATAATCTAGAGGATTAATCAAACAACTCGAATGTAATTAAAAGGATCAAATAATTAAGTAAAAGAATCCTGTAATTACACTGAAAATTTTGGTTAGTATTAATTGCAAAATTTCTCAATTCTTTATGATGCTAATATTACATTTTAATTTAAAATTTACATTGCTTGATTTTGTGTTGAATCTATTTTTTTTAGCTTTTAGAGGTTGTCCATGAAGGAGTTCTTGCTCCCAAACGTTACTACTCCAATAATGATATTTTAGAGTATGTGAAATCAGCACAACATTATGCATTTTTAAAGCATTATCTTAGCAAGAAGTAAGTATTGAAAACATTTTTTACAAGAATATAAAGATAATGAATTCATTGATACAAAATCCTGAGCATTTTGCACAAATTTCTAGTTTTAAACTAATTTACATATTTTTAATAATTATTTACTTCCGGAAAATAATTTTGGAGGGCAATCTTGTCCTCTATTTCGATCCAACTACTCGTAACATTACCTTTGATCATTTTTCAGCTATTTTAAACTTGTCTAAAGTTTCATTTTACCTAATTGTTTTATCCAAATACAGTTTACTGATTCGAAGTATGTATATTTTTTTATTATTTTTAGCAAAAAAAATGCTTTAGGGAGGGCTAGAACTCTGGACTGGACATATCACTTACTATGCATCCGCTGGACCGTGGTAGCACGGTTGGAAGAGTAACGGACTAACAACTGGAGGATTGTGAGTTCAAATCCAACCAAAGACTCGTGCACAAAGGGGGTTGGTTCACGTTAAATCTGTCGTGGCCTCAAATGTCCTCACATTGGCATGATGTGGAAGTTTGGAGAGTGGGGTTCCAGTTCAGTTGTGACCTCGTCATCTGACTGGTTCAAAATTGCATGGTGTTGTTCTTGGGTCTTTCCCTTCAGGTTTGATCCTGAATCGCCGCCAATAGCCCAATGTGTTGTTCCAGTGCGATGTTAATTAAAAATACATATACATCTCATAAATTGGGAAAAATTCAGAAAATTAGTGTGCATAAGTGAAAACATTTTGAAATAAAATATAGATGGAATGGGCTAGATAGCTTAATTAATCAGCGCAGCCAAAATTTTAAAACATGCCTCGAGCCAAGACAGCCAAGCAGTCACCCTCCCAAGTACTATCACAACAAAGGTGCTTAACTGTGGTGGTCGAATGAGCAGGCATTGATCTTCTGCGCTGCTGAAGTTCTTACAATTAAAATATTAGGAAGCAGATTAAAATATTAGGATGGTGTTAAGTAAAAGAAGTTGAGTAGAATTAAATAATTTACATTTAATAGAAGTTATCTGTGATATAATTAATGGTCCAGTCGAGTCCTATCTGGGCCTTAATACGTCTATTGCTCTCCAACTTTATGTATTGTGTCTTCTCTTGTAGAAAAATGTACTATGTTGCAAATTGTTTTACGAAAATGTAAAAAGTTTTAAACAAAAAGCTCAGATGTCATTTAATAAGTCAACTCTTAAGTTCATTCTTGAAATAAAAAATATTGCTTTCTTAAATTTAAATATTATTTTAAAAGGAAAGTTGTAGAGGAAGACATCTGCTTAGAGCTTTGTTCCCCTGATACTGGACTTGTTAAGTATAGAATGTTTGTGGTTGACCGGAAGGAACCCTCTTCAATGAAATTCGCTATATTTATTGTTCCTCAAGGAAGGTAAGCACAAAAGTTTTTTTTCTCCTGTGACTGCATGATTTCTAATTTGAAACAAAAATTGATTCTTTCATTTTACGAGACAATATTTTTTATCCTACACAAGACCTAACCCTTTTCAGGGTTGCACTAGCCCAGTTGGAGGAGTTAATGATTAGCAACTGAAGGGGTTGTGAGTTCGAAACTAGGTCGAACCAAAGACTGTCGTGTGGGGGCTGGTGCACGTTAAATCCATCATAGCCTCAGATGTCCTCACATTGTCAAATGTCCCCACGACATGATGTGGAAGTTTGGAGAGTGGGGTGCCAGATTAGGAGTTCATCTCATCATCTGAACTATGGTTCAAAATGGCGGTGTCTTCGATCTTTCCTTTGAGGAAATTTTACTGTGCTGGGCACTATATAACTTACACCACTGTCAGTTTGACATCTATTTACCAGTTTTCACGGATGGGTCTAAAGGAGGAGATGTAAGCTGAGGAATTGTGTTTCCTAACACTATTTATAGTTACAGAATTCACACTTCCTGCTCTATCTACACTGCTGAAGCGGTGGCAGTTTATTACGCCCTTCAGCAGATATTCTCTAGCACCCACTGTGAGTTCTGCATTTACACTGACAGCATGAGTGTTTTAGAACAGCTGGAGCAAAATACCATTACTTGCCATCCTGTCGTGTCAGATATTTTTGCCATCTTGCATACCTTGCAGAGGGTTTTGATATTCTGTTTCGTTGGGTCCCTAGTCACATGGGCATAAAGGGTAATGAGCTTGTTGACAGTGCTGTGAAGGCAGCTTCCCTTCCATTGCGGCAATCCGTTCCTCTTGATGACATCAAGATGCCCACAAAGGAGTTCATCGACTCCTTGTGGCAAGAGTCGTGGAACCTGCAAGTCACCAACAAATTGCATTGCATAAAATCCATCATTCATCAGTGGCCAGTATCTCCAGTGCAGAGGACTGATGTCAAACTGACCTGCCTTCGCATTGGACACACATGATTCACCCATCGTCTTCTTTTATTAGGAGAGAGCGCACCCGTTTGCAACTCATGCTCTACTCAATTTTCTGTTTATCACATTTTAATTGTCTGTCCTGTTTTTAATCATCAATGTATCAATTTTTTTAAAAGCACAATTTTAAATCTGCAAGATTTGATTGGGAAAAATCCCCATTCAAACCTTTTCATGTTTTAAGTTCAGTTGGTTTTTTTAAACCTCTTCTAATTTTTTGCTATCTTTTAAATTTCACTCAAAATTTTACACATTTGTAAATTAAATTATTCATCATAGTTCTGCAGACGATCTTCTTTTATTATCTGATTTTTGCTTGAATATCTTAATTCTCATCTATACAATTTACATGTTTCAAATCTATCTTATCTTTATCTTGGACTTTTAATTCTTTAATATTTTATGTATCGGTTCTTATTCAGGCTTGTGTTTGGCGCAGCTTGTCCGCATTTGGACCTTGCGCTATAAAACCTTACATCCAATCCTACTGTGCTGGGCGAGCTTTGGGCCAGTGCAACTTTTGATTGCATAAAGTGAGGACTGTGTAAGTGGTACCATTGGAAAACTACTGACGCTACAATTAATATCAAACTGCACTTGAATCGTTCAAACTATAAATTAATTGTTGAATATTCACATAATAAACAATTGTTCAAACTTCCCATGTCTGCTTTATTCATTTCGCAATCCAACATCAGTCTCGAGTATTCACGTTGAAACTACGGTTTGTGTCCTCGACACAACCTACCAATTTTTTTTATTCAAATTTTACTTGTAACTAGTAGAATTGATTTGTAAGATCACTACAATGGCCTTAACCTTTTGAAAAGAGATGCATTGATTTGGGAATATTAGTATTTATAATTTTTTTCTTTGCTTTAGGGAGATTGAATGGCTCTTTTCAACACCCAAAGGTCGACAAGAATTGTCTACTAGTGCAAGCTGTGAGCGTTTAGTTGTTGTGCACCTCCTCAGAGATAATGTATATCATAGTTTGGATGAAGTGAAAGATGATTTATCTGAAAAAGTGTTGGAACTTGCTCCAGTCTCTTGCAAAGCTCAGGTATTTGGACTGGCATTTGGAAATTCCAAACTTTCTCTTTTTGGATTCATAAAGTTTACTGCTTCTGAAAATCTCATGCTACCTGCATAAGATTTTATCCTTTTATGTATTATTATTTATTTTGTTATGAATAAAATATCTTTTATTTATTTTACAAAACAATATTTAGAAGCAAAATTTTTCATTTATATTTTACCAAACAATATTTATATATTCAAAAGTAAAATGTTGGATATATTTTGTTAAATAGTAATTTCTTTTTTAGTTAAATTTTTTTCAAATGAAATGTTTCATAATTAAATTGAGAATGAAATAATTAATTATGTATGTATAAGTACACTATATTAATGTCATGCTTTTCCTGTTCTATTGCCAAAGCGAATGTATATACATACAACAAAACATTAAGCAATATTTAATTTAATTTCAAGCAGTATCAGTAAACAGAATATTAAATGATCATTTGTATTATTTCCATACCTGCCAAAATCCAAATACAAATTGCTCTGGCTTCCTAGAAACTCTTGGATATCCTAAATTGCACAGAATAATGAAATCTACAATTATATATATAACTTTATTAATTCATGATTATTTTTTCCATTGGACACATTTACTAATTGATCACTATACTAGTGAATACTCTTGCATTTCTTTTTGTGATGGATTTTGTACTTTTTCATGTGTATTAAAATGCTGATCTTGTGCTTTCTATAAAACTTACAATTTTAAAATTACATTTTCGTGCTAATCCACATTTTAACCAGAGTACTTTTTCTTGAAGGTGCCAATTTTATCCTTGGGTGATGATGTTGGCAGTAGGGAAATTAAATGTAGAGATGTTAGTGAGATTAGTGGCGAATATGTTGTTGAAGATGTTCGTTCTAATAATGACGATGTGTATAGACGACTCATTTTCCTAAGCAACCCTTACTTGATTCAGTCTGAAGCAAAATTAATGATAAGTGAGTATTTGCTTAGGTAAACATGAAAACCTTAATCAAATTTGATTGTAAAAATTGAGAAACCTTCAAAACAATGACTAATAACAATTTTAAAACTTCATCAATGCAAAAAATCTCAATCAATCTCGATAAGTAGATCTATTCTTGAGTTAACATCAAAGAAGTCTTATCTATTTTAATGTTGTTGAACACACTAGTGAATGGCGCTAGTGCTTCCCTGCCTTTGCACATGGCCTGGAAAGGCTTAGTTAAAAAAGTGAGATGTGGTAATAGTATTCTTGAACTACATATTTAAACTAGTGTTTCTTGTGACTTCTGTCCTGGTGATGGACGCTTTACTTCACGAAAATGGCCCTTGACGATCTTTTACATTGAAGCATTTTTTTGCATTGTAGCTTTTAGATTGTTATTAGTTGTTATGAAGTTTTCTCAATTTTACTTGTATTTTCTCATAAGCTGTTTTGTTGACTTCAATTGTGGTCGTTTTTATGTAGAAAAACTGATATTGTGATTACAAATAAACATTTTTCTTAAATTTTTTTTGTTACTCCAGCTAAAAAGAGAAGGAAGAAAGGGTCAGGTAAAGTACAGATTGATTTTGACTACCTTGCCTGTGATCACCACGTTGCCATAATATCTGGACTAGCATTTTTGAAATACAAGATGCTGTGTAAGTAATTACCCCCATTCGTCTTCTAATGGACTTCTTTTGTTATTTTCTTTCTATTGCATTAATCTATTATTTTATTTTAAGTTAAAAAAACTCGAACAATACACAAAGCTTAGATTTATTGCATAATATGCTAAATCTTTTTATTAAAAAATGGCTTTTAAAATCTAATAAAATATTAAAATATGCATACATTAAAGTCAAAATCTACATATTTACATTGCAACACATCACATGTAAGCACGCTGTAGTGTGTCACCTTTTTAATGAAATATTTTATAGTGAAGCACACTTCAGTGGGGATTTTTATGTTCGAGTTCAGCTTGCATGTGTATGTAAAATCAAAAGTTTGTTCAATTATGAAGCAGCCTACCTTGTGTCATGTTTTGTAATCTAACTTTTTAATCCATTGCATAGTAATCTCACATTGCCTTGAAAATTTTCAGGTCCCAGTGTATTGATAATCGGACTAGGTGGGGGAACTCTAGCTATGTACCTTCATAAGCATTTTCCAGATGTAAGTAAAAAGTTGATAGAGTATTTCTCATTAATGTGGAAAATATAACTAAAACTTTGGTTCTAGGAAGTAGTTACAAAGACAATTTTTCATTAATTATATCTCAAGTACAATTAAATTGAAATAACTTATGTTTAATGAAGCTTATAGCCAACCAATGGTCATGGTGCTGACTTCTGGATCAAATGGTTCCTGGTTCGAATCCGGGGTTAAGGCATGGATGTTTGTCCATCTAGAATGAATGTATGTAGCCTCTATAAATGGGTTTTGCCAAGAATGTGTGGATGCATTTGAGATGTAATGTGACTTCTGGTTAGCACTACCCAGGTGTGATGCACCTGGGTAGTGCTAAGTGGTTCACAAGTGCTCTTGTAGTGACACCAGTAATGCTGAATTGGACAGGCATTAGCAAAAAAATTACAATAATCTTTGTAGCAACAAAGTTTTTATTGTGGATTGAAAAAGATTAAAGCACACATTTTGATAGATGTTTTGAAAAATTGAGATTCATTTTTATTCAAACATAGTTTTAGCTAACTATTGTATTCTCAAATTAGCTAACTGCAAAAATAATTTTGACATCAGTTTAATATATAATGGTCTCAATCAAATTTGTATAAATTAGGATACTTGATATGCTTAATGTTTAAAGTATTTTGGCTAAATAAAATTTGGTATTCCTGGTGTCAACATTTCATGATTGAAAAATATTCAAATTAACCTTCCTACCCTCTGAGTCGATCAGACCCATTTGTTTTTGCAATTTTAAATATTTTTCTATGAATACCCTTGAATAATTAAAATGTATACATGAAAATAAATATACATTTTAATTATTCAAGTGTTGTCTTTATAAAATTGATTGAATAAAGATATGTTTGCATTTCAGGCACAAATTGAAGTCGTTGAATTAGATTCATCAGTACTAGACCTAGCTAAAAAGTGGTTTAACCTTGTCACTGACAAAAGGCTTCGAGTCAATATTGATGATGGAGTAGATTTTATTTCTGAAGCAGTGAAAAAGGGTATTTTATTCTTTCTGAACTCTTACTATTTTCATTATGAAGTATTTGAGATAAGGCATGATCAATCTTAAGGTGGATGACCATTTCATTACTTGTAATCTATTTTTATAAATAGAAAAATGTTAGTCTAGATCCTTAAAATTATAAAAATGACCAACTGAATTTCGTGATGTAATCCAGAATGTTTCACTAACTTAAATTAGATGCAGTCTATTCTTTGTATTATAAATATTTTATTTTATGAGCACACACACAGCAACCAAACAAAAACTAAACAATTTCATTGTTGTGGTTATTTTTATTTTTTTAATTTGTGAGAAAACTAGAGTGTATGCCAGAACAAATTCCTGTCATGAATTAATGGAAATAATTCTCATGTACTTTGTTTGCATTGAAGATAATTTGTGTTTTCATTCTCATTCAGGCTCTAAGTATGATGTTGTAATACTTGATGTAGACAACAAAGATTCCGGTTTAGGTATCAGTAGTCCACCAATTGCTTTTCTAGAAAATGCTGTGTTGAACAATTTAATGCAACTGGTTTATGATACAGGTAAGACTACATTTTTTATTTGAATAAATATTAGCCCTAATGACCTATAACATGGGGTTTTTACACAAAACATTAACGATCATATTCTCAAGTTAATATATTGATCAATTTTAAACCAGGAATTATACAAGAATCGTATTCACAAACCACAAATTAAGTGGTCCAACGATGAAAGTAATAAGCTCACTGTGTTTGGCTACTAGTCTCTCGATCACATGATGTTAACATTCTTACACCTTAATCTAAAATATTCCATACTTCAGCCAAATACTTTGCCTGCAGAATTTATTCCAAATTTTGATTTAAATAAAATGCATACATGATAGTTTTAATAACAAATTTGGATTTGAAAATAGTGTTATGTAAAGGTATTGGATTTTTATGGAAATTTAAGTTAAGCAAGAAATAATTATACTCACTCCCTTGATATATCAACGTAATCTTATTACTTTTGTACTCGTCAGTATTGGTGTGTTGGTGCAAAGTGAAGTAACTTACATCGTTATTTTTCTGTCATGCATGATAAATCAACAAAAGGATTTGCATCTGCTTTTGTCAACGCAGCTTCATGTTTATGAATCAACTCTATTCCTAGTGATTCCGAAAGCTGATAACAAAGTTTCATCACAAGAATACATTTTACTAATTCAGTACCAATCTAAGCTATTATACTTAATATTTGAGAATCCTTAGTCAGAATACTGTAGAATGAAGTGTCCATTTTATTTTGTTGACAATCTGACTTGCTTCCTTCGCTTAAAGCTAATACTGTGCATGTATTAACCTTCAACCAAGTGTTAAACCACTGATATCAGATAATCAAAATTTTGCACCAAAACAGAAGTAAACCTTGGATCAGGCATTGTGAATAGTTTCTTCGTTAATGAGGATTATCATTGATCGCTAAACTCATGCTTTTGGACTACAGCCCTTAATGCACTTTGTGCTAACATTTTTAAATTGGCTTTTCAAAACTTCTTAACTTGTGCTTGGTTGTAAGTGTTTTAGTTAACAAATCAATATAAATTGCCTGTTAACAAATAAAAAAAAATCTACATTGATTCTTCTGGAGCTAGAATCAGTTATCTCCAATATGGCTACAATGGACAAAATGTCGATTTTGCAAATTTGAGTCTTCAAGACTAGTTCCCTACATTTTGCTTCACACTTAAAACAAGATCTTAAAAACGAAGTTGGATTACTCCATCTCATCCACAGTAAGAAATGTTTATTTCGATATATTTTAAATAAGAGTCCTTGGAATTTAATTACTGAGCTTTTAAATAAATTTTTATCAGACAAATGAAAAATTAGATAAAAACCTTAGTTAAAAAACAATAGATTTAATTAGTAAAAATAACAAAGATTAAAAACAGAAATTGTCAATAACCATTTACATGCAGCCTGGAAAAGCTTAGTTAAAAAAGTGAAATGTGGCAACACTATTCTAGAACATATTTTCTTGTGACTTACTTCTGTCCTGGACATCTTGCTCAACTGAAATTGCTATTGATATTTTCTAGATTTTTCTTTATTAGTCATTGTTTTGAAGAGAGAGAGAGAGATTCACATTTTTTGCTATGAGAAATGTCTTTCATTTATGTGGTTCTCTTGTTAGTCTTAATGTTAACGAATTGGAAATAGTGATTTTTTTTTAATTCTGTGTGTACTTCCAATCAAATCTTTTTGAATTCATAAAACAATGATTTTTGTAATAAACTGGTAGAAACTAATCTAAAAATGTAAGCAATATAACCATACAGCATTCTTTACACTACATTACTGTAACTATATATTAATTTTTAGGTGTAGTTATAATGAACTTAGCCTGTCGTAATTCTGAACTCCGTACAGAAGCATACTCTAAGCTGAAATCTGCATTCAAGTTGATGTTTTCAAGGAAAATCCCAGCTGAAGTGAATGAAGTCATATACTCAATCAAGACAGAACAGAAGCATAGTGATATAATGGCTCTAGCCAAAGACAATTATACAACACTAACATCGTTTCTTGATAAACGAACTACATACAGTGATGTTTTCGATGTAGTTGATTTGGAATCGTGTTTGACTGAAATTACATAAATAAACATTGTATTTTAAGTGTAACAAATAAAGAATTTTTATTGAAAAAAATTGTTTCTCTGCATTATAATTTATTTTAATATAGAATTAGCTACTAAATAAGGATCAGTTTGTAAAGTAGATTTTAGTTAGATAAAGAATTAGCTAAAAATAATGTTCCCTTTTTATTAAACTAAAAATTGTTCTCATTTCATGTAGTTGATTTATTTTTACTCTAATTGTTTGATGGTGACAAAAGCATTTATCAATCACCAAAAAGTAATTATAAACCTGATGTAACAAAATCAATTTTTATTTGGAACTTTAACAATTGGTTTAGCACCCATGTGCATACAAAGATGTGAATGACAGAAGCAGTATATGCACCTATTCACATGAGTAAAGTGATCAGCCAAGTAACGCAACCATACACTCCTTGAAGCTTTTCAAATCTGAAATGCTTTTGACGTAAGATTACGTCTAACTCTGCAGATAGAATGGGGTGACTTTCGGCCGAACATCTGACAAAAATAGGTTTCAATTTTAAATTGTTAAAAATACAAGACAAATAGTTATGTTGGATCGTCCTACCATATTCGTAAACACCATTGAGTCCGATTCATATTACTGCACAATACATCATGCGCACAATGTTCCCCTCCCTGTAGGTGGGAAAATGATGCAATATTTCTGGGTAGACTGCCAAGTTTGACTCGATCTCATCTTTGCAACATGATTGAATGGTATCATCTTAAAGATCTCCAACAAGATCTATCAAAATATACAAAGAATTGAACAATTTAAAAATTGTTTATTGGTGAACACAGTAACAAATTAGATAAGTGCTTTGAAACAATACTCGACTAGCTCATTGTAGTCCTATGCTTCAAATTGTCAGAACTTGAGCCTATTTGTTTTTTCGTAAGCAAAAGATCATGCAGTTAGAATGGGATGCAGAATATGACCATTAGTGTTTTCAAAAATAAATCATCGCTCCCAATCTTTACAAACTGAAATTAAAACAATGTACAAGAAATTTCAGATGTTAACCAGGAAGAGAAAATTTGTCTAAATTGTAGCTTTATATCCTTCTTTAACAAGGGAGTGGTCCTGAAAAAAATAATTCATAATTAAGAAAATACAGCATTATTTTTGTGATTTTACATATTTACAGAAATGTGGCTTTTATTTCAAATCCTCAGAAGGAATGATATTTCAAAGAAAAGTAGTTCATATTTTCATTACTTTATAATTCCTAAAAAGATATTTCATTAGCTATGAAAACTGATGAAGGGTGGAAATGGACAGTATTTTTAACCCTTCAAGTGATTTCGAAGATCTGGTTTTTCTAATATGATGAAATACTTCGTTTAGACCCATTAATGAAAGGATAAAAAATTATCCTTAAAAGATTTCTTCCGAATGTTTTGTGTTAATAACTGGGCCTTGAACTTTTATGGATCAATTTCTCCCTTATTTTTATTCTGTGAAGTTCAAAACATTATCACTCATAGTGTGTTGAGAATATTTCATTTTTTGCAATTACTGTATTTGCGTTTTTACAAATGGCACTTTTTAAGTTCTCTTAAAATTCATGGTGCAATGCCATCGTGAATTTTCTGAATACTTAATATTCTGAATTTTAATATAAAACTGAATTTTCAGGTGGTTCAATAAACAAATATCGAATCAACTTCCCATTTAGTTATTTTCCTTTCAAAAGGACAAACCAATAGGAACATACTTTCAGTCGAACACTAGAATTGCTCTAGTCACTAGGTCTGGGTGGTGGTCTGTATAGGAACAGGACTTTTTCATTTTGTGTAGGGGTGACACTGGTGGGTGTCCTAATTTTATTTGGTTTGAGAAAATGTTGGTGATAGAAAGGGGTAATTTACTAGTACAGATATTCTCAGTATTGGAAATGTATAATACATTTCTAATTAATTTTTCTTTAAGTATGTCAATGCACCAAACTTTAATATACTTCAAGCATATCCTAGGTAAAATGGGACGAAGTCAGTTTCTATAACAGCAGATTAAAGTAGGAGCAGTTCTCATGGTAGACTAAGTACCTACAGTTCTGAATAGAAAGATAAATAACGTATTTTCTTTTCTAAAATGTTCTATTGAGGAAAAGATGAAAGTTATCTATCATTAAAGTAACATTTTATGTTAGCTGCATACTTGCATTCTAGCTTGTGACACCTTACAATAAGTTTCAATACTCTCACCAATAAATAAGGTATTTCTAGTCATGAAACTGGTGATATAATACTAAATAAAATGTATCACAATTTATATATCTCAAGAAATAGTGTTTGATTTTCACTTTCTTTTGAATACGTATTACAACATTCGAGTACAAAAAAATTTAATATTACACAACATTAACAATGAGTGATTGCCTAAAGTTTGTGATAAATAGAACAAATTTCTGAAAGAATTTAAATTATGTATTATATAGTACATACCAGATTGCTTTTAAAAGCCACACTCAAAAGTTGTAGAATTTTAGCTTTGTTCTTGTAGAATTCAGATGGATCTGCTACAGATTTCTTCAATAAATCAAATGCGGTTTCACCAGAGGTATGCTGTGATGCTTTTATATACTTAGATGGATTACTGGAAATGTTGAGCAGTTGTGTATGAACCTGAAAAAGTAAATTTTAATTTCATCATTTCATAAAAACATCTTAGGCTGCATATAAGTGATCAAAAATTTCAAGCTTAACTTGATTATAAATGCAAATCGAAAATTTTACTGCCGGATTAAGAATGTTTACTTCATATAAATTATGTACATATTTTAAGTTTAATATATGAAGACATGGAAATATTTAGATCCAACTTCATTTCAGTTTTAAATGCTTAAATTAAACAAATCATTTATAATCCTAAGCAGAGCAACTGTTAATGGATACAAGCAATAGGATACAGCAGCTCACACATGGATTAGATCAGTGGGACACTATTTCATGAGTGCTTCAGGACAGATTGTGAAGAAAAAGGGCCACAAGTATTAGTCTGAAGGTGTGTGGGAAAGGAACTTTTTTTCTTACGTCAAGAAAAGTCCAGGGACCATAATTTCCTATGGGTAGCCCAGTACAAATTAAAGGCTAAAAAGGTCGTCAACTAAGATATGATCGTCAGATAAAAAAGTGCAAGATAAAGGATGACTAAAATCCATACAGCTCTCCGCCGAACAAAAGGGGCTGTCAGGAGAAACATGCACACCAATGCGGTGTTTGTGTCCTCTTAAAAACTGACAAGAATAATCCATGGGCTGCACCAAAGAATGAGACTAATGCAGTGTAATGTCCGTAGCAACGGGGTCAGAGGTCAACATGCACTGACCGCCAGTTGTAAATCCTGAAATATCAATCAGGGTGGTCTCCTGCCTGTCCAGATGGTCTTTAAGGGATGCATGATGACCCCTGGGATTCCACTGTCCCACAGGGCGGACGAGAAACCAGAATTTTTCCAGAACTCGAATTATGGAGATGGGGTTTTTTTTGGAGCTCGGTCGATGGCCATTTCGAAGTTGTCCCTATTTCCCTTTTTACAGCGCCCACAACCAAGAGACACAAATTCCCTAATTCTATAAATAATGTAAATTACTGTTTTAAAATAAATACCTAGTTTAATTGTATTTTGGCTGTGTCATCGTTTTCCTTGGCCTATATTACAGCAGTCATACGTACATTGATCTTGCGACACTAAATTAGGAAAAATACGAATGCACACAAACAAGATTTTTGTACAAAAATGGAGTATGCACATGCATGCTGTGTGCTTTATCGCATGCTGCTCGAATGTATGACTGGTCTACAGGGTTCCCACTCTAATTAGAAACTCCTTATTTTTAGCTATCATTTCTAAAAGCCCTTAAAAACTCCTTAGTTTTAAAATCAATAGAACTTAAAAACTCCTTTTTTTCCCAAAATTAGAGCACTAAATTTTTCTGATGGCACGGTCATTTTCCGATTTCTCCCGTTTTCGAGCTTCGTTGTCCGATCTTGGACGGGAAACGGCAGGTTTCATTGGGAGACAGCGTTTATCCTTCCCTCTTCAGAAACAAATACAAAGAGGACCACTGATTGACCTTAAGAAGGGGGGTGTGACTGCGGACACCCCGCAAGGTTGATTGACGGGTAATGACCATTTAGTTCATTGGGTCTGGGAGGATAGATGACTTAAATTGATAGATTTGCTCATGCTTCCTGTTCTCGCGTTTATTGGCTTTTTCCCAGATATTTTCACAGTTTTTACAATGACAAAGTTTCTAAACATCTGAAGAAAAAGCACATAAATAACAATTTTTATTTCCACATTGTCCCCACAAGCAAAATACATGGCAGATGGGTTTGCATTAGGTGCTTCATGGGGAATGAAGAACTTTGAGGACAAAACTTGGTTCCATTGATAAGGAATGGCAATTTTGGGCAGACTTCATTGAGGAGACGAAGCTCTTGGGGGTTAAAAAAGTATTCCTGGGAAATGCGTTTTTAACAGCTTATGGACTACAAATAAAAAGTATCGAGAATGGATTGCAGTTTCAACTGATCACCTTAAAGCAAAATGCCATATTTGCCAAAAATAATTTGATATTGGAAGAATGGGGGAAAGTGCTGTTAAAGCTCATATGACTGGTAAGTAAATTGAGTAACTGTTGTTTTATTTGGTGATTGTTAGCTGTTGTGAAAGCTTTTTTGTTCACATTTTTTATACATAAAAATGTAAAACAATCAAGTTTTTAAATGCTTTAATTTATTTATAAGTTCTGATATTCGAAAAATGTGCTCCGATATAATTAGTAAATTAACGAACAAAAACGTTCCTCTTAAAATGGAAAACAAATAGAAAAAACTCAGATGGATATATATATGCGAATGAATTGTAAAACCATACTTAGGTTCGAATATAATTTTTAAATGATGCATGTGCTGTGCATTAGTCACAATTTACAATGGTTAGTGATCATTTTTACGTGTAAAATAAAATTACAAATGTATTCACTAAATGAATTATTTTTAGAGCTTATTCCAAAAATGCACCCCGATTTAATTAGAAAATCAAGAAACAAAAGTTCTTTTTTTTATGATAACGAAAATAAAAAACCTCAGATGAATGTAAATCTGGATTTAAGTTCTCATATATTTTTAAAATCATACACGGTGCTGGACATAATCCATTTTACAATCGTAAGAAAAAATTTTAATAAAATTAAATTTAAAGTGGGCCCAAAATGATTTTTACGAGCCTATACTCCGATATTAGAAAATTAACAAACAAAAAATTTCTTTTTGAAAATTAAAAACAATGGAAAAAACTCATACATGCAAATGGATTGCAAAACTATTTAGGTACTAATATAATGAAAAATAATGCAGCAGCGTGCGATTATCATTTTCCACAGAAATGTAATAATTTTCACAAAATGAAATACAATTTTTGATAAACATGTTCTGTGTGCATATATTACTTATTCTGTGTGCATTAAGATTCTCCTGCAAGGTAAGATTTCAGTAATTTGTCTGAAGTCAAGAAGCTTCCCGTAACATTTTGTGGTCATAGATTTAGAATTTCATTTCTTTTCGCCCTTGAGATGACATCCTTAAAAATTAGAAAAATTAGTTTTATTGTGGTTAAATGGGGCTAGAAAGCTTATAGGTGTAAAATACATTCATCTTTTTGGTGCATTGTTTTTAAAGTTAACTTCAAAACACAATGGGTTTAACAAACAATATCAAAAAATTAACTTTTAAGTTACTATAAATCTGCCAACGGTCCTGCATACATCCCTAATTTTTGTCCTACTAGATTGACTCATACAATGAAGGTGCAATATGGTTTTAGGTATATCCCGATTAGTCCTTATAAAAAATTATTTGTGTCCTTAGAAACTCTTTATTTTTTATTTTGCAAAAAAAGAGTGGGAACCCTGGTCTAAGAACCCTTGGTCCGTCCAAACTAGTGTAATCCCAAAAATATAACCAATCCTCAATCATTAAAATTGCCTTTCAGAGAAAACTGCATTCCAAATAGTTAACACAAAAATTTCTTTAGAAAAGCAAAATACAAAATTAGCAAAACTGTTGACAGTTGGAACCAAACCTCTATAATCACTGCAATTTTTAATTTCCAGTGATTTATCTATTACTACATATACACAGAATTAATGGGATATCATTAAGGATTTCCAACTCACGGGCAAAGGTGGGCATTCACTGTTTGTAAAGTGTCCATCCCAAACAGATATTTCAATACTTGCAGTCTCCTATAAAATTAATTTAAATTAGCAATTAATATTATTAGTATAAATAACATTTAAATATATCATGAATCTAAAAATACGACATTTTGCTTTGTACTTACAAATACTTTAACTTGACTTTTAAACTTCTTGCATATGTAATCCAGTGGTAGATAGCTTAGTTTCTGAATAATGTCATCTGGTGGCCTTCCTTTCAACAAAGGAGCATGGTGGATTCCAGCAAAAACAGATCCTCTAAAAATAATCAATGTTTTAAATGAGGTATAAGAATTGTAAAAATAAAATTTCCAGTGAAGAGCCTCTGTTGTCACATGTTTCCAAGCAACACTCAAAAATTAAGAAAACAGACAGGAATAGTTTAAAATTAAAAGTATAAGAATCCTGGTAGGCAGTTAATTAAAGTTACATTGGAGCAATGCAACAGGCTATTGGCAACAGTCAAGGATCAATCCCGAAGGGAAAGATCTGAGGGCAGCACCATGCAATTTTAAACCAGTCAGATGACGAGGTCACACCTGAACTGGCACCCCACTCTCCAAACTTCACAACCACACCCATGTGAGGACATTTGAGGCCACAGCAGATTTAACATACACCAGCCACCATGTACATGAATCTTATAAGAATCCTGCATAAAATTTAAGATGAACTTGGACTGCATTGATTCTATACATGACAAGTATTTACTTTTAATAAAATTATTACACTGGACTATTTATATTTAGATTCTAATTTGCATTGTATTTTGGAATAGTAATATCGAATATTTGTTTTCACCAGATATTCAGAAAATATTAATTTTATTCCATTAAGTGTTAAATTAATTTACTGCATAGAAGCCAAGAAGGGTTTATTATCTTTCATGATTAGCTCACTAGTATTAATACAATAAATTGATTTAAAATTTGATTTCAGCAGCTTTGTCATAAAATTTTCAAAGCTAAATTTCAATAACATCAAATATTATATTATACACTCACTGCCAAAAGTTAAGCAGAGAGGAAAATGTTAATTTCCGGAAGCCAATCTGAATTTGAGAGGCTGCATTTCGCTGCAGAGGTAGATGGAAGTATTGCAAATATGTTCTGTAACAGCCAATCATGGTTTCGTGTCGAGAAATATGCAAAAAAGGCAGTCGTATAAGCCAGCATTGTGAAGGGTTAGAGGAGTTTCATTTAACTGCTGATAAAAAGTGTTTAGAACTTTCGTACGATTAGTTTTCAAGACAGACGTGTTTCTATGGCTTCCAGAAGACGAATGGCAGATAGTGAGCGCTGGCATTCTGTGGGACGCATTGAAGCAGGACAATCAATCACAGATGGTGCTCTTTTCTTCGATGTTCATCATTCCATCATTTCACGATTATGGAAACAATTCCAAACAAGCCAAACAGTTGTCCGAAGACCTGCGGCTGGTCGCCCAAGGGTTATGACCCCCGCGGAGGATCGATATATTGCTGTTTTAGCCAAGCGGAATCGAAGAGAGACCTCCACACGTGTGACATCTATGGTTACAGCATCCATTGGTAAGACGATATCTGCCACTACTGTTCGCCGAAGGCTACACATGAATGGACTGTACGCCCGGGTACCACAAGGTTGTGTTCCTCTATCCGTCCAATCCAGAGGGGCACGATTAAAGTGGTGTCGGCAACATGTGAATTGTATTGTCTGATTGGGCCGTTATGTTCATGGATAAATCGAGATTTGCCCTGAAGTCAGATGACAAGCGTGTAAGGGTCTGGAAAGAACAAGGCACATGCAATCGGCCCCAGAACATCATCGAGCATCATGCATTCCAAGGTGGAAGCATCATGGTGTGGGCAGGGATTTCGTTGGGATATCACACAGACCTGCATATCTATAGACGAGGTTCTGTGACGGCTGTCCGGTATCAGGATGAAGTCCCAGAACCCACTGTTAGATTGTACGCTGCATCAGTTGGTCCTTCTTTCGTTTTAATGGATGATAATACACGTCTCCATCGAGTCAACATCATCGACGACAACCTGGAGAGTGAGGGGATTGCGCATATGGATTGGCCAGCGTACTCGCCCGACCTTATTCCCGTTGAAAATCTTTGGGATGCCCTCGGCCATGGTGTCGGCACGTTTCCCACCACCAATCACTCTCAGAGTTGCAAACTGCTCTACAGGAGGAATGGCGATTACTTGACTCTGGGGTGGTTGATCACCTCATGCAAAGCATGGTCACATGCTGTAAACTTTGTATGAGGATGAGGGGTGGTCACATACCTATTAATGTTGGTTTTGTTTGTTTTGGATTTAAACATCATTTGGTTAATGACTCCAATGACTTCATCTTATAACTTATGAAAATTCAATATTGTTTTCATCTTTGTATGTAATTCTTTGTTTTGTTTCATCCATAAACATATTTTCTACTTTCCTGCCGCATTTCGTGTCAATCAAAGCTCTACTTGTCGATTTTTTCACATTTTACCGCTTCGTGCTTAACTTTTGGCAGTGAGTGTAACACACCACATGGTAGTAGTAAATATATACCAGATTATGTGTACATTAATTATCTGGTAAAATTATGTTTTGATTACAAAATCCAATGCTGTTGCTTAAATACTGCATTGAACTCAGAAAAGCTATGTTGAATCAAACCTATTCAAACCCAAAATAGATTTAGATAAATTGTATATGTATGTATATGTATAGCAGTGAAATTTTGATCCAACTTTTAACATTGGCAATCATAAAATTTTAAATACTTTAAAGTGGCGAATTTTATGCTTGATTTTCAACCAAAAAGTTTAATACCCTTGGTAATGGCTTTTTTGAGCTTATGTAAGCAGTTGGAACTTTTTACGACAAAAACAAAAAATCATGTTAATGTCTTTAATATTTTTAACCATTTATATCATTAAAGAAAAGGTAAATTTCATGAATTTTTCTTGAGGAATTCAAAAATATAGTATTATCCCGTCACTAATCCTGCAGAAATTATTACATATTTAAAAAGACAATAGACTATTTACAGTAGATTTTTTTTAGTTTATGATGCAAGAGCCATATTTAGCCAAGCTTTGGCAAACACAAAATAGACAATGTCAAGTAAAAAATGTTGTGAAATAAAGGGATTGTGGAATAGAGTAGTGGGATGAAAGAGAAACAGATAGCTTGGGTATCCCAGGAGTGCAACCCATGTTTATTAAAGACAGTAAACACCATGGGAAAAGAACTCAAGAGTACCTTAGGACCATGAAGCCATATATACCTTAAGGAGATACACCCCTGAGGGCTACAGTAAAAGTTGGTTTGGGGTTTTATGGGGCCATATTTAACCAAGTTGTGCCAAACACAAGACAATGTTGAGTTATTGTGGAAAGAAAGGATGGAAAGGAGAAAGATTGGTTGGGCATCCTGGGCCCATGACCTCCATGTTTACCAGAGGCCAGTACACTCCATGGGAAAAGAATAGATCACTAGGGTTATAAAGAAATGTGCCAGTGTTTTGAGTACATATTCTACGTATTTCAGAAAGTGATTACGATGTTCTTGATGAGGTAGGTAGGTATTTTAATTAATGTCGCATTGGAGCAACACAATGGGCTATTGGCGATGGTCCGGGACCAAACCCTAAGGGAAAGATCTGAGAATAACACCACGTAATTTTGAACCATGATCAGATGATGAGGTCACACTTGAGCTGGCTCCTTACTCTCCAAACTTCCACACCATGCCAACATGAGGACATTTGAGGCCACGACAGATTTAACATGAACCAGCCCCTTTGTACATGAGTCTTTGGTTGGATTTGAACTTGCAACCCTCCTGTTGCTAATTCGTTACTCTTCCAACCTTTTATTGATGATAAAGACACATGCATAAGGGTTGCAGCCCTAATAATACTGTTTTGTTTAGTTACGTTACTTTGTTCTTAATAAACTAGTTACTCTTAAGACCTGTTACGAAAATTTACTACTGAACCACCCACATACTCGTCAAGGGTACCTCTAGTTCGTGAAGCCTGTACACACCTAAAAGAGTGTCCCCTGATTACATTAAAGGAAATCACACTTTAAGTGTTAATGAAGAACTGCCAACAATCCACTAAAGATGCATTGTCGATAAAAAAGATTGTAGTTGAAGAAAATATAACAATTTTATATCACTCACTTGTCAAAACAAGGTGCTGCAGACCAAGCAATAGCCTGCTGCAAGTTAAATTTAGGTTCCCTGCCTTCTTTATCAAGTAACCTCTGATTGAATCCATCAAATCGAGGTCTCAGTCCATATAGCGATACTAAAATGAAGGCTCGATCATCATAATCTGGATTAATTCTCTAAAATAAAAAGGTTAAAAGTTAATGCAAATTAGCCAATATTGATTCTGAAATAATTCATAATTTTAATTTTTGATATGCAATAAAGGTAGGGAGTAGAATTAACGTCACACTGGAGCAATGCAACAGGTTATTGATGACAGTCTTGGATCAATTCCGAAGGGAAAGATCCAAAGACAAAACCTCATAACTTTGAACCTGTCTGATGATGAGATGTGCAATACAGAAAATTGCAAATTGCATTATTTTTTATTTGTTTCCTGATGTTCAACTTTAGTATGAATATGGAAATAAGTAAACTGACATTAACAGTTAAAATTCATTAGATGCTTTTACAATTATAATGAACTCTGCATTAATGGAGTTGAAAAGAAGTTGGTACAATTCAACATGCACATTTTTATCTCAAACTAAATCATACCGTTAGAACTAAAAGATTAGTTTTAAATATGTTGCTGTTCCTGAAGAAAATTGATGCAACTGCAAAAATTGCGTGACATTTTTCAAGATATACCTGAATGAGTGACATTATTTAAAAGCAATATAATATTCTATTATTAAACCCACTTTCAAACTTATATTTATTACTACATGTGAGAAACCATCAAAGTTTTTCACATGTATGGTTTCTCACATGTAGTAATAAATATTAATCATGAACGGTACTCTAGGTTTTCTTTTTCTGAATAAATTGATGAATTCCACAGAACAGCAATACAAAGAAATGTTAAAAGAATTATTTAAACAAATTTTTTTTTAACTTTTCATAATGCTGGATTTGAATGGTAAAAAAAGTAATTCTATGCAATTTAACAAAATAACTTACTTTAGGTTGATCAGACCAATCAGGAGCTCGCTGAGAACTTTCTAATTCCAGTTCGTTTGTAACAAAATTGACTGTTTGAGCTTTTCCATCCCCTAGTTTTGAATCTTCACCTGGGAATACTTGAGCAAGACACTGCAAGTATCTTCCTTCGAGAAATACTGAAATTGATGTTTTACAGTATTCATTTTATTTGATAGCATTAGAATAGAATTCAAAATATTGTTAACAATAATTTTTGAAAATCAAAATTATGTCATTTGATCTGTCATTAAACACAAAATAGAAATGCTCTTGAAACAAAAGATATTCTTTAGATCATAGTTTCCCGAATTGTTTGGCTCAGTGCCCCCTTTTTAAGGTAACTTTTTCAGTTCCCCTCTACGAAAACTCCAAAAAATATCTTGGATTCATCTAGGTAGTCCAAGAAAATTAAGTATATTGCTTGTATGCAATTCACATCAATTTTTATACAAAAATATTCAAATTTTATTCAAAAAAATTCATTACAGAGATATTAAAATTTTATTCAAAAAATTAATTACAGGAATATTCACAATTTTTTGTACAAAAATTTTAAAAGCACAAATTTTTGGCACAACAAAAAATTCTCACTTGAAAACTGCAGTTTTAGTGGAATAATAATATTCTTAATATATAATCAACAGGCCTGGAAAAAATGCAAAATTTTGTTGGTATTTTACTTGCAGAACACCAAACTGATAACTGCTCCTCACATAATTCGGAAATAGACTAGTAGTGATTTGAGTCTTCCTATCTAAATAGGGTGTTCCGCTTACAAATACAACAGTTGGTTATCATTTAGACATTTGCTGTAGAACTAACGGTGCGCATGCTGAAGTGTACTAGATTAGCAAAAAAAATTCTGAGTCTATGTATGCACATAAGAAATTTTGGAAATAAATCGTAGTTATAAGAAAAGAAAATATGATACTTTCCTTTATTATAGCCCTAAGCGGAACACCTGCATATAGTATTGTACAGTAAACTTGATATGACATGCACTGATTACTGATGTTGCACTTGTAAGGTCTTGTTTTAGACCTATCAGTAGTAATTTGAATTTCAAAACATAATTCTTAAGACAATGCATCACTGTAGTGAATGTGTTTGGTCGAGTGGAAATTTTTTTTACGTAACTAATTCTTTTTGCATCTTCTACCACTTGTCCTTCAACTTGCCCCAAGATTCCTTCACTGCAAACTTTCGGAAACTATGCTGTAGATCATTAATGCAAAATTATTCAAAGAAATTGAAAGCAAAACTAACAAGGCAAGCCAGAAGCTTTATCAACAAGCACCATCATTCCATGTTCTTGATTGTAATGGACATATCTCTGGTAAGGAAAATCCGGCACATCAGAACCTTCTTTTTGCATTTGTTGCTGAAGTAATGATTTCAAGGTTACATCATTAGCGTTTGCTGGAAAATGATATAGAAATGAATAAAACCTAGTACTAAACAATGTTACAATGTATCACAATAAAAAATTAATAAATTTCTTAACACCAAACACAAAATTCTCACTGTTAATTATTGGGTTGATGCAAAAGTTAGTCCCATTTTTTTTGGCAAAAATTGAAGAAAAATTTTATTTATTAAAAATTACATTTAATCAGCATACAGGGTTCTCACTCTTTTTACAAAATAAAAAAAGGACTTTCTAAAGACACAAATAATTTTTTACGGCTAATCGAGATATACCAACCATACTGCACCTTCATTGTACGAGTTAACCTAGTAGGACAAAAATTAGGGATGTATGAAGGATCATTGGTAGATTTATAGTAACTTAAAAGTTAATATTTTGATGTTGTCTGTTAAATACATTGTGTGTTTCGAAGTTAACTTTCTAAAAGCAATGCACAAAACAGATTAATGTATTTTACACCTATAAGCTTTCTAGCCCCATTTAACCACAATAAAAACTAATTTTTATAATTTTTAAGGATGTCATTTTAAGGGGAAAAAGAAATGAAATTCTAAAAATCATTGCATTTTTTCTAGAAAATAAGAAAGAATTTTAATAACAAAGATTTATCTTCTGTTTTAAAAATACATTTACCTTGTTAAATATTGCCCCCTGAGAAAAAATCTTATGAATAAATTTCAACTGATTTGGTTTTTTTAGAAATTATTTTGTCTAATTCCTTTATTTCAGCAGCTTTTCTTTAATTTCTTTACGTAGTGCAATTGCACTTTTTAAAAGAGAAAAGTCCTCAGAAGCTTCTGCCTCATTAGCTAGTTCTTCAGGACTTTTCCATTCTCATTACATCACCCTCAACACAAATTCTTTGATTTTAAGGAATTAAGTTCTTGTAGCTCAAGTTTTCTTTTATTTTCTAAATTTGTCTTCGCACTTTCGCGTTGTTCTTTAAAATGCATAACATATTTTTCTGCCTTGAAGAAACAAATTTTCTCATTTCTTTGGTAATTACTAAATTTTGCATATCATTAGCATTTTCATAAATAAGTCTGCAATATAGGACTCTCCTTTAAAATTTTCAACTTCTAAGGACTTGTTGATATTAAATCCACATTCCATAGAAGCCTGGCCATGAGATAAGATCATTATGGTTTTCATAACTTTCCATAGTTTTCCCTTTGTATCATCTATACTAAGAAAGTCATTTAAAAAATATCTAAATGCATTGTTTTTGGTTCAAAATGATGAAACAATGAAGCGAATTTGAAAACGGTGCTTTCCATAAAATCTTTAAATTGAAGTAATATATCATCCAATCTTTTTCTGAATAAAGTGCGATACTACAAGCTTCATGGAGCTCATGCACTTGGTCTGATCTTTAATCATACGTTAGGATCAAGAAATGAAGCATTTCGAACAAGCAAATATGCTGCAGGAGATTTAGCCATGAGACATAGCATTTGTAAAACAAAACTTCTGCAATCACACCTCAAATCAAAGGCAGCACAAGACGTTATTTTTTTCTCCTTTGACTTTTCCTTTACTATTCTTTCCCCAATGAACCCTATATTGATTTTGTCCACAGGAGAATAACAATTAGTCAGAAAAATCAAATTTGGAAAGCTTTTGAATGGTACTTATATTAACTTTTCCTTTTGGTTTTAGAAGATTAAAGTATTCCACACATTGCTTTACAAGCTTTAACATATCATCTCCAAAAAAAGGCAACATTGGTTTATCATTTTGATACAATTCAAGGAATGGTTGCAATAATTTTGCCAGTTAAGAAAAAATTAAACTTTGCCAAAATTAACTCATCCTTTGTAGCGTCTCGTACTGTCAGAAAAGCCTTGCAATTTACTTTAGTCAAAGTACCCTTTCCTACACTTCTAACATATTTGATAACATCAGTCCAAATTACAATTGCGACATTCTCTAGTCATCTATGACCACAAAATGTTAAGGGAAGCTTCTTGATATCAGACAAATTACTGAAATCTTACCTTCTTGCAAGAGAATCTTAATAATGCACACAGAATAAGTAATATATGCACACAGAACATGTTGTTTTTCAAAAATTGTATTTCATTTTGTGAAAATTATTACATTTCTTTGGAAAATGTAATCACACGCCACTGCATTATTTTTCATTATATTAGTACCTAAATAGTTTTGCAATCCATTTGCATCTATGAGTTTTTCTATTTATTTTAATTTTAAAAAGAAATTTTTTGTTTGTTAATTTTCCTAATATAGGAGCGAATTTTTGGAGTATAGGTTTTTAAAAATAATTTTAGGCATGTTTTTAATTTAATTTCATTAAATTCTCGATACTTTTCATTTGTAGTCCATAAGCTGTTAAAAACGCATTTCCCAGGCATATCTTTTTAACCCTCCAAGAGCTTTGTCTCCGAATTGAAGTCTGCCCAAAATTGCCCCTCCTTATCAGCGGAACCAAGTTGTTTCTCCTCAAAGTTCTTCATTCCCCATGAAGCACCTAATGCAAACCCATCTGCCATGTATTTTGCTTGTGGGGACAACGTGGAAATAAAAATTGTTATTTATGAGCTTTTTCTTCAGATGTTTAGAAATTTTGTCACTGTAAAAACTATGTGAAAACATCTGGGAAAAAGCCAATAAACGCGAGAACAGGAAGCATGTGCAAATCTATCAATGGAAGTCATCTATCGCCCCAGACCCAATGAACTAAATGGTCATTACCCATCAATCAACCTTGCGGGGTGTCCACAGTCACACCCCCCTTCTTAGGGTCAATCAGTGGTCCTAGTATTCGTTTCTGAAGAGGGAAGGATAAACGCTGTCTCCCAGTGAAACCTGCCGCTTCCCATCCAAGATCGGGCAATGAAGCTCGAAAACGGGAGAAATCGGAAAATGACCGTGCCATCAGAAAAATTTAGTGCTCTAATTTTGGGAAAAAAAGGAGTTTTTAAGTTCTATTGATTTTAAAACTAAGGAGTTTTAAGGGCTTTTAGAAATGATAGCTAAAAATAAGGAGTTTCTAAGGAGAGTGGGAACCCTGTAGACCAGTCATACATTCGAGCAGCATGCGATAAAGCACACAGCATGCATGTGCATACTCCATTTTTGTACAAAAGTTCGAAAACGGGAGAAATCGGAAAATGACCATGCCGTCAGAAAAATCTAGTGTTTTAATTTTGGGAAAAAATAAGGAGTTTTAAGGACTCTTGATTTTAAAATTAAGGAGTTTTTAAGGGCTCTTAGAAATGATAGCTAAAATAAGGAGTTCTTAAGGAGCGTGGGAACCCTGACATAGTAGGTGCCGTTCTTTTCGATGACCTTTCACCATTTTCCAGTAGCTGCATTATCCCGCGCTTATAGACGTTCTTAGGTTTCTGGCTAAAGAATTTATCCAGGTTCATGAAACTTCCTGAACCACCCTTACGGCACCCTCACCATACACAACATATATCTTCTTTTGCGTCTGTGAAGCATTCTCGCCTTATTGGAAATAAAAAAAGCATATTTCGAAAATGCTCCTTATTTTCTGCTATCTTTAATGCTTAACAAAATTTTAAAAAATAACGAAATAACACAATTTGTTCCCCAAGTACTCACTGAAATTCCTTCTTTCAAACAACATCAAAACTTTATAAGTGCGAAGTAGATACACTTCGGTTTTGCGATGCAGTGTCATCTAGTGCTAAAAACAGGACTAACTTTTAAATCAACCCAATACAATTTAACCCTCTAAATGGTTTCAACGAGATATCTCATCCATCAAAATCTGACCAACTTTGCTAGTGATGAGATATCTCATCATCAAAATATTAAAGATTTTTTTAAAGCAAGATCAAGAACTGGTTTGTTTTCTTCTAAAGACAAGATATCTCATCTATTGAGATCTGTTCAGTTTTGCTAATGACGAGACACCTCTTCTAGACAACTACCAGGAGGGTTAAAAACAAAATGTCCCTGCTGGAATATTATTTTATACAATGAAAGTAGACATATATTACTTTGTCCAGTTAACATCAATGCAGCATCTCGTACGGTCATAGAGAGGTCTTTAGATTCTTGATAATGCTTGTACAGTTTGGTTTCAGATTGATTTGGTTTTGCAAATTCAGATCGGTAGTAGTTTGTTTCATATTCTGGAGGAGGAATATAATTCTGAAAGAGAAATGGAAGAAATTCATTGCTTTTGTCATAAAAATAAGTATTCAGTGGCTCCGAAAAATTGTCTGTTAATGAGTTTCTGCTCTAATTTACTGCGTGAACCACTTTGGCAAAGTAATTAAGAACTCAAATGGTCCCCTCCAATAATTTTCCTACTGCACATAAGATTTTAATTACAATCAGAACATTTATTCATTTTTACTCATATACCTCACAAAAGCAAATGAAGGTGTTTAATTATTAGAGAAAGAACATTTACGCAATCAAACAATATTTACAAAGTACATTAAAAAGGTAATAACAATTTTATTTAGACAATTTTAAAAATTAACCTTTACCCTACGGTGCTTTTATTCCACTACCTGAATGCAGTACAACTCTTGTACTGCCCACAGTCTAAAGGTTAAACATGAACTTACTTGTATCAAATTATTCTTTTTAGAAAAATACAATCTACCAAGGGAAAATATAACCAATTTTTTTAAATATCTTTTTATAATGTAAATGCAAATCAACATTTACAAAATTTAATACTGTGACAGTAAGTTTTTGGATAATTCACGTTACCTTCATATGTGGAAGCACTCTTAAAAGAACACACATTCCTGGAATAACAGGATTATCATCCATATGTGAAGCCAGCATGTGTTCGACATTGAAGTCTGGATCAGGTATGCCATGCCTAACACGAATTTGGTGCCCACCTTCTCGTAACGTAGCTTGCTATAATCAACAATATAGAAGTCAAATAAAATATCTTTAATATATACCCAATACACTAAATAACCTCAACAATAAACAAATTTAAATACATTGCATTCAAAGTTAATGGAATGTTAAAAGTACATTTGAATAAAAATATATTGGACCTTGAGAAAAGTGTCATCACTAAAAAATTTTAATTTTAATTCTTAAAAATAACAAGGGAAAACTCAAAACCATACAAATAAAATTAAGATATGTTACAAATGTTGAAGAGAACCTGGAGATAAAATTTAACGTTGAGATTTTTGTTTTCATGCTTTAAAACGATTTATTACTTTTCTTTGTAGTTGTTTGGAAAATATTTTTTTAATATTTTAAAGATGTAAAGTTTTCCATTCAGAGTCTTTTAAATGCTATTTACAGATCGATCTTCAAAGTAGCATTTTTGCCACATGTTCCTTTTCCAAAAACTACCAAAGGTAAACACTTGAAACTTTTATAAAGTAATCTTATGATTTTAATAAACATTTGAACCAAAGCTTTTACACGTATTTAAATATACATGTAAAAAACTTTCTTTGAAATTATACATTTTCAAATTTTGGCAGTGTTTTAATTACTATATCAATAGGGGAAAAAATGGTTAGCAAAGTGGCTGGTTAAAATATCTATAAATATCCAAGGAATATATGGTAAAAAAATACATAGTTCCCATGATAATTATACTCTGAAAATGGTACATCAAATATTGCTCATTTTAACGTGGGAAGCAAATGGGGTAGGTACTCTAAGCTAAGCTACCCAAATTAACTCTCCAAGCGGCAAGCCTGCACACGCAGTTCAGATAATTTAGCTTGAATACAACCCGGTCAAAGACTCGAAATATCCTGACACTTTGACGACTTACAGACACTTTAGTCTTCAAAATATTTCAGGTCTTCCATTAATAAGGAGGGTTAATAAGTATGATTTGTTAAATATAGAAATTAGGCCTAGGTAAAAAAATTCATTGCTAAATAAGTAGGATAGGTAGGCATTTTAATTAACGTAGCACTGAAGCAACCCAACGGGCTATTGGTGACAGTCTGGAATCAACCTCTGAAGGGAAAGATCCAAGGACAATACCACGTAATTTTGAACCATGGTCAGATACGAGGTCATACCTGAGCTGGCACCCCACTCTTCAAACTTCCATGCCAAGCCAAAGTGAGGACATGAAGATTTAACGTGCACCAACCCCCTTTGCACACGATGGTCTTTGGTTGGATTTGAACTCGCAACCTTCCGGTTGCTAGTCGTTACTCTGCCAACCGGGCTACTGCGGCCCCTAAATGAGTAGAGACTAATCCAACATTTGTATCACAATTGCATTGCTTGTGAGTGAAATTAAATTTAAAACTATTTGAGTGCAACATCATGAACATTATAGTCACTGACCTTTCCATGTTTATTTGAGAATGGTCCAAATAGACATGATCCTAAGACACAAATACTCTTGGAATGGTGCTCTATTGTGTATACTCTAATCATAACTACAACATCTGGATTCATGGGAATGGAGTCAAGATTAACCACTTGCTTGAATTTGAAGCCAGGATACCGCCAAAAGGAATCAAATTCCGGAAATGCTTGAAATTTGATGAACTTCTCTTTTTTCCCCAAATATATATTCAAAATCTTTCCGGTAATCTAAAAAATATCAAGTGCAATTCAGTAAGCATGAGATTATTAATTCTAACATGAATTAATAGCAAATGTTTCATAAGCTTAGATGGTAGGATTGATTACATTGTAAAAAATGTAAAGAATCTTGAATAAAATTTTCAAAACAATCATATCCATATATATAAAAGTTACTAAATATTTTGAAAATCCTTAACATTATCCAATGATTCCAGAACAGAAAAATAAATCCTTTGAAATGGATATATTGTGATACTTATATAAAAATAAAACAATATATCTAAAAACAATAAAGCATGTATAAAAAAAGGTAGGTATTTTAATTAACATCGAATTGGAGCAACACAATGGGCTATTGGCGACAGTCCGGGATCAGCCCGAAGGGAAAGACCCGAGGACAACACCACGTAATTTTGAATCATGGTCAGATTACGTTACATCTGAGCTGGCACCCCACTCCAAACTTCCACACCATGTAATGTAAGGACATGTGAAGCTATGACAGATTTAACATGCACCAGCCCCCTTTGAATCCAGCCAAAGACCATTATGTACAAACTCGCAACCCTCCAGTTGCTAATCCATTACTCTTCCAAGAGGGTCTAGAGCCCCATGCATAGATTTTCTCACTTTAACTATAATTATTTATACGAAAATAATCATTCTAGGCAATTATCATGTGAACTTACTTTCACAATGGTAGAATTATCCGAAACAAATCTAATTGAATCAATGTATAAATCAAAAGGCAAGTCCACAGTATTTTTCATTTGGGTCATCTGTTTAGTTTTATTCTTAACGTATGGGACCCATGGTATAAACTTTGGTATGATTTTTGCAGGTTTTGGTGGAAGTGGTGGTGAAACTGGTTTTGCTGGCTGTACCGGTAAGGGACTTGGTGGCAGGACCCGAGGTGGATCAGACATTCCATACCTAATATTTCTATTCATGGAAGGAACACGTAGAAAGTCCCCTTTGTTTTGCACATGGGTCAGAGCATTTCGAACATCCAAAGAATACAAAAATCCTGGCTCCTCCACAAACACCTGTTAGATGAATCGTCATTAAGCTAATATAAAATTGTGTACAGATAATTTATGACACTATCATCATTTAAATGCATTTTAATTATAACATAAGTCATTCATATCACCTTTTCAAGGTTATTCTTGTTTTTTGCAACAAGGAACCAAGGTTTCAGGAGACCCAACAAAGCTATGCATATGTCCTGGAAGATTTTATTTTCCCACTTGTTCAGAAATAGTTGGTCCCAAATGAAGAATAACATGTTTGGCTTCAATACAGTAACAAAACCCTGAAAATTAAAAACATAAAACAACAAAAAGTACAGAAAATGTAACATAAATAAGATACACTGATGAAGCTCAATAAATTTGATACTGATATACATAAAATTCTTGCCAGTGAGATTAAATATTTTATTTCTAAATATCCTGTATAATTTTTGGTTGTTTGATTGATTTGAGCTTAAATGCACAAGATGCGACAATGGACAAGCTGAGTTTAATACAAAAGATAGAATAAAATTCAAAAGTTTATTTTCAAAATATCAAAACAGTAACCAAACTAATATTAACAAAAGTAGATTAAAAACAAAATTTTTTCTTTTAAAATATGCTGTCATCAATGTAAAAATTTCAAATTTAGTTCAAATACAATGATGTAGTGGATGAAATCATACAGTTTGAGATCAAAAAGCTGCAGGTTGAAATGTATAAAAACAGGTAGGTCAGCCTTGGAGAAAACAAATTACGAAGGCTAAAAACATAAGGTGAAATTAAGATGGGGCATCCTCATCTTAAATGACAAACCTCTAGTCACAAAACAGAAAAATATGATGCATTATATATGCCATACAAAGCCAGTGCTGTAAAAAGGTAAAAAGTACTAAGTATGGAGGGTAACTCAATAAAACTGATAAAATAGGTGATGATGTGTTAAAAAGCATCAATAAAACTGTCCACAACAGGTACAAGAAGTTAAATGTGACTAATGGTGAGTGGTTCTTGGCAATGCTGGCATGATGGAATGGATTCACCGACCAGTGAAAAATTTCTATGCATATTAATAATTGTAAATTTTTACAACTACAACTCAATTGCATTTTATCATTACTTTCATTAAAGAAATATTCCTTCTACAAGTGACTTGAAACTGTGTTTGAGGTGATTAGTCACTATGTTAACCTTCTTTAATAAGTGGCAACCTGTCCTAAAGCACATAATATTCCTCATTCTCCCCTGATTGTCTATTATATGCTTCTTTACAAGCTGATGATAAGAAATTAAGAGTTCAGAGATCCCAAGAGATAAAATACATGAATATGAATTCAATGAGTAAGAATGGTAGCTGATGTGTAAAAAGAAACTTTGTAGGTTTGTATGGTTTTCCAAAACACATGATTAAGTGCTGTGGCTAGCTATATTTTAAGCTGTGTAATCATTTATCAAGTAAATGTGTAATTTCCTTATGTCATCAAATAAAGTAAAGGCTAATGGTTGATTGATTTTGGGGTTTTATGGCACAAGGGCCATATTTGGCCATGCTGCACCAAAGACAAGACATACAATATCAAGTAATAGACACAAACAATGAAAGTTTTAACTGACACAGAAGAGAAACACATACAGGGAGGAATGCACCTGACAGGAATCGAACCTGCGCCACCTACAACTCAAAGATTGCTAGCTCAGTGGGCATATCCATAGCCACAACAGCCCCTCAAGGCTAATGAAATTAAACTTTTTATGACTTGGAAATGTCTGGCAATAAATTAATTTTCTAAATGCAATTCCAAATAAAAAAGACCAGAAGAAAATCTTAGGGAGTAGAATTGTTTCCCCTTCATTCTCTCACATCTATTTTTTGACTTAGTGTGTTTCACTTGTAAACCCATTATAAACAACTTAGAAAGTTATTCGCTACTGTTTATTTAAAAACCATACCTTGAGGTTCTAAATTTATCAAAACACAGTAATATAAACAATGACACGATATTTTTTAAAAACAATATGCCAAAATTTATAATCTATAAAGTTCTTACACTTGAAACCCACTTTCTCAGATGAGAGGAAAGATCTTCAGTTACTTTTCCCTTCGAAGGTGAAACAGGTGTTGGGTTATCTTTCCTATCTTTAGAAGTAGCCTGAAAAAGCATGAAATTCAGTCTCAATGTCAAGATATTAACTAAAATACTTTAAACTACTGTCGCAATACTTACATATGACACATTCTTTTCTGCAAATGCATTTTCAAGTTGAGAAAGGAACTGCTTGTCTATTTCAGATATCACTTCTAATGTCCTGTTCACTATTCTAGTAGTTCGATTGCTGTTTGGGGCTCCAAGTCTCAAAACCTGATCGAGCACAAAGGCAGCCTGTGCATAGTCTTGATCTATGTTTCGAAAAAAATACATTAATGAAGAGAAGTTCTACAGTCCATTTCAAGAGCAGAGAGCACAACGGTAAGGAAATTTGTAGGCACTTTAAGAATGGATAGTTCCATTTTTAGTTTCCATATTCAATATGATTTTATTTTTTTAAATTGTGAATATTCAACAATTAATTTAGTTTGAATGATTAAAGTGCAGTTTGATATTAATTGTTGTTTTGTTGTCCAATATTAATTGTAGCCTAGTTCGGTAATTTTAGAATGTCACAACTTATGCAGTCCTCACTCCAAGCAACCTGAAAGATTGCCCAGCACTACAGAATTTCAACATATTGCAGACTCCCTGTGCTTAGTGTGCCTGCGCACTAGGTCCGAAGGTGATGTAAGGTACAGGCATACTTTGTCTACACGATGCCATATTTATCTTTTGGATATTTCTCCTAGTTCTGAATTCAAAAGACTAAGTAAAAGATGTAATGTTTTTGTGTAATGCTAGACTTTTCATGAATGCCCCAGTATTGTTTTGATTTAAAGGTGTATTCATTTCAAAAACTAAACACAAAATATAAAAATATTATTGAAGGCTATCAGTAGCACTGCTCAATTATTTTGTTTTTTGGAGTATATTTTCTTTCTCATATCGCTTTTTCGACAGCTGTCAATGAAATGAAGTTTAAAGGTCTACCATGTTTGGTATGCTTATGACTCACAGAACTGTATGAATTGGCAATGATAATTTGCTTTCTTTACACAAATAGATAAATTTGAGGAATGTAAGATTGACTAATTAAGTTGATGCTTGACTAGGAATTGTAAAATTTGCAAATACAGATCTATATAAACACAAGTACATTTTGTTCCAATGAAACTTGACAAAATTTTAAATCGCTTCTCTAGGAAATATCCTTCAGCCTGTTACTAAAATTTAATCGAGAATTGAAAAGAGACAGCAAATCAGATTTAAAAAATGAAGCACTAATTCAAATGAATGAGCATTGTAATCATTTATTTAGTTTGTTGCAAAATCATAAATTTAGTTGCTTTTAGTCAATGCTTTATTTGTCTCTGGAGTAAAAATGAATAAATGGTTGTTAATGGGACACCTGAAAATATTCGAACAGCATCTTTCATAATTTTTTTAATCAGAAAAACACGAATCATGAAAAAGTTTCTTAAATGAAATAATATTTTAGTTTGCATTTAAATGAAAAAATTAATGAATTTAAACAAAGAGAAATTAATGTTTCAAAAATTTTAAAATTAAATGCACAACTAATACTCTGAAATGATTTTGTAAAAGCATATTTAGATCACTAACATAAATTATTATTTATGCTGAAAACCTACAATTTTTCAAGCTCTTACCTGAAGCTTTTTGCTTGTCTTTCAAATAAACTTGCTGTAAAACAATAGCAAAGTACACAAACTGCAGCTCAAATTTTCGCCCACTGGAATTACACATATGAAGTAGAATTGATGTACAGCTAATATTTTTTTCAGATTCTAGGGATTGGATACAGTTTGTTTCTTTGTAAATCTAAAAGGATATTTCACTTAGATGAGTTATCTCCTTTAGAGATTATATTATGTAAGTAATGCAAAAAATGAATATACCATTAATGATAATTACTTTGCTCACTGAAGGAGTAATAGATCGTAGTTCTTCTCTCAGATCATAAGAGTTTTGCAACTTACTATACAACTGAGCATATTTATCTTTTATTTTCTCGGAATTCCTATGAAAAGTATTTATCAGTAATGTGAAGAAATAAAATTTAATGTAATACAAATATAACTATCAGTATGAATAGTCTATAATGTAGAATAAATTCAACATTTAAAATAACTAGAATTATATTACCTAAAACATTTTTTGATTAATGAAGAAATTATCTCAGAAAGAATGACAAGCAACTCAGAATCATCAGATATTGACAATTATTTATGATTAAAATATTTCTATCTTTTTGACAATTATTAACCCTCCAAATGGTTTAACAAGATATCTCATCCATCACAATCTGACGAATTGTGCTAATGACAAGATATCTTGTCATCAAGATAGTGTCGATTTCTTGTTGATGACAAGATCAAATACTGGTAAGTAAGTGTTCTTTTAATGACAAGATATCACATCCATCAAGATCTGGTCAATATTGTTCTAATGTCGAGATATCTCTTTGAGATAACCACTAGGAAAGTTAAAAAAGCAGAATAAATATTTTTTATTAAAAATTAATATTAAGTTCCAAAATGTCTTTTCCATTGAACAAAGTCACAAAATTTCAGATATTCATTATATTTTAAACCCAATTAAGTTTTAATATAAATAAAATTTAAGTCATTCTTTTAAAATACACTTTTTGTACTGACTCAATTTGATTAATTTCCTGTTCACTTCAAAGTGAAATCAAACTTTCTGGAAAAATAACTGATTGAAGAATACATTGAAATTTTATTAGGTGTTTTCTAAAAAATAACTTATTTTACGTGTTGCTATTTTTATTTGTTGTATTATACTTATCCTGTGTGTGATCATAGTAAGATACAATACTTCTAAAATCATAAAGAGTAAACTTTAATATTACTATCAGTTCTTCAAACATTTTATCAACAGTAAATTTAAATTTCTTTTATGCATTATCCTTCTTTCAATAAAGATGCCTCTATTTAAAGTTAATGGCATTAAGACAGTAAATTTTAGGTTAGACCATTTATGAGAGGAGAAATTAATTTGCACAAATTATAGCACTAAGCAAATAAAATGTCATTTTAAATTACAGCCAATTGAAAAAATATCAATATACTTTTTAGTCTTTGCTTTTTCCTTGGATGAAATACAAATAGGCCAAATGCACATTCTGAGTTTGTCTGACAAAACAGCACGCTGACTAGTTAGCTTAGGAATCAAGTCTTCCACCACATCTGAATCACAAGATAATAGTTCTGATAAATATTTTTCAGGTACATCTGATTTGGGATTTTTTTTCGATTTTGTCTGAAAATAATGACAATTTAGAAAAACAATTTAGAATTTATAACAATTTAGAAAAACTATTTAGAATTTAGAACAATTTAGAAAACTATTTAGAATTTAGAAAAACAATTTAGAAACGCATTCAAAAGGTCCCATGTCTTTTATAATTGATATGCAAACCTGAATGTGCAATTTATGAGGTGCAATTAAAAAGGTATAGAAAAACTATGAAATAAAACATTTACGAAGAGGAAAGAGGAAAATAATTCATATCAAGTTTATTTTCCAAATTATGCTAAACCACCAGTTAGGAAAAGAGAAAGTAAATTATATTTCATGGCCTAAGTTGGTAACAAACAAAAACGAGAAAAGACTTTAATAGCATTCATTGCCATCCTGAAAAAAATGTATTACAGTCATACTCCAATATCCATTATATCATTGTAAGCAGTGAAAAATCATTAAATAATCTTGTAACAATTGAGATAATTAACTCCTATTAGTGTGCTCGAAATATAATGCAGAATTTCAAACCAAAAATTAGAATTCAAAAGTAGTGGATATAGGATTAAAAAAATTACTTTGGAGTACTACTGTCATGGGAAAATTCACTATTCCCAATTCTAATGTAAAAAAATTTTAAGATATTAACTTTTGATAGCGAGTTTCGAGACTTAATCTTTTAATCCTTAATAGACACAACATTGCTGTTCTACAGTTAGAAAGATTTTAAGAAGCAAAATTATGATACTACAATATACAAGTACTAAGATAGTTTATTTTCACTTAATTTATAGTTGTCCTTTTAGATAGGAATATAGAACTGAATAAACACTAACTCCAGATATTTCTTCTTTGATATGTTCTTCAACTTCATTTTGGATTTCATGTGAAAAAGCAGCAAGATCAGTCTGGGCCTTACTATCACTTTTAGTTCCAGTTTTTTGTAGTGTGCCATCAATCACAGAAGCAATGAAAGACTTCATCTCAGCTACCTTTTTATCTTTTTCATCTGCTCGTATATTATCCTAGATGGATTATAAACATAAAAGATTAAGCAGATAGCAAGCGCACAAATAGCAGTGAAGTCATAGAATTGATTATAAGTAATTAACATAGTAAATCAGATTTCAAACTTATCTTACTGTCTTTTATAAGAATCACTAATAATGTGAAACAAGTTAGAGTTTGATTCCTGTTAAGGAGGCAGACCAAAAACGTTTCTGCATTGCAAACAAACCAACTTTTGCAGATTACTTTCTTCCTCTTATTGCAACTTAAAATCCCAGTTAAACTAAGACAGTAGCGCTGCCAATTGGCAATAATTTTGGAATATGGTAAGCTGTTGTAGGTCTATCCAAATGGCCATTTGGCAACAAAACTTTTAGTCAGTATTGTCGGGATGCTGTGTGGTGATCCGAGTCTAAGTTACCTTGGATATGAAAACTTACACTTCTCACTTTTTGGATGATCAAATGCATTAAATAGTGGTAGATAAGCTTTTCAGTTGCATAAATGGAGACGAATACTTGTAAGAAAAATTTAAGCATTTATTAAGGAAACTAAGGACGGTACGAAATTACAAAAAACAATGATCAACTTTCTTTTTTACTAAATCTCCCATTAGTCTAAATCCCCAATTAATTTTATATCACATTCCATATCATGGTTACAGTTTGCATGTGCAGAGTTAAGAAATACATTAACAGTATCATAGTTTTTGTGTGCATGATAAAAAATATATTTACTAATATTATAGCTTGCACATGCTTAATAAATATAACATTTACAAATACGAAAGTGGCAGTCGTGCGCGTGCAATAAAAATTAAATTATCTCATTTGCATGCGTTCACAAGTATCATGCCTGTTTCCATGGAATGTTCCACTTTAACACAAGGTTTGGTGATTTGGCACATATCTGTTGGGGTATCATTCACAATACAATCTGGCATTGGCTCGTACATTTCCATTAGCTGTCTTAATTTCTAGGTACATCAGTCATCTCAGCATTCATAACATACAGGTTTCCTGTACGAAGTGAGATGCAAGTCAAGAGCAGAAAACATCTGTTTTTTAGTTCATTTGTTCTCTCTTCCTTTGTAATTAAAAACAATACAGTTCTGGTTACCAACTCAGATTGCCTTGACTTTGATTGCACTTTTTAGTTCTATCCAATCATTTATTTTGAGTAAAAATCAAGCATAAGACAAATATTTTGAAGACTTAAATAGCTCAGATATTTGAAGTAAATATAAAAAAGTGAACATTTGAGAAAAATTATCAACTAGTTATATCACATAATATACAAGGCAACTACAAGACTATCTAAATGCTAACAGACACAGCAAATAGAGTACATTAAAAATGAAGGTTGGTTGGTTTTGCATTTTATGGCACAAGGGCCATATTATTTGGCCAAGCTGCACCAAACAGAAGACAACGTCAAATAAAGGGGTCGTGAAAGGGAAAAAGTAGGATTAGGGAATAGAGAAGTGGGGTGAAAGCAGAAAAAGATCGCTTGGGTATCCCAGCAGCACAACAGTAAACCCCATGGAAAAAGAAAAGATCACTAGAGTACCTCGGGTCTGTGAAGCCTGTACACACTTAAAGGAGATGTGCCCTGAAGGCTTAAAAATGAGGGAGAGAACAAGGTATAAAAAAATTCTATTGAAGTTTATTTTAAAAATCATTAACTGTAATAATCAAGTCCTCATACTGGATATGCAGTGGATAGTGTCAAATTTTTACTGTTTGATAAACCTGATGATTGCTGTCGAAAAAATAGTCACTGTACAATAATTCCATTTTAATTGTATATAGTTGAGAGACTGATAACAGCATTGTAGACTCTAAAGATAAAATACAACTCACCAATACTGCAGGACTGTTGGTATAGCTTGAGAAATATTTATTTACAAAGTCATTTCCTAATATATCAAAGATTATCTGTCTGTTTACAGGATCCATTAATTTCTTCTCTGCATTTTGCTTTAGGATTTGGCTTAGTTTTGCCTCAACCTAAAAAATAAAGGAAGTTAATTATAACAATTGTATTTTACTGTATCTAGTCAGGCCATGAAGAATTGGTATTCAAGTCTCGTTGTTTTAATAAATCTACTCATTCAATTAGAGAGCAGGTTAAATGTAAACAATGTGTTCTAACAAAATACGTCTTTAGTGCAGATTATGGTTTTGAGTTTATCATCTGGTGCCAGAAACGATAGCAGTGATTACGAGTTGGCAAAACAAATAATCACTTATGCTCAGAATCATATGTGTCGACCTTCGCAACAGCCTTGTAAACCTGGGGAGCTGACTACCTTTCTAGAAGTGGTATCCCCAAAGGTCATCTATCTGCTCACCAAAGCCATTCTATACCCAGCAATCGTATTTATAACAGTAAAATGCAGAACCAGTTCATGCTGTTCCATAACTCTTCAGGTAGGTACTTAATTAATGTTACACTGAAGCAACACAATCCCGAAGGGAACAATCTGAGGACACCACATAATTTTGAACCACAGTCAGATGACGAGGTTAACACCTGAGCTGCCCCCCACTCTCCAAACTTACACACCATGCTAACATAATGACATTTGAAGCCATGAAAGATTTAACGTCCATCAGCCCAATGTACATGATGGTCTATGGTTGGACAGTTTCAAACTCCTAACACCCTCCTGTTGCTAATCTGTTACTCTTCCAACTAGGCTACAGCTGTCCCCTGTAACTCTTCAGGTTTTTACTTTATTTTAACATGAATTATAAATGTAGAGATAATTTAGGGGATCATTGAGTGATAATAGTTTGCATACAACTACAGAACATGCACACTATCTACACTTACTAGGGACCTTATAAGGGAATCAACAACATTTGAGAAGAAAATGTAAATTACCTTTCTCCAAGAGCTGAAGGTGACAGACTGGTCCACATAGCTGTTAAGCCAATCCAAATTCTCACTCCGAGCTTCATGCATTTTTGTTTTCAGTGGAATAAATTCCTTTTTTAAAAAAATTACTTTAAAAGCCAGATAAAATTGCTAAAAACATGTATTCCCATAAGGATGGTACGATGTGAATAAAAAATGAATAGCAGTTCTTATAAAAATTACATGTATAACATCTATCCTGGCTTTGAAGCTCTTAATATGTACACAAAGTCAATTCTTAGATAATGTTAAGAGGTGCCTAGTTGAACTGCTGGCGGAGACTCGCCATAACAGTGCTTGGCTTTAGGATCTGTATAAGAATTCTCATGTTGAACACTCTGAAACAAAAACACGAAAATTTAAGATTGAACAGTCAATTATATATCTAAAACATAAAATAAATTCAAGAATGTATCTTAATTCGATGCTTCCTTTTAAGCAATCCAAGAGAAAAATGCAATTTCTATGTTTAAGAAACAAAATCAAAAATCTACAGCAGAAATTTGCCAGATGTGCCGTAAGAATAGCAGTGTGTGCCAAACGGATGGAGAAATGGTTTAAATTGTTGTGTAAGATTTTTATTCCATTTCAACAGTTTAGTTTTGAACATTTGACAAGTGTGTTCAGAAATCTAAAGATAATATAAATAACCACCTGTATAAATAATTGTTAATATTATTATTTGTTATAAAGTATCATAAATAAATTTTTCAGATATTTTTTAAACCCATTTTTGGTGCAAAAAGGGTAGATAACTATCATTTTTTGAAAATCAATCAAAATTATACCTTATTGTCAGATGGGCAAAAAAATTTAAAATATTTTTTGGTGTGCTGCAGAATTTTAGTAATTAGTTTATGTGCAATGGGATTGTTAAGTCTCCACGAGACTACGGAAACGAGGCGACCTGAGCCGAATGGGAACGAGGCTACGAGCTGAGCGGAATCGGAACGAGATATTTTTCAAATGAACTACAAGGTTTCCTTAGCCTAACGAGAAAGTGGTCCTTCCACAACGATGTTATATTTGTTGTTAATAAACTTGTTTTTATTACGATGAATTGTGTCAATTAGAATACAGTCCACTACCAGAGCTACCGGCGCAACATTGTGGTCCGTCGAGCCGGAGTAAAAATAAAATAACGCAAAATGAGCCAGCTTACGAAACTGAATCGAAAGCGCGGAACCATTAAAGCCAAAGTGCAACGTATGGAGGACTTCCTTGAACTTGAAAGTAAAGAGGATGGTAGCGGAGATCCATGCAGAACGAAGATTGCACTTCAGCAACAGGCGAGCAAAATTGTAGAAATCAAATCTGCAATTACAGAACTTTCCACTGGATATTGTGAGCTACCTGAAGAAGTTAACCTAGAAGACAATCTTGACCAGCTTCAGGACTTGGAGGCAACAGCTGAAGATATAGAGGTACGTCTGAAATACCTTCTTTCGAAATTGACGTTACCTGCTAATGATGCTCAGATAAACTCTAAAATGAACCGAACTTCTTTTAAGATACCCGAGATTCCACTTCCTCAGTTCTCGGGCACTTATGAAGACTGGAGTACATTTAAAGCTCAATTTAATACTCTAATTACTTTAAATGATGACTTAAGTGATTCCCAAAAACTTCATTATCTACAAGCTTCTCTGAAAGGAGAAAGTAAACTAATTCAAACTGCAGATGATACTTTTCAGTCCTTATTTACTGAACTCGAGAAAAGGTACGAAAATAAGCGATTCATCGCGGATGTCCATATAAATGCCATAATGAATCTGGAAAAAATAACTCATGAGTCAGGAACGGAACTTCATACATTTCTCAATACTGTGTTAAAACATTTGCGAGGATTAAAACTTCTAAATCTTGAGACTAACAAATTGACCGAGTTAATGTTGATTAATATAATTTCTTCGAAATTAGATCGTGAATCACGTAAACAGTACGAGATGTCATTAAAAACAACCGAGTTTCCCGACTGGGAAGAATTCGTCAACTTCCTGCAAAAAAGAAGTCAAGTGTTAGAAAATATCCAACGCATTCCTTTCGCTAAGCCTAAAATAGATATAGCTTTCAAACCCAAGCTTAAAGGGCTTATGATAAAATCTAACTCTAAAAGTGCCTGCCCAATCTGTAAAGATAATCACCCGATATATAAATGTAAAATGTTTCACGATTTATCCGTACAAGAAAGAATTAGTGAAATAAAAAAGAAACAACTTTGTTTTAATTGCCTAGAACCTCATCGAGTATCTCAATGTACTAATTCTAAAAAATGTAAGTTCTGTGGAAGAGGTCATCATTCTCTGATCCATAGAACGGATTTCGAAAACAGCGAGAATCGAAAAGTCCAAATCAATGTTCCCAAGCAAAGTGTTTATAACATGAGGGAACAGAACTCTGACGCCACGAGAGAAGGAAGTTATGAGTCACCATCAGGAACCTTTTCAAGGCCAAGAGGGTCGGAAGAGAATACCAATACTGGGTGTTTCTATACGGGGGATGAAAAAAGATACGTATTCCTGTCTACTGCGATAGTTTACGTTAAGGGTGTTGATGGTAATTCCTTTCCCATCCGAACTTTGCTTGACGCTGGATCACAGACTAACTTCATTCGTAATGACCTAGTTGATTCCTTGGGCTTAACGAAACGAACAGTAAATGCTCCTATCACGGGTTTGAACGGTTCCTTTTCAACGGTAAAAAGAAAAACCTCAGCGTTAATATCTAACATAAATGAAGACTTTTATGAAGAAATTGAACTACTAATCGTTCCAAAGGTTACAGATCTTACTCCTTCAAAACCTCTTGATGTGTCTAAGATTAAATTTCCAAGTAATATAACGTATGCGGATCCCAAATTCAATAAACCGGGGAGAATTGACGCATTGTTAGGAGCAGAACTTTTCTATCAATTATTACAATGTAATCAAATTAAATTAAAAGATGAATCAATAATCCTACAAGAATCGGTATTTGGGTGGATCGTAACGGGAACACTCAAAGATGTAGGGATTTCAAACAATTTACACTGTCATTTCACTAAAAATCAAGTGGAAATGGACCTAAGAAACTTTTGGGAACTTGAATCTTTGGGTATTAGAGACGATCCTAATCGTCATGAGAAAGATGAAGCACTGAGCATCTTCAATAAAACAGTCCGTTTCAAAGAGGGACGTTATGAGGTCAGTTTACCTTGGAAAAGGGATTGGAGAGAATTAAAAGATAACTTGTGTGTTGCGGAAACGCGGTTTAAGTCCCTCACCAAGAGGTTGAACCAAAACAAAACTCTCTTTACACAGTATCACGAGGTCATTGAAGATTACTTAAAGCAGGGCATTATAGAGAAGGTGCTTGTAAAGACCCAACCGGTAGACAGACCTGTGTATTATTTGCCACACCAGGCAGTATTCAGAAAGGAAAGCGTAACCACAAAAATGAGATTAGTATTTGATGCCAGTTCCCATGAATCTGGAGAATTATCACTGAATGACTGTCTCTGGACAGGTGAAAATCTGAATCCTAACATTTTCCAGCTATTACTATATTTCCGTCTAAATAGAATAGCAATCTTAGCAGATGTTGAGAAGGCCTTTCTGCAAATTTCGTTGGCAGAAAACGACAGAGACGCTGTCAGATTTCTGTTAACTTGTGATAAATCAGTAGATAACATAACTGGCGTCAATCCACAAGTATACAGATTTAAGCGTGTTCTTTTTGGGGTTAACGCAAGCCCATTCTTGCTGTCGGCTACAATAAAAAAGCACATCCAAAATTTTCGAGAGCTACATCCTGCTGCTTCACAAATGCTCGATACATGTGTTTATGTAGACGATCTAGTATCAGGTGCAAACAATGTGACTTCCGCCTTGGAATTATCACGTGAGGCACAAAACATAATGAAGTCCGCCAGTATGAACTTGAGGAAGTGGGTTTCGAATGATGCTCTTCTCATGCGCGAATGGGAAAATGAGGAGTTCCTTACTCATCCTCATCATTCAACTACTTCAGAAGTAAACCTGCTCAAGGTTTTAGGGATGTCTTGGGATCCTAATAGAGACATTCTCACAATGGAAATCGAAAGTTTGCTGAATTTCTTGAGTCAGAATAAGAAAACTAAACGCTTCCTGTTACAAACGGCAGGGAAAATCTTTGATCCCCTCGGATTGCTATCTCCATTCACCATCAGAATCAAGTGCCTTTTTCAAGAACTGTGGCTTAGAAAGGTACCATGGGACTCTGAACTTCCAGCAGATATTACTGAGACGTTCCAAAAGTGGTGTTCGGAACTTCAAAGACTTTCTGAGGTGAATGTGCCAAGGAATATACTAGAGCTCTCGGTAGACAATCCCAGTGAAATTGAAATACACACATTTTCAGATGCCAGTAAAAAGGCATATGGTGCGGCAGTTTACTTGAGAGTAAAATCCGAAAATCAGGTGTTGGTGAATCTCGTTGCTTCAAAGAGTCGTGTTGCTCCTCTGAAGAAGATAACCCTGCCAAGGATGGAGTTACTCGGTGCATTGCTTGCTGCTCGTTTAGGAGTAGAAGTTCAGAAAGTTGTAGACCGGAAAAAGCCTTCCACTGCCTACTTTTGGACTGATTCCAAAATAGCTTTATTTTGGATAAAGGGTTCAGTCACCAAGTGGAAACCCTTCGTCGCCAACCGAGTGAAAGAAATACAGTGCTTGACTGATCAAAATTTTTGGATCCATTGCGCCGGCAAAGACAATCCTGCCGATCTTGTGACCCGCGGAGTTAGCATCGAGATTATGCTGAGCAGCGAGAAGTGGTGGAATGGTCCTGCCTTTTTGGAGGAAAAAGACTTTGTCCGAGAAGACATTCTCCTTGATGTTGCCACTTTGGACTCAGAGGACTGTTCGCATGAACTTAAAAGACAGTCAGTGAGTGATCTTAGAGAAACATCACAGAACTTTACTTTGACTGAATCCCATACCTTTTTAGAGAGTATTTTGAATGTCAGTAACAATTTCAGTACTATCGTTCGTGTTGTTAGTTTTATTTTTAGGTTTAGCAACAACGTAAGAACGAATAGACGAGTTGGCCCAATAACCTACTCGGAGATGAGGGATTCTGAGGACTTCCTCATACGAGGTGTTCAAGAAGCGGAGTTCTCCACCGAAATGAGAAATCTAAGGAAAGAGCTGCCAATACCACCCAGTAGTAAACTAAAAAATCTTTCCCCCATTTTAGATGATAAAGGTATAATAAGAGTAGGAGGTAGGTTGAACAATTCAGACCTAAATTTCAATCAAAAACATTCTGCCATATTGCCTACAAATCATCAACTTACATCCATTATAGTGAAGCATATGCATTTAAAGTTTTTACATGCTGGGCCGCAAACACTACTGTATAATGTTCGTCAAAGGTTCTGGCCATTAAATGACAGAAATATTTGTAGAGTTGTATAATTATCATTTGTGTATAATATGTTTATATTGAAATTGAAATTTCAATCGCGGGGAGTGTTAAGTCTCCATGAGATTACGGAAACGAGGCGACCTGAGCCGAATGGGAACGAGGCTACGAGCTGAGCGGAATCGGAACGAGATATTTTTCAAATGAACTACAAGGTTTCCTTAGCCTAACGAGAAAGTGGTCCTTCCACAACGATGTTATATTTGTTGTTAATAAACTTGTTTTTATTACGATGAATTGTGTCAATTAGAATACAGTCCACTACCAGAGCTACCGGCGCAACAGGGATGAAAGAGGTTTAAAATCGTTGATCTACAGTAATAGTATCTTATTCAAGCATGTTTGAATGCATAAAAACTTAAATGGATAATTTGTTATAAAAATGTTATAATTTTGTGTGGTGTAAAAATGGGGTACTAAATCATGTTTTTGAGATTCTTTTTATGCCATACTCATATAGATATATGCATATAGATCCTTTCTATATACATATTATAGAAAGGATCTATAACTGATCGAGACTTGATTATTCACTGTAACTGTAACCATATTTTCTCTCATGCGCATGAACTTTACTTTATTCAATTCAAAATAAGTTTCTATATACAATCATGAATTAACGTTTTATAGTTAATCAATTTCACATATAAACCTTGAAGTGCAGAGCATATAAAATACTCATAATAAGGCAGGTTGACTAACATAAAAAAATATGTAAATGAGTTAAATGTGGCTTTGCGTTCAGATGCAATCTAAGTATGACACAATTTCATAGATTCCTATCTACGAAATTGTGTCATACTTAAATTGCATCTGAACACAAAATTGAATTTTATGAAATCTGTGAACTGCATTTAGTCTGCATATAAAATATAAATCTCTATTTATATTTTATATGCAGAGTAAATGCAGTTCATATATTTCATAAAACCCAATTTTATGTTCCCAATAAGCACACGAATTTTTAACTTTTGAGCTAGACGGAATACCAGTCAAATTTAATTTTTCAAGTAATAAGTGAAAATTTACCTAAAAAAATAATATATGAAATGAACAGCCTCATAAAATTGCAAAATAACAATATAAAAATAATTTTAACAAGTTTGTTCAGCTCTTTTAATGGACAAGTACTCTGCAAAGTAGCACTTAACAAATTCAGAATATGAAACTCTAAAAAAAGTGGAGTACCTGGGAAGATGTTCGGCATTTAGTTAGGCACAATTCAAAATGATCTGTAATTGAGGCAAACAATATATTGAAGGTTTCTGATGCTTTCCCAAGAATTTTCATCAAAAGTACTCTCTAAAACAAAAAAAAATGTTATTACTTTAATAATTCAATTTAAATCAGTTCAACAGAGTTAACAAGCTTAAGAATATGAACTATGATGTTTTACTAAAAAGGCAACGTTACTCAATTCAATACACCAAACATAAAAAAAATTTTAAGTTACAAAATTATTTTTTATATCATGGCACTTAATAATAACTGAGAAAATGAGAGAATAAATAAAATAAAAAGCAGACAAGTAGACAGGAAGCTTCCACTGCCCTAGTTAACAAAGTTTTTCAAAAGCATAATCCTATAAAGCACATCCTATTTCCAAAATTACATTATTCAAATATAATTTCTTATTTATGAGTTTCTGACTACCAAACATTGTTCATTGAAAAAAACGGTTCCTATGCTGATATTTATGTTACTTTTTTTATTTTGCAAGATAAAAATACTAAAATTGTATATGCTAATTTAAACATTAAGAAATCTTTAACATACACATTATAATTTTTAAAACAAAAATTCAATGTATTCTTACTTTTTCTGGCTGTAAACAGCAAGATATGCAGTATTCATATATACTGCAACATCCATTGTCATGGCAGGATTCACAGTTATAACGGCTTGTAGAAGGAGAATCTACATTGCAACATCCATTTGACAAGACATCGTGTCTTGAGCATACATAACCTGTAACAATTATTAATTAGTTACATTATTCCAGAAAAAAAATTTATATTTATTTAAATAAAACACTGTATTTTTCAGTTTCAAATTCTAAAACTAACAAAAAGGCATACCCTAAACTCAAAGTCAGAAAATTAGATAATACAATGTATTTATTAAGAACTCAAACAGGAAAATATGCACTTCCAAAATTACCTTAACCAGATAACAATTTATTAAAAAAACCTAAATTCTCATGGATACCAAACAAGACTTTCATAGGAAAGAAAATCCTAAGTAATGGCAGTACAAACAATAGTAACCATAGAGACAAAAGCCATGAAAACAAAAGGGGTGACATGGAACTCAATAAATTATGCAATGTGAAAAGCTACACTTGAAGCACACCACTTAAGTATTTTTTCATTGGTAATCATGACAACTATCAGAACATAAAAGGGGGTAAGTATGAAAAAATCTAACAGAAGGAAAACAGTTCATTAAGCAGATGACAGAAACCTTAGAGATGTAATAAAGTTTTATTTCAACAAAAACATTGCAAAAATTGAGCACAGCACAATTTATTACTTCCAGTATTTACAATAAAACAATTTCTTTCATCAGTAATGAAAGAAAGTTCAAGAGTAATTCAGAACACAATAAACAATTTTGAATAACATTCAACAAAATCTATATTCTTTGAAGAAAAATATTTGTTCAAATAATTAAATATTTTAGGCTACCAAGTTCTTTTATGGAAAAGTATTATAAAATTTATAATATTAAGGTATGATTTAAGCCAGTTATGCCATTTTAATTACAGGATATAAAAGTAAAAGCTTACACTTGGGTTTTCAGTTTTAAGGTAGTTATTAAATAAATTAATTGTAATTTAACTGTAAAACATTACTTAGAAGAAATTATCTAAAATATTACCTTTGTCATCCGCTATCAAAACTTTCCCTTGAACTGAGTTACGACACGAAGTTATTTTAGAACTATTGTGGTTTGTTTTATCCCAGGAAGTATGCCATTTAAAAGACTGAGATGGTAAATTCATATGTGGCACCATATTATCCTCAGACATAGTGTCTTCACTCTGTAAGAAAATAATATGTAATCAATGTGATGATTTCTTACCAAGAACTGAAAGGTGACATTGAAAAAATAGAAATTCACATGGTTGGTTGGTTTTGGGGGTTTTATGGCACAAGGGCCATATTTGACCATGCTGAGCCAGAAAAAATTCACATGGAATACTCAAATATTCAGTACATCTTGTTTTCAAAAATAGAAAGTATAAAACAAACAAAAGGTTCGTCAATTTATTTTATTACATCATGTTATTATTATATTACTTGTGACATTTTTGCAATCTTTAATCTTTCATCATATAGATTTTAATGTTTCATTTTGCTTTGCTTCAGTAAAAACCATGATTTATAGTTAAGTTCAAGTTTGATTTTGAATAGATGAACTCTGGGATTAAAATTTAATACTGTGGTACAGAATTCCAATTTACCATGCCATTCATTCTCTATAGCTCAAAACTACACATTTTTAATTCAAAACCAATTCAGACTGCCAACGTTTTTGAGGAAACTAATTTCAGACGGCCAAGTTTTGGTGTAATAATTTAGCATCTAATTTAAAAATTTTTGCTTTTTACAGTTAAACTTGGTACTCAGATCTTATTTCCCCAACCAGATGCATGCGAGTAATCTCGTAGTTGGCATCCGGGACAGAAAATATTTTAGGAACACCAACTACAAGATAACTCGATACAGACATGGTCAAACTTGTACAATTCCTAATCAAACAAGCAACACACTGATTATAGGGTGCAGTTGTGACTTAATTGACTGCACACAATTTGAAGGCAACATCTATAAATATCCATACTCTGCATTGGTGGAAGGATTTCAGTTTACAAAATAACTTAAAGTGGGCATCCTTAAAAAAACTACCAATTGCAACTTGTAATTGGTAGTCAATGTTAAATACACACATGTTGGCTAAAAATTCAAAGAGGCTTCTTTTTATAACTTCAGTTTAATTGCAAAAATCAAAATATTTTACTGAAAAATAAAAAATTGAGAAATTTTCTTATGCAATTTTAAATACAAACTAGAAATATCAGTTTTGAAATTTCATTTACTTTAATGCACACACATACAAAGAATACTTTCATACATTACATTTTTTATTCAAGTAGCACTCATACAATTAGCGTAGTGCAGTTAGCACTCTCTAATATTCAGGTCTGTCATCCTGCACACTATTTATGAAATCATTGAGAATTTTTGCTTGTACTTGCTAAACATTAACTGCAATTTATTTAAATATAAATGTTGGTTGGGTTTTATGGCACAAGGGCCATACTGTGCCAAACAAGACAGACAACACCAAATAATGTACATACACACAGGGATGGTTTTACAAACACAAGTGGAACACAGAAGAAATCAAAGGTGTGCCTCCTACAACTTGCAGGTTATTAGTGCAGTGGGCATACCCACTGAGCCATGAAGGCCCCGTAGAAATTTTGAGGTAATAATATTGAGTAACAGCTTAAAATAAGTTTCTGAAGGTTTACCCCTATTTATAAGGACTGTTTTCTTTAAAGAGCTATGTTACTTTACATTGAGAAAAATTTAATGGCTTAAGGAAAACTGTATGGCAATTTACAGGAGCCTTAAAACAAACTGAATTTTACTTCGGGGACAAACAGTAAGTTGTCTTCCAAAATCGACACTCAATTTTGATACAAAAATATGAAAGCGACCAAGACCATGAATGTGCTAAAATTTTATGCCAGTTATAGCCAGTTTTTAAAAAATTTGAAACCCTATCTGCCCAGCTCATTACTTAGTATTCTATTAAGTTTAAGTCTTGTCAGCTTCTTTCTAGAAGAAAAATCCAAATGTAACCCAACATATATCAGTCATGCAATAAAGAACAAGACACTGTTGCAAGCTTTGCTATACGTTTGTACATACATAACAAACATATAACACTTATAAAATTATTTTCATCAGGATTTAAGGAAAGAAGTTTCAAACGTGGCGAAAAAAAGTGATGGATTGAAAATTACTAAAAGCTTATAACACATATCGCATAGCAGTTTTCAGTCCTTAGAACTGTTTTTCTAAAGATTACAATATACATATAATTGGAGATTTTTAAAAAGTTGTGAAGTTGGATGTTACGAATATAGGTCTACAATAAATGTATCTTATCAAATGAATAAATACATACTTCTGGTAACCAGTGTATTAGACAATAGCAGAATGACAAGGTAAATAAAACAACCAGAACTATCTTTTTACGAAGAAAACGAAATATGCGATTTGTAAACATTTCGTTCACTAATTCAGGCAGCTTTGAGGTTTAGGAAAGTAATTTTTGTTCACAAATCGTTTGTTTGATAAGAGAAAGGTGTTTAGTTTTGCACTGTTTTAGGCATGCTTCAGAACGAATCTTTGATGTATTAACAGTAAAATTTCTTTATAAAAACACATTTATCTTAGTATCTTACTACATGACTATGCAATGCAAGAGCAGTTTTTAGGCTCCGAGTTTTGGTTTTACTACCTGTTTGTTTGTTTGGGTAATTTTTAAAACTTTAAAAAGCTGATATTTCTACAAAACTTCTTGCTTGTTTTTCGTTTAATTTTATAACTTAATGATGGACCCTTTCACATCAAGAAACATTTACTTAAATCTATTTTTTTAAACAAAAGTCCGTAGCTGATGAACTTAATTTCAAAGAGAGAACTGAACTGAAATCAATGCACCAGTTTCGGGGTTTGTTTGTTTGCAATATTTCCCGATACAGAGTTTGTGTGTGATTTATCGCTTAACTAGAATATTAAACTCCACAACTAAACAAAATGTCTATTGAAATCGAGTCGGCTGAGTAAGTAAAACGTGTTTCTAAAGTATTAATTAAGTTGCTGAAATCTTGGTAATTTTCTACTGTGGGCTCACCTGGCTATTGTTGTTAGTGCATTTTATGTCTGAAACAAGTACATTTGACTTTACCCACATGTGTTATTAAAGGTATTTTTGGTGTCCCTCGAAATAAATTACCTGGTTCGATAATGACTAGTCTATTAAATCTCAGGACATGCAGATCATTACTTTTATGTCGCAGATCTTTTCCAACACACATTTTAAATGAAAACGAATAGGAATACGTGTTTGTGTTGGTTGAAACAGTTTTAAAGTGATTTGGAAATTTTAAGAGACTAAGTATTGGTTGCTTTTGAAATACATTATAAAGTAGTTTTAATATTCTTTTCCCTGTGTAAAATTAAGAATGAAGATGGAACATAATAGCAAAGAAGTTATGAACTTGTTGCTTTCTCCACAATTCACCAAGGGGTCATCGTTGCTTAGTGGATATGTCGAATCCGGGGCAGTAGAGTGGAAGGTAAATGGGTATTTGGTGGAATTGAAAGGGGTACGGACAAATGTTTTATGGTAGTTGTGAATGATAGGAGTAAGGCTGTGTTGTCTGAAATTATACGCGAAAGGATTTTGCCGGGAACTACCATAGTGTCTGACTGTTGGAAGTCTTATGCTGGTATTGATAACCCTGACGACAAAGAATTCAGGGGTTATCGATTCGAGCATCTGATGGTCAACCATAGTGAGCACTTTAAGGACCCGGCTACAGGAGCCCATACCAACGCAATTGAGGGGACGTGGGGTGCCGTCAAACGATCACTTAAGGATCAATTTGACGGTTACCTTGCCGAATACATCTGGCGGCGGCAACACATGGGAACAGAAATCCAGCGGATGTTTCTGGCATTTGTGGCAGAAATTGTCCGTAATTTCAACCCAGAAGATTAGACCGTAAGTTTAATTTTTCTTTACTTTTCATTGTTTATTTGTGCATTCCTCATTTTAACTTGCGATTATAACATCGAATCATCAAGATGGACGCCATAACGGTATTGGACGCCATTTTGATTTGGCGAGAAAAATTACTGGCGACAAACATGCCCCAGATTCTACATCTTTACCGATATGTCCACTAAGCAACCTTCTAGTCAACCTCAAATCTGCATGTAACCTCAAACCTGCATGTTACCTCAAACCTGCGATGCCTATGCATCGCAGGTTTGATTCCTGTCAGGTGCGTTCCTCCCTGGGTGTATTTCTTTTATGTCAGTAAAACTTTCACTGTGTGCATGTCTATAACTTAATGTATGTCTCGTGTCTGGTACAGCATGGTCAAATATGGCCCTTGTGCCATAAAACCCCAAAACAACCAACCACAATTTACCAAAGTCCACATAATGCTATTGACAAGACATTTTTGCTATGAAAGCAATTTATGTTAAACTCTTGAATGTAAATTGCCAGTGCTTTTGCATGACATAATTCACAAGATCTTAGTTTGGGTTGAAAATTATTTACTTTAACGATGAAAGATAAATTAATCAGGGTTTTTTTTTGCAGTGTGATTCGTCTTATTCAGCAGTATTTAAAGGAAAATAATCTCAGTAGAACTTTGCAGTCTCTACAGGTAAGGGCAATACATATGGTTTAAATAGTTTGTTGTCATAATCAAGCTGTTTCATTAAAAATCCATTTTTTATCCATCTTAGGAAGAAACATCTATATCCCTGAACACTGTAGACAGTGTCGACAGTTTTACACAAGATATCAATAATGGACACTGGGACACAGTGTTAAAAGTTGTTCAATCTTTGAAACTTCCTGACAAGAAACTGATTGATCTTTATGAGCAGGTATGTTTTACTTCCAAAAATTGTTATGGATATTGGTACAGCTTTGATGTAAAGACTTTTTTGCGGCAATGTTTTTGGAGCAAGTTGTCAGGCAAAGGCAATCCTGCTTTATTATAGGATTATGGCAACCTTGTGAAGCTAAAAATTTTATTTTCAGCCCTCTTTCATTCTTGAATATTTTGGAATATTTTCATTTCTGTTTTATTGTCCTTTGATTTTATTAGTCTTTCTTATTTTATTTTCAAATTCTTTTCCATTTCTTGCAAATTCAACTAATTAAAACTTTCAATTTGTATTTTAAACATGGCACAATGCAGTCACATCAGGTTGTATCATTTCTTGCTTTTCCTTGAATCTCTTAGTAATTTTTGTAAAGCATTATCTTTGATTTTACCATGCCTTCTGTATTTAGTGTTGTAGATAAGTTTCAGGGTGTTCTTTGCAAAATTTGGAGTTTAATTTTTCTGGTGGTAGGGCAACTTTGGAAATGGGGAGTTGGTAATCATTTATTTTGTATGCCTTCCACAACTTGCTGGGAGGTGTTTAAAATGGGCGATAAACTTTTAAAAGAATAATTAGCTGTGGATTTTTTACTCTGATTTTAAAATTATTTTCGTTAATTCTTTTTTTTTTTCTGCTAAGCCTAAAGCAGTGGGTTTTTTTTCTAAGAAATTCTTCCTTGGTGACATGCCAAAAGCATTGCCACTAAAAGTCTATCGAAGTTGTACCTGGATATTATCTTTATATGAAAGTTATGTTGTTACAATTGTTTTAAAGTGTTGAAAACACTCTTCTAAATAAGATTATGGGCATCTTTTTCATAGGTTGTCTTGGAGCTCATTGAACTTCGTGAGCTCGGTGCTGCTCGTTCACTCTTGCGTCAAACCGATCCAATGATCAAACTTAAACAAGAGGAACCTGATCGTCACATTCATTTGGAAAATCTCTTGGCTCGTTCGTATTTTGATCCCAGAGAGGTATGTAACCATTATTGTCTTCTACTTGTGATTAAAAGTGTACTCTGGTTCCTTAAAATATAATGATTTGTACAACTTTTTAAGAAATAATCATTTCCACATACTTTCATTGTGTTTTTTTACATTAATATATTCATTAACTATATTGTGTTGTATTCATTCAAATAACCTGCTGAAATGCAGCTATATAAAGACACTAATATGCAGAGTATGATGTTTTCATATTCTTATGTTATTGTTCAAATTACTATTGTGACCCATGTGCATGTAACAAAATCCTGCATACTTTGGAGTTTTTTCGAATTGTGACATTGTTTAATTTAAATTTTGAATCGTTGGATGCTGCCATATCAAAGCTTACAGTAGTTACTTTTTATGATCATAGTGCAAAGGGTTAAATCAAATTTTACTAAATAAATGTTGGATAAAGTGTTTAAGAAATAAACATTTATTAATAAAATGCAGTGAAATATAATTTTTTAGAAATTTCTCAATGTATGGAAGATTTTAAAAAAGAATTTCATTCGTTTTGTCAAATAAATCACAATCACTTTCATCAGACTCATTCAAAGCTAGATTTCTTTTGCCTTGCGCTTCTGTTAACCTGAAATTGACACCATTTCAAATTGCAAGCCATCTCCCAAGTTACAGCAATAAAAAGAATGAAGACCTTTTTTATTCTTTCAAAATATCAGTAGGATGTTGATATGTGCTACCACTTATTGGTAAAAGAAACAATTGCTTACAATGTGCTCGACACATCTATACCATTTTAAAAGTGCTATTAAATTTATGAAACATGTTCAGTGTGTCCATTACATTTGGGGTAATTTTTGGTGGGAGCAAAATGGTCCAAGAGTTAAGATAGGATTTCTTTCCTAAAATATTGTATGCAAAGAATGAAAAATATAGTTTTAAATTTTTTTTTATTCAGGTTCCCTTTTATTCTCTTTTGTATTGAGAAGTGTTATTTTTCTGACATTTCTATTTTTTACCCTAGGCCTATCCCGAAGGAAGTAGTAAGGAACGCAGAAGGGCTGCTATTGCTCAGTCTTTGGCTGGTGAAGTAAGTGTCGTACCACCGTCACGTCTACTTGCCCTTCTTGGTCAAGCTTTGAAGTGGCAGCAGCATCAAGGTCTTCTGCCTCCAGGTAAAATTTATTTGGTGATTTAGAAAGAAGCATTTAATAATATCAGTAAAGTAACTGTCATGATCATTTGTCGAACAAGAACTAGTGAACAATTTTGAGATTTCCTTGTCACTACTTCCATTATTAATTTAATTTTCTTAAGTATAAATTTAGTGCTTATAGAACACTTAAACTAATTTTTTAACTGATTCCGTTTGTTGTTTACTTTATTAATTTGAAAGATTTTGTTTATATTTTTTGAAACCAAAAACAATATCACTCGATTTCTGGGAGAAGGCAGTTGAGTCATGTGGTTTTGAATGTCTATTAGTCAAATTAAGGGACTGGTAGTTGCGTAAACATGCCGCTTCCACAATTGGTGTCTTTAGTGATAATTCTGGTTCTAAGTTTATTGTTCTGTGTCGAAAATGATAGCATTGATAACAAGTTGGTATGGGGAAAACATACTTAATTATCGCCATTCATGCTTTTGCGTATGGCAGCTTGTTTTTAAAACACTCATTCCTATTCAGAAATCATTAGACCCAAGGCCTCCTGGGAGCTGCACTATATAGCTAAACAGTGGTCAAATAGGAAGTCAAAGCAACACACACAGACCAATCAGCATTTTCACCACTCGCACTTGCACCTCTGTTTGGTCTGTACGTGTCTCTTTGCGTTTCTATTTGACCACAGCTTAATAGCTCATTTACAAGGTAATGAATGGTAGAAACAGAACAAATGAGCCTTATAAGCATTTATGTAGGCTGTTCTAGTATCTTCAACTTTTTATTCTCTTAAACTATGTTAACAAAATGATACTTACGATGTAGGAACAAATGAAATAACCCATTTATATACATCACTATTTCTAATAATAGAAATTTACAAATAGAAAAGGATAATAAATGTTGTGCTGTGTATGAAAGGTGAAAAAACCTAACTAAATAGTAACTGGTTTCTAAAAACTAAATCATTTCAACTTTAAATAAATATATAATTTAAATCCATCCAGGTGTTATAAAGCATAGCAATAAGTACTGGTAATGAGTTTGATCTAAATTATGTTGCTCTTGCAATATTTAGCAACCAACTCCTTTTTTACAACAGGTACAACTATTGATTTGTTCCGTGGTAAAGCTGCCATCAAAGAACAAGAAGAAGAAAAATATCCAACTCAGCTATCTAAGCAGATCAAATTCGGACAAAAAGCTCATGTGGAAAGTGCAAGATTTTCACCAGATGGACAGTATTTGGTGACTGGTTCTGTAGATGGATTTATTGAAGTCTGGAATTTCACCACAGGGAAAATTAGAAAGGATTTAAAATATCAAGCTCTGGTAGAAACCATTTATCATCTTTTGATTGTATCTTTGATCTCTTGATTGCATCTTTTTTGCAAATTCAAAATATAATGTAATTATAAAAGTTTCTACGTAAATTTGAAATATTTGTGTGTCAATTTGTCAGCTTACCAAGTGAAACACGCCAAGAATTTTCAAGGTATGAGTTTTTTTTAGCTTTCGCAAAGCAGAAAGGGTGATCTTTAATCTGGTGAAGTCCACTAAGTTAATTTTTCTTTGCATAAGGAGCCCTTAAGGACACATTTCCTTTAGGTGTGTTTAGGCTTCACGGACACCTCTTGTGATCTTTTCTTTTCTCATGGGGTTTACTGTCAGTAAACACGTCAGCCATGCTCCCAGGATACCCAAGCGATCTTTTTCAGCTTTCATCCTATTATTCTATTCCCCAATTCTTTATTCCCTTGACATTTTTTACTTGAAGTTGTCTGCCTTGTGTTTGGTGCAGCTTGGCCAAATATGGCCCTTGTGCCATAAAACCTCAAAATAACCAACCCACTTTGTATGAAGATTAGATTTTTATTGAGAAACACAGTGAATAGAATACCCCCTTTTGTTTTCTCAGAACTGATTTTTAACTTTGTGTTTCACTTGTTAAGTCGACAAAATGTTACTATCATTTGGGTTATAATATGCATGGTTTTGATTAAAAATATATTTGTTCATGTTTTCTTGGTGAAATAATCTACATTTTCAAAAGCTCTGTAGTTGAATTTAGAACTCAATTAACTAAATTATGTATTTTTAATTAATTTGTCAATTGGATAGTTAAAAATCACGATTTAAAAGAATTATTTCATTACATGTAATGTTTGCTATCTTGACCAGAGGAGTATGCAACGTAGATATACATAGTTTTACAGACTCGATATATTTAGGCATGCTTTCTTTTTCATCAATGTTGATTTATTTATGTAAAAGATTCTAAATTGTTTTGTCAGGATAATTTCATGATGATGGACGATGCTGTTTTGTGCCTGTGCTTTAGCCGAGATTCTGAGATGTTGGCCTCTGCTAGTCAAGATGGAAAAATAAAGGTACTGCTTTGAATGTAATTTCTAAAGTTCTTATTTGTTATACGGATACTTATATATTTGTGCTCTGAAATAGATGTATATTGAAGGAAGAAAAAATATTTGCATTAATTTTAGTTCCTAATAGTTCAATTGAGTTTAAAGAAAAACTAGTCTTAGAAAAGAGTAATGCATTACAAAGGGTAAAAAATTATATGCATACTTATGTAAAAATGTGTTAGGTGTGCTCTTAAGCTCAATAAGAACATTTACTTAGAGCTGATGACAAATGTTTGAATGAGTATGGAATCTCAAGGCTACATTTTCCACTTTGGTTGGAATTCCTACTATATATTTCACATGATCTTGGTAGATCCAAAAAAGTTTTGTGTAGGTGTTCCACAAGTTCATCAGAAATGGAATAGCCAGCACAAGTTAATTCAATTCAATACAATTACAATTTTGACTAGTTAACATTCCTAACTAATGAACTCCCTGGATATCCAAGCAATTTTTCTGCTTTCATCCCGCTACTCTGTTCCCCAATGCCTTTTTTCTTTCCTTTCACAACATTTTTTCTTGTGTTTGGTGCAGCTTAACCAAATATGGTCCTTGCACCTTAAAACGCTAAAGCAACCAACCAACCTAATTGATGAAAAAGTGTTTAAAATTTTTCCTTTCTAAATGCATCATATTTTTATTAAAATTTATAGTTAGAACATTTTACCTGTGTTTTTATTTTAGGTATGGAAAATTCAAACTGGTCAGTGTCTTCGACGCTTCGAGAAAGCCCATTCGAAGGGTGTTACCTGTGTTCAATTTTCTAGAGATAGCAGTCAGTTATTAAGTGCGTCTTTTGATCAAACTATCAGGTGAGAATATAATTAAATTTTATTTGTTCCTGATTGTAAAAATGCATTTTCTTTATACTTTTTTATTGTAAGAATTATTCATCATAAATTAAAATAATAGGTACTTTTATATTATCTCCTGTCACATTTTATTGGTTACAAAAGAGATATCCTTGGCACCATTTGCATTTACTTATGCTTTCTGCACTTTAGTGGCATAACAAAAATCAATGTTATTGCTAGACACTACTTAAATATGTATTTAGTGGAGTTTATCTTGTGGAAAAACTTGCAAGAAGAAAATGCTTTCGATGCAATCATGGTTACAATAGGATTGTTTCCCACTGGAAATAAGTGTTTTATGAAACTCTTTTAGTTACCCTTTTTTATATTTTCTCGTTTTATTTTCAACATTCAATTTCTTCAATGTTTTGTGGCAAAACGTAAGTTTTCTCTGCTACTTTGGTGTTAGTTTTTCGTTGCCAAGAAAATGTAATCAAAAAGTACCTAATAATCTGGTACTTTAGTACAGCGTTTCTCAAACTGTGCTCCGCAAAACAATTCCTAGTGCTCCGCGAAAAGGTAGGACATGTTTAAAATTAAAAATATTTTTATTAAACATTAAACAAAAAAATTTAAACTGAAATCTAATGTCCTGTAAGTTTAAATGACGAGACTACCTTGTATCGTCAATGCTATTTTGTCGTTCTATTTACTAAATTCAGTATATAGCTGCGAGATTGAATGAGCACCTTTGAATTTCCAATTTCAAAGGTGCTCAGTGACTGAAAAAGTTTGAGAACCTCTGTTTTAGTAGATCAATGTTGTTATTTACAGACTAAGTAGTTATTTCAGCAGCTCTCAAACTGGAGCACGTTCCCTTAAAGGGCGCAGAAGAGTCATAAAGACAATAAATGTTTTAAATGCTTCAAAATATCCATTTCATCAAACAAACCTTAATAATCACTTAAAGAAAGTTCTACTTTAATTTTAAGTATATTTAATGACTGCTCAGACTTATGACCAGCTCTCAGTTCAGAGAATCCTCTATTTCAACCTAAGTCTCAGGAATCCATTTTCGTAGTCTTGGGACATTTTCACACACCAGCAATATCAGAAACTGTGCCAATGCCTGTTGCAATGCAATTAAATGGAGGAAATGGATGATGCAGCTAGCATTGAACGCCTCCAGTCGGATGTCTGAATGTTCTCATCACTTTTGGTGATCGGTGTGCCTTACAAACCTTGCATCTGTCATTCCCTGTTATGATTACTCATTGAAGCCAAAGTTCTGGAGAGTACCCTAAAATTAGTTACTGACACCATCAGTACTGATGTGTGTGAATCTAATGTGTCACATACACTGAAGTGCCAAGAGCCATGGGATACTTATCTAGTATTGTGTAGGGCCTCCTTTAGCTTGGCGAAGTGCAGCAACTCGGCATGACATGGACTCGACTAGTCATCGCCAGGAGAGATGTTCAGTCATGCTGTCTTGATAGCCATCCATAATTGCATAGTTATAGTAGGTGCTGGATCTTGTGCATGAATGGCTCTTTTGATCATATCCCAGATATGCTCCATGGGGTTCATGTCTGGTGATCTAGGTGGCCAAATCATGTGCTGGAATTGTCCAGAATGCTTCTCAAACCAATCTTGAACAAAATGGACCCAGTGACATAGAGCATTATCATTCTGGAACATCCCATCGTTATTGGGGTAAGTGAAGTCCATAAAGGGCTGCAAATGGTCACCAAGCAGCTGAACATAACAATTTCCTGTCAATGGGCAGTTCAATTTGACCAAAGGACCCAATTCATGCCAGATAACACACTCCCCACACCATTATGGAACCATCACCAGCTTGCACAGTGCCTTGTCAAGTTGGATCCATTGCCTCGTAGGTTATGTGCCACACCCGAACTCGACATCAGCTCGTACCAACTGGAAACATGACTCATCAGACCACCTTATCTTCCAGTCATCTAAAGTCTAATGCATGTGTTCATGAGCCCAGGTGCGGTGCTGAAGCCAATGATGTGCTGTGAGTAAAGGCACTTGAGTTAGTCTTCTTCTGCCATGTCCCATCAGTGCCAAATTTCACTGCATGGACCTCAGACATACCTCTAGTGCTTCCCTCATTGAATGTGGCAGTTAGATCACACAGTAATGCTTCTACTCAGACATCGCTGGTCTTGATCATTTAGCAGAAGTGGCCAGCCACTGTGCTGTCCCCTTGTAGAAGGTAATGCCAAAATGCTATACCCCAGGCATCGAGCTCCAACTATCATTCCATGTTCAAACTCGATTAATTCTCATCGGGTAGCCATTATCAAGAGTCCAATAGACAGCACTGATAACCAACCATCTGGCTATACCATTTTAACACAATGCAAGCACCACTTGTAAATTTACATACTGCTGTCCCATAACTCTAGGCACATAAGTGTATATAAAAACAATGAAGCTCCTCACTTAACGACCTAGTCATAGGAACAGAACTCAGTCATTAAGTAAGTGTGTATAACTGAGAAAACACAGCTGCAAAAGTCCTAATTCCATTTGAAACCACATGTCTGTGAAACTGGATTTTTGGATATGGTTGACTAGTACTGCTAGATATTAGCCATAACCAAGCTGCAATTTCTGGTTTTGTACCTAATTTGAGAAATTGTTCCTTGAAGTAATCAAATAAATCACACACAAACGCAACTTAATAATTTTTATTCAACTTATAAATTTATAGGAAAGCATATGCATTTCATTTTATAGTTATTTGTTTCTGAAGCATTTGAGATCAAGTGAAAGTGTAGTTAAATATTAACAATACTAGTTTTTTGCATTTAATTTTATATTTTCTTTACACTTTTTTAATACAAGAATTATTCATCATAAACTAAAATCATAATTTGTTATTTTAGGAGATTAATGTTATAAGTTATTTACAGACAAATCAGTTATTGCATCTCAATTAGATAATTTTTGTTGCCATAACTTCTAAATGCATAATTGTAAGTGTTTGATCCTCTGTTAAAAACTTCAGGGGTAAAACTTAAATAAACTTGTAAATTTGAAGGGGGACTTTGAAGTAAAATGTTTGAGAAACACTGCTATTGCATGAAAGTCATAATTTATTCTTTAATTTTCATAGCTTGTGGTAGAATTTTTGATTCCTAATAGAAATAACAGCTTGCAATGAAAGCAAAGCAAAAGTTCAATGCATCTCATTTCAATTTACACTTTAACTGAAATATAACTGATGTCATATCAGAATTTTTCTTAATTTCAAAAATATTTATAGCTGATCCTTGTATTCCTTTTAGAGTCCATGGGTTAAAATCAGGAAAACTGTTGAAAGAATTTAGAGGACACGCTTCATTTGTAAATGAAGCTGTGTTTACAGCTGATGGACACAATATCTTGAGTGCCAGCTCTGATGGTACTGTCAAATTGTGGAATATCAAGAGTACTGAATGCGTCAATACATTCAAATCGTTGGGAGGTACAAGTGGAATTGACATCACTGTGAATAGTGTACATGCCTTGCCAAAGAACACTGAACATTTTGTTGTGTGTAATAAATCAAACACTGTATCTATTCTCAATATGCAAGGCCAGGTAATGATGCAATCATCACTAATCTTGATTTTTATGTATATTGAAATATATTATTCATTGGTGCTTGTTGATAGTTAGGTGTTACTCTGAAGATTTATTTATAAAATCTGTTCAAAGTAAATAACCTGTTTAATATTTTACTTCTTAAAAAATATAGATCTGTTTATTCTGAAAACGCTATATTTGATTATATAGACTAAATAAATTAAAGTAAGGAAGAGTCACAAAGTAGCATTATTCTCATGATAAAAAAAATTTAAGTACCTTTTTGACCAACCTCAAGTTTTAAAATTCCTAGCATTAAAAAAATTTTGTCTGGTAGTCCTACATTTTATTAATTTCCCAAGATCAAAATTGTTTTTGTAAAATATTTTCATTAAATAAACTACTGAAACACATAATAGTAAAAATTATGTGTAACCACTCTTCTAGTAAAGAATGATTCTTTTAATAAGTTATCACTTGATAGTATATTTTTTTCTCATTTGTATCAAATATTTTGGGAATAGTCACTTTTTGCTTTTACAAAATGCTTTCATTTTATATAATGTCTTTTATTTAGTACATTATTTTAAGCCTCCAAGCAGCATGAGTACATTCTTTAGTTGAGGGCTTTCTGTGTGGTGGGTGGCTGACCCAAAATATTTTGAGTGTGTGTGTCCAAATATTTAGGGTCTGCACTTGCTGTCCAGGAATTTTTCTGAACTATTCTAACTGAATTTTCCAAGTTGTGTTCGGCATGCTGCTAAGGGTTAATCTTACACAGTGCATCTTTCTATAAAACAAGTACTATTTTGATTGCTTATCTTCGAAAAAATTAATATGACTTGATCTTCCATTTTACTAAAAATATAAATAATTTCAAAACTGCATTTTTCTAATTAGTATTTCTAAAAGATGCCACAAACCTAAGAAACAAGTTTTGAAATCAAGTGTGCTAAACCTTTTTAAATTTAATTAGAAATAATGATTATCTAATTGTAATTAAAATTAAATACATTTTAATTTTTAGCACAGTAAACCTATGCCTAATTGTTTTTAGATTGTTAGAAGCTTCTCCAGTGGTAAAAGAGAAGGTGGAGACTTTGTTTGCTGCACTGTTTCTCCAAGAGGTGAATGGATTTATTGTGTTGGAGAAGATTTTGTACTTTATTGCTTCTCTACATCAACTGGCAAACTAGAGAGGACCTTGACTGTAAGATAAACATTTAATTTTTTTTTCAGTGTTAATCTTTTCCTTTAAATGTACTGTGTGGAGTTAGTAGTGAACTTAGCCACCACTCCTAAAAGTAACTTATAGTATAGTAGTATACAGGGTGACCTGTAAAGTCCCTTTAAGCCCTTTAAATTTGAAACAGCGTCTCGTATAGTCAAGAAAGTAACGTGTACATATAGTGAAGTGACCATGCTGAATTTATTGAGACAGCTTACAACGCTCCTAGCAGCAAAATAAGGAAGTTAAAAAATAACTAGAAAATTAAAGGAGATCGGCCAAAAAGTTCAATTATAAAAATGTTCGCAATACCATAATAAAAGCATAGGAAAAAAGGTTCATGGAGTTATCTGTAAAATTCATGGAGATATTCGTGATTGAAATTTGAACTATTCCATGCCTTGAAAAAGGGGTCGTCTAGAAATTCAAAAACGTGTTCTCCGGTATTATACAGTTTTTCTGAGTTAAGCAACGACGAATTTAAATTCAAACAAAGAAAGTAACAAAAGATAAATAAAAAATATCTGAAACGCACTCCGGAAAATAAAAAAAAACTGACGATCGAAATCACAAATTTTGGGCAACAACTCTTGGCTATACAGCCACGAACGCAGATTTACTGTTTAATAATTTTATCCTGATAAACTTCGAGCAGATGCGAAAATGTCAGAAACAAATGCGTGTTATTCAGTGTGGCACATTGGAAAAGTAAAAGACAAGATGAGCAAAAGCAAGAAATTTATTGCTAAACAAAAACATGACGAGTGTGTTCAAAAAGGTCACCATCGGCCACAATACATATTTATATTCGATCAAGCACGCCGGCATGCACATTCCTTATCTGCGGTGTGACAGTAGCGCAGCTATCGATGATACGCTGCCGCAGATCCAGCAAAATTGTCGACAGTGCTTCATACACCCGATCTTTGATGTAACCCCAGAGGAAGAAATCGAGAGGGGTAAGATCTGGAAAGGGGTAAGAAAAACTGTATAACACCGGAGAACACGTTTTTGAATTTCTGGATGACCCCTTTTTCAAGGCATGGGATAGTTTAAATTTCAATCATGAATATCTCCACGAATTTTACAGATAACTCCATGAAACTTTTTCCTGTGCTTTTATTATGGTATTGCACACATTTTTTTAATTGAACTTTTTGGCCGATCTCCTTTAGTTTTCGGGTTATTTTTTTTACTTCCTTATTTTGCCGCTAGGAGCGCTGTAAGCTGTCTCAATAAATTCAGCATGGTCACTTTACTATTGGTACACCTTGACTATACAAGACGCTGTTTTAAATTTAAAGGGACTTTACGGGTCACCCTGTATATAGCAGTGGAAACTATCTCAACTATGAGTCCTTTTGGGTAGACTGAATTTGCACTGACTTGATATAACAGTGACTGAATATGAACAAGGGTGCTTTTTAAAGCAAACCAGGTGATGCTTCTGACAAATTCAAGATGACCCTCTCCACAAGCAGTTTGAACTTTGATGGAAAGTCCACAATGAATGGTTGTATTGCCAAGACATTGTGCAAATCACTTTCAACTGCCCTGTGATAACACTGTTTTCTACTCAAATAACAGTTTCATCGTGTTGCCACTTCATATTGCACATCAGACTTATTTGAGTGCTAAAGGCAACACATGACAGTCAAATGGTTGCAATCATCCACACGGCTGCCACAGGCTACTAAAAAGCGACTTTTGGGTACTAACCTTTTCACGATTGAGGGTGTCTTTCTAAGCAAAGTCATCTCAAAAGCTCCTATTTTCAAAATTGCAATGACTTTTTTGGAAATTCACCAAAGGTCAACGAAAGTTCAAATCCTAATAGCGGTCGGGAAAAAATATTTGTTGTACTTTTCTTCATGGAGAAAGTTTTCCAAGGGACGCCAAGCATGGCAATCGAAAGAAAACTTTGAAATTTGATTGTTAGATTGTCATGAAACCCTAATTTTTTTTAAAAAACTCATTTTTAAAATTTCAACTTTTTAAGGAGAGCTCCAAGATCTGCTTCATACTTAATTAGCAGTCTGTGCTTTAGCCGATTCATTTTGTGTCTGTGCAACTAAAATTGCTAATGAAATAGGATTCAAGAGGAGACTTGCTATTTTAAAAATTTGTGCTATTTCACTAGTGCTTTGGCAGCCCTGCATCCATTACATGACTACGCATGTGAAGTATACCCATGCTTTTGATACACAATTGGCAAACAATCTAGTTATAGTATCTATCATATTCAGCAACTAGTAAATTCTAGAGGGGGAGTACTGTGATGATCTAGCCATCACTACAAAAATTATCAATGTAATGATGTATAGTAATGCAACCTATCTCCTTGAAGCTTTTGTTTGAGACTGCTACTGTCTTTCCTCACTCTGCTACAAATATTGTATTTCTTGTGCTGAAGGTATTTGTCTGTATGTTGTACATTTAGCTACTATTTAAGATAAAACCCATATCTTGCTGAGTCTTTACCAAGTTGTAAATTGCCAAGCTAATTGTTTTTTGACTCAAAGAATAAATTAACATCTTAATTGAGTTTTAAATATGCATTAATCATGTTAAGCCTGAATACAATACCATATAGGAGATACTGATGTGTGATTAATTTAGTATTGCTACTCAACGATGCATAGTAACTTGCCTGTTTAAGTAATTCGCAATTTATTTTTGACTTTTCGGTTTCTGCTTTTCGTAAGTCGTGCATTGCTACAAGTTCATTTGTGTATCGTAAATGCATGCATGATGTGATCAAATCTGAAATGTACATCTCACACAAGAGTTTATAAACAAAAAAGTACTCAGAAGTGTAGTTTTCTGTTTTATATATATATATATATAAGGGCTTGATATTTTTTTAACTTTAGTCATTAAAAATGCTTGATTTTTTTTAAATTCAGCTATAGCTCAATTTTTCTCCAAACAGTACTTTTGAAAAACTTGTCTTGATTTGAACGAAAGGTAATACCTTCCCTACAGAGCACTAAATTTGATGTCATACTGAACAATTATCTCAAGTACAATTATCTCTGATTATAGTCAAACCTCATTAAGACTAATTTCATGGGACAATAAAAAAATTCGTATTAACGTGGTTTATGTTATCCGAATTCAGGAAGAAAGCATTATTGCAACAATAAAATAGAATCAAAGATTATACAGATGATTCTTGATTAGATATTTTCCGATTAGGCAATTTTTGTCTTGAAATAGTTATTGATTTTTGTGTTTTGTTTCTTTACTTGACATTCTTTTAAAAAATCTTTGATGCAGTCAAAGCTATTTAATTGAGCAGATGAATTTTCACTGCTTAACAAAAAGCAGTGAACAATTTCTAAGCCAGCAGTAGCTTCTTTTAAAGAATGTACGCTCATTCCTTTATCTTCAGAATCCTCATTTATTCTTCACTCTTCCATAAATAAATTTTCTATAATTTCGGAGTCACTTAATGTTTTTGATGATTAAAAAGAATCAGTTTACCCTAAGTTTCGAAAATTTGTTCATCTTAACCAACGATTAGTGTAACTGAAATTCTTAAACAAATGAATTAGCATTTGAATATACATTTTGATGGGGATTGAAATTTAGTTTGTGTTATCAGTAATTTGTATTAAGCAAGTTCATCTTAATGAGGTTTGACTTTTCCAGAAAGACACGCAGTCTCACTTGTCATGCAGAAAATGTGAATTAAAGATATTTAAGGCTAACTTATAATTTTCATTGACACTTGAATACTGTGATGTATACATTCTAATTGTTTTGTTTGTCTTCAGGTTCATGAGAAAGAAGTAATTGGAATCAGCCATCATCCTCATCAAAATTTCATCAGCACTTACAGTGTTGATGGTTTGTTGAAATTGTGGAAACCATAAGTTTTTGTACAAGTTGTGTATAAAAATCATTCCTTCATAAGCATCATCATTCACCTGTTCAAAAATGTATAATCTATCATCTAATAATAAAGACCCTTCATTTCTTTTATTTGTTTCTAATTTCCTATGCATAAAGTATTTTAAAACAATTTTTTAATATAGTATTTTTTCCTTTATCATTTTGTGGATCATAATTTATAACAACACATGGAGAAGCAATGTTAATTTTTTCCTCTATTGAATCGGCAATTTGACCATTGATTTTTAAAGAACATTTTATTATTTACTTTGTTCCAGAAATATTTTCTTTTCACACTGATTTGCCACTAGTAATCCTTCAAAGCTTTCTATCTGTATAAAGTTAAATCACATGAAATACTCCTTTTTATATAGGAATAGAAATTCCCTTTTTAACAAAAAGTAGTTATTGAAATTAGACTGAAAATCAAACTAAGCATTCATTTAATAAAAATGGGGTTTTACATTTCTAGAATAGTAAATGTTGAAATTTTTACGAACTTAATCCAAAATTAAAGGCCTTGTTTGAGCCTTCATGGAGAACAGTGTCAGATGCGAAATGAAAATGTTCTAATGCAAATTTTTCAGTTGTATTAAATACTTTTATCAATGAATGATTAAAATACACCAGAAAATGAGCATATAAAATTTAAATTATTTTAACTAAATTCATCTGCAGGTTTAATACTTCATAGAATTGTTAAAAGTATTTGCTTATATTGCTTTCATGTTACATAAGACAGTTGTGTACATCGGCACTGGTGCATGTTTTACCAGCAATCACCTTTCAAATGTTGATATTGTCTGGCGCAGCATGGCCAAATATGGCCCTTGCACCATAAACCACAACAAACGAAACCTAATCGAATAAAATAACTTATTTTTATTCTAAATGCAAATTAGGAAAGGTGTTTGGTTTGTCTCTCCATTGTCATTTTTTGGTTAAATGTCCGCGTTTGCATGGTGTGGAGAGTGGGGTTCCAGCTCAGGTGTTGACCTTGTCATCTGACTGATTCAAAATTCCTTTGAGTTTGATCCCAGACCATTGGCAATAGCCCGCTGTGTTGCTCCAGTTCGACGTTAATTCAATTACCTACTTGACTTTTTTAACAATCGCAAATTTTTCTGCTGTACTGTTAAATACCAAATTGTTTTGTTTATTCGTTCTGTTAATAAATAAACGATCAACAAGTGTTCTCTTCATTTCCCTTTACTAAAACGATTTTTAGAATTATTAAAAAGATATATACTTAAAGCATTTCTTAGATTTAAAACTTATTCATATACGTAACTAAAATATTTCATTTGAAACAAACTATTTTTGAGCAATTAGTGATTTATTTTGTTTGTATTCAAAAATTTTAAATTCAACTAGTCAATTTATTATGGTCTTATCAAGCAACCGTCATGATTAAGGTACACTTCAGGCTAGCGTTAAGCTCAATGATTCAATATCTACAAGTTTTAATGTTTTTTTAATCAGGCTGTATAATCACAAACCAGCTACTTTGTCCTTTAGGATTCATGCTTTTTCCCTCAACTACAAGACATCTTCAAACCGAGCAACTGGAAGAAATAGCATGAAGTTGTGCGCACATACGTCTATTTCATTAAAAGGTCGATACTTGTTACATCGATCACAAAAACAAGCTTTTAGTGAAGAAAAAACACCTCTCCATTTCACTTTTTTTATTATAAAATTGAACACATATAGCATGTGGAATTTCATTGTTAAAAAGCTACAATATAAATCACATTTCATCACAAAAGAATATTAGCTTTCTATTCCAGACTCAGTTTTACAGGTGAAAGGTAGGTTGAATGGTACAATCCACAAGAACAAAGGAATGATTTTAAAACTTTTGAAACAGTTCGTCTCGTTACAACCAACAACTCTACAAATTAAATTTGGCAACAGAAGACATCGTAGTCTATTCGAAACAGCTCTTTCCAAAGAGTAGATATTTACAATTTAAAAATGTTATTAAAAAATAGACTTCAGCTGTTTACAGTAAATTTCCCATGAATAGATGATAGATGACAGTGCAGGCTGACGATGAACACATGTTAATGCATCTGAAGAGATAAAACACTTAATCTGCTAAAAATTGACGAAGCAGTGAAACTTTGAATATAGATCTGCTGCCTTGCATGGGAGGGTTAATTATACTTTGCTTACTCATTACAAGACTCGTGAAATAACATTCAAAATCTTTTCACTGACATTTCCCTATTCAAATAACCTATAAGCATAAACATTTATGTTAATACTACTCAATCGCTGCCCCACTTGGAAGAAACTTATTTAACTGGGAAATACATCCAAATTTAAATGTTCATTTTTTTATTTGAAATATTTCAAAGAAAACTTTAAAATTCTAAATACAGAAAAAACTAGGTTTGATTTAATTTAGGAAAAACTGAGTATAAAGAATATGCAAAAAGGAAAATGTTTTGTAGCTTAAGTAATGGTTTAGTTTCATATAGTCAATAGAATTTGGATATTCTGTATTAGTTGGCAGGTCTGCCAACATTATTTGATACTATGCTACAAGATTTCAATATTTTAGCGTTTTCCAAACTTGGATTACAAGAGGTATTCACACATCTTTCAAACGGAATTAGAAACCAAATGTATTACAAACCACGTGTACTTTATTTATGTAATTGTTTTAGTGGAAATCATTGTTAACTTAAGAGTGCAAAGGTTGACGTTGCATAGCAGCTCTATTCAAAGTGCTTTCGTTCAATCGATACAAGCAGATTACATGCTTATGACCAACTACAAACCCAAAACAAACGATACTGACACTGATTAAAATGAATAGCTACATTTAGCTGAAATAATGTAAAAAACAGCCGTACCATTTGTTGGGCCTTTGATGTAAAAAACATTTTAATCTCACACTATTTATCATGTTATTTCTCTCGCTAATATAAATGTGCCGAAAATTAATCAAGACAGGGAAGGACAAATGGCTGGAAATCGAGTGTGGGCCATTGCTGGAGAAGAAATAATGAAATCCATCAAGACAAAATGAGTCAGAATCATTCTCGGAAGGCTCAGTTTATATAGGCAGACCAGTGTGTATTAAATATTAATAAATCAATAACTAGGGTAATATTTCAAAATCACTTGAATGTTCTTTCCTGTACTGGAAGAGGATTAAACTGGTACTGGTGTGGAATTTAAGCATGGATCTAAGATAAGTGGAAATGAAAGCAAAGTTTCACTGCACGAAAATAAGAAAATTCAACCAACCTTTCAGAAAAAGGAAGTTATAAATAATTTGAAAATCACGTAGTGAAGGTCACTTGAGGTGGACTTGGTAGTTTAGTCATAAAAATATCACAATGAATATTTCAAGCAATTAAGTATTCTAATTTTCTTGCTTTTGCTATTTCTTTGCAACACCCATCTAGGTATCTATGAGTACAGCCGAAACAAATGGTTTTGTGAGTTCGACATGCATTTTTTATTCTGTTTCCCACAATGTTTCACCTTTTAATCGATCGTTCCCACTACGGTTAAGAAAGAAACAAGAGCCCAGATATAAAAGTAACGTGTTTTACGACTGGTGAAGCAAATATGAAGATTGGTGAAGCAAGAAAAATTATCTGATCCCAAGTCACCTCATAGGAACCAGGTTAAGTATCAACTAGAAAATTGAAACAGCTTTCTGCTCTCATGCATAATACACTTACTCTATAAAAAAACAGTGTTTCTCAAACTTTTCAGAATACCAATACCATTGTGGTAATACACACAAATATGTGAACAAAATCTAAAATCATAGGAATGTAGATTAATTTTAATTTACTTAATGCCTATCTTTTTAATTAAAGGTGCATAACGCTGGAGTAAAACCTGTACTTTAAACTAGCAGTACAATGTAAACTAAGCTTGATATACAAGTGGTGCAAAAAGTAAACAGGCTATTTCAAAATTTCTCAAGCTTACAGTTATATGTTGATATGTAATATAATATTTTCTCAATCAGTTGCATCCCTTTTATAACTAATTAAAATAATTTTTAAAATAAACTTTACATGATTGTACTCGGGATGAATACTCAGAATTTCTTAGGATGAAAACTTATATCCTGACAGAAAGTCTTGAAGTTCAAGTTGAAATTATAAAATTTAAGATGTGATGGTAAAATAAAAGTAGTATTAATGGTATTTGAAAGACTTGGAAATATAATAGATTGCATCATAAATTTCGAATTGCAAATAAAAATTGATAATTTTTTCCTTCAGTTTGAAAAACACTGTATAAGATTAGCAACGGATATAGTGTATGTTGACTGAAATCGAACACAATAAGAATTAATGACATCTTAAACAAATCATATAAGAACTGACTAAAATACTGATGCCTAAAGTAAACCACTGCAAAAGCTTTGTAGCATGTGATCAAGTAGTTTGGAACAAAACAAGACTGACTGCAGGGGAAGCTGCTATGTAAAATATAGAAAAACAAGGAAAGAAATAAAGTATGAAAAACGTTCATATATATAATTGTAAAAGCACACTTGTGACAGTGAGGAGCACGTATTTCTAAAAAAGATAAAATAGCATCAACTGAAAATCTGAAAATAAATATAAAATCAGCTATAAATAAATACATACACAAAAACAATAATCTTAATCTCTGCTACATAAAGCAGATTGCTATTAAAAATGAACTAAGTCTGAATTTGTGTAAGTTATATAACTGCGAAACCATTACAAACCTAGCAAACACGAAAATCCATTAATTTCCTATTAGTGTTTACTTGATCAACATTTCATGTTCGTATTCTTTGTTCACATTGCAGTCCTTGTGATATTTACAAAATTCAGATATTAATCGGTATCATAGCACATGACTGAACAAATAAAAAATCAATATAGAATTTCTCAGTTTCTCTTATAAAAATGTAGAGTATTATACACAAATTTAATTCTATCTATCGATATAAGTAATAATCATATTTACAGATTCCAAGCATAAAATATGTGAACTCGCAGAGCGAAGGAAACAAATTGCCAGATGATTTCAAATTTGGAGAAATATATATGAACTGAATAATACAGCACTCTCAACCACTAATTATCACATGTTTGTGTAAGAGATACGTTTTCTTTCGATTACAGAAATAAGTATAATAAATCCTTAAAATTTTGTAACATCAGGAGAATTTAAAAAACAGACATATTATACAATAGAACGAAATGAGCATTTTGTTCAGCACAACAAAGTGCATTAACTTCAATGTGCACCATTTTTCTTATCACTAAACATTATTTAACATCAACTTATACACAATGTACATGTAAATGAGCATTCTTTAGGATAATAAACAATGTAAGCATCATTTAATAGTAGCTTACACTTTTCAGAAAGTACACAATTAATATGGTAATAGTGCATATAAATTCTAAATAAAACGAAATATAGAGAAGCTAGCAATAGGATTTCCTTTTGTTCTAACAGTTTTAAAACAAGAGTAGAACTACCAGGATATGAAATACCCCATGATTCTAACAGGGTCAAAAACTCCATATGTCAAGTCAAACAATACAATTTCAACTTAAGTACATTATGTAAAGTAATTAGTATCGTTTGAACGAAGTCCAATCATATTAGTATAGGTATATTCACTTCTTTGAGCTCTGTAGTATTTAGTAGCATTTTATTAGTAACAGCAGAGCGATATTTTCGGTACATCAGAAACTTTTTCTAATGTTATGGAATTTTAAAACAAATGTGCACAATTTTATGTCTAATTGCACTTACAATTGCTCTCTGCTTATTATGACCATTTTAATTAAAAAAACAGTTTAAGATAGCAAAATGTATCAACATGGTTATTACTCTTTGACATTTTACTTGACAGCCAGTATTTGAGTTTTGATCTTTATGAAAAGAAAAGTACCTTAGAATGCAGTTTCAAGCAGTCTTTTAAAAAGATGAGAGTGAAAAAATATATGGAGATTTGAACATTAAAGCGACCTAAGGAACCATTTGGTAGTTAAATAAGCAAAAAGGTGGCGAGGGATATATTCAAAATATCTTTACAAATGACCAGATCTCTATAGCTGTTTTTATATACACATACAAATATTATAAAACAAAAGTGATAAGATAACAGTGGAGATCTTTTAAAATTATTTAATGCCTGTGTATAAAAAATGAAATTCTAAAAATATACATATAAAAAAGCATGATACACAAAAACATGAACAGACTACCTCGCAGTTTCAAACTAATCATGCGAATTGCAACGCTACATCCTATTATACTTTTCCAAATCGGTATTTGGAACGCTAGGAAGAAAAATCAAAACCTGAGTTCCAGACTGTCGGAAAAAGGAGAGCTTTTATTTCTAGGTTATTGTGAAGATTTCACTTCAAATCAACTTTGACATTTGCCTGAGCTTAAAACAGAAGTAACTCCTTCAAGCAATCACCTCCATCAAATTCAAAACATCAGCCAGCACATTCAGAAAAGATATCTCCTTCTCTGAATAACTAGCTTTGTATTTGATTTCAGCATTCTACTTTAAAATGAAGGTACAATTTTACTATAGACCTCAATCGGTTATTGATAAATTTTGCAGACTGCAGGGGGGCTTTTTACCTACTCTCCTGCATTAAAAAGTAGATTAATCTGTAAGTGCTTGTTCCTGCTGTAAAGTAAACGAACATATATAACACACTCCAACGTCAGTACACTTCTCCAATGAATGTAAAACACCATGGATGAAAAACCATGATTCAGATGATGATTAAAGGCATTCGAAGAATTGAATCTAAGCACACTATTGGTCAGGCATATGCTTTCCCCCTCATTTCTAAAACAGTACCTTTGTTATACACATACACATGGTCATCAATGCGATTCTTGTTTCTTGTCGTCGGGGGAGGCTGGTGAGTCTTATCTCGACGATTATAGTGACCCCGACCCTCCCCGTAGCCATGGGAGGGACCCGCGATGGAGGGTCCAGGAGCTGGAGGGGCAGTGGGCCTTGGTCCAGGATATGGAGGTGGGGGCCCAGGAGGAGGTTGCTGAGGCCTGTGCCGCTGCAAAGAAAATGTTCATTAAATGACAAAGTGTTCAAATAGGTGCCCCTTACTCCCCAATCATTTTATGGATTGCCCTCCCCAAACATATTACCGAGTAACCAAATAAGGGGTTTCAAAAACACCCATACCAGGAGTGCCAAGTTCCAGAGGCTGGAATCTCTTAAATTTATAGTTTGGTCATAAAAGGTTGCAGGTTGGTCGGAGTTATATATGGTGCAAGAACCATATTTGGCTACACAAGACATAATATCTAGTAATAGACATACACACACAATGAAAGTTTTACTGACACAGAAGAGAAATACACCCAGGGAGGAATGCACCTGACAGGAATCGAAACTGCGCTGCCTACAACTCGAAGGTTGCTAACGCAGTGGGCATATCCACTGAGCCACGATGGCTCCTAAATATGAAGTATAAATATTTTAATTATGAGTAACCAAATATGCAGCGACCTGATCTCACTTATTAGATGGACAGGTCATTTTATCAGAAGGAAAGTGAAGTCCTAGGGATCCAAGCATCTTATGTGTCTCAATATCTTTATGTTTGGAGCCCAAGATCCCCATTCATGAGGGATAAATATATATGAAACAATGAAAATAAAAATTATTTTAAAAATGCCAAGTACAAAACGTCTTAAATATAGTCGGCTTAGAGCAGAAATTCATTAACTACAAGACAAATAAATCAAACAAAAGCTGTTTAAAGACTGAGATTTCAGGTCAGAAATAAAAAATAATTAAGTATTTTGATAGTGTAATATTTTGTTCACAGATTACATGACAATGTCAATACAATACAAACACATTACGATATGACAATGCATCAAAAAGGCCATTCTGAAAAATGTCAGTTAATGAGTTTCTGCTCTAAGTCAATGACATATTTTATGAAACTACATTGCAGCATTACTATATAAGTTCAAAATTAAAGATAGCAGGGTCAAAAGAAGGAATGTCTTACCTTTCGTCGAAGAGTGTCGGCGGGATGCCGAAGGGTGTCGGTGATCCTGAGGGCAGGCGCTCTCCTAGGATTGCTGCTTGGAGTGTGGACGGCGCAGCATTTTATAAAAATGCCCATGACTATTGCGAAAGCCACAACCGAGAGCAATACACCCCACCAGCAACTCTGACAAAGGAATAACACAAAAACCATGTTACTTCAAATTTTATACAGCGTATTACATATATACTGTTTGCCTACCATGAGAACTGCTCCAGATACCAAGTCTGAACAGTGATGGTCCCCATAGAAACAGGGTGTGTTCATTATGAGAAGGGGTGACTTTAAAAAATGAAGTAATTTTTTTTTCGATATTGTCAGGAAAGAGGTAGTTCTTGTAGATATTCTATGAGACAAACAAAAACCTTTAACACATTTTTCAAAATTGTCAATAAATGTGACAAATCTGAATGCATTTCTTTGGGCATTCCCTATGGAAAATAGGATTAGGTCTGTTTCTATAGCAGCAGACTGAGGCAGACTTTGCGTCTGGAGCAGCTCTCATGGTAGACATAATACGTAGTATTTCTTTTGAAATATATAATAACCCTTCTTGAAATACATACTAACCCCAACTAGTAAGCTTGGTTGAATAGTGACACAAGTAGATGCAATGTTTCTGGTATAACAATCACTTTTTATCTCAAAAGAAACTTACAAATCACTTATGAATTAAAATAGAAACAAAATGTACTCATCCCAGCGACTGATTTCTTGTATTTTAATACTATTTATTTATAATATAGTTGGCACAAGGACCTAAAAGTTCATACTGTGCCAGTAAAATGGATTTATGAAGATACTTAATATAATCATTTATGCCTTGGAATTTCAGATAATTGTGCACGACTTGTGTGCCATGAGATAAATGGAATAAAACAAATAACTTGTATGCAAAACAAAATTACTACACTATATTAAAGATTATTTCAAAACCAACAAAACTTTTAAAAATTATGAAAACTTGCACCAGTAGATGTATTGTACTAGTCGGATACAATGCTAAAACTAAAAACCCAACTCACAGTGAATTAACTGTCCTCTCTACAGAACATACAGCTCCTAGAAGCTAGGCACATGGATATTTTCAAACATCCATGGTTGTATAGCAATTCCTGCCTAAACACTAAAGAGTATGTGACCGATATTGCACATATTGAAAGGTCAATGAAATGTTGAAAACTGAGAATTCTAGATTCTGAAGGTAGTTTGCTATTGTATTATCTATAAAAAGTAATAAAATTAACTCTTAGCTCCAGAGATACACTTTTGAGTGGTCAAAATTTCGAACTATAGATGGCTTACCGTAACCCACTGCTTAATTGTCATCAAGGTCTTGTGATTGAACAGAAGATTTTTCAGTCTTGCAAGAGGCCCTTCAGCATCAACGGCCCGGCACTTTTGGAAGACATCACAGTACCCTTTGAAGTCATTACACGGAGAACCAGGCCGCAATTTGATGCCACTGATGTTTTTCATTTTGGAAATGACGTAAGTACTTCGACAAGTACTTTCCTTACCTAGTAAGAGAATTAATGAAATATTTAGAATGTTCTTGAAAAAGATTAAAAAATTCTACAGACACTCATTTAACGACTGAGTTCCGTTAATACGACTAGGTCATCAAGTGAAGTGTTTAATCGTTTTTATTTATACTGAATAAGGAAATGGTCAGAAGGAAACAGTGTCTAGTTTGCTTTAGGTGATTATCCAGACAATTTGCACCTCTGAGTAATCATAACAGAAAATGTCAAATGCAGGGCAAGCAAGGCATGCAGATCACCACCAGAGAATGTAATGAGAACATTCTGGCATCCGATTTGTCGAGTTCAATGCCGGCTGCATTTGCTGATTGCCAACAAATTTAAAAAAAGGGGCTTCATGAGATATGTGCTGAAGAGCTGTTCGTAAGTTCAAGTGGTCATTCAACAGGTAGTTCATTACGAGAGGTGGGTAGGTATTTTAATTAATGTCACACTGGAGCAACACAATGGGCTATTCGCAACGGTCCGGAATCAAACCTAAAGAGAAAGATTGAGAACAATACCATGTAATTTTGAACCATGGTCAGATGACGAGGTCACAACTGAACTGGCCCACACTCTCCAAACTTCCACACCATGCCAATGTGAGGACATTTGAAGCCATGATAGATTTAACATGCACCAGCCCCCTTTGTACATGACAGTCTTTGATTGGATTCAAACTCGCAACCCTCTGGTTGCTAATCAGTTATTCTTCCAACCAGGCAACCAGTACCCCATTAAAGAGAGGAGTACCTGTATAATCTGAGTGAGCAAAATCTAGCTATCTTTGTTATATAGACAACTTTCAAAGAAAAATTTATGAATGAAACTTTATAATAATTATTTGGATTATTTCCGTTAAATCTTAGAAAAAATTTGCCTTTAAAATTTTCTCTTTTGTCATTAAAATTATTTAAGCTTGTGTATTTTCATATTTTTATATTATTTGCAACTTGTCACAAAAATACAGCAAGAGAAATGAGTTCTACAAATGCAAGACTCATAAGCATTGTTTATAAGCGTATTGTTTTCATGATTTTCTCTCAAAGTTAATACAATTTGTTCAGATATATGCATTAACCTTACCATTTAAGATACATTCTGAAATTTAAACAGAATAGCGATGCTGCAATCGATAATTTTTTTAATGCCCGGCCAATAAAGAAAACAAATAATGGCCATCAAATGTAAGTAGAATTGCAAGATAAAATCAAAGCATGGTTTTTTTAATACATTGTTCAAAATAACTACTGTACAAACAGGCACCCAAAGATTCAAAAGTTGATAAAAAAATCAAATAATCATTCACAAGAAAGCAATTGTTGCACTGTTTACTTAAAAACATCTTAAGTCAAAAAGCAAAGGGAAAATCAACCAACCAGGATCTTGACAGGCCACTTCACACATTTGTTCGGGTTTGGCTGGATGTTCTTCCGTCAAAAAGCACTCTTCCATATCATATCTTTGACAAATAGAACCAATACACTCTCCATTCCAACACACTTGGGTGCCTTCATTACATATTGTTCGATTGGGCTTTGACACAGGTGCCGGGCATTCGGCTGCAAAGCCACTGACAGAGAGTTAAGGAAAGCACAAAGGAAAAATAGTCCTTTAATACCTACCACAAGAATGGCTCCTACCAAAAAGTCTGGATGGAGGCAGCTGCTATAGGAACAGGACTTGTTCTTTTTAAGTAAAGGTGACTGATAGATGTCCCAATTAAATTTCTTTAGTGAAAAAAGGGAGTTTTCCAGATCTTAACAAGTAAAAATAACAAATATATTTTCAATTTGTCTTTAAGTGCACCAATGGGACAAAATTGAATAAATTTCTTCAAGCATCCCTATAGAAAATGGGATAATGTCTGTTTCTATGGAGACAGGCACATACTTTGTTGGGAGCAGTTCTCATGGTAGACAGATAGTAAAGATATCTTAGTCTCAAAAGATAAAGCAAACAAATTTATTTGTTGGATTATTAAAGTTTTTACAACCTAACAGCTCAAAAGTATAAAACAAACTACAGTATTAAAAGAAATCTTGTTAGGAAATTTTAATAAATTACATATTTGACAACATTTTGTTTTGCAACTAACATTCCAAATTCAGCATGGATAGGACATGAATGTAACAAAACAATAACATGATAATATAAATATATCCCTGAGCCACAATGATGAATTGAGTTCTTTTTAATCCTTCAAGCAGCATGCCCAAAATATTTCAAGGCACAAGATGTCTTGAAGTAGGGGTAGAAAGTTTGAATATTTCAGGTCTGTCACTTGACATGTGGGAATTTTGTATTCAAACTGATTTTTCAAGAGCTGTTTGGGTGTGCCTCTTGGAAGGTTCATTGAATTATTCAAGCTTCAAAAGCAATTTTGCTTTCATTAGTTTATTGTGTAGTATCTTATTACATAAATAATAAAATAACCCTCTTTTGGAATGTACAGTCCAAGATAAGATGCAGTCTTTAAACAGCTGTGATCATTTTTGTAACTGAGAATAAATAAATAGAAATTAGTAATTGTACTAATTATTTCTTTACATAGTAATTGAATTACGTTGTAACTTTAAAGGTGCTTGTTTGAAAAAAATGCCTTCTCTTCTTATTTCTAGGAATTTTTGTGTGGCTGTAAGTCACCAAGTATGGCAAGGCAACCCTTATCTAGAAAACTTGGGATATACTTTGGGAGATTGTTTTTTAAATATGAATCAGTTGGATTTGATATCATTCAGTTCAAATGATAATTTTTTTAATAAAAGAGTTCTATTTGTTTTTTAATTGGCTAGCCAAGCTATTTGACTGTATTTGTTTTTTAAACAGTGTAAAATTTCTCTGAAGTAACAAATAAAAATTTGATTAATTCTTTCAACAAGCAGTCAGTCATCGTGAATTGTGTTCTATTTAAGGCTTGGAAATTCATGGTAATATTTTACACTAACTGAAAACAAATATTACAAAATGGTTGACTAATACAAACATTAGATAAGTTAGCAAAATATAAATAACTTTAAACTCATTATTTCTAATAAAGGATACTCGCAGCGAGACTGTCGAGTACAGTCCGATTCAGCCTTGCACAATGTTCCTTTGCCGACATAATGACAGGATGTGTCACAACAAGGTCCTCTACTAGGACTGAAATTCGAAACAAAAGTTAGTGATGATTTATATTGTATTTTTAGTTGTCAGAAATATTCAATAAAATCAAAAATATTGCCTTTTCTTAACCAATATTTAGAGCACTAATAAAATTAAAAATTTACAACATATTAGATCAAAATATTTCCAACACAAAGAACAGGAAATGATGACAAACCTTCAAATAAAGATGAAACAGGTTTTTGTTTTTAATACTTGGTTAACTCTCCCATTGGTTTTAATAAGATATCTTGCCCATCAAGATCCGACCAATTTTGCTAATACTTATCGATATATCTCATCATAAAGATACTGCCAATTTTTTATGACAAGATCTGGTCAGTTTCTTTCTAATGACGAGGTATCTCGTCCATCGAGATTTGGTCAGTTTTGTTAAAAACGAGATAGCTCATTGAGACAACAATAAGTAAAAAGGATAATACAATACGTAAAAAGGATTTAATGTTGTTCACCCTTTCAGACACTTGTTTATTTCGACTCCCTTATGAAAACAACAGCACACTTTTAACATTTGCTTTACTTCACCACCCATTTGGTCAAATTGATTTTTAGACAATACCATTGTCACTTGATTAATCTTCTAAAGGCGCTTCCATTTACACATAAAAAGTTACAAGGAACATCATGTATATCTGTCAGGTACACATCTAGTTTTAACTCATAGGGAAAGAAACCCACCAAGGATTTTAAAAAACGTAGCTTAAATATTTTTTAACAAATATTTAAGCGTATTTATCACATTTTAAGAGGGTTACCCATATCACACACATACATGCGATTAACCCTCCAAGTGCTTCAAGATAACTTGTCCAAGATTTGGTCAATTTTCCTAAGGACGACATATCTCGTAGAGACAAAACTGCCTACTACTCCAAGGGAATGAAAACCCAAGTATGAAAACAAATCATCCCTTGCTCATAACTGGTGGCAGTTTGGAACTGGCCAGCAGCACACCAGAGGCTGGCCAGCAGTTTTCAACACAAAAATAAACCACCAGGAGGGTTAGCAAAATTTTATGAACTGTTTAACAATAGCTAGCAAGAAGCAAGAAATTAGGCTAGAACAAATACAGTTTTTACAAATACATAAGGTAGGCTTGAAATGACACAAGAAACTTTTAAACATTAAGTTTTTTCCAAAAGATGTGATAATGAAATGGAACTTGGCAGGCAATGTACCATGATCTTGTGCTTAGGTTACAGCTAAAATGTAAAGAACAACCTCATGAACCAGAGTTTATAAAGTATAGATAAGTACCTGCATTCGTGAGGCAGCCGCAACCGACAAGGTAGAGCCGCCTCTCCCAAATTAAGGAATTTGCCAACTTCCTTGGGATAGCAACACTTCTCTGTACACTCCTTCTCATCATAACCACAATCGCACTCTTCTCCATCCTCAACGATTTTGTTTCCGCAGAAAGCTCCGTCATCCTCTGCAATAGACAATTGATTAGATTATTTCTGTTTATAAAAAGTCAACCAACACTTAATACTCGTCAGCTTTTAACTTTCTTGATCCGTAGTTGATGTAAGTAACATGACACAGCTCCACCTCGATTAACCACCCATTATGACAAAATACTCATTTCGCTTTAAATTTTTAACATTTTTTAAATATAAAAATATAAAACCTGAAAATGGCAGAAAGCTATTTTTACATTAACTATTAAAAATGCAAACATAACTCACTTTCAAAGCAGTTCTCTTTGCCTTCATTGTTGAAAACAGCTCTCAACACAGCACTGATATTGTGAACGCTGCATTCAGAAAATTTATTATTGTGAGGTCTGTCGCCAGATGTTGCACTGGCGTACATAATGTAGTTGCCTTTAGCACCACCTGGTCTACATTCTTTGGGATAGTCATGCTACGAGTAGAAAGAGCATAACGTCAAATTTTTATCAAATTAAGCGCAATATAGATAAGTGTGGTTACATAAATGCATTTCTCAATCAAAACAAAACATAATATTTTAAAGGTGGTAACAAAGATCAGATAGCGGTTATATGTCAGAGGAGATTTTGCGAATGTGTAACATGCATCAGCTAGTATACTTAGCGGGTCCATAAATTTAAATATTGCATAACATCTACCTTAAACAATAAATATTACAGGGTTGCCAGGTCAAAACACTTGCGAAATAGTAGCATAAACTTTTTTAAATAGTAGCAAAAAAAGTCTCCTCTTAAACCCTAATTTAGTAGCAATTTTAGTTGCTCGGACACAAAATGAATCTGCAAAAACACAAAATGTGCTAATTAAGTATGAAATAGATGGTGAAGATCTCAATAAGAAATTTAAATTTTAAATTAAAAAACTAAACATTTTCTTAAAGGTTTTTGTGACAATCTAAGAACACAGATACTGATGTTTCTCTTTCATGGTTGCCACGGCTTTGCGTCAAAAATTCGAAATTGGCATCCCTTAAAAAATTTTCTCTAAAGAAAATTCCAAAAAATATTTATTCCATCCGTTATTAGTTTAAAAGAGGGACTAAATTTTCGTTGACCTTTGGTAAATCTTCCAAAAAAAGCTTGCCAAAATTTTAAAAATAGGAGCTTTTGAGACGATTTTGCTTAAAGATACTTCTAGTCACCAAAGTCACAACCATCAATACCATGGTTGTTAAGAAATTTTTTAATAATAAATGCAATAGAATTCAAATGCTATATAAGTTACCACTATGAAAAGTTACTTAATTTCACTTTTGTTTGACACAACACATTCAGAAATTAAAACTTTGAAATAAATATACTCACAGGAGACCCAAAGTTGTGGCCAATTTCATGAGCAAGTGTGAGCTCCGAAACCTTCGGAGGAACCCTACTGTTGTAGTTGACAAAAGTGATAACTCCAGTGTTTAAACTACGCTTTGTCTGAACTTGCCTGCCAGCTATGTTCTCCGTGTATGATTTGTACTTTTCACAAATGCCTCCGGAAGCCCCTGCAAGAGATCGAGAGAAGAAGCGTCAGTCTGGACTTCAAAAACCAGCGCATGCAAAAGAAGGTGAGTTGAGGTGTTGAAGAGTGAGGTGCATTCAAAGAAACATTACCATTACCTGATGCGGAGGCAACCCAAGCCAATCCCAGAGTCCCACCTGAGAAGTCCCGGTAGGTAAAAATGTAAGCTAAACAAAAATCGTCGTGATTGAACTGCGAGTTCAGATTCAGAAAGTTAGATACGTCTATGTTGGGTGAGCAAAAAGGATTGGCACGTTTCACTCGTGGTTCGCAAACCCTTGTGTCATTTATCTACAAAAGAATACACAGGTGAGAAAATTTTTTACATCTAAAAGTGAAAATTTTAACATTCATCTTATATAAAAATGAATACTGTATTTATGATCATCACCACGCAATTTACCATACCAACCATAAATAGTGACCAACTCTCCTGTATTTCCAGAGCATTCTCATATTGACATATTTTGCCCATATATTTCATCCAAGACTACATATTCATGATATTCATATTCACCCATATATTCATATTTATTCATATTCATATATTCACACATATATTCATATTGACCCCTATTTCACCCATAAAAAAAATCAAAATTGCAAAATTTTAATTTTATATTTTGTTCCCACTAAATACATTCCCATATAAACTGTCACTATTATAGAGACTGGAGATACTTCCATAACTAACGAAAAATTGCCTATAATAATCTATCCATTTACAAATTGCAAACAAGAACTTCGGAACTAAGTTGGTGTAATATTTTCAGTGGTTTTAGAAACAAATTGATGTACCAAACCTTAAGTCTAATGCTTTGTTTTAAGCATCCCAGGTTCATATGCACATATTGAAAGAGCTTTTGCATGGATGAGCAATAAATGAACTGATTAGAAAAATCAAAGCAGCTTAGAACTACTAATTAAGTCAGGGTTAATGGTAGCAATTGATTGTAGCTGAAGCTTTTTAAATTTGCATGATTTAAAAAAATGCGTAGTTCTGCAGTATCAGGACAGGTACATACTAAATCAGGACAGGTACTAAGAAACATGCAAATTTGTAAATTTTCATTCCATATTCTAATTATTCTAGTTTTTATTCCTTGTTTCATATTATCCATTCCATGGATAATATGGAAGCGTCATTAGATTGAATGGGAAAATGGAATTCCATTCTATTTTGAGTCATTCCATGGAATGACGCAAAATTTGTCATGACTAAATCCCACTTAAATTCATGGTAGAAAGTTGGTCATTAATCATAAGTAACCTCCATTTTGGCACTTTTTAAGGAGTTGGAACCCAAAGTTTTTACCTCTATCTCATTATAATCAATTTTGAGATTTTAGGAGATTTTAAGTCTATTTTGAACTCTAAAATGATACTTCACTTTAGTTTTAACTCATCTTTGAAAAGTTAAATGTATAAATAAACTGATAATCAAAACTAAATAAACTCAAAATGTCAACATCAAATTTGACTATCACAAACTGAACATTTTCTGTCATTGATGATGCTAATTTTAAAAACTACTTTAACATGGTAAGTAAAACTTGACTAATATGTTCTGCAAGTAATCACAGGATATATTGAAGTGATTGTTTTGTGTTATATGCACAGGAATCGTTTCTTACAAACTTTTAAGAACCAAATCTGAAAAATTTTGCGATTCTGAAGTTAATTTTTAAAAATTGTTTCTTTTAGTATTATGCAATAGAGTACTAAATCCCCATTTTAGTATGTAAGTAAATGTTTTGAGTAAACAAAAAGGTTCAAAACAGTACCTTCAATATATTCAGTAAAGGAACCTACAGAAATTAAGTAATTAACATCTAGTATTGATCCTTCCAATTCCTCTTAACATGAATATACAAAAAGTAATATATATTCATCTTGAAAACATTATTTCATATTCTGTCATCTTACTAGATATTTTCACATAAATAAGTATTTTGAAATGTATTTGGCAGTTCAGAAAGCTTACCTTTATCCTTTGAACAACAAATTTAATTCCTCGAAAGCCGTCGAAATCTGTGTTCTCGTAGATGTGGTTCACAGCCTTAATGTGCTGTGAAACTAAAGAAGTTATTTCTTCTCGAATGTTAGTGTCCGATAACTCATAATTTCTTATGTGGTCCCACAGAAATGTGTCTGTTTGGATGTAAAGGGAGCAGGCCCTTTTCTCTGAGTTAGTTTCTTTCATGGAGTATGGAGTGTATTGTTGTGCGTCTCTTGTGTAGATGTTGTGGTAATTTCTTGTGAAGGCTGCTGAACGCTTTCGTCGCAGTGCATTCTGAAATGGAAAAGTCAGATGATGAGCAAGCTAGGTATTAATCATGAAACAGAACTAAATAAATTCTAAATGCACACCATTTTTAAAATTGCATACAATATTTGTTCTTTAACCCTGTTAATCGCACTGGTTCTGACAGGTTGGTGATTACTTTTTTCAGTTTTTCAATGTTACACAATGAAAAGAATAACTTAAAATAGTATTATTTATAAATTTAAATATTTTTTGCACCTATAATGTACTAGATGTTTGGGAAAAAAAGAATAATTAATGCGTGTGTAACTGGGAAAGAAAACATTGAGTACCTCAGATGCACTGCGATCTTAAACGTTAAAAAAAGACCTATTTTAAATTTTCTATAATAAAACTTGACATAATCAGCTGCATGTGATCTGTAGTTACTAATAACTGGGTCAAAATACTTATACCATAAATCACCCCATTCTTTTAATTACAATTCCACTTGATGAATAAAAATAGTGCTGAGTAGTGAATAAAATATTTCATCTAATCTGTTATATAGGATGTCAAAATGATTATGACATCTATTCTGTTACACAGGATATCATTAATAAGATGTCAAATGGTTTATATTAAACAGAATTAACAGGATGCTTTGTAAACATTAAAAATATGTAATTCTCCCAAGTTTGGTAATTACTTGTCAACCTCCTCAAGACAGGTTAAATGCTCATTTTATCTACTTTTTTTATCAAGCACATATTTTTAGTAAAGGGTTTCATACTCTTCAAGCAAAAAATATTTGGGTCTTTTAAAGGTTAAATATTAAGGCTTTTAAGGGGCCCTTAAAATTTAAAGTAAACATTAGGTCTTCTAAAGGTCTTTTAAGGCCCACAGAAACCCAATAGTATATGAAACTAGTTTATTTCACAGGAAAAGCAGTTTCAGTTAATTTATAAAAACATAATTTCCTATAAAGTATGAATTTTGATTTTAAAAAGAAACATGCTGTGACAGTATTTACCCTTGTCCTTTTTTTGTAAATATGCAAATTTATAAGAAAACAATCATTTGAAAAGACACATGTTTGTTAACCTTTACACTACAGGGCTTACAATTAGTTCTTATAATGCTGTGGTACAACTGTCTTATCATCCGTACTATAAAGATTAATGGTTGGTTTTTTGAGGCACAAGAACCAGATCTGTCCAAGGAGATGTTTACTGTCTTGTAAATGAACAAACAAGGAAACGTTTACTGACACAGAAGAAAGAAAAGTAATTATAGTAACCACACCAGTGTTGAGCCTACAACTCATAGGCACTTTAAGGTTAATGAAAGTTAACACAAATTTTTATTGAACTCACAGCATCCAGTTTGTTTTGATCGTGTTTCTCAGAAGCTTTTTTATGACTGCCTGGCACAGCAGACGAGCTGATATCTTCCATCCACTGCAGGACTTTGCCGGTTCCGGCACAGCCTCCAATGTGGCTTTCTCTCTTCACAGCATAAGGATCATGAACATCATTTTCTGAATAGATGATAGAATGATATGGCTGGTCCTTCAGTCCATACTTATGCGTACGCTCCACATAAAAAGTTTGGTTTCGAGTATGAACTTTCCCTTCAAAGATGCCATTGCGTATGGAGCCATACACAGTGGTTCCATGTTCACCTAAAAAGAATATTAGGATCCTTTAAACAGAATGTATTGGAAAGTTAAACTTGAGAAATATATGAATTGATGATCATTTGTATAAAGAATGATATTTTGGAAAAACGTATACCAAACTTGATCAGAGGCGAAGCTGAACACTCTTTTTTCCTAATTTTACAACATTTTATTTTGCATTGTGTATAACATATCTGACAGCTTCCGAGGTAGGTATTTAATTAATGTCGCACTGGAGGAATACAACAGGCTATTGGTGATGGTCCTGGATCAAACCTGAAGGAAAAGATCCCTTCAACACCCGAGCTGGCAACCCACTCTCCAGACTTCCACTAAATGCCAACATGAGGACGTTTGAGGCCATGACTGATTTGACGTGCCCCAGCCCCTTTCTACATGACGGTCTTTGGTTGGATTCGAACTCGCAACCTTCCACTAAGTCACTCCTCCAACCAGGCTACCGCAGCCCCGCCAATTCCGAAAAAAAATCCAGATTTTTTTGCAGCATAACCAATGAAGTTAAAAAGAAACACAACAAATTGAAGTTATAAAACAGATACCTTACAAACACTGAAAAAAGAGGCTTTTGGGAAGACTTACAGAAATTTTGGAAGAGTTGGCATGTATGGTATAAAATGACCATCAAATGAGACTTGGCCCCTCATGTCACATGGTACCAGACCATTGAATTACCTAACCTCAGGAGTGTCAACTGAGTTTTTGTGAAGGATAAGTTGCTCAATTCAATATTTATCAACCTTTTTATACCATCTTATTTAGTCTAGAATAAAAGAATAACTCAACAAATGTCATCTAGCACGAAAACAGAAAAGAAATGTTGGCAGGGTCCACTTCATTTATTTTTCTGCAACCCTAGTATACTATAGTGAAATTAACTCTACCTAAAGAGGCATGTTGAAGTCTCTTGAGAAAGTTGAACCATATTAAGGCTATATATTTTTCTAAAAAATTTTAGCTTCTTTAGATTTGTAATGCTAGCTTAAATATTCGATTTTATATCCTGAACATATTAAACCCAGTTATCAAATAGGAATTTTAGTTATTTGAAAGATAGACATTGATTTATCTTGGAAAGAATGTATTTATAATATGAAGAAACTTCTTACACCATAACACAGTATAAGAGATTAATTTAAAGAACTATTTCATTAAACGTTAAAGGAAAACTAGGTTATGAACAAAATTGTTTACTTTAACAGTGCACAGACGTGATAAAAGTTCGGTGTAAAACACTTTTAAATTTCAAACAAACCAACTTTACATATTTTTCAATCTTTATTTACATAACTTTAAAAGATCTGGGCATTAGGAGTTTTCTGATAGCAAGGGTACACATAGGATATCGACCTGAAAGGGGTTCCATTATCATAAGGTCCATACTTTGAAGAAAAGTATTAATGTGCTAACCAACATTTTATTACTTAATAGCCACACCAATTTTCAAAAGCAACTTTACATATTCTTTCCATGTTTATTTACATAATTTTAAAGCTCTGGGCATTAGGAGTTTTCCCAAGAACAGATTCACACCTAGGATTGTCCTACACCACATTCTATTGCTAAATAGAAATACCAATTTTCAAAGAATCCTAATAAACATGTGACTGTTCGAGGAACTGGTTAGATGAGAAGCAAACAAGGAAGAGTGGAATAATATTACAATGTTCAGTGCCCCCATAACCAAAAATAGTTTAAAATAACACAGCAATTCAAAAAGTAAAGAAAATTTCAAAATAAGGAAACCTAAACTAAGGATACTTACCATGTATGTGTCCTTCATATACATGGGACATGTCAAATTCTGTATCTTCTCCATCTGGAGTCTCAACAATAAAACTTTTAGAAAATATGGAAGTATCCCGCTTCAAGCGCAGATTAAAATGCCTAAGGAGAGCATAAAAACGAAAATCAAAATTCTTTCGAGTTTAAACCAACCGAGCAAAATCCATTAATATCGAGTTTGATTTAACAGGTGTTGATTCTACTTACCGCCTATGTGCGTGAAAGCTTAAGTGAACATATGAATTGGATTCAATGGATCGCTTGGCACGAAGATGATTATCATGAATTTTTTTGGTGTTGTAGTTTAGTGGCTCGTAATACTGTATATATTCATTGAGCTTTTGTGCTGAAACAAAAATAAAAGGTTACTTTTACAGTTTAAAAAATCAATATAAAAAGCTTATAAATGATGAATCAAATTATCTAATTACGTAGAAGATATTTATAAAAATATATATTGTTTAGAAATATTTTTCCAAAATTTAAAGCGAATCCTGATCTTTCTGAAATGGCAACCTATCAAAGGTTAACTCTTTTTTAACTATATAATTAATAATTTGATTGTTGTCATTGGTCTATTTCATAAATAATAGTACACATCACACCTTACTTGGTGTATCCATAATACACATGATAAAGGAAATTATGAAAGATCTCCTTTCTCCAGATCTATATTATAGGTAAAATAAAATCAACACTTCAGCACGTTGACTAAGTTTAGTTTTAATCCCATAACACAAAACATAAAAATGGCAGTACTGAAAACTTATCAGTCATTAAACTGTTGAGTAATTTGATTAACTTGGTTTCCACAAAACATTTTACAAACTAGTCGTCAAGTGTGTTGTAAGTAGTTGAAATAGACATCTTATAAGTACAATAATTAACAGTACTTTAAGGCAAATCACCTTCTGTGCTTAAATAAATTTTCAACTGAATAAAATCTGAAAAGTAAAGTTTTAGCAGTACTTATTGCACCTAAAATATAATGCATATATAATAACAAAAATATAACTGGTTGACTAGATATACTTGAAATACTCAGCTTCAGGTTTTGTGGGGAATTCCCCCCCCCCATCTTTTGGTCATCACATTTTTATTTCTTATTGGGGAATGTGGGGCTCCTAGGCTTCCACGGAGGCTACGACAATGGTATTGATTGCCCAAGTACAGACCACAAGCCATGCTTATAAAACATTTGATGTTCCCAAATAAATCACCCTTAATAAATAAATTTTGATAAAAAATAAAACACTCAAAACACAAATAGATTCATTGGTATAATTTATTGCAATTCAATTCAAACCTAAAAGTATTAACTTCCACAACTGCCTGCTTTCCTAAATTTCCTCACAAATAGATAACCTCCTTTTTTTTAATTTCTTCATTTTAGATATTTTTTAGCTTCTTTCCAGTTTTCAGCAGTTTTATTCTGGGAAAGTCAAAAAGTTGTACTTTTTCTTCTTTAAATAAGTTATTTAACCCTCAAGCCTAAAAAAGGTATTTGGAAAAACTACATATTTATTTCAGAACTGAACAAAATCATATTTCAATATTATACAAATGTTCCGATTTCAAGTTCCAATAGTTCTATGTCCTTTTTTCTATGAAACTGTTGTTTTTGTCTTTAACAATATGAAGTGCTTCTTTGGACAAAGGTAAGATGTACGTAGTTAATTAACATCGCACTGAAGAAACACAACGGGCTATTGGCGACGGTCCGGGATCAATCACGAAATTAAAGATCCGAGGACAACGTGGGAGAATGTGGAATGGTATGCAAGAGAGAATGTGGGTATTAACAATCCTTTATTAATGCAATTCAGATACAGAAAATAGGATTGGATGTTGGGCTTTCATGGCGCAAGGTCCAAAAACGGACAAGCTGCGTCAAACACAAGACAGAATATGACCCAATAAAAGCACAAAAACATTTAAAAATCAAGTCCAAGACAAAGATAAAAGGTAGATTTAAAACATGGAAAATGTATAGATGAGGATAAAAATATTAAAACAATAATCAAATGATAAAACAAGAACATCGTCTGCAGCATAACTAATGAAACTGAAGAACTTAATTTACATGTATAAAATTTTGAGTGTCAAATTTAAAAAATGGAAAAATTACAGAAAATAGATTCTGAAGGTGAAGTGTGAAAGTGATTAAAAAGTTAAAATGTTCGAGTTATTATTTTATCCAGAGATAAGAGTAAAACCTTTTCTACTTTTAGGTCCATCATAACAGGAAAATAAATAGCTACATACTTCTGATAAAAATGTTAGTTTTTACAACATATCTTTTAAAGATTACTCTGGCTTCTATCATTGTTTAAGATAACACACATGACCTTTTAAATAATGGATAAATCAAAATAATTTTGGAACTGTTTTTAACTTGAAAATCCCTCTCAAAATTTTTGAAAAGTGGCTTATTATCATGATGACCGAAGTCCTTCAATTATAGACTGAGATTACATAAACATGCAGTGTCTCGATCGTACCCATTAACTTTTACCTTGACTGCTTTACCTGAAGGGGCACAAAGTAAAGGCGTTGAATCACCTTGAGCCGCAATATTTCTATGGTTGGGGCCCAATTTCTCCTCCAACGTTCTTGATAAATATTACGAATAAAAGGGAAAAAAATCTGTATAAACAAAGAGTTCCGAAAACACACTGAAGTTAAACCTGTCCCTCTCAATAATTTCCCCCAAATTGTCACCACTAAACCCATCCCTACGAAAAATTTCTACAGAATTCAATAAAAATTTCTTTATAATGTGGTCTATAGATTCCAATAGAATTATGGCCCGTTTTTCTATAAGCTCTAGAAATATATATAAAATGTCTGTAGAAACCTCCATAGAAGCTCATTTCTTTTGCTTCAAGACTTCACTGTTCTATAGAACTTCTCTATAGAAATACATTTCTATAGAATCGGCTCGTTTTCGCCTTAGAAATTTCAATAGAATTCTAAAGAAACGAAATTTCGTTTCTCTCTAGAAATCTATAGAATTCTATGGAACCCTAAAATTGTTTCGTAAGGGCGGGAAATTTACCATAGGTGCATATCCTAACACTACAGGAGACCCAGTGGGCATGTCACGTGGACTTATGGAGTAATTCTACATTAAATTCAACCATTGTGCAAATCGACATTTGTTGAAAGAAAAATATTAACTTAATACACAATCAACGAAACTCCCATGGCATTAAACTACCAAGAATGAAAGCTCTATGGCAACTAATTAAGATTTTAATAATAAAAACATCAGAACTACTATTCTCGTTTGAAGCTAGTCATGTTCGTTTTGCCAGACTTTCTAAAGAAATTCCATTACAAAAAATATAGTCGAGAAGCCTGTCTTTAGTTAACAGGGCAGATGTAGGAGGCCAATGTGCATATGCCTCTAGATACCATGGTAACAGTAGAAAAGAAAAAACACTAAAAATTCAACTGATATTCGATCATGTACTTGTTCTGTTCTTATTTTTCTACATCAACGAATTCGATCACAATTTGAATATCCAAACGATCTGACCACAAGACAAGCGGACGCCAGCACGAAACACAGTTCGCCAACCTTTTGTTCGAGAAGAATTCGCCGTCCCGTTCAAGTCCATGTATGCACCAAAACAAAACCTTAGGTTGACGAACGTGGGACAACAAAAAGCAAAAATAACTCCGACGTGAGTCGGAATCTGTCAAGAGAGGGAAATGCCCTCCCCCTACACGCCTACTCCGGCAGCAGAACGCAATCGCAAGTAGGCGTGTCCTTTTTCGCAAAGACAAGCGCGTTGCATTCGACATCGTAACGTTTGGTTGGTTATTTATCTATTCGTAGGAAAATAAGTAACAGGATCAAGGTGCTTAGTCATCCAGAGAGAGAGAAAACCCGTATAACTCTGGACCAAACCAGTCTTTCGTTTCGTAATGCTTCCGACTTCCATAACAGTCGCTCTCTTGATTAACAATCAACCTTCACGTGAACTCATTCGACTGGATGAGGTGTATTTGCAAAAAAAGTAACCAAGAAAGGTGCTCGATGAAAAAAAACGGTTGCTTTGGTTGGTTGCAAATTCTTTTGCAACAACCAGAACAAATTTGACCACAACCAGTACGAAGTTTCAAATTGCAATATTTTTTAATCGTAAAACAATCAAAATTCTGACATGAAGTTACTTTCAAAAGAATTTGATTTTAATGCATAAAATTAATAATGCATAAAATTAAATTACGCAAAACCTAGTACAGTCAACAAATTTCAGATTACAAAAGGAAACGGGATCATGTTTTTTCTCGACTACAGATAATTTTAAAATCATGAACGTTTGTGAAAAAATTAACAAGTTTGATGAAAATGATTCATACGCTTTTTTACCAGCAATCACCTAATCGAATAAGATAACTTATTTTCATTCAAACTTGTTTAATATTACGGTACACAAATTGGGAAAGGTGCTTGGTTTGGTTTATCACTCCATTGTCATTTTTTGGTTAATTCTGTCGTGTCATCAAATGTCCTCACGTTGGCGTGGTGTGGAAGTTTGGAGAATGGGGTGCCAGTTCAGGTGTTGTTCTGATCATCTGACCATGGTTCAAAATTACTAGGTGTTGTCCTTGGATATTTCCCTTTGGGACTGATCCGAACCGTCGCCAATAGCTCATTGTGTTGCTCCAGTGCGACGTTAATTAACTAGCTACCTAAATTATTCCTCCCATTACCTGGATTCATTGAGACCCAATTTCGGATCTTTCCCTTCTAAATTGATTCCGGACCGTCGCCAATAGCCTGTTGTGTTGACCCCAGCAACGTAAATTCAACTACCTACCCATCGAGACAGAAAGAAAAACTTTTTATCAGCCAAATATTTCTGCAATACGTATTTTCCGGAATTTAATTCTTCATTTGAACATCTTGTATATCGTCGGCTTGGAGCAGAAACTCAAACTGACCAAGCTTTTTTAATGCATAGCTGTTTAAAGACTTAGTTTTTAGGTCTAAAAATATAAATTCTAAATATTTTGATAGTGCTGTACGTATATCTTTTTAACATATTATAATGGCTATATATTTCTCATGTGATCATGAAAATAAACATTTCGTGTCCGAAAAAATATCAGTTGATGAGTTTTCGTTCTAAGCCAAAGATGTGTATATTTTGTAATCTAACGCATGTCATTGGATAGATACAATCTTTCTGACAGAAATTAGTCCAAACTACTATAGAAAGACTCCTCCTGTCACGAGAATTATTAATTTTCGTGAAAAGAAGCGGCGAACAACTCAACTCCACTGAATTTGAGATTGGAAGAACAAGAACAATTAATTTTGTTTTCCGTTGAGTATTCTGATGTATGTAATGTTGCCAGTAATGTTCTGTTTTTTGTACGTCTTCCGTGTAATAAATGTTTCATTTGGATTTTCCGAGTTTGTGAAGTCATTTACGGTTAAAAGAACCTGTTTTCACACTTGACTTAAATTGAAGTGACACCTCCAAAGGATTTAAAACTAAACGAATAACTAGAACGCAACTGGAAAAGTTTCTGTTGTGAAGTTCTATTCTAAGACTAGTAGAACTGTCGAAATTGCATAAAACGTGATCAGTTTTGTCGCGTGACACGTATTTTCTATCAATTTTTAATTTGAATTTCCACTTGACCGTCAACTGATGAATATGTATAATATGTATCCCTTTATGTTTAAAATTAAAGAATAGGTTCCTTTTCGAATGAGTTTTAATTCATAAAAACCTAAGTTTCAGTTGTATATAGCAATACGCTTAGACTGAAACAAAGTTTTAGGTCTAGGTATATTGCAATGAGGTTGATTCAATTGCGAAACCTTTGACTAAAGCACGCAACCATATGAATTGATGAGATACAAATAATAGCAGTGGTAAATAATACGCGTACATTACTGATAGCTTAGTCCAATTTGCCCGAAAATCTATACGGCAGATAAGACTTATGAAAATATGAAGATACATTTTTCTGCATCCAAGCATATCTAGCTAAAAAAAACATTTCACCCCTTTATCCACATCCATTAGATATACATTTTTTTTGTCCTCCCTTTCACTTAAAATAAATATATGTCGCTATTTTTTCACACGCCCAGGTTCATGTTTTCATTTTCTGTCGGAGATATCGGACATCCTGGGCTTCATACCGACGTCATATCCGTCCCACTTCCGAGTGGAGATAAATACCCTAGAGCTCAGAAACGTGGTAACTGAAACGATCAGGTGATGGGGCTATCTTAATATTCCTAATGGATTACTTCATCACTTGCAACAGTCACATGGACCGCAAACTCTTTTATTTAGGTTCCGTATCTCGATTGCATATATTTTGTTCTGCCTATTAGGGTCACCAGACCTAAAAAGTCGAATTTCAAGGAAAGTTCGGACAAATAAAACTCAATCGATGGCGTATTAATAATAATTTTGCAATGAAACAGTCAAATCAACTGCTACAAAAAGGAATAACCAGTACTACACAAAGGAAAAAGTACCACTTAAACAATAAAAAAAAATCTGACTTAACACATACAATTCCGTGAACTGCCGTTGATGACCTTTATTTTTTAATACAAAATTTTTGGTAAACAAAACGATTCAAGCAACACAACATTTGGATTGAATTCATTTCTCTATAAAATCGACCTCAAGGACACATCTCCTAGGAGTGTACGGGCTTCAGACACGAGGGATCTTTTCCCATGGAATTTACTATCTTAACTAAACACGGGGGTCGCGCTCCAGTGATACACCCAAGCGATCTTTTCTGCTTTCATCCCACTGCTGTTCTCCAATCCCTCCTTTTCCTTCCACATTTTTTACTTGACGTTGTCTTATGTTTGGCGCAACTTGGCCGAGTGTGGCCCTAGAGCCATAAAATCCCCAAACCAACCATCTCTGAAAAATCTGGACAATTTTTAATTCCCGGTGGAATCCGGGCACCGCACGCAAAATCCGAACTTTTCCAGACCACCTGGTAACTCAATCTGTGGTAATTTTTAAGGTGACTGGACTTTTTCAAAATCACCAAAATGGATCTCGAAAAACCTATTTTTTAATTTTAGTATTAAAAAAATTATATCAAATTCAGTATATAGAAAATGAATTTACTTACTAATTAAACTAATAATTACCTTTACTTTTATCACTAATTAACAGATTACTACAATTTTTGATGGAAATTATAGTAATTAAAGTAAAAGTAAAAACATCAAAAATATATAAGACTGGGTATAGTAAGTACCATAAAAACGCGTTTTTCTCCGATTGAAATTTTTTGACATTCTTCTAATTTCAAAATGTTCCCTGTGCATATGGTTTTAATTTATTTTCTTTAACTTTTTTTTTTTTGGATAATCCTTGAAATCTGTTGTATATATTATCTAAGTGCAAATGAGAAATTTATCATGCATCCAAATTTTAAAATTTTGGTTTGAATATTTCTTAACCAATGCTTTTTGCAAAATTTTAGGTGTTTTAGTGCGAACACTTACCAAATGGAGTTAACTTGATTTTGGGGGACACAAATCACACATTAAATTCATGAGAATCATAAATTCATAGACAAAGTATGTGCGCGCAGCTTCGTGGTATTTCTCCCTGTCCCTCGGTTTGAAGGTGGTTGTGGAAAAAGCATAAAACCAATAAGGGACAAATTATTGATTGGTTAAAGTGATTATCACTATCCAGATCTTACGACACAGCGACTCCGCCCACATGCTCTGTATTGCTCTATCTGCTTCCCATTGCATTGGAAGGTCGATAGGAAACTTGCAATGACGTATATGGATCACTTTTTATCTTCGATCTACGTATCATTAGTTCACGAGAAATTGATCGCGCACAATTACTAAATATTAAATCATGACATAATAATGAAAACTAGTGGTCGCCCAATGGTCGAAATTCGACCATAATTCATTTAATTTTTAAGTTTGAACGTTAATAAGGTTCTTTTGTCAAAGAGTATACCTCTATATTCATTGCATATAATTTTTTTGAATTTTGTTCTATTACGTAAGCTGCGAGCATGTACAAATACGTCATAGGAAAAATGCGGTATAGCTTGGTTAAGCCATATCAAAAAACAATAACGCGTTGTTTGACATTTTCTTGGGGTTTTTTTTATTGCTATACTGGCCACAGATTTCGCCAAGGCTACACAGTTAATTTGCCTATCTTTTTCAAATTATATAAAATTTAAATAAAAAATAAATCCAAAAAATGAAATAAGGAATACGTGCTTCGTATTTTTTATATATTTTTATTAAAACAAAAAAAACCGGGTGGTTAAAAAAAAATAAATGTTTTCTATTGAACTTCAAGTAGTTCGACAATGAATTTAATGATTCAAAACTTCTGTGTAGACGATGTTTTTTGTAAAAACTCTTTCATCGTTTGCTAAATGCCCTTGACCGTTATATTCTGAAATATAAAATCTCAAACCATCGAATGATCGAACTCTACGTGCTGCGACGTACAATTGACCATGTGTAAAAACTGGCTGCCTCAATAAAATTCCAATTTTTTCGAATGTTTGTCCTTGAGACTTATTTATTGTCAACGCAAATGCAGGTATAATTAGAAATTGAATTCTTTGAAAGTTAAATGGTAAAATAGTTCCGGAATATGTTAAATTTATACGCGGAATCAAAATTCTCTTATTGCGTGCGGTTCCAGTTAAAACTTCGCAATCAATAGTATTACGATGCATAAATTTGATGCGCATTCTTGTTCCATTGACTAATGCTTCCTTTGTATTTAAGTTTCTGATCAGCAAAACGATGCAATTAACTTTCAATACTAACTTATGTGGTGGCAAATTATGCCAAATCTCATACTCCTCCGTGCGCGCAATGTGCTTAAAAAGGGGTACAAAGTTTTTTCTTCACATATTAATATATAGATTAAACTGCTCGAGATTTTAACTTCACGCGCTGAGTTCATAAGTCTGATGTACTGGTGGGAGAGAAATGTTATGTGTAAATTCCAAGGATTACATTTTACCACACAATATTTATTCTTAAGTAAAACTTTTGATTTATATTTTACTAGCAGAATTACCCGGTGTTGTTCGGGATGAATTGGTTAAACGTTGATTGAAAGTGATCGGAAAAATATCTTTTCTTTATCAGAAAAAATGCAAATATCACAGAAAATGAAAATATGGAAAAAATAAGTGAGTGGAAAATAATTTTTTAAACTCCATTTTAGCATTTTTATGGCTTCTACAATTTACTTTGGACGACATACGTATGACTGCTTCATCCATCCATATAATCCATTTCACATGCATCACAATATAGTGTATAACAAAACTACAAAAGGTTATAGCGAGACGACTATTACAGAAGTCGATTTTGAGTTTTGGAGTGATCGTTAATGCCCTTCAAATTCAAGACAAAAACTTTCAAAAGTCCTAGTTGCAATACTTATAATTATTCCACGATTTTCATTTAAAATTCGCTTCATTCCAACTGATATGCAGTTTTAAATTGATTCAGCAAAGTTTTATTTAAAATTCGCTTCATTCCAACTGACATGCAGTTTCAAATTAATTCTTGGTGGGACATTTTTGTCAGTTCAGAGATCCGGTATCCAACTGGAAACTATTCAGAATGATAGATGTGAGCCTGACCTCTCTCTCTACAGCTTTCAATAATCTATTATAATTCGAAACTTGATAAACAAACGTAAGTTTTACTGCCTTGTAATGGAAACTTACGTCAAGATTTAAGAAAATCTTTGGATTACAACGCATGGTTACGTCTTATTTTAATGATAACTGTCTTATTTGAAAAATAACTTTATTTTGGCGTTACCTTCTTTTTCTAAAGTATGACATCGCCGTCTTATTTTTAAAGGTTTTGTTTTGTACGCTTGATTTATTTTTGTCAAACGCAATTCAACAAATCATTATGTATTGAATCAATGACTTTTATGAAAAGTTGGTCGAAATATACAAATGGTCAAATGGAACGGAGGTTAATATGTAGGGTTCTAAAGAATAATTGTACCAAATTTGGTGTGCATAGCTCAGCGTTAGTTAGACAAACTTCAAGTAAAAATGTAGTGATAGGGAAAACAAAACGGGATGAAAGCTGAAAAAGATCACTAAAGTATCCCGGGAGTGCAACCCCCGATTAATTAAAGACAGTAAACCCCATGGGAAAAGAAAAGATCACTAAAGTACCTCGGGTCAGTGAAGCCCGTACACACCTAAAGGTTGGTTGTTTTCGAGGTTTTATGGCGCAAGGGCCATAATTAACCACGCTGCGCCAAACAGATGACAGATAACACAATTAGGGATCAATAAAAAGTAAAAAGCAGAAGAGGCTAAAAATGAAAGGGAGAAAAGATCACTTGGTTACTTCTGGGTTGTGATGCCTGTACACACCTAAAGATGTGCCCCTGGGGCCGATTTTCCAAAAGGAAATTCATTATATGGTTTATAACGGTTTATGGATGATCTTAAAAACGCACTGTTATTCTCCTTTTCATTCTCACAAAAATTAGTATTCTAAGATTGGAAAGAAAGGAAGAGCTAAGACTTGCGAATATCAAGTAGAGAAATAGGAAATATGTTGCGTTACGTAAAAATAGGCGAAACGAGTTTTTGTGAAAAAGATAAAAAAAATATTGGTAAATTTTTTTGTTCATCTTTTATCTTCCAAGTAAAAGGTGAAGATTGGATTTGAAAATGAAAACATTCTAGCAGCGAAAATAACCGGTTGTCGTGGGCCATCAAAATATTGGATACCCAGATTTTTGGGATTATTGATGTCTCAATTGGGCGTAGTGATTCCTGAAAGAAAACAATAGAATGAAATGTGGTTATAGTACTAAAAATGCAGAAATAAAACAAACACTTCTGTCGTAGAAACGTTACGATCTTATGACAGTAAAACAAAATCACCCAAGTCAGAAGACAAAATTCAATCCAAGCTCAACTTCAAGTACAATAGATCAAAAGTTGGTGATAATAAAATGAGACTAGAAAAGTTCCGAGTACACATGGATGCCAACTAGTATCCATAAACGTATTTCACTAAGGTACGTGGCACAGAAATCGACATTTGTAGGTTGACGAATAAACAATACGAAATCAATCGCTTCGGGATTCAGTCGCCAATTTTGCAGCTTAGTTTAAATCAGGGATGCAGACCGTGGTCCTCCGTTTATTTGATGGCGGCCCGCCTCACCATGTGTTATTTTAACTTTCAAGTCATACGATAGATAATTTGGGTTAAAACTTCGTTGTTTGATATTGCATCAAAATGCGCAAGCCTCTTTGGGTCAACATAAATCCGTGGAACTTTTAGTCATGAATATTGACAAAGCGGAAATTGGAACCGCTTGACTTATGAAAATTTAGAATCAATTTTGCGCTAGGCTACCACAAAAATCGAACCAAGTATTAAAACAGTTATTAAATCAATGCACAATGTCATGCATCAAATTAAATTATCTACTTTTATTATCTTTTTTGAACAATATAAAATATATATAATAAACATCAATAAGGTGTAAATAAAATAAATAATATATGATAGATAGCTTTCATGGTTTTTTGGGCGACCCTTTCATAAGTCAGTGGATCTGTGGCTCTTGGTTTTAAAAAGTCTGTGCATCCTTGGTTTAAATAATGCTTGATTTGAGTGATAAGAGAAGCATAATATTACTTAAAAATTACATGGAAGACCTATCCGCTTTTATGAAATTCTTCAATTGTCTGATTCCAGAAGACAACAAGAAATCTGGAAGACAGCAGCGCAGTAAAAATGTGAGCGAATGCGAAAATAGGTTACAGCGTCAAAAAATACCAAATCACCTTCAAACAAGTAGGATGCAAATGAAGAGGATGTTAAAAAGCTAAGATAACATGACTCAACTTTTTGCTCTAGGCGTTTTATTGCAAATATGAATACCCCAGTAAGTACACGAAATGCTGTTTTGCATTTTTGACTAATTTTATTTCATTTCGAGGTATGAAAATGCACATACCGGTGTTTATCTTCATTTATAAATGGAAGGTACTTAATTAACGTCGCACTGTAGCAATACAACGGGCTATTGACGACGGTCCGGGATCAAACCCGAAGGGAAAGGTCCAAGGACAGCGCCACGTAAATTTGAATCACGGTCAGATGGCAAGGTCACACCTGAGCTGGCACCCCACTCTCCAAACTTCCACACCACGCCAACGTGAGGACATTTGAGGCCACGACAGATTTAATATGAACCAGCCCCCCTTTTACACGACGTTCTTTGGTTGGATTCGAACACGCAACCCTCCGGTTGCTAGTCCGTTACTCTTCCAACCGGGCTACCGCGGCCCTCATTTAAAAATGGATTTAAATAAAGTATGAAATGTGGATGACGGCACTGCCATCAAGAGATTAACCCTCCAAGTGGTTTCGACGAGATACCTCGTCCATCAAGATCTGACAAATTTTGTTCAATGACGAGATATCTCGCCATCAAGATAGCAACAATTTTTTTATAAGATCAAAATCTGGTCAGTTTTCTTCCCATGACGAGATACTCGTCCATGAAGATCTGATCAGTTTTGGATGATCTCATCAAGACAACCAACTACAAGGAAGATTAAGACTCACGCAGCTGCCGCTAATCTATATAAATAAAAATGTAATGTTCGTTTGTTCCTAACGCAAAATCTCCCAAAATGTTTCACCATTGCCTTGAAATTTTGCCACAACGTTGCATTCGAATACGTGCATGTTTTAGTCTACTTAGCTATATAAGTAAAAATGTAACGCCAGGAGGAACTGGTAAAAAGTTCCTAATTAAATTGATTCTGGCCGCAATCAGATCCCAAAATCACATTGCCTTAGCACTTGCGTCGTCCGGAATAGCTGCGACTTTGATACAAGGTGGAAGAACTGCTCATTCCGCTTTGAAATTGCCATTTGACATGCAATTTATTGAATCCCCCCACGTGTAACATTTCCAAAGCATCCAATCCAAAGCACAATGGCAATCTTTCTTTTCAATTTAACCAGATGAGCCACAGCAACGCGTGGCCCGGTACAGCTAGTGCAAAATAAAAATATTACCTAGTGCCAAACTAAAACAGTTTCAAAGCTACTCTTATATGATTAACAACAATCAGCTGAATTTTTATTCTTTCATTTGCATTGTTTCGCATTTTCTATTACCTGTTACTCACTCCATTTCATCCATTTACTCTTTCCACATAAATTGACATAAAGTGCAAATAACGTAATTGTTCTTATGCAAACTAGAACTTCGCAATGTGCCTGAAACAACCTGCTGGTGGAACACGGGAGTGTCATGAAAGTAACAAGTGGGTCACACAGCAGGCGACGTGTTGGAACACATTTTAAAAACATAGAAAGTACTCTGAATTTATTTTGAATCTAATGAGTTTTTAACTTTTGTACACTGCTTCGTTCTTATATTTTAATCAGACTACCTTCACTAGATAGAATATTAGAACCAAATTCGATACTTTTTCATTGATGGTCAACTGGTCGCTAACTTGAAAGTTCATGGATGACTTCAAAACTAGTTTCTTTCTTAAGCAATTAGTTCTTAACAATAAAAGCAAATTCCAGAAAAAGAGCGTAATTGTTTGAGTTTAGATCTTGACTTAGTTAAATGATGGGTACATGAGAACTAAATCTCAATTCTTAGCAGATCTTGTCATATCAGATATGCAAGAGTAAATAAGTTTTAATGGTAAACTCTAGAGTTGTTGATAGTAGCCCAATTTAAGTTCCCCTCCGTTCGAAAGAAATTTCATCCCATTTGAAAAGTGAAACCTCAAGACCAAACTTTCGAGTCACTTCAAAATTCCTAAAATCTTTAAGATTGCTCACAATCTTGGCACAAAGCATGCTTATGTATGTCAATATTGTAGCGATTAACTACATGGGAAATTAAAACTCCAATCTAACTGAAGTGATGAAAATGGATTGACTTTTGCCATTTTAGCAAGATAACTAAGTCAATTGTTTTTGAGGGATTTTCAGTACAAAGACAGAAAGTGAATATCGCCTTTAAGGGACGTTCGGCGTTGAATTTGAATGGCAGACCAATCAACTAACAAAAATAAATTAATTTGGAACTTTCATTGGCGAAGCGTAAAATCGTATTCGAAAAACAAGCCAACTGACGTCACGTTCAGAATACGTACAGGAAACACGTATCGCCGCAGAAACACTACCGCCACCTATATTGAGCTTGACAGAAAAGGCCTCTCCTAAGTGAAAGGGTGAGTAAAAATAATTACCCGTGATCATTAAAATCATTAAAATATCACTTAACTTTCTCATCGTTGATGCTATCTCAAAATGTTTCAAATTGATTTTGAAGCAACCACACAATCCGTAGGCAATTGACGACAGATGTAAAACATCTTCAGAAGCTCTACTGCAGAAGTAAATCAGGAGAAAGTCGAAAACTCAAGAAATTTGAAACAGTAAACTGCATTCGAACCTACAGTTTGTCCTCGCGTTAACATGTAACGATCAAGTCATCCTTCCATCGGTAATTCGAACCCCAATAAATTGTTTTTCGCATCCGCTATTTTCCGCTACACCAATTACAGCACACTAAAAACCCGATAAAATCCCGGATGATCACAGCCAACTACCATCGTAGCATTGAATTTCCATTAACGATTCAAGAAACAGAATAAGACCATTTGTTCCGAGAATTGTATGGAACATAAGTGTGTAGCAAAGTACTTATGAATCCCCTTACGCAGTGATTCCAAAAATTAAATTATTTTTTCAGTCAGAAATGTAAAATAAATTGATGCAGTAAACTAAGTACCCGGTGGAATCGTTAAATAAAAGAAAAATCAGAAGCAGTTTCGAAATCCATTCAAATATGGAAGCGCAGGTATCTTTTCACATAATTAAAGGTAATAGTAGTGCTTCAGGAAATTTTCAAAAAGTTGATGGGTAGAAGATTATATCGCGCGATCATTTCCATTTTTCATCCCGGGAAATTCATTTGAAGTGTAATTCGAGATCATTCACATCATCTTCAAGAGAATAAATTCTTCAATTGCTTTCATTTCAACAAATCCTTTTCATTAAGTCATAATTAGTGTGACGAATCCTGATTTTATCAACACGAAATTGCGGAAAAATTAGATAATCTTTATTGTCCGATGATTCAGTTCACAAATGTTTGACACAACTAAAGTGTACCGCGCTCTGCTGTTTACAAACCACGGTCATCGACCATAAAGCAATGTAAAAATCCATTCGCTAGTACAGCTGCCAATATAAGGATTCTAGTGCAGAGCGGTTCTTGCCCTCTGCTATGGACTTAGTCGTACTCTCAGATGACACATGTCAGGAATTGCCAACATTTTAAAAAATATTCAACACTGCACTTGCGAATAATTTGATGCCACATCAAAATCAAGTTACGAACAGGTTAAAATTCCGTTTTCAAGAAAACTTAGAACGTATTTTTTAAACTTATTTTTAAGGGCCGTGGTTGTTGTTTTGGGGGGTTTATGGTACAAGGGACATATTTGGCCATGCTGCGCCAGACACAAGAGATACAATGTCAAGTAATAGACATACACACAAAAAAGTTTTTACTGACACAGGAGAAATACACACAGGGAGGAATGCACCTAGCAGGAATGGAACCTGCGCCGCCTATCGGAGGTTGCTAGCGCAGTGGACATACCCACTGAGCAACGACGGCCCCTTAAGAGCCGAAGAGTAGCCCAGTTGAAGAGTGGATTAGCAACCGGAGGGTTGAGAGTTTGAAACTCGGTCCAGTCAAAGACCATTGTGTACGGGGGCTGGTGCACGTTAAATCTATCGTGGACTCAAATGTAATCGCGTTGGTGTGGTGTTGAAGTTTGGAGAGTGGGGTGCCAGCTCGGGTGTTGTCTCGTCATTTGACCGTGATTCAAAATGACGAGTTGTCCTTGGATCTTTCCTTTCTTCTTGGTCTTTGGATGTCGGGATTCATCCGCGACAGTCGCCAATAGCCCATTGTGTTGCCTCCAGTGCGACGTTAATTTACTACCTACTAACTCATTTTCTTTCTGTTATGTTTAATAATATTTAGAATGAAACACTCGACAAGATGCATGTTATTTTATTCAAATAAGTTAAGAACTTTGCTCGTACCGAGTTCATCCCAAAATTATAGTGAAAATCCTCCTTTTCAAGACACTAAATAACAGTATTTGCTGATTGGGATCATAATTACCAGGCAATTTTTTTCATCTTGGTCCTTTGACCAATAGGTGTCATTCACAAGCCTGTTTAACACCTCAACTGACTTTAGTTTTAAACATACGGGTGACTAAATCGCATTATCTGGGGGATATTAACTTGTTCTATGCTGCTCATAGAGAAAAGTTTAATTTTTTTTGTTTTATATATAAACCCTTTTTGTGTGCTTCGAATATACCTGTGAAATACTTGTCAATGCTCAAAGAATTTGGAAAATAGACATTCGATTTCAAATTTATGTATTTTCATGTCGTTTAATTTTTTTACTGAACTTACAAAAAATAACAATTTTTTCACCAATAAGTTACTGTTGCAAATTAAAAATTATTAAGTAGTAATTTTTCCAAGATGCAAGTTTCTTTTATTTTATTTTCTATTGGTGAAATGATTTTTTCTCAAGAGCAAGTCTTGGAACAATTAATTATTTTATATCAAAATAATTGAAGTAATTCGAAACATTTTATTCATATACGATAAATATATAACGCAAAAAAAATCTGAAATTTGTACGATTGAAAAAAAATCATAATATGGTGTACGTGGGAAACTGGCAACCTTATTTATCTGGGTCCAAAAAATTCATGTTGGTTATGAGTTAAACTCAAAGTAATCTAAACCGCTTGAGAACCAGATGGAAAATAATTGTTCATCTTGGCATTTGTGGTCTATTTACTCTTTCATGTGATTTACTTTGCTAATTCTTGTGTTGCGTTTTGTTTCTTTCAAAAATTTACCTGGCTTTTACATACAAATATTAATGTTTAAATAAATCAAAACTCTATATAGAAACTACACTGTAATTTGCGTTTCTCAAGTCCGACAAATTTAAACTTGTATGGGCAAGGAATTAATTAAAATCATAAAAATCCGATCTAAATCAAAAGTGATTTAAATCAAATAAATCCGATGTTTTTTATTTTTTAAATCATTATTTTTTTCATACCCTGCATAGAATATTTTCGTCCTATTTCAAGTCATTTAGGGTCATTTTCATGCAAAATCAATGATTTCGTGTCTAGGTGCGCCCGCACTACATCCAAATGGCTGGATATATTTTCAAAAATGTTGTACTCACAGAAACTTAAATGACTGAACTTCACAGCATCAGTCTCTTCCTTTGTGTCTGTCTATGCCAGTTTCCAGTCAAAAACGGAGGGCCTGGATAGCCCAGTTGGAAAAGTAATGAATTAGCAACCGGAGGGTTGCTAGTTCGAAAATCGGTTTATTCAAAGACGGTCGTGTACGCGGGGACTGGTGTACCCTAAATCTGTCGTGGACTCAAATGTCTCACGGTGTGGAAGTTTGGAAAGTGGGGTACAAGCTCAGGTGTTGACGGGTCGTATCTAACCGTGATTTAAAATTACGAAATGGTGTCCTCGGATCTTTCCCTTGGGGATTGATCCTGGACCGTCGCCAATAGCCCGTTGCGTGATGTTAATTCACCTACCAGCCAAAACGGCTCAATGCCCTTATCATTCACCATACTTGAATCAACATTAAAAAGGCAGTGTTGATGAATCTAAGATATAAATTGAAAGTATTTTTTATAATTATTTTTACAGAATCTAAAATCTAATGCTGTATTAGTTGAACACACTTTTCTTTCCAAAATATAAATAATTTCCCGATAATTTGGTAGACGGTAGTTAATTAACGTCACACTGGAGCAACACAACGGGCTATTGGTGACGGTCCGGGATCAATCCCAAAGGGAAAGATCCGAGGACAACACCACGTAATTTTGAACCACGGTCAGATGACGAGGCAACACCTGAGCTGGCACCCCACTCTCCAAACTTCCACACCACGCCAACGTAATGACATTTGAGGCACGAGATTTAACATGCACCAGCCCCCTTTGTACACGACAGTCTGTGGTTGTATTCTAACTCGCAACCCTCCGGTTGCTAATCCGTTACTCTTCCAATAGGGCAACCGCGGCCCTTTTTTTAACCTTTCGGTTTTTGTAATTTTGCTCGCAATTTAGAATCACGGTCAGATGAGGTCAACACCTAAGATGGCACCCCACTCTCCACACTACACCAACGTGAGGACATTTGAGGCCACGACAGATTTAGTGTGCAACAGGCCCCGCGTACACGACGGTCTTCGGTTGGATCGAGTTTCGAACTCGCAACCCTCCGGTTCCAAATCCGAGACTCTTCCAACTGAGCTACCGCGGCCCTCTATGGAAATAGATTGGTTGGATTATTTGGGTATGGCGCAAGGTCCAGTATTGAAAAGCTGCGCCAAGACGAAATGAAATTCGATTAGTATACGTGAAAATTTCAAAATATCGAGCCAAACCAACAATAAAAAGTATATTAAAAAGAATACAAAAGCGCAATATGTGGTTGTTTTTGGTTGATTTTTTGGGGATTTATGGCGCAAGGGCCATATTTGGTCATGCTACGCCAGACACAAGACATACAATGTCAAGCAATAGACATACACACAAAAGGTTTTACTGACATCGGAGAATACACACAGGGAGGAATGCACCTGGCAGGAATCGTACCTGCGCCGCCTACAACTCGGAGATTGCTAGCGCAGTGGACATACCCCCTGAGCCACGGCGGCCCCAGCGAAATATGTGGAAAAAAATATTTTGATCAAAGATATGACAAAGCATAAGATTAAAATTTGCCATCATTAATATACAAAACCATGGTTGATATAAATTGATGTCTACAAAAATAGATTTTATGTGATCATTTCGCACCATACACAAGTACACCTTACTCTTTATGCATCTTACACAAGCTAAGTTTCAATCTGATCGAACATTGGCTTCGGAGTGATCCTACTAGTTTATTTATCTCCATTAGTTTCAAAACATTGCAGGCCCATATCAGTTTTTATATTTAGTTGTTTCTTGCGACTGTTTTAAAAATACACGGAACATTCTGTTCGAAATTGCTTTATCTCCAATGCGATAACATCGTTTTATTTTAACAATCATGTGTTGATAGAAATAAGTGGTTTTATTTTTTTCAGCTATAGAAAATTTTAAAATTTAGATTAACGTCACACTGGAGTAACACAACGGGCTATTAGCGAAGTTTCGGGATCAATCCCGAATCTGAGGACACCTCGTCATTTTGAACCATGGTCAGATGATGAGGTCACATCTGAGCTGGTACCCCACTCTCCAAACTTCCGCACCCAGCCAACGTGAGGACATTTGAGGCTACGAGATTTAACTTGCAACAGACCCCATGTACACAATGGTTTTTAGTTGGATCGAATTTCGAACTCGCAATCCTCCGACATGCATTACAAATAAACGATTCATTTTATATTTGATCAAAACTTCCGTCCAAAACTGTAATAACAGTTAAAAGTTTACACACATATCCATAAGACCATCGATCTATTACAAAACAATCCCTGAAAGTGAAAGTAGAAAAGCAACAAACGAATTAAAGTACTAACAAAACATTACATCAAAAGAAACCTTCCGATTCAAATGACGATGACTGCATGCCTTGTTAACCACAGTGCAACCTTGGCGGATGTTAATCTAATTAAGAAATAATTTGCTTATACGTTATTTTCTCAGTGCAGACTATACAAATATAAAATACGTTTATCCTAGATAAGTCTGACGAGTATAACCTTTGCAATTTTCAAGATAATCGGTCAGTTTTGACCTTCACACTTCACAGTTTCTGCTACTTTCACTAACGCCTGCAATGTTTTGTTTCCTGCATTAGATATAGCGCGTTTATTTCTTGCCTATTTGGGGGATAAGGGCTGTTGTCCCGCTCGTTAGTCTAATCTGCGAATAATCTGTCTACAGTATGTATAGCATATTTTCTTTGTTATGGGATCAGTCAAGAAAAAGGTCCAATGAAGATAAAAAACAATGAACATTTGAAGTAATTCTCATGAGAAATAAAATTTTAATATTTATTCAAAAACAGACACAAGCATGCATTTAATTTTTCAAAGAATCAAAATAGTTTTCATACATTCCAATTCATCCCATGGCATGCGTTGGTTGGGTTAGGTTTCATGGCGCAAGGCTTGCGTTTGGCCAAGCTACGCCAAACATCGTCAAGTAAATGCACATTTACTTGACGGGAAAGTTTTTACTAATACAGATGAGAAATACTCGCAGTGGGCAAACCCATTGAGCCACAACGACCGATCGTAAGTGAAATTCGTGAGTTAAGGTACTTTTTAACAGGTATAAACTTTATTTTTTGTACGAACTCATTATAATTGGTATTTGGTTTAATTCATAAATTTATACGAGTAGTTTGCTACAATAAATTGGCAAAAAATACTTTTTATTCATGTATCCTTCTGTCTTACATGCTAGCATATTTACAAAAAAGAAGCTAATTACATTCTTCTAGATGTCTTAATTATGAAAGCTAAATCTTGGCTAATATAATAAAAAAGAATTTAAATTTGGCTTAGCAATACCAAAGAAAATCAAGATTTAGCATTTAACTCATTTCTATCACAAGGACATAATAGGTTATGCTCAGAATTACAGCTAATTCAATATAGAACTATAAATCACATATCAGTAGGACTATAAATGTTCTTAATTTTTAAGAATTGCAATAGTAAAGTAGTCACATGTGTTCTTACATTGTTGATTTTTTAAACAAATGTCTTTTTTATTTGATAAAATATGCTTCCAAACAGTTTAAATGTCATGCACATAGATTTCAGAATTTGTACAAGGAAATAGGCTCTAAAACTTCAGTATTTCCCTTCTCCTATAATGCAATTTTAAAAAAGTGAAAGGTTTGTATTTCAAGCTTGATGCTTGCTAAACAATATCTTTATTCAAATTATCTTTTCTCCATAAATTCACTGTATCAGAAAAAAATGTAGCTTTTCAGGCACCCAAGATTATACCACTGAATAGTGCCACTAAATCTATTCTGGTGTAAACCTTATTTACGGGTGCAAGTGGTGAGTTGGATTGTGTCTCACAGTGGTGCCAACTATGGGAAATTATTGGAGGGGGCAAGTGTCCCAAGATGCATCATGTTTTGAAACAATTTTTAAACAGATCATAACTAATATTAGTGGTCAATTTGTAACATTAATCCCATGACTGAAGTGCTGAGTTACAACCATAAAAATATGAGTGGGCCCAAAGGGGTCAGGTCCAAGAACAGTACCATGTATCCTGGTAGAGGCAATTCAATTGCATCTGCCCTAAAATCTTAAACACCAAAATCCAAATTCTAGTACCCCATTTCGTATAACCAAAAAATGGAACTCCCACTTTCCATTGTTTTGTAGATTTAGCGGCATATTATACTACACTAATGCTTTATCTTAATAAATAAATCTTATAATTTTTAAATAAATTATATAGATCTTTAGCAATATTTAAAATTAGTCCACTGATATCCAATCAATTTATTTTTTTCTTATATTTTCTTACATATCACAAACTTATTTTATGTCTTTCCATGCTTTGAAAGTAAAAAAATCTCATGTCTGATAGCAATAAAGTTGGAGAAATATTTTTGAACATAAACTTTCACCAAAAGCCTCATTCGCAAGAAAAAAGTTCAGTTGAGTGCCCATGGATCGCATGTTAGAGAAAGTATTCACACGAAGTTTCACACTTGAAATCACATGCTGAATCGGGTCAAGAAAGTGTATATGACAATGAGAAAGTAGCACACATGCTACAGAAAAAATTAAATTAATACCACGACACAAATACATGAGAAAACATATTTTTAAAAGGCCCAAATAACCACTATCTAATACATGATAGTTCACTCAAAATATTTATCATAAAAGGTATACACAAGCAAGAATAATAAAATCCTCACTTGGGAAAACAAAAATTCAAAACATGCTTTTGATAATTCCAATAGTTTTATGTTTTCTATTTTCATAATTGACGAATTTTCATTAATTCCTATTCTATAATATGAATAGATATCTGTTAGAATAAACAGTTTTAACCAAAAATAGGAATTATTCATATTTGTAATGTGATAATTTAACTAAATTTCACAATTTATCTGCACTTCAATGTCTGAAACATTTGGAATTTACTTAAACCAAAAACTAGTTGTTGGTTTTTTAACACATCCCTCTCATTTTAGAAAAACTTTTTTGCAAAACACAAGTTTGAATTAAACAAAAAACAATTACATTGAAGATCATTGAAATAGCATTTATAGTATATTTGTAGCATAAAATGCAACCTGCCAATTTCAGATGTATTTTTAAAAATTAGCTGAAGCAGACAGTACATTTTAAAGTACCTTCAATTTCGCCTTAATTTATGAGCTTGTCAACAAGAGCCTGCAAGTATTCCAGTAAACAATGTAGCATTGGAATGCCCACATAAAACTAAACATGAATGGGTAGAAATAGCTGATCACCTGGCAGTCATATAACTACTAAGAACTAAATGAGAATGGCCACCTTAAGGCAATATTTTCTATTTAAAAATGGTCTTGTGGGTATGCACAAATTTCTCATTCCATTGAGTAGAAAGATCATGGGTTCAATTCTGAGCAGTACTCACTGAAATGGCTAGATTAAATCTGTAGGCTGGTAGATGGAGTAAGCAGCACTACATCTGTGAGCCTTGATCAAAATTAAATATGCATTTCTCTCCATGCCTACCCCAAATGGATAAAGAACTGACTGGGTACTGTAACATGCATTATATTGTATTCTAAAAAGGTCAAAAATACTAAATGTTTTGCAATCTGACCCTTACATCCTTTTGATGGACACAATTCTCAGCAGTGTCCAGACCTCATGCTGGTTGAAATTAACAGAGGCTGATCTTTATTGCTAAAATGAAGCAATAATCATAGAATGTATGGCCTTCTCAAATCAAAATATAATGATGGAATTCAAAATCCAACAAATATATTCAAATCTTGCATTCCTTTACTCAACAGAATTTATTCAATGTAGAAACTTTACTACATACATTTGAGCAATCACCAATACTCAGGAATCAATACTTTGTACTTGGGCATGATTTCAGAAACTATCTTAAAATACACAAATGCAATAACATCAATTTTGAGAAGTAAAGGATATAATTCAGTGTTACTTAGAGACTGGTTTTAGAGTGTGTTAAGAAACTAATTTTAAAGTGACTACTCCAAGACGAATAGCAGCTGTATCGAAGGGAAAAGATGCCAACATTTCTATGAATAGTAATATTTTCAATTATTTTATCCTACTTTAGTAAATAAGAAATGGAGCCCTTTTGTAAATGAACTGAAAGCAATCAATGAATCAAAGATATTTTTATTCTGCTTTTTATGTCTGGGAGGGGCTTAAGCCACCACTGTGGGTGTGCCCCTGCTTGTTATTGAGGCGTATTTTAATTGAACCCAAGTAAAGCATTTTGGCAACTGAGGAAAGATGTTTAGGTGCCATTGGTACCTGACTTTCGGATCCGATTTCTAACCCCATTTATACCAATATTTTGGATTGGGTGTTGGGGTTTTATGGCAAAAAAGCTGTGCCAAACACAAGACAAAATATACAATTATTTCAGAAAAATATAACTAGAAATTAATTTTACAATCAGACATTCCTTACAATAATACCCAAGAATACAATTGACTAGTAAGAACATGAATTTATGGTATGGATATCAAAATTTTTTAATACCTGACCTCTTCAGCCTTTGGCACTACAAATCGCACACTGGGAGCATCCAGTAAGGGAGCACCCAGTGGGTAAGCCACCTTTGTATCAAAATCTGATAATGTTTAAACTGATCTGATATTAAAACTGTACGGACCTTTTCTAGAAATGGTTTGAGTAGAGTTGTAGTGAATGAGAATTCCTTAACACAATAAAGACATTAAACAATAATATTGTTTTGCTGCTACTACTTTAATGCTATCTGGATGAGATTTAAAACCATTTAGAAACAGATTTTTTCCAACTGCCATTAATTCAATGTCAAAGTTCGAACTGGTTATGACTTAACCAGATAGCAAAAGCAAAGAAAAAATATGGGTTCAAAAAATATTAAAATTAGTAACTGATATTAGAAAAAGACTGATAAAATATGCTTATGTATGTTGTACAAAGTGTCTTATATAGTTACTATCCCATGCAGAGTACTAAGGAACTGGGCTCACATAGATGTCATTCTTCCACCCAAAATATACAAAATACATACAAGCATAATTTTATGACGCAAGGGTCATTTTTGGTCAAGCTGCACCAAACATAAGACAGGTAATGTCAAGTAATTGTATAAAGAAAGGATGGAGAGAAGGGTACCTACGGTTCGTGAAGCCCGTACACACCTAAAGGTGTGCCCCAGAAGCGTACTTCAATGGGAATTATGTGAGGTTACAAGCCAATTAAAATGTGTATACTTACACCCTGAGTACAGGAAGTATAGTTAATGCTACACAATAAAGCTTTACAGTTTAATTTTGAAAAATAATCAGGCATCTTAAGTTGGTTTAAATGTTTAAACTTGCCACAGAAGTCCAAAATAGTAAAATTTATTGCATAATTTTGGAACAATGGCAATGCCTAAATATAGAAAAATACATTATCAGTCATCTACATTCAATGGATACCCTTTGCAAACTGCCTACATTTAGCAATATCTAAGAAAATTTCATAATTTTGATAACATGTGAGGTATCCATGGTAATCCATTTTTTAGGAATGGAAGTGAGCATAACTTCTATCTAGTACATCAGCTCTATACTTTGTATTAGATATGTATGCTTACACATGTCTTACCTAATACACGGTACCTACATAGGGGAGTCATTGGTACCATGGGCAAGGGCCTGAGAAATGTGGAAAGTTTTTGTGCTGTATATGTGGCCTATTTTCTACGTTCAAAAGTCAAATCTTCATATTCTATTTATAATAGTAAATCTGTGTGACAACTGCACAGAAATAGAAACAATATACACTTGTGCAAAGTTAAATAATGTATACTTGGGACACATATTGGTATTTATTTCAAGAGGGCTCGTCAGCACAACCTGGAACTAGGGCCCTGATTTGTACCCTTTGTCTTATACAGAAATAAATCGACTAATGACTAGAAATAGCTAATTTAAAATTGAGGTTTGAAAACTCAACATGACAAAAATTTCACCAATAAGTTAAAATTTTATGCAAGGCTGTTTATCTATCACACCCAATACTAAATATTTTTGTTGAACTGTGGTAAAAATTATTCGCAGGATATTGATAACAATAAAGATTATACTATCCCATTTCCATAACAAGAGTTAGCAAACATATTGACTTAAAAATAATTGTTTTAAAATTAAAAATTTCATTCCTTCCGAATTTTAATTTCAAGTTTTTATCATTTGTTTTCTCATAGTAGCCCAGACTATCTGGATAGAAAAATCATAATTGTCTATTGAATAATTATGTTTTATTGATATAATCTAAACATTTTCAATACGAAAAACCAGCTGTCTGTTTTGGTTAAGCTGAAAATGTAAAAAATAATGAACACAGGAAATGTTTTCAAAATGCAATGAAATTCAACCGAAGAAAAATCTGAAATGGATGGATTCAAATTTGATGCATAGCTCAAGTGATACATTTTCAGATAAAGACAATATAAAATTATGTTAATCCACATTTGGATCAAATAAGAAATCAAACTAGTTTTTTAAAAATTATGTGAATTTATTCCTTGATCTTAAAAATGTATATTAAAGCTTGATTTCATGATACCACACTCAATTGACTTAAAATTTTACCTTTCTTCCACTAATGCATAAGTGGTTGATTTACAAGGATGCTTAGAGACCAAGTCATTTTATTACTAATTTATAAAACACACAACTTCCTATAATTTTCACAATAAATTTACACTGCTCTTACATTTCTAACGAATGTGTACTTTATAAAATAATAATTTCCGATAAATCGTTGATAACCATGAGTCATGTCATTTACCACGAAAAACAATTGAAATCAGACATGAAATAGCATTTTTGTGAAAAATTAATCATTTTCTTGACGACGAATTTCGTTCCTAATTACACTCTCAAAATATAAAAATAAATAGTAATGCCTCTCTTTTATGTGACCGATGTAAGTTTGCATCTTCAAAATCTTTTCTGAACATTTTTAGTAAAGCACGAAATTAAAGAACCCTTTATCTCTCAAAGATGAATAACTATTTTTCCATAGTACATATGCAATTCAAACAGGAATACAAAACACAATGCATTACACTAGGTTTTAAAAATGAAGTGTGCGAAATTTTGTCAAACTGTAAATAACTATCAATCAATATAATTTTGTCGAAATTTGAATAATAAACAATTAGGCCTTGTTGCTATGCAATTCAGTCAATGAATGTGAAAATTGCTGTTCTGAGTATTAAATTTATGTTCCGTGGAAGATCACAACAATAGAAAATCAGTAAACAATATTTAGATTAGCACTTTCTTTGTAAACAAATTAAGAAACTTACTACTTTCAACAATAGTCTGTGTAACAAAGGTAAACATGAAAAGTAGTTTAATGACTATCATCTCTTCATTGATGGTTGTTAAGTAGATTTTCAAGCATTAATTAAATATACGCCAATTTCTTTCTGTCAAAAAGTACATTGAATTTTGTAAGCAAATTAAGGATATCCGCATCACTAGCTGCACTACACCTTTCGTTCGAGGGTTGCCAGCCAATAACACAAACAAGACATCAAACATGATGTCGCCAAAAGAAAACAGCAGGGGCGCTTCGATTTCATATGCGGAGACACATCATATTTGTTTACTTTTACGATTGGTAACAGCTGATCCCATGAAAGTGATAAGCTTTTGACATTTTAATCTGTTATTAAGCATGTAGTACCTAAAAATAATTTACATTACTTTATACAAGTGTTTATGAAACAGGACTACTCATTTTTTAATTAATTTTATTTCATCAAAAATACATGTTTATTTTGTGCACAATGAGGCTACTGAAAAATTACAGGTTAAAATAATTGAAACTGAACGCATGGAGAAATAGATTTAATTAATTATCTTATTTCTCTGAGGATATCAAAATAAACCCTGAATAGCAACGGTTTTGTATAGTAGGGTTTTCTGCGTAAAGCTAAATAAAGAGGGCGCTAGTATTTCGATAACCTGTATCCTAACTTCTAGCGTAACTTGGCATATTATTCAAATACAATTTCAAGATGCTTATAAGAGACATTTTCAGTCTCGCGGAAAAGGTGTCGGTAGTATTTCTGTGACGATACATGTTTCCAATAAGTATTCTGAAAGTGACGTCACGGCTTGTTTATCGAAAACGATTTCAGCACTTCGCCAATAAAAATTCCAAAGGATAAATTCTGAATAGAAATATTACAGTTGATTGGTCAACACCAATTAGATTGAACACCAAACGTTGCCACAATGGCGATAAACTACGATTTAAGGTAACCTCGATATGAATCATACGAGCATTTCGAAAGCAGAAGTAGCTTCCGCAGACCGTCTAGTTAGTTTGCACTAGAAATCTCCTTTTTCTAATTGACGTCAAACATCACCAAAACCTTTTCAGTCTAAAAGATGCGAAAACTTATAACGAAGTATAGGGTGTTTTCAATTATAACACAAACTACTGGAGGAGAACACATTAATTAACTACTTACCTACCCCAAGTAAAATTTTAAAAATTATCATATTTCTTATAATCTCCAAAAAAAATTCTTCGAGATATGGGTCTGCGAAACTTACGTCACAAATTAAATTTTCTTTTGTACATCACCTTAAAAATCGCATATTTCCTAAAGTATTTAAGATAATCCAATTTTGTTTTCTTCGGAAATATTGTAAGACTTTACAGCAAAAATTGAAACGAATTTCATTATGACTTTAATAGCATTGAAAGCGTTTTTTCAATTTGATCAATTTTGAATTAATTTTTCTCAAAAAAGCCATTTTTTTATCTGATTTTTTCGAGGTTCTTAAATAAATATGCTATCCGTGTGTATGAGCACTTTTTGCAGTTTTCGAATAGTTAAGCTTAAATAAATCATTTTGCGTTTTTAAACCCTGATAGGGAAATCTAACACGATCAGAAGATAATGAAATACCGTCAAATCCCTTTCGAAGGACGTAAACTCCCTAAGCTCATGTCAAATTCCCTGTAAAAAACGAAAAGGTTTTCAAAATCCTTAAATTTTATTGGGATTCCCTTTCAATTGCCAGTGGAAATATGCTTTCCGTTTAAAAATACTTTTTACTCACCTTAATATTATGGGTTATGTTTAGTATTTACTGAATTTGAATAAATTATTAAGCACAAATTGTATATTAATCATGCACATAGAATTTCACAAACAAATCAGAGTTTTGTTGTTCACCTCATTACAAAAAAAGTTTTAAAAATACATAGTAATTTTCATACAAAGGGACAAAGAATAAACTATTTTAAATACTATAGCAATGTTTAATAAATCCCTATAACTATACTAAAATATATTTGGATAGTTTATACTAAACGTATTAATAGCACAAAATGTAGTACAGTAGAAATGCAATTATCCGGACTCCGGTTATCCGGATCGCCAATTATCCGGATCGCTTAGACATTTTAAGTTTCTTATCCGTGAATGATAAAAAAGTGCGCTAGTGTAGCGATAACGGATACACAGACGATGAGACACCAATCTTGTTACTTTCAGTGTGGCTTTGGCCTTCAGTTGTGTCTTTTGTTGCTGCGTTCCGTCTTTCTTGTTCTGTTCAATTTTATTTGTTTTACTGTGCAGTATGGCTTCTAAAAAGAAACGTGTTGTTTTAATGTTGGCAGACAAAATAAAAATCATTGAACATTTAGACAAAGGAGTGTCTGGTAAGCAGTTAGCTGAGATATATAGCGTGCGAACATCAACAATTTCGAACATTAAAAAAACAGGTCTTTAATTTTAAACTTTGTGTCTGTCCTCAAGAGTGAAGATGGGAGTTCGTCGAGAAGAGCTATGAGAAAATCGCAGAAAACAAAGAATTGGAAGAGGCTGTATTCAAGTGGTTTCTGCAGCAGCAAACAGTAGGAAATCCTCTTTCTGGGCCGATCGTTTGCGAAAAGGCGAAGCGTTTTGCCGAGAAAATCGAAGGTTTGTCTTCTTTTAAGGCGAGTAATGGGTGGCTACGGAATTTTGAGTAGGCACGGTATCCGTGAGTTAGATGTAAGTGGCGAGAAGCTATCAGCAGACCCTAAAGCAGCAGGAAACTTTATTGAAAAATTCAAAATGGAAACACAATTTTATGACGCCGAATTTTTATATAACGCAGATGAGACAGGCCTTATTTGGAAGGCTTTGCCTAGAACAACTTTAGCTTCTAAAAGGGAATCTAGTGCTCCTGGTCATAAAGTTAGTAAATACCATGTAACCCTGCTAAATTGTGCTAACTCTACGGGAAACCGCAAAATATCCCTTCTGTTGATAGGCAAATCGAAAAAACTCCGGGCTTTCAAAAATGTGAAGACTTCCCCTCTTTTACAAGAATCAATCAAAGGCCTGGATGACTGCTGCTCTGTTTACAGAATGGTACGATGAAGTTTTCATACCAGAAGTAAAAAAAACATCAAAAGGCCTTAGGAAAAGAAGGCAGTAAGATGTTAGTCATTGACAATGCACCCACCCCACAAAGCATCTTCTTGAAAGAGAAAATGGACGTTTCAAAACACTCTTCTGGCCACCAAACGTAATGAGTTTGTTGCAGCCGATGGACCAATCGGTTATCGAATCTATAAAGTGCAATTACAGAAGACAACTGTTAAGAAAACTTTTGATAGAAGATGAAGAAGACATTGTGTCTCATCATATAAAGATTGATTTAAAAGACTGCTCTTGCATGGTGGCGGAATCATGGAGCTTGATAAAGTCAACCACATTAAGAAGAGCTTGGAACAAATTCAAAGGCATTTCAACCAAGGAGGAGGTACAGAAAGAGGAAGAAGAAAGAAAGGACCGTGAAAAGCAGGAGGAAGAAGAGACAGAAGAGGATGAAGTGTCAGTTGAGGACATAAGAAACATCGTAGTGAAAATTCCTGGATGTTCAGAGTGCAGTGCAGAGGACGTAGGTGTGTGGCTGGTGTAAGACAGCGAAACAACTGACTTTGACCGCAATGTTCGCACACTGGTGTTCAAGCAATGATACATTTTAATACAGTATGTAAGTACAAAATGTAAACAAAATTGTTTTCATAGTCATTAAATTACATTACATACTAAAGCAAAATACGTTTCTTTACTAATAAATAACCCTTTTTTCGTGAATTATCCGGATGGGGTCTGGTCCCAATTGATTCGCCAATAGCCCGTTGTGTTGCTCCAGTGTGACGTTAATTGAAAATACCAATACCTACCAATACCCAATTGATCCGGATAATTGGAGGTCTACTGTATCTATAAATTCTGATAAAACATTTCGAAAAATGCGTAGGTAAGAAAAATGTAAAAACTCAATTTTTTAAGTAAGCGGATAAGAAATTATATAAATTTCTATTTATTTAAAACTTCAAAAGTTGCAAATTCGAATATTAGTTACGCTGATAATATAAGTTAAGAAATTTGTTAAAATTCAATGAAAGTTAGCCGTTCTTTCTCCACATAGAACTCTAAAAATGCGTTCAACATATGTTTCAATAAATGCCCATTTCAAGGTTGAACTTGACGATTGAAATTCATAAATAACTTGCTCTAAGATTCTTGAAAAGTTGCATTATCATGTCACAATACTTGGAGATCGGATTTTTTGCATGATCAGAGGCCGATTTTGTAATATTACCATTGTAGAATAATTTCCAACGAATCCTAACTAGATCCGAACTTACCATTGTAGAATTTCCAACGAATCCGAACTTTCCATTGTAGAATTTCTAACAGGAGTGAACTTATCAGTTATTTAAAAACTACTTTTAATATTACAAGATTTTCGTGTGCCTTTCTCAATAACAGTACATTTAATTTATTTGTCTCTTTAAATCCTTGAAGTTACGTTTTACAAACTACATAGATTTGTTTGAAATTAATTTCACAAAATCTCAGAATAAATTACTACCATAATCATAAATCAAGCGCCATAAACTTATACTCAAATCCAAGAATGAAATAAGAGTAAATGGGTATTCTTCCGCAGTAGACTACTGCTGAAGAAGGCCACTGTCAGGAATCTACAGGAAAATCTACCTGATTTTCTCTATTCCACTAAAAATGCGATTCGCAAGAGTTCCATCATATTTTCCTTCCAAAATAACAGATATGAGAAAATAATTCACGAAGAGAACAAAAACTTTCGGAACGATTTCATTTCATTTATTAGAACACCAGTTTTATTCGGCTGATGCCAAAACAAAACCAACAAAAACTCGTTGGAAAATAAAATAATCTGGTGGCTCGTCACATCCTCCCACCTTTTTATGAATGGAAATTTAATAAAAACATTTAATTTGACACCACACACACACACAAAAATAATACAGAAAATCTAGAGTTATAAGATTTACAGTTCGAAGTCCTGTAACTTGGACGGAGCTTTTATGGTTCTACCAAACCTCGTCTGACGCTTAGCTGGTCCGACCATTTTGTTAGGTACATCCTCTTGACTATCTTCCTGTTTATTCTCCCTTCGGTTAACTTTCAAACTATCATATGAATCAGGAATCGTCTCTAAGGGATACAACCGTTGAACAGGTCGAAGTATTTCTCCGTGCATAGTCTTCAGCCGAGCAACTCTAATTTCACCATCCTTTCCTGGATACAATTCGAGAATTCTTGCGAGTCGCCATGATAATCGTTTAGAGTTATCACTTCCCACAAGAACAATCTGATCCAACTGAAGAGTAGTGGGACATTTGTTACTTGAGTAATGTCTCAGTTGCCCTAAATATTCAGTCCTAAATCTCTTTCTGAGGTCTTCTTTCAATTTCTGTCTATAACAATAACGTTTGTTCAAACTGGAGGAGTCAAGAAGTTCTAAGTCAGGTATACAGGTGTCTTTTACATCCTGCAGAAATAATGACGGTGTCAACGGTTGTAAATCTTCAACGTCTTTGTAGAGATAGGTCGATGATTTATAACATTTTCTGCTTCGCATAGAACAGTAACGAGCTCATCATGTGTCAGTCGACCTTTCCCCAGGACTCTTTTAAGGATATCTTTTATCGTGCCAATCAGGCGTTCCCATCAACCGCCCCACCAGGCGGCGGTAGAAGGGTTCAAGATCCATTGGATGCGCTGGGCTAATGATACTTCTTTGATCTTTTCCCAATTTATAATTCGTAGAGCGTTATTCGCTCCTACCAAGTTAGTCCCGTTATCAGAATAAACAACGACCGGTCTGCCTCTTCTGACTACAAATCTTCTAAAAGCCAAAAGAAAGCTATCTGTACTCAAAGATAACACTAATTCAATGTGTAATGCTCTAATCACCGCACAAGTGAAAAGGACGAACCAGGCCTTCTCTCCCGTTCGTAAGTACAACGGACCTCCCAAGTCAATGCCTATTATCTGGAAGACAGCAGCATCTTCGACTCGGTTCCCAGGTAATGGTGCTGGTATAACTTCAGTCCTTGAAGCATCGAATCTTCTGCAATTTCTACATTCTCTTAGAGCTTGTCGAATTGTTCGTCTGCACTTCAAAATCCAATATCTTTCTCTTAACCGAGACATCGGAGTATGCACTCCAGCGTGGCTCATACTTCTGTGTTCTTCTAAAATAAGCAGCTTAACGACAGGATGTTTACTAGGCAACAATATTGGATTTTTGAAAGCATTGGTATCTTCTCTTTGTACAAGACGAGTAGTAGTAGTACGGATTAAACCATCTGCATCTAATTTTGGATGCAAAAATTTCAGAGCATCATTCTTAATCGTTCCAAATGCTTCACGTTGTATTAGCTTCAGTAGCGTTGTTTCAGCCGTTTCTAATTCCACAACAGTAAATGCAGATACATTACGGTCTAACGAAGTCTTTTTTGCATTATCTACAAAGCGTTTCATCCAAACGATGGTTCTAACTATTTTCAAGTATGATAAAAATCTGTAACAATACCAAGGTATTTATTTCCTTTTCGATGCTGACTGCTACTGTCTTTTTTCTTTCCTGAGAAATTTCATCATTCTTAATTGCGACCTCGGAACGAGGTCGATTTTCTTCGTTAAGTTTTAACCAAGATGGTCCCTCCCACCATCTAGATTCAATTCATCTCTTCGCTGTACAACCTCTAGATGGTAGATCGGCAGGATTTTCTTGGCCAGGAATATGTCTCCAGTTTTCCCGTTTCGTTAGCTTTCTAACTTCATCAACTCTGTTTTTAAAGAATACAGCCCATTGCTCGTCATGCTTGATCCAGTACAATGCGGCAGAGGAATCAGTCCAATAAAACTCCTCAAACTCATAATCTTTCAAGCTCTCTTTTACAAAATCTGTCAAACGAGCACCAATGCAACATGGCATAAGCTCTAACCGGGGTATCGTAATTTTCTTCAATGGAGCTATTCTACTTTTTGACATAAGCAACTGGACTGATATATTCTGACCTATTTCACAGTGTAAAAACACAGCTGATGCATAGGCCATGGAAGACGCATCACAGAAAGTGTGCAAGGAGATCTTCAATTTGGTAGTAAGAGGAACACATCTAGGTATTTTTACTTCAGCTAGAAACTTCTGGTTATCAAGCCATTTCAAAAATATCTTTGAAACTTCTTCAGGGACTTCTGCATCCCAACTAAGTTTGGATTTCCAATAATTCTCCTACTAATTGGTCCTTCAGGTTTTTGGATACGTCGTGTGTCACAAAACAGAACATCTTCCTTGTCCCACAAAAGTCCTAACACAGGTGTCGGATCACATTTTAGGAGACTATGATTCAGGTTTGAATGCTCCCATCATCGCAAGTCAAATTTTGCTTCTGCCATCAACTGGGTTGACAACTGAAAGAAATTTTTCAATTCCGTTTCTGAATCCACAGATGTTACGCAGTTGTCGATATAAAAGGCACCCTTTAGTTTTTCTGTGACCTCAGAGTATACAGTCGATGAATATTGAGTCAAATGATATTTTATTACCGCTCCAAGAAGATAGGGACTGCAATTCAAACCAAAAACTACTCTACAGTGCTGAAATGCCTTCACAGTATTCATACCCTCATCTTCCCACCAGAGAAACTTGAGAAAATGTCGGTCTTCGACATCCACAGATATTTGTAGGAAGGCTTTCTTAATGTTAGAAATGATACCAATCTTCTTCTCACGAAATTTTAGAAGAATTGATGGAATCAACTCTAAAATGTTTGGGCCTTTTTCTAAACAGTCATTCAAAGACAATTTCCCTTTCTTCTTAGAAGACGCATCAAAGACTGGACGTACTGGAGTTGTAGATTGAAACTTGAACACTCCTGTATGAGGCAAAAAATATCCTCCATCCAAAGAAGTCTCGACAATTATTCCATCGTCTAGCCAGTCTTTAAAAACCTTGTCGTAATCCAGGGATTTTCCTTCCTTTTGAAGTTTTGAAGTAGTGGAATACAATCGTTTCTCAGCAATTTCTCGGTTTTTCGGTAACCCTTCTGGATCATACATCCACGGGAGTCGTACAGAGCAACGTCCTTCTGCGTTTATAAGGACTGTATCTTTGAAATACTCTTCAACTGCAGCTTCAATTTCTCCTCTGGACTGAGTTTCGCAAGGGTCTGTGATACCAATGCTTTCAAGCTTCCATAAATCCGTTATATCATTGCTCTGTATCAAAAGTGAGATCAAGTCCGAACTGTAAGAGTCCTGTTCTGAATTACCCGATGACTTCCCCATTATCATCCAACCAAGATGAGTCTGCACTGCAAAAAATCCCCACTCAAGCTGACGTATTTCTCCGGTGTACAGCAAACCAGCAAAGTCGGAGACTATGAGTATAGTATCTCAATTGGTGGTTCACCATGTCCGACATTTGCCAACTGAATACCCATTTTTTGGGCAATCTCTGAACAATTTTTCTTGTTAAGCCTAGGTATAGAACCACAAATAACCGGTTGGTCCAACGCTTGGATTTCAACTGAATTATTACCATGTAGGCTTCTTAGAACTACATTATAGCACGCATGCTCTTTTCTTTCAGCATGCCCCCCAAAACTACTTGGGTTAACTGTTCTTTAGAAACTGGTACATATTTCTTCTCTTTAGCTGTGTTGCTTAATATATAAGAACGTTGTGAGCCCGTATCTACGAGTATTAACGCTCTTACAGTCTTTTCCTTTCCTCGAAAGGACAATCTAACAAGTAATGTTTGTAAAAACACTTCAGCATGGCTCTGACTGGATAAAGTGGTGTCCTCTGTCTCTTTTATTTCAATTTCTGAATTTTTCTTACCTAATTCGGGACACATAATTACCCAATGTTTCTTTCCACAAACTGCGCATCTTACATTAGATTTACAATTCAGCGATCGATGCCCAACCTTTAGACAGGAAAAACAACACTTATTCTTCTTTAAAATATTTGTTTTCTCTTCTAAGGGTAGCTTCTGTCCCCTGAAACAGTCTCTGGAGTCGTGTGTCTTCCCACAAAATTGACATACAGGAATCGACCTGTTTTTTGCACTTACAATCAAATCATTCGCTGTTGGGGTAGAATTTTCTGACTCTTTAAATGTCTGTACTCTCGTGTAATTTTCTTTGAGTTTAAATCCTGTTTTAGCCATAAAAATTCTTTCTTCTCCTTCCACTTCATTTCTTAAAAATAACAATAGCTGTTTCAATTTATCATTAAGTTTATTGTCTTCCGATGCCAGTAATGAACTTCTCAGCCAAACTCTTAAAATTTCCTCTGGAATGCACGATTCCACAAGAGGATATAGCATTGCAGAATATTTGTCTGGGCCCATTCCGATAGACTCAAGCGCTCGTAAATAAGATTCTAATTTATCATACAATCGTGTTGTACTATTCTTCCTTCTTACATCAGTAGCATTTTTATATTACAAGTCCTAGCTCTCTTACATAATATTCAATAAGCAATTCTTCTCTGCCAAATCGAGATTTTATACTCTCAATGGCTTTAGCATAGTTTTCTGCAGTAGGAGGAAAACTGTCTAATTTCGCGGGCTCTACTTCCGATACTCATACACTGAATTAAAAACTGGAATTTGTTCTCCTCAGCCATGTTGCGATCTTCATGAATTCGCTTAAATTGGTTCCAAAAGGACAGCCAATCCTTCACATCACCGCCAAATTTAATAAGCTCAATCTTTGGAAGTTTCAATTTCCTTTGAACAGTATCCTGCGAATGTATACTCTCAGCTATGAGTGTGGATTGTCTATTAAAATATATGTCGACATTCATTCTTGCTCTATCCATTTTCTCTTTATAATCTTCAATTCTACATATCCTATTTCATATTAATCATATTTTGCTTCATCTTCCAATAAATAAATTGTAATCTCCTCATCCATGTTCCTTAAATCTGACGCTAATCTTTCTAAAGTAACAAATCGTGTCTTAATAGATTCTTCCTTCGCTGAATCATCAATTAAAGTATCCATAAGTGCATTAAACGTTTTCGTAAAATTAGCCCGAACTGGCTTTCTTTTCCGTACAATTGTTTCCATAGTTCAAATAGAATATCAACTAAATTAGGCTTAATAAATACCTTTTGGAATGCGATCACGTCCGGGTCACCAGATGTCAGGAATCTACAGGAAAATCTACCCGATTTTCTCTATTCCACTAAAAATGCGATTCGCAAGAGTTCCATCATATTTTCCTTCCAAAATAACAGATATGAGAAAATAATTCACGAAGAGAACAAAAATTTTCGGAACGATTTCATTTCATTTATTAGAACACCAGTTTTATTCGGCTGATGCCAAAACAAAACCAACAAAAACTCGTTGGAAAATAAAATAATCTGGTGGCTCGTCACAGCCACTCTGACGGAGATCCTTTAAGCCAATCAGGACCCTCTGTACCATATCGGCGATTAAAAACAAGACCACTTTTTAACAAAACAATGCTATATTAACAAATATTTACATACAAATTACAAAGCTACAGTTTAAAATTTCACAGACGAGATACATCGCGAAAGCGCAACCGCACCCATCTCGATTGCGATTTCTCATCATACACTACTAACCTAAAAAAACCCTCCAAAGTCAGCTTGAGAGGAGACTCCTGCAGATGTACTCTGACGTCATCTGCACAGCCAGACCGGGAGAGAGCGCCTCCTAGCAAGAGTTCCGTTTTCAGGATGACGAGACGTTACACCTCCCACCATCTACTTTCAAGGAACTGCTTAGTTGAGCATCCTCTTAACGGGAGGTCTACGGGGGTTAAAACAGTCAGGAATATGTCTCCAACTTTCAGGATTGTTCAGCTTTCGTATTTCACGGACACGGTTGACAAAAACAGTCCATGGCTGATCTCTATTCAAGCTAATACTTTGGAAGAATCCGTCCAAAAGTGTAACCACATTTTTCCATTGAAGTTCTTCAAGAACTGAAGTACACAGTCATGCTCCCACCGTTGCAGCCAACAACTCAGCACGTGGAATTGTGATCGCTTTCGTAGGAACTACTCTTGATTTTGCAGCCAAATGTTGTACGTGCACTTCATCTATGGTTTCTATCCTCACATACACAGCGGCAGCATAAGCATGAAGACTGGCATCACAGAAGGTATGAATGCCGTTAGATTCTTCGTCACTTGCATGAGCTTGAAACCACTTAGGAATTAACACTTCTCTTAAGAGGAAAAGATCTCGATACCAGCGTAAAAATTCTTCTTTGGCTGAAGAATCGATTTCCATATTCCAAGGTATCTCAGTTTTCCACATTTTTGTAACAGGAGCTTGGGAAACAAGGAAACTGGGCCGCAAATCACTCCAATGGGATCGAACACCTTATTAGCTACAGAGAGGATGGTTCTCTTTGTGATCACTTTTAATTGATAGTTCTCCATCCAGTTCAAATTAACTGTCAAAGTGTCTTTGGATCAATCCCAAGACAATCCTAATACTGGGGAAATAGCATCTGATTGTTGATCACCTGAATAATGCCAATCTCTAAGATTAAATTTTACTTCTGTTAATACATCTGTAGATTCTTTAATGAATTCTATTAACTCCTTTCTGTCGACACTCGTGACGACATTATCCAGATAAAAACTATTGAGTAGTTTCATAACCAATTGCTTGTTGTAGTAAGGATTTTCCAAATATCTTTTCAAGTGATATTCAAGAACAGATCCAAGGAGAAAAGAGCTGCTTTTCACTCCAAAAACCAAGCGTGAATGACGGAAAATCTTTAATTTATTTTCATCTTCATGACTCCACCACAAGAATCGAAGATAGTATCTGTCTTTCGGTCTAATACTAATCTGCAGAAAAGCCTTCTCAATGTCTGAAATAACTCCATGTCTGTGTTCCCGAAATCGAGAAAGAATAGAGGGAATAAGCTCTATCAAATTTGGGCCAGATTCAAGACATTGACTTAAAGAAAGTTGAGACTTTTCTCTGACAGAAGCATCAAACACTGGGCGCACCTTTGTGGTACTACTGTTTTCTTTTACTGCGGGCCTGTGTGGTAAGTAATGTCCATAGTCAATCGCTTCATCTGTAGGCACCTCTTCAATTACACCTAGTTCTTGCCATTCTGCCAAAACTTTATCATACCTATCGAACAAATTTTCAGAATGAAGCTTTCGAATTGTTGACTCCAGTCTTTCAACGCCAAGTTCTGTGATGTGGGAAGGTGACGATAACCATCTGCCCAGGGTAGAGAAACCTCATAACGCCCTTCATTGATTGAAATAATTTCTTGAAATTGAGGCTTGATTTGGAATTCTATCTTCCTTGGACTTTTTTAAACAGGATTAGTTATAACAATAACGTCTAGACTCCAGAGATCAGTGATAATAGCTTCTTTTACAAACATCGATGCAACTACCACCGTTGAATTTTCATAAGTCTCCTTTGGAGACTCCCATTAAAGTCCATCCTAATTCAGTTTCAATGGTGACTAATCCACATCAAAGAACTCTTCGCTGTCCAGTCATTAGCTTCCCAGCAACATCTCTGTGCCGATTAAGATTTCGATTGGTCCTGGATTCTCTTCATCATCAGTTATTTAAATATTCAATTATTTCAATTCTTCTATTCTATCTTTCCTCTGTGAAGTCTGGACCATGGGGTTCAGACTTCACAGAGGAAATGTTATCGTAAATGTATCTGTATGTACTTGTATCTGATACAAAACACAAACTTTTATGGACTGTAACATATTTATTGATATTGATTCTAAATTATGAACTTTACAAAGGACACAGAGAATTACTGTATTTTCCCAATTACACAGATAATTAAAGTACTATCAAAGCACACAATTGATAAGTTGACAATTTTCTTAGAGTTTTCCAAGTACATGAAAAGTTACGCTAATTAAAGAGTGGCGCCAAAATCTATACGCACGGCGCCAAAATCTGTACGCACGGCGCCAACACAACTGCTGAAAAATAAACAATTTTTTAAATCAATGTAATTACATAAATTTGAATCTTTCCCTTAGGGATTGATCCCGGACCGTCACCGGGCCGTGGTAGTCTAATAGGATGGTTGTTTTTGGGGGGGTTTTATGGCGCAAGGGCTATATTTGGCCATGCTGCGCCAGACACGACATACAATAACAAGTAATAGACACACAATGAAAGTTTTACTGACACAGAAGGGAGAAATACACCCAGGAAGGTAATCCAATTGGAAGAGCAACGGATTGGCAACCGGAGGCTAGTGAGTTCGAAACACTGTGCACCCAAAGACCGTCGTGTACACGGGGCTGGTGCACGTTAAATCTGTCGTAGCCTCAAATGTCCTCACGTTGGCGTGGAAGTTTGGAGAGTGGGATGCCAGCTCAGGCGTGACCTCATCATCTGATCATGATTCAAAATTACGAGGTGTCCTCGGCATTTGCTGAGCATTGCTGTTGAGAAATGTATTCAAGAAGTGTAACCAACATGTTCCTGGTAATCAAATGATTGCTCTGTGAAAAATTGACTTTGACTTGGTCGATTTGGCATTTTATCGTCTCGTTTGTGACGTCTTCTGACAGGGTAAATGCATGAATTTTCACATAAGGTTAAATATTTCTTGGGAATGGCACGTTTGAGTTCAAATTATTTCTTTCAACTATTAAATCAGCAGTAATTTTCCCAAAATTCGAAACAAATTACTTATTAGTTTGTGGATGCTTAATATTATGTATGAAAAGTTTCATAAAATTACAAATTATTAAGAAATTAGAGATTCAAAATATAAATGAAGGTATAGTTGTCCCTATATTATAAAACTTTTCATTAGATTCGTTATAATTTATGTTTCCTTGAAAAGGGTATAAAGGAATCAATGTTATCAAATATCCTTTTCTGTTACATAGTTCTTGACATTGTTAAGCTACTTGTTCACTGTTAGACTTGTTTAAAATGCAAGGAAATAAGTTAAATATGTGTATATCTAAATTTTGAAATATATTAAAGCCAAAACATCAATAACCCTTCTAAATTTTAATAACTAAGATTTCGTGAAAAGTTTTGTGTAGGTTTTTATATTAAACTTGTATCCACTCGTGATCCAGTACTTTATAAATACAAAGGAATAAACTATTAGTTATTGTAATCTTTCTTTGTTGTAACATTCATAATATATACATAACCAGCAGTCCATATATATGAAACTTTGGGCACATGTATTTACATCACAAAAAAAAGTACTTCACTTAAAATGCTGAATTTCTACTAAAAAGTTCTCTTTTTGAACTTTGTTTCAGTTCTCTTTAGAGTTTTGTTCCAGTTCTCTTTTGTTCTAAAAACAATTATCTTTTGATTTTTGTTTTTCAAACATTTCTCCTTACTTCATCGATGGGGAAACTAACAAATGGAATATAAGAATTCTAAATTCATACAAACTGAATAAAAGGACTTTTAACCTCCAGGTCTACACACCTTAAATATACTCTTGTCAGATAAATATAAAGTTTTATTTAAAGGTACTGCATTTCATAAGCACAAAATATTTTTGAACCATTCGAAGGGCAATGGGTAAAATGTTTTGTTTTTGGAAAAAGTATCACAAATTCAAAGCTTTTAGCTAAACACCAGTGTTTTTCTTCTCTCCTTTCCGAGAGGAACGGGAGACTGTCTATCAGCTGTTTCCAAGGACGCACAATCGTGCTCTCTTCTGCGCATGTGCTCCGTTCAAAAGCTGGAGCGTCTGTTTTTTGTTTAGAAGAGAGAGCAATCGTTCTGGTTGACCGTTTGGAGATGTGTACAGTTTTCGTTTCTTGTCTGTAAATACATGCTTTGCCTCATCTTGAGGCTTGATTTGACTTTTGTATAGATGGCCTGATCAGTTCTATAAGGTTAAAAAATAGATTTCCTCAATGTAAGAAAATCGCTTATATGGTAAAATTTTATGAGTGAGTATGTATTTGTATGGATACAGTTTTACTAAGTCTTTTAATTTGTTCAATATGCTATACTTTTAAAGGAAATAATTAGAGTGCTCCCTCTTACCAGATAGATTATTCGTTTAGGGATTTCATTTCGCTGTCGCGCTTATTTCGCGATTTGAAAAACAATTTCGAAGACATACATGTTTTCAGTAAGTGCTCGAATTTTTCTAATTTTATACAATTATCACAAAATTACGGAAAGAAAACCGTATAGTTTGGAATTGGAAAAGAATGTATTGTTATCGTTTGTTTTATTTATAGGGAGAAGCAAAATCAAGAGTGTCAAGCAGATGTTTTCAGAAAGGGCATTTTCAGCTGCGCTGTTTTTAGAATTAGGTAGAAAGAAATTGAATTTCCTTCTCTATTTTTATGTTATTCAATAATAAGCTGTATTGTATTTTTTGTTTGTTAGACATGCAAGCCAAGTATTATGTAGAACAGATAGCTCAAAAAATAGGGAGGTAATATTTATACAATATTTTGTAACACATTGTTTTGGTTAACCAATTAAAAACCGGGCCGCTGTAGCCCAGTTGGAAAAGCAACGAATTAGAAACCGGAGGATTGCGAGTTCGAAACTCGATCCAACCAAAGACCGTCTTGTACACGGGACTAGCACACGTTAAATAAGTCGTGGCCTCAAATGTCCTCACGTTGGCGTGGTATGGAGTTTGGAGAGTGGGGTGCCATCTCAAGTGCTTTTCTCGTCATCTGACCGTGGTTCAAAATGACAAGGCGTTGTCCTTGCATCTTTCCCTTCGGGATGGGTCCCGGACCGTCACCAATAGTTCGTTGTGTTGCTCCAGTGCGACGTTAATTAACTACCTACTTAGCATTAAAAACGACACAAAAAGACTTTCAGCGGAAAGTTATATCAAGGAAAGAATCCCTTTTCAGCAAACACAGTAGTTCTGTACAATTAATATAAACGATTTTACGTATATTTTAGATATAATTAGAATAAAATATTAGATATAATTAGAATAAAATATTAGATATAATTAGAATAAAATATTAGATATAATTAGAATAAAATATTAGATATATTAAGAATAAAGGATATTATATTCATCACAAAAAAGTTATCTGAAGCCCTTTTTAATGTTTTACATATGCATGTGGTCTAGATCCTTTAACGATATTTCAACTAATCAGTTTCATGTTGTATATATAATGCCTGAGTTCTAAACTTCATCTTTTATTTAATAATTCGAATTCTCATTCTTCTAGAGAAACTTTAAAACTAAACATATTTGTTCAGCAAAATATAAAATTTCAGATATACATACACTACTGTTTTGTGAAAATTGCAACACCATGAGGGAATCATACAAATTAAACGAAACTTGCAGGAAATGCAAAACAGGTTAGGATATGCAAATGATTAGAATTACAAAGCGATCACGCATGTGTGGGCCGAGAAACACCCTCTAAACTTCCAAGTGAGCCGTGTATAAAAAGCACAGTAAAGGTGCGTTAAAATGTGTGTATCGTCGTTTGACTGCTGTAAATGATTGATTAGAAGTCAATATGCCTCGCCAAAAACGCAGAGTGCCATACGAGTAACTAACAGAGTTCGAATGGGGCCGCATGATCGGCCTCCGTGAGGGTGGACTTTCGTATCGTGAAATCGCCACTCGCACGGGGCGTAATGCCACAACAGTGATGCGTGTGTGGAAGAGATGGACCATGGAGAACCGGACAAGTCGAAACCCCGGCAGTGGGCCACGCAATATGACGTCACCACGGGAAGACAGACACCTCATCCGCATGGCAGTGACGGACCGTACAGCGTCCTCTCGTGCGTTGGCACAACATTGGGGCACGTATACAGGTGTGTTGCTGTCTGCCCCCCCCGGTTCGTCGACGTCTGCTGCGCCATGGGCTACGTGTAAGGATTCCCCTGTGCATGATTCCCTTGACGCCGAACCACCGACGCCTCCGGCTACAATGGGCTCACCAACAAAGCCAATGGCGTGAAGATTGGCAACAAGTCGTTTTCTCAGATGAGTCCCGCTACAATCTGGACTATAACGATGGACGCGTACTCGTCAGACGCTACAGAGGTGAACGCCTTCTCCCGGAGTGTCTTATTCAGCGCCATGGTCTGGGGCGCTATTGGATATCATGGGCGATTCCGCCTACTCCAAATTGTGGGGACCCTGAACAGCGGGCGCTACCTCAGGGAAGTTGTGGAGCCCGAGGTCCTACCCCTCCTGCAACGCATTCCCGGAGCTGTATTTCAGCAAGACAATGCCCGTCCACATGTTGCTCGGAATGTACAAGCCTTCTTCAGTGCACGACCGGTTCCGCTTCTTCCATGGCATGCACGTTTCTCGGATATGTCGCCCATTGAGCCTGTCTGGGATTACATCGGACGGCGACTCGCTCGTCGGGCAGAGAGTACGGCTGAATTTTGGCATCAGATAGAGGCCATCTGGAATGCAATTCATAAGAATGACATTCAGAATCTGTATGATTCGATGCCACGACGTGTACAGGCTCTCGTCGCTGCGCGTGGCGGCTGCACACGATATTGATTTTCGGCATTATTTTTGTTTTATTGCTCTGTAAGTTTGATCGTTTATTTAAGCCACTATAAATAATACGTGGAATAAATTTCATTTATTTCTGATGATTCTTTCATAGTGTTGCAATTTTCACCAAACAGTAGTATATTTAAATTTATTTTATCATTCTATAACATTATTTATCGTATAACACATTATCCAAAACAATGGCCGAGGTAGTCCGGTTGGAAGAGTAATGGATCAGCAACCGGAGGGTTGCGAGTTCGAATCCAACCAAAGAACGTCGCGTACAAAGGAGCCTGGTGCATGTTAAATCTGTCGTAGTGTGGAAGTTCGGAGAATGGTGTGCCGGCTCAGGTGTTGCCTCGTCATCTGACCGCTCAAAATTACGTGGTGTTGTCCTCGGGTTTGATCCGTGACCCCCACCAATAGCCCGTTGTGTTGCTCCAGTGCGACATTAATTAAAATACCTACCTACCTTATACAGAATAGTAATCCGAGTTGGCATAAAAAATTATCGCCAAGAACGAAGACGATTCAACTCAATTTTTTAAAGTTCGGTTTATTATTTTTATTATTTCAAGTAATTATCTACACACAGTTTATAAAAGCAAATACCACTCAATTAAATTATTTTATTTTAAACATTATTTAAGATATACATTGATTACAAAGGTAGGAAATATTTTATTATATAACGGAAATGGTTCGCAAGTATTCCAAAGTCAGAAAAGGTACTTTTATGTACCTTTTCTGATGCACAAATGTACGATGTACAAGGTAAATGATGTACAAGGGATGTACAAATCCCACAGGTGAAACGGAAATTTCCCCCTCTTATGAATTTGGAATTACATATACATGCACCACAGGATAAAATAATTTTCAGCTTTCACTTACAGTGTATTTGCTGTGGAAGAAGGGATGTACAAACAATACAATCGTGGAAAAAGTTAATGGATCATGTTACTATTAATCTGGGTCACATGATCATGGGCACATGAAAAGGTTTCCATAGCTCACTCCTCTCCTATATCTCCTCAAGCGGCAGCTCGTGGTTGGAAAAATAGGCAAAGAACCTCCCCGAAATCACCCCCCACCGGAAATTAAATCCTGGCTATGCCAGTGATATGAAAAGATAACAGTTCCGAAAATTAGTTAATGAGGATTTACCCCTATTTTCTGTAAAATAAATCAATTCTTCTGTCCTTCAATGCTTCAAATCTGTGATACGTCATCGTAAAATGGCTTTCTTCATAAGGGTCACTAATACGTCTTTTGAATACAAATGTTTGCTAAAGAAAGTATCTTGCGAAATAGTATTTCTTGAGTAACTTTTTATTCTTTTAAGGCGAAGAAAACTCCTTTCCACTGATACACTTGTAGATGGAATTGTTAAGACGAGAGAAAACAGATTATAAGCTGTGAAAATTGCTTTATCATAAAGCATTCGAAGAAGTTCTTGTGTCGATATATTCCTGAATTTTCCACCCGAATATATAAGACAGTTCATTTTTAAGACGATGGTTTTTTTAAACACATCGCCGTATAACTGTTGAAGATTTTCAAGAGTCTGAGATGGAAAATGTAAATTAAATTGTTCGAAATTTGTTGCATCAGCAAGACAAATAAATTGAAGTTTTCACAATCTTGAAATCTTGTGTTTATTTCCGTAAGACTGTGGTCTAAAATTTCGAAATATAGCTGTTTATAATTTTGAGAAATTGTTTTTAGAGAAAGAGCTGCATATTCCCGTTTGATTGGACTATTTCTGTGATTTTACGCGTGTTTTCAAATAGTTTTAAAAACATCATCTTCCTTTTACTGCTCAATAGCTCACGAGAGTATTTTATTTGAGATACACAATACTTTAAATCCAGTGATTTTTTTTCTGGAGAATTTCAAATAATATAACAGTAAGGCCAAAAATGGAAATTAAAAATAGTTCATATCATTTCAAAATCCCTTTGCAAATTGAATTGTTGTTTTGTCTGAATGCTCGCTGCTTGTCATAAATTCGAATATTTCTTTTAATTTATCCCAATCTTCAACAATCAAATTCACTAATTTCAAATTGGAGGACCATCGAGTGTGTGTTATGCTTGGTATGCGTCTTGCGGAATTTGATGTAAGAGCATAAGATCGCTGCGCCGAGTGATGAAAAAACGAAGGAATGCCACTGAGGCTTGCAAAAGAAATTGGACACTTAGAAATTTTAGAAAAACTTTGCTCCAATACAAGATTGAAACAATGTGCTAGACAATGGACAAAAACGGCTTGACGTGCTTTATCCTTGACTTTTTCTGGAGTCCATTCAAGTGTCCCTACATTACACTGGCCCCATCGTGACATTGTCGTATTAATTTGTGTTGATAATCAAACGGATCCAAAATTTTTTCCAACGTTTTGTGTAACATTTCTGACGTTCTGTCTTCACCTACATCCTGGAAACCCAAAAATCACTCAACTAATACGCCTTTACAATTCACAAATCTTAATATTAAGGAGCACTGGGAAGTTTGATTTATGTCAGTGGTGTCGTCCACTTGAATAGAAAAGAATTTAGCACCGTTTATTTCATCTTTGACGTGATCGTTTATATAATCGGAAATACATTCAATCATATCATTTTGAATAGTTTTGGAGTCACCAGTGAAGACGTTTTTAATCTTTTTGCAATGATTTTAAATTTCTAAAGGACTTTATGATATCAACAATCCTAGTAATTCCTTGAAATTTCCGCGATTTATGGAGTCACTGCTTTCCTCATGGCCCCGGAATGCCATTTCTTGTTTGCTCAAATATATTACTGCATCAATCACTAGAAACAGTCTATTCAAACGAACGTTTTCATTGAAATGCTCTTTAAAAAGCCTAGCATTCTCCCTCAGGGCATCGGCAATTGTGTTTGGATTTTTTTTAAAATTTCTTAGCATTAATTCACACTTCAGATGTTCAGTAGAATCATCGTGCCTATGGAGTTCTCGTGTTATGTTTACAAATCCGTTTTTATTCCAAACAGAATGTTTATTACTAAAAAGCAAGCAAAGCCAACAGAATAATCTTTTTAAGGTTATATTACTGCATAGTCATTTATACTGAGTAAACCAACACTCTTGAAAACTAATACTGTACGACTTACCGCTCTTTTTAATTTCTTTTTTGGCCATAGTCGTCAATAAATCCGTCAGACGTGCTTGACGTAATACGTCCTTTTTGTCCACAGGCTAAACGGAGTTTCCAGTAAATTACACACAATATTAATTGGATTCATTCTGCTGAAAAATCTAAAGCAAAGTGGTCAACAAAATCATTGCTCTATTTCATGTGATATTCGGCAGTTTCGGCGTGATTGGCTAGACTTTTTGGCGCTAAAGCTCCCTCTATTAGTTTTCCGTGTGCGCTGCTCGCAACGTGAAACGAGGGATATCTATTTTTAGATTTGAACCGTCGACCCTAAGAGGAAGGGGAATCGCGTTTCTATCTTTTGCCTTCTTTCGTATTGTGAGGATTCATTCATGGACCCCTCAATTATCCCTCCCAAAGGCAAACTCGCCGACAGGTCGTAAAAGAGCCGGACAATACATTTCCATCTCTCTGGCGCCAAAGGCAAACTCGCCGACAGGTCGTAAAAGAGCCGGACAATACATGTCCATCTCTCAGGCGCCAGACGGTCGGGACTTGGATCGAAGAGGACAAAAGGGGATTCGTTCCGGAAAGAGCCCAGGTGTTTAGGAGTGCACCTGCCAGGTGATTAAGTCCACCTGCTAGGTAATCAAGCCACCTGCGCTAAGTAGCTGATCCCATTTTACGTCAGAGAGTCTCTACCGAATCAGCAACCTCAAAAATGAGCAAAGTAAAAACGAACCAATTAAAAGTAAGAACCAATCAAGAACGAACGAATCGAGAACCACCAGCGAACAAAGGCTGGGAGGTTTCAAAAGGAAAAGCAGGGAGTCGAATCGTCAGTTCTTGCTTGTGATCTCGATCGATCAGCTTAACTCAGCGACCCTTTGAGCGGTCACTCCTTAGGGAGAAAATATATTTTTTGAAGACGGTTCTCTCAACCTGAGAGGACGCGTTCTTGTAGCCGGCGTAGTCTGCCCATCTCGAGTCTTGTTGGGGACTTGTTGGAGTCGGCAGTGAACCTGCCTTGTCCCGTCGTCCAGTGAGGATCCAGTGCTGAGCTTGTGAAATCGTCACCCGACGAGTAGAGTTTCATCTAGAGACTGTTGAGATACCTTTCTCCAACTCAGAGACTTTCGTACGTCCTGAGATTTCGACACCCTGTCGCATCCAGTTAGCAGAGGCATAGAAATTCGTGAAAGTGTCGTGTAAATAGATTCTAATATAGTCAAGGAATTGTTTTAAATAAAATTATCGTTTGTTATTTAAGCCAGACTGTTCTCTGTAGATTTGAATCTACCACGCTACCCAGAGAATCACTACAGTCTACTTAAATTATTGGTGGCAGCAGGTGGGATTGTTAGCCATTAAATAAAAAATTGGCAACCACACCTTTTGCGTAGTAAGCCCACCCAGGATTTATTACGTGAGGACATCCAGTCCAGAGGCAAACTCAAGAAGAGTTGTGAAGTGAGAAAAAGCAGAACCATCCAGAACTGCTACAACGTGAAGGACATCCTGTCCAGTGTTGAAGAAAAGTGCTAGTGTGCCAGTGGAAGAAAAAAAACGAACGCCCGTCTGACATCCCAACAGAGGCAGAGCAGAGACCTGTCGAAAAAGCAGAGCCAGTCGTCAGACAAGGTAAGCTTGGCATTTCTTTAGAGGCAATTTAATAGATTATTGTTTTAAATTGTTGAGAAAAAAAACTGTTGTGAAAAGTGTTTAAATTTTTAAATTGATTTAATTGTGGAATCCATTCTAAAGAAATTCTGATTACTAGTGTAGAACCATGGCGTTTTTAACTAAGCAGAAAAAGGTAGACTTGCAGAAATTAGCATACGAGTTTAATGTTGAGTTTGGTTCCGAAGATCGAATCATCGATCTAGCAAGGAAAATACAGGAATGCAATCATTTTAGCGAGGAAAGCGCTAAGGATATGATAGTTAATATCATAGAAGACAGGAAATTGACTGAGGCGGAGGCTAGGGAAGAGGAAAAATTAGCTAAGGAAGAGGAAAAATTAGCTGCGGAAAGGGCTTTCGAACTAGAGAAGCTAAGATTACAACAATCGGGAGAAGTAAATAGTTTAAGTTCGTCTAGCCATGATAGCGGAAACCGTCTAAAAACATTAAATCAGTCATGCAAAAGTTTGATGCTGACAAAATAGATATGGCCTTGTTCTTAACGCTTTTTGAACGCCAGAGTAGAAAATTAAAAATCGAGTATGACGAATTGGTCTCACAGCTGCTTAGTCTGTTGCCGATTGAAATCGCGGAGATTATTATTCGTGAACCCGAGGAATTGAGTGATGATTATGATCATGTAAAGTCCGTACTTCTCGCTAGATTCAAGCTTAGCGCAGAATCCTTTAGATGCAAATTTCAAACGCATCAGAGACAAAATGGCTCTTTATGGAAGGACATGATCTTCGAACTAAGAAGCTATCTAGAAGGGTGGCTTAGCGGAATCCAAGTTGAGGATTTTGATTCTCTTAAGAATCTGATGATCGCTGATCAAATGAAAAGAAGGGTACCGGCCGACATAAAGGACCACTTTATTGATCAATGGGGCGAGTTGACCGAACCGAGCGCATTGGCTGAGAAGCTAGACGCGTACGAGTCAACCCGTCGAGTCAAGAAACAGGTGTTCTCCAAACTACCGGAGAAAAGGGCTCTCGACCGCCCAATACCTATTGAAAAGCCGAATCAGGGAAATAAATTCGGGGGGGGGGGAGAAAAATCACGGAAAGGACTGGAGATCGGGAAGTAAGGGAACCAACACAGAATGGCGGACAAGGGAATTTGAGAAACGTAGTGGCCCCGTTTGTTTTAATTGTAACTTACCTGGTCATATACGCCCTCAATGCCCCGAGTTAAAGAAAGTAGCGGAACCCTTAAATAATCTTGCTACGAGCGCAAATTTTGCTCCCTCATTTGAGCCTTATTTAAGCAAGGCCAAAATAAATGATGTTGACATGGTATTGTTGCGTGATTCAGGAACAACCATTGACCTGGGACCCCAAGACTTGGTGAAACCTGAGGATTTTACAGGCGAGCACATTTGGGTTAAGCAACCTCTGGACAACCACTTCAAGTGCCTACCTTTGGCAAGAATTAAAATCGAAAGTCCAGAACTCGGCGTAATTAGGACTAAGGCAGCAATTGTAGGTAAATCAGTCGAAATGCGACATTACCTCTTAGGAAATTCCACCCAGGAATTAATTGAATCGCAGAGAGTAAAACCAGAACTGGTAAACGCGATTATGACTAGGAGTCAAACCAAACGTCTGAGCCCTGAACAGACTGTAGTTGAGGAAAACCAGACAGAAATAGATCCACTTGAGGTAACGGAACCTGAAAATGAACTAGAGGACGAAAATTTGGGGATAGAGTTACCACCCTTACAGGAAAATTCGGAAATCGAATTAGTAGGCATTCACGCTGAAACTTTTGCCAAGGAACAGCAGAATTGTCCCGAACTCAAATCTATTTGGGATAAGGTCAGGCAAAATAAAACGAGTGAGTTCGTGATTGAAAAAGAGCTACTCTTTAGGCAGTCTAAGGATCATCGAGGCGAAGAGCGGAGGCAGCTATTAATACCCGCTATATATAAAAATAAAATTTTAAGCCTTTGTCATGATGGGTTCGGATCCCACATGGGCAATACGAAAACTAAAGATAAGCTGTTGCGCTATTATTTCTGGCCCCAGTGTATTAAGGAGATCGAGGAATATGTGAAATCGTGCGATGCTTGTCAGAAAGTCGGGAAATCCTCGGAACAAATGAGAGCGCCCCTTAAGTTAGTGCCCGTGATCACCGAAGTGTTCGCGAAGATGAATATAGACATTGTGGGTCCCTTGCCAATATCACCGAAAGGGAACAAATATCTCCTGACGGCTATTTGCCTTGCTTCCAAATACCCGGAAGCTATTCCTTTATCAGCAGAGAACTCAGAAACCGTCACTGATGCCTTGCTTGCTATCTTTGGTAGAATAGGTTTCCCCAAAGAACTACAACTGGACAATGCTACGTATTTCACTAGCAACCTCACACCTTCTTTGAGAGGTTTGGGATTAAGGTGGTGCGTAGTTCGATCTATCATCCACAAACGAACCCGGTGGAACGGTTCCACCGGACCCTAAAGAGACTTTTGAAAGCGATGTGCCTGGAGCTAAAAGAAAATTGGGAGGACGTACTTCCATCGGCTCTCTTGGCTTTGCGGAACGTAACCCATGCGTCAACCGGTTTTAGCCCCGCAGAGCTAATTTACGGGAAGAATTTGAGAATGCCCGAATCCATTTTATTTGACAAATGGTGCCAAAGTCCCCCATGTGAAGACATTGTCACGGAGTACGTATTCCAGTTGATAAATCGATTGCGACGGTGTCAACAGGTAGCCACCGCAACCGAAACGGACGCAAAAGTTAAAAGGAAGTCGTACTACGACAAAAGTAGATAGAAAATGCGGGTTCTAAATCAGTGGTGGAGAAGGTGGAGAAATCGAGTGGAGTTGAGTTGTACCGGAAGTGACGTCATACCTAGTGTAGTTGAGTTGTTAGTTTCGTTTTCAATTTTGAGTTGAGTTTAGTTGTTTTCTTCCTACTTCGAGTGGAGTTGAGTTGTTAGTTTCGGTTTCTCGGATTTCGTCGAATAACACGTGTTTACGTTTTGGACTTGCGAATTTCAGAGGGATTGGATTTAAGGCGAATTTCAGAGCGGTTGGATTTAAGAGCTGATTTTTCTGTAACTCGTAGCGCCATCTATTAGTACTTTTTGAGTAAAAAAATAATAAAATCTTTAAAACATATTTTTAAAACTAAAAGATGTGATTTTTTTGCTGGGATCGAACTGACTACCAAAAAGTACTCGTAGTCGAGTGTTAGTTGGATGAGAATATAACCATTCGGCCACGAATACCTGGTTACTTACCGAAATATAATCAATTTAAATCTGAATACATTAAGTGCGTAATTGGCTGTTAAAATAGTATAGATTGCTCCACCACATCAATAAGTTCGATCAGTTTTTATCTGCGTTTCTGACATAGAAAGGTGAATGTGGTGGAGAATGACGTCATTCCAACGTGTTCAAACGTGGAATCAAACACGTGGTGGAGAATGTGGTGGAGAATGACGTCAATCTAACGTGTTCAAACGTGGAATCAAACATGTGGTGGAGAATGTGGTGGAGAATGACGTCATTCCAACGTGTTCAAACGTGGAATCAAACACGTGGTGGAGAATGACGTCAATCTAACGTGTTCAAACGTGGAATCAAACATGTGGTGGAGAATGACGTCAATCTAACGTGTTCAAACGTGGAATCAAACATGTGGTGGAGAATGACGTCAATCTAACGTGTTCAAACGTGAAATCAAACACATGTGGTAGGCAATGAAGTCACTCGAGAGTAGAGTAGAGTTGAGTAGTAAGTTTACCTCCGCGTTTCTGACATGAAAACGTGAATGTGGAGAAGAAAAGTTTTAGTACCGAATCTGGCAATGGTATGTAATAAGGTTATTTGTGGACTCGCAGAATGGCAACACCTGGACCCATTCTAACAGGTCTGACCAGTAAGATTCTTTTGACTGCAAAATATCCCAGAGGAGGACGTGTCGCTGCCCTGAAATCTTGGAAGTGATATCACTTGTATCTTCAAACGTGTTCATTCCTGTTCCTTAGTGCTTTTAGTGGAAAAACATGAAGCGATCATTTCCTTTTGGATATACTTTACCCTTTACAGATCAAAAAGTGAATATGCATTCTGGGGCCGATGTACTTTCATCTCAAGTATCTGATTCATCAATGAATGAACTAGGTCCAAATAGCTTCCATTTGGGTGATACCAAATTTGCTGTTGTCTCTTGCTTCAAGGGAATTATCCGCGTGCATATTCGTCATTATTACAGAGATCAGCAGGGAGTGCTGCAGCCTTCCAGAGAGGGAGTTTCTTTGCTTCCTAAAGTCTGGAAAGCCTTCTACGAAGCAATTCCTAGCTTTCGCTCAAAGAACGCTAGCGATGTTATTATCGTTTCAAGAAGCCTTTTACTCTCCAAAGAAATTCGGGGAAACGAGAAATGTGTGAGTTTTCAAAATATGTTTCAAAAGAAAGACTGTGCTTTTCAACTAACTGCAACGCGCATTCTTCTCTCTGTGAAACAATTGGATCGACTGGAAGCTGTATCGGAGGAAATTACTGAAGCCATTAATGAAGGATTTGTTAATGAATCCCTCGATTATTTTGTGAAAGAAGAATTCGTGAAACGTGGAGCAGGAACCGATGAGAAATATTACGGCGATCCTGATAGATCTGAGAAAGTGAGCGAACTTACCGACAGAGTGGCTAAACATCTAAAAGTACTCATTTCGGAAAAAATAAAGAAAATGATGAATTGTTTTGGATGTGAAAACAACTTTGAAAATCAACTTGGGCATGAATGTATGACTATGAGTTTAAGTGAACGTTACGATCGGTATTTCCTAAACGCTTTATATGAAATCGACTGGAATAGATTCGGAGAAACTTTAACTTCGGAGAATATGTCCTTGAGGTATTTATTCTTTGATTTTGACGTTCTACGTTTTGTAAATACAACAACTCTGTTCGAAACAGTACGGAGGCTTTATGTTAATGATAAATCTGATAGTTTTACATGTTAAAGAATATAAATATGTTTTGTATATATATATATATGTATAATCAATAAATTCTTTGTTTATCTTTTTCAAATGTGTCTCTCTTTATTTTAAAATGTATAAGTACTTATTTTATTACTTTTCTTTTTTTTGTATTTGTATACATACTTTTACTTACTGCAGTGTCATTTGACACATTTAGAATTGTATATTATACAGTCTGTTATTAGAACTAAAAAAATGACAAACAAGTAACATATTTCTGTAAAAGACAAGTTTATTCAAACACAGACATGTACACAAAATAAACATTCCCTTACAAGCTTCCGTGTATTTAACATTTAATAGATTGCAAGTTCACAAATTGAATAGATTTGTAACATTGACATTTTTTTCTCTTTCAAAGATTTTCTGAAAAACTTTCTAGAGATCTTTGACGCGGCTGTTTCTGTTTTGGAGAATGAATTGTAATTTTTCTTTCTCCAGATAGATGTAATTCCATTGTATCATTACACATATTTAAAGAGTAATCATCTATGATTCCATCACTATCACAAATTGTTACATAACCTTTATCGAGTATCATTGTAAGGCCAAATATGAATGCTGAGATTCCCATGAAAATAAGAACAGAAAATGCTCTTCTCTGGATGAGTTCCATTGCTTGAAATGAGACATAGACCTTGATTATAATCAATATATACTGCTTCAAACTTGAAAGCCTCATCTACTTATGGATTTTTATAGCGGGGAAATAACTGATGATTTACAGAGGAAGCCAATTACAGACTCGTTTTGGGGTTGGGGTAGGCATCACTTCTTTCATTACCCTCACTGCCTTACCGAGTTGTTGAGGTATAGCAAATTTATTTTTTACAAAGGAACTGGGGTAGTTAATTTCCTTAAGTGCATCTTTAAACTGTTCTTGTCCATTCACGTACTTTTCCATCTTTCTTTTTCGCACTAAACGGTCTATCAGGTCAACAATATTAGAACTTTTCACTATTTTACCTTTATACACAAATTCTCCATTAGGCATCCAAGAAACAACCTCTTTATTGCGTTTTAAATAAAGAATAATATTTGTAGTTAATCCAATTAAGTTTTTGGGAACGGTCTTGAGCACCATCTCCTCCACATTTAACGTTCTTTCTTTCTCATTCGCAATATCTGTTTCCTTCTCTGGATTATCTGACAGTTCTGAATTAATTGATACAGATGGTGGATTCAATACATTCACGTTAATCCTCCTCTGCAATACTTGATTGTATAACTTAATTTTTTCATCATCATCCATTTTATTAACTAAAATACTTTTCATCTCACAATCTAATTCACTCAGCTGTTCGTCTGAAGGTATATGTCTTGATAATCTCTCCTCTGGAACTAAAATCATTTTCCTTGCATATTGCATGTTTTTACTTGTTAAGTAGAGTAGTCAAGACAGTGAGTGCTGCGGGTATTAAGATATTTAAAAACCCTCCTTTTTGAATAATAATTTTTCGCTTTTTAGTGAGGGTTACTTTTTTATCTGCTAGGTCTCTAAGCGTATGCTTATGACGAGAAAGTTTTTTCTTCTGTTCATCGGTTAAAGGAACATTCCCTTTTAAAGTGTTCAAACAACATTCAGCTATGAAATGGATGCTAGATTTCGGAAGATTTTTTAAAAAGGCTTTCCGACATTTTGTGGGGCATACAGTTAAAAGTCTCATCCGTTGCACGTCTCCTTCTGTTAAAGGCATGATGAACAATGAATTATTTGCAAGTTGGGAGTTTATTTATTTTAACTGATAAACACAAGTTTCTTCTCCTGGAAGGATTTTTGTACGCAGTCGCATACTCTCTTCTGTTTCAGATTTCAAATCTACAAGTAAATAGCTGAAAGGCTTTTTCGTGGCGTCCTCAAACACTTCAAGAAAAAAATGTAAATTTCGAGGGTAGAGTTGTCGACCGAGGTGTATAATTTGACTTACATCACGTCGCGATTTAAATAAAAACATGTAATGACAGTTTAATGAAATTTCTCTGAATTCTTTTCCTTTATGAAACAAATTTTGCGTTACAGTCATCACAGATGAATTCATATGATGAGATCCTTTTGTATACAAGTTTGTTATTCTTTTATCACTGCCACATTCAGAAATTAAATCGTCATATATAAAAAGTGTATTATATCCTAAATATTGCTTAAAGTTTTCGGGTATTCCTTCTACAAAGATGATATTCGGCATCTCATCGTATAACTTTTGATAGATTCCATAAAACCAGACTATTTTATCAAGGGTAGGATGAATTATATCTGTGTGGCTGTTTATCAATTTTTTCAAAAAATGCTACTTGCCTGATGATGTAGGTCCACAGACAAGAGCAGTGAAAGGATGCTTTAAAGCGAATGAATTCATGGTTACAAATGACAGAAGTAAAGACTAGGGCGATTACTTATACTTTTTTATTGAAATAAAGGTACATGTATATTCGAAATTTTTTTCACAAAGTTATACACACGTATATCATTATTTGTAGACTGTCTATCAAATAATTTAACAGTAAATTCCATAGATCTACTTCTAGATCTTTGATACAAAAAGTATACACAATATTGTCCACAAACAGCAGTTTTAACACTTTGAAGAGGTATGTCGTTGTAGACCACATGCGGAACTTTTTTGAAGTAGTCATGTATGTAGCCCAAAAAATACGAAGGTGGTTGACCGAACGAATCGAAAAACTCTACACTTGTTGGTGATTTCATATAAACAGCTAACCAATGAGTCCCTGGTTTGTGATGAGGATCGGTGTTTAAAATAAATGCAGCCGGAAAACTCTTAAAATTCTTGGGAATTCGATCACTTGGGAAAACTCCAACAAAATATAAACGTGTGTATGCATCACTTCGTAAAATGTTATTCAATTGTACCACATTCATATCGAAAAATCACACAAAATATTTCTAGACTTCGTAATTTCGATCACGTTTTGAAATTCTGCATATACCAGCACTGAAACAGTTTTCGGTAAAGCGTTTGCAAACTTTATTTCAATGCGAAGATTTCCTTGATGAATTAAATTTAAATGGTTGCCATCACCCAAGTCTGGTGTTAAGTCAAAGGCATATAGCGTGTACCCTTCGGAAAACTCATCTCTGTTAATATAGATACCTTTATTGGATGAGAGTTTTTCACTTCCTAGGAGCAAACTATTGTAAGCACGAATAAATTGGCCGTCGGCATAATTAGGATCCAAGGGTTTGTAGCTGATAGGATTTCCATCTACGTAAACGCCTATGAAATTTACATGGTTATGCTTGAGGTAAAATGGGTTTGTTGGGTAAGTGCCACTAAATGAATCATGATCGACACATGTTACAACTATCCGTTTCGGGAGTTGCCCAGAAAATATGTTATCCTGTGAAAATGAGAAAGAACCTTTCGATACTGAATATAGCTTACACAAAACTCGATCCATTGGATATTTTGCAGATGATTTTTCTAAGGCTTTGGCATGTCCAATTAAAACACCTGGACTGACTTTCACTTTCCGGATGAAAAGGGATGCATGTTCAATAACAACGTCATAATTTGCTTTTTGAGGAGCAATGAGACAAAACTCCGGTTTGCTGCGTATTAACTTTAACTTTAAGTCTACCAAGTTGAGTAATAGACGATCTTGATAAAACAAGTCGCAATGTAAATTTCCAATCATATCTAAAACTTTACTCTTTTCAATCATAGAAGCCCGTTTCTTCAACCCTGCATTTTCACTTGAAGGATCGGTTTCATCAAAGTGTCCTGCTGTATCTTTGTAGAAGCATTCTGAAGTTAGGAAGCTTTTCTTATAATCAGAGCCGTAATTGAGCAAAGTCTCAATGTAAGCTCGGTAAGGGTAAGTGTTACTGGATGATGAAATTAGACGCTCATTCAAACTCACATCGACTTGGGAAAATAACGAGTGAAGAAATAAGTTACATGGAGCAACTTTTTCATTTTCTGGTAAAACTGCATTGTCCTTTACAACTTTAACTTTTACATAGAGTTGGGTTGCTGATAAATCGATGTATTCCTCACCACTACCAGATATGTTGAATTCGATAGGTCCACCATCACGAATATTAGCTATGGGATAAAATTCAGACCACTGCCCTTTTTCAATAGCTGTTTGAGTCGGTGGCATAAGAAATAAGTCCAGTTCAGATTTCACAGAGGGTAGGGAATCATTTCGTATTAAGGCCATGCTAAAGATTATGAGAATATGTCAGGTGCACACAGCTTGCGATACTTCTTTCGAATGATGCGTTTCTTATTTGTGCGTTTCCTTTTATTTCCTCCAACCATTGATTTCACTCGAGTGGATACTTTATCGGTTAAAGTTTTCGTTGCTTCTTTAGCTCGGTCTTTGATAGCTGACTTTACATCTTTACCTTGCAAGTAATCATTTGCAATATCCACCCCAGATCGAAGTGCTTGCTTTCCCAATGCTTTCGCACCTGATTTAAATAAAGGAAAAACCATCCTAAACATGCTTCGAAAAATTCCACCCAAGCCACTTCCTTTCTGCAGAGAGATGCCTTTGTAATATGACAAGCCATTACCTGCTTGCTGAGTATAATAGTCTTCAAATGTTTTGGTGCAACAACGATAAGGTTGATACATTTTGTTCTAGAGATTACAAATATCTCAAGCGAAAATGTAGTTTCACTATCAACTTCCCGCGTTCAAATGAGACGTAACGACCAGTGTGTGTCCTTATAACGATTTCAATCGAGTCAAAATTTTTTCTGGAAACTGATAAATAATGAGGTCTCTCAAATTGTTCTTGAATCATGTCACCATCTCTTCCCTTCACTGTCAGAGTTCGTAAAAGAGGAGCTAAGACCCCACCAACAAATTCAGGCTGAATGATATCGGTGTAAACGTACAGCAAATGTAAATCAACATTAGGATCCGCAACAAAAGGACTCTCAGTGATTACTGTATCTATGCCTCCATTTCCTGGAATAATATTTTCTCCAATCACTTTATTAGGTTCAAAACCTAAGTTTTCAGCTAATCCCTTGGATAATCGCAGTTTTGCTCCGTTAGTGAGCTGCAACACCACCTTTTTTGTGTGTTTGTTATATTTCATTTGAATTTTTATGTGCTTCGGAAATGCATTTAAAATGTCAATCGGAGAATCATAAAATCCGCACGCTATTTTTCCACTCGTTTTTACTCCGTTTCCTAAATCATATTCGAAAGAATTTTCACCATCAATAATGTTATTCCACATTCTGGGATAAATTATTTCAACTAATCCAACTTCCCATTCACCTGAGAGTTCTAGACGTTTGGGGAGTTTCGTGTAGAAGTGAGACATTGTGTTGCCAGGATAAAACTCGATAGAGCTGTCGCTGGGCAGTGTGACGTAGAAACTCATTGTGGGTTATGGAAGCGAAACAAATTTAATGAGCAGACTCAATTTATCGAAAATAAGTCTTTGGAATGAATCCAGGCGTTAAATTTGCGAGGATAACCTCTAAACTTGACAAAGTATTCCAAACGTTTCTTAACTACTCTCTTCTTTAAAATTTTCTCAACATGAAAAGAATGCGATTTTTTAACTTTCTGCAGTTCTTCTGAGTAAAATGTACCAGTGATTATTTCTCCCATTAAATCTTTTATCTTATATACTGGTAGCTTTCTACGTATACAACGCTGAATCGTAAATATTTCCTCGGACCAATTATTTTCATATCCTTTCTCAAATGTTAATTTAGTCTTTGCAACCCTAACGAAGTCTCCAACCTGAAATTTGAATGGAATCTCCTTAACATTAGTTTTATTTACATCTCCATATAAGGTATTCCACACTTGTTTTTGATTTTCAACTGTTACATTAATAGGTTCTTTTTTTATGCTGCGATGGAGTGTATGATTATAACTGTGTACGAGTTGGTCTAAGACATCTATAAATCGATAGGTGTTTTTATTGGTTAAGTATTTCCACATTTTCGTTTTCAAAGTACGATTGAATCTTTCAACAACACTAGCTTTGGTTTCATTATTTGTCGTGAAAAACTTTACTTGGACAGATTTTAAATAAGATTGAAATGATTTATTTGTAAATTCGGTTCCTTGATCTGTTTGTAATTTTTTCGGTTTTCTTTCCTTGAAAATTGACTTAAATGCATTTACAATGCTAGATCCATTTTTCCGTTTCAAAGGTATGACCCATGCATATTTAGAAAAAATATCTATACATGTTAACAGATATCGATAACCATCGTTGTATTTTACAACACTTAACATGTCTACTAAATCCGATTGCCATTGAAAATCGATTCCCCCAACAATAACTCTGTTTCGCAGAAAGTTGCGACGAACGCTTTTATGTAGGGTGTATGCATTCTGACTCTCCAACCATTCTTTGATAGTCTTTTTTGGAACTTTCCCTTTCATTGCTTGATACAAGGCATTTATTCCACCAAAGCTGCCTGGTAAGCTAGGGTCTTCATAATACTGAGCTAACTCGTCTTTACCCATTCAGTCCAGTTACAGAGATGCAACTTCTGTTACTTTACTGATATTTCTACTAGAAATAGTAAAAAAACTCAAACTATACTTCCTTAATTTCATCTACTTTCTATCAAAAAATATATATAAATCTTGTCCAATGGTAGATTATATATATCATGCTTTCAAAATAGTGGTAGAGAAATCAGTTTTCTAATGCAATAACTTTTTCATAACAAATTGCAGATTGTAACCATAACATGAGAAAAATACTTGTTTGTAAGTTTAAATAAAGAGAGAAACATTTTTTTAAAGAAAAAAAAATCGTTTATTAAATAATCATAATCAGAGCATGTATGTAAACAATAATGTACCCCTCAATAGTAAACTGACCCATACGGCCAAGTCATTAATACTTCTTTTTTCTTTTTTTTTATAAGCATAATTCCATGTTCCTTGACAAAACACAATGAATTTCTGGGGTAAAGTTAGGGAAAATATTTTTAACATCTAGTATAGTAACACATAGAATTTATATATATATATATATATATAATACATCTCATATTAATTTTTTTAAATCAAATACAAAAGCAATCAGTACAGCAAAATACGAAAGCATTCAGTACAGCAAAATACGAAAGCGTTCAGTATAGCACAATACGAAAGAATTTAGAGCAAATATACATATATACATTACATCAGACAAGCGAGTAATGCCCCCAAGGTAGCGTATGAATACCATCATCGAGAACGTATCGTTTGGAATCAGTGGAGGAGAGGGCAAGTTTATTTTGGGTTATTGAATACAAAGTATGATGCTTGGATTTGATTAGATTCATCTTTGCATGCTTATTTCGTTTATGTAATAGGCATTTTAGATAGTCATCAAAGTTAATGCTTTGTTCAATTGACTGTTTTTTGATGCCTTTCAGTTTCTTAACTACCTTCCTACCTTCGACTTTGTACGAGTACATTTTTGACCTTAACCCTACGAATTCGGTCATAATACTACCACTATTCTCGTCCTTCATTTTACCTACTATTTTCTTATTTAATTTGGGAATATCATATTTATTGTTTTCTGGGAAATCTGAAGTGTCATAAAGGTCCAAATTTTTTTTTAATATCTTCGAAAAAATCATTTGTGCGAATATGATAAATAAAAGAGTCCGTATCAGTATATAATAGTTTTGCTTTTACGTCATATTCATTTTTTATCACATTATAGTGAAAATCAGTCATTAAAGTTTTGGATATGTCCAGTATTGACATACCAATACAGATGGGTTTGTTAAAAATTAGTTTAGTTTTTTGCATATGAATGGCTACTAAATTTTCTGAAAAAATTGTCCTGCGATTAAAATTAGGTTTAGCTATCAATTTTGAAGCGGACTTTTCGTTTGAGCATAACCGAATGTCAACTCTTCGTCGAATATTTTCGATGGTTTTTCCAAATATAGAGTTGTTCATGAGTTTAAAAAAATCTTTTTCAAAAGAGTTTTTAGCTATTGCTCTCATATTTGTATTCAGTTCTATATAAGTTTTTAACCAATCTGTTTCTATAAATTTTATAGCACTGTTAATTTTTTTTAATTTTAGACCTAAATCCAAATAATGCAAAAGAGATTTATGATGAATAACATACCTCTCCTTGTGAGTGAGCGTTAGTAGTAAGCGATTTTCCTTATACCCAGGAGGAACGGCATTTAGGGCAGCTAATGGATAATCACTATGTAGATCATGGAGTTCCTGTGGATACTCCAAGTCCACATCTAAAATGTATCCATTTTGGTCATCATTACGCAGTGTATCTATATCAATAATGTTGCACCACTCAAATCCTTTGAGAGGTAGTTTCTGGGACATCGCCCAACCATACAAATTATTGGCGTCTAGGTAGAGAAGGTAGCTGGAGGGCTGAGAATCATCATAATTAGACATATATTTATTATTTGCTTTAGCATGTCGATGAGAACATTGAGAAACTCCTCCCCTGATTCCTTGTTCGACAAACATAAGCATGTCATAATCTGTTAAAAGTTCTATTTTCACTCCGGTACTCTTCAACATGGCATCCCAAGATCGTCCTGGAGCGGTATAATACCATGCAGGATCTAGCTTGTAGGATGCCATGCATAGTTTTCGAAAATTTTCGAAAACGTCGCAGAGCAGTAAAACATCAGTTTTAACATATAAGTCCGAATATTCTCCGAGGGTTTTAATGTTGAAAGATTTCCACACATTTTTTGCATGAGCGTAATCACTATCCGTAGTTGCTGTTTTATTTAACACATTATAAAATTTTTCTTGAGATGGAAGTTGTGTTTCGGAAAATTTATCCATGGAATCCATGTAATCATACGGGTACACACCCTTTCTTATCATAAGTTTCCAATTTGAAGGAAAATGATTCTTCGTATGGTGAAATTCATGTTGTAGGAGATTATTCGCGAGGGTATCTAAACTACTGGCCATGAATTTCATTGTGTCCAAAAACCTCAAATTAAATTTATTCCCGGTTTTTTTGCTAATCGAGATGTATCTTTCTTCTGTATTCGGAATCACGGTTATGTTTTTAGAGTCCTCCGCTAATTCCCGAATAAAAAGATGCGAGTCATAACCTGCGAGGTTATGGAGAAAAACCGGGATAAAATTTGGCAGTTTGTAGTTGAAATTACATGACGCATGTGCCGGTCCTCGGTAATTCCCAGTCACATGGTCATGATCCCTCACTTTTATGTCTCCAGCTGAGATTGGCTTCTGACAGATGAAGCACACATTTGATTCATGGAGTTTTTTCTGCGACTCATTCAATTCCTTCATCGGCACAAAGTTTGTGTACTTTGATTCGATGATCTGCGCCTCCATCTGAAGGCATTCTATGAATTTCCGCGAAGCATCTTCTCCTCTATAAACTACCGGAGGTTTGGTTTCTCCTCGACCGACTACGTAATAGCAGAAGCTTACAGGCTTGTGCTTTTCGTACACGTTAGTGTATGAGCAATCATCGTCAAAAGGAGCACAGGTGGATACTTTTTCAGTCAATGTTTCAAAATCAGCATAAATAACGTAAGGCACGTATTGAGAATGCTTGAAATTATTAAAAAAAACCCACTTCTTCTCTTCAGAAGGCATCTCTATTTTGCAAGGAACATTCATTTTGCAAAGCTCAGAGTGTAAAGTTAAACTATCGTTTGAACTAAAAAAGCTTAAACATCGTCTACAAATGAAATGTCTTCGCTTTCCTTTGGTTAATTGACTTGAAACAAGACGTGAAAGACTAGTAATTGTACAATAATGAGATTTTTCTTTCTCTTTAATAAATAAAAGATCAACGTGTTTATTTTTAATTTTGGGTGTGACTACTAATGGAAAAATCATCATATCTTTACAAAAAGAGTAAACGTTAATAGAAATATCATTATTGTTTTTTTCAAATATTTTTATTTCTTCTGGTTTTGTAGGGAAACTTATCCCAGAAAAGTTAAAAGCATCCTTAAAGTTGACATAGTTTGAAACTCTGGATGTATTTTGATCTGCTGGAAATAATGCAGCTAAAATGGCCCAACGAAAACATTCATTGTCTGAATTTCTAACATTTACAACCGCACGTTTTAATTTTATTTCATTTGGTAACTCTATAAAACTAGTTCCTCGTAAAGGTAAATATTTATTACATCGTATTTCCAATTTAACAATAGATTTAAGGGCCCAACCTGAATCCTTCATTTCAAATTCTTCGCTTTCTTTTAAAATTTTTTCTGAAGCAATACTGAAAGCGTAGTCAATTTCATTTATAGATAATAATGCAACATTTTTAGTTTTAAAAGAACACTCTTTGAAAAGTGAGCCTTCCGAGAAACGTTCATAGATACATATAAGTAGAAAATTTACCTTTACTGCATTCTGCTGATGAACAATTTCTGTAATTAGTTCCACAGCTGCGCTCCTCTTTGCCTCCATAAACTCGGAGACATCTAGTATGCCTTGCGGGTTCGAAAGAGTCCAAGTAGAGAGACGATTTCCAAACGCACTCTCTTTCCGTCGCACAGTTCGAGAAGAAGCTCCACTCGTTGATGTCGATGCTTCAGGATTCACTCCACCCGCTGATGTTGATGGTCCAGGATTCACTCCACCCGTTGATGGTCCAGGATTCACATTATTACCCCCTTGAAAGTTTTCACTGCGTCTGGGCCGCTTGCTTTTCTCAGGGTTAGCCTCGCCGGGTTTTTTTCTTTTTGGAGGTTGTTGATGGAGGCTTTTTTTATGTCGCGTAAGTGCGTCAAGTCTTGAAAATGCCTTATTGCACACATCACAACGGAAATCATTGTTTTCGTGTACACTGGCTACGTGTCGCTGAAGGGTTGATTTTCTATTAAAGTTTCGCTCACATAATATGCACGGAAATGACTCCTCGTTATGCACGGAAGAAACATGACGTTCCAAATTAAACTTGGAGCTGTAGGTGTTGCTGCAAAGTCCACAAACGTGTGTATTCATTACATATGGTATACTGGCTTGCAAAGTTCTATGAGAAAAATGAGAATGCGTCCCTCTCTCACACACAGGTTAAGTATAAGAGGCAGGAAAATGAGAAAGCGCTACACACGCTCACAGGATAGAATGAGAATGCGAAACGACTACACGTACTATCTTGAAATACAGGTAGGGGCCAATCCCTTGGAATGCAGGACAAGTACGTACAATGCTTTGGAATGCAGGAGGGTAGATAACAAAAGGCTAGTTTCTGACATGAAAGAGGGGTGTACTCAATGCCTTGGAGTTCAGAAGGGTAGATGACAAAAGGACTGGTTTCAGGACGAATCGGCCTCAGAAAGCATATCCACTTTTTGATCTGTAAAGGGTAAAGTATATCCAAAAGGAAATGATCGCTTCATGTTTTTCCACTAAAAGCACTAAGGAACAGGAATGAACACGTTTGAAGATACAAGTGATATCACTTCCAAGATTTCAGGGCAGCGACACGTCCTCCTCTGGGATATTTTGCAGTCAAAAGAATCTTACTGGTCAGACCTGTTAGAATGGGTCCAGGTGTTGCCATTCTGCGAGTCCACAAATAACCTTATTACATACCATTGCCAGATTCGGTACTAAAACTTTTCTTCTCCACATTCACGTTTTCATGTCAGAAACGCGGAGGTAAACTTACTACTCAACTCTACTCTACTCTCGAGTGACTTCATTGCCTACCACATGTGTTTGATTTCACGTTTGAACACGTTAGATTGACGTCATTCTCCACCACATGTTTGATTCCACGTTTGAACACGTTAGATTGACGTCATTCTCCACCACATTCTCCACCACGTGTTTGATTCCACGTTTGAACACGTTAGATTGACGTCATTCTCCACCACGTGTTTGATTCCACGTTTGAACACGTTGGAATGACGTCATTCTCCACCACATTCTCCACCACATGTTTGATTCCACGTTTGAACACGTTAGATTGACGTCATTCTCCACCACATGTTTGATTCCACGTTTGAACACGTTAGATTGACGTCATTCTCCACCACGTGTTTGATTCCACGTTTGAACACGTTGGAATGACGTCATTCTCCACCACATTCACCTTTCTATGTCAGAAACGCAGATAAAAACTGATCGAACTTATTGATGTGGTGGAGCAATCTATACTATTTTAACAGCCAATTACGCACTTAATGTATTCAGATTTAAATTGATTATATTTCGGTAAGTAACCAGGTATTCGTGGCCGAATGGTTATATTCTCATCCAACTAACACTCGACTACGAGTACTTTTTGGTAGTCAGTTCGATCCCAGCAAAAAATATCACATCTTTTAGTTTTAAAAATATGTTTTAAAGATTTTATTATTTTTTTACTCAAAAAGTACTAATAGATGGCGCTACGAGTTACAGAAAAATCAGCTCTTAAATCCAACCGCTCTGAAATTCGCAAGTCCAAAACGTAAACACGTGTTATTCGACGAAATCCGAGAAACCGAAACTAACAACTCAACTCCACTCGAAGCAGGAAGAAAACAACTAAACTCAACTCAAAATTGAAAACGAAACTAACAACTCAACTCCACTAGGTATGACGTCACTTCCGGTACAACTCCACTTCCGGTTATGACGTCACTTCCGGTACAACTCAACTCCACTTCTGGTTATGACGTCACTTCCTGTTATGACGTCACTTCCGGTCGTGACGTCACTTCCGGTACAACTCAACTCCGCTCGATTTCTCCACCTTCTCCACCACTGATTTAGAACCCGCATTTTCTATCTACTGACAAAGGATCGGTGAAGCGCGAGTTTAAAGTAGGCGATCGCGTCTTAGTATTGTCATCTTGCCAACAAACAAAATTCGCCGTAAAATGGGTTGGTCCGGGAACTATAGAGAAACAGGTTTCGGAGACCAATTACGTTGTTAAGATGCCAGGGAAGGTAGAGAAGGTAGGAGTGTACCACATTAACTTATTAAAGCCATACCACCAGCGGATGGAAAGCGTAAATGTTTTGATGAGCGAAGTATTCTCTCACGACACCGTAGAATCTGATTTGGATATTCAGTATCCTATCGCAGATCCGAATATTTTTGATTTCGGAGAGGTAGTGAAAAACAGTAAATTGGAAGAGCGATGCACGCAGGATCAAATCAATGAACTTGGGAAATTGTTAAAATCCCATAGGCAATTATTTTCAAATGATCCCGGTAGGACGAATCTTATCGAACATGATATCGATTTAATTAGTGACAAACCCATTAGATCGAAACCCTACCGCACCTCTCCTAGACAAACGGAAATCCTCAAGTCAGAAATTAAGAGGATGTTGGATTTAAAAATCATTGAGATCGGGGAGTCCGATTACACTTCCCCCATGATTTTAGTAGAGAGTCCAGGACGTGACCCTCGCCCTTGTGTCGATTATCGTCGATTAAATTCCATCATTAGGACGGAATATTATCCACTGCCTAATATGGACGAGCGAATCGAACAAGTGGCAGCCGCAAAATATATAACGGTCATAGAACTGACCAAGGGATATTGGCAGATACCCTTGAGTCTTAAGGCACAAAGATTGGCCGCTTTCGTGACTCCATTCGGGTCATATAGACCACTAGTTCTTCCGTTCGGACTAGTAAACGCGCCATATTGCTTCTCAAAATTCATGGCTCAACTCTTACAAGGTTTAGATGAATTTTGTGTACCCTACTTAGACGATGTAGCTATATTTTCGCAAACTTGGGAGGAACACATCAAACACCTCGATGTGGTTCTTAAGAAAATCACGTATGCGAAATTAACAATTAAACCTGCCAAATGCAAGTTCGCACAGAGCAGTGTCAAATATTTGGGACATATGGTAGGGAGTGGATGTAGAACTCCGACTGAGGCGAAAATCCAAGCGGTAGTTGATTTCCCCACACCCAGGAATAAAACACAGATCAGACAATTTTTAGGTTTGAGTGGATATTACGCCCGGTATATCCAAAATTATGCCATAATAGCCGAGCCATTAACGAGGGCATTAAAAGGAAAGAATAGAAGGGAGGAGGTAGAGTGGTCCACGGAATGCGACTCAGCTTTCCGAGAGCTGAAAACGAAACTCACTGAGAAGCCGGTGTTGTACGCCCCAGACTTCTCAAAGGAATTTATCCTCCAAACTGACGCTTCCAACCAAGGAATCGGGGTAATCATGGCACAAAAAGGGCCAGATAAAGTTGATCACCCGATATTATATTTAAGCCGGAAGTTTACCGACACAGAAAAGAAATTCTGCACTACCGAAAAAGAATGCGCAGGCATTATTTACGCAATTAAAAAGCTGCGGCATTACTTGGACGGACAACGCTTCACTATTGAAACGGACCACAATCCGTTAGTATTTTTAAAGAATAACTCCGGGAATAACCCGAGATTGATGAGGTGGGCGTTGGCTTTACAGCCCTTCAATTACCAGATCATCCATAGGGCTGGGAAGGACAACCAACATGCAGATTGTCTGAGCAGAATGCTGTCGGAAAATTAAATCGTACCAAAAGTACCGATTTAAATTGTACATAAACCCCAGTATTTGATTGAACTTATGTGATAAAATATAATTGTATCACAAGAGTAGGATGTAAGAGTATTGTAAATAGTAGATGTAACTTGAAATTTAAGTGTTGAAATCATGTTAAAATTTTGTATATAAATTCTTAAAATTGTTGCCTCTAATGATGTGTCGAGTTGCCATGTCTAACCCTTGCCTTATAGATTTTGCCATACCACAAAATCTTTCTTAGGGGGGAGGGGTTGTGAGGATTCATTCATGGACCCCTCAATTATCCCTCCCAAAGGCAAACTCGCCGACAGGTCGTAAAAGAGCCGGACAATACATTTCCATCTCTCTGGCGCCAAAGGCAAACTCGCCGATAGGTCGTAAAAGAGCCGGACAATACATGTCCATCTCTCTGGCGCCAGATGGTCGGGACTTGGATCGAAGAGGACAAAAGGGGATTCGTTCCGGAAAGAGCCCAGGTGTTTAGGAGTGCACCTGCCAGGTGATTAAGTCCACCTGCTAGGTAATCAAGCCACCTGCGCTAAGTAGCTGATCCCATTTTACGTCAGAGAGTCTCTACCGAATCAGCAACCTCAAAAATGAGCAAAGTAAAAACGAACCAATTAAAAGTAAGAACCAATCAAGAACGAACGAATCGAGAACCACCAGCGAACAAAGGCTGGGAGGTTTCAAAAGGAAAAGCAGGGAGTCGAATCGTCAGTTCTTGCTTGTGATCTCGATCGATCAGCTTAACTCAGCGACCCTTTGAGCGGTCACTCCTTAGGGAGAAAATATATTTTTTGAAGATGGTTCTCTCAACCTGAGAGGACGCGTTCTTGTAGCCGGCGTAGTCTGCCCATCTCGAGTCTTGTTGTTTCCCGAGCTAGCGTCTTAGCCCAGTGACCCTTTGAGCGGTCAACCCCATTAAGGAGCTCTTAATAATTTGGAAGACGGTTCTCTCACCCTGAGAGGACGCGTTCTTGTAGCCTGGCGTAGGCTGCCTATCTCGAGTTCCTGCTTATTTCTCGTTCGAGACTTGAACCAGCGACCCCAGCGGAGCCGTGCCTGTCTTGTGCCGATCCGATAGTAAATTTAGGTGCCGTAGTAGAACCTTCTCCTTATGGCTTTGAAAACTGTCCTCTTAGTATTATAACCTGCCCCCTCTGCAGGTCAGAGTGGGGTTTTTAGTTCTGCCGATTCTGGCCGAGGATTTTCATTGGTAGATGTTGGATTGGCACCCACTACCCTGTTTTCTCCTATTATTTAAGGATTTTTGCCATAGGAATATGTTCCAATATAACTGTATATCTTGACGAGGTTTTGTAGTAACGAATCAGTTACGCTTTTTGTGTCTATGTTTTGTTGTAACGTATTTGTTACGCTTTGTATGTCTTTGTAATGCTTATTTAAAATAAATGCTGGTCTGGGTCCGGTGGACCCCTTTCGTGTTGCGGTGGAGGTCATCACCTCCGGGCCATACATTACGCTCTACACTTAACGGTGAGTGGGCCCGGAGAGTGTCTTTGATCCGACGACCCCAGCGGAGCCGTGCCTGTCTTGTGCCGATCCGACGACCCCAGCGGAGCCGTGCCTGTCTTGTGCCGATCCGACGACCCCAGCGGAGCCGTGCTGTCTTGTACTGACCCGACGACCCCAGTGGAGCCGATCCCTGATTGTGCCGAACCGACGACCTGCGGAGAGTTCGGTACCGACTTCTCGTCCGGCAGTGAACCTGCCTTGTCCCGTCGTCCAGTGAGGATCCAGTGCTGAGCTTGTGAAATCGTCACCCGACGAGTAGAGTTTCATCTAGAGACTGTTGAGATACCTTTCTCCAACTCAGAGACTTTCGTACGTCCTGAGATTTCGACACCCTGTCGCATCCAGAGTAGATAGAAAATGCGGGTTCTAAATCAGTGGTGGAGAAGGTGGTGAAATCGAGTGGAGTTGAGTTGTACCGGAAGTGACGTCACGACCGGAAGTGACGTCATGACCGGAAGTGACGTCATGACCGGAAGTGACGGCATAACCGGAAGTGGAGTTGAGTTGTACCGGAAGTGACGTCATAACCGGAAGTGGAGTTGAGTTGTACCGGAAGTGACGTCATACCTAGTGGAGTTGAGTTGTTAGTTTCGTTTTCAATGTTGAGTTGAGTTTAGTTGTTTTCTTCCTGCTTCGAGTGGAGTTGAGTTGTTAGTTTCGGTTTCTCGGATTTCGTCGAATAACACGTGTTTACGTTTTGGACTTGCGAATTTCAGAGGGATTGGATTTAAGGCGAATTTCAGAGCGGTTGGATTTAAGAGCTGATTTTTCTGTAACTCGTAGCGCCATCTATTAGTACTTTTTGAGTAAAAAAATAATAAAATCTTTAAAACATATTTTTAAAACTAAAAGATGTGAAATTTTTTGCTGGGATCGAACTGACTACCAAAAAGTACTCGTAGTCGAGTGTTAGTTGGATGAGAATATAACCATTCGGCCACGAATACCTGGTTACTTACCGAAATATAATCAATTTAAATCTGAATACATTAAGTGCGTAATTGGCTGTTAAAATAGTATAGATTGCTCCACCACATCAATAAGTTCGATCAGTTTTTATCTGCGTTTCTGACATAGAAAGGTGAATGTGGTGGAGAATGACGTCATTCCAACGTGTTCAAACGTGGAATCAAACACGTGGTGGAGAATGTGGTGGAGAATGACGTCAATCTAACGTGTTCAAACGTGGAATCAAACATGTGGTGGAGAATGACGTCAATCTAACGTGTTCAAACGTGGAATCAAACACGTGGTGGAGAATGTGGTGGAGAATGACGTCAATCTAACGTGTTCAAACGTGGAATCAAACATGTGGTGGAGAATGTGGTGGAGAATGACGTCAATCTAACGTGTTCAAACGTGGAATCAAACATGTGGTGGAGAATGTGGTGGAGAATGACGTCAATCTAACGTGTTCAAACGTGAAATCAAACACATGTGGTAGGCAATGAAGTCACTCGAGAGTAGAGTAGAGTTGAGTAGTAAGTTTACCTCCGCGTTTCTGACATGAAAACGTGAATGTGGAGAAGAAAAGTTTTAGTACCGAATCTGGCAATGGTATGTAATAAGGTTATTTGTGGACTCGCAGAATGGCAACACCTGGACCCATTCTAACAGGTCTGACCAGTAAGATTCTTTTGACTGCAAAATATCCCAGAGGAGGACGTGTCGCTGCCCTGAAATCTTGGAAGTGATATCACTTGTATCTTCAAACGTGTTCATTCCTGTTCCTTAGTGCTTTTAGTGGAAAAACATGAAGCGATCATTTCCTTTTGGATATACTTTACCCTTTACAGATCAAAAAGTGGATATGCTTTCTGAGGCCGATTCGTCCTGAAACCAGTCCTTTTGTCATCTACCCTTCTGAACTCCAAGGCATTGAGTACACCCCTCTTTCATGTCTGAAACTAGCCTTTTGTTATCTACCCTCCTGCATTCCAAAGCATTGTACGTACTTGTCCTGCATTCCAAGGGATTGGCCCCTACCTGTATTTCAAGATAGTACGTGTAGTCGTTTCGCATTCTCATTCTATCCTGTGAGCGTGTGTAGCGCTTTCTCATTTTCCTGCCTCTTATACTTAACCTGTGTGTGAGAGAGGGACGCATTCTCATTTTTCTCATAGAACTTTGCAAGCCAGTATACCATATGTAATGAATACACACGTTTGTGGACTTTGCAGCAACACCTACAGCTCCAAGTTTAATTTGGAACGTCATGTTTCTTCCGTGCATAACGAGGAGTCATTTCCGTGCATATTATGTGAGCGAAACTTTAATAGAAAATCAACCCTTCAGCGACACGTAGCCAGTGTACACGAAAACAATGATTTCCGTTGTGATGTGTGCAATAAGGCATTTTCAAGACTTGACGCACTTACGCGACATAAAAAAAGCCTCCATCAACAACCTCCAAAAAGAAAAAAACCCTGCGAGGCTAACCCTGAGAAAAGCAAGCGGCCCAGACGCAGTGAAAACTTTCAAGGGGGTAATAATGTGAATCCTGGACCATCAACGGGTGGAGTGAATCCTGGACCATCAACATCAGCGGGTGGAGTGAATCCTGAAGCATCGACATCAACGAGTGGAGCTTCTTCTCGAACTGTGCGACGGAAAGAGAGTGCGTTTGGAAATCGTCTCTCTACTTGGACTCTTTCGAACCCGCAAGGCATACTAGATGTCTCCGAGTTTATGGAGGCAAAGAGGAGCGCAGCTGTGGAACTAATTACAGAAATTGTTCATCAGCAGAATGCAGTAAAGGTAAATTTTCTACTTATATGTATCTATGAACGTTTCTCGGAAGGCTCACTTTTCAAAGAGTGTTCTTTTAAAACTAAAAATGTTGCATTATTATCTATAAATGAAATTGACTACGCTTTCAGTATTGCTTCAGAAAAAATTTTAAAAGAAAGCGAAGAATTTGAAATGAAGGATTCAGGTTGGGCCCTTAAATCTATTGTTAAATTGGAAATACGATGTAATAAATATTTACCTTTACGAGGAACTAGTTTTATAGAGTTACCAAATGAAATAAAATTAAAACGTGCGGTTGTAAATGTTAGAAATTCAGACAATGAATGTTTTCGTTGGGCCATTTTAGCTGCATTATTTCCAGCAGATCAAAATACATCCAGAGTTTCAAACTATGTCAACTTTAAGGATGCTTTTAACTTTTCTGGGATAAGTTTCCCTACAAAACCAGAAGAAATAAAAATATTTGAAAAAAACAATAATGATATTTCTATTAACGTTTACTCTTTTTGTAAAGATATGATGATTTTTCCATTAGTAGTCACACCCAAAATTAAAAATAAACACGTTGATCTTTTATTTATTAAAGAGAAAGAAAAATCTCATTATTGTACAATTACTAGTCTTTCACGTCTTGTTTCAAGTCAATTAACCAAAGGAAAGCGAAGACATTTCATTTGTAGACGATGTTTAAGCTTTTTTAGTTCAAACGATAGTTTAACTTTACACTCTGAGCTTTGCAAAATGAATGTTCCTTGCAAAATAGAGATGCCTTCTGAAGAGAAGAAGTGGGTTTTTTTTAATAATTTCAAGCATTCTCAATACGTGCCTTACGTTATTTATGCTGATTTTGAAACATTGACTGAAAAAGTATCCACCTGTGCTCCTTTTGACGATGATTGCTCATACACTAACGTGTACGAAAAGCACAAGCCTGTAAGCTTCTGCTATTACGTAGTCGGTCGAGGAGAAACCAAACCTCCGGTAGTTTATAGAGGAGAAGATGCTTCGCGGAAATTCATAGAATGCCTTCAGATGGAGGCGCAGATCATCGAGTCAAAGTACACAAACTTTGTGCCGATGAAGGAATTGAATGAGTCGCAGAAAAAACTCCATGAATCAAATGTGTGCTTCATCTGTCAGAAGCCAATCTCAGCTGGAGACATAAAAGTGAGGGATCATGACCATGTGACTGGGAATTACCGAGGACCGGCACATGCGTCATGTAATTTCAACTACAAACTGCCAAATTTTATCCCGGTTTTTCTCCATAACCTCGCAGGTTATGACTCGCATCTTTTTATTCGGGAATTAGCGGAGGACTCTAAAAACATAACCGTGATTCCGAATACAGAAGAAAGATACATCTCGATTAGCAAAAAAACCGGGAATAAATTTAATTTGAGGTTTTTGGACACAATGAAATTCATGGCCAGTAGTTTAGATACCCTCGCGAATAATCTCCTACAACATGAATTTCACCATACGAAGAATCATTTTCCTTCAAATTGGAAACTTATGATAAGAAAGGGTGTGTACCCGTATGATTACATGGATTCCATGGATAAATTTTCCGAAACACAACTTCCATCTCAAGAAAAATTTTATAATGTGTTAAATAAAACAGCAACTACGGATAGTGATTACGCTCATGCAAAAAATGTGTGGAAATCTTTCAACATTAAAACCCTCGGAGAATATTCGGACTTATATGTTAAAACTGATGTTTTACTGCTCTGCGACGTTTTCGAAAATTTTCGAAAACTATGCATGGCATCCTACAAGCTAGATCCTGCATGGTATTATACCGCTCCAGGACGATCTTGGGATGCCATGTTGAAGAGTACCGGAGTGAAAATAGAACTTTTAACAGATTATGACATGCTTATGTTTGTCGAACAAGGAATCAGGGGAGGAGTTTCTCAATGTTCTCATCGACATGCTAAAGCAAATAATAAATATATGTCTAATTATGATGATTCTCAGCCCTCCAGCTACCTTCTCTACCTAGACGCCAATAATTTGTATGGTTGGGCGATGTCCCAGAAACTACCTCTCAAAGGATTTGAGTGGTGCAACATTATTGATATAGATACACTGCGTAATGATGACCAAAATGGATACATTTTAGATGTGGACTTGGAGTATCCACAGGAACTCCATGATCTACATAGTGATTATCCATTAGCTGCCCTAAATGCCGTTCCTCCTGGGTATAAGGAAAATCGCTTACTACTAACGCTCACTCACAAGGAGAGGTATGTTATTCATCATAAATCTCTTTTGCATTATTTGGATTTAGGTCTAAAATTAAAAAAAATTAACAGTGCTATAAAATTTATAGAAACAGATTGGTTAAAAACTTATATAGAACTGAATACAAATATGAGAGCAATAGCTAAAAACTCTTTTGAAAAAGATTTTTTTAAACTCATGAACAACTCTATATTTGGAAAAACCATCGAAAATATTCGACGAAGAGTTGACATTCGGTTATGCTCAAACGAAAAGTCCGCTTCAAAATTGATAGCTAAACCTAATTTTAATCGCAGGACAATTTTTTCAGAAAATTTAGTAGCCATTCATATGCAAAAAACTAAACTAATTTTTAACAAACCCATCTGTATTGGTATGTCAATACTGGACATATCCAAAACTTTAATGACTGATTTTCACTATAATGTGATAAAAAATGAATATGACGTAAAAGCAAAACTATTATATACTGATACGGACTCTTTTATTTATCATATTCGCACAAATGATTTTTTCGAAGATATTAAAAAAAATTTGGACCTTTATGACACTTCAGATTTCCCAGAAAACAATAAATATGATATTCCCAAATTAAATAAGAAAATAGTAGGTAAAATGAAGGACGAGAATAGTGGTAGTATTATGACCGAATTCGTAGGGTTAAGGTCAAAAATGTACTCGTACAAAGTCGAAGGTAGGAAGGTAGTTAAGAAACTGAAAGGCATCAAAAAACAGTCAATTGAACAAAGCATTAACTTTGATGACTATCTAAAATGCCTATTACATAAACGAAATAAGCATGCAAAGATGAATCTAATCAAATCCAAGCATCATACTTTGTATTCAATAACCCAAAATAAACTTGCCCTCTCCTCCACTGATTCCAAACGATACGTTCTCGATGATGGTATTCATACGCTACCTTGGGGGCATTACTCGCTTGTCTGATGTAATGTATATATGTATATTTGCTCTAAATTCTTTCGTATTGTGCTATACTGAACGCTTTCGTATTTTGCTGTACTGAATGCTTTCGTATTTTGCTGTACTGATTGCTTTTGTATTTGATTTAAAAAAATTAATATGAGATGTATTATATATATATATATATATATAAATTCTATGTGTTACTATACTAGATGTTAAAAATATTTTCCCTAACTTTACCCCAGAAATTCATTGTGTTTTGTCAAGGAACATGGAATTATGCTTATAAAAAAAAAGAAAAAAGAAGTATTAATGACTTGGCCATATGGGTCAGTTTACTATTGAGGGGTACATTATTGTTTACATACATGCTCTGATTATGATTATTTAATAAACGATTTTTTTCTTTAAAAAAAATGTTTCTCTCTTTATTTAAACATACAAGCAAGTGTTTTTCTCATGTTATGGTTACAATCTGCAATTTGTTATGAAAAAGTTATTGCATTAGAAAACTGATTTCTCTACCACTATTTTGAAAGCATGTATATATATAATCTACCATTGGACAAGATTTATATATATTTTTTGATAGAAAGTAGATGAAATTAAGGAAGTATAGTTTGAGTTTTTTTACTATTTCTAGTAGAAATATCAGTAAAGTAACAGAAGTTGCATCTCTGTAACTGGACTGAATGGGTAAAGACGAGTTAGCTCAGTATTATGAAGACCCTAGCTTACCAGGGAGCTTTGGTGGAATAAATGCCTTGTATCAAGCAATGAAAGGGAAAGTTCCAAAAAAGACTATCAAAGAATGGTTGGAGAGTCAGAATGCATACACCCTACATAAAAGCGTTCGTCGCAACTTCCTGCGAAACAGAGTTATTGTTGGGGGAATCGATTTTCAATGGCAATCGGATTTAGTAGACATGTTAAGTGTTGTAAAATACAACGATGGTTATCGATATCTGTTAACATGTATAGATATTTTTTCTAAATATGCATGGGTCATACCTTTGAAACGGAAAAATGGATCTAGCATTGTAAATGCATTTAAGTCAATTTTCAAGGAAAGAAAACCGAAAAAATTACAAACAGATCAAGGAACTGAATTTACAAATAAATCATTTCAATCTTATTTAAAATCTGTCCAAGTAAAGTTTTTCACGACAAATAATGAAACCAAAGCTAGTGTTGTTGAAAGATTCAATCGTACTTTGAAAACGAAAATGTGGAAATACTTTACCAATAAAAACACCTATCGATTTATAGATGTCTTAGACCAACTCGTACACAGTTATAATCATACACTCCATCGCAGCATAAAAAAAGAACCTATTAATGTAACAGTTGAAAATCAAAAACAAGTGTGGAATACCTTATATGGAGATGTAAATAAAACTAATGTTAAGGAGATTCCATTCAAATTTCAGGTTGGAGACTTCGTTAGGGTTGCAAAGACTAAATTAACATTTGAGAAAGGATATGAAAATAATTGGTCCGAGGAAATATTTACGATTCAGCGTTGTATACGTAGAAAGCTACCAGTATATAAGATAAAAGATTTAATGGGAGAAATAATCACTGGTACATTTTACTCAGAAGAACTGCAGAAAGTTAAAAAATCGCATTCTTTTCATGTTGAGAAAATTTTAAAGAAGAGAGTAGTTAAGAAACGTTTGGAATACTTTGTCAAGTTTAGAGGTTATCCTCGCAAATTTAACGCCTGGATTCATTCCAAAGACTTATTTTCGATAAATTGAGTCTGCTCATTAAATTTGTTTCGCTTCCATAACCCACAATGAGTTTCTACGTCACACTGCCCAGCGACAGCTCTATCGAGTTTTATCCTGGCAACACAATGTCTCACTTCTACACGAAACTCCCCAAACGTCTAGAACTCTCAGGTGAATGGGAAGTTGGATTAGTTGAAATAATTTATCCCAGAATGTGGAATAACATTATTGATGGTGAAAATTCTTTCGAATATGATTTAGGAAACGGAGTAAAAACGAATGGAAAAATAGCGTGCGGATTTTATGATTCTCCGATTGACATTTTAAATGCATTTCCGAAGCACATAAAAATTCAAATGAAATATAACAAACACACAAAAAAGGTGGTGTTGCAGCTCACTAACGGAGCAAAGCTGCGATTATCCAAGGGATTAGCTGAAAACTTAGGTTTTGAACCTAATAAAGTGATTGGAGAAAATATTATTCCAGGAAATGGAGGCATAGATACAGTAATCACTGAGAGTCCTTTTGTTGCGGATCCTAATGTTGATTTACATTTGCTGTACGTTTACACCGATATCATTCAGCCTGAATTTGTTGGTGGGGTCTTAGCTCCTCTTTTACGAACTCTGACAGTGAAGGGAAGAGATGGTGACATGATTCAAGAACAATTTGAGAGACCTCATTATTTATCAGTTTCCAGAAAAAATTTTGACTCGATTGAAATCGTTATAAGGACACACACTGGTCGTTACGTCTCATTTGAACGCGGGAAGTTGATAGTGAAACTACATTTTCGCTTGAGACATTTGTAATCTCTAGAACAAAATGTATCAACCTTATCGTTGTTGCACCAAAACATTTGAAGACTATTATACTCAGCAAGCAGGTAATGGCTTGTCATATTACAAAGGCATCTCTCTGCAGAAAGGAAGTGGCTTGGGTGGAATTTTTCGAAGCATGTTTAGGATGGTTTTTCCTTTATTTAAATCAGGTGCGAAAGCATTGGGAAAGCAAGCACTTCGATCTGGGGTGGATATTGCAAATGATTACTTGCAAGGTAAAGATGTAAAGTCAGCTATCAAAGACCGAGCTAAAGAAGCAACGAAAACTTTAACCGATAAAGTATCCACTCGAGTGAAATCAATGGTTGGAGGAAATAAAAGGAAACGCACAAATAAGAAACGCATCATTCGAAAGAAGTATCGCAAGCTGTGTGCACCTGACATATTCTCATAATCTTTAGCATGGCCTTAATACGAAATGATTCCCTACCCTCTGTGAAATCTGAACTGGACTTATTTCTTATGCCACCGACTCAAACAGCTATTGAAAAAGGGCAGTGGTCTGAATTTTATCCCATAGCTAATATTCGTGATGGTGGACCTATCGAATTCAACATATCTGGTAGTGGTGAGGAATACATCGATTTATCAGCAACCCAACTCTATGTAAAAGTTAAAGTTGTAAAGGACAATGCAGTTTTACCAGAAAATGAAAAAGTTGCTCCATGTAACTTATTTCTTCACTCGTTATTTTCCCAAGTCGATGTGAGTTTGAATGAGCGTCTAATTTCATCATCCAGTAACACTTACCCTTACCGAGCTTACATTGAGACTTTGCTCAATTACGGCTCTGATTATAAGAAAAGCTTCCTAACTTCAGAATGCTTCTACAAAGACACAGCAGGACACTTTGATGAAACCGATCCTTCAAGTGAAAATGCAGGGTTGAAGAAACGGGCTTCTATGATTGAAAAGAGTAAAGTTTTAGATATGATTGGAAATTTACATTGCGACTTGTTTTATCAAGATCGTCTATTACTCAACTTGGTAGACTTAAAGTTAAAGTTAATACGCAGCAAACCGGAGTTTTGTCTCATTGCTCCTCAAAAAGCAAATTATGACGTTGTTATTGAACATGCATCCCTTTTCATCCGGAAAGTGAAAGTCAGTCCAGGTGTTTTAATTGGACATGCCAAAGCCTTAGAAAAATCATCTGCAAAATATCCAATGGATCGAGTTTTGTGTAAGCTATATTCAGTATCGAAAGGTTCTTTCTCATTTTCACAGGATAACATATTTTCTGGGCAACTCCCGAAACGGATAGTTGTAACATGTGTTGATCATGATTCATTTAGTGGCACTTACCCAACAAACCCATTTTACCTCAAGCATAACCATGTAAATTTCATAGGCGTTTACGTAGATGGAAATCCTATCAGCTACAAACCCTTGGATCCTAATTATGCCGACGGCCAATTTATTCGTGCTTACAATAGTTTGCTCCTAGGAAGTGAAAAACTCTCATCCAATAAAGGTATCTATATTAACAGAGATGAGTTTTCCGAAGGGTACACGCTATATGCCTTTGACTTAACACCAGACTTGGGTGATGGCAACCATTTAAATTTAATTCATCAAGGAAATCTTCGCATTGAAATAAAGTTTGCAAACGCTTTACCGAAAACTGTTTCAGTGCTGGTATATGCAGAATTTCAAAACGTGATCGAAATTACGAAGTCTAGAAATATTTTGTGTGATTTTTCGATATGAATGTGGTACAATTGAATAACATTTTACGAAGTGATGCATACACACGTTTATATTTTGTTGGAGTTTTCCCAAGTGATCGAATTCCCAAGAATTTTAAGAGTTTTCCGGCTGCATTTATTTTAAACACCGATCCTCATCACAAACCAGGGACTCATTGGTTAGCTGTTTATATGAAATCACCAACAAGTGTAGAGTTTTTCGATTCGTTCGGTCAACCACCTTCGTATTTTTTGGGCTACATACATGACTACTTCAAAAAAGTTCCGCATGTGGTCTACAACGACATACCTCTTCAAAGTGTTAAAACTGCTGTTTGTGGACAATATTGTGTATACTTTTTGTATCAAAGATCTAGAAGTAGATCTATGGAATTTACTGTTAAATTATTTGATAGACAGTCTACAAATAATGATATACGTGTGTATAACTTTGTGAAAAAAATTTCGAATATACATGTACCTTTATTTCAATAAAAAAAGTACAAGTAATCGCCCTAGTCTTTACTTCTGTCATTTGTAACCATGAATTCATTCGCTTTAAAGCATCCTTTCACTGCTCTTGTCTGTGGACCTACATCATCAGGCAAGTCGCATTTTTTGAAAAAATTGATAAACAGCCACACAGATATAATTCATCCTACCCTTGATAAAATAGTGTGGTTTTATGGAATCTATCAAAAGTTATACGATGAGATGCCGAATATCATCTTTGTAGAAGGAATACCCGAAAACTTTAAGCAATATTTAGGATATAATACACTTTTTATATATGACGATTTAATTTCTGAATGTGGCAGTGATAAAAGAATAACAAACTTGTATACAAAAGGATCTCATCATATGAATTTATCTGTGATGACTGTAACGCAAAATTTGTTTCATAAAGGAAAAGAATTCAGAGAAATTTCATTAAACTGTCATTACATGTTTTTATTTAAATCGCGACGTGATGTAAGTCAAATTATACACCTCGGTCGACAACTCTACCCTCGAAATTTACATTTTTTTCTTGAAGTGTTTGAGGACGTCACGAAAAAGCCTTTCAGCTATTTACTTGTAGATTTGAAATCTGAAACAGAAGAGAGTATGCGACTGCGTACAAAAATCCTTCCAGGAGAAGAAACTTGTGTTTATCAGTTAAAATAAATAAACTCCCAACTTGCAAATAATTCATTGTTCATCATGCCTTTAACAGAAGGAGACGTGCAACGGATGAGACTTTTAACTGTATGCCCCACAAAATGTCGGAAAGCCTTTTTAAAAAATCTTCCGAAATCTAGCATCCATTGCATAGCTGAATGTTGTTTGAACACTTTAAAAGGGAATGTTCCTTTAACAGATGAACAGAAGAAAAAACTTTCTCGTCATAAGCATACGCTTAGAGACCTAGCAGATAAAAAAGTAACCCTCACTAAAAAGCGAAAAATTATTATTCAAAAAGGAGGGTTTTTAAATATCTTAATACCCGCAGCACTCACTGTCTTGACTACTCTACTTAACAAGTAAAAACATGCAATATGCAAGGAAAATGATTTTAGTTCCAGAGGAGAGATTATCAAGACATATACCTTCAGACGAACAGCTGAGTGAATTAGATTGTGAGATGAAAAGTATTTTAGTTAATAAAATGGATGATGATGAAAAAATTAAGTTATACAATCAAGTATTGCAGAGGAGGATTAACGTGAATGTATTGAATCCACCATCTGTATCAATTAATTCAGAACTGTCAGATAATCCAGAGAAGGAAACAGATATTGCGAATGAGAAAGAAAGAACGTTAAATGTGGAGGAGATGGTGCTCAAGACCGTTCCCAAAAACTTAATTGGATTAACTACAAATATTATTCTTTATTTAAAACGCAATAAAGAGGTTGTTTCTTGGATGCCTAATGGAGAATTTGTGTATAAAGGTAAAATAGTGAAAAGTTCTAATATTGTTGACCTGATAGACCGTTTAGTGCGAAAAAGAAAGATGGATAAGTACGTGAATGGACAAGAACAGTTTAAAGATGCACTTAAGGAAATTAACTTCCCCAGTTCCTTTGTAAAAAATAAATTTGCTATACCTCAACAACTCGGTAAGGCAGTGAGGGTAATGAAAGAAGTGATGCCTACCCCAACCCCAAAACGAGTCTGTAATTGGCTTCCTCTGTAAATCATCAGTTATTTCCCCGCTATAAAAATCCATAAGTAGATGAGGCTTTCAAGTTTGAAGCAGTATATATTGATTATAATCAAGGTCTATGTCTCATTTCAAGCAATGGAACTCATCCAGAGAAGAGCATTTTCTGTTCTTATTTTCATGGGAATCTCAGCATTCATATTTGGCCTTACAATGATACTCGATAAAGGTTATGTAACAATTTGTGATAGTGATGGAATCATAGATGATTACTCTTTAAATATGTGTAATGATACAATGGAATTACATCTATCTGGAGAAAGAAAAATTACAATTCATTCTCCAAAACAGAAACAGCCGCGTCAAAGATCTCTAGAAAGTTTTTCAGAAAATCTTTGAAAGAGAAAAAAATGTCAATGTTACAAATCTATTCAATTTGTGAACTTGCAATCTATTAAATGTTAAATACACGGAAGCTTGTAAGGGAATGTTTATTTTGTGTACATGTCTGTGTTTGAATAAACTTGTCTTTTACAGAAATATGTTACTTGTTTGTCATTTTTTTAGTTCTAATAACAGACGGTATAATATACAATTCTAAATGTGTCAAATGACACTGCAGTAAGTAAAAGTATGTATACAAATACAAAAAAAAGAAAAGTAATAAAATAAGTACTTATACATTTTAAAATAAAGAGAGACACATTTGAAAAAGATAAACAAAGAATTTATTGATTATACATATATATATATATACAAAACATATTTATATTCTTTAACATGTAAAACTATCAGATTTATCATTAACATAAAGCCTCCGTACTGTTTCGTACAGAGTTGTTGTATTTACAAAACGTAGAACGTCAAAATCAAAGAATAAATACCTCAAGGACATATTCTCCGAAGTTAAAGTTTCTCCGAATCTATTCCAGTCGATTTCATATAAAGCGTTTAGGAAATACCGATCGTAACGTTCACTTAAACTCATAGTCATACATTCATGCCCAAGTTGATTTTCAAAGTTGTTTTCACATCCAAAACAATTCATCATTTTCTTTATTTTTTCCGAAATGAGTACTTTTAGATGTTTAGCCACTCTGTCGGTAAGTTCGCTCACTTTCTCAGATCTATCAGGATCGCCGTAATATTTCTCATCGGTTCCTGCTCCACGTTTCACGAATTCTTCTTTCACAAAATAATCGAGGGATTCATTAACAAATCCTTCATTAATGGCTTCAGTAATTTCCTCCGATACAGCTTCCAGTCGATCCAATTGTTTCACAGAGAGAAGAATGCGCGTTGCAGTTAGTTGAAAAGCACAGTCTTTCTTTTGAAACATATTTTGAAAACTCACACATTTCTCGTTTCCCCGAATTTCTTTGGAGAGTAAAAGGCTTCTTGAAACGATAATAACATCGCTAGCGTTCTTTGAGCGAAAGCTAGGAATTGCTTCGTAGAAGGCTTTCCAGACTTTAGGAAGCAAAGAAACTCCCTCTCTGGAAGGCTGCAGCACTCCCTGCTGATCTCTGTAATAATGACGAATATGCACGCGGATAATTCCCTTGAAGCAAGAGACAACAGCAAATTTGGTATCACCCAAATGGAAGCTATTTGGACCTAGTTCATTCATTGATGAATCAGATACTTGAGATGAAAGTACATCGGCCCCAGAATGCATATTCACTTTTTGATCTGTAAAGGGTAAAGTATATCCAAAAGGAAATGATCGCTTCATGTTTTTCCACTAAAAGCACTAAGGAACAGGAATGAACACGTTTGAAGATACAAGTGATATCACTTCCAAGATTTCAGGGCAGCGACACGTCCTCCTCTGGGATATTTTGCAGTCAAAAGAATCTTACTGGTCAGACCTGTTAGAATGGGTCCAGGTGTTGCCATTCTGCGAGTCCACAAATAACCTTATTACATACCATTGCCAGATTCGGTACTAAAACTTTTCTTCTCCACATTCACGTTTTCATGTCAGAAACGCGGAGGTAAACTTACTACTCAACTCTACTCTACTCTCGAGTGACTTCATTGCCTACCACATGTGTTTGATTTCACGTTTGAACACGTTAGATTGACGTCATTCTCCACCACATGTTTGATTCCACGTTTGAACACGTTAGATTGACGTCATTCTCCACCACATTCTCCACCACATTCTCCACCACATGTTTGATTCCACGTTTGAACACGTTAGATTGACGTCATTCTCCACCACATTCTCCACCACGTGTTTGATTCCACGTTTGAACACGTTGGAATGACGTCATTCTCCACCACATTCTCCACCACGTGTTTGATTCCACGTTTGAACACGTTGGAATGACGTCATTCTCCACCACATTCTCCACCACATGTTTGATTCCATGTTTGAACACGTTAGATTGACGTCATTCTCCACCACATTCTCCACCACGTGTTTGATTCCACGTTTGAACACGTTGGAATGACGTCATTCTCCACCACATTCACCTTTCTATGTCAGAAACGCAGATAAAAACTGATCGAACTTATTGATGTGGTGGAGCAATCTATACTATTTTAACAGCCAATTACGCACTTAATGTATTCAGATTTAAATTGATTATATTTCGGTAAGTAACCAGGTATTCGTGGCCGAATGGTTATATTCTCATCCAACTAACACTCGACTACGAGTACTTTTTGGTAGTCAGTTCGATCCCAGCAAAAAATATCACATCTTTTAGTTTTAAAAATATGTTTTAAAGATTTTATTATTTTTTTTTACTCAAAAAGTACTAATAGATGGCGCTACGAGTTACAGAAAAATCAGCTCTTAAATCCAACCGCTCTGAAATTCGCCTTAAATCCAATCCCTCTGAAATTCGCAAGTCCAAAACGTAAACACGTGTTATTCGACGAAATCCGAGAAACCGAAACTAACAACTCAACTCCACTCGAAGCAGGAAGAAAACAACTAAACTCAACTCAACATTGAAAACGAAACTAACAACTCAACTCCACTAGGTATGACGTCACTTCCGGTACAACTCAACTCCACTTCCGGTTATGACGTCACTTCCGGTACAGCTCAACTCCACTTCCGGTTATGCCGCCACTTCCGGTCATGGCGTCACTTCCGGTCGTGACGTCACTTCCGATACAACTCAACTCCACTCGATTTCACCACCTTCTCCACCACTGATTTAGAACCCGCATTTTCTATCTACTATCCAGTTAGCAGAGGCATAGAAATTCGTGAAAGTGTCGTGTAAATAGATTCTAATATAGTCAAGGAATTGTTTTAAATAAAATTATCGTTTGTTATTTAAGCCAGACTGTTCTCTGTAGATTTGAATCTACCACGCTACCCAGAGAATCACTACAGTATGTATATATATATATATATATATATATATATACATATATATATATATGAAATACTGAAAAAAAAGACTAATTTGAAAAATGAATTTGATGTGAAAAATGTTGGAGAAGTGGCACTTCCTTCTCTAGAAAAACCACCACTGATCTCTATGGTCTTCGGATCTTTCCCTTCAGGATTAAACCGTCGCCTGTCGTGTTGCTCCAATGCGACGTTAATTCAAATGCCTACTAATATAATTTTACTATTTTTTAAAGTTTATACAGCAAAATTATGCGAAAATGTTTATGGAATCTTTGCCCAACATGTAGTTATTTTTCAATTTATTTATCTCTCCAATAGCCCGTTTAGGTGCTCCAGTGCTACGTTAATTCAACTCCTACTTCTAAAACAGAAGCTACGGGAAACCTTCTGGTTTGTTTATTTACACCGAAAATCTCTTCATATAGTTCAAAATAGAACGCCTGAATTTTTGCTGCTGTTTAATATGTTAGGGGGGGTATTTCAATTAACGTCACACTGGAGCAACACAATGGGCTATTGGTGACGGTCCGGGATCAATCCCAAAGGGAAAGATCTGAGGACAACACCACGTAATTTTGAACCACGGTCAGATGACGAGGCAACACATGAGCTGGCACCCCACTCTCCAAACTTCCACACCACGCCAATTTAATATGTTAGGATATTTGCGGCTACTACAGAAGAGGGGCCTAACCACCAACATACCCAATGGAGATAAATGTGATTTTCTTAGCACCATTTTTTATTTATCCACTATATGATTTGAGGAGGGTTAAAATCAATATTGCAAACGAATTAAATGCCAAGAGAGTAGTAGTAGGTGCCATTGTAGGTGACAAAAATAATTATTTTGCCTTTTTCGAGTTTTTGTGGGTTAGGCCAATCTTGTTTGATAGCCTCATTTGATATGGTTGCCTCACCCCTATAACTTTTTTAAGAAAACAGATTGTGATAAGCATAATGGAAAATTTTTAAGCATAGGAATTTGTTCTAACCTTTACTGCATTTGTGTTTAAAACTTCTAATTCGATACTAATTTGTAATTTCATTGTTAAAGAATTTTTTTTGGGGGGGGGGTGGAGAAGTGGGGTAGCCCGGTTGGAAGAGAACGTATTGGCAACCGGAGAATTCGAATCCAACCAAAGACCGTCGTGTACAAAGAGGGCTGGTGCACGTTAAATCCGTAGTGGTCTCAAATGTCCTCACGTTGGCGTGGTGTGGAAGTTTGGATAGTGGGGTGACAGTTCAGGTGTCTGACCGGGGTTCAAAATTACTTGGTATTGTCTTCGATCTTTCCCTTCGGGTTCGATTCTTGCTCGTCACCAATAGCCCATTGTGCTGCTCCAGTGTGATTTTAATTAAAATACCTACCTTCCCTAAAGAATTTTTAAAGTTATGGATGAATTACTGATGATCCAAGTTTGAAAACAAAAAATCATATTTAAACACAGATTTGAGCTGCCAAACCCAATAACTCATCGCTAGCGTATTCATATTTCACGTCTATGGTTAGCTCTCAAAACCCCAGTTCATCAAGTCCGGGTTCAAATCCCTGTCTAGGCATGAGTGTTCGTTGTGGAGCCCCAGGTCCCGGTCTAATAAACCCTAGTGTAGTAGTAACAAATAATCGAAGAGCAGACAAACCAAATAAAACCAAAACCACTCTGATACTTGGAGCACTTGCGTTTGGGTAGGAGGACTTGAATTTCTGGGACTGCAGCTGACGATATGCATCAACCTTGCATTTGTGGGTGTACAAATCGTTTGACAAGCTTTTCTTTTAAATGCATTTCATTTTATAAATTCTGTGAAGGCTTTCTTACATTATGGATTCTTTGTTTATAACAAAACAAGATGAACAAAGATTGAAATTTTTCCTTAAATTTCAATCGGTTTTAATTCGGACAAAAAATACCTTAAAACATTATTAAAAGTGAAGTTTTTAAAAGGGTCTGCGTGAACTCATTGAAATCGTTTTATCCTGTAGATTATGGTTTTCGGAAGAAATAAAATTCCAATTTTTCCAGAGAGAAGTTTCTCTTGCACTGTCAATAAATTTGGATTTTTACTTTAAAAACTTTGCGATATTAATTTCATTTTGAATTGTGTATTTACACATTAGTGGAGAAATAATAATTTTTTACATTCGATTTTGTTTTCTGAATTGAAAACTAGTTTCCTGAAGAAAATGCAACTCTTCAACTTAATATCACCTTCCGGTATAAATTTTAACAATTAAATGGGATATTTTAATCTGGCTGCATCGCCTCACGATGTGTGCTTGAAGCTTGAAGTTCTGTCTTTGAACTTCTATATCTACATTGTGTCTCTTTTCGGATATTACATCTGCAGCTCGACGCCTTTACGCTTAAATTTGTTTTAGCTACTGGTTTCTTTAGAATTATTATTCAGGGTTCCTGAAAATTGTAATTAGGTTAATAATTCGGATTTCATCCGTAATACAAACTAAGAAATGGCTTTGAAAAGAATTAATAAGGTGAGAAACATTTGACTTTTAATGTGTTGATAGGCAGACTAAGTGCTTAAAAGAAAGCGCCAATTGCTTGCTATTTATGAATACGATGCAAGAAATTTGATTTGAAGCAGTCATAACTCATGCATATTGTGGGAAATTTCAGAACGGGAGACCTTGAATATAAATATTGTATAATGCGTATAATTTTGTAATGAAGTTAAGTTAAGCCTACACTGCTATAGTTGCAAATAAAGGTGAACTTGTATTTGTATTTCGTACAACAGAATTAGTATTGATGAAAGCTGTAGCCATTTGAAAATAATATTACGGGTCGTTACAACGCTTGGGTCAAAAAATGTTGACATACCAGTGCTGAATACTATCTTTCTGTACAAGAAACGGAAATACGTTTTGGGAAATGAGTGATGAAAGTACTGCATAATACTGATAACCTACTGAAAGCGATCGTTCCACTGATCTTTTCAGAAAATTAATTTGCAGTTTTGCGGTACAAAGGTTTTAAAGTACTCCCATAACAAAAAATCGATCGTGAACGATTTTAAATCGTGTTAGTTGAAATAAAAGTAACCTTCACCATTTGTTTTCATGGGTAATTTAGTATCATTTTCACTATCTCGTTGTACTTTTGATTATGTGGAATGTGTTCAACATAAGCTTGCATTTGTTTTGGAATATTTATTAGAACCTTGTATTGAAATAAGGAAACTTAAGAAGTTCAGCCTTTCACCAAAGAATGCTTTTTAAGTTTTCCTTACTGCGGATTCGGTTCATCTGTCAAGTTTAACTACCTGTCAAAATGAAATTTTGGAGATTAGTAAATTTTTGTAGTTTTCAGAGTAATAATGAAATGTTTAAACAAATTATCCAATTAATTTATAGCAATATAAATCATGTGATGTGGCATTTAATTCTATTAGTTTACCTTTATTTCACTCATTTTTGCTTGGTATGAATTGCAACCCACATAAGAATCTGGGAATGTTTGCTTTGTTGTTCATAAAATTAGCTAACAATTCTTTGTCAAAGGCATGAAAACTTTATTTTGGCCAATGGAAAAAAGTGATGTCAATATTTACTAACCAAAGCTGAAAATTTAATTGTGATTATTTTCAGCTTTGATTCTAAATAAAGTATTGATTAAGAACCAATCAGTAACTTCCTTAATGCTATTTGAAATAAAAAAAGATTAAAATTTTCTCTTTGTTTATTATTTTTGTAGTTTCCATATAAAAATCTAGGAATTTCTAAAAATGTTTAGTGAAAATTAATGACTCCTATTCAGTCAACTAACAAAACAATTTCTCATCCTTAACATTTAGAACCTTTGGAATACCATGATTAATAGTGAATGTTAAAAAGGTCTTCAATAACTAGCATTAGCTAGGAGCATTTCAAGTGTCGCCTTTCAATAAATAGTGACAACTCGGTGAATTTTACATTAGAGCTGAATTGAAAAATTACAAGCTCATTTTACATTTAATTTGAAATGTATTTAATCATCTATTACAAAACATAAAATAGAATTCATTGTTTTAAATTTCTGTTCATTCTTTTCTTCTGTTTGTGTGATGTATTTGAATTTATGTAAACAATCAAACCAGATTTTATAACAATTATCCATTTCAATATATCTGGATTGTTAAAGTTCCATTACGTTATGACCTTCGCTTTTCTGAAATCCAAATGTTCATTAAAAACATATCCTTTTAAAATTATATCAAGTTTATTGTCCTTTATAATCAAGAAAGTAAACACGAGTAAAAAATTGAAGTAAAGTAATTTTTCTAATACTCTACCAATTAACGGAACAGAATTTGGAACAGCTGCAGTATAGACCCCCCAATCCATTTGGCGACTTTATTCGTCGCCAACCCTCGATTGATGTTGTTTTTGGTAACCCCTCACTTTTTTCCACTCCATTCTAGCAACCCTACAGAAAAAGTAGCGAAATTGAGGAAGAATATTCCTTTGCTACTAACACCTTGGCCGATTGGCGGCAGTCGTCAACGAACAAATTCTAAATTTCATCGAGACGACGTCGGAGAAGATTGGTGGGGTAAATAAAATAGTCGAAATTGATGTCAATTTTTTCGTTTCCATTCAATCGTTTTCCATTTTAAAAAATCGAATGGGGTGCGACTGAGGATTCAGTTCACGACTGGCAGCCCCGTTTAAATAGGAAACCCTTATTTACAGTGAAATCTGTTAAAAGATTAGAATAACTTATATTCAACTTATGTACATTTTTTTGTAATACGTCTGTTAAAAAATGTCGCCAAGTAACGTCAGGGTTGGCGACAAAAAAAGTCGCCAAATGGATTGGGGGTCTATACTGCAGCTGTTCCCAGAATTTAGTGGTTTTATTGTTATGTTATAGATTACAAAGTTGGAATGTTGACATAAAAGTGACATTCAGAATTTTGGGTACTATCAGATGGTTCTTTATAGAATACAGTAATACTAATCGGTAATTATTTTTCTAACTGCCCATTTCTAATTAATGTTAGTAATTGCAAAATACTCAATTTTATTTATTGGGTGTTGACATTCAAATGTCAACCTGCAACCTTGTTGGACTGCTGTATACTTATTCTAAAAGCATTACATTTAGTGTGGTTTAATTGAGAAGGCAGATGGGGGACCTTGAAGATGTGTATTGCCTTTGAGGTAGTAAGCTTGCCAGGGGAAAGGCTGCTGTGTGTAGAATGTGATGATCACCATAGGTGATTATGTTTTGTTGACTTGTAATCACTGTTCTCTCTCTTTGTCACAGACCAATCAAGTAGGAGCCAGCATTACTGCAAAACAACCTTTTTCAAAAAGTTAAACTGATTATTTCATAATTTGAAAGAACTAAGTAGGCAAAAAATCATTTTACGCCTTTGGCCTTGGTTATGACAGCTAGATTAGTATTTTTATGAGAATAAGTTTGTTGTAGAAAGCCATTTTTTCGAGTTAAAAGGATTTCTTCAGATTTTATTATAAAATCAATTTTCGTTTGAAACATTGCAAATATTTTAATTTAAGTTTGAATTGGGAGACTTGTTTCAGTTTAGAACTATTTCAAAATAATTTGCTTGCATTTTTTTTGACTTTCACAGCATTCAAGAATTCATTTTTAAACAAAATTAATTTCATATAGAATTTCTTCAAGATATTCATCTAAATAATTAGACTTTTACTATAAGAATTTCAATGACAAATGTTCTAAGAGAAGGCTTGTCAAAATTGAGCATTAGGAATATTTGATTTTTCCATATTTTATGTTTATATCTCGCAGCTTCTTTAATACTGCTAGAGTTGTGATATAGTCTAGCAGCAAATTGCTATTTATAAATTGTTAACAAATGATAGGCAATCGACAATCAAACCATCCACCCAATAGCTTTGAACAGAACATTGCATGAAACAAGGATACCCTCGTTGCATAAAACATAAGCTGCTATGTATAATTACTGTCTACAGGGAATTGAAATTCCTTTTAACATTCTTCAGCAATGTACTTTGATTGTAGGTTATCAAATTCCAGACACGATTAATCTTGTCAGTAAATTTAAAACTTTGGTATATTTATATTTTTACCAAGTGATAGTAGTAATAGTTATGATCTATCAATGCAAACTGTTAAGAGCAGAAGCAAGGATGTTCTCCAACATGTTAAACTTTACTTTGTTTACAGAACTCTGCTAGTCTGGTATAGTTTGACTTGTTCTTCCTTCTTTTCAGCAACTTCAAATGCATGGTTAAATATGTTGACAAAGGGGTTTGAAGTATAAATGTTTTGCAATTAATTTCATTAAATATAAAAGTTTTAGACTTGTTTACCCATGGAACTTTTTAAAAAGTTTTTATACAATGCAAAATATTGAAACAAGAGTATAAAGTGAAAATAAGTAGTGTAATGTATTTCATGAAAGTAATGCTTAAAAAGTTTACCATCATTGTTTTGTGTCGGGAATTTTGCAAATAAATTGAATTTTATGGGTATTGTTTACGTCATGGAAAGACTATTGGATTAAATGTCAAAGTGTGATGTGTGTATTATCTCTTGCATGAAACGTTAACTATTACCTTTCCACAATAAACCTTTAAAAGTGGGTGTCATAAGTCAGTTTCGTGAGGATTTTCTTTTTGCAATAAAATTTTATTACTTTTCACTGCTCTTATTTTCACTAGAAAATGTTGAAAAAACATTTATTAGTTTTTGGTTGCCTTTTTAAAGTTGTAAAATGTCCCAAGACATTAAAAGGTGCAAATAAATTACAAATGTTTACATTATGCATTTTTTAATTTTCATGAAATTCCTCTTTCCAGCATTTAATATTTCAGAGTTTTCTCAGGTCTTAAAGCCCATAAAAAGCCTTAACATTTGCTAAAAGTCCTTGCAATATAGGGGAAGTACACTATATATCACCTGCATTCGATGAAATGTTAATTTATATTTTTTGTAGGAACTACAAGATCTTGGACGGGATCCTCCAGCACAGTGTTCGGCTGGCCCAGTTGGGGATGATTGTAAGTACAATATGTGCTAAGATCCTTACTTTATGCTTGTATTTCACTAACTTGTTGTAATGCTAATTTTTTTACTTCATTTAGTATTCCATTGGCAAGCTACTATAATGGGCCCAGTAAGTTTTATTATTTGATTATTTGTAAATATGTGTTTTTATTTTCATTTGTTCTGTACATTCAATTTTTATAACTAACAAAAGATTCATTCATGTTTCAAACTTAATTAGAGAAATTTAAATTTGGTTTGATCAGGCTCAAATTATATTTAAATTTTTATAATGTCTGAAAAATTATTTAAATTGAAAAGTAGATGGTGAACTTAATCCATCTCATGGCCTTATGAACTTTGTGGCCTTTAAAAATTAATTTTTTCACTTGAACATTTAAAAAATTTAAGATTGTAATTTTCTAAGTTTGTTCATTTATCTGCATTTTTTATGGTTCGCTTAATATTAATTTTCTTTCCACAGCCTGATAGCCCTTATCAAGGAGGAGTCTTTTTTCTCACTATTCACTTCCCTACAGACTATCCTTTTAAACCCCCAAAGGTATGAATGCCTGTTTTATGTTTAAGATAATATTTATTTACTAGCAGAATTACTGATCTTGGATTGATTTTGTTAAGTGTAAATTGAAAAAGTTAGAATAATCACTGAGAATGGTACCAACATCATTTAATAATTTGTAACATGTTTTTGACATTCTTTAAATCACTTTGGACTCAAATTGTATACATGTATATCTATCAAATAATCCATTTCACGTACGTCACATCCATGTAGTAAGACAAAATTATGAAGAGTAATAAAGGTAAAACTAAGATGACTACTAAAAAAAGGTGAATTTTGAGTTTTGGGGTGATAATAAATTTCCCTGAATTTCATAGCTCAAATCGTAAAAGTGATTAATTTACAGCACACTAGCACTCATAGTTGTCCTATCAATATTTTTTATTTGTGGCATTCTTGCACCAGGCATGTGACATTTTCTAATTTCATCAGCTTTAAAGAAAAGGAGATAAATTAATTTGATATTCATTACTAATTTTATAAAGCAAATACATTTTTATTGAAAATTTCACCTATTGGCACGTGCAACAACAAAACTTGTTTTAAAATTGAATGTCTTCGGTGTAGACAAACCAGGAAACCAATTACCATTTTTCAAATGATGGTAGGACTATTTGATATTTTTTAAAAGAATCACTGGTTTTTTAACATAATTTTAACAAGTACAAAAAGTTTCTTAAATATGGCTTCAATTTGTAAAGTAAGAAACCTTGACCTTCTGTTACTATGAAGAATTTTTAATTATTTTAAAAATCATAATTTTGATCATTAATGTTCTTTCAATATTGGCCAAGTTCCATTTAAATTTGTTCTACTCTAATTTGCAAACAATTCGTGGATTCAGTTTTGAATGGAAACCATGTAGCTGTTTGCAATGAGAATGATTGTGTTACATGCCTATTGAGTGCAGCTTCCAATAAAGCAAAATAATTTTATTTGAAACATGTAAAAGAAATGCAAGTTTTAAGGAGTTCAATTGTTCTGTAAAGGAAACTTGCCAAAATTTTAAAATGCTTTAAATAAATCTGATTAGCTAACCAGTCTTGGTTCAAAAGATTTTCTGCTGTGTATTGTACTTTTCATAAAACGGGATTCTGTAATCATGTATGTTAAACCCGGGACTCTTGAGAAAAGTTGGTAGAAATGTACACATGCCATCTATGTCCCAAATATTCGTAAATTATATACAGTGTAAGTCTAAACTAATAATACAAACTTCAGGTGGTGATAGAACACAATGAAACAAACACTTTTCACCATAGAATGTATGGTCACAAGTGCAGCGGTTGGCCACTAGAGCGCTTTCCATTTTGGCACAAACGCGGTCCAATGCAAGTTGGAAAGAAGAGGCATGAAATATGGAAACAATGCTTTAATGTCAAATAAGCATCAATATCTGCTTGACAAAACGAAATAATACAATTAGATTTGCATAAATTAAAGATAAGTACAAGGAACAACGGGTAAGAAAGAAATGACATGTACAAAATATGAGAAACTTTTCACATGGAAATGAAACGACATGTACAAACATCAGTCGATAAGTACAACTCAAATGCACACTTACAGAAGCTGTTCAAAATGTCAACCACCACACCTGATGCAGGCCTCGCATCGCCGACGTAAGGATTCCCGTGTGGTCCGGGAAAATACCAGGCATTTCGCGGACTTCTGCCGCAGCTACTAAAAGCCTAGCAACAAGATCTTCATGATCCTCAATGGGGGTCTCATGCATGTCAGCGTGGAAACTTCCCCTTTCCGAGAGTTGTCGGTGCAAACACGCAAAATTCTCATGTTGGGGAATGCGCCTGTTAGGAAAGCGATCTCGGTAAAGGCGTTGTGCATGCCTGCCACTACCGTCGACCAGACCATAAACAAGATGCATGTCTGCTTTCACCGCATTCGAATATTCAGCCATTTCCAGTCGCAACTGATGTTGGGTGCAAAAACCTCCACTTTTATTCAAGCGTTTGACTGCGCTCTATAGCGGCCAACCGCTGCACTTTTGACCATACATTCTATGGGGAAAAGTGTTTGTTTCGTTGTGTTCTATCATCCCCTGAAGTTTGCTATACAAGGTGAGTCTAAACTAATAATACAAAGAAAAATTGAACTCAAAATAAGCAAAGCATTAGAATTTGAATTCCGTAAAAACAATTTTGAAGAAAATCATTGCTTTTCCAGCTATACTGGTGAAATAATCTCAATTCTCAATTGACATCACAGCTTCTCCAACACTTCCAAATATATATGTTTCTCTAACTTACATTGCACAGAAATCAACAGTACCTGTATATTGATGAATGGCAACAGACATATAAACAATGTAAAATCAACCACTATGGAATTTTGTTGCTTAGCTTAAATATGCTTGATTTGGGCTAGAGTTGCATAATGTTAAAATTCGATAGAACTTGAAGCTCTAATGAAATTCTCCGGTAGTCTTGAATCCAAAAGTCAATGAGATATCTAGAAGATAGAAATCCGCGCAGAACAGAAAATAAGAGAAAGTGAAAAGTGGTTTAGACTATTGAAGTGAACATTCAGAAGCTAATTGATGTCACGACTGATGTGTGCACTTTTTGCTATGCACTTTATTGGAAGAACTGCAAGTAACAAGAAATGCTGCTTTCATATTTTTGATTAATTTAATTCCATTTAGAAGTATGAAATGAGCATACCAATGTGCAAATGTATTTAAATACGATGAAATGTGAGTACCGACACTGCCATCAACCGATATGAACAATTAAGAAACTGGCACAGATGCTATGCATGGGTCTGCTAGTTAAGGTTGATTTATGTATGGGTATTCTGCTTTTTTATTGTGAAACTTGCAAAACAAGGAAGGAAAAAAAATTTAACTATTTTCTTAGCTAGAATGTTTTACAAAACATTTAAATTAATTTGAATGTTTTAATTAGCTAGAATGTTTTAAAACATTTTATGAAAATGTATTAAATTAATTTGTGATACTTGCACAAACACAAAAGCAGACATAAAACGGGAAGCCAGACAGATAGACACTGTTAAATTCAATCACTTAGCTACTTTGAGTACTCAAAGGGTATTCAAATTTCATGAAAATAATATCCAGCCATTTGGATGTAGTGCACTCACACATATACAGAAACCACTAATTTTGCATTTAAATGACCCAAAACAGATAAATAACATGAAATGTAATGAAAATATTCAACATACAAACACCATTTTTATATAGATTTGAAAATGCATGCATTTAATTAAGTTGATTTAAAATACAAAGATATGCTAGATCTTATGAAATTTTCTTCACTTAGTGCGTACAAGAAAATTGAGACCTTAAGGTTAAATTTAACTTTGTTTCATTTAGAAATGTAAAAATGTCAAGTCAAACAGAATTGCATTTAATTTCTTTCATGGGATTCAATCTCGCAGAAGAGACCTTGTGCACTTCTGCATCAACAGTTTAACACCTTTCCACATTGATTAAAATGTCCTTGTAGTGTGTTTCGTTTAGACCCTGAAGTCTAAGACTCAAATTCCCCTTAAATAACTTCCAATTCTAATCACCATTAATTAGGGCAAAGGCACGATAGGACCTCTAACTGTATCACTGCTTTCAAAGTAACTACTGTTCTTAACCTTTTAAATTAAAAAAATTTTAATTACTTTGTTTCACTTTTATTAATTCTTAATGCTCCTAAAGCAAGTCGAACAGGGGATAGAGTTCCCGACCTGAAATTGATCATCAAAACCAAAGCAGTCGGTCATGTTCAGTACTTAGGAGGGTGACCACCTGATTACGCTGTGACTTGACAGGTGCTTTTAAGTTTTTGTATAAGCTAATCCTTATGCATATCAAACTCCTAGATCTAAATTTTGAATTAAAAAATGTTTACCTCCCTTGTGTAAATTTCCCTGAATTTTAATTATGTTGAGATGAGTTGCTTTGCAGCTAGTGCTCCAAAAGTGATATGTCCTGTCCTCATTGGATGCAAACAAGTTGTAAATAAACAGATTGAAACAAGATGTAAGAAACATGTGTATCAAATAAACATAAATTAAATGTATAATTTAATTTTCTGCCTTTGCAAAAAAGGTGTAGAATGTAGACTGCCAAATCTTAAAGCCAGACACACCTGTGCAGGACACTTACTAAGTGAGCTCCAGAGTAAACCTAAAATTCCCAAGAAAATTAATTTTAGAAATATTGGATAAAAAATGTATGCTTGTTCAAAAACATTAGAAATCTTTCCGATAGGTGTTTACATTTCAAGTTTTGTGATTTGCATGTATAAGATTATATCAAACTAACAATTTGATACTGAAGTTAACAATAATCAAGCTAAAATGAAAGCTAATAGTTATGAGTATCACATTGTATTTCAAACTATGATGCACTAATATTTATAAATCCTTCTTTAAATTACAAAATAATGTATATAAATGAATATTTCAAATAAACCCTGCTACTTTTAAACCTTTAATTTGCTAAAATTATAGAAGTATTTGAAAATAAATAGAAAAAAGAATCCAAACAAATCATCCAACCATGTGAATTATGTACCAAAATTCAACTAAAATGTTTCCTAAATTAAGATCCTGTAAAACAAAGAACCAATTATTCAGTAGGAAAATCCAGTTTGTGAATTAATCATTTTAGCTCGTTTGTGTGTTCTCGTTAAATTGAATATTGAAAAAGTTTCATTTTAAAAATTTGTTATTATGTATACAAAACGATCTCTCTTAAACAATAAGCTTGTAATTCCAGCTCTTTTGAAAGCTTCAGATTCGTTTGTGCTTCATTTAAAATAATTAACTATTTTTTATGGATTTTATACTTTTAAATCTAAAGAAGTACGTAGTAGCTTGTTTCAAAATGAATAAAATAGACTTCTCGCCAATATTCAGATAAACAATAATCAGGAATTAGTGCACTAAACTTAAAACATATATAGATCTTAATCTTTAACAAACTGCATAAGCTACATATGTTAAGAAACCACCAACACATAAAAACCAAGTTTATTAGTATAAAAACTATTCTGTACATAAAAATCTGCAACTTCCGTTACCACTTGCAAACAGCACCTAGAGCCACCAACTGATATTTTTATGAAAGATCATAAAACATTCAATTTATTTATATAATATAGTTTTATACCTCCAAAACTTTTTTTATCAGCTTGCAGGTTTTCAAAATGTTCTTAAAATGTCACATATTGTAAAGAAATCCTCATAAGAAAAAGATTTGATTATATGCTGATGCTTATTTTAAAATGCTTTGCATGCCTTGCTAAAATGCCTTAGAAAATGGTAAATAAATAGGTAGCTCGGTTGGAAAAGTAACGGATTAGTAACAGGAGGGTTGCGAGTTCAAATCCAACCAAAGACTCGTGTACAAAGGGGGCTGGTGCATGTTAAATCTGCCGTGGCCTCAAATGTCCTCACGTTAGTGTGGAATTTCGTAGAGTAGGGTGCCAAGCTCAGCTGTGACCTCGTTATCTGACTATGGTTCAAAATTACATGGTGTTGTCCTCGGATCTTTCCCTTCTGGTTTGATCTCGGGCCATCGCCAATTACCCATTGTGTTGCTCCAGTGTGACATTAATTAAAATACCTACCAGCAAATAAATAGTAACATTCCTGTGTTGTACATGGAATGATTCTTTTCCTTCTCTCTTACTATTGTATTCACCAGATTTAACCATTTTTTCTTGACTAAATCAGTGGTGTTTAGCCCATCAATCTGCCATCTCTGTAGAAAATCCCATAAAGAAGCTTTTCACAATGATTCAAGATGTCATATGGCAGTACCTTGTGTCTCCTAATTGCAACCTTGTAAGCCCTCTCTTTGGGTTCATACACCTCCTGGAATTTCAGGAAATCTGACTGTTGAGGAGGATAAAATTTTGCAAAATTTAATTGACAAGGAAATATGTTGGCAAAATTGTACTTGCTTTTATCCAAGATTCCAGAGATCCAAAAGCAATGCCCGATATGCTGGATTCCCTTGGGCCTTTAAGCTGAATTTAAAGAGGAAGCACAGACCAATCAGGCAGCAAAAGTTGAAATGATTTCAACATGAGGAGCTGCATTCATGCAGGCCCCTCTGATTGGTGTGTGCTTTGCACTTTGCGCTTCCTATTTGAATTCAGCTTTACCTCTCCTGGAGGTTGTCTTGAGGGTACTTCATGATTAGCAAAACTGACCAGATCTTGGTGGACAAAATATCTCACCATTAGAAGAAAACTGACCAGATCTTGATCTCTTCAATTAAAAAATCAGTACTATCTTGACGAAATACCTTGTTATTATCAAAATTGGTCAGATGGCGATATTCGAGATATCTTGTCATAACCTCTTAGATTGTTAAAAGGCCTGATTTTTTGTTTTTAAGGGTCAGTTTTTAAAAAGCTTTCTCTTTTTTACAACACTCATTTTACCTGTATTCAAAAGCAATGATCACTTATTCAAAATTTAGCCATTATAAGAAGTCTCATCTGATTCAGATCTTTCCTGAGACCAATAACAGTGACACTTGGCTTTGGACAGGTATTACTGGATATGGAATTCAACTGGAATGGAATGAAAGTTCATTAACATTCTTGGGTTAATCTGCTTCTATGTTAAATGTAGGCTTAAAATACATAAAATAGCCTTGGAAAGCCCTTAATTTTTCTTTTGCTAAAAGCATGATAACCCTTATACATTTAATGTTGAGCTTCTGAACTTAAATTCTTATTTCCTTGTTAAGCTTGGGTTGTTTTATCGGGTTGGCAATTAGCAAGTTCTACTCTTTCATTCCATTTAATTGAATGAATTACACCCAATTGAGTAATTTAACAATTTCTGATACAATTCAGTTCCCTGGAAGTATTCTATCTTGTCAGAAAGTGTAGCACATAATTTAAAAATATGAATTAACCTGAACTTTTACTTTTTTAGGTAGCATTCACTACTAGAATTTATCATCCTAACATCAACAGTAATGGTAGTATTTGCTTGGATATCTTACGCTCACAATGGAGTCCTGCTTTAACAATATCTAAAGGTAATTGTACTTATCTCCTAAGAAATATCGTGTTAAAGATAAATTGAAAAAGTTTGGTTTTTGAAACTACTATCCAGAAAGTATTTTATTAAATGCTTGCTGGTTGGTTTATAGATTTAATTTCTCAGATCTACTAAACACTGTGAAATTTCATGTCTAGTGTCAAGCTTTGGAGAATTTTCTTTTCCGATAACAATTTCTGCCTCTACATGCTTAAATTTTCATAGCTCTGTCAATTGGTAAATTAAGACTGAATATTTTTGTCCGAAATATGCAATATGTGTTGTATGATATGCTATAAAGCAGCGGGATTAGAAGTTAGGAGCAGGAAGTCGAGTGTCAATGAAACTTAACATTTTCCCCTATTTCCAAAATGTTTAGTGTGTATAAACTCACAATGTAATGATTAGAGCCTGGACTTAAGATGTTCCTATGCTAGAAAGAATAACTGGTTAATCAATTGGAATTTTCGCCAAACAAGTGAAACTGCAGAAAAGTTGGCTATCAGAAATAGAGATCGGAAGACTCAATTGTCAAAGTAATGCAAATTGCATCCTGCAAATGTGACTAGCAACCCTGTAATCTTGAACACTTGTTGCGAGTATTATCTTTTGAAATGTCTAAAATAAGTCTTAAATTTGATATGCATTATTAGTATGAGATTTGATATGCATTATGGGTATGATATACGGCCAGCTTATTCATACTGAGCTCGTTCTTGAGGACCTAGTCTCAAAGGCTGGTAGACTAATTATTTTGCAGTGAACAGGGTGTGCCAATTTAAATCAAGTTATTTTTATTGAAAATATGTGGTTTAAATTAAATTTAATTTTTTTCTGAATTAAAGTTTAAAATTATGTTAAAGATGAAATAATCTGGAACATAAGGAATGTTATTTTATACAAAGAAAAGGATTTTCTTCTGAGTTACAAACAGCCCAAGAATGACCCTTTTTAAACCTGGATATAGCAGTCTATCATGCTTTGAGCACACTAGAGTTAATAGTATTGATTGGGATTTGTGGCATGAATTTAAAGAAATTAATTAGAATGCTGGCGATGAACCTTTGTCAGCATGGGTGCAGTGACCAGCTGTTTGTTGGGGAACCCCATACACAACAGGGTTCTCTGTATGGTTACCTTAGACAGAAGTCTGGTAGACTCCTGGTTCATTTGGACAGTGAGTTCAATTGTAGCACGGCAGTTCACCCTCACACATTTGCAGCTGACTTTCACCTGATATCAATGGCACATGGTGCTCCAGTTTTCATGCCTTTTGTTCGCAACGATGCAGTTTTTCCAATCACTACACTTTAACCACAATAGCATGCGAACACTTCCCAAACTGCTTCTTCAGAAATGCTGTCACCTTTGGCCCGAAAGCCAATGATCATTCCCTTTTCAAAGTCTGATAAATCGCATGTTTTAAGCATGACAACAATGGTTATGTGTTAGCAGAATGCCTACATCTCACCTTCTATACCCACCAAGCCAACTTTTAACATGTGCCTTATTTCATTGGCTATGTGCTGCTGACGTCAAGTAGACGTTGGTTATATTAACGTGACTCGCCCCTGTATGTTAGAGGGCTGGATCCCAACCATAAAAATATTAGGACCCAAGAAGTTAAGATTCCTAGAACTTTGCAGCCCTTATGTTAAATTGACCTAATAAGTGAGATGGAACCACTCTGCTTACTCGTATTTGTATATTTGTCCTTAATGTTTAGGAGTTGCAGGCCCTAGCATAAAAATTTTAAAGGGTAGGTGTTTTTAAACAACTTGGTTTCTCATTAGAAATATTTACCTCTCCCATTTTGGGGACACAAGGGGATCAAGCCCCTAGGAGTTTGAATCTGTTAGGATGACAATGACCAAATATTTTTCTTTTTATTCACTGAAAAACAGGGCTCACTCGTTTTTTGATCAGCAGAGGCTGAATATAGGGCCAGTCCCTACATTGCACAAAGTGTTTTCGGCTAATTTCGAGCTACTCTAACCCATAGGAAGTTTGGATGTACTTGAACTGATGCCCTTTCTAGAGAGAATTTACTGTTTCTGATAAAGGAATAAGCACTGTTTTAACATCTGTTTTCAGTAGGTTACAAAAGTACCAGTTGTCCCTCACTTCCTAGCTTTCCGTTCTTACCAGAAGTAGAAAGAATATTTACAACAAAACAGTTTAACTTAACTCGCAGCTTTTCCACTAAAAACAAATTGCTTAACTAAAAGCCAAAAAAATTAAAATTGAATTGTAGTTTATAAAATAAAATCAGCTGCATGTTACGAATCAACTATTTTCCAAACTATTCTTAGTGATTCTGAAAGCAGATAACATCAAAGTTTTATCACGTGAATAAATTGTATAAATTTGTTGCCAATCTCAGCTACCATACCTACTATTTGAGAATACTTAGATAAAATACTGTAGTTTAGCACAGAATGAAGTGTTGTCCATTTTGTTGACGGATGGCCTCGCTTCCTTCACAGATAGGCCCCTCAGGGGCACATCTTTAGGTGTATAGGCATCACAAACCCAAGTAATCTTTCCTCCCTTTCATTTAACGTGGTTCAAAATTACGTGGTATTGTCCTCGGATCTTTCCCTTTGGGATTGATCCCGGACCGTCACCAATAGCCCGTTGTGTTGCTCCAGTGTGACGTTAATTGAACCCCCCCCCCTTTCATTCAACCCTCGTCTACCCTTCTGCTTTTTCTTCCTCCATCAATGTGTTGTTTATCTTGTTTGGTACAGCTTGGCCAAATGACTCTTGCGCCATAAAATCTGAAATCAACCAACCTTTGCAAAAAGCTAGTATTGTGCAGGCATCAATTGTCAACTGAGTGTTAAACCGCCGATTTCAGAGGATTAAAATTTAGCATCCAGACTGCAATTTAAACCTCAGATCATGCATTGTGAATACAATTTCTTCGATAATTGGGGAAATATCTTTGATCCACGGTTTAACTCAGACTTGTGAATATGGCCGTAAATGTATCATTGCACATTCGGAAGTGTTAAACGTAAATTGTAATTGTGAGCAGACTGCATGCAAGGTTTGTACTTTTGAATTATTTATTTCTTGTGATATACTTTGTTTTTGATATCTTCCAAACATTGGTTACATCATTGCTTTCTTTCTAGTTTTGCTGTCCATATGCTCTTTGCTTTGTGATCCAAATCCTGATGATCCACTGGTACCAGAAATAGCTAAAATCTACAAAACCGATCGGGAGAAGTACAACGAGCTGGCTAGAGAATGGACAAGGAAATACGCAATGTGACCTATCAGAGAAATTTGATAAACTAGCGCTTCTTCCATTACACCATATTATTTTCTGCTGTTTCCTGTTCTGGTCAGTGCGGTTATTTTGGGGGCCAGTTCTTACTTTAAAATTTCGTAGCAATGGGGGGAGTGAAAAAAATTCAATTTTATTCTCAAATCGGCAAAACATTTAACGGGGAAACTGTCTTTGCAATTTTTATGCTTATAGTACTGGCAGTTCTTAAAAAAAATTTGTTTTTATTTTACAATTTACTGTGCAAGATGCCTGCACCTTGCACCCAATTTCATTTTTCTTGAATGGATATTTATGCTGTATAAAATTATAAACAGTCATGTGCTCAACTTTCGACTATTAGAATATATCAGTTTCTGTAACCAGAACTGGAAAAAAACTTTAAAAAACCATCAATTCAGTGGAAAACATGGCCTGGCATGTTCTTGTGTCAATGTGTAAATGTAATCTTTCTTTCTCCTGGAATGATTAATGATTGTGCTGTGTAAATAAAACTTTTTACATCTGCCAGAACATGAGCGTTTCTAAATTATTATTTATAGAAATTGTCCCAAATTATGATTGTAAAAAAAATGAGAAATATGTCATCTGGACTGACAAAAAAGTAAACCTGATCTGTGATTTCATTTCAGTGGGGTTGCATTTTGTGTAGTGACCTTCATAAATTATTTTATAACTGTAAAGAGAAAATACATTTTTTAGCTTAAATGGACACACTATTTTTAAAATTTTTTTGTTGGAAACACTTTCTGTTGAGGAAAACTGCAATCTTTTATATAATCACAGTATATATTGACTTGTACATTTTTTATCTTATTTATGTCTTCAGTATGTTGTGTAAATTATACAGAAAATGGAATTTTAATTTTGCGACGCTAACTAATGATTTTCGCTTCGATTGTTTACCAGATTGAATAAATTATCTGAAAACCCAAACATGTGTTGGGGGACATATTAATGTTTATTTATCTTTTATTTGCTTCTTTATTTTCTTGCAGAACAAAGCTCTTGTGATCAAAATGTTTACATAACTTTTCACTAAACAGGTGTTTTCATACTTGAAACATACACAGGTTTTTAACTTTTCAATACTAACCTTGCTCTGGATATTCTGCATATTTGCATATATAACTAATACACTAATAATTCTGCAAAATACTTTCGCATGGTCTAAATCATTAGGGGCACAAAGAAAAACCTGTTTTAAAATGCCATGCACTACCTCCATAAAAAAAATACATTCATTCCATGCTATACCAGTATGAACTTAAATTTCAGAATTAAATCAACAAGATTTCATAGCATTTAAAATTAATTGTTCGAAAATGGCAGGTATTTACAATGAAATCTAATCTAACAATTTTCATATTATCCGTTTCCATTATAACTGTTTTAAGTCAATTGTATAGAAATTATCCAAAGCAATGAAATTTTTAAAGCAATTAGTTGTATTGCAACCTGAAGTTACTCTATGTGTAGTAATTAGTTTCATACCTCTTGGGCAGTGGGCTTCTAACCTTATATCACCAATCACCTGAGAAAATTGGAGGGTGTCTTTTTACGTAGACTACCAATTTCCTTGGGCCTTATTTTGGTAAATTAAGACTAAAAATATTTTACAAAAATGAGAATTTCTTCAACGTATCAATGAAGTGGACCTAATGTTTCTATTTCATCTATTTAAATTTCTATATCTGTTTTACCAGTGTTTTTAAGATTAGGAAATACATCGAGATAATAAAATTTTGCGTTTTCCACAGCCCTGGCTCTCATTGAATGCAACAACTTTCATCTTTGCATCACCGTTGATCTGGCACGAGCTTATTTAAAATATTCAGTTTTTCATAATCGACCACCCAATAATATGCAGGTTTCTAATGGAATTTGTGTGAACAAACAAGTTTGTTTCATGCTGATTACTAAAACTAGTTATTTCTTTAGCTCGGTACTTTTGGTCCCATTAGAAGCCAGTGGAGTACTCGTGAAGTGCTTTACATTCTTCCTCATCACAATTATGCTGAGGTCTCCTTTTTAATGAACTTTTTCAATTTAAAAATTGGCTAATATCTTTCAAGTAACTTTTGGACACAAGCATGTTATGTCAGGGCTGCTATGGGCAACTAAAACACAACTTTGCTGATAGTTTTCAACTCTCTTTGGTGTCTAGGAGAATATTGTCTTGAAACAAAATTGTCTCAAGCTCCAATTTTCAAAGTTTTGGCTGGCATTGGTAGCCTGGTTGGAAGAGTAGCTGATTAGCAACCTGAGGGTTGAGTTCGAAACTCAACCCATCCAAAGACTTGTGGGGGGATAGTGCATGTTAAATGTGTGGTCCCAAATTGGCTTGGTGTGGAAGTTTGGAGAATGGGGTGCCAACTCAGGTGTGACCTCGTCATCTGACCATGATTCAAAATGATAAGGTTTCCTCAAACTGTCGCCAATAGCCTGTTGTGTTGCTAAAATGCGACGTTAATTCAGATACCTACCTCAAAGTTTTGGCAATGTTTTTGAACGTTCAATCGAAGTTAACTCCTCATATTTTAACCAATAGAACAGATCCTTGTTTCAGTCCTGAACTCGTACATTCTGCGTTGGGGAAAATGTTTTTGACTTTGGCCTACTGCACTCCATTGGCATCAAAATGGTTTGGTGAATGTAAGCATTCCAATTGCTCCAACAAGGCATACATGTGTAGTTTCTGTAAAAAGTGAACTGTAAACTTGGTGCAAAGTTAAGCCAAATGCTCCCTATCCACCAAGGTCGTAGCTGCTGAGGGCAATTAAACCTATTAAAATAAACTTTAAGACTTATTTTTAAGATTTTATGCTAATAAAGTTATTTCACGAGTGCTTTGACTGTCAGTCCTGCTATGTGCATGGGCTGCATTAGTCAGGTTAGAAGAGTGGATTAGCAACCGGAGACCATCATGTAAAAAAGGACTGGTGCATGTTAAATCTGTTGTGGCCTCATCTGACTGATTCAAAATAACGTGGTGTCCTCGATCTTTTCCTTGGGGATGTATCCCGGACCTTTGCCAATAGACCATTGTGCCACTCCTGTGCGACATTAGTTAAAATACCTAACTTCTATGTGCATAGATTTAAAATTTTATTTCTTAAGAAAATGTGGGTAAGTTTTCAAAAATATTTTTGGCAATACCTGTACCCCTCCCTAATAGTCTGAAAAACATTTCAGGATTCATGTATCAAAGAATTATTTACTTAAAATTTAGTTGTGATTAAAATATTTATAATTTCCCAAACTTACACCATTTAATAGTGTTAACCCATCATCCCAATTCTGCTTATTTTATTGATGAGTTATGAATAGCATTTCCTAATTAAAAAATGTTGCATCTACTTTTTAAGGTATTCATAGTTATTGAAAAATACATGTGACTACATTCTAATAATTTGCAGTTAGGATAATCTAGTGTTTTCTTAAAAACAATCTGCCATCTTTGCTTAATTTGAAACATGTGGAATTTGTTCTAAAAATGGTGTTTTTGACATGCAAACAAATAATTTGATCAGCTATACGATTCCGTATTTCATCAGAAGTTAAAAGGGTCCTTATGTCAACCATATCAATATTCTTTTTAATTCACTTACATTAGTGACACATGGTTCGATGTTGCCTTATGCCAAGAACTTATAATTTTGCTGTTTCATAATAGCGAAATTATAATTGGCATTTTTAAAATTCAAGTTTACTAATAAACAACCGTAGGCACACATTTAGGATAAGGTGAAAATTGCATTTGCAACCAAAGTTGAGCCATTATAAATCAACATCAACTTCGTATTGTATGGGTCAATATGTGGTGAAAAGCTAGTTGTCTTTCAGAGTTGGAGTTATTTTGGAAACTACGGTTGGTGGAATGTTCGGTTGTATTTAATTTTGATTGCCTTTAAATGGGGGTACTGCGAGAAACATTAAATTACATAATCAGAAGCATTTCATTTGCACAAATTTAAGGGGATAGGACCTTTGAAAGCTCTAATTTCAGTAAAAACGGGTAGAAATTGTAATTGTTCTGTAAAATATTTGGTGGATTTTCAAATTTAGAACTTTGATCTTATGAAATTAGTTATATTTTTAGTCATAAACGAGAGCTTTTGATTTGCTTTTTAAATGTAACATCTGTATCAGTTCTCAATTTAAAGAAGAATCCCCAAAAGAATAATTTTGCATAACTGAATCTTCTGCACGTTCTCACCGAAATTAGAGCCTTCAAAAGTCCTGTCCCCCCTTAAACTGCTATTTCTTGCTTATACAAGTAGAAGAAAAGTGAAAGTAGTTTGAAGGAGTCACTTCTCAAACTCATCTCCAAATATGACCCTTGTGCCAAAAAATCAAATCTGAGTTAGAATAGTTTCAAATGACTTCCCCGATTAAAACCTATACAATTTGAGTATCAAAAAATTAAATCTTCCAACGAAATTAGACGTCTTAATTTTAGTCTGCCAAGATACTTCAAAAACTTATATTTAGACTAGTCAAATTTTACTTGAATGTCATTCCAATTAACATGAGAAACACTGGAATCCATATTCTGAACAATTTGCTAAGTAATTCTCGTTTTTCCATATGGTTTTCATTAAAAGGAGCAACAGTAAAATTTCACTGGAATTACAAAGGTCAACTGTTACATTGCCTGCTGAGGACATAAACGCAATTCCGAAATTGTCGGTTTTACGTTGGGTACTAAGAGACTAGTCCAGCCTTTGATATCGTGAATCATTTAAGTATGGATAAAAGATGAGTAGAAAATGAGATTGAAGCTTAGACAAAAAATCTATTATCTCAGCATGGCATATTTTGAGTTGCATCAAGGTTTTCAGCAGGTGATAAGTAAAAGGGTAAGTTATATTGCATTACAGCTAGTCATTCTCTACTCTGTAAGACTGCAAAAAAGGCCCTAGAGCTACTAATCAATTTTGTTTTCAAAATGCTTTCTATGAATTGTATTCAGGTATCTTGTTGGGATTTGGTTCAGAAGAATAATCCATCAATTAGTCTGGTTCAGGATCAAACCCGAAGCAAAAGATCCGAGGACAACACGTAACTTTGAACTAAGGTCAGATGACGAGATTACACATGAGCTGGCACCAGCGGCGGCTCGTGGTTGGAAAAATAGGGGAAGGGCACCCCGGAATCGCACCCGAAATTAAATCCTGGCTATGCCAGACATGAAAGAGCAGTTCCGAAAATTAGTAAATGAGGATTTACCCCTATTTTCTGTAAAATAAATCAATTCTGTCCTTTAATGCTGCAAATCTGTGATACGCCATCGTAAAATGGCTGTTTCTTCATAAGGGTCACTAATACGTCTTTTTGAATAGAAATGTTTGCTAAAGAAAGTATCTTGCGAAATAGTATTTCTTAACTTTATTCTTTTAAGGCGAAGAAAACTCCTTTCCACTGATACACTTGTAGATGGAATTGTTAAGACGAGAGAAAACAGATTATAAGCTGTGAAAATTGCTTTATCATAAAGCATTCGAAGAAGTTCTTGTGTCGATATATTCCTGAATTTTCCACCAGAATATATAAGACAGTTCATTTTTAAGACGATGGTTTTTTTAAACACATCGCCGTATAACTGTTGAAGATTTTCAAGAGTCTGAGATGGAAAATGTAAATGAAATTGTTCGAATTTTGTTGTATCAGAAAGACAAATAAATTGAAGTTTTCACAATCTTGAAATCCTGCGTTTATTTCCGTAAGAATGTGGTCTAAAATTTCAAAATATAGCTGTTTATAATTTTGAGAAATTGTTTTTAGAGAAAGCGGCATATTCCCGTTTAGATTGGACTATTTCTGAGATTTTACGCGTGTTTTCAAACAGTTTTAAAAACATCGTACCTTTTACGGATCAATTTATTTGAGTTACACAATAGTCTAAATCTAGAGAATTTTTTCTGGAGAAATTCGAATAATTTATCAGTAAGGCCAAAAATTTCGCTGAATACTGCCAAAAATGTAAATTCAAAATTGTTCATATAATTTAAAAATCCCTTTGCAAGTTGAACTGTTTTGTCTGAATGTTCGCTGGTTGTCATAAATTCGAATATTTCTTTTAATTTATCCGAATCTTCAGCAATCACATTCATTAATTTCGAATTGGTATGCGTCTTGCAGAATTTGATGTAAGAGCATAAGATCGCTTCGGCGACTGATGAAAAAACGAAGGAATGCCTCTGAGGCTTACAAAAAATACTTTGCTGAAGTACAAGATTGAAACGATGTGCTAGACAAAGGACAAAAACGGCTTGATGAGCTTTATTCTCTGGAGTCCATTCAAGTGTCCCGACATTACACTGGCCCCATCGTAACATTGTCCTATTAATTTGTGTTGATAATTAAACGGATCCAAAATTTTGTCCAACGGTTTGTGTAACATTTCTGACGTTCTGTCTTCACTTACATCATAGAAACCCAAAAATAGCTCAACTAATACAAATTCACGAATTTTAATATTAAGGAGCACTGGGAAGTTTGATTTATGTCAGTGGTGTCGTCCACTTGTATAGAAAAGAATTTAGCCCTGTTTATTTCATCTTTGACGTGATCGTTTATATAATCGGAAATGCATTCAATCATTTCATTTTGAATAGTTTTGGAGTCACCAGTGAAGACGTTTTTAATCTTTTTGCAGTGATTTTGAATTTCTAAAGGCCTTTTTGATATCAACAATCCCTTGAAATTTCCGCGATTTATGGAGTCACTGCTTTCATCATGGCCCCGGAATGCCATTTCTTGTTTGCTCAAATATATTACTGCATCAATCACTAGAAACAGTCTATTCAAACGCACTTTAAAAAGCCTAGCATTTTCCCTCAGGGCATCGGCAATTGTGTTAGGATTTTTTAAAAAATTTCTGCATTAATTCACACTTCAGATGTTCAGCAGAATCATCGTGCCTATGGAGTGCTCATGTTATGTTTAATAAATCTACAAATCCGTCATTATTCCAAACAGAATGTTTATTACTAAAAAGCAAGCATGGCCAACAAAACAATCTTTTTAAGGTTACACTACTGCAGAAGTTCTCAAACTTTTTCAATCACGGAGCACCTTTGAAATTGGAAATTCAACGCGGAGCACTAAATTTTATCTCGCAGCTATATACTGTATTTAATAAATAGAACGACAAAATAGCATTGACGATAAAAGGTAGTTTCGTCATTTAAGCTTGCAGGACATTAGATTTCACCGTTTAATTTCCCATTGCAGACGGAAAACACATGAAAAAAACATTTGAAAATAAATTCAGGGCAAATATTGCAGATCCACAATTTTTTGTTTTATTAATGTGGCATTATTACAAATTTTTACTTGGTTTCGTGAAACAAATTTAATGAGAAGGATGAGGCTGTTTTGATTTGCACAATGAGATTATATCTGGCTGAATTTCGGATAGTTGCAACTGAATATCTTGTTCTGCTTTGAGACGTGATCTGTATTTTGTTTTAGTAGGGCGGCTTATGAGGAAAATCCTGTTTCGCATAAATAAGTGGTTGCGAAGGGCAGGAGAATAAATTTCGCTTTATCTGATAGGATTTTAAATTCATCTTTTAGCGTACACCAAAAATTTGAGATTGATTTCTCAGTTTCAAACTTTGATCTTATCACTATCTGATGTCAAATCAAGCAAGCATTCATATTCCTGTGATGTCAGAGAGGATGGTTTTTTGGATATAGAGTATGGTGTTACAACCCAAACGTTTTCTTTTATGTTTTCATGCAATCCTTTTGGAAAATAAGAGTTCAAAGTATCAATCAAACGCAAGAGATGAACTCCAAACTCGTTTAAGATATCCGCAGGAATGTCTGATTCGAGTTCTTCTCCAAATCCTTTCTTTTGTTAGTGGAAAACAATCCAGGCTTCCGTTTTTGATTGACTCTAACCAATACTTCAGAGTTTCTTTTTAAATCCTTCCACTTTATCAGAAGCATTAGAAACAGTTACTGCTTTCCCTTGAAGTGAGACATAAATCATTAACTTTTGTAAAAATATCTGCCAAATACGCCAATTTCATTAGCCAACGATCATCACATAACTTCTCTCCCAAAACAAAATCATTGTCACTCATGAAAATCCCGACTTCATTCCTTAGTTCAAAGAGGCGCATTAAACTTTTACCACGGGAGAGCCACCTTATGTCTGTGTGAACAAGTAAAGCGTATGCAGACTCCCAATGTCATCACATACGATTTTGAACAACCTGGTATTCTTAGGTAGTGATTTTATAAAATTTATTATTTTAGCAGTTTCATCCAGCACTTCTTTTATAAAAGGTGGCATTTTATTCATTGCAAGAGCATGTCGGTGAAGTACGCAGTGGCTACTGCTGCACCCCTTGGCTTTTTCCTTTATTTTTGCGATTGCACCAGATACCTTACCAGTCATAGCTTTCGCTCCATCTGTGCACGCATCAACACAGTTATCCCATAGGATGCTATTCTCCGCGAAAAATTCATCTAATAACACTAGTCTACAAATTGAAAAATAATTTTCATAACAGAAACCACAATTGAATTTTATGCGTTTGACGACGCTGAATCTGGAAATGAAGTCAGTTTTTCTCTATCACATATCACTTTTTTGTTATACAACCTTGAGTAATTGCTAGAAAAGTATAAAATTTGCAAAGTGACTAAGTTTATCAGTATATGAAATTATACAAAATGTTAAATAAATTTGCAATACTCATAATTATTAGCTTATTATATGAAAAATTCTTGTAGAATATAACTATAAGAGATAAAATGTACCTACAATGTGTTATAACTGGAGTTGGAGAACACGAATTACTTCTTCCTTCTGTGTACGGTAAGGTCCTCTCTTTGGAGAAACCAACAGTAGTCACTCATCATTGATTCATCCCATCTACCTTGGTAACGCTGCTCAATTTGCAATATGTCCTGGTGGAAGCGTTCTCCCTGCTCGTCACTCACTGCACCCAAATTTGGTGGGAAAAAGTCCAGATGAGAATGCAAAAAATGAATTTTTAATGACATCCGGCAGCCTAAATTTTTATAGTTCAACAAAAGATTTTGTACTAAAAGATCCCAATTGTGTGCTTTTTATTGCCAAAACCATGGACTAGATCTTTAAATAACTTCCATGCTGCTAGCTCTTCATTATTGAGTAATCTTCTAATCTGAGGTCCAACGAATATACCTTCTTTTAATTTGGCTTCAGTTAACCTTGGAAACACTTGGCTTAAATATTTAAATCCTTGTTGTTCTTTATTCAGTGCTTTCACAAAATTCTTCATCAACCCCAATTTGATATGTAAAGATGGCAAAATTACATGCTGAGGGTTGACTAATGGAACATACTTAATATTTTTTCCCCCAGGAGTGAAGGTGTCTCTTTTGGGCCAGTCTTTAACCACATAATGTTCACTTGTTGCACGACTGTCCCACAAACATAAGAAGCAGCAGTATTTTGTAAAGCCACATTGAAGGCCTAGAAGAAGACCGATAACTTTGAGGTCGCCACAGATACGCCATAAATTAGCATCGTAATTCACTGCTTTTAAAATCAATGACATACTTTCATATGTCTCTCATTCCAACAGCATGCGCTATTGGTATGGAGGGATGCTTGTTTGCATTATGCAGTAGTACTGCCTTTAAGCTGGTTTTGGACGAGTCTATGAATAACTGCCAATCATCAGTTTTATAAGGAATACTCAGAGCAGACATCAAACCTTGTATATTGCAGCAGGAGCACAACAGATCTGTCTTAGTGAAATATTGCATTAATTCTTTATTACTGTTTCTAAAATATGAAACTTTGGTATCATTATGCAATAAATTCCACTCCTTTAAGCGTGAACCTAGAACTTCTGCTTGTTGTTTTGATAAATTCAAGTCGCGAACCAAATCGTTCAATTCCACTTGTGAAATGAGATGTTGTTCACTGTTTGATTTTTCTGGTATGAAATCAACGTCTTTTGAAGCTTGTGCCACCGCAGTATTTTCAGAACAATCCTCTTCAGAATCAGAAATTTCCTGCCACGAAGCTGGGGCTGTTTTGATTACATTTTCTGTTTCAGCATTAAAAATACTTTATAAAACACTCATTGACTTATCTGTTATGAAAATAGTGTAGACCAGTGTAATTTAAATATTTCACTGGCACTTGTGGTAGTTGGTAATGGCTTGCAGAAAAGTAAATACTGGAAACATTGAACTGTTCGGCAAGACTTTGTCACAAATTACGCACTGAGGTTTATTATCGGTGGTCTCAGTGAACCCAATATCCAAATAAGAATCATACTTTCGTTTTAAAGTTTTTTAATTGTGGAACTTGTATCCGAGGAAGTAGAGTTATGCAACTTGTTCGATAGTTCAAGAAGTTCTGTTGCATCCGCAGTCAATGATTCATCCGAAAAACCAGCTTGTACAGCAGCAGTAACACCTCTATCTTCCGCACTGCAATTAGAAAGTAGTATGAACATTAGTTGTATATAACAACAGCATAAATTCAGTAAAACATTTAAATAAAATATTGCATCTAAAAAGATTCATTGAGGCGTTTTTTAAAAGAAAATACAGTAAAACTTTAAAAAATCCTATAATGCAAAATCTTATACGCGAATAGTAAAATTTTATTTTTAGGTATTCTAATTTTTCAAGATTTTAAAATATTGTAATGAATTTAACCATTTTGATACAGGAACGAGAGTCAACAGATTGCAGGACTAGGTGTACGAAAATGGACAGGGCATATAGTTTTCATACGCTTGAGAAGAAGCAAAACAACGAATTATAAACAACACAATTTTCAACATTTTTTTGTTTATTTTACAATTTATGATATTTTTTAAAAATTTAATACGGTTCATTTTTCAAAAAAATAAAAAAGAACTAAATATCTTAATATATTTGGGGTGCTGTGTCCCCTCAAACATCGAATAAAACCAAAACGAGTACATACCTCTTAGATGTTGATGCTTCCACGTCTATTCCAATTGGCTTGGCAAAAGTTTTGATGTTTTTTAAGGACCCCGTCTCCAGCCATTGATCCATTGAAAGAAAATCGACGTTATTACCCGTATCATTAATTTAGTATTTGAAGAAACCTCCACAAGACAGATATTTTGTCATCAAAACGAAAAATCTGAGAAGCTACAGAAAATTCATTTTCAAAAATAATAAATTACATATAATGAACTTTATAATTTGTCGGTTCTCGACTGAATGTTGACAAAAATGCAACTGATTTGAGAAGTGAGTAAACCACCAGTTTTATATGCAACAAAAAATTTTCCGATAATTCTGGAAAGGTGTCGAAGCTTCTAATTGTTTCTGCAAACGCGGAGACAGTGAGTACAGCCTGTCTGGTTCTGTGTTGTCTGATATTGCCTTTTGATGTAAATTTGTTTTGTTGACTGGCGGACGAGAAACATTGAATGCCTACTACCTTTTTATATAGTCAATGTTTCACCTGATCGTGATAAATGATTTATACTCGATTTTTTTATTACACACCGAGAGCGCTAAAGGTCATAATATTCAAATGTATTTGTCCCATTTTTTTCGTAAAAGTTATTTTTAATTTTAAACTTTAAAATATGTTTAATAAAAATATTTTTAATTTTAAACATGTCCAACCTTTTCGCAGAGCACTGGGAATTGTTTTGCTGAGCACAGTTTGAGAATCGCTGCGCTACTGTATAGCCATTTATACTGAGTAAACCGACACTCTTGAAAACTAATACTGTACGACTTACCGCTCTTTTTAATTTCTTTTTTGGCCATAGTCGTCAATAAATCTGTTGGACGTGCTTGACGTACTACGTCCCTTTTGTCTTCGTCTTTCCACCGGCTAAACGGAGTTTCCAGTAAATTACACACAATATCATTAATTGGATTCATTCCGCTGGAAAATCTAAAACAAAGTGGTCAAAATAATTGCTCTATTTCATGTAATATTCGGCAGTTTCGGCCCGATTGGCTAGACGTTTTGGCGCTAAAGCTCCCTCTATTAGTTTTCTGTATTCGCTGCTTGGAACGGGAAACGAGGGACATCTAATTTTAGATTTCAACTGGCAACCCTTTAGAGCAGTGGTCTCCAATCTTTTTCACTTGAGGGCCAGATTGGAAAATTCTGGAAGTCAGGCGTGCCAACAACACACATATATATTGCATGTTGCATCAGCCGGGTTTCCGAAGGCCGGACAATGACCCTTCGGCCCGCAATTTGGAGACCCCTGCTTTAGAGAAAGGGTATCGCGGTCTCTAGCTTTTTCCTTTCTTTGGAGCCGACAGTCTAAATGTTTTTTGGCTGCTAATGGCGGTGTTGTCATAGCAACCATCTGGCATACGGAATATGCGTAGCTATTTTTCAGCAAAAAGTTCCGTGCAAATCTTTCGCTTTCTACAGTTGTAAGCATTGTAAGATATTTTCCGTGTATTGAATAAAGCGCTCTGCGAAATTAAATTTATTCATATTTGTAAGTACTTTAGCAATTCATAAATCGTAAAAGAAAAGAGATATTTTACGTTGAAATATTGAAAATGTATACATATATGAAATACTGAAAATTTGAGAAATGTAATTTGAAAAATGAATTTGATGAAAAATGTTGGGAAGTGGCACTTCCCTTCCTTCTCCTGAAAAGCCGCCACTGGCTGGCACCCTACTCTCCGAATTTCCACGCCAACGTGAGGACGTTTAAGGCCAAGACAGATTCAACGTGCACCAGCCCCCGTGTACATGACGGTCTCTGGTTGGATTTGAACGAGCAACCCTGCAGTTGCTAATCCGTTACTCTTCCAACCGGGCTACTATGGGGGCCGTCGTGGCTCAGTGGGTATGCCCACTGCGCTACCAACCGAGGAGTTGTAGGCAGAGGTTCGATTTGTTAGGTACATTCCTCCCTGGGCATATTTCTCTCTTCCGTGTCAGCAAAACTTTCATTGTATGTCTTGTGCAGCATGGCCAAATATGGCTCTTGCACCATAAAACCCTCAGAACCATCCGGGCTACCACGGCCCTCAAAGAGAAAGATCACGAAGGATGAATTTCTACAAATCCATAATACGATTCAATAGTGTTACTCTAGTACGACGTGATTAAATTGCTACATACCATACAATGATTTAGGATAGGTATTTACTTGACATCGCACTGGAGCAACACACGGGTTATTAGCGACGGTCCAGGATCAATCCCAAAGGAATAGATTCGAGGACAACACCACGAAATGATTTAGGAACCGCAATAGCCCAGTAGTAGTTGATTGGTAACCGGAGGGTTGCGAGTTCGAAACTCGGTCCAATCAAAGACCGTCGTGACCTCACATTTTCGTGATGTGGAAGTTTAGAGGGGGGGTATTTCAATTAACGTCACACTGGAGCAACACAACGGGCTATTGGTGACGGTCCGGGATCAATCCCAAAGGGAAAGATCCTAGGACACCACGTAATTTTGAACCACGGTCAGATGACGAGGCAACACCTGAGCTGGCACCCCACTCTCCAAACTTCCACACCACGCCAACGTGAGGACATTTGAGGCCATGACAGATTTAACATGCACCAGCCCCCTTTGTACACGACGGTGTTTGGCTGGATTCGAACTCGCAACCCTTCGGTTGCAAGTCCGTTACTCTTCCAACCTGGCCACCGTGGCCCTAGTTTAGAGAGGTGTCAGCTCATGTTTTGACTTCGTCATCTGAAACAACCGTCACCGTGGTTCGAAATGACGATCTGTTGTCTTCGGAATTGATCCCATACCGTTACTAATAGCCAGTGCTATTATGGTGTGATGTTAATGAACCAGGTACATAACTTCGGAATTGATCCTGCACCTTCGCCAATAGCCCGAGGTATTGCTTTAGTGAGATGTGAATTGAACTACCTATGTAACATAATATGATTTATAAGAAACTTCGTTCCGTCAGAAAAGAAGGCATATTTCTTCAGGAAATGTTTTCTTAAAATCAAATATTTTCGTTTGAGCAGTTTTTTTTAATTGGAAAAATAGAGGTATGAGCGGCACTTTAAATCTAGATTTAAACGATTCAGGTCTAAACTCAAACCGAAACTTACAAACTAAACTCGGAAGCAGAAGCTACAGCTGATAATCAACACTCACTGACAAATGAATTAAAAGCAATGGAAACCAAATAGAAGGCTTTTTACAATTACAAACGAAAGTTACGTATTTGACTTTAATTTTGTGGCGCATTAACTCCTGAATTATAGTGACTTGCTTCTGAAAAGCAAAATGGTTGACTGTTTAATCCAGAAACGTCTTTCAGAGGAATCTAAAGAGCAATTTTTAACAGAATTAAAAAATTCTAATGATCAAGAGGCAAAAAACATTTATTTCCATGTTTTGTCCAAAATGGAAGAAGCAGTAATTTCTAGTAATATTAAGTGCTTGAAAAATTTGAATTGGGCTCTTGACACCATCAGTTGTATGAAAGATGCAGTGACTTTGCAGAAGTATTATAAAGAGTTCAATGATTCTCACAAGAACCAGAACTTGGTTATTTTGTCATGTAGGCATCAGAAAGGAAAAGTTTTGAAATACCTATTCAGCACTAATTGTAAAATTCTGATCAATTTATCTACTAAGATTGGAAACAATGTAATTCAACTAGACAATACAGATCAATATGGCCACAATGCTTTTTATTACTCTGTTCGTTCAAGCAACACTGAGCTTCTGGATATCCTAATTAACAAATGGCCTGATGCTTATTTTAATGTGAACACTGAACAATTGGATGAACTTCTCTCATCTGCTTATAAGGAACTGAAATTAAAAAGAGTACTAATCTCAGATGAAATGCAAATTTTTGTTGAAAATAAGCTTGTTGATTTCCGATTTTTTTCAGATGGTAGCATTGAAAAAAAGCGGACAAATTTAAATACTGTTAAGGAACGGATTAAATTTCTCACTGAAAATGTTAAATTAATTGAATTAGAGTATACCACCCAAGATATAGATGAACGATTCATACTTCTATTGAAATATGTAGCTCAAAATATTTTTATTTTGAAACAACAATTGCGGTGCACATATGATAAATTGCCATGGGAAGAAATGGAATTTTGTCTGATAGCCTTTGTGAGCTCTCATATAAAACAGAAAGAACTCAATCTGATATACAGAGCTACTTTGAACAAGAAGAAAATTATTATGTATTGAAAGGTCTTTGTCAATGTTCTAAAAGAAGTTGTCGAGGAAGTACACATCCAAAATTGGTTTAAACTTCCCAAATTACCACGGAAAGAAGTAATTGAAGCTATTATTTTAAACTATCCTTGTTTTGAAGATTTATATACAGATTACAAACTTGTCCGAGACATTCATTCTTTGGAAACCGTTAGGAATTACATGAATCTGGTGCTGTCTTCTGATCATACAAAAAAAGAAGGCCAGTTAGTTATTATTAGAACTCTACACGTGTTTGGTGAGTATTTAAAAAATACTTTGAAGTCCCCTAAATTATCACCTGAAACTTGTGAGCATTTACTGACTTTCTTCCCAAAAAACACAAGACAGATAGTAACTGATTTACGGGACTCTTTGTCGCATTCTCGCTTTCTGTCCAATCGACTGGAGGTGGAATCAAACGCTGTTCCAGATTTCTTCAGCAATCTTCAAAATGATGCTAAAAAATTAGGCCTTGCAATCACAGAAAATCTTATGAGGAAAAAGGTCAGTGTAATCAAAAAGCTCTTAGAAACTATCTTAAAATGTGACAATTTCTTAGAATTATATGGCATTTTTGGAACTTTGATTGTGGATAAATTTGACAATCAAGAAAGTTTTAAACACTTGTCAACCAGAGAATTGGATGAAGTTGAACAATTGGTCAAAAATATGAGTGATATTATAATTAAAAAGACAGATTTTGAAAAAGAACTGTTTTCTACAATCTCTAAAGTTATTGATTATGAGAAAAACAAGATATTGAATATTAATACTGACTATGCAGTAGCAAGTAGGAATTTTTTGGCAGTGATAAAAAAAAATTAGACAATGTAGGATTGATGAGAATTCTATCAGACAAATAAAGCACTTTACTCGAAAGATTTTAGACTATCTTAACTCAAAAGTAGAAGAAAAGACCTTAAAATCTATTGCTAAAGACACAGCTTCAATTGTTGAAAGTGCTGCTTTAAGAATGCATGATGAAAGGATTGATAAATTGAGAAGATACACTTATGATATTTTATGTATTGTTGAATTTGAAATGGGTAATATGAAATGGATTGAAGACTTAAGAGACAAAATTTGTTATGCCAAATGTATGGAGGTGATCCCCAATATGAAAATCAAACAAGATGTAAGTGAAGCAAAAGTAAAACAATCAGATGAATTGAAAATAAAATTATCTGAATTAAAAAACATTCTTTACAGCAGTGATTTGAAAATTCACACTTTTGATAAATTTTCTGACTTGTACTCGTGTAATAAAAATCTACATGCTGTCATAGAAATGCTGTCTTTGGATGTTTTGTCCATTTTGAGTGAATCCAATAATTGCTTGACTGATAATGTACTCTCATTGGATCACAAATTACCCATATTAGTAGGAAAAAATTTACGTAACCACTTAGCTCATGGTAATGCCTTGCTTGAAATCTTGGAACTCAATTGTTCAGTTTCAGTGATTGCAAATGCTAAAAAATTTATCAGAGAGAATATTATTGACCTCTCAAGAAACATTGGCAAGCAATTCTCAAATGATATTGCTGAATTAAAGGCTAGATATGCTCAAGAATTAGCAGTCCTTGATATCCAGAAACAAATGTTTCATGCTTTAGCAATAGGTAGCTTTGAAAATTTTCAAAATTCTCTCAGAGAAGGTGCAGATATTTATGCAAGAAGCCTAAATTTGTGGAATGCATTGCACTTTGCTGTGAAAGGATCTAACCTAGAAATTCTGGCATATCTCATTGACCAAAATGTTAATATTGATGCTAAAGACATCAATGGAGAGTCACCATTACACATGGCTGTGGCTTTTGGTCAAATTGACACAGTACAATATTTAGTAGAGAAGAGAAAAATGGATGTAAGCTGTACTGATAAGATTGGCAAAACCCCGTTGCACATTGCAGCTCGGAGAGGTGATGTGATCATTATCCGTGCATTACTAAAAAATAAAGCTTCTGTTACTACTCAAGATAAAGATCTTCATCTTCCTCTGTTCTATGCTATATCAAATAATCACAAAGATGCCACAAAAATTCTATTGGACTCTGGAGGCATTAGCGACATTGCAGCAGTTGGTTTTACACCATTACATATTGCTTCAGAGAACGGTCACTTAGAAATAGTTGATTTGTTACTGAAATATAAAGTGGATACTAATGCTAAAACAGATAAACAAGCAACCCCTCTGCACTTGGCAGCTGCAAATGGTCATCCAAAGGTAGTTGACACTTTGATCTCAAATAGATCCAATGTTAATGCTAAAACAGTTAGAGGTGATTCACCTTTACAGCTTGCTGTAGGTACAGGGCATGTAGAAGTAGTTAAAGTTTTATTGTCGTGTGAAGCTGATGTTGATGCTGTTAATTGCTTAAATAACACACCTCTTCACATTGCTGCAGTAGATGGCCATCAACAAATTGTTAAAATGTTGCTGGAAAAGAAAGCAAATGTTTACATTATCTCACATAAAGGTTACACTCCATTACACCTAGCAGCTGTGAATGGGCATCTTGATATTGTCGAAGCTCTAACAAATGAAATGTCAATCGGAAGTATTAAGTGTTCAATGGCTTTGCACACCAGTTGCTTTCATGGACAAGTGCATGTCGTACGTTTCCTACTTGACACGGGAGTAGATGTCAATCTTACAAAGGATAACCAAACACCACTTCATGCAGCTGCTCTGAAGGGCAACTGTGAAGTTATGCAAGTTTTAATTGCAAGAGGTGCCAACATAAATTCAATAGATGCTTCTAACTGCACTCCCTTGCATTTAAGTGCTAATCAGGGCCATTACGAAGCTGTGAAGCTGCTCGTGGAAAACGGGGCCCAGATCAATGTTGAAAATAAATTACGAGAATCAATCTTAAGTTTAGCTTTACGGAAGGGAAACCAAGACATTGTAGAATTGTTGATAAAGAAGGGAGCAGATTTGAATAAGAAACCAGCTTCACTGATGCATGAGGCTGTTCTGAGTGGTAATGCAGAAATTGTTAACATTCTAATTAAAAGGAACTTTAGTGTCAACAGTAGATGCTTAGGCCACACTCCTTTACACCTGGCAGTTAAAAGAAATTACTGCAATGTAGTTAAAATTCTAATTGAGAATGGAGTTGATCTAGATGCTAAAAAGGGTAATCTTACTCCATTGTGCATTGCAGTAAAAAATAATTTTGAAAAGATGGCAAACCTTTTAATCAGAAGTGGGGCTAATGTCAATGAAGGCAGGCCTCTACATTTGGCAATTTTTTACAGATACAATGCTATAGTTCAATCTTTGTTAGAAAATCCAAATCGCGAAGTTTATCAGAGTTCAAGTAATGAAACACTGTTGCATATAGCTGCTTATCGGGGTCACTGAAATTTAGTTGAACTTTTGTTGGCCAAACAATTTTCTGTACATGCGACTGCTTATGGTAATTACACAGCGTTACACTTGGCAGCTAAGAGAGGGCACAATGATATTGTGGAAATACTAGTTTCGCATAAAGCTCAAGTCAATGCAAGGTGCAGTGAAGGCCTCACAGCTCTACATAAAGCTGCTATAGCAGGACATCTGAATGTTGTTCGAACGCTGATAACCAGTGGGGCAAATCCTAACATTGCAGATTTTAAAAACAAAACATCCATTGAACAAGCAGTTGTTTATGGGAAACTAAAAGTGGTTGAATTTCTGCTGCACCTAGAAGCAGTGAACGTTAATAGTAAAGGCCCTGAGAGTTTAACATTACTACATATTGCTGCACAGAAAGGAAGTTTAGATATTATTCAGTGCTTAATTAATAGTGGGGCTGATGTTCATGCTAGAAATGATTTAGGAAGTAAGCCTATTCATATTGCTGCTAGCAAGGGTCATGTAGATTGTGTTGAGTTTTTGTTGAAGGGAAAACAACAGATTGATGAATTAGATATGAAGGGTAAAAACTTGATGCACTATGCTGCAATTGAAGGGCACGTGGATGTAGCCAAATTCTTAATCAATAAAAAAATCAATCTCAATGTATCTGATGAAAATGGTGATAAACCTATATGCATTGCTGTTGCCTGTGGCCACGAGGCTTTCCTGAATTTGCTCTTGGATCATGGTGCCCAATTTAATAGCAATTGTCTGAATGAATCCCTATTACTCATTGCACAAAGGGGTGGATATAAAGGGATTGTTAAAATCTTACAATCTACTGAAAAGTTATTTGAAGCAATCAAATTTAAGAATCATTCACAGATTGAGGCATGTATCAAGGCAGGGGGCCACATCAACGCTGTAAGGAAAGATAATGTATCGGCTTTGCATTTTGCCTCTTGGAAAGGTTATGAAAAGGTGGTGAATATCTTGTTGAAAAACAAAGCAAATCCAAATTGCATGGGAAAAGGTGGATGCTCGCCTCTGCATTATGCTTCAAAATACAACCACTTAGCAATAGTGAAAGCTTTATTACTAAATGGAGCAATTTATAACATACCTTGTGAAAACGAAAAAACTCCTTTGGATTTTGCTACTAACACTGCAGTTAAAAAGTTGCTCCAATTGATAAATGAATCATTTATAAGAGTTACAAATGGAAATTCTGGTGTGATTGGTAAGCTAAAGACCATGGAAGATCATGACACTGTGAAAATTGTGTTGAAAGCTCGCAACATGGAAAACAGAACATTACTAATCACTGCTGTTCATTTTGATTTTTCCATTGCAAAGAGCTTAAGACAGCTTTTTGGAGATGACTTACACGAGCTTATTGAACAGGCCAATCAGGGAAAATGTGAAGAGCCTGGTCATCTTACGAGATGAACTTGAAAGAAGACGAAATCTTGGTGATCACCCTGGTACACAGAAACTTCAATATGCTATAGCAAATGTATTGTATAATCAAAATAATTTTGATGAGTCTATCAGTACTTCAAGAACTTTACCAGAAACAAGTAGAAGTATGTGGAAATAACGATGCTGCTACTTTAAAAACTAAAGAAAGCATTGCCTTAACTTTATGCAGACTAAAAAAGTTTAATGAAGCCTTAGCTATTTATAAATAAGTTTTAAGCAAGTAAAAATCACAAAATCATCTCAAGTAATCCTAATGCAAATTTCTCTAGTCACTTCGGATCCTTTGATTGAAATCTATTGTTCTTTTTTGATATGACATTTATTACTTTACTTGGTAATATTCTGTGTATGTTTGCTTTATTCATCTTGGCCCCTAAAAAATTTAAAACAAAAAATCTAGAACTAATTTGCATTACTCATGATTTTCAGAATTAGGGTAGCTGAGGGTAAAAAGATGAGAAAACATAATTTTTTTATGTACATAACTGCCCAAATGTTGACTTATGAAACACAAAATGTAGTTTCATGCAAGCACCGATTCCAACACAATGTTTAAAATTTTTTTCACATGGCACAAAAAGATTTCTACTTCTGCTGTGTATTATTTCTTGTATATTTTACACTAGTATATATTGTTGTATTAGTTTATTGAAAGTTAAAGATAATGTGAATTTTATATATAGCTATATTTTGCTACTCCATATATCTTACACCAAGAGATGCACTTTACATGATGGATGATTGTTCTTTGTAAATATATATTAAACGTACCTCTTTTCTACATACTAATACCTACATATTGCAGGAAATTTTATTTACTGTGAATCATCTTTCAGCACAACTAAAATTCTGAATATTTCAAATGCAAACATTGTTCTATTAACAAAACTCCAAAGTTCTGTTGCTGGAGAAATATCTGTTGTGGTTGCCTAACTTTATTCAATGGCTACAATCACCACAAAGTACTTGTTTGCAATGCAAGTTAATACCTATATCCAGTTAAAATGTCTTTCATGTGTTAAGCACTAGAAACAGGACAATCAGTGATAGCCAGAGGAGGGAGTTAGTCAATCTAAGTATTTCACTAACAATGTTAAGGTGTGAAATAAGAATCACTGGTTTTATGCAGGTCTCAAGTCTCCCATTTAATTTTATAATTTCAAGGGCTACACGAAAATTTTTAATTTTTCAAGGGGGTCAGTGAAAAGTTTTGGAACCACTGATCTAGACAACTTTATTAACATTCTCTAGTTCATCAAATTTTCCTTTGTTTTTCGCCTGTTCAGTATTTTATCAATTTCTCATGATTCATATTTTAATTGATTTGAAATAATCAGAAAATTCACAATGTAAATGTTATATTTCCAAATTATCGTATTGTATAAAACAAAACTAAATTGATTTGTGACATCAATCAAGCAAGATGTCCTGTGAAGGGGTTTCTTTCCATCCATGACTGACCTATCAGCCGAGCTTCTTGAAATGAGAACTTATTTTGCACTCGGAGACTTAAGAGTGCTTATATACTCTGATACAAATTGTACATTACTTGAAGTACATGCATATTTTTGCAAGTACATGCATGAGCTTTTTTAAATTTTAACTGCTTTTTATAAATAAATTTATACACATTTTACAATCCGACATTAATTTGTTCAAATCATTAAATAATATTTATACATTGTTCAATGATTTGAACTCATTGAATAATTTTCTTATCAGTATTGAGTTATATGTAGTTAGTAATTGGTTGGCATTTTGAATTTTTATGCTTGTGTAATTGTTTTTATGCTTGTGTTTTTTTAATTCTTTGAATATTTATAATGCTGATATATGTATTGTGCTGATGTTTTGAGAGCTTAAAATAAAAATATTTTAATTCATGTATTTTTGGTTTGAAATTTTTATTTTTGGGGCATGAGTGAAATTCTCTGGTGTATATTCTGTGCATTCAGATGATCAGTCCACTTTTTCGACTTAGTAATTACTAATCTACCTCTGCTGTTCCTTTTTAAAATGCCTAGGTAACTGATATGCCTTATGGGAACACAACCAGTGCTATTTTCATTGGAACGAGATTCCCGAAAGTAAGGGCGTGAATATTCCAAGAGGGTTTGCAATTCTCATTAACTGAAGTTTTACAGGTGTTTGAATACCCAGTCAGATGCATTCATTAGCAAAACATTTTCTTCCTTTAAGTAAACAATTCATTTGTTGAATCCTATTTTTGCAAATACGTTTCAGAGTGCAGAGGGAGAAAACGAAGTAACTCGGTTATTTGAATGCCCATTTGGATTCAATAGCTAGCTAACACCTTTGTCAACGAAAGTAAAAAACAGTACAAACAAACCAGACGGTGAGCAGTTGAATTTTTGTCGTACTGAAGGGAGAAACAAAACTGGATTAGCGACAGTCCGGGATCAAATCTCTTCTCGAAACCTTGGGTCGACATATCCCGAAAGGTTGGTAGGAAGTTAATGTCTCACTGCAGTGACATAACGGGCTATTGGCGATTGCCCGGTGGAGGGGTATTTCCATTAACGTCACACTGGAGCAACACAATGGGCTATTGGTGACGGTCCGGGATCAATCCCAAAGGGAAAGATCCGAGGACAACACCACGTAATTTTGAACCATGGGCGATTGCCCGGAATGATAGATGGTAGATATTTTTAATTAAGTTGCATTGGGGCAATACTACGGGCTATTGGTGACGGTCCGGGATCAAACCCGAAGGGTAAGTAGATATTTTAATTAACATCACTCTGAAGCAATGCAAAAGGCAATTGGCGACAGTCCGGGATCAAACCCGAAGGGAAAGATCCGATGACAACACCACGTAATTTTGAACCACGGTCAGATGACGAGGTCACACCTGAGCTGGCACCCCACTCTTTAAACTTCCACGCACGCCAACGTGAGGGCATTTGAGGCCACGACAGATTTAACGTGCACCAGCTCCGTGCACGACGGTCTTTGGTTGGACCGAGTTTCAGACTCACAACACCTACCTTTACCAATCCGTGGCTCTTCCATCGTCATCTAACCGTGGTTGAAAATTACGTGATGTTGTTCTCGGATCTTTTCCTCTGGGATTGATCCCATACCATCACTAATAGCACTTTGTGTTGCTCCAGTGTGACGTTAATTAAAATACCTATCTACCGTTGCTCTACCAACTGGGCTACCGTACCATCAAATAAATAATAAGGTATATTTACTTCTAAAATGAATGGCAATAGCCAAGATCAAATCAGCTTCTTTAACTCTCTCAGCTGTCTAGCACTGTAAAACTAGAAAATGGGATAAAATATTTTAAATAAAATGAAATTTAAAGTATTAATAGATGAGAGTTGTATTATACGTCATTATAATTGTTTACTTAATCTTATTTGTCATGGAGTAGCTTTACATAGTTTATAATAAGCAGATATGTGTTGCGATCCTAAGTGATCGAAGTAAGATTCGCTTTAATGTTTACAATTTATCAATAAGTTTTATGTCTGACAATAGATTTGGGAAGTTATCCATTCCTTGTTTTTCAAAAAATAATACAATACACATGTTTATGAATTCTTATACGGTTTTCATGTTTTTGCAACTGCATATTTGCGTCTTTTTCAATCCCGATTACTGATTCTTTTTATTATCAGTTATTTCCATCCCATATGAGTAATTTATTTTTATGGTTAATCATTTACATAAAATATTGTAAAGATATTTTCCTTGCCAAATAGTAATGTTTTAGTTGCTTTGTAGATACCATGTTTAATGTAAACCTTTGTTGTGTATGATTATACCTGTACGTGCTGCTCCACGATTGTAGTAATGCACTGATTCATAGTAAGAAAACAAAATTTTACTCTTGTTTTCTCTTCACATTTTCATCCACGCTAATAAAATATAATTAAAAATATTAGTACACTGATTTTTTAAAAATTTTTCCTATCTGAGTTTGTATATTTTTGTTAGGAAAGTCACTTATAAAATAAACAAAAATCAAAATTTTTTTTTGTGTTGGGCAATACACATTGCTGTGTCTGAGTGGTGTGCTGGGCATGCATTCAGAAGTACTTTAAGTGCAATCATAAGAGAAGACACTTGGCCACTTCTACATCATGTACCAACCTACATGTTGGTTGTGCAGATTCTATTCCTCCCTGAGTGTATTTCTCTCTTCTATGTCAGTAAAACTTTCTTTGTGTATTCTTATGGTTCTTACGTCAGTTTAATTTACGTTGTTTGGTGCATCTTGGCCAAATAGGGCCCTTGCACCATGAAATATAACCAACAGGAGTGAAATGAACTGTCCTAAAGAGGCATGCTAATCTCTTGTGTTGGTCAAAGTATCTAAAAGATGGCTTCAGTACGAGACCAACTTAGAAAAAAGTTCAGTTACTTAAGTCAGCTGTTTAGCCAACTGGTTGTAAATGCAATGATAAACTCAAATATTGCTGTATTATTCCCAACATATAGGCAGAAGAGGTGGCAATATAAAAGATCACGAAATTTCAGAATAAGAACTATTTAAATTTATGTTTAAATACCTGTAAACATTTATAGGTCCTCCTTAAAAATATGGATTCATTGAGCACTTTTGTTACCCCCAACCTGGTAGGGGGCTTACCTGAAATCTTTTCCACCCCACCCTGCAGGCTTAGTACCCATAAGCCCACAAAGGGGTCTGTTCAACAGGTGGTTATTGTATTATGTGCATGATTTATTATTAAATCTGATGATTTTTGATAAGGACTATACAGAACAAATGTATATAAACTAGACCTTATATTGTGTAGTTATATTTATATAAAAATCTTGCATTATGCATCGTATGAAAATACTTATGAACTTAGCTACTATTAAAAAAATTTACTTACAATGCAATAGTTTTAAAATTGGTGTAACCTAATTCCAACATAAAGTACTTCTTTGGGTAGTTAAAGTTGCACTGTCTTTTGCACTTGCCAAATTGGCAATTGGTGAACTTGATGAACATACACTCTTTCAAAAAACAAGCCAGATTGCTTCTGACAAATTCCAGATGGCGCTTGCATCAATTGATGAGTAGTTGAATTGCTAATGCAATGCATATCGCATCCAACTGTCTGAAGGACACTTCTTCCACTCCTTCAATTTGTGCCGCTCAGCCTCGTTTCAACCAACTGCTGGATGCATTTGGCTGCTAAAGGTGACACAGGACAATCAAATGGCTGCAATCATCCATTGCACGATGATGCATAAAGAATTACACCTGTTCTTTTAATACAGTTCTCATTGTCTCCCCAATTGACAATCAATTAGTACTAGCACTGCCAAATTGATTCTGAAGAGGGAGTATTGTAGTGAACTTAGCCACTACTATGAAAATTAACTTACAATACCATATATAGCAGTGTAAAACAAATTCACCATTCGACTATCAGTCAAGCACCTTCGATCGTGAACAGTACTTATAAGGGTGACCACTTGAGTGCTGGCACATTCCGAGGAGGTGGCTAATAATTTTGATGCCGCTGATTAATCAAGTTATTCATACAGTCCTTTCCACCTTTATTTTTATTTTATTTTTCGAACTAAATTGATCTTTTCCATTTTGATGAGATAAGCTTCACAGCTGATGTGCCGTAAGTGATATGTTCAATTTAGTCCACTTCACCATGAAGTTCTCTTGGGTTGACAAATTGCACTGTCCATTGCAAGATGTTGCATATGGAATTATACCAGTGATCTTATCACAGTTCACATTGTCTCCCCAAATGGCAATCATTCAATTAGTAGTTCTTACCAAATTCAGTCAGTGCTAAATTCTGAAGAGGGAGTATTGTGGTGAACTTATCCACCACTACAAAACTTGACTTACAATAATATATAGTAGTATAACACTACTTTACCATGAATTTCTTTAGTTGACAAAGCTGCACTGTCACAATGTTGCATACAGAATCACATCTGTGATCTAAATACAATTCTCATTGCCTCCCCAAATTGGCAATTAATCAATTAGTAATAGCACTTATCAAATTCAGCCAATGCTAAATTATGAAGAGGGAGTATTGTGGCGAACTTATTCACCAATACAAAAATTGCCTTACGATTTCTTTTTTCGGCAGTGTAACCTAACTTCACCATGAAGTTCTTTTCATTGATGAAGTTGCACTGTCTTTCAAGCATCTTGCTAGATACTAAATGTTCAATTTTCTTTTTTTCTTCCAGACTGGTTGTCTAGATGAGCTCAAATTTAAAAAGTAGAAAAATTCAATTTAACCTGTAATTGTGGCTTCCCCTAACTTAGAAATTGAAGCAGAATTCGGAAGGCTTGTTTCAAGGAAAGACTTGAAACGCCTTAGAGGTAAGCGTGTTTTGCAATTTAATGTTTAAGTTTTGTTGTGTAAGATCTGTCATTCTTTAAATAAAATTTGGAGTGAATTTTATGCTATTTGATAATTGAAGATAAACTTATTTTAATCTGTGAAACTTTATTGCATAAACAACCTTTTAACTTCATATTATTCATGGCAGCTTGATTTGTAGTCTGAAAATGTGTGCGAATGTTGAATGTTCGAAAGTAGAGGGATGTAAAAAACATCAAAAATTGTATTTTAAAATATTTATCAATAATATTTATTTATCAATAATATATTAAAAATATTTATTTATTAATATACATAATTAAGTTAACGAGGCGTGTTTAATGCCTTCTTTATAAACTTGTCAAGAGTTAGTTGAATACCACCCTTTTTTTCTTTTCTTGATAGAGTTCCATAACATGCTGTGTCTTTCTCAATCACCCTTACGTACTTGAGATATACGTTCTCCATTGGGATCACATTCTTCCATGATAGTCAAAAATTTGTCAAGATGCATGAAGGCTTCATTCATATTTTTGATTGTCAAAGTCTTGACGATTTTATCAGCTTCTTCCTCACTTTCATTGTGTATTTCATTTAACTCTTGTTGCTCAATTAAGTATTCATTTGACAGAGGTACTGAGTGAGATTCAATCAACTCATTAACATCGTTGTTGATGTTCAAGTTTAGTTCATTCATTAGGCTGACTATTTCATCTGTGATAGTTTACGGAGTTTCTTCAAAATTTATAAAATCACTCATCATTTGTGGGAATAATTGTTTCCAGGAACCTTTCATTGTTGACTCTTTTATTTCAGCCCACGAGTCTCCAATATTGTTTATTGCATTCCATATATTGTAGTTCTTCCAAATATCTCTTAATGTAGGTCCACCTGCCCTGCCAGTTGCCTTGGTGGCCTGATTCATTATTGTCCTCATATGATATCATTTAAACGTAGTTATCACTGTTTGGTCCATGGGCTGTATGAGGCAGGTAGTATTGGGAGGAAGAAACACAACATTGATTTCCGGGTATAAATTCTGCAGATTTTGGGTGTCCTGGAGCATTGTCTGATTAATAATGCTTTAAATTGTAAATTTTTATCTTTACAATATTGCTTAACTTCCAACACGAAATGAAAAGTGAATCAATCTTTAAATATTTTTTATTCGATTTCCAAATCACTGGAAGCAATTCTTTGTCTTTCCCTTTCAATGCTCTAGGATTTTCTGCTTGATAAACTAACATTGGCTTCAATTTTAAATCACCAGCTAAGTTTCCACCAAGAAGCAATGTCAATCGGTTTTTAGAAGATTTATGTCCAGGAGCAACTGATTCTTCCTTCGATAGGAATGTACGATTAGGCATTTTTTTCCAAAAAACCTGTCTTGTATACATTGAATATTTGGCTAGGAGAATATTCTCTATCTTCAATAATTTTGGACAATGAAGAAATAAATTCTTTTGCAACATCTTTATCTGCATCAGCCAATTCTCCAGTGAATTTAATATTATATAAAGAATACCTCATTTTAAATTTGTCGAACCAACAATTACTTGCTTGAAACAGTGTTAGAATCTTCTTTTAATCTTGTCTTCCAATCTTCACTAAGAGCCTTAGCTTGAATAATTGAAAAACTCAGAGGGACATCGTTTTGATGTTGATCAATCCATGATGACAAAGATCTTTCCATTTCATCCATCACTATGCCTTGTATTTTGGAAACAATCTTTGAAGATATATTTCCACAATTTTGAACGTATTCCTTAATTTTATTCTTGTTTCTCAAAATTGAACGTATCGTAGACCTGTTTATGTTATACGAACGGCAGATCGAAGCAAAAGTTTCACCGCTTTCATAACGTCTAATTATTTCCATCTTTGTCTCGATCGTATGAAATTTATGAGTCCTTAATTTCTTTTTGTTCGTATCAACACTGCAGTTTCTCCGTTTCTCACTCATGTTTATAAATTTATAAGGGCGAAATATTTAAACATAAACAAATAAATTGGCAAAACACACAATGCATCGACACGCGTCCTAACGCAAGACTTAAACCTGTTTAATACATTGTATGTATTTGACATTCGGCCCCCGCCACTGCGGCTTGGAACCCTAGTGACGTCGCAACAATTCCGAGAAGTTCGCTACTCTAGGCGGTAATGTGTGAGTGAGCACGAACTGCCATGCCCCATGGGAGCGACTGCATGCAAGCGAACAATTTTTGCATTATCGACAAAAATCTTTAAAAAATTGAATTTTTAAAAATGTGCGAAATAGCAAATTGTACGAAAGTAGAATGTGCGAAAGTCGAGGGCCGCCTGTATACAGGGTGAGTCTAAATTGTTTTTACAAAATAAGAGGGGTGATAGTACCCATCCAGACGAGCAATAATTACCATGGAACATAGGGTCGCATTCCACTCTGAGAGGCAGAAAAGAGTAAAATTAGAATTTCAACATGAACTTACAACAGTGTTGGGAAAGTGAATGAACAATACCAAAAGTTGCACAATCTGATTTATTGATCAGAGAAAAATTCATAGCAAGTGCTCAAAGTGGCGGCTACCCATGTCGTTGCACAGTTCACACTGGTGAAGGAATGACTGGCTCTTGAAGATTCCTGGTGTGTTAATTTTGTCTGCGGCAACACCGATTCTCGCTACGAGATCTTCAGCTGAGTCCACAGGCGTCTGGTACACTAAATATTTCATGTACCCCCAGAAGAAAAAGTCCAGTGGGTTGAGGTCTGGTGAGCGAGGAGGCCAAGCTACAGGTCCGCCACATCTGATCCATCGTGCGGGATATGTGGCATATTAGATATGCTACATAGGCAGGTACTAAACGACGTCAGAGGCGATGACTTGTTCATGCTCAACGCGTTTCAACTTTACTCTTTTCTGCCTCAGTGGAATGCGACCCTATGTTCCATGATAATTATTGCTCGTCTGGATGGGTACTACCACCCCTCTCATTTTGTAAAAACAATTTAGACTCACCCTATATATATATTTAAAACAACTTAAAAATAATTTATGTAGTAGATCCTGAATATTTCCAGTTTCTTTGGAAGTAGTTGGTAATTGTTAGTATTTATATTTAATAAAATTAAGATCTATGAAACATTGCGTAACATTTTAAAAGTATGTTTAAATGAAGTGTCTTATAACTATCTACACTAAATTTTAACAAAGAAATCTAGTGCAGTCAAACCTTGTTGAGACGAATATCACTGGATCATAAAAAGCATTCGTATTAACCGCAGTTCACATTATCCGAATTCAGAAAAACCTTTATTTCAACAATAAAATAAAATATTAATGTATTTACATTACTTTCCATTCTTGGTTCACAGATAAATGGTATTCTATATCACATAGGTTATATAGATGATTCTTGATTATACAAATGATTATTGATTATACAGATAATTCTTGATTGTACAGATATTTCCTGATTACACAGTTTTTGTCTTCAAATAGTTCTGTTATTGAATTTTGTGTTTTGTTTTCCTCATTACATTCTTTAGGAAAATCTTTGATGCAGTCAACATTGTTTAATTGAGCAGATGAATTTTCACTGCCTAACAAAAAGTGGCGAACAATTTCTAAGCCAGCACTAGCTTCTTTCAAAGAAGACATGCTTATTTCTTCGTCTTCATCTGAATTTCTTTCTTCACTTTCTTCCACAAATAAATCTAATTTTGGAGTCACTTAATGTTTCTGATAATACGTTTGAAAAGAATCTGTTTGTCCTTAAGTTTCTAAAATTTGTTCGTCTTAACCGGAAATTAGTGCAACCTGAATTCTTAAGCAAATGAGTTAACATTATTTGAATATACATTTTGACGGGGATTGGAATTTAGTTCGTATTTCAGTAATTCTTATTAAGCACGTTCAGTTTAATGAGGTTTGACTGTATTTTGAAGATAATACTTAAGGTATTTGATAATTTTCAGTTTTATTTCTTAAAGAATTTCTTTTATTTTTACTAAACAAAATTTCACTTGTAAAGTTATTTTATGTGTACCTTATTATCTTTAATCGCTGCTCATGCAGAAAGATTTTATGATCATCAATAATACAGGTGTACAATAAAAAAGGTTTTAATTTCTTTATGTGATTTTAATGTAATTGTGTTAAAATGGAAGTCATTTTTCTCCACCGCATCAGGATTTTTTACAATGGGAAAAATATTTAAAATTATACTTTTTAAGGTCTTTGATGTACAAATATATTCTTATATATAGATTATATTTGACTGTTTGCATAATACTAAATTATTACAATTTAGAGAATGCAAATAATTTGATAGATAAGCCTATGAATGTTGTTACTAGTGGTATCAAAGTGCAAATATGATTTAGTGCAGCAAGTGCCAACCTGTTGCTCAGCATGTCCGAACAGGAACATCCCCAATCAATTTTATTTTCTGGATAAGGCAAGAAACATTTTCAGTATCGCCCTAGCAGTTGACTAGTGTGAATAACATTTTTTAAGTGAAGGTTATCTTTGCTAGTTCAAATTTCTGAACTTAATATCGAGTGTTTATGTGGGAGAAGGCAAAATGGCTTCCAGAGGTTGTGTAAACAGTCCAAATTCTTTTTTTATAAATGTGGAAAGTTTGTTATCCGTAAGCATAGGCAGAACATAGCTGAATTTGAAAAACCTAACTATGCCTCTTTGGGGTGATACTCATTGATCAAGAAAAAAGTGACCTCCACATAAAATTTTCTCTAATTGTGTCGAAGAACTCTTGCTTATGATATTCTAATTATTTGGAGGGAACCAAAGACACTGGGATGACTCTTATTTTTGCTGGTATAAAATACACTGCTATGTCTAAAAGAGTAAGAATAACATTTTTAGGCAATCTTGAGTATGCTATTAGATCTGTGCAATATGGACATGGGGTTTCAATCTACAAATCTAGGTACCACTGTTTGCGACTTAAAAGAGCTTTCTGAAAGTGATGAAGAATTCATTCCTGAGTACTCAAGTACTAAGCCATAACCTTTAATTTAAAGTAAAATTTAATAAGAGATCTTGTCTTCCTAAAGATGTAACATTGCTTTTGGGTTCTCAATACAAAGTATCCATGTTTGCTCTGCGAGTGGGATAGCAGAGCAAAGAAAATCGGGCTCAAAAGGAATGAGAACTCTGACAAACCTTGCAATCTGGTAGCAAGAATGTAATATAATTGAGCTTGTTTAACCCAGAGAAAGTGCTATTATCACCCATTTGATCAAGCTTGGACCATTGAAAAATTTCATCATGACTTTGTGTAAGGATGGAAACTGCTTTTTGTACTTAATTGTAAGTTTCCTGCCTTGTCCAAGGCGAAAATTGAAGGAGAAAATATTTACTGGACCAAATATTAGGAAACTTATATCTGATTCAGTGTTTGAAGTGGTCATGAATGTCGTCAGACAATTGGATTTCATTTGATGTAAGCTATGAGTGAGGATCAGGGAGAAGGTTCCACCAAGGTATTATGGACTTGGAAAGGAGTTACCAGACACTAATGTTGGCATGATGGCTGATTACTGTTAGGTGGTTCACAGAGATGGACTTGAAATGGTAAACAAACTTCGTGCCACTGAATGCTGTTTCAGATGTAAAGAAAATGAGAAATGTGGAAAGAGAACACATTTTATTTAAGATATTAATCAATTTATGCTGTTTCATTTTTAGGCTTGAAAAAAGCAATAGTGATATAGACAAAAAGAATATAGAAGTGATAATTTCAATAATATTACACCTTTTCAGCAAATGCATTGAATATGTAACTTGAAACCGGTTTTGTGTGAAAATGTGCTGTAATCGAAATATTTAAAAAACTTTAATATGTGTGTAAGTAAAAATATCCCCTGAATTTTTTTTCTGAAGTTCAGACCTGTATTACTGTTTCAATTACACGACTTTTCTTATTCTAAAAAGTTGGTACTTGCGTATTAACCTCATGCCTGCGATTAATCACCAGATCTGTACGTATTAACCGCATGCCAGCAATTAATCGCAAAATCTGTTGGAAGGGGTATAAGACGGAAGAACTGGAGAACAATCTGGTTATATTCACTGCCAAGTGAACCACAAATACAATTTCATTGATTCTGAAACTGGCACGCACACACAGAATATAGAACGCATCTGGGGAAGTGCAAAATGGTGAAATAAAAAACATCGAGGAACATCTCGCCGCCACCTCAAGTCCCTACTCGCAGTTTATAATATGTTCGATGCCATCCTAAGGGCAATTGCTAAACATTTTCCGCCTGAAACAAAACGTGACTGATATTCGCCAATGGCATGCGGTTAATACGCAAGTACCTAAAAGTTTTATATTAATTTGAATCAACAATCTTAAGATACACAGTTGCTGCAAAAACTAGTTATTGCTTTCTTTCAGCACTCCCCCAAAAAATCAAGAGTACAGACTAAAAATATGTTAAGGTAAAAATTACAAATAATTTGTCAGGTCTGTAAAATGTCCTTAAATATTTCTTATGTTCCTAAAAGTTGAAACAAATCACATACAGTGGAGCACCTTTTATATTTTATGTTTCTCATTTACACTACTTTATTGGTTATTCATTAAATAGGGTTAGCCCCAATAAAAAAATTCCTCCTATGATAAAATATTACGTTTTTGTTACAATTTTCTGTGGCCTTTCATGTTTGTCGCTCGGCATTAGCAGAACAAAATGCCTTTTCTCATGTGTTCTGCTTTTGAGTCGCCTGGCATTATTTGAGTTAGGTAACAGCACATGAGTCATGTGTTTTTGAACAAGTGTATTGGTTAAATTTGGGGAAGGTTAAACATAAATAATTCATTCCTACAAGTGGTGTCTTTAGCTTGGATTCAGGCTCCCAGATTATCATTTGGTGCCTAAAGCAATAGCTGTGACGATGAGTTGGTGAAACAAATAATCAATTTTTATTCCTGTGAGTAATTAGCTAAGTAGATAGTTAATATTTTATGTATGCTGAAATTTGAAAAAGCATGATTCATAATGTTTTGATTCTTAGGGTGCTGCCATCTGGTGGGGAATATTTCATGAATAAGTTTTTGTTTATACGTCTTTTTTACAGGGTTCCTTCAGTTACATACAATGGTGCTTTTTTGTAATTAATCTGGATGTTTAAAGCAAAGAATTGAGAGGCAAATTATTCTTGTGTGATGCCTTATGAGAATCAACGGTATTTGTAAACAACAAAGTCCCTCTTTAATGCTTTTTATATTGTCTAATTATCTTTTAATTCTTAAATAGTGTTAAATTTGCTATTTTGCTTTGTGTTGAAAACATGAATCAAAGATGCATGACCACCTTTTCATTACAGGAATGGAGGTGGAAATGTCAAACGATGACGTCACCAATCACAGGAAAACCCACAGCCGCAGAAAAAGCTGGTCAGAACTGAAGCAGGAAATCCGCAATGTGCGCCGACAGCTGTCCAGCATATCTGCAAAGATACCCAGCTACTTCGAGTTCAAGGAGATGGTAGCTGAAAACGAATCTCGGTTCTGCAGAATATACTTCCTAAGCTCTGTGTCATCTGGGCGAGAGACAACGCTCTTGTACTGTGATGTGCCAGTGGACTGCATCAAAAGCAAAGTAGAGACATTTCAGTGGCAGCCATTACTGGAGTCTTCTTTCCAAACGCACCACTCTCAAGGGAGTTTTTCGCGGGAAGAGCAGTTGCAGTGGGAAAGGAAGAGGGTTGTCATCTGGGGCATCACGTCCTTTGACTACCAGCCTTCGATTGGAAGATTCGTGTTTCCAGCTTCGGGGGCAGTATATTACTGTGATGATGATTTTCTGCAGGTAAGGTTACTTTGATACAGCTTTGATATCTTCACTTGTTTGTTGCAACTCATTTGGCACTTTTTTGGCATGTTTATTTTAGACTTGTGTGACAAGCAAAGGCAATGTTTTATTAGGATTATGGTAACCTCATGATTATTTGAATCTCTTGTAAATTTTACTAAATCATTATCTTTTTTCATTTTACAATGCCTAAATAACTAGTTTGCTAGAATTAATGTGATCTTTTATAAAATTTGTATTTATATAGCCTGGTTCCATTGGACTAACTTCTATAACAATTTCAGAAAAGCAAAGATCATTTGGAAAGCATTATTAGAAAGAATCATTAGAAAAGCATGGATTGTTTTCTATTTTAAAAATTATTTTCGTTAATTTTTCAATTATTTTCCACCAAGTTTAAAATGGTGTTTTTCTATGAAATTCTTCCTTGGCGATATAAAAAGCACACCATAAGCATTGGCACAATAAAGTATCAAAGCTATACCATTACTTTTTGTGAATAGTGGTGGGAAGTATATATTATCACCACACCAAAGGCACCAATTTGCAAAATTGACATTTCTAGAAAAACACATACAAAGTTTTGATGCTTTGCGAAAAATTCATAGTATCATAGTATAAAACATGAAATTGTGACTCGAAAAATGCAGTTAGGTGAAAATCACCAAAATGCAGATTGGTGCCTTTGGTGTGGTAGTAATGATATTTTTTAACTATAAGACCCTGCATAGCATCTGCTTTGAAATTTCTACTTATATCAATTGATTACAATGTCGTTGCTTTTCATGCCTTTTTTAAAATCAGTTTATAATCAATGATATGCACATTTCATACCTCCAAATGGACTAAAATTAGTTGAGAAATATAAAACAGCATTTTGTATTCTTACTGGGATTAATTCTTATTTTCAACACAGTGCGTGGCAGAAAGTTCATACCTCAGTCATTTTTACAATCAGCTTCCAGTGTTACTTTCACTTGCATACCATTTACTTGAAAGGCGATTCATTCAGTATATTATAACAACTAAATTTATTTTCCCATTATTTTCCCTCAAAATTTTTTTTCAGCTCTGCTTTCTGTCTTAAGGATTCCTTATTGCCTTTTGTCACCAGACAGCTGAAGAATTTTACTAGAGCAGTAAGCTCTTCAGAGCTTTTTTAACAGTATTTTATAGTTCCATACCACATTCAAACAAATCAGCAAAATTAGTTGTGGTCTTAGACTTTATATGGTTGAAATCCATTTGTTGCCATTGGCCAATATACAAATAATGTACATTTTTAAGCTGTGTACATTAATAAAATATAGTGGCGCCTTGGTTAAGAACAGTAATCCGTTCCAGGATTACCATCATTAACCAAAACTGCCGTTATCCAAGGCGTGATTCCCCATAAGATTTATTCTGGCTCCTTCCCACAACCATAGTACATATTAAAAATACAGATAAAATTAATTTCAAATGTCCTAAAAATATGATAAATATCATTTATTATTTGAGACTCTCCTCCTCCCAACTCACCGATAGGTTTAGAGTTTTTCGTGGGAGGAGGGAGATAGACTCCCACTGCGCACGAAAGAGGACAGGGGAAACCAACCCCCCAGAGAGATTTATTAGCCAAAAATAGAAAACAATACACGGGCAAACAAGGCCAACAACACCAAAGACACAAAAAACAAACTAAACAATTAAAACACATTAAATCACAGAAATCAAAAAACCGGAGTCGAGCAAGGATAAAATATAAAGTGCTCGACTCCGGTAAAAGCACCGAGAAAGGCTCATAAAAGGCGCCTTAAAAGTAAAATTCAGAATGTAGGGCTTATAAAAGGCACCCATGCATTAGAAAAAGAAAAAGGTAAGTATAAAAGCTAAAAGGCGCATAAAAGTATGTACGGCTTATAGAAGGCGCCTACTAATGCAAAATATCATTTATTATTGTCAATAATAAATATCATTTATTATTGTATTTGTTACAAAAAATTAACCTTAATGAAATGAATTGTTCATGAAAATAGTTTTTAATTAATCTTCACCAGAAGGAAAATTGGGCTCACTTCGGAGTTTTTGACAAATGGACCTGTGAAAACATGTCTAGGGTTGTTTGCTTCTGCCTCTTTTTAAAAATGTTTCTGAAAAACTGCATGGACTATTCATTAAATAGATCTGCAGTTCTGATAACCTCAGATTTGTTGGGATTCCATTTCGTAGCAACATATTGAACTTCCCACTTTGCCAAAACATTTTTGATTTCAGCAGTTGTAATTTGTTCTTTCTCTCCATCCTCATCTTCAGATGAAATTTCCATTTCCTTTTCTTCACTTTGCTGCTTGAAAAGTTCTTTTAGCTCGTCAGTTCTCGGTCATGCATCTCCAATATTTCTTCAACATCTTCCTCTACTTACAGCTTAAGATCATGATCTTCTCATGTTTGGCTGAGTTCGATCTTAAAATTCCGGTTTTTAGATCGGATAAAGGTTCATACAATCAAGAGTTGTTAACCAAAGCCTGTGTCAATGACCAAGAGATTTTTTACAGCCACTCGCGTCGTTAACCAAGTACGTCGTTATCTGAAGCCGTTGTTAACCAAGGCACCACTATATATAGATGTTTTAAGTTAGGCAAGTCACACTGGATAAGCAGAGATTTTCAGTTGGATTTTATCTAAATAGATCCCAGTCTTTTCTACCGGATGGACGAAATGCATGGTTTCTAGCATAGCATCCAACTAGTTTAGCCAAATCACAGCTTCTGAGAACTGTTCTATTTTTTGTAGCTCATCGCAAGGGTTTTGTTCTCACTTTGCTTCTTTTTATTGGTTTTCTGTTTTTCTCAGAATGACCGAATCCAGCATCCTACATTTGCTGCCATGCCTGATAGTATGCATATTAATGTTTCCTGTGTGAAAACCATGGAAAATAATGAAGTTAAAATTACAAACTTGATAATTACAGTTCTTTTATTTAAATTCATGCAAGTCACTGTCATTAAAAATTACAGAATTTTATTTTATGTATAATTTCACAGCAATTTTAATATAAAATAGAACCTTGTGACTTAATGTGGAATATAACTTCCATGTGGAACTGTTTGGATTTATTAAACATAGAAAAAGTTTATTTTTTATTGTTAAGCATAACCTGGTATTCGTGTCTTATTTGCATCCATATACCTCAAATATTTTCTTTCCTTACCGAGAACTTTCTCATAGTATTTCTGTTCAGTCCTGTATATACGATATAAATTGAAAATAATTATGTGTTTGTAAAACACATGTTTACTAGATTTGTAACACCTATCAGTAGCTCACAACTTCAATTTTGTATTAAATTAGTAATTTATGAATTATGAAAGTTGAAATCCTTTTTATTGAAAGCTTTTAATGGTACTTTTCAGTTAACGAGGCGATAGTCCTAATTGTGCACCAAATGTTGGCGCAAAATTTAACTAGAGATAAAAATGATAGGAATGGCAACCATAATGATAACTTCATGAAAAGAATGACTATTTTATTAAAATCAAAATAAATACAAAAATTCACAAATAACAGCTGTTAAAAATGGAATTCACAAACATTCGAACCAGTTTCTTCTCTTTAAACCTTTATTCTCGCAACACGATCTTACATTGCAGCGTCATTTCGGTCCTTTCGTAGAAGTAAAGTGTCCCCATTTTGTGATTTCCTAAACAAAATATTTCAGTATATATACCTTTTTCTTGGAAGAATTTTATTGCAAACCGTTCGTCATTTGGCAACTATCAAATCATAATCCATGTTGATTCTTTTGTAAAAAAATTCACGAGTTCAATAAACAAGGAACTGACAATCTCAGAGGGAAAATGACTGGATTGATGTTCATTCTTCTAGCTTATTTGCAATGACGTTATTGCATATGTGAAATAAACAAGTTACCACATTTGGCGCACAATTACGATTGGTGCTCCATTAACCAAAAAGTACCCTTTTAATATTTCTATGAGAGCCTGTATATCTGTTGTTTTGTTTGACTTGTGTGTTTATTTCAGCATCCTCCTTTGTTTCCCCATGAGTTGAAACACTCAGTTCCTGTCAGTTCTCATTTAAACCCCCAAATGTGCCCTTGGAACCCAAACCTCATAGCCTACAACAACAATTATGATCTTTGGGTTCATAATGTTTTATCATCTTGTGATATCAGGCTGACATTTGCAAGAAGAGGTAACATTGTTTTCTGTACTCTGTTATTCGTATATTGGTGTTAACTTTAAAAACTGTTGGGCTGAACTTGCCAAGTGTTCATAGGATTTATATATCTCCCTGGAGGTAAACAGTCGTAACTCCAATTTTGTCAAGGGGCTGCGGTAGCCAGAGTAGCCGATTAGCAATTGAAGGCTTGTGCGTTCAAAACTCGATCCAACCAGACTGTCGTATGTGGGGGTTGGTGCATGTTAAATCTGTCGTGGCCTCAAATTTTCTCACACTGGTATGGTGTGGGAGTTTGAAGAGTGGGATGCCAGCTCAGGTATTGACCTCGTCATCTGACCATGGTTCAAAATTACGAGGTGTGGTCGGGATTGATCCTGAATTGTCGTCAATACCCCGTTGTGTTGTTCCAGTGTGACATAAATTCAACTGCCTTCCTACCAATTTTGTCAAAAACACTTAGTAAATCTGAAGCCAGCTAGCACTCGTGGTAAAACACCTATGCAGGAGACGAGAGCTCAAAGAAGAAAGACATACATGGTGACTGGAGTTTGCAGGAACTGAAAAATACCTGTCTGATTGTATTTCTGTATTTTTCCATCTGTAAATAGTCCTTCATTTGTAAATTGCCCACCATCTCAACAATACTTAAAATTGTTTAAAAATTATGAGTGCTCTCGCCTTCTATTCCTTTTAAAACTAAAGAGCAGGGCAACTCATTCAATATATACACAAAGATTGACTAAATTGGGAGTTATGACATTACCTCTAGAGTACAGAATAGCCCATTGTGTTGCTCCAGTGTTACGTTAACCTTTACACTACGGGTAATACAACAGTTGTACCATGAGATTTTCCTCTCTAGTTCTGTACCGAAGATTTTGTCTCCTTTTAAGTGACCACTGACATTGATCGCCATTTGCGAGCTTTCAGCGACTGACCCTTGAGAGGGTCAGTCCTTTTGTTCGAAGCCCTACCCTTTCGATCATTCTGTGAACTCTTTGAAAAACACACAATGTCACACCAGTGATATCTCTAGCAAGCCAAACACTATGAAAGGAAAGCGCGCTAGGTGATCTGTCATAAAAGTCATTCATGATTCTCTTGCCTGTTCTGAAGGGGGAAAGAAGTCAAGAGAAATCTGCCGTTCTGAGACGCTGGTAATGAAATTTAGACACTTGTCTAAAGGTTAATTAAAATACCTACCTCTAGAGTACAGAAATAATAAATCATTTCTATTTGCATATCATTTAGCTTCCCACTATACCTACAATTCTGCAATATTTTATGGTTCTCATGAACCTTAAAAACCTTAAGACCTGATTTTTCATTTTAGTTTTTCAAGGCCTTTTTAAAAAAGCCTTAAAAGTCCTTTAAAAAAATTCAATAGACTTAATTTGTATGAGGTTATGAATTTATTCAGGTGCTTATTTATTTCACCTACATTCAAAACCAAGATCAATGATACTTGTCCAAAGTCAAGTGCCAATCAAAAATCGATGGCATAATATCTTTACGTTAGCTAAAGATGGATATTTTTAAAACTGAATTTGTGGAACCTCAAACATAGCACTTGTGAAAGTTTCTTCTATCATATTTACTTAAGCTTATTGTGTGTTAAGGAAAACATTTTTTATGCATTAAACTGCACGAGAGAGAGAGAGAGAGAAGAGAGAGACAAAGTGTCTAATGATTTGGTTTTAAGATACATTTTTAAAAATGTAAAGTGTTCTGCAAAAGGCGTAAGTTGATGTCAGATTAATTTCAGACTCTCAAGTTCAGACTGAATTATCTAATTAAGAAGTTTTCCTTGTTTTAAAATAACATGCAATATAAAAACTTAGGATCTGCAAGTGAGAACATTGTGTCAATAATAATTACAACATTTTTTAACCCTGGAATTTTATGTATAAAGTTATGTATCATAAAGGCTAATTATGTTTTTTCTTAGGAAACACAGACCTTGCTGAGGATCCAATAAGTGCTGGAATCCCCTCCTATGTGACTCAAGAAGAGTTTAATAGGTACACAGGGTTTTGGTGGCAACCAGTTTCTCTTCCTTCTGGTAAGTGCAAATTTATTCATAATGAGTCCTTTTTTTTTAAAACCCCATGTACCCAAGGGATCTTTCCTCCCTTTCATTTTTACCCTCACCTACCCTTCTGCTTTTTCTTCCTCATTGTTCTGTCTGTTGCCTTGTGTTTAGCGCAGCTTGGTGAAATATGGCCCTTGTGCCATAAAATCCTAAAACAACCAACCTTTTTTCAAGATTAAGAGAATTTACATATTTCTTCATAAGTGGGGCATAGTATGGAAGTTTGAAGAGTGGGATGGTCAGCTCAGGTGTTTATCTCATCATCTGATAGTGGTTCAGATGATGAGGAATTGTCATCAGACCTTTTCCTTTGGGATGTATCCTGGACCATTGCCAATAGCCCATTCAAAATTACATGATGTTCTTGATTTGTTCCCTTTGGGTTTGATGCAGGATCGTCGCCGATAGCCCGACGTGTTGCTCCAGTGCAACGTTAAATAAAAATACATACACAGATTAATGCTTTTATGGGGCCGCAATAGCCAGGCTGAAAGAGTAGCAGATTAGCAACCACAGGGTCGTGAGTCAAACTCAATCCAACCAAAGACCATTGGGTATGTGGGGGCTGGTACATGTTAAATTTAGCATGGCCTTGAATCTCCTCACATTACATTGGCTTGGTGTGGAAGTTTGGAGAGTGAGGTGCCAGCTCAGGGGTGTTGACCTTGTCATCTGACCGTGGTTCGAAATGATGAGTTGTCCTCGATCTTTCCCTTTGGGGTTGATTCTGGACCATCGCTAATAGCCCCTTGTATTTCTCTCTAGCACAACATTAGTTCAACTACCTATCTACCTTTAGGCTTATGTTTTCTGTAACAATTCGTAATTAGAAAATATTTGTGCTCAGTGTATCCAATTTATATCTGGTGTTGCCAGTTTCAGTTCTTTGAAAACGTGATTGTAAACAAACTGGCTTGTCACTGTTTGAGTAATGAAAACTAATAGTTTTGAAGAATTGAACAGGGGTGGTCCCCATTGCTTTTCCATTATTATCCTGGGAAAGCTGAAATTAATTGGCTCTTGGATTAAGGGTTTTCATTGTGATGTGTTGATATTGTCGTGTACAAATAATTAAAAATTTCAAGGAAGAAAATTTAAAGGTTTATTTGGGAAAGAAACAGCAAACGGCAAAGCATAACTTGAAAAAGTGGAATACAATAAATTTATAATAATCGACGTTATATGGAATAATAAACATTGTTCGAAGTTTTATAATTTGTCACAAGATGCTTTAAAGTTCTACGATGCCACTATAGTAAAATATCCTCCATCAAAGTCTAATGGTATTTTTAAACCTGGAACTTATTTTGTTTTCTTTCAATTAACTATCAAATCTTACCTTCTATGTGCTATCAGCTAACCTCAAAAAGTTCTATTTAAGGAATTTTCTGCAAAGTCTTATATAAAATTTAATTTGTGCTTCTTATCTCAAGTAATTGACAAAATTTGGCTTCAGTATTTATTTAATGTTTCTGAATCTATTGTTATTGTTTTTCCTTAGGAGGTGACGTTTATCGTATATTATATGAAGAAGTTGATGAAACTGACGTAGAACTATTATATTTGCCTTGTTTTGGAGATGAAAAGGAGCTGGAAGTCTTCAGGTTTCCTAGAGCAGGTATGTGTTGCATATTTCAATATTATATGTATAAAATTTTATAAGTTGTAATTGGATCTAAAAATTATGGGTTCCCTGACACTATTTGATCCTGGATCTTAGGAATTTAAGTTTATTTCTTTTTCGTACATCAATTCACAATTTACTCAGTACAGCTTTGATATAAAGACTTTTTTGGCAATGCTTTTGGTGCATTTTTTGGCATGCTTTTTATGTTGCCAAGGAAGAATTTCTTAGAAAAATAGTTTTAGGCTTAGCGAAAAATAATTAAAAAATTAACGAAAATAATTTTGAAAATGGAAAAAATCCACACAACTGATTATTCTTACTACTTCTAGGTAAGTATTTACTTTAATGAAAAAAATCTTTACTTTTTCTGAAATATTGTTTTGTCATCTGACCGTGGTTCAAAATTATGTTGTGTTCTTGGATCTTTCCCTTTGCGATTGGTCCTGAACCATCACCAATAGCCAGTTGTGTTGCTCCAGTGTGATGTTAATTAATATACCTACCTACCTCATATGTTGTTATAGAAGTTTGTCCAAGTTAAATTATTTATTAGTTTTAAGTCTAATGGAACCAGGTTATATAATCTGAATGTTATAAAAGATCACATTAATTATGTCAAATAACTCCAGCAAACTAATAAACTAACTAAACAAACTAATAACTAACCAAAATAACAAGAGTTATTTTGGCATGTAATGTTTAATGAAAGATATTCAAATAATTGTGAGTTTGCCATAATCCTAATGAAGCAGGGTTGCCTTTGCCTGCCACAACTCGCTACAAAAAGCACACAAAGTCTTTTTAAAGCTGTACCACTCACTCACTTTTGGTCCTTCGGGCCCAAATCTTTCCCCTTATGTCATTATACCTTGGTAGCTTTGTATGAGGTAGAGAAATATTAAATATTACATAAAAGATAGCTTCTTTAGGTAGTGAAAATATTCTGTTCTTTCAGACTGTTAAGCTAGCTGCTGTAAATTCATCCAGTGGCCAGTGCAAATGCTGGTGACCAGGGCCTGAATTTTGTTGATATTTTATCTATTTGTTGACTGAGACAATGATAGAAATTCTGTTTGTAATCTCTCGATTCCAGACATGTTCAGTTTTTTTTGTCACTTTTGGTCCTTTTTCAGAGCATTTTATTTATTAGGTCAGAGAATTTATGGGCATTTTTGAGATATTTTTCATGATTTTTAGGGCATTTTACATTTTAGCAGTCTTACATTTGTTCTGGATTTTAATTAAATTTTTTGGTTTGATAAAATATATTTTGCTGTAATTGGTATATTAAACTTTTAGGTCAAAATCTGGGTCCTGTTCATGATTAATAGATGTTTTAATATCGTTGGCTAATTTCAAAATATGAGTTTTTTTTTTAGCTTTTCTGGACCAGAATGTGGTCATCTTTAAACTGGTTAAGTCCACTAAGTCATTTTCTTTGTATAAAGATTAGATTTCTTGAGAAACCCTTAGTTATAAAACATAGTTATGAGAAAACGAAAAAATGTTACTAAAAATTAAATTCACTTAGTGTGTTTCACTTGTAAGCCGATGGTGTATTCAACTTGTGAATTATATTATGTGAATGTTGCATATGTATTTGTGTGTGTGTGTGTGAATTTAGTGTAAACCAAATTTGTTAGTCTAAGTCTAAACAAGAAATTGTTTACACTATGATGCATTTTGAAAGCAAGATTTATGCGATTGAAACTCTAGAGTTACAAATGCTTGTTGCATTGTGCTTTTTTGAGTTATAAGATCTTTCATTTCAGTAAATTAGCAAGTCTAGTGTAGAACTAACTGCAGGGGATTTTATTTTGAGTAATTATCTACCTAGACCTACTAAGAAAGGAGTGCTAATTCAAAGCACTGCTATGAATTTTACTTTAGACTAGTTTTTCTCATTTGTTAAACAAATTATTTTACAAAAGTAATGCATTTAAAAAACTAAAGACAGAAATAATAAAGAACTCTAATCTAGATCGATGAAATATAATCGTTTAAAAGAACATTTAATCAATTGACTCTTCAAATGATTCAAGAGAGGATAGAAACAAATGATTAATATTTGCTAAATTGAAGGCAGCAATTTGACAAAAATCATTGCTTTATTCAATTTGCTAAGCACAATTTTTGTTTGAAGGTATTCATATCTTTCAGGATCCAATAATGCTAAGTCAACATTGAAGATTGTGCAATTTAGGTTCTCTTCTACAAACCAGGTTTGACCAAATTTTATGTTCAATATTTAAGACAAACCTGGAGTAAACTTGGTTTATAGTAAAATCTCGATAAGTCATCACCTGAGGCCAAGACAACTTAAGAGGAATGACGATTTAAGCAGAGTAACCACAGAATGTACTCAATGTGCATTACTGTAACAATCAAATTTATTTTAAATTTATCATGATGTTCATGACAATAATATAAATTAATGAAAATCAAGTAAATGATAAAAAAAATGTTACCAATTGAGGTTTATTTGAACATTCTTTAAGCTTTAATACTGTTTTACATATATCAAGTACTTGTCTAATTTTGACTGAAATGAACACCTGTCACAATTAACTTTCTTCCCTAAAGCAATTAGGGCTTTTAATTCATTTGGTAATACTTTGAACTGGGGTAAGATAATGTCTAATTGTTTCTGAGGCTTCAAAGTCTTGTGTTTTATTAGATGGTGAAGAATTTCCTCATTTTCAATTCCAGTTAAATCTTCTATGGGTTCACTTGAGAGCATACTGCAATGTTATCAATATCTTGTAGTCACTTATGTCAGGAAAAATACATCCACTTTCATTTATGATTTCAAATAAATTCAAAGATTTGAGAGCAGGGTTCTCATTTCGTTTACCATCAGACCCTGCATGTTTAAAGATCTTTTCACAATGACAAATTATCCAGGGTAGGGTTTGAATCCATGATGAGTAAAGGAAGATTTAATACACTGCTGTCTATGAGTTAGACTGGATTGAGGAAAATTGACTTTAGTGACGAGTTATCTAGGTTATGACTTATCAAGGTTTTACTGTATTTTAATTTTTTACGATCTGTATAAATCTGTTTATAAACTAAACTAGTATATTTATTTAACCTTCCCTTTCCTCATGTATTGTAACAAATTAGACTAAGATTATACAATAAGATATCGACAACTTATATAACATATATTTTCAAAAGAAAATGCAAGTATCAAAATATAAATTCCTTTATTTTTACACGAAACTCGGCATGTTTCCAAAGACAGAAGAATGAAGGCTATACGAATCTAATTTCAATACACATAATGTAATGCTATTTTTATTAATTGTTATAAATTTAATTTTTCATTTAAAATAGTCCTTGAAATGCTTTTTAATGTGATCAAAAAGTTTTATATTTTGCAAAATATGTAAACTATGTTATATCTTTCTTCTGTTTGGTGTTTTGATTAATGACATTTTCCTATTGAAAATATAAATGAAAATTCTTTTATTTCTGCTTTTGCAACTTCACATCAAGATTCTCACAGGTCTTAAAAAGCCTGATGAAGGCCTGATTTTTCATTTTGTTTTTAAAAGTTGTAATATTTGCTGAAAGTCCTTAAGCAGTTTTAAAAAGCTTTAGTTTGTACAATAACACTTATTTATTTTCACCTGCACTCAAAAACCAAGGTCAAGTGTCATCAAAAGTCGATGCCATGATATTTATACGTTAGATAAGAATTAATACTTTTAAAACTGGGTCTCCAACACAGCACTTGTGAAAGTTTTTTCATGTGTGCATTCCCTATTGCAATCTCGTGAAATGTAGCTAATATACTGGAGTTAAATAAAGTTATAACTAGTAGATTTACCAGAGCAAACAGCTTTTAAACAAATGATCTATTTAATAACATTTAATTTACAGTTTTTACATTATTTTGAAGCACATTTGAGGCTAAGTGAAAAATTAAGTAAGAAAGGTTTCAGTCCCGTGGTTCCATTGGAGCAGACAAGTTCTGTGTCAGTTGTCTACAAAATTGTGAAAACTTTTTGCCTCTATTTTTCAACATTGATGACGAGGGGTACCTTTAAGCAAAATCTTCTCAAAAGCTTCTATTTTTAAAATTTTAGTGACTTTTTGAAAATTCAGTTCTTTTGACGAATTGTGGACACAAAAAGTTTTGGGTGTTTAGGGGAATTGGTCGCATTATCCAAGTGATGCCAATTTTGAAGTTTTGCTGCCAAGCAATGGTAACCATGAAAGAAAAACATCAGAATCTGTGGTTGTTAGATTGTCATGAAAAACCATATTAAGAATATATTTAGTTTTTAATTTTAAAATTTAAATTTCTTAGCGAGATCTTCAACATCTGTTTCATATGTAATTAGTACATTTTGTATCTGAGCAACTACAATTGCTAGGGATTTTTTGAAAATTCACCCTAGGTCAACTAAAATTTAGTTATTTTTTTAACAAATTGCGAACCTAAAAATGTTTTCAAGGTATTTTTTAGGGTGGGTGGGCAATAAATGGGATTTAATAGGAGACTGTTGCTACTATTTAAACAAATTTATGTATGCTACCAATGCTACTATGGGCCACCAAACACCCCTTAACCCCATTTGGTCGGAAACCCTCCAGACACATTAACTTGAAAAGATTTAAAGACCAACATTCAGAAGTCGTCATCTGACCACGGTTCAAAGTTACGTGGTGTTCTCTGATCTTTTCCTTCGGGTAATGATCCCGGACCATCACCAATAACCTGTTGTGTTGTTCCAGTGCAATGTTAATTAAATACCTACCCCTACTAAAATCAGAGGAATTTCAGGCCCAAAGCCAGGGAACCACGAGACATTACATAGCATTAAAAAATGAAAGCTAGCCCTGAAAAGACCTGATTTTTCTTTTACTTGAAGAGTGGGAACACAGTAGTACATAGAATGAAATCCGATTGTGATGCTCAACAATTTTACTTGTTTATAAATTCATAGGTGAATTGTATTGATTTTTACTTTGTTGTGAATTGTATTGATCTTTGCTTTTCTGTGAATTGTAGCAGATTTGTTTTACATTTGAATGTCTCTTTCTTAGATAGAAACTTTGTCAGACTTGCGCCAAAGTGAGAGCTTACATACTCTTTGTCCAAACTTCGAGTACCTTGTGAGAGCTGGGTGGACACCAGATGGTAGACAGTAAGTGTTCACATTCTAGACTTTGAAACCAAGCAATTCTACCACGAAAAACAATCTTAAATGAAGTTTATGCATGTGATACTGATTAGTGTACTTTTGGATGTTTTTAGTGCTGTGCTAAGGTAAACTTATTGTGTAGTAAACACAGGGGTCGTGCTCCTGGGATACACGAGCAATCTTTTCTGCTTTCATCCCACTACTCTATTCCCCAATCCCTCTTTCCTTTTCACGGTATTCCCTACTTGACGTCTTGTGTTTGGCACAGCTTGGCCAAATATGGCTTGGCGCCATAAAATCGCAAAACAACCAACCCGAATGGAGGTCATACCTAATCTGGGATGATTCAGATTGCCTGTTTTATCTCGCCCTCAGGGGTACATCTCCTTTAGGTGTATCCGGGCTTCACGTACCCAAAGTACTTGAGTGATCTTTTCTCCCATGGGTTTATTGTCTTTAGTAAACATGGGAATCACGCTCCTAGGATACCCAAGTGATCCTTTTCTGCTTTAATCCCACTACTGTTCCCAATCCCTCTTTTTTCTGATTCATGATATTTTTTACTTGACGTTATCTTATGTTTGGTGCAGCTAGGTCAGATATGGCTCTTGTGCCATAAAACTCCAAAACAACCAACCTGTTTTGTCTCCTGACCATTATCTATTTAAGTAAATAAACCAACCAGGTGCTAAAGCATATGCTGGGGGTTATGTAAGATACGTTGTGAGTCAACTTGTGTAGAGTGTGATTTACTTTATCATAACATTTCCTCATGATTTAATGTTGACATTTTTTCAGCGTATGGGCCGTGGTGCTTGACCGAGATCAATGCCATGAACAGTTGGTCTTATTGCCTTTGTCTTCTTTCATTGCGGCAGACCCCAAAACAAATTCCTATGCAAATCATATTGATTTTAATCCTGTAACGCAAATTATCTATGAAGAGAAATCCAATGTTTGGATCAATGTAAGTACTAGTCTGTAATACTTCTTTTCCTCAGTCGTTTCCCTAAGTAAAGTCTGGTGTTTTAGATCGGCATTTCTCCCTTCTAGGTTCACGACATCTTGTATTTCTTCTCCCAAGAGAACAATAAGCAGGATATTACGTTCTTGTGGGCTAGTGAAGAAACAGGATACAGGCATTTGTATATCATAACGGTGGAACTTATAGCCCAGGAGGGTGATTGTGATTCTGCATGCTTAAGCCGAGAAAGTAAGCACCTATTTCGTTTTGATCATGTTTATTATGGTATAGTAAAGTTGTGCAATAGGCTGCCTTTATAGTGACCTGGAAGGAACCATTTCTTTCTCAGGGGCACATCTCCTTTAGGTGTGTAAGGGTTTCATGGACCCGAGGTTACTCTAGTGATCTTTTCCCCCCATGGGATTTACTGTCTTTAGTAAACATGGGTCATGCTCCTGGGATATCAAAGCGATCTTTTTCTGCTTTCATCCGTAATTCCTTTCACAACACTTTTTGCTTGGCGTTGTCTTGTGTATGGCACAGTCATAAAAACCAAACAACCACTTTTGCAGCTTGTTGTAATGACCTTGACCAGTATATAAAATGGTTATAACTAATATCCTTGAAATTTGCAATTTTGGAAGAAAAATATTCCTTTACCAGAAGCAGTGTCAGATAAAATATGAACTATAGTAAAGTGAAAATTCAAAAGTTAAATAGTAAAGATTGAAAAGAAGGTATAAAGAAAAGATGCAATGTGATGCATCGTATAAGTTATTAAGTACATTAAAGATCTAAACAGTAAGCTCCATTTCCATTGCTACAAAATTTTGGTCTTTTGACGAAGAATTCTATTATTGGTGCGTGTTTCATTCTGTCTATTCTTCAAAGACAAAATTTGAAAATGATTTATGCCACAAAAGTATTTGTCGCTGAGTTGTATTTGTCAGTTTCTACCCCAAATTGATGTAGGGAAAGGATACATTCCAGTATACAAATAAAGCAGCTATAGTCTGATTTGACTTCAATGCAAACTTCAGGGAATATAGCCCATTTTTCTTGGAAGCTGAATGCAAGTTACTCTTTACCCTCTAAGTTGATGAATGTTTCGTAGGGTTGTTACGAGATTCCAACATTTTTCGCAGTCACTATTGTGATAGTAGAAAATAATTACCTTTGTTGGAGAATTCCTAGTGCCCTCCTAAAACTGGCTGGCACATTGCAGAACAATATGCCGATTAATTAAATTTTTATAATATGTTAACCAATAGGGGTATCTTTTAGGCAAAATTATCTCAAAATCTCCTATTTTCAAAATTTTGGCAACTTTTTTTTGAAAATTCACGAAAGGTCAACAGAAATTTAGTCCCTTTTGTAACTAACAGCAGGTGAAAAAAATATTTTTCGGATTTTTTGTGCAATAGGGGAAAAAATTTTCAAGGGACGCCAATTTCAAACTTCTGGCATCAAACTGACAACAGCAAAAGGAAAACATCAGAATCTGTGGTTGCTAAATTGTCACGAAAACCATATTAAGAAAGTATTTGTGGTTTTTAATTTTAAAATTCTTGGTGAGCTCTTCATCTGTTTTATAATTAATTTGTACAATTTGTGTCTCAGCCAATTCCTGATCTTTAGTATCTGAGCAACTAAAATTGCAACTAAAATAGGCTTCAAGAGGAGACTTTTGCAACTTTAAAAATTGTATGCTAGTAGTACTATTTCACAAGTGCTGTGTCTGTGACAACAGTGCATTGTAGTGACCTGTAAAGGACTTTTGCTGCAGCTCACTGCAATGACCATGGCCAGTGTATAAAATGGTTGTTAAAATCAATATCCTTCAAATGAAATGTGTAATTTCAGAAGAAATACTGTACAGCTTTTAATTTGTTTGCAGTTGCAGCACTGTTTCCTTTCGTTAATGCTATTTTAAATTACAGTGGATTTGTCCAAGAGGATTAAGAAGAAAATTATCCTCACTTCTGGGGAGTGGGAAGTTTCAGAATTGGATGTAAGTGTTTTTATGTTCTCTTGATGTACATCGAATTGTTCTGTACAATTTTAATGAAATGTTTAAATTGCATACTTATACATACATAATGAATAAATTACATACTTATAAGCATTTAAAAATTAGCATTAAATTGTCCTAGTGTGCATGTAAACATGTTACAAAAGTAAACTCGTACTAGAAAATATGTCTATATATAATTTTTGTGATCAATCTTTGTGTGCTTCCTGCTTTAAAAAATGTTAACCTGATTTTATAAGTCAAATTTAGTGTTCATTACCTAATATTTCAAGATTACCTAGTTTTGAAAGAATTCAAATTTTCTAAATGTCTTCTAAAATTTATCAGGCAAATGTAATTTTAATGCAAATGTTAGTTTTTAAAATTAGACAACGAGTTGTTAATTTATAGTAAGCCCAACTAGAAAGCTTATTAATATTTGTTCACAGTAATTGGCCACACTACTGACTTTTCATCAAGGATATAGTAATTTTTTCATTTACAAAATGATTTGTATTTCACAATGATTTTGGAAAATATCAGAAGTTTCTCTTAATAATGCTTAATTTTCATCAAAGTTCCTTTTTTTTTTAATTTTGTGAAACTGTTTGAAGAAACTTGGCTTGAAGAAAACTCTTATTTTTAGTGAGGGCCATGGTAGCCCGGCTGGAAGAGTAGTGAATTAGCAACCAGAGGGTTTGCGAGTTCGAAACTCGATCCAACCAAAGACTCATGTATGCAGGGTCTGGTGCATGTTAAATCTGTCATAACCTCAAATATCCTTTTGTTGACGTGGTGTGGGAATTTGGAGAGTGGGGTGCCAGCTCAGGTGTTGACCTCGTCATCTGACTGATTCAAAATAGCGATGTGTTGTCCTCGATCTTTTCGTTCAGGATAGATCTCACCGCCATCGATATCCCATTGAGTCTCCAGTGTTACATTACTTAACTTCTTACCTACCTTATTTCTGTGTGTTTAAAATGGCAGTGGAAAATAAATTGTATGAATTCCATGTACTCTAATGCTTGTTGTATGGAGATTGTTAACTTTGATTCCCATTAGATCTGGGTGAATGAAAAGAAGAGGCTCGTGTATTTTATTGCTTTGAAAGACACACCTTTGGAAAGGCATCTGTAAGTACATTTTTTGTTCAGCATACATTTAAAAACATTTGCTATTCGGAATTCAATCTTTCTTTCAAACATACAGCCCTCGTATTTTATAGGTGTTTAGTGGTAGCGTAGCGAAACATTGACATCTGGGGATACCGAGATTGAATTTGCTCTATGAACTATGCGTAAATAAAATGGAGTGGTTTTATTTTCCCCCGCAAATGTATTTGACACTTGATCTTGGACAAGTATCATTACTGGGTCTGAAATCCAACCATAGTACCCATGAAAGTTTCTTTACCTGTGTATTGACAGGTTAATATACTTCGATATATGTTAAATGTGGCCATCAAAATGCGTAAAATAGCCTTGAAAGGCCAAAATTTTTCTTTTGTGAAAAGAATGGGAACCCTGACTTAGGGTGCAAACTTTTTATACATAATAAATATATAATTTTAATAATTTTTATACATAATAAATATATAATTTTAAATTTTTTATATGTAATAAATAAATATATACATAATTTTAATATTTTTTCATAACTATTTATTTGCATAATTATTATAATTATAATTATTTTTTAAATATAATATATATATAATGAATATATATAGTGAATATAGAAAACATAATAAAATGAAATTTTTGTTGGAGATGGATTACTGAATAAAAAGGTACTTGTGTTAAGAATTTATAAGAGAACACCTAATAAGTCAAAATGTGTAAGCTACTTCCATAATATAATTTAAAATTTGCATTGTAATGCTTTATGGTTTCTGAGCAACCTGCGAGTTGCATATGGCACAGATTCGATTCCTGTTGGGTTTGATTCTTCCCGTAGTATATTTCTCTCAAACTTGCAAAACTTTCCTTGTGTGTGCATATCTACATTTACTTGACATGCGTCTTGTGTTTGGTGCAGGTTGACCAAATATGGCCCTTGTGCCATAAAACCAAATCAACCAACTTGTAGTTTTTGAGCACTCAAGTTCAGACTATCAACACAAAAAATATGCAGCTTGCATTTAAGCCTCTTAACCCTGATCCTAGTCAAAGAGAAGGTTGCTTAAGTAAAATAAAGCATTGTTTAAATTTGTCTATAAATTAAAGACGATTTATAATCTCCAAGAAGAGATAAATTCAAACTGATTAAGTGTGGTATCTTTAAAATGTAATAGAATTTGTTGTCATTGATTTATCGAATTGTATTAGGTTGATGCTAAAGTTCTTCCCATTTTTTTGACAAAAATTGAAGAAAAATTTTATTTACGAAAATTTACATTTAACACATTGACTGCTGATCCCGCGCCAGCGCATGATTTGGCGTTATTGGTGAAGGGCCAATCACGCGCAGGTGCGTTGTGTGGGGTGATGTCTCAAGTGCCAGTCACGCTCGGGTGCGTGAAAAGCTACACTTCATTGTTTGTTCTCCAGTTCAATCGGCATTACGTTTTGGGTATGTATGCTGGTATTGGCGTGGAGTGAAGGTTGGAAACTAGTTGTAAAGGTGTGTGGTTTCTGATTTATTGCTTTGTAATAGAATCTTGTAACATGAGTTGTACAGATGATAGTTCTGCAGGGCCTTCACGTGCAAAGAAAAGAAAGTTGCAAAATAATCTAACGGCTGATGAAATTGCAAATTTGTTGGCTGAGCTATCGGACGAGTACCCGAGTAAATTTAGTTATGACAGTGACGAGGAATTCTTTCCTCCCAAAGATGCCCAGGTGTCGGATTCAGAAGATTTCATGACAATGCCCGTCCACACACGGCCAATCGAACTCAAGAGCTGATCGGATCATTTGGCTGGGAACAACTTCATCACCCTCCGTACAGCCCCGATCTAGTGCCCAGTGACTACCACGTGTTCCTGCATTTGAAGAGGCATCTGGGTGGTCAGCGCCTCAACGACGATGTCAAAACGACCGTGTTGCAGTAGTTGTCTAATCAGGCGGCAGATTTCTACGAGGATGGTATTCAAAAGCTGGTTGTACGATACGATAAGTGCCTTAATATTGGTGGGAATTATGCAGAAAAGTAGATTAAAGTACAGGCTTTCATGTAAAAATAAAATTGTTAAGAAAAGTGTACTTGTTTTATTTTTATTTCAAAACAGTACTTAAAAACACGCCTCGTATAGAAAAACGTAATTCCTCCTTCAGTAATTTCCTCCAGATCACGTTTTTAGGGAATGGGCGCGAGCGAGCAGGGGCGGAGCCCCCTAGTATACATATATGTTTGTTTGTGATAGTTTCATACAAAAATAATGCATATTGTTACTTATTTTGATTTATTTTTACATGTCACGCGCCAGCTCGTAATGTGGCATTTGGGAAATAATTTTACCTCTAGTGCCAATCACACGCTGGCGCGTAGTGATAAAATTTTATAATTAAAGGCTTACATAATGCTTAGCTATCAGTGTGATACACATAACCATCTTTTATTACCACTTTTAAATCATATTTCTTATAATAAGTAAGTTGGCATATGGGTAAAACCATGCTTCAATGGCAATAACTATTAACACAACCTCGCGTGACCGGCAGTCAATGTGTTAATCAATATAGTATGTGCCATTCTGTTTTCAATGACCTTTCTCCATCTCTGGTAGCTGCATAATCCTACGCTCATATAAGTTCTGAGGTTTCTGGCTAAAGAACTGATTCAGGTGACAAAACTTTCTGAACCACTTACGGCATGTGGAATCATCAACAGCACCCTCACCACTCACAACACATATCTTCTTTTGCATCTGCAAAGCATTCTTGCCTTTTCGGATATGAAAAAGCATAATATATTGAAAATGCTCCTTATTTTGTGCCATTTTTAATGCTTAACAAAATTTAAAAACAACCAAATAACACAATTTTTTTCCCAAGTACTCACTGAAATTCTTTCTTTCAAACAACATCAAAACTTTACACGTGTAGTAGATAAACACTTCGGTTTTGCAATGCAATGCCATCTTGTGCCAAAAATGGGATGAACTTTTGCATCAACCCAATAATGTATTTTAACACCAATCCTTCTATATCTGATGTGTATATTTCTTAGTATAATAATTAAGCATGCAATAATTAAGTTGCTATGGACCTTTCTTTTTACTGCAAATATTAATTTCTTGTAAATATTTATTTCTTTTCAGTTATGTTGTAGATATTGATAATCCACAAGAGCCCTTACGTTTAACAAATCCAGGCTACTCTCATAACATTGCAATGAATGATGTAAGCAAAGAAATTTTTGTATTTATAATGCATATTATTTTTATAATGTTCCTTATGTATAAAGGTATTGTACATCTTGCATACCTCTCATTAATATGAAAGTACTTCAGACCTGTGATACCTTATTACTGTTTTAATATCTTACATATACAGCCACATTTGCAAAATTTGTTTTTCATTTATTTATAAATTCTATTGGTGTTTATACATTATATGTAATGTGCATGAGTGTCTGAAACACATTTTAGTTTAGGTAAACCTGTGATAAAAATAATTGCATTAATTTTATTTCAGTTTTATACATGTTTTTAGCAATTCTTGTGTGTGACTTGCATACTGTTGTCTTGCATATTTGTTTTGTAAAATGTATTGGATAGATATTCTATTGAAGACCACTATAACAGGTTTTTGTTTTTATAAATGTAACATGAAAAATTGTTAATATTAATATAGTTATCAGTTGATATTCATAAACTGCCTGTTCAAGTTTAGTTAAGATTCGAATAGATTTTCAAAATCAATCAGAAAATGTTATAAGTATTTATGCATGTTTCTCCAAGATACATGTGAGTCAGCACAGTCAATTTTTAAATAAGCCTAAACTTTTTATGATAGTGTCATACCATTTTGTATAACGCTGCTTATTTGTGGTTTTATTTAGGAAAGATTACAGGTTATTCATTAACATGGAATGTTCAAATTTGCTGGATTATCTATGCTTATTTGAATCAGTAGTAGTGTAATTTTTGTATCGACTAAATTTATGAAACAAAACTTTTAATTAAATGTTAAAAATGGATCTTGGTCTAATTAGTCCAAATCCAGCAAGAATTGACTGTTGAGTGGCAAATCAGCAGAATAATGAACAGTGAGAGTAATCTAAAATATATGATTGGGGAAATAAATCTATGGGATGCCACAAGCGACTTTTTGCTACTATTTTCTGACCTTAACGACAAGGAGTATCTTTTAAAGCAAGTCTCAAAAGCTCCTATTTTCAAAATTTTGGCGACTTTTTTTGAAAATTCACCAAAGGTGAATAAAAATGTAGTTTTTAAAAATCTAATAGCGTATGGAAAGATATTTTTCTATAGGGACAAAATGTTCCAAGGGACGCCAATTTCAAAGTTTTGGAGCCAAGCCGTGACATCCATGAGAGAAAATGTCGGAATTTGGGGTTGCTAGATTGTCATGAAACCTTATTAAGAAAATATTTAGTTTTAAAAATTTAAATTTCTTGGTGAGATCTTCAAAACATATCTTTCATACCTAATTAGTACATTTTGTGTTTTAGCCAATCCATTTTGTATCTGAGCAACCAAAATTGCTATTAAAATAGAGTTTAGAGGAGACTTTGCTGTTTAAAAAGAAAAACTGTGCTGCTATTTCACATGTGCCTTGGTTGCAGCAACCCTGAAATTTTAAACAGAATCACTCTTTATGATTTTGTAGCATTAACATTCTCTGCTCCTGTTCAGAGTTCTTAAATGTGGCTTGAGTCTAGCATATTTTGCACATTAGAAAAATAACTCAAGCATGTTTTTTTAGGATTGCACGCTCTTTGTGTCCATTCAAAGCAATGTGAGTTCAACACCTTTTGGACAAGTGTATCAGTTATATTATTCAGTAAATTATCCTTTCAAAGTCAATGTGCAGGCATTGGGCTACTTCTTGGAGCCATCAGGTGAGTCCCCTCTCCCTTTCTCTGATTTCAAAACCAAGTAATAGAATAACCTTAATTATTTAAGCTCTAATTAACTGAGTGTCCATGTTATCCAAGCCAATTTGATTCCAAGCTTTTTTAAGCTTTGAGCAGGAGCATGCTGGATTTGTCCAAAGAGGCTGGAAAGTTCTGTGAAACTGAAGACTTTTCAAGAGTTTAAGGGTCAGATTCAACATGATCAATCTCTTCGATCGACTGAAAGCACTACGATTGAGTCTTATTTTAGAATTTATTTCCTCGTCTAAATGCGATCAAGGCTGTTAGGGTTACCACAGTAGTAAGATGATTGTTCAAATGGTTGTGACGTCACTTGATCGTCAATTGTCCAATAAGAGAACATGAAATTGAGTCTTGTTTGTTTACCTATTTTTAGGCAGTTCAGTTTATCACTCTGAAAGTTCTACGAATGACATTGTGTAAGTTGGTAAAACCAATTCCTTAATTTCACTCTCAATTTTAAGCATTAACTATCTTTTCACAATCTCCTAATTTCAATCCACCTTTCTTTAGCAATTATAGAATGAGCAAAGAAAGCGAAGTTTTGGTTGTTGCCTTAGAAGTCTGCCCAGATCTCATGAGCAGAAAGCTTGGCGGTGCTTATGCCACTTTAGCAGAACAGCGGCAAGGATGGAATGAAGTGGTTGTCAAGCTAAATGCTTGTGGGTCTGGGCGAATCGAAAGGATTTCCCCAAACTAGTAAATATCGAGGAATTCTCCTTCAAAGATCAATGATATCTGCCATGTCCAGAAGAAATGTAAACAAAAAATGATCGCATCGAGCAAACTTACTACGCAGAGAGGAGTAGAATATCCTTGATCAGTGAATCAAGTATACACAATCAAGTCATTTCAGTTGCATCGGCGTTAAGCCACGATCAATCGAGTTTCAAGGCGAAATGATCGAGAAATGTTCCAGTTGAATCTGGCCCTTAAACATTGAATAGGCTGTGTTGGAGCAAGGTTTTATGTGAATATGTCTTGTTAGCACATTGTCTTTATTTATTACACCCAAATAAGTACTAATCCAGTAGCCAATCCAGTATTTATCGAAAGCTGATGAGTTTCTCTTCCTTGTGGACTACATTCGATGTATTTTTGCTGACTTTTCGAGATTGCTAAATTTTTCAACTGTGATCCAAAGTTTCACCAACGCTGTATTTGATCTCATCTCTAGTGTCTTAAATCGACCATAGCTTTCATTTGAGACTGTTGGCTTTGATCGATTGGGGCCACAAAGGACATTAAAGTTTACGAGACATTAGAAATTAATTTTATTGAAACTAACTCGTATTTACAAACATACCATGCATTCAAAATCAAGACATCTTGTCTATCACTATTTTTTGTATACAATGAAGATTAACATAGCTTTCTTTCATATATACCATACGGTACTATAATTTCAAGTCCTCTGCAGAGGTTGAGACCGATTCCAACATGCGGCCCCATCGGTTGTAAAACCTCTGCAGATGTATTTCAATTCAACATATATTCAACATGGATTCAAATTTAACAAAATATTTTTCTAATAATATTTTTGAATTTATTTAACAATAAAGGCTTTTTTAAAAAGTCAGCCAAACTATTTTCCAATGTAATATAATTTACGTTGAATAGTTCGTCCTTTATCAATTTAAGAATAAATTTGTACTTGATATCAACATGTTTTGTTTTAAAGTTTTCTTGGCTATTTTTGGAAAATAGATTGCAGATTGATTATCACAATACACTCTCTTTAATCTTGTCGGATAAGTTACAACCAACTTTAAAAGGTAAATTCACAAAACTTTTAGAAAGATCTTTGAATTTTAACATTAATTTTTCAATATAGGTAATTTGATATAAATAAACGGAATTTTCAATCTCTTGTCTAAGTAATCGATTTATATCAAATGTTCTCTTTTTGAAAACAAAACCATATAATACATAACTACATAAACAATTAAAATTACATCTTTAAATTTGTAGACACAATTACGCCAATTTAATTGAGAAAACCCTAAAATACCGTCTAATTCCAAATTCCATTCTCTGCCACTTTGATATAGACCATATATAGCCTTTTCCAATAGACATACTTTGTTTTCAGATCCTTTCAGCACAAATCCTTTTGGTTGTCTCATAGTATCTTTAAGGCGTCCATACAAATAAGCACTTTTCACATCAACTTGACAGTAATACCAACCCAACATAGAAATCAATAGTACAAACAATTTAACAATAGAAAAATTCACAACTGGTGAAAAAATATCTTTAAAATCAATGCCGGGTTTTTGCTTGAAACCTTGAGCAACAAGACAAGCTTTATACTTTTTAGGTATAATTTTGTCATCCATTTTTAAGCTGTACACCCACTTACTTCCAATTACGGTTGTATTTTGGTGCGGGTCCACTAATTTCCATACTTGCCTGTCCATTATTTGAATCTCTTCATTCATGGTAGCATTCCATTTAATTTTATCCTTGTTTGCATTTCTTCATAACTTTTGGGATTTTGACATTGTAACACTAATCATACATGTCATACAGCTGCTGCTGGTCTAAACAGTTGGATTCATCACTAGAAGTAGATGGCACATTAGAACTATCCACATTATTAGGACGTTCAGTTTCTGGTTTAAAATTGAAATTTACAGGATCAAACCCCTTATCTTCTTTTTAGTACAATACTTTTTAATATCATTTAAGGATCTCATTCTCAAATTTTCAGGAGAATAATAGTATACATTAATCCTATTGCTTTTATTTCTAGGTTTTTTGATTCTTTGCTAATTTGAAATGTTAAGAGATTTCAAGTTCTAGTTTTAACTAAACCTTTAGATTCTAAAACTTGAGTTTCACTTTCTGATTTTACTTTATATTTTCGTTTGATTGATAAATAGGTGTATCAGAATTAAGATAGAAAGAAACGTATTCAAAGTTTTTACCAAATATTACATCACTAGCTTTTGTTGATACGATCATGGACAATTTCAACTATTCTCTTCTCTTAGGAATATATATTCTGTAACCTTTGGTTTTCAAAAAATATTCTATCAAAATACCAAGTTTTGCTCTGCATTGTAATTTATTTCTCTGTATTTTAGGAATATGAATATATGCCAGAGCCAAAAATTCTAAAATGTTTTACTGATGGTTTGAAACCAGTCCATATTTCGTTAGGTGATATACCCTCAGTAAATTTGTGTTCACATCTATTTTTAGTATGAATAAATGCTAAAGTGCTTCTGACCAAAATCATTGTAAACCATTGTCCTGAAGCATAGCTCTGACACTATCCATGGCTGTTCTATTAAACTTATCTGCAATGTCATTTTGTTCAGGGGTATAAGTTGAAGTTCTTTCAATTTTATTCCAAGATCATTTAAAAACTTTGAATTCTTTATGACAAAACTCTAAACCATTGTCAGTTCGGACACATTTTAACTTCTAAAATAATCTAAAAACTTCATTTTATTTTGAATAATATAAACACTTACTCTGCGAAAAATCATCAATAATAGATAAAAGTATTTGTTTCTACCTAGAGAGTTAACTGAAGCAGGACCCCACAAATCCATATTGACCCTTTCCAAAACGTTTTTAGTTTTCCTTTCATACCTAGTTTCTTTTTAATGATACTCTAGTGGATTTAGCAATAGTACAAATCTTACAATTTTTATCTATATTTTTACAATCAAGTTTTTCAATTCCTTTTACACAATTAATTTTACTCATATTTTTAATTAAGGGCATGTTAATATGACAAAACCTACGGAGGGCTTTTTCTAGATCTAAACCAGTTACATATACATAATTTTTAATCTTGGGATAACCTTTTAAGATATACAATTTTCCAATTCTGGGAACAGTAAACAAATATTTAATATAATTATAAATAATCATTTTGTTATTTCCCCATTTAATTTGGTTTCCCACAAGGTCAATACGAGCACCACTAATTAAATTTCTTCTCATATTAGGTGAATATAACACATCTTTCAAAGTTACATGAAAATTTCTATTTCTGTCTAAAACTGCAAATTGAATATCACCCATACCTAACACTTCCGAGGTGCTGTCTTTGTCTCCGACTAAGATCTTCTGTGGGGGCAGTTCTTTGAGTGTTGTAAACATATCGCATTCGTTACAGAAGTGAGCAGTTGCAGCAGTATCAATAAGAAATTCCCTCAGTCTTTCATTTTGAAAACTTGAAACTGCATAGGAAAGTTGAGGATCAGTTCTCGGATTGTCCTCCATGTAGAATAATTCTCCACCAGGTTTCTGTTGATTGCATTTCTTAAAGCATTTCGATTTGAAATGTCCTGACTTTTTGCAGTAGTTGCAAAATGGTCACAGCCCATTGAATATCGAATTTAAGTTTCATGATATATGTATAGCAGTTTTATAAATAAAGTTTGGATGAAAAATATATTTAAATGAATGGAATGTGTCAATGAAACTTAATATAGTGGTGAAATGGAATTATGTGGTTTTTAAAATTTTATTGTTTGTTGTATTTGTTTAGGTATGATATGGTAAAACATTACTTGAAATCTTACCACAAAGAAATTTCACAACTTGTGTCATTCTGTAACATTTTATGCCTCAATAAAATATTTGTATGTTTTATTTTTCAGCGGTGCCCTCTAGTTATCGTCAACCCGAGCTCTTCAGCCATCGTTTGCAATCTGGTCATCTAATTTATGGAATGCTCTTCAAGCCTCCCAATATGAAGAGTGGTGAGAAATATCCTACTGTGCTCACAATATATGGTGGTCCTGAAGTACAACTAGTGACAAATAGTTTCAAAGGAATGCGGTAAGAATATCTTTTAATAATACTCTATATACATTGGTTTTTATTTCACTGTCTTTAATGGTGAATTGAAAAGAAGGTTGGTAATTAACATTTTCCTGCTTTTTTAAAAATTTTGTCATGGAACCAAAAACCTCATTGATGTCTGCTTGGGAAGTCATTACTTGATACCGAAACTTGATTTATTTTTATAAAAATTGTGGGGCATTTCTTATCCGAACTACAATTTCAATTTTGTTATTTTTATTTAAAGCAAATAAAATATTCCAGTAGAGACAACACTTGGAAACTTAGCCACCACTACAAAAAATTATCTGTCAACTTGTACAATACAACAGCCAATAGTATACCTGTCAATTTGTATAATACAGCAACCAATAGTATATCTGCCAGCTTGTACAATAAATACAACAACCAATAGTATATCTGCCAGCTTGTACAATAAGTACAACAACCAATAGCATCCCAGTCAACTTGTACAATACAACAACCAGAAGTATATCTGCTAACTTGTAGAGTGCAACAACCAATAGCATACCTCTGCCAACTTGTATGGGTTTAGGCTGAATTGTAAGATTATACGGACATATAGCGAGATTGTACAATTCTTAGCAAAATTGGATAATGAATTTTAAAATAAATTTTGTTTCCTAAAGAGATCCATTGCGTGTTTACAAAGGTTCCAACTGCTTCGTTTTCTCTACAGTTCCTACGGGAAAACATTCTGTACTACATACAGAAAAACAAACTTTACAACAGTAAATAAATTTTCCATTCTTTCAAGGTTCGTTTTACCCATAGCTGTTTTGCATGGTCACATGATCGTCCACTGCCAAATAGGTTTTCAGGCATAAGTTACAAAATTCAAGAAGACAATTGAATGTCATGATCATAATTGTTGTCTACGACTCCCCTAAACACGAGCTTAAAATCATCACCTAGAAAACAGCTAATTATGCCGTTGTAAACATAAAATATAGTAAAAAGTGCAGAATATTTTAAATTGATGTATAATATTGAGATGTTTTAAAATGTACATTTCACACGTCTGCATGTTATGAGTGCATAGAATTTGTAAGATTTCCAATACTGACATCTTGGCAGGTACTATATATAGCAGTGAATATATCTCAACTGTGAAATACTTTTACTTTTTTGGTGAATTGAAGTTGCTGTCTTCACAGGTTCTGGTATGACACATTAAAATGGGATTTATTTATAAATCTGTCATGTTCTAAATTGCTTAAGCTTTAAAGATTTGCATAATTTGAATTACCTGAAAATAATAAATGTTTTGGGATTATGGAAGTTGATATTTACTCGTGAATAAGATGTTAGTACAACCTGAATGAGTACTGTCATAGTACGTGAAAATTTTGCAGTTTGGTGATTTATTCTTATTTAATTAGTTTAAGTTTTACGAAATATTAAATTGTTTTGTAACTGTCATTGCAAATTAAATTTCATTCAAATTGTTCCCTTCGATAGACATCTTCGCCAATATTTGCTTTCATCGCAAGGTTACATTGTGATTTCTATTGACTGCCGAGGTTCAAGACACCGAGGAGTGCAATTCGAGAGTCACATCAAAGGAAGAATGGTAATTTTAATGCTATTCTAAAATATATAATTTTACATTATTCCTGTAATGTAAGGTCTTCATACATTAAATGGTTTTCTATGATACTCTATGCCACTTTACTTATGAAAAGGCGAAATTTACCTGTAATGAAATTTTGGGTTAAGTAAGGCAATCAAACAATCTAGTTTTAGGGCCAATAACCTAGAAAATGCACAAAAAGCCTAGATGTTTTATATTATATTGTATGAGGGGCCAACACTGCTGTTTTTCTGTTGTTTTTGTATTAAGTTCACATGATTTAATTATTCACATAATTTTAATTATTACAAGCTTTACAATCTATTTTCTAGTTAAACTATTTCTAATTCCTAATTGATGTGTGTGGGGAGACCTGTGGATCAGTGGGCTCGCCCTCTGCTCTAACAATCTGCGAGTTATAGGTGGCACAGGTTCAATTTCTGTCAGGATTGTTCCCTCCAAGTGTATTTCTCTGGTGTCGGTAAAAACTTTCCTTGAGTGCGTATGTCTTTTCCTTGATGTTGTTTGTCTTGTGCTTGGCAGAGCTTGGCTAAATATGGCTTGTGCCATAAAAACCAACCAATCTAATTGATGTGTACCATAGAATTTGGGAGAACTCCCCTCTAAAAACCTAACTAATTGTATTACAATGAGCTATATGCATATGATTATGAACTGCATATAAAATACTTCTGTGTGCTAATATTTTGTTTTCTAAAAATATCTTATCAGTAAGTAGAAACTAATCTTGAGCTTATATGCAGATCTATGGCTCACCATTTTGTAATGGTTTGCATAAATGAATTCAAGACCATTGTGGCTCCATGGGTATGCCCACTGTGCTAACAGCCTGCAAATTGTAAGTGGTGCAGGTTAATTCCTATTAGGTTCGATTCCTCCCTGGGTGTATTTTCTTCTGTGTCAATAAAACTTTCCTTGTGTGCATGTCCATTACTTCACATTGTCATGTATCTGGCGCAGCATGGCCAAATATTGTCCTTGTGCCATAAAACCCAACCCCCAACTGAATTTATTCAACTTGCTATATTTCATTGTGCATTCAGTTCTAGGTAGCATAGGTTCGATTCCTCTCTGGGTGTATTTCTTCTGTGTCAGCAAAGCTTTCCTTGTTTGTTCATTTACTTGACATTTTTTGGCACAGCTTCACAAAATGTGGCCCTTGTGCCTTAAAAACCCCAACCAATCACTAAACACTTAAAATAATGCAGCATTGGGAAGTAATTGAATTGAAAAACAAAACTCAGCAAACAGTTTACCTCCTAGGTAGGAATAAAAAATGTTTCATTTCCCTAGACTTAGTTAACTGGACATAATATTTAGTGACGTACTCTGTAAAGTCACCTAGTCTTTGAGGTTAGTCTTCTGTGGAAAATGTTCCGTGTTCAAGATTTATGTCCTCTGATATCTTAAATTGTGACATCAAGATTAATTTTGGAAAAATCACCTTTAATTTACAGAAACTACTTTTCTCGTTAAATAAATTTTTGAAATTTTCGAGAATTCTTAAATATCTGGATATAGAATTTTGGTAGTTTTTTAGAACAAGAAACTCTTAGGTTTATTATATAATTTTTACATGTTTTATTATTTTTTTCAGGGAACAGTTGAAATTGCTGAACAAGTTGAAGTTTTATTGTGGCTTTCCGACACCACCGGTATTATTGACTTGGATAGGATAGCTGTACATGGATGGTCATATGGTAAATAAGGATTTTCAAATCAAGTATATAATTCTATTCTTTGTTCACAGAAATGATTTATTTGTGATTAGAAATTGCATCATCTGATGTACGATAATTTTTTATAGGTGGATACTTGTCTTTGATGGGATTGGTACAACGACCTGAGATTTTCAAAGTAATCCTCATCTGTCTTTTCTCTACTGTAAAATTTAACTTCAGAATTTGTTGCAGCATGGTATTGAAAATTTTCTGATTTTTTCATCAGGTTGCTATTGCTGGTGCCCCTGTTACTTCGTGGCTGTTGTATGACACTGGCTACACAGAAAGGTACATGGGGACCCCTGCGAAGAATTCCACCGGTTACACCACAGGATCTGTTTTATCGTATGTGAATCAATTTCCCGATGAGTAAGTAGTTTTTAATGTAGCAGCAACATGAAAAGTGGGATGTTTTTAATTGAGAATAATTATGATTGAGGTCGATGACTTTAACTACAGGGTGTTTTTCATGTTAGAGTACCATTTTGTTTTGGAACAACTTTTAAATATAACATTTTATTCTTTAATTTAACATGGGATACAAATCACACACAAATATACCAGATGACTGACAAGTGCAAACTGAATTTATAAGATGCCAAACGTTGGACACTGTTTTGATTGGGTACTGATTCTTATTGTTCTTCCAAAGTTCCAGTTAAAAAATCACATGGATTGAATTCTGATCTGTCCCGGAATTAAACTTCACAACATATTGTTTACTCAATGACAATTTATGGAGTATGGCATCAGTCAAATAACTGCCTCTGATTGAGTTACAAATATGGACAGTTTTTCATTATATTTGAGCACATTTCCAGAGTGATTTGTTCAATTTCTTCGCAAATGTTTTGCTTAAAAATTTAAATTTCTCGCTTTTAAGCAAGTTACATCTTAAGAGAAGAAACTTTCCGTATTAGTATTTGAAAAATCTGAGGGATATGTGAAATTCAGGTTTCATTTCTATATATTGAGTGGAATTAGTTGCCAGATTCTGAAAGGAAGCATTGTCAGATTTAAATAAGAGCCATTAAATTTCAGTTTGCAAGAGTAAACTGAAGTGTTTGATAGAGAATAAATTTAACGCGTGGAAAGCGTTTAAATTATGTTTTAAACTGTTTTGTTATACAGTAGAACCATGACTATCTTAGGTAATGTAGACTGAGGCCATCTGAGATAAGCAGAAACTCGAATAATACAGAAGTAACACAAAACAGCTTTAAGGAAATATAGAAATTTTTTTCCAGTGTTACATGTTACTGAAAGATTCATAAAGCTAGGATTAAAAATAATCTGGGGCACAATGGTAGCCTGGATGGAAGAGTATTGAAATAACAACCAGAGGATTGAGAGTTCGAAACTTGTATAAGACCGAAAAAAGACCGTCGTATATGTGGGGGATGGTGCATGTTAAATTTGTCATGGCCTCATGTTGACGTGGTGTGGAAGTTTGGAGAGTTGGTGCCAGCTCAAGTGTGACCTCGTCTGACCGTGTTTCAAAATGATATGGGGTTGGTCCTGTGATCTTTCCCTTCGGGTTCGATCCTGCACCATCGCCAATAGCCTGTTGTGTTGCGGTGTGGAAATATGGAGACTGGGGTGCCAGCTCAGGTGTTGACCATGACTCATTATTTGACCATAGTTCACAATCATGTGGATGTCGCCAATTGTCCATTGTGTTGCTCCTGTGCGACTATAATTCAATCACCTACCTAAAAGTAAAAGAGATTCGGATTTGTGTCAGAATATATGTATTTATTTTGATGATTTTACAATAAATCTGGACATGTTACATATCTTTAGTTTTGAAAAATTTCTTATTGATCTGATTTGCAACACTTTCTCGCTTCTTTGAACAAACTCGTGCTTGAAGCTTAAACCCTCCAAGTGGTTTCAATGAGATATCTCATCTGTCAAGATCTGACCAAATTTGCTCAAGACAAGATATCTCCATCATCGAGACATTGCCGATGATTTTAATGATGATAATACTAAGATCTGGTCAGTTTTTTTCTAATGATGAGATCTCGTCAAGACAACCACCAAGAGGGTTAAAAACAAAGAAGGTATCAAATTTGACTCGGCTAACACTCGGATGTTCAGAGCCTTGATAATCAAGATTCTATTGTATTTGTAATGCTTATTATGGTATTTAAAGATTAGTGAAAGCTTTTTTCCAATTCTAATATTTTAAATTTTTCTTACAGTGAAAACAGGTTACTGATAATTCATGGTTTAAAAGATGAAAATGTTCACTTCACTCATACAAATCAGCTAGTGAATGCTTTAATAAAAGCTGGGAAACCTTATCAATTACAAGTAAGACACTGTTATGCATGTTAAATAAGGTTACTTTTTGGCTTGGTCTTTTGTATTTCATGCGCAATTGCAAAAGCAAAATACAAAAAATGTAAGCATATTCCAAATGCATTAAAATGATTGTTTTTTTTTTAAATTCCAAAACGAATGATTTTCTCCCAGTTTTATAATGACTCTCCTGCATACTGAAATTTTTTAATATTTGTACAGAAGAGGTTGTAAGAGAATCTACAATATGTGATGCTTACAGAATAAGTAATTTGTGCTTTTAAAGTTGATTTAAAGATAATTTTTACTGTAAAAATGTATAAATTTTGCATATAGTATTGTTCTAATTCATGATGAAATCTAATTAATACAATATCGTTCATCACATTTGCTTGTTCTATATGCTTTATTTGGATGCTATTCAATTAATCATATTGTTTTAGATATCCTTATGTCATAATATGTTATTAATGACGGCCCATGTTTTGAAGAAAATTTAATTGATATATTTTCGATTTGCAAAATATTTTTACAGACTACATACTTTGGCTGTTAGATGAAAAATGTTGATGTTCTTTATTGTTGGGATAAATAAATCCATAGAAAACCTCACCCAGTTTTACTGACATGATATAGCCATGACTGAATTACATTGTCATCTTAGTGTCAGTGCCATAGAAAATTGCATTATGTGGAAAGGACTGATCAACAGACATGAAAATGTTTGCTCCATGGCATTGCTGGACCTCATGTATTGAACCTGAGATATGACTCAGGATTCGTTTTTATTTTCTGGATTTCTCGCCAATGGATTATAATTGTTTTTGGCCCCTAAAATCTTTCTGTTTGAAATTGCGTAGTCAAGATTCACTTATAATTATCACTATTTAAAACTTCGTAATCATCAGTTTCAATGTGACCACTTCATTGTAACAATCCAATTGTAAGAAATTTTGCAACATATTTGAATTAGCTTCAAATGTAATTTTAAACTCAATCATAATCCTCGGAGGCACATCTTTAGGTGTGTACGGGCTTCATGAACCTTAGGTACCTTAGTGATCTATTCTTTTCCCATGGGGTTTACTGCCTCTGGTAAATATGGGGGTCGCAACCCCAGGATGTCCAAGCGATCTTTCTCTACTTTTCTTTTCTTTTCACAATTACTTAACATTGTCTGTCTTGTGTTTAGCGCAGCTTAGCCAAATATGGCCCTTGTGCCAAAAAATGCAAAATCAACCGCAATCATAATTAATACTTAAATTCGGTAGTTATAAGTACTTGTTCTATTTTTATTAGCCCTCTGAGGATATATATCGGTTCTGCCACCTGCATGATGTGTAACCAGTTCTGACTTCGACCAACAGAATTTGACTAATATTCTTTCAACCAATAAATGTGGGAATTTAGTCATTTGTGGAATAAAATTGATGACACTACTTGGAAATTTTGTGACGTTCAGGGTTAAATGTTTCATAATATGAGTCAGTTGTCTTCAGTTTTAATGTCTAAATCTTCCCAGCTGAACTAACTTCAATGAGAGATGATTAAATTTGAATTGTTTTTCTTCCTTTTTTTCCTACATCAGGAAAAGTTCAGGGACCGTTAGCCCAGTATAAATTAGCCCGGCTAAAAAGGTCATCAACTAAGATGTGATCGTCAGATAAAATAGTGCAAGGTAAAAGATGACAAAAATCCATAAAGCTCCCTGTCAAACAAAAGGGGCAGTCAGGAGAAGCATGTACACCAATGTGGTGTAAGTGTCCTCTTAAAAAGTCATGTCCAGTTAAAATTCCAAAATTTGAGGTAGCAATACGAGTGGGGACCCAAAAGAAACCGGACAGATGCTGTAGTGGGCAGGGCTTATGTAATACAGGGTTATGTCGCTTTGTGGATCTCAACTATCAGTCTGTCAAGTGGCATCATCAGGTATGGACCTTGAGCAAGTGAATGAATTTTTTTCTAAATCAAATTTTTGGGGTTCGTCGATTTTGCTGATGGCGGACACGTGGGAACAGTGCACTGCAATTAAATTTTGTTTTCTGTTGGGAAAATCCGGTACTGAAACGGTTGAAATGATACAGACAGCTTACAAAGATGGTGCTATGAAGAGAACGCAAGTTTTTGAGTGGTTTGCCCATTTTAAAACGGGTGAAATGTCAATTGAAGATTAACCTTGGTCAGGTCATCCTTCAACCTCAAAAACGGACGAAAACATCCAAAAAATTCGCAAATTGGTGATGGAAGACCGACAGAGAGCCATAGATGAACTTTCGGATTTGTCTGGGGTGTCGGAGTTCTTGCCAGTGCATTTTGAGTGAGGAATTGAAAATGAGAAGAGTTGCAGCGAAATTTATGCCTCGTGTTCTCACAGCTGATCAAAAACAGGCCCGACTCAATGCGTTCCGTGAACTGAAAGAACAATTGGAAATTGACTCAGACTTTTTTCCAAAGTCATTACAGGCGATGAAAGCTGGTGCTACTGGTATGATCCCGAAACGAAACAACAATTCAGTCAGTGGAAGTCTTCAAGTTCACCTCACCCCAAAAAAGCACTGCAGGTGAAATCAAACATCAAGATGCTGCTGATTTTTTTTATTGCACAGGCGGCGTCCACTCAGAGTTCATTCCATCGGGTCAGATTGTTAACCAGGTGTTTTACTTAGAAGTTTTAAAACGTTTGCGAGATGCCATTCGAAGGAAACGGCTCGAAATGTGGCAAAGTGGGGAGTGGTGGTTCTACCATGACAATGCACCTGCACACACCTTTTTGCTTGTCAAGCAGTTTTTGACGAAGAAAGGCCCACTTTCCCACACTCCCTATTCATGCAATCTCGCTCCGTGTGACTTTTTTGTTCCTGAGGATGAAACAGGGGAAAACGTTTTGTGGACGTGGATGAGGTTAAACAAAAAATGACACAAGCTTTGAGAAACATCTCTTTGACGGAGTTTACGAACTGTTTCCAGAAGTGGAAGAAATGTATTGACTATTGTATTGAGGCAAACGGAGAGTACTTTGAGGGTGACTAAAGTATGAATTTGTAAAAATAAATACTTGATTTTTTATAAATTCTGTCCGGTTTCTTTTGGGCTCCCCTTCGTGGCAAATTAGGTAGAACAGGGTCAGACTAAAGCTTACTCCATGTTTTTCTGAGGCCTTAAGCTTTTGATGGTCGCAGACAGACATTTATCTTTCGCTCTACCAACTTGCAAGCACGGAAGTAAGGGAGAGGGCTGAATGGCTGTGGTAGAAGACAACCATTTTTAGAGTTCATGATCATACGATCATCACAATGGCTTGGTATCCATTGGAAGGCAATGATCCAACCAGAGTTCCAAGATGTCACTAAATTTTAATTGTTGCAATTTGTTCCATTTACATAAAATTTTCAATTTGAAAGAAGAGATTTTGTAGTGTTCTATTTGCTGTTATTTTATTGTAGTTGATGTATCCTGTTTCATCATTTTTGCAATTAGGGTGAATTTTCTCTTTCAGATCTATCCCACTGAGAGGCACAGCTTGCGACACTTAGACACAAGCGAACATTACGAAACAACACTTCTAAGTTTCTTACAGCAGAATCTTTGATCTCTGGAAACCATAGGCTATTTTTTTAATTACATTAATGCATCCAAATCATGTTACTATAATTTCATCATTTCAATCTTAGGTGTTCAAGAGCTGCACTTTCGCAAACTATTTTGATGTGTTTTTTAGGAAATATATATATAATAAATGAATTTTTTATATCATGTGAATGTGTGCAGTTCACTTTTTCATTGTGTTGTGATTGGCTGTAGTTGTTTATTGGCAGGATTTTTTGTATCTACGGAAATTGATGATGTACACTATGCAATTTCGTAATAAAAATGTTTGTATGAAATGGGATGTTAGGAAACTGAACAGTTGTAGTTTTAAATATAAACTTTCAGGGCTGCCACAGGCGACTTGTTACTAGTTTTCAACCTTGGTAACTAGAGATATCTTTTAAAGCAAAAGCTTTGAAAGTTTTGGTGACTTTTCGAAAAATTTTGGCAACATTTTTAAAAATTAACCAAAGGTCAATGAAAGTTTCCCATTTTTAACCAATAGCATAAATCTTTTTTCAGTCACGAATTCATGTTTTTTGTTTCATCGTTGGGGAAAATGTTTTAAAGACTAACCAACTGCTCTCCAATGGTATCAAAAACGTTTGGTCAGTATAAACTTTCTGATTGCTCTAATGAGGCATACATGCAACAGAGTGTATGGTATTTTTCTGTTAAAATTGTGAACTGTTAATTAAGCACCAAGTTATGCCAAACACTTCTTTCTACTTCTGCTCCACAATGATTTAGAAGACTGCAAAAGATGTATCGGCTGGGGGCAACGCAAACTGCTACTAAAATAAGCTTTAAGAGAAGACTTATTTTGCTACCATTTTTAAGAATTTATGCTACTAAAGGTACTTTTTCATCAGTGCTTTGGCTGTGGCAGTCCTGAACTTTTGAAGTAGGATCTTTGTAAAATAAAGAGAATGATGAATTTTCTTGCATTGCTGTAGCTCTTGGGCATCTATCATTGCAACAACATGCAATAATACCTACGTCAGTGCTTTCACAAAAATCCAACTTAATGGGCTTGAATTTGTGACCTACAATTGTCTGTGCCAACTACAATGGTTGTGTTTTATTGCGCAGGCTGCTTGAAAGCTTGGAACTTTACACTGGATCTTCATGTAATGTAATGTTTATAAGGCTATTTATTAAATAGAGTGTTATTTAAAGAGTGTTTTGTGTTTTTAATATAATTGTATTTGCAGAAAAACTAATGATTAAATGGGCTGCAATCATGCTGCGAGTTGAACACTAAGTTTGTATCCAGTTCAAATTATAGTACAACTTCAGTTTATATTTATTTTTTTTGTCAATACTTTTTGATTTCCTTAACCCTCCTGGTGATTGTCTTGACGAGGTATCTCGTCATTAGAAAAATGACCAGATCTTGATGGACAAGATATCATCTCTCATCATTGCAAGAAAACTGACCAGGTCTTTAAATCTATCATAAAAAATTGGCAATATCTTATGACGAGATAATTCGTCGTTAGCAAAATGGGTTAGATCTTGATGGACGAGATAGCTAATGAAAATCATCTGGAGGGTTAATTCTATGATTCTGCAATTTCCATGAGCAATGAAAAGTATCCCGAATTGCTCAGTCTGTTATTTCTTTGTGTTAATTTGAGTTGCTCAATTTATCCATTCTGTTCCTTCCATGTGAACAATAATTTGCATTATTTATGTTTTCAAATCTTATTTTAGCCAATGACAATATTTTGCTATATTTTTGGAACAAAGGATGTACTAAATTTATATTGTTTTGTTGTTTTCTGATTTAGTTTATTATATAAATTTATTATTTTGCTATTCTTTTCTTATTTTGTAAATTAATTTAATTTATTCATCTAAATGACTAGAATGATAGGGAGAAAACCGTTCTACGAGTGATATGGACTATTACCTCAATTTATTGGATTCCTAGCTTGGTAAAAGTTGTGGTAGTAGTTATAATTCTTTTGCTGACATGAGAAATCATAATTCCAAATTTAAAATACATATTACCTTATAAATTAAAAAGTACAAATTTTTTAAAATAAAGCATTGGGCATTGCAATAATAAAATATATATGGATAAAAATATACAGTATAAATTTTGCAGTTTAAAAATGCAGTTTTGATTCAAATATATGGATAAAAAAATGTACATTGTGGTTCCTCATTCTTAACATTCTTACCAAGTGTTCACATTACTTTTAAAAACACATTCAATTTAACTTTTAATAATAATTGAGTAAACATAAAATTTTGGCATTTAATAAATTTATTAATGTAGTTATTCTTTATATCATGCCTGAATCTATTCCTCATTTGGTGATACGTTTTCCACTTGTCAATAAATGAATTTACATTTTCGATCACTAAAGGAAATCTCAACGTACAGTAGATCCTTGATTATCCAAGTTCTGATCAACAGAATGTCCGTGTTATCTGAGCAGAATTTGATACTAATTTTTAAGCTTTAAATAAAATTTCGAGCACAAATGTGTGGCTTTTGTCCTTGACTAATCTGGTTTGGTGGACCGAATATTGCCTCTTGTAATCATTGCTAAATGAATCACAGTTGAAGAGAGTAATAATATCACATGGTACAGTAACTTTTTCTGTATTTCGTTCGGCTGCTTTGTGTTGATACATCTGTATTACCTTTGGTGGCCTTGGCACTCAGGGGTACATCTCCTTTAGGTGTGTACAACCATGGTATTGTAGTGGTATTTTAGCTTACCATGGGATTTACTGTCTTTAGTAAACACGAGGGTCGCTCCCCCAGGATACCTGGGGCTATCATGGCTCTGTGGATATACCCTCTGCTCTAGAGGGTATATCCACAGAGCCCCTACCTTCGAGATGTAAACGGCGCAGGTTCGATTCCTGTCAGTTACATTCCTCCTGGGTGTATTTCTCTCTTCTGTGTCAGTGAAACTTTCATTGTGTGTATCTGTCTATTACTTGATATTGTATGTCTTATGTATGGCACAGCATGGCCAAATATGACTCTTGCACCATAAAACCTCAAAACTAACCAACTTCCAGGATACTCAAGTGAACTTTTTCTGCTTTCATCCCATTACTCTATTCCCCAATCTCTTTTCCCTTTTGTGACATTTTTACTTGACGTATTTCAGTCTCGTGTTTGACACATCTTGGCCAAATATGGCCCTTGTGCCATAAAAACCCAAAAACAATTGAGGTGGTCTTAATCCACATTACTTCGGATAATCGGGTTCTACTGTATTTCTGTGAAATTGAAGAATTCAAAGGTCAACTGCATTGTTCCAAACTGAATTGGGATATAAAAATTGTTCTTTGAAAGGGGGACAAGAAGTCTGGCTCATTTTGATTTGTCTCTCTACTGTCATTCTTTTGCTAAATGACGTGGATGAATGGTAATTTGAAAAGCATTCTATTAAAATCTTCTAGCATGATTTTGTGTTTAACTTGTATTGCATAATTTCAATTAAAAACCTGTAAATTACTTCTATTCTGAAATTTGATAACTTTATTTACTGGAAATTATTGGAGTTAAATTTTAATTTTACAGTGTTAAAACAATTGTGTATTTTCTGGATATTAGAGAATACTGTTTTGCTATTAATGTAACATTGGAAACTAAACAATTTCACAATTATGTGTTTTTTGTGTTTGTCGAACTTTCTCAGATTCAGAACTGAATTTACAAAAAAATAAACAATAAAAAGTTTCATTTTTATTATGAATAATTTTTATCTGAACCTTCAGTATTAGGATCACATGAAATCTTTACTATATATATCAATAGCTTATTTTTAATTTTTTCGTTTATGTGCTACATGATTTGATTGCTCACATTTTCTCATGAATGCTGAAATTTAGTTTTTAAAACAAATAAGCAAAATCATGAAAATATTTATCAATAAATGATATTTCTTGTTTATATATAATTTAGTATATAAAAACTACATGTTTAGTTCAATTTATACATATCATTTACTGTATAAATATTTCATGTCATCTCAATACATTTTGGTTTTTAGACAACAAATTTAGCTTTAAAAATATCCTAGAAGAACATTGTGAAAAATTAAACTATGAAATATATTTACTTCTCAAATGTGCAGTTGTAAATTTTTAACACTGATGCATGGAAAAGGAAGTGATTAACTTAGGAAAAAAGTAATACAATTGAAATTTTGAACTGAAAGCATGAATCACAGTCGATATTATATCTCCATGAAAGTTTAAGGAAAGCTATGACCATCTTTGTACACCTCGAATACATATCTCGACTTGTTTATTCAATACGTATTTTTGCGCAATTCCATCAGCTAATGAAAGTCAGTTTTCAAATGGGTCATAGTAATTAGTAAGCGCAATATATTAGGTTTCAGAAATTATATTTTGTGTGTTATTGTCCTTTAAAGGTCACAAATGTAGATTTTTAGCACTAAACAGCCTATTTGCGATCCTACTTTTCAACAAGTTTAAAATTTTTATATTGTTGCAATCTTCAGAAAAAGGTCTCTTAGAGGTTGGTTGGTAGTTGAATTAACGTCGCACTTGGAGCAACGCAACGGGCTATTGGTGACGGCCTGGGATCCATTCTGAAAGGAAAGATCAGAGGATACCTTGTCATTTTGAACCAGAAGACAAGGTCATCACCTGAGCTGGTTCTCCAAACTTCCACACCTCTCCAACATGAAGACAATAGATTTAACGTGCACCAGCCCCCTACGTACGACGGTTTTTGGTTAGGTGGATCGAATTTCGAACTAGCAACCGGGAGTTTTTCTTCGCAATTTTGAAGGTGAAAGAAATAAAGGCCGACTTTCAAACTTCAGTAATTTAATCATACCTAACACTAACTGGTATGAATTTCAACTATGCCTTTAAATTCCCTTAGTCCATAGAAACGTTTAGTGCCAAAATTGACAATTTTTTATTTTTTGCTACTAACTTTTAGATAAAATACGGTGTTTGAAAATATTATGTCCAAATAGATAAGAATTTTTTCAGATTACAAAAATATAAAATATTTTTATCTACGTTACGTAGTTTTGAGGAACAGGTCTTCAAACATGCAACATTAAGGGCGGTTCTCAACTGCTCTTCAAAGTTGCAAGTCCTTAAAATGCCTGAAACTTTTCAAAATATTTTGGATTTCGTTATATATATGCATAAACTAACCCTTGTATCAAATTTCATGAAAATCTCGCAACACGGCCTCATGTTTTTCTTATTTTTACTCCTTTCGTAGAATTAGTATCGCAAATTTTACCGGCAAATTTCTGTAGCAGAAAGCTGGTTCGTATTTCATTTGTCAACTGACAAGATTTGCACATTCCATGCTGATTATCTCAAGTAAAAATGAAAAATTACGATGAAATGCGACAAGTACTTCTAATGGTAACATTTGAGTCAAAATAACTATTTTCTATCGAATTAAAAATGATTTCATTGTGTAGAATTGCAGTGCTATGGTAGTTGTTTTAGTAATGTGGTTGCATGGTAACCCATGTAAAGTTAAGACCACTATTTATCATGTAACGAGCCTTTTTACACTAACTGGTTACTATCTTTATCGTATTAATTTTTATTGTATTATATTATTTATGCAACCTTCCTTTACTGCATTTAAACACAAAACAGTTGCTAAATTTCTATTGAGTATCGTTTGCTGTTGCATAAAATAATGAACTGGAAAAGACTCGTTTTTGCATAAGGTGTTTTTATAATTTTTTCGTTTTTTCTTGTGAATTAAAATTTTTGTTACATTTTGGTGTCACAAAAATTTTACGCCAATAACTTATTTACTTTTCAGTCAATAACTTTTTTTTTACCGTCGTTTATCAACCAGTCATGTATTAATATCGGGGGTAAATGAATTTATTCATAGTTTGGAATTATAAGTTGAAACTTAATTTTTAGAGATTCATTCAGTTTACCATTATTGTGTGGTATAAACGATTGTAATATTTTGAAATGAGTTTCAAACACAAATTTCCCCCCAAAAGTATCTTCATTTTTAAAATGTTCTGTTTGATCGTTTAGTAGATATATTCTTTCTTTTCTTCATTTTATCAACATTACAATTAATGTATATTGCAGGTATCTAATTGCACTATGCAACATATTGTAATATTCATAAATATATGCTATGATCATAGCAATCAAAATAACGAAATTGAAATGTATTGTTATTTTTACTAGCAAAATTGTGTGTGAAATGTCTGCATATAAAACAATTCCCACACACAACGTGCGGTTTGATCGTAAAATGTACCGATTGCGGCAGAATTGTACTATTAACGAGCTTACGGTTATGTACGATTTTTCGCGTAATTTAGGAATAAATCTTTTTGTTTTCAACAGATCTTGTTTATGGCGACGCCAACTTTGAGTTCGCAGTTTCTATGGGGAAAATCAACTTTCCATTCTCTAAGCTCTTTTTTTACTCTTGCTGTTTTTTTAAACAGGATCTTTCTTTTTCACCAAACATTGCGCATTTTCAGACCGACATAACCAACATCTGCCGAAAGAATTTGCTAACGTATTACCTAAAGTATTAAACAATCTAATTAGCGAACGCGTAGCGAAGAATAACCATAAAGCAACGAAATAAGTAAATAAATTGCGTGTAGACAAACAAGATAAAAGTATAATTATTGGAGTATCAAACAATTATATAAAAGAATAAATATTTTGTTGTATCTAAATTGTAAAGATAGCTCTTGGCAGCAGAGTGACAAGGAATCACAAATCGCTGCATGAAGCTACTCAAAATAAAATTCAAGGAATTCAGTTCTGTCGGCGTCTAAGGTTAATGGAATACTTTATTATGTAAACCTGAAATAAATTAAATGTCTTGTGTACAGAAATTGGATCCATTTTTATTTCCCTTTACTACCCACAATGGTCAGCACGTTTAATTTGAAAAAGTATTTCTGATGCTTGTTTCTAAAACGGTCCCATTTTTTGCATAATTAATGACAAATATCAATAACATTATTAATTTCCATTTGTTTCCAAGTTGAAAGTTTCAACGACTAATTCATGAAACTAGTTTTTATTTTGTAATGGAAAGAACCAATCATTCTGGACAAATTAATAAAGACACTACAAAAATGAGTAATTGTAGATTGTAGATTATTTAAGTTCCAATTCATTTCATTTGCTCAACGACTAATTCATGAAAAATAGATTTAATTTGTATTCAAATGGAAAGAAAGAATTATCCTCGACAAATTAATTAAGGCACAGTATAAAAAATGAGTTACTGTAGATTGTTCAAATTCTAGTTCATTCCATTTGCTTCCAAGTGAAAATTTCAACGACTAATTCATGAAAACCAGCTTTTTATTTTGAAATGGAAAGACCAAATCATTGGATAAATTAATAAAGAAGGAACAATATAAAAAAATGAGCAATTGTAGAGTATTCGAATTCTTAGTTCATTCCATGTGTGTTACATAAAGAAGCATACATTTTGTTTAAAAAAGAACCGCCTGGTATTTCATTCACCGCCAAGCTTGAAAAACTGAAGATGGGTTGATTTCTTTTGCGATACCTATATGAAATCGGATTTTCAGAAGTTGATGGTCATCAAAACTAAAATCACGATAAAATAGCTGCGAATTTCCCCGTTTCGAAGAAATACTCATCTTTCCGAATGACTTCACTACAAATAAAACTTACCGTAAGTCATTAAATATTTTGCATTTCAAAAATTAAAATGCAATTAATTGAATACAGTTAAATTGATGTAACTTTTCAATCACTAATTTTGAACTTTTAAATTGATAACAATTAACATTAATTTGAAGATTTCATTTTATTAAAATACAATTATTTGAAATTTTTTTCATTCGAACGCATTTTTTATAAAAAAAAGGAGCTGATAATTTATATTTAGATAAAGAGGTAGACCAAATAAGTTTTGAAAAGGTATTAAACCATTATTTTTGTATTCTGTTTCGTCATGTGATATTCTTACATCATTGTTTTGTTTGATATGTTTGTTGAGATTTGTAAAGTGGTCGATTTTCGATCTGTTTTCCACTCAAAGGAATTAACAATTAGTTCCAATTTTTGGTTTTACTGCTTCTAACCCTTGCCTTGTTCTAACTAAAACTAGGGACTCGTTCCACACGTAAAGTACATATTCGTTTTACGCAAAACCACAAAGAAATACGAAATCATACGAAAATCTTGTGCTAGGTCACGTATGAAATGGAAATATCAAACCTAAAAAAATTCTTGTTTTTTACTAACCAAGTGATATTTTTGATCCATTTCTGCGTATATATCTACGATATGATCATTTATCATTCAATGTCAAAAACCTCTATTTCAAATACTTTTTTATGTTAAAATATATCTCTTAAATGTAAAAATACTTTTCAAATCGTAACTTTTTCACTCAGGGAATAGTCGTTTAAAAAGAATGCAAGGCTTTATTTTTATTCCTGGATATTTCAACAAAAAAGGTTCTTTCGAGTTCGAACAGAACACATTTTTTCAGCTCTTAATCCCAAAGCTTTTTTTTTAAAATAGGTTTTGTTTAATATTTTTTTCTCGTGGAAGCAGTGGAGAGTCAAATGTCTTAAAAGAAAAGATAACGTCCACAAAGCCTTATGTTATGTGGAGTGTAATACTTTTCAAATAGAAGAGGTAAAAAGTAAAATGTGTTCCGTTTTTCTAAACTTTTCTTACAGCTAGTAAATATTGTAGAGAAAACTATTTTACGAAGAATTACGTCATTTTAACGAACAATGGGAATTTTATTTAATGGACATGTGTGCAAGTTTAATTGAAATAATTACTTAAAACATTTTGCACAACTTTTATGTCGAAATTAAAAAAAAAATTCACAACCGGAAACTTTTTTTCTGAATTAAAATCTTCATGCGTAATATAATTATGAATGAGTTGCTCATGGTAATAGGGGACGCGGTAGCCCGGCTGGGAGAGTAACGGATTAGCAACCGTTGTTGGGAGTTCGACCAAAGACCGTCATGTACAAAGGAGGCTGGTGCACGTTAAATATGTCGTGGCCTCAAATGTCTTCCCGTTGGAGTGGTGTGGAAATTTGGAGAGTGGGGTGCCAGCTCAGGTGTTGCCTCGTCATCTGACCGTGGCTCAAAATTACGTGGTGTTGTCCTCGATCTTTCCCTTCGGGGTTGATTCCGGACCGTCGCCAATTGCCCGTTCCAGTGCGACGTTAATTAAATACTTACCTACCTAGCTGATGGAAATAGAAGTTAATATAGGCAGTTTTGAGAATTTCTGTCGGAAGCTTGTATATTTTTCTGTAACGATATATACGACTATTCACAGCAGAAAAGTCGTTATTAAGCGAGGAAACTTTCGTTGAATAAAATCACTTTCAATCCGAAAATAATTATATATGCACATTGCCTTTTGTTTCAAAATCTGAGTTTTTAAAATTTGAATTGAGCTAATTTCCTGCGTCTTGCATTTCTTTTGACTGGATTGTCATCCTCAAAATATCTATTGAAAAACTGAACTGAATATGTATACCGCCATTACTGCTGGAGTTTTAAGTAAAGTGGCCTAACTTATACTTTCAGCAATAGCGATGGAATTTTAATAGACATCACCTAGATTTTCAGGACAAACAAACGAACCAGCCAGTCTGAAGATTTTACTTCTACTGTATGTACTTCGCATGCTGAAGATTTTACTTCATTCTTTCGCATGATACAAATCGGGATTACCTTAAAATGCAGTTTATCGCCATTTTGGCAGCGTTTAGCTTTAGTTTAATTGGTGTTGGCCAATCAACTATCGTATATTAATAGGGACGTACGGAAAAATCTGGACCAATGCGGTAGGTAGGTATTTTAATTAACATCGCACTGGAGCAATACAATGGGCGATTGGCGTCGGTCCGGGATCAAACCCGAAGGGAAAGATCCGATGACACCACGTAATTTTGAAAACCAGTCACATGACGAGGACACAACCTGAGCTGGCAACCAACTCCAAACTTCCACACCACGCCAACGTGAGGACATTTGAGGCCTCAACAGATTTAACGTGCACCAGCCCCCTTGGAGAAATGCGGAATTTGGTTGCGTTGATACCGCCGGGAATTACAAATTGTTCGCGTTTTCAGAGAAATCAATTCAATCCAAATGTATTGTTTGAATCGCTTTGTATACGAAAATGTGTTGATCGTTCACTGCAGTTTGTCTACTCAGATTATTTAAAAGATATTTTTTTGTTTGTAAAAGTCTTGTTTGTGTAACAATGTTTATTTGACGATTTAAAAGGTTTTTAATTAATACCCATCAGTTAAGTTATTTGTCCCCTAGGTAGTTGAATTTACGTAGGTATGGTATGGTATTTTAATTAACGTCACACTGGCGCAACACAACGGGCTATTGGCGATGGTCTGGGTTCCATCCCGAAGGGAAAGATTCGAGGACAACACTTCGTCATTTTAAAGTATGGTGAGATGACGAGGTTCGACACTTGTGCCGTCATTCCACTTTAATCTTCCACACAACGCTGACATTTGAGGCTATGACGGATTTAACGTGACCTCACGCACACGACGGTCAGCTCAAATACAGCTAACGAAGAAGACATCATTTATATTGCTGATGAATCAATTTAAACAAAGTAATAATACTCGTAATATATGTAACAGTAACAGAACAGTTATTATTCATTTTTGCTAAAATCTTTAATAAAAAATGTATATAATGAAGTTTTTCTGTAATAAAAAATAATTTGAAGACTGAATTTGAATTAATAATTTTCTTTCACTTGCCAAATCAATTAACTCCCTTAATCACGCAAAAATTGTAGTAATAATAACGATTACTCCAAGGATATTCCATCTTATACTTTCTATATGTCGTTAGATAAAAGATACATCTGCAGTAATACAGTCTACATCGTTTATTTGAATTTATAATTTAAAAGGAATTAAAAAAAACAATGCATACTATTTTATCATTTTTCTCAACTTTTTGTTTTATGGAGTTAATCGATTTGGCAAGTGAGACATTCATATAATGAAAGACTTTTATAATGAAAAATCCCAATAGCTAAAAATAACAGCGTATCTATGCATGAAGACAAAAATTGATCTTTTGTATTTCAAATTTCTTTCCGTTTCTTATTGTCTGAAATCCCGTTCCAAGTCCTCGAAACTATTTTCTGCACCGAATAACCTGCTTCCTTTGAAAGGAAAAGAACACAAACCAGTTTTTCGTTATGTACACATATACTAGATTTTAGAATGTTCCAGCCGAAATATTCCTAACGGAGCTATTGCTATTCCTTTCATATATTTCTCAAAGGGGCAATAGAGCACTGATTCGAATGTGCTAACATTTCTGATAAAAGTGGGCAGTGTTCCCTCTTCGGTGATCGGAAGGTCTGCATTTATAAGCTGATATTTGGTTTTCTTTATGCATATGGGCAAAGAGAGGGTATTTCTTTCGAGATGCGACATAAGCTTGTAAAATGTGAGGAAACATATCCGATAACGAGGATTTTAAAGGATAAAAGCGTAAGAAAGAAACAAAATTAAAGGTATTTGGTATTTTCAATTAACGTCACACTGGAGCAACACAACGGGCTATTGGTGACGGTCCGGGATCAATCCCAGAGGGAAAGTCCGAGGACAACACCACGTAATTTTGAACCATGGTCAGATGACGAGGCAACACCTGAGCTGGTACTCCACTCTCCAAACTTCCACACCACATCAACGTGAGGACATTTGAGGCCACGATAGGTTTAATCTGCACCAGTCCCCTTAGTACAATACGGTTTTTGGTTGGATTCGAACTCGCAACTCTGATAGGCATTTTTTGGATAGGCATATATTATATGATAGGCATTTTTTGTCAAGTTAAATGTAGGTGGTGATAGTGTTTGTGGAGTGGAACGTGATTCCTGTACGTATTCTGAAAAGATCACTTGGCTTCTTTTTTGAATACGATTCCAGCACATTGCCAATAGAAATTCAAATAAATTCCGAATTGATATGATAGTGTATTAGCCTTTTAGATTAAACGTTGCTAATACGCCCGGGGGGTATTTCAATTAACGTCACACTGGAGCAACACAACGGGCTATTGGTGACGGTCCGGGATCAATCCCAAAGGGAAAGATCCGAGGACAACACCACGTAATTTTGAACCATGGTCAGATGACGAGGCAACACCTGAGCTGGTACTCCACTCTCCAAACTTCCACACCACATCAACGTGAGGACATTTGAGGCCACGATAGGTTTAACGTGCACCAGCCCCCTTTGTACACGACGGTGTTTGGCTGGATTCGAACTCGCAACCCTTCGGTTGTTAGTCCGTTACTCTTCCAACCGGGCCACCGCTGCCCGCTAATACGCCGGTAAACCGTATATTAAAATATTTATTTATTTATTTATTTCAATTAACGTCACACTGGAGCAACACAACGGGCTATTGGTGACGGTCCGGGATCAATCCCAAAGGGAAAGATCCGAGGACAACACCACGTAATTTTGAACCACGGTCAGATGACGAGGCAACACCTGAGCTGGCACCCCACTCTCCAAACTTCCACACCACGCCAACGTGAGGACATTTGAGGCCACGACAGATTTAACGTGCACCAGCCCCCTTTGTACACGACGGTGTTTGGCTGGATTCGAACTCGCAACCCTTCGGTTGTTAGTCCGTTACTCTTCCAACCGGGCCACCGCTGCCCGCTAATACGCCGGTAAACCGTATATTAAAATATTTATTTATTTATTTATTTCAATTAACGTCACACTGGAGCAACACAACGGGCTATTGGTGACGGTCCGGGATCAATCCCAAAGGGAAAGATCCGAGGACAACACCACGTAATTTTGAACCATGGTCAGATGACGAGGCAACACCTGAGCTGGTACTCCACTCTCCAAACTTCCACAACACATCAACGTGAGGACATTTGAGGCCACGATAGGTTTAACGTGCACCAGCCCCCTTTGTACACGACGGTGTTTGGCTGGATTCGAACTCGCAACCCTTCGGTTGTTAGTCCGTTACTCTTCCAACCGGGCCACCGCTGCCCGCTAATACGCCGGTAAACCGTATATTAAAATAACGCCGATATAGTATATCATACTAGAGCATTTAGGTAACAGAAAGAAAATCCTCGTCTTCCGTCTGGTTTGTTTACACTGAAAATCCCTCATATTTAGCTTTACCAGAAACGCCATTCGAAAATCAAAATATATTTGCCGTTTTTGCTTACCTCAAGGTGAGTACCAAAACATGATTAGAGCGATGAACTAAACCATTAAAGTTGGCGACCATTGGGGTAAAGGTGGATTGTTACAGCCAATCATGAACCTTTACATTCATTCGCATGCCAAAAGTATTAAAACTTTATACTTGATTTCGTGGTCTCCATTGAAAAACTAAGTGAACGAAAATATGCTTTCAAATGACTTTATTGACAATGCATTATTAAAGCCATAAATAATACTTTTAAGCAATACTTACAATTGTTGAATAAGACCTTCGTGTAGATTATGGAAACAACTTATACGGCAAATGTTTCAAATCCGTAATAAGATCGTTATGTGTAATTGCGGTGTGGGACACTGCCGTGAAACTTCAATATGAGGTATGTTATGATTATATTTTGTAAAATTAGTTTATCTATATAAATAAGAATGGAGTGTTTGTACATTGAATATTTTCGACCCATTTTATCCGTTTTGGGCCCTTCTGATGAAAAATCCGTCCCTTGCGCGTTTGGTGTCTGCCGTACTACGTCCAAACGGTAGAATATGTTTTCATGAAACTTTGCAAACTGAGTACTTACATTCATTTTAGTGACTAAACTGATTTGCGTAAGTCTGTCCGTCTTCCCGTTCTATATTCGATTTTGAGTCTACAAGTATCACATGAGCCCGTCGTGGCTCAGTGAGTGCCCACTGGGCTAGCAACCTTCGAGTTGTAGGCGGCGCAGGTTCGATTCCTGTCAGGTGCATTCCTCCCTGGGTGTATTTCTCTCTTCTGTGTCAGTAAAGCTTTCACTGTCTATTACTTGATATTGTATGTCGTGTCTGGCGCAGCATGGCCAAATATGGCCCTTGCGCCATAAAACCCCAAAACGAACCAACAAGTATCACAAAATTTATTCAACATATTTTAATGCAATGTTCTATATTTGAAATACCATTTAGTTTAGTCGATACATTATTTGAAATTTCGTTGCTTACATATTTAAGAAAGTTTCATGTTAAAACATCCGAGTAACTTTAAATCAACTATAATTTGGTAGTTTTGGAGTAGCTGGAAGGTAGATTGAGCATTGCAATTACTTGGATTGTTTTACCAGTGCTGCTGAAAACTCAATTAATTTTCCAAAAACTATTTTGACGGAATTTAAATTCTAATAGTTTATTTATTACGAGCCTTATTTTTCTCTACGAATTATAATTTTTTTGAATATTTTTAACAGACGATAAAGAGAATAAAATTACAGAACGAAACGTTTTAAAATAGGACAGGTATCTGATATGGCAACCTTGGTATTTTTTAATCGTTTGCATTTTAAAATTTGTGTCCGTTATATTCCAAGAATCTATCTTGCAGTGAAAAAACAGATACATTTATTACTTTTCGTTCGAATTTTTTTAAAAATCTGCTTTAAGATATATTTCTGGATTTTGAATTTGATGTTTTTCGTTCAATAACTGTGATGAAGGTAAATAATGGTTTAATTAGTTTTAAAAACATTTTTAATCATTGTATGATAATTTTGGGAAATGCTTTTGTTTTTAAATGACATACGAGGCATTTATATGCATACTCTGAACTATTCAATGTAGTCTGGGTAACATTGGCACTCTAGAGCTTCTGTTTTACTAAAAATTTAAATTCTACAAAAATGTAAAATGTTAAGTATAACATTTATTTACATTTGTGAAATTGGGTATTTATTGTGTACCTTTATTAGAGTGATAGTTGTTACATGTGATGAATAGGAATTACAATTTATTAGCAAAAATGCAAATTAGTTACCCAATTCAACCCGAGTAACGCCGGGTTATTCTAATATCTAGTGCGACATCAATTCAACTACCTACCTTCCCTCTGAAATTGGATTCTAGTAACATGCCAAGTTACGAAAGGTAGGTAGTTAATTAACGTCGCACTGGAGCAACACAACGGACTATTGGCCACTATCCGGGATCAATCCTTACGGGAAAGAACAAAGGACAACGCCTCGACAGTTTGAACCACTGCCAGATGAAAACCTGAACTGGCACCCCACTCTCCAAACTTCCACATCATGCCAATGTGAGGACATTGACGCCACGATAGATTTAACGTGCAAAGACCACGTACACGACGGTCTTTGGTTGAATTCGAACTCGCAAACTTCCGGTTGCTAATCCGTTGCTCTTCCAACAGGGCTACCGCGGCCCTCAAGTTACGAAAAACACTAGCGCCCTCTATACCAGGAAAACTCTAAAAGCGAAAATAAATCGCATTTTCTGAACACGGCGGACGCACAGGCAAACAATTAACGCCCTCCCCAAACCGCAACCGCACCAATTTAAACCTCTTCCGAACAAAACGAACAGGAACACACCCGCAATCGAAATATTCATACTCGACTGAACAGCGACTGTTATAAAACTCTAAATTTTACTTACTTCCTCAGAAAGATAAAGTATGATATTCCGGAACAAAGCGGGAGAAGCGAAATTCTGGAGATCGCAGGAAACATTAACGATGTCCGTGTGCTTAAATCCCCAAATATTTTAATTCATCTCAAATTAGAAAATCAGGGAAGCAGTAAGCCGGCTTTCAGTCACGGTATTACGTCAGAATGGGACTTTCGTTTTCGCTGTTCGGAAGCTTAATTCTATGGAATGAAAGGGGGTGTTCTCTATAGTTCCATTAATTTCACAGTAGTTTGAAATTTGTAGCTGTGTGGAAGATTCTGGCATCTTTAGCACAATGGAATATGAAGCGCTGATATAGTGGGTAGGGTGGAATGAAAATTAACGACCGGAAGTCAGATGGAGATATTACTTGGAGATTTAAATCTTACCTTTTGCTCGGATAAATTAAATTAGTATTCGCTATTTTGTAGATGTCCTTTTGTAATTATATTGCTTCAATATTATTTCCGTGGCTCAATGGATTGGGGCCGTCGTGTCTGAGTATGCCACTGCGCTAGCAACCCGCGATTTGTAGGCGGGTGAAGTTCGATTCCTATCTGAGTGTGTCTGACCCTGTTGGAAGAGTAACTGATTAGCAATCGGAGGGTTGCGAGTTCGAAATCCAACCAAAGACCGTCGTGTACAAAGGGAGGCTGGCGCACGTTGGACATCTTAGCGCCTAAGAATCTAGGATGGCGGACTGCAGACCCGGAAGTTTCCTTTTGAGTCCTCGACTACTGCGCTTGCGCATGCGAAAAGGATGAAAAACAGTTAGCTCACAGACTCCGTCTAGTTGAGACGTCTTCGTAGCAATTCGGATAAAATTAAATATGAAATTAAGCATTTTGTTTCGCGCGTCCATTGTCAACCCATGTTTTGTCTAAAAATAAATGTAATTTTTTAATGTCCAAAAAAAGTTTGAATTAATTCGTCACAGACTAGAGTTTTAAAAATCTAGTAAGATGGAAATATGAGACCTATTTACAGTCCCAACACTAATGTAGGGAGACATCAAATCTATTAATGCCTTTCCCATTATTTCGTTAACAGCTATGATTTCATTTTTCTTCAACTTAGGACATTGAGGTCTAAGATGATCATAGGAATTGCATTCATAACATTGTGTGTGAAGTTTTCTTTTTCAAAATTTCTCTCTTTATAATCTTCTCTCTTTACTTCTGTTTTCCCAAAGGGTTTATTTTCTCCCTTAAACTTAGGAAAACTAACATGTTTTCTTGATGTTTGTTTTATTCTGGGGACCTTTAGTATTTCTGGGTGTAAGACTCCTTTAAGCTTTCAAATTGATCTATTGTTTTAGCTAATTCTAATGGAAAATTTAAGTCCATCCACTCCTCCAGAAAATGTTCTTTTACTTCAGACGGCACTCGTCTTTTCATCTGCTCAGTGATATGCAAGTCTCTGAGTTCTTCAAAAATTTTGGTTTCCAAATCAGAAACCCATTCATTCATCATAGTAGCTTGTAAGTTCATGAGTGTAGCTCCTCCATGTTTTATCCGGGACTTTTTGATGACGGTAAAACATCTGCTTTCTCAGAACTCATTTCATACCTCTTAAGAATAATATCTTTCACATAATCGTAACTCTTTGCATCCTCAGGCGATTCTCTAGTCATCATGCTCGAAATTTCCGAGGGCAATACGCTTAGTAAATATGGCACCCAATCTTTAGGCACACCTACCATCTCAGCTCTTCTTTCAAAATTTATTAAATATAGATCCATTTCATCTTTCTTTTCCCCAAATTTCGGGGTAATTTTGATGAGCTGAATTTTATGATTTGGCACCCGTTCTCTATTAGATAGTCCTCGCTCAATTGTAGTTTGCATTTCTAGCTTTTTCTTCTCTAAATCGATTTCTTCCATTCGAATAATACTTTCTTCCCTTTCTTTCTGGCAAATTCTTCCTTTTCTTTTGCTTCCTGTCTGGCAACTTCTTCCTTTTCTTTAGTTTCTCTCTCTTTATCCTATCTTCGATAATACGAGTTAAAGAAATTTTAACTTCCTCTTCATAGTGTTCATTGGTTAGGATTATTTTCTTTATCTCAACCAGTTTACAATTATCCGATACTTTTTCACCGAGTTCATCTGCGAATTCGAGGTCTTTTCTCCCACGAGAAAGGAAAACCATGATTGATGAACAACTTGTCAGAAAACAATCAAAATCTGATTTGCAATTTCTCAGTCTAGTTCTGATTTACTGAGGGAAACCTATCCAAAATTTTCGAATTTAACGACCTTATGGATTCCGATTCCCTGTGAGCCAATAAGGAAAAACCAAAAGTAAAACAATTTCAATTCAAATGTGTTTTCTTTTATATCTACGAGAAGAAATTCTTATTTCTATTTTGCATCAAGAAATAAATACACATACTTTTGTTTTAAAGCCAAATTTCTTATAAATTGATCACAATCTACTTTTCAATACCAATTTTGTTATCACAAAAAGTTACTAATATTTTCTAGTAAACTATACACAAAATATACTCAATGCTAAATATGCTTCAAATACTAGATAAGATTTAATACCAAACATACATTTCTCAAATATAATAAAAGAATCTTAAACTATATCGTACGTATACAATACACAATATAAATAATTACGATTAAATATTAGTTTTCTTTTACTAATGTGTAATTACCATATGTAATTCAAATTATCTGATTCTTTTCAAATCATTAAATACACAAAACATACAGTTTCAGTAAAATCAAAACGAAATTAAAATTTTTGTTCACTTTCGATTTGGCACTTTTTGGCCGTAATTTTATCACAACTTGACAATATCTACTTAACAGAACATGCAAATGCACTTTATCTACAAATTCTATGAACTTTCATAAAGACAAAAGTTTAATGAACCACAAAATAAAATTGGATATGTAGTTATTTCTTTTTTAACCAAAACTATTTAGGATCTTTGCTTACTCCTCACTAATTCCGGTAAGACAGAACCTTAACAAACTTAATTTAATACAAGGGTGGGCCTACCTGCATTTTCTGCTTTCTTGCTTCCATTCAACTTCCAGGACACCAAAACTCTAGTCTGACGAATTAATCCAAACTTTTTTGGACATTAAAAAATTACATTTATTTTTACACAGACAAAACGGGTTAACAATGGACGCTCGAAACAAAATGCTTAATTTCATATTTTATTCGAATTGCTACGAAGACGTCTCAGCTAGACGGAGTCCGTGAGCTAACTGTTTTTCATCCTCTTCGCATGCGCAAGAGCAGTAGTCAAGAGCTCTTTAACAGGAAACTTCCGGGTCTGCAGCTCGCCATCCTAGACTCTTAGGCACTAAGATGTCACAACGTTAAATCTGTCGTGGCCTCAAATGTCCTCACGTTGGCGTGATGTGAAAGTTTGGAGAGTGGAGTGCCATCTCAGATGTTACCTCGTCATCTGACCGTTGTTCGAAATTACGTGGTGTGGTCCTGGGATCTCTTCCTTGGGTATTGATCCCGGATCGTCACCAATAGCCCATTTTGTTCCTCCAAGTGCGATGTTAAATTAAATACCTACCTACTTCTGTGACAGAAAAAATTTCATTGTGTATGTCCATTACTTGATATTGTATGTCTCGTATCTGGCCCAGCATGGCCAAATAGGGCCCTTACGCCATAAAAAACTAACCCACCCGTGACTATGGGTTTGCCCACTGCGCTAGCAAACTGTTATACTGCAACTTACCACTGCGCTAGCAAACTGTAACTTATTTCTCCGTGTTTGGGCCGCGGTAGTCCGTTTGGAAGAGTAGCGAATTTGCAAGCGGAGAATTGCGATTTCGAAACACGATCCCACCAAAGACCCTGGTGTACATGGGGGCTGATGCACGTTAGATCTGTCGTGACATCTAATGTCCTCACCTTGGCGTGGGGAAGCGGGGTGGAAGTTTGTAGAGTGGGGGTTCCAGCTTAGGTGTTGATATCGTGATTTGACCGATTCTCAAAATTACAAGCTTGAGTACTCCTTTCCCTTTAGAATGGATCCCGGACCGTCGCAAATATCCTGTTGTGTTGCACCAGTGCGACGTTATTTCAACTACCTACTGCGATACTAAATGTATTTGTTCGATTTTTTCTCTTAATGTTTCTTGTGATAATTTTATTCTCTTTTCGCATTCATTTATTCAACTTATTTAGTCAGTGGTTTATAATTTTATGTGTTAAAAATTAAAGCATTAGCATTTTAGCTTCTATATGGGTGTAAAGATATTCTAAATCCATATTCATGTGGTCAAAATTGCAAATTTATTAAAAAATTCCGTATTAGGCAACCGGTAAATAAAGTTCTCGTCTTACAATGAAAATACTTCACATGTAATGCTCATTTTGGAATAATTTTAAATATAATTATTCGATTGGATGCTTTCTTTATTGTTTTAAAGAATTTAATCATTTTTTATAATTAAATAAATTTATTCAAAAAAATTAAATTAATTCCAATAAGTTTGACTTATAATTATATTAGTCTGCTTATTACATTAAAACAATTATATTAGCAATTATGCTGCAATTATATTAGCAATTATGCTACAATTATATTAGCAATTATGCTACAATTATATTAGCAAATATATTAGAGCCTTTACATCACAAGTTTTTTAAGGTTGCCAGAATTGTCTCGCCAAAATGCGGCCAATGCGAATTTCTCGCTTTAAATTAGGAGCCATAAAAACAAAACTACAAAAATTCTTTTAACTGTTTTATTTTATGTTACATTTTAGATGTACTTTCTGAAAACCCCCCCATTAATTATAACTATTTTAAGAGTTCTGGATCCTTAACTGAGCATTCAAAACTTATGAATGTTTGATTCTTGTGTTTGTTTTCATCTCACGTCCAACATCATCAGGGTTTATTCAAGTATAAAAAGCTCTTTCTGACAAACCTAAATGTTGACGGAACCTTAAAATGATTCAGAACGTGATGTCATTTGATTGGTATATGGAATACTATTTCAGTACGACGCCAATAAAAATTGCAAAGAATGTATTCCGAATTGATATATAATAGTTGATAGGTCAATGCTAATTAGATTAAAAGCGAAACGCCGTCAAAACGGCTATAAACTACATTTTAAGGTAACCCTTACGAAATTTTATTTATAGAATTCGATAAAAACTTCTATAGAATGTGGTCTATAAATCCTATAGAATTACGGCCCGTTCTTCTATAAGCTCCAAAGTAACGTCTGTAGAAAGTATAGACATCTCAATAGAATGTGTAGAAACCTTTATAGAATTCTAAAGAAGCTCACACACATTTTATTTCACGACTTTCTATCGAATTTTTTTCTATATTGAGAGATTTTCTATTCGGTTGGAAGAGTAATGGATTAGTAACCGGAGGGGTGCGAGTTCGAATCCAACCAAAGACCGTCGTGTACAAAGGGGGCTGGTGCACGTTAAATCTGTCGTGGCCTCAAATGTCCTCACGTTGGCGTGGTGTGGAAGTTTGGAGAGTGGGGTGCCAGCTCAGGTGTTGCTTCGTCATCTGACCGTGGTTCAAAATTACGTGGTGTTGTCCTAGGATCTTTCGCTTTGGGATTGATCCCGGACCGTCACCAATAGCCCGTTGTGTTGCTCCAGTGAGACGTTAATTAAAATACCTACCTACATAGAGAGAAACGATATTTCTTTTCTATAGGAAAAAAATTCCGCCTATAAGAGTAATTTCTATAGAGTTCTAAAAATTCCTCTATTCTCCAGAATTCTATAGAGCTATAGAACTCTAGAATACTAATTCTCTAGGAACTCTAACATTTTTTCTTAAGGGAACCCAATGCGAGAGTATTTGGGTAGCGGAAGTAAAATCTGCGCATTCCGTCTGGGGTTGTTTACCCTGAAAATCCCTCTCAGAAACAGAATTCTCATCTGCATCGTCATCTGCTTGCGAATATGATTACAACAAAAGCATAAAACTTGTGAATAATGAACGAATAAATCGGCAACAAGAGAGAAGCAAATGATAAAAACTTGGAGCTTGATTGGACGCATTGGAAACAAACAGACCTTACTAAATTGATAGAAAATGAACAGAAGCTTCAAGCATGCGTGGATGAAAATAGGAGTTACTAATTTTATAAATGATATAGATACTTCAATCAATCTCAAAGTTACGAGGGGTAAAAAAGCTATTATGAAGTGTGAAGGAGAATAGACTATCATTACGAGGGTAAAAACACGATTTAACTATTTATCTTCAGTTAACAGACTCGGAGGGTTATTAAATATAGTTAACCGTTAGCACTAGCTGTTTGCTGAGTTGATTGCTCACTAACGATTTAACGCATTACGTAGGTGGTTACAAATTGTTTTCCGATAGCAAAAAACTATTCTGCAAAGATAAAGTACTGGCTCAAGTATCACTCATTAAAATAGGCTACTTGGTTCTATTTAATTTGGTGAAGTATTCGGAGCCGTTCTTTGAAATCAATCAAAAGTTTAATCAGCTTGTAAGTTCATGAGTGGCATTTTCTGTCAAGCCAAATATAGGCGGCAGTAGTGTTTCTGCGGCGATACGTGTTTCCTATACGTATTCTGAACGTAACGTCAGTTTGTTTTTCGAATGCGATTTCAGCACTTCGCCAATAAAAATTCCGAAGAATGAATTCCGCATTGATATACGATAGATGATTAGTCAACACCAATTGGATTAAACACCGAACGTTGCCGAAGCGGAGATAAACTGCATTTTAAGGTAACTCCTACAAGTATTTTGCAAATCTCCAGACTGGTTTGTTTATATTGAGATCCCTCTCAGAATTTCTACAAAAATCGACGACATGCAAGTTATTGGAGTGAAGAGTTTAAAGAATGTTTTCTGTTAAAAATTATTTACAAAGTACAGAAAAAATATTAATTCAGAACGTCGATAAACAGCAACAAGAAGCGTTATCTGATTTCTTTATAGGATAAATCAAAATTGCCACACAACAAAATGAAATTTGTTGAATGAAATTTGTTTCAACAATGTAAAATCAAGTCAGTTAGTTCCATTTTAAAATTGTCTTTTTATAAAAATAATTTCATAAAGAGAGAGTCATCTGGTTCTATAATAATAATTTTTATATTTGGTAGGTAGGTATTTTAATTAACGTCGCATTGGAGCAACAAACGGGCTATTGGCGACGGTCCGGGATCAATCCCAAAGCCGAAAGGAATTTAAATATTTGGAGATAGCAAAACTAATCGTACAACGCCTTTATATTATACATGTTTTCACGTTCAACTTTCTCTGAGTGACAACGATAAGATGGCGTTCAACGCTTTGTGGCAGAAAAGTGAAACTTTGTAGCAAGGAATTTTCAAATTCGGCAAGCTGCTATATAGTACTTGCTCTAGGGAGAAGGCAGTTGAGTCACGTGGTTTCGAACGAGTCTATTAGTTAAATTAGGAGACTGATGGTAACGTAAACAAATTTCTTCCACAATGTTGGTCTTTAGCGTGGATTCTGGTTCCAAGTTTATCATTCGGTGCCGAAAGCGATAGCATTGATAACAAGTTGATAGGTTACGTAAGTAAAAGCATGAATAACAACCGTTATTCATGCTTTTGCGTGAAAGCAAAAGCATGAATGTAAGAATAGGGTACACAATATTCCGGTAAAATTAATATTTAATTTTGAAGAGATGAAGCTGGTGAAATATGTACAGATGCAGCGTTCTTATTACAAGTGCAAAAATGATGAATGCCCGTCTGGCATCACAAACAGTTCCTGAGCACGTATTGCCCATTCGATAATCTTTCACGAACATCAGGAACGTCTTTCCTTGTTCGATTTCAGCTCGGACTCTTCGCGCGTGTTCGCCCTTTTCGCAGCCTATCGGAGGTAGAGGGCGCTGGTGATGAGAAGTGGGGGAGGTTTGTAGTTTCCATCCCTACATGAATACGGTTGAATTGACCCAAGATCGACTGCCTTCTGTTCTGAGCCGCACTATACTAGAAGTCATTCTTCAATCCAGTTAACCGTGGTATAACGAATGGTAATAAAAGTTCAGCATGGAGAATGAAATTGAAGCAAAATGAAATAAAGTTTCCATACGAAAACAAAATATGTACTAGAACCTTTTGTTACTAAACTAGATAATTAAAATATCGGAGCATAACAATCGAATCCAGAAATATTGCAACTGAAAAGTTAATATAAAAATGAAAACATAAATACTTTTTATCCCCAGATATAAAAATATATGAATATAAAAAAGACTAAGACGACCAAGATTAAATTTCTTATCCTGTTTTTTTTTGAAGATATTGGATGTCCAAATTTATTTTTGTTCAAACTCCATTCTGCTGAAAGTACAACAAACTCAAAGGGTCATTCTACAACTGACAGCGGGATATTTGGAACATTAAAAAAATCCTCGACGACGAGATAATTCGCTCCAACTATCCTTTGATCACTCTAACTTGAGAACTAACGCTTGGGATTTCTTTCACATCTTTCGCTTAAGAGACCATTGGACCAAAACATTCGATATTAACTTTCTTTAACAGCTTTGATAAAAATGAGAATTGTTCAATTGACATTTCGAAAGGGGCGATAACTGGAAAAATAACTTGCCTCCATTTGGCAAAACGATACTATTCTTTGAAACTAACGATCAATGGAATTTGGAATAGCGCCTTGGGTGGTAATTCTTACACCTGCACACGATTATTTTATTATTTACTTCTGATTGTACAATGACTTAACAGCCCGTCTAATAGAATTAAAGAAAATGTTCTTTTAGACTCGATTGCATGACTAACCGAAATTGACAAAACTTATTTTTGATTATAGTCTGAACGGTTATATTGCAAATTTGCGATAAGTTATTAACAGCTTCGTTAATAACGAACACCAACAGTGAATGAAGTTAACAGAAAAATTGATGTTAGCGATTAATTGAAACAGTCAATTTTCACTAAAATTCGTGATTTTAACTTTCATTCTTACCATTTTTTGCAATTCATAAAGGTTTTTTTTGACATTTATTGGGAACTGTTAATATTTTATATAACAGTTGCTAACTGTTAATTTGCAATTACGCTACTTTTTTTAACTGCTATCGGAATAGCAGCGCATTTCTAGAACTAATCGGAACTTACAGCTCAGAATTAATCTTGTTTTAATCGCAAAAGGAAAACGTTTTCGCTTAGAATTGAATGGATGGAATGAACAGCGTCATTTTAACAAAAAAAGAACACCGATTACACATTGCTTGGCTTTAAGAAAATTTCATTACGTCTATGTAACAAGGATTTTTTCACTATAACAACCTTGTTATTTTCTATCTTTTAATTTAGTTTCTACTTTGACCACTTAATCTGGTTTGGAAGTGGGGAATATTTTTTATGTTAAGATTTAATTTAATAAGAATAATTAATCTAATAAAGAATAAATCATGCATGCATTTGGATGTTTTTATGCAATATTGTTTTGAGATAATGGGTTTTTGAAATAATCTAAAACAGCGATTTGCGAAAAAACCCATTTGAGGGATTCGCACGCATATATCCGTTCTACAACCTACTATTATTTCCTGCATGACTTTTAATTACTTTTTTGGGGGGTGGGGAGGTGTTGTGGCTTAGTGGGTTTGCCCACTGCATTAATAACGAGCGAGATATAGGCGGCGCTGGTTCGATTCCTCGCTGGGTGTATTTCTCTCCTGTGTGAGTAAACTTTCATTGTGTGTATATGTTACCGGCAAAGTTTGAAATCCGGCATTCCATAGAATACCTACGCATTTTATAGAATGCCGAAAACTGGCCGGTAATGTATGAAACGATTAATATTTCACACATTTCCTAAACATTCTATAGAATGCCTAAATGACAAACTGGCAATGTATGAAATACATCTCCGATTCGTTTTGAATATTACGTGGCAAGGCACGTGATTTTTAATCCTCCGCTCAGGCTCAGAATTTGCCATTTGCATTTTGCGCTTTGTTCGGGAGTGTCAAAATATGCGATTTTACTTAAATTTGTTCGACAAAAAATTAGTTTCATACTGTGCTGTATGAAAATGGAAGAGCAAGATATAGTGTTGGAGCAGGAGTCACAGTCAATAGACATGCAACGACGATTCGAAGATGAACTGTCTAAGCTTCGAGTTAATGCTGCAAAAAACAGTTTGTTAACCGAAACTACTTACCAGAAGTTAATAAATGATGTAAAAAATGCCAAAATGACTACTAAGAAGGAACCACGGGACTATTGGTTGCTGAATCGCTATGATGTGATGTTTGTGGAAAACAAAAGTAAACTCATTTATCCTATTAAAGAAGGCGTCAGTACTATACAGTATTACGTCACGGACACTGAGTTATTTCACGTACTTCATGAAACTCATTTGGCTATTGGACATTTATCATGACCTTTTTTCATACTTTGCCTAAATAGCATTTGTCTTTCTATAGAATGCCTAGGGAAAGTATACAATAATTCTCATATTTCATAATTTGCCTAAAAACGCCGGGCATTCTATAAAATACCTAAGTATTCCATGCAATGCCGGCGTTTCAAACTTTGCCGGTAACATATACAATAGAACCTCATTATAACGGACGTCGCTTATAACGGACAGTTAAAAAAATTGTAATATGCAATAATAAAGCATGCTTATTTTTATCGGACGAGTTTTACATTTCCAAGCAAGCGATTAAACATCGATGGTTGTGTTGTTTTCGTAAATATGGATGCGCTGCATGACTCATACCGCTCGCCAGCCAAACAGCAGTAAAGATAAGATCAAGTGTATGTTCCTACCACTCAACGCAATATCTGTTCCAGCCCATGGACCAAGGTGTGATCTACACCGCAAAGCGGCTGTATAAAAGGGGAAATTTCTCAGTGAAATCCTAGAGGTTGAAGAGCCATCCACTGATGAAGACAGGAGGGGACAACACACTCTAAAATTTAAAGTCATACAACATTCGATCCACGATTTACAACTTTGCTGATGCCGTGAAATAAATCAAACAGACGACTTTGGCAAGGGCATGGAAGAAGCTTTTGGATAATGAAGAAACAACTCCAGAAGTAGAAAATTGTGAGACAGAAGACTACCGTGACACTGCAGAGGGGAGGAGAGGAATCAGTTTCGTTGGATGATGTAGAGGCCTGGCTTGAAGCAGGCGAAGATGACCCTGGCTTCCAGATTTTGACAGAAGAAATTGTCGCCAGTGTAACTGAAGAAGCAGAATCTTCGGTGGACGAGGAAGAAGAGGTAGGAGACACTACTCAGCTATAATTAAGGTGAGCGAAGTGAAAGACCATTTAAATTTTGTTATTCGATATGTTGAACAATCGGCAAATGACAATGTGTTTGCATATTATGAACACTTACGGCACCTCCGTCAGTTACTAACTGAAGAAATAAGCAGCAAACAAACCCAGCAGAAAATAAATTATTTTTTTTTTCAAACCAATGAATGTAAGCAATCAACATGAACAGGGACCTTCTTGTTCTAAAGATTAATGCAATGTATACGTACACATCTTTTGCAGTTCAACCTATGTTGAAGGCTGTTTTTTATTTGATATATACTAAACACTTTTTATAGCTAACTACTGTACTTTCATTGATGTAACCCTGTTACATTACACCCCTATAAGAATTATTTGTTATAAATCGGATTTTCATTAAAACGGACAACCTTTAGACCCTACTAGTCCGTTATAATGAGGTTTTACTGTATGTCCATTACTTTATGTTGTCTGTCTTGTGTTTGGCACAGCATGGCCAAATATAGCTTCTTGTGCCATGAAACACAATCCAACCAACCATGTAACCACTTTTGATCTTTTCGACCAATAGATGTGGTTGTTAATTCATTAAATGTTGTGGGGAATAAGCAATACCACACTACTTAGAGAGTTTAAGGAAAGTTGTCAACATCAATGTGTCGTCAAGAATAACGAATCCAGGCTTCAAGCATAGGTCTTCAGAGTCTTCGTGATTTAGTGAATTTGCTCATTGCGCTAGCAACCTGCAAGTTGTAGGCGGCCCAGGATCAATTCCTCCCTGAGTGTATTTCTCTCTTCCGTGTCAGTAAAACTTTTCTTGTGTGTACGTCAATTTACTTGACATTGTCTGTCTTATGTTTGGCGAAGCTTGGCCTAATGCGCCATAAATCAACCAAGCATTGACCTACAAAGGAAGCTATGAGGTCGATGGATTCAAGCACTTTAAGAAATAGGTCCCGATCTAATTAGATGTCATACAGCAAAACATGACCGTAGAACAAAACGAAACTGGTGTTCAAGTAACCAATTGCCCTAAGAAGTTCCGGAATTAATTTTACAAGCTGATTCGTTATCCATTCGCATTTCTTTGTGGGAAGTTTTTTAAGAAAACTCGATAACGTTTTTATATTTTGACGCGTGAATACGTCTTTAAAATCAGACTAGTTCTATGTGGCCAGTAAGAAAAGTTGAGCGTTTCGAAAAATTGGGCATCGAGTTCGGTCTGGTACTTTCTATATTTTTAACGCGAACTAACAAATTGGCTACTGAATTTGTCTTTTTTATTTGTAATCTGACCAAATCCCTTTAACTTAAGTGCCTTTTAAGACAGGCAATCGATTGAAAAATGACGAGAAAGTAGGAAAAGAAAAAGGAGACAGATCCCTTCACAAACAATAGCTCCTGGTGATACTGAAAATCCGCTTAATGCGACAGAATTCAGTATTTGCCCTCAGTTATCGAATCTATGCTCATAAATCTACGCATGAATTATTCCCGAGGGGTCATTTTTGCCGCAGCCGTAATTCTTGCTTGAGGTAAATGAATTACGGAACAGTTGCCACACATTTCGGAAATATTCAAACAATAAATTCTTTTTTTCCAGGGCTAAGAATTACATAAATCACAAACGCCCATCATTTATGAAACAAGAATAATCTGACTCCCGCCAAAAAATGGCGTTGCAAATACCTGATAAGATTATGACCTCAAGGGTCCAATTAAGATAAAAATGTTATTTGTTCTCCTAAGTATGTTTATCCTAATATCTGAACGGCGAATAAAAGATGACGGTTTATTCGTATCTTAGAATTGAAAATCCATTAACACACGAAAAGCGTAAAAAGTTTGGAATGATTCGAGATAGCTTAATCAACCGAACAATGTATTTAACTTGTTATTCGAAACATTGAAAAGTAAATAAAAAAATGAATTTTTGGGTTTTTATATTTTACTTATGAGAAGGAAAACGTTTCTAATTAATCCACATGCTTTTCACAAATTGTTTGATGATGTAAACGAAAAATTTAAATAAACTGTTTCTATCCAATAAATTGTCTGGTGCGATTTAATAAGCGTATTTAACGGGGAAGGGATTATTCCTGAAATGTTCTCACTAACTTTTTATGTTTGTTGTTTTACGAATAAGATTAGGGCTCCTATAACAGCGCTTATTTGTGCAACCTAAATAGTGCTTGTAATTTTTTGTTGAGTCGGAAATTTTAGTATGGTTTAATTAACGTCCAATTTTTTGGTTTAGCGCAATCTATTCAAATCTTCAGTACTTTGTATTTCCATGTTCATTAATTACTGTAAGGAAACGAGTTATGCAAGCGATAATATTTATAAAGCAGTAGAAAAGAATAAGCGATATTTATAAAACCTAGTAAAAAGGCGATAGCGGTAATATAATAAAGCTAATGTGGTAAGTATGGCAATTTTGTCTGGCAATGTCAGTAATAAGTTTAATTTAAGTTTGAATTAGATTTTTAAATAGATAGTTTAAGGTAGTTTTTGTGCTGAGATTTATAGAGTTACTGAATTTTTGAGATTTTTTACTGAGACATATTTTGAGTTGTAAGTAATTTTCTCTTTATTAAATGATATTTTAATGAGCTTAACCCTCCGAGTGGTTTCGACGAGATATCTCGTTCGTCAAGATCTGGTCATTTTTGTTAATGGCGAGATACCTCGTTAAGACAGCCACCAGGAGGGTTAATCTTCAGTCGATAGAAGATAGAGTGATTGAGATGGAACTGCCCTTGCTTATTTGTATTCCAGTTTAGTGAGTGGAGTCAGTTTAGTTTTGTTAAATGATTATTTTTATTACAAATTTATTTTTCATTTTAATTAGGAAGAGTATTACAATTTATTGATTTTAGTCATTGCGTTTGTAGATTTTAGTTAACGGGGAATAAAATGTGGTGTTTAGTCATATTCTTAAGGGGCCGGAATTTGGATTTCAGTTTCTAAGAGGTATCATCTAAATTTCAAATTTAGTACTAAAATTGGCAATATACAGGGTGTTTCGAAAATATCTGGCCAAATAGTAAAGGGTGGTAAAATAAACATTTTCGTAAAAGAATGTTCGTTCGGAAATGCCGCTTTTAGGTGGTAGAGGGCGCTGTTTAGGTCAGTCGATAGTATCGTTTCTGTGGAAAGGGTCATTCCCCGCTTCGATTTTCAACGGCAAGCTCGAATTCGTGTAGCTATGCATGTCGTTGAAAACCCGATATTTAACGTGCATCAGGCCCCACGTACACGACGGTTTATGGTTGGATCGAGTTTCGAACTCGCAACCAACCTGTCGGGGCCTCAAATGTGCTCACGAGTTTGAAGAGTGGGGTGCCAGCTCAGGTGTGACCTCTCCATCTGACCGTGATTCAAAATGACTAGGCGTCCTCGTACCATTCCCTTCGGGATTGTTCCCGCACCGTCGCCAATAGCCCGTTTTGATGCTCCAGTGAAAGGTAAATTCAACTACCACCCGCTAATGCTAATCCTCTACTCCTCCAACCAGGCTACCGCAGCTCCAGTTCCCTCTATAAGCAAAACAACTTATGTGGTGTCAAAATAAAGAGCAAAGACATTTGGCTTTCAATGCCGTCCTCGGGATTTATGTAAACAATACTTTAACCACATAGCTAATAAATTTGTAACCAGAACAAAGGCCTAGTGAAAGATAAACAATTCCAATGCAATTCCCTAAACTTTTCAAGAGAGGCAGGCCTTTCATTGAAAATAAATAGTCAGAAAGTAGTTACTCTGGAACAAATAACTAGCGGAATAACCGCCTTAGGGTAGATTAAAGCTCTCAAGAAAAGGAGGAACGTCCACACCAAACAAAGATTCCAAGAAGCACCCCCCCCCAAAATCATAAAACTCGCAAAATGCCCTCGGGCGAATAACAATTCTGTTCTTTTCTTGCGCGAATGCAGAATGTCGTGCTGTCATTTATTCTATGAAGAGAGAATGTTTGAGTTTTCGAAATAGAACTAGACTATTCTTTTGAGGGCCATATCTGTTCTTGGGAGAATGCTCTCGGCTAGAATTCTTTTTTGTCTCCTGCGAAGAAATATTCGAAAAGAGACAGAAAGAGGCAAGAAACTTCAGTTCAACAGCTTGATAAACTTTGCACAAAACTTGCGGGAAATGTTTTCTATGCGTGTCTTTCTGTTCTTTTGTATTTCTCGGGTTTGATGAATTCCATATTTCTTAGCTTTGGAAGAAACTTTTGTTAGTGGTGAAAGACGTCTCGTTAATTTGTCGGTGGCTTGCCAATCTTAAAGCGCATACTTCAGTTGAATAGATTTACTGTATATTGTAGACTGCTTCTATTCCCATCACGGCTTCACTCTTCGTTGCCACTTCAGTCTTCACACTCGGCTGCTAAAGACAAGGCAGCACAATCCAAGGTCGCTACCGAGCCTCGGTAGCCCGGATGGAAGAGTATCGAATTAGCAATCGGAGGATTGAAAATTCGAATCCAATCAAAGACCGTCGTGCACAAAGGGGGGCCGGTGCACGTTAAATCTGTCGTGGCCGCAAATGTCCTCACGCTGACGTGGTGTGAAAGTTTGGAGAGGGGTGCCAGCTCAGGTGTTAATTAGCTCAGGTCAAAATTACGTGGTGTTGTCCTTCGATCTTTCCCTTCGGGTTTGATCCCGGACCGTTGCCAATAGCCCATTGTGTTGCTCCAGTGTGACGTTAATTAAAATACCTACCTTAAAGCGCATACTTAATTTGAATATATTTAGAAGCCCTATGATTGTAGACTTCTATTCCTACTACGGCTTCACTCTTAGTGGCAACGTAACCTTCTCTTCACAGTCGGCTGCTAAAGACAGCACAGTCGAAGGTCGCTATCATGTATTGCATGACCACGCATATGGAAGCACATCCTTGATCCTAAATCAGCTATCACCGTCCCACGCAATAGGAAATCTCAATTAGAAGCACCTATCGAATTCAGCCACTGCTAAATTGTGGAAGGCAATATTGGGGCGAACTTAGCCACCGCTAGAAGAATAAATTTACCCTATAGAACATTCCCAAACACAGGGTGTTTTGAAAATATCTGACTGTCGGGGCTCACGCAAAAATACAAACTTTAGTGGTCTGTAATTATATTTATTTACATTGATTGCTGTACCTTTCTAAGTACAAAGAAAGAGATGTACTATCCAAAGAACACAAAGAGTTGTACCATCCTAAGTACATAGAATGGTTCCTGGAACGGTAGAATAGAAAGGGGGCTGACCGCATGACGTCATGAATGACGTCATACCACGTAACAGGAATCGTACCAGTTGATTTCCTTTTTTTCGCCTTTCAGTTCTACTTCCTCGCTTGTTTGTGAACATTCCCAAAACAACTCCTAGCAGGAGGAAAACAACTCAACAAAAAACTCCTACACGAAGTAAAGGAAAACAACTAAAAACTTCTGGTACAATTCCAGTCACGTGGTATGATGTCATTCGGACATGCCCCTTTCTATTGTATTCGGCCAGCACCACTGGTTATTACTGCTGTCGATATCGTCTCATCGCGTCAAGAGATCAGACAAACCTGAGAAGTTGGCGATGTCCTTGGCGCTCGCCATTACATGAAAAGTTACGCCAATTAAGCAGCGCCAACTACTGCAGATACGCACGACACGAACACTGACCAAATTGTAAAGGGTGGTAGAGGGCAAAGGTATTCTTTGACAAAATAAACATTTTTGTCAAAGTATACTCGTCCGGAAATGTCACGCTTGGGTGCTTGGTTGATTTGTTGGGTTCTACGACGCAAGGGCCATATTTGGCCATGCTGCGCCAGACACAAGACAGAATATAATGGACATACACACACAAGGAAAGTTTTATTGACACAGAAGAGAAATACACCCAGAATCGAACCTGCAACACCTACAACTCGCAGGTTGCCAGTGCAGTGGGCATACCCATCGAGCCGCGGCGGGCCCCAAGTTCAGGTGGTAGAGGGCTATAGGTCAGTCGATAACATGATTTCTGTGGCGTAAGACTTCATTCCTCATTAAGATTTAAAATGACACTATTCGGAGCCTGCCGGTGAAATTGAAGCGGAGAATGACTCCTTACGCCTCAGAAACGACGCTATCGACTGACCTAAACAATGCATAAATTCCTCTGCCGTTTGTTCGGCTCGATTAAGCTTTAGACGTGAAGTGTTGATAGGTCTCTTGCCGTAATTTTCTATATAAAATTTTACTTCTATGATTCTAAGGGAACGACGTAACAAGCTGAAATTTGTTGCATTGACCTAGAAATTCCAGACAGAATATCGAATCAAACTAAAGACCGTCGTGTACAAAGGGGGCTGGTGCACGTTAAATCTGTCGTGGCCTCAAATGACCTCACGTTGGCGTGGTGTGGAAGTTTGGAGAGTGGGGTGCCAGTTCAAGTGACCTTGTCATCTGACCGTCGTTCAAAATTATTTGGCGTTGTCCTCTGATCTTTCACTTCGGGTTTGATCTCAGACCGTCGCCAATAGCCCGTTGTATTGCTCTAGTGCGACGTTAATTAAATACCTACCTATCCAGACAATAAACTGCAAATTTTATGACGTCAAGGCTCAGCGTTTGAGTTTTCGCTGCTTCAAACCGCTTTTCTGCTTTACACAGGGTGAGTCTAAATTGTTTTTACAAAATAAGAGGGGTGATAGTACCCATCCAGACGAGCAATAATTACCATGGAACATAGGGTCGCATTCCACTCTGAGAGGCAGAAAAGAGTCAAATTAGAATTTCAACTTGAACTTACAACAGTGTTGGGAAAGCGAATGAACGATACCAAAAGTTGCACAATCTGATTTATTGATCAGAGAAAAACTCACAGCAAGTGCTCAAAGTGGCGCGTGTCGTTGCACAGTTCACACTGGCGAAGGAATGACTGGCTCTCGAAGATTCTGGTGTTGTGTTAATTTTGTCTGCGGCAACACCGATTCTCGCTACGAGATCTTCAGCCGAGTCCACAGGCGTCTGGTACACTAAAGATTTCATGTGACTCCAGACCAGGCCATCTTGTTTAGGAGATATGCTACGTAGGCAGGTACAAAACGATGTCAGAGGCGATGACTTGTTCATGCTCGACGCGTTTCGACTTTACTCTTTTCTGCCTCTCAGAGTGGAATGCGACCCTATGTTCCATGGTAATTATTGCTCGTCTGGATGGGTACTATCACCCCTCTTATTCTGTAAAAACAATTTAGATTCACCCTGTATATTTCAATATTAAGTTTGAACTTCTGTTGCTGAGTCCTTGCGCCCCATTAACTCAAACCAACCATCCTGAGTGACAGCTGAATTTGCGTTTTTGCTTGTATGTAACTACGTACATTATATTAAGTACTGCATTTTGCCTGCAATAGAAATTTCAAAAACATTTTAAAGCATATGCCATATTTAACGTTTTAGCCATGTCAGAAAAATGTATACAGATGAAATAAAAGGTAGGTAGTTGAATTTACGTCGCACTGGAGCAACACAATGGGCTATTGGCGACGGTCCAGGATCAATTCCGAAGGGAAAGATGACGAGGTCAACACCTGAGCTGACATCCCATTCACCAAACACACACCACGCCAACGTGAGGACTTTTGAGCCCACGACAGATTGAACGTGCACCAGCCCCCACGTACACAACGATCTTTGGTTGGATCGTGTTTCGAACTCTCAACCCTCCGGTTGCTGACCTTCTACTCTTGCAACCGGGCTACCGCGGCCAGCCTCTTATTGGATCTTGCGCCATAAAATAAATTAGCTAATCATCTTGAGTGATAACTTAGTTTATACTTACATGTATGAAAATACATATATATTAAGTACTACAGTTTACCTGCTGTAAAAATTTCAAAAACATTTTTAAGCAGATATCATATTTAATGTTTTATCCATGTCAGAAAACTTTTTACAGATGAAACAAGCAAAAAGTTATTAAAAATCCCAAAGATATTTTTGATGTATATCTTGTGTCTGGTGCAGCATGGTCAAATACGGCCCTTGCGCCATAAAACCCCAAAACCAACCTATCCAAAGATATTTTGTGAGACTTTGAATCTATTTTGTAATCCATTATCTGTTGAAACGTAACTTTGAGTGAATTCAATGTAAAAATTAATTTCCGGCTCTTTATGAAGCCTTTTAAAAATATCTTGATTTAACACTTTCTTCAATCATCGCTATGCGTTGAATGGTGGTTTAAATCTGGTAATTGGAGTAAATGGAATTGCTTTAGAACATTATACACGTATATCTTCACAATTCAATCAGCTTATTTAGTATCACTCTGTTGAGAAACTTCAATTGATTTCCTAGTTGCAAAGCGTCCGTGGATATTTTGGGATTATTTATAAAATTGTTGTTTCTTTACAGAAAAAATATACAATTACACAGAACAAAATGATTTAAAAAATGTAAGAAAAAAGACAGGAAAATACGGTTAGATAAGAGATGAAACACTTTCTGAAGCAGATTATTTACTGAATTGAAGTCATTAAAATATACAGTGGCTCCCAAAAGTGTTCGTACACTTTAAAAATTTGTAGAAAAAGCGCTGTAGCCTGGAATTGAATTCGAATATAAAGTTCAATATTTTTTCATATCATCTCCATGTGATTCTGAATAAAACCTAATATTCTTTAAAAAATATTGACTCATTTTCTATTTATAAAAATGAAAATGCAAGGAGGCAGAAAAAGAACACGCCACAAAAGTGATCGTGCACCGAAATATTTTCGGATAAATTCATAAATAAAATTATCGTTTATCCCTTTTTTTATTTTTGCATTGTAGTGACATTTAAAAAATCGTTTGGCTTTAATCTTTGCTTGCTTACTTCGTAATATTCTATTTATTATTTAAAAATGGCTCGTAGTCGTAAGGAAACAACGAACAGCATTCGAAAATTGATTAATTTTCATCATAGTAGTGGTAAATCAGTTCGGAATATCTCTAAATTAGTAAATTTATCCCATTCTACGGTGCAGTATGTGATAAAACGCTTTAAAGAAAATCGGATCGAAAACAAGGTAAGGAAAGGTCGTCCGGCAAAGTTAACTCAACGTGATCAGAGATTTATAGTTAGAAAATTTGTGAAAAATCTACGTTTGAGTGCTGTAAAAATTTCTACAGAATTTACTGAAAAATTTTCTACTTCAATTTCATCTGAAATTGTTCGACGAGTGCTCTGATCAGCTGGATTAAATGGGCGTTCTGCCCGAAGAAAATTTTTTGTAAGTACGAAAAATAGAAAGCTTAGGCTTTCCTTCGCAAAATCAATGATAAAAAACCCGAAACGTATTGGAATCATGTCTTATTTGCAGATGAAAGCAAATTTAACATGTTTGGTACCAATGGGCGTATAATTGTATGGAGAAGAAAAAATGATTAACTTAATCCCAAAAACTTAGCTGGAACAGTAAAGCATGGCGTTGGAGGTGTCCTTGTGTGAGGTGCATGTCAGCATCAGGACTAGGTAATTTGGTATTTATTGATGGCATAATGAATCATGCTCTTTATTTAAATATTTTAAAAGACAATTTAAAATTATCAGCCCAAAATTTGGGTATTGGAAACAACTTTGTTTTTTATCAAGATAACGATCCTAAGCACACGGCTCTCAACGTTAGCCTCTGGTGTCTCTATAATTGTCCACAAGTTCTGAAAACACCACCTCAATCGCCGGATTTAAATCCAATAGAACACATTTGGAGAGAACTGGAGGTTAGAGTACGAAGACACGGCATTAAAACAAAAAGCGAACTAAAAACAGTAATGATTGAAGAATGGTGGAACATTGATGCAGAAATTACAAAAAAACTAGTGAACCTTATTCCCAGACGTTTAAAAGCTGTTGTGGATGCTATAGGATATCCTACTAAGTACTAATTTACCGAAATATTACAATATTTACTAATATGTAGAAATTTTTTTAAAGTGTACGAAGACTTTTGTGAGGTAAGTTTTTTGTTACTTTTTGATTATTGATTTTCCAAAAAAAAGTTTTACTATGTTTTTAAAATATTTTGTATAGTTTTGTTAAGAACAAGTTATAGATGGTATTGAAAAATTCCCATTCTGAAATATTAATTTTATTAATGGATAGAGCAGTATTTCTTTGAAATTCGTAAGTGTACGAACACTTTTGGGAGCCACTGTATCTACCTCCTAGAAAGAATTATGTATGAAAATTCTATCTAGAAAATTTTTTGCATACTTTCTGTTTAAAGGAAAAACAAAAAAAAAATTGCAGTTTCTAATGATATACCTGGCGGCTTTAAAATCCCTACAAGAAATTAAAAAAGGATATTCAATTTTGTTATGTAGGACGTTCTAAAAACATCAATAATAAATTAATTAAATATATCTTGACATTTGTACATTTTCAAAATATAAATATTTTTAAATTTGAGAAGTAGCAAACTGACTATTTTGTACACTTCAATTTAACTCCAAATGCATTACTAAACTATATTTTGATTAGTTTTTGAATTTATATCCAACTTTTTCTTCCAATACTTTGGTGCTTTATTATTTCAAAGGCAATATTCGGATTTAGAGTCGAAGACAATGTCCCGGGGTACAATGTAGTAGATTCAAATAAGTGAGCACTATGATTAGAATTATTTATTTACAAAATTCTACTTACATTAACAGGCAGTGGCTCTAAAATAAAGATTTCATGAGTAGCGCTTCTATGGATCCGTACAAAAGCTGCGCTAAGGAATAAAATGAAATTGGCATACAGCTAGTTGAAGAATTAACACGAACTGTTCTGAATAAAAAGAACACAAATTCTAAAGCCATCTTTTTTTAATGCTGCCACAACTGAAATCTAAATAAACTGCAAACGATTCTTAATTCTTCGCGAGCCAAGATATCAATGCGCGCGCAAAACGATAATTATCCTGCACGCGTGCACAAACAGACATGCTTAGTTATGTAGCTGATAAGATAGCAACATGTTTCATTCTTTAATTCATTACTTATCGGACATTAAAAATATTTTAAAACTTCCTGGAAAAAAATCACAGCATTCTTCCAAATAAAGTAATTCTGGCTTCGAAAATATCTTTCCACACTATAAAAAATAAAACGCCGCACCTACACTTTCCTTTCAAATATTTCCTCCAAAAGTCCAGAAAGGAAGCAGATATCTCATTAACTTTTTAAAGACGTGTTTACATTGGCTGATTAAAACTGTAATTACATATTACAAAACAAACTTGACAAGATAATGCTGCGCACCCTGCGTTCTAAATGAGATGCGGATTCTTTAATAAACGTTCGATAAGCAACAAAAGAGGAACGCGCCGTTTTTATTCTAAAGTTCAAACGTAATATCCTATAAAGGACATAAAAATGCGAAATCGGGCCCTGTAACGGCCTTTATATTAGAAAATCTCGCTGATCAAATTATGCAAATAAACAAGAAGAGAAATTATGGGAGGCCTTTCATAATTGCTTTAACGATTTCCAGTTTGGCATCTTTAAACTCCCAACATTTACAAAATCAATCTACTTCTTTCATGTGATTTAGTGCCATTAGCGAACAGGACTATGTCTCTTCAGAAATTCAATAAAAATATATGAAGTCGAAATTTTTACTGAAGACCCATTTTAACACAGACGTTTACACGAATAATTCAAACTTGCAACCTGCAGTTTTCCTTGCATGACTTCTGAGCAGTTTTGGTCTTCAACCATAGAATTTTTTCCAATGTATTCTATTCTAAGTAAAGGACCGATAGAATATTTCCAGCGGATTCTAATCCAAGGAAAGGACATGTGTATGTATGGTCCATTACTTGATGTTGTCTGTATTGTGTTTGGCACAGCATGGCCAAATATGGCCCTTGAGCCATAAAAATTCAATCCAACCAACCAAGGAGAGGACCAATAGAATCTCCAAAGGATTTTATGCTGAAGAAAGGATCGTTGGAGTCATTCCAAAGGATTCTATTAGACGGAAAAGACCGATAGTCATTCCAAAGGATTCCATTAGACGGAAAGGATCAATAGAGCTTTTCTAAAGGATTCTACTCTAGGGAAAGGTCCAATAGAATCTTTCCAAAGGATTCTTCTCAATGGAAGGGATCAATAGAATCTTTCAGAATGATTCTACTCAATGGAATGGATCAGTAGTATATTTCCAAATAATTCTAGTGTAAGGAAAGGACCAATATAATCTTCCGAAGAATTCTAGTCTAGGGAAAGGACCAATAGAATTTTTCCAACTGATTCTACTCAATGGAATGGATCAATAAAATATTGCCAAAGGATTCAGTTCTAAAGAACGGACGGATATAATCTTTCAAAAGCTTCTATTAGAACGAAAGAGGATCAATAGAATCCTTCCAAAGAATTCTACGCAATAGAATGGACCAATAGAATATTTCCAAAGGATTGTATTTTGAAAAAGGACCGATATAATCTTTCCAAAGAATTCCATTGGAAGAAAAGGACCAATAGAATCTTTCCAGATTTTATCGTCATCTGACTGGTTCAAAATCAGTGTTCTCAGATCTGACTTCGTTTTTGAACCCGGACCGTCGTTAATAGCCAGTTGTGTTGCTTCAATTCGACGTTAATTAAAATACCTACCTACCAAAGAATTTTACTCTAGAGAAAGAATCAATAGAATATTTTCAAACAATTCTACTCTATGGAAAGGACCAATAGAATATTTTGGAAATATTCTATTCTAAGGGCAGGGCGCGCGCCAATAGAATCTTTCAACCAATACATATGGTTAGCTAGTCATGTGCGTTGAGAGGTAAAAGCAATACTACACAACTCGAAAATCTCTCGATGCGCAGAGGGTTAAATAAATTCAAAATGCAAATCCAACATTTTCGAGCGGGCGATAACAAAAAAGGCAAGAAAAATTAACTTCTCCGGTTAACTTTTCCCCCCGGAAAATCCTTTGAATAATTCACCGATTCCCAATTCGGATTGATACGGAAGTGATGAAGACCTATTTGAATCTTAATCGATTTTGTGCTCTATCGATTGGCGAGCAGGAGCTAGGCCTGCTTCGGAATAAGAAGAATCCTGCCCTTCGGGATAATAGGCCAGCCGTCTCTTTCTACGTCTTCTATTTAAAAATTGATCTAAAAGGAAGGATTTTATTTTTTCTCCCTCCTTGGAATTTAGAGTGTAAAAAATCAGGCGTGCGTTCCGCCTTATTAGCTAAGCTAAGGCTGTTCCTACCGGATCTGATGGGAAGATTTTATTTTTTGCTACTTGGCTTTTAACTTCAGGATTCGCCAATGCGATTTTGCTTCTGGGCTCCATTGAAAGTCAGAAGAAAATGGAAGGATCAGATGGAATGGCACTAGTCTAATGGAATATTTAAACAGAATGACTGCGTCTTAACTATTAAACCCTTCGAAAAGTAGTCCTTACGTGTGTGTGGAAATAGTACTTTACTAATAATCTAATTATCTCTTGTCTGTTATAGCGCCGCGGTAGCCCAGTTGGAAGAGTAATGGATTAGCAGTCGGAGGATTGCGAGTTCGAAACTTAGTCCAGTCAAGACTCGTGTATGCGGGGGCTGGTATATGTTAAATCTGTCGTGGCCTCAAATGTCCTCACGTTGGCGTGGTGTACCAGCCCAGGCGGGACTTCGTAGTTCAAAATTTCATGGTGTTGTCCTCGGATCTTTACCTTGGGGGTTAATCTCAGACCATCGTCTGCTCCAGTGCGACGTTAATTTACCACCATTTAACGCAGCTGGGTCAAATATGGCCCTTGCGCCATATAATGCGCCAACCAGATTCACTACAGGCGTTTTTCAAATAGAACAATACTGGTGAAAGCGGAACTGGAAACACACGCATAATTACACACAAAAAACGTTTGATTGATAGGATTTTAATTTTAAAAGTTACGAACAAAACCAAATCTGTTATCAAAATGGCTGACATTAACGCTTTCGGTGACTACTTAGAGAAAACTGCACCGCCCAAGCCACCTAGAAAACCCAAAGCAACCGATGATAAATGTAGACTCTTTGTGACTTATTCTCCAAGCGACGATGACTTTCTGTATTGTGAAAAGCTTGCAAAGCGTTTAGAGGAACGTGAAAACAAGGAAACACTTCTGAGGGAGCTCCAGTTGCCACGAAAACTGACAAGGGTCCCACCGATCAAACCCCCTCGTAAGTCCAATTCGTTCATAATGTCTCGAAGACCAACAGATTGTATGAACCACGAGGCATTTCGCAAGTACACGTCACAGACAGCACGCAATACGGATACGGTCGACGTTAACGGTTCCGGTGACTGCGTAAAAAAGATTGTACCTCAGAATCCTCCGAGGAAATCCCAAGAACCAACCAATGGGCAACTTGAGCGGTTTGAAATGACTGAAACTTATTCTGGAACCAGTGACGACTTTTTCTTTAGCAAAAAGTTTGTAAATTATTTAGTGAAACGTGAGAAGAGTATCTGAGGGAACTCTTGTTGCCACAAAGGGGCCGTTGTGGATCAGTGGGATTGTCCACTGCGTTAACAACGTGCGAGTTATAGGCGGCACTAGTACCATTCCTTTTGGATGTATTTCTCTCCTGTGACAGTAAAACATTCTTTGTGTGTGTATGCTCATTACTTGATGTCTGTTTTGTGTTTGGGCTCAGTGAATTTTGCTCCAAAAAACCTAATCAACAAACCAACCCGTTACCACGAAATCCTACAAAGGTGCCACCGATGAAGTCCAAGTCCAAGGTTTTTATATTTCCTCAATGTCTTCCAACAGACTGTCTGAACCACGAGACATTTCCCAAATATGTCTGTCTCAATGCTATTAATTCATCACCCAAAATTGTTTTCGAATGTACAGCACACACATTCAAGTTATTTGAAAAAAGACAAACAAATCCATCCAGAAAGCAATGAAGGCCTCGAAAGCTCTTGGAATGGCATTAAACCTCGTACATGAAAACTCTAAGGAATAGGCATTGATTAAAACAATTAAAACATTGCAGTTTGCTGCTAAACTTCGTAGATGATTCCCAAGGTATTTGAACATTGAAATCCACAAAGACAAACAATTACTATTCCTCAACAAATGGAAGAAATAATTCATTCAAATATACACTGCTGGCCACCCAAATTGCAACACCAAGAAAGACAAGAGATATCACAACAAAATTTATTTTGTAGATAACATGTTGACCAAGTATCAAATGATTAAATTTATAGACTTCTGTGAAGTGTGGTTCCTGCCAAAATCAGTAGCCAGAGTAGCCGCCATTGTTGGAGATCACCGCTGCCACACGCCTCGGCATTGATTCAAAGAGACTTTGGATGTGTTCTTGGGGTACAGCAGACCAAGCAGCTTCCAAACGTTGCCAAAGTTGATCTGGTGTGGCAGCTGGGGATGTATTCTGGGTCAATCGTTGAGCAACCATGGACCACATGTTTTCTATCGGCGAAAGATCCGGAGAGCGAGCTGGCCAGGGAAGCAATTCAATCTGGCGATTGACGAAGAACCCTTGGACAATGCGTGCCACGTGTGGTCGCGCATTATCCTGTTGAAATATGGCTGTGGGCAAGCCCTGAAGGTAAGGAAGGACAACTGGCTCCAACACCTCGGAGATTTAGCGCTGGCTGTTTAAAGTACCGGCAATGCGTACTAGAGGAGTGCGAGAGTGATATCCAATACCGCCCCATACCATAATACCAGGTGCAGGACCAGTGTGGCGGTGCATAACGCAGCTGTTCAGCATCCTCTCTCCACGGTGTCTCCAGACTCGAATCCGACCATCGTGGTGTTGCAGACAGAAGCGTGACTCGTCAGTAAAGACAATTTCATTCCATTCTGCCGTCCACATCCTTCTTTCATCGCACCATTGGCGGCGGAAACGTCTGTGGTTCTGCGTCAAGGGTAGACGAAGCAATGGACGTCTTGCGGACAGACCACTCTGCTGTAAACGGCGTCGAATGGTACGCGCAGACACTGGATGATGCGGTACAGACTGAATGTGCTGTGCTATGGTTCGTGATGTGGCTGAGCGATCCGTCACTGCCATACGCACAATATGCCTGTCATCACGTGAAGTGGTGCACTGAGGTGGATGCGATCGAACACGTCGGTCCGTCGTACCCTCCTGCATCCAACGATCACATATCCGCATTACAGTTGTTTGGTTTCGTCCAACACGACTACCGATTTCCCTGAAAGATAATCCACAATCTCGGTAGGCCACTATCCTTCCTCTGTCGAACTCGGATACTTGATCAAAAGATGATCGCTGTTTTCTACGAGGCATAATTGATCGTTTTTTTGAAAAAACCACAAGAAAAACACAATTGCCGTACTTGAAATCGTCGAAATCTCCAAGCCTTAAATAGCGCTTTGAAGTGGCGCCACAGGCGCGCGTGATGTGCGTCTGCGCTGAAATTCTAATCATTTGCATATCTCACCTCCGCTAATGCATGTTGTAAATTTCATATTATTTGCATGCTTCCTTCAGGGTGTTGCATTTACGGTGGCCAGCAGTGTAGTTTGTAGAATTCTGTTTCATAAAAATAAATCGAAACATTTTTAAGTAATTTGTATAACTTCTTATTTTAAATAACTGGTAAAGTTAAAATAAAGTTATTCTAAAACAAACTGGTTTGTTTTAATAACTTTAATAATTTGTTTTAATTTTTGTAAACAATGTTACTTTAAATCAATACGTTGTAGTTCAAAGATATTTCTAAATTTTGACATATTTTCATTACAAGACGATTGAAATAATTTACATTATTCTCATTTGTTTTTCATAGGTATTGAAAGCCGTACTCCATAGTCAAGTAGCTACATCTATCATTTTAAATAGGTACGTGGTTTCTATATAGAAATTGAGTCTCTCAATTGAAAAAAAGTACCTTAAGGATTCGATTTAAAACCAAATTTTTCTGTTGGAGGAAAGCGAATTTTAAATAAGACTTTGCTGATCTTAGAATAATATAGTAAAGAAGTATGTAAACTAGGACTGTTGAAAATAGAAATTTTTTGTCGTAAGTGGCAGAAGGTCAAGGTTGCTTACTTGAAGTTGAAACCGTTCGTATACAACTTAGGTACCTGTGAAACATTCATTGAAAGCAGTGATTTTGTAAAAAGTGTAATCGATTGAGTTTGCTTTGTCTACATTGATGACATTTGTCTTAAAAATAAGCCGTTATTCCACGTGCAGCTGAATAAAATTTTCAAGAAAAAAATGTGTGCTTCAAAATAAAATAACCACGAATGCCGTAACTGTTTAATTTTCCATCCTCTCACAATGATAATGTAATTCGAAAACATCAAATCCATGGTGCAAGGGTACCACAAATAATAAATATTGATTGGAAAACTGAGTGCAAGACTACGCTGAAAGTTCCTCATTTTTATTGAAAATGAACTTAATTGGCATTCGAAATCATTCCAAAACGCAAAATCAACTTCTGAAGAAGTCATCTCAGAAAAAGCTTCTGTAGTTTGTCTTACAGCGAGAGTGTGATGAATATGAAATGATTTATATGGATCGATATATTATGCATACATATTTGCGTCCGAAGTAAATTGTAGAAGCTATGAAAAAGTTAAAACAACGTTAAACATTTTCTGTACACTTAAATGATGTTTGCATTTTTCTATGAAATAGAATCAACATTTAACCAATTCAACCCGAGCACCGCCGGGGTAATTCTGCTAGTTAATAATGAAAGCATGAGAAAGGGGAAATGTTATTTTCGTGATCCGGCGTTCAATAATAACGAAGAAAACTTCTTCATAAGCAGTCAATTCATGTAACGAGAAACTGAGTTGCAATCCTGTTGGCCTTTCTTCTGAATTATGCTCCACTTCAACGTCACGATTTCCAGACACAAATGCCCCTCGGAGGCACATCTTTAGGTGTGTACGGGCTTCACGAACCCGAGGTACCCGAGTGAACTGCTCATGGGGTTTACTGTCTTTGGTAAACATGGGAATCGCACTCCCGGGGTACCCAAGCGATCTTTCTCTTTTCCTCCTACTGTTCTATCTCCCACCCCCTCTTGTTTTTCCCTTTCATGTGTCTTGTGAACAGCATTGAAATTACGAAAAATTTTGCTTTGAAATCCAATTATATATCATTATCAATCATCAAGATCCCCTTTTGAGTTTTCCAATATGATTTGCTTTAAAAAAAATTCCCATCACTATGAGTTATGTTTAATTATTACTTTATAAAATGTCAGTACTTTTACTGACCCGCATGTTTGACGTGTGCGGCGTCTCGTATCGGAGGGAAATGGAATTCTGGGGTATCTGATGCTTGCCCTTTGGCCCATGCTTCAACGCAGACGGGTGACCACAGCGAGCCCACTCTGGTTAATCGGCTCACTTAAGTTCTCTGGATTTCACCACTTCACAGTGCTTAGACCCTCTGTCGTGCTGGACTTCACTGGTCTTAAGTATTTTGGGTTAGTGCTGCAGCTAGGGATGGCACTGGGTGAACCGGCAGATCCACATACCGATACTGTAGCACTATATCAAGGTGGTATCTTGAAGTGCGTGCTGAGGCTGGAATGTTCCAGAGCCAGCAACCACTTCCCCTTTTGGACTCCGTGGTGGGTATGGGTTCACCATGAAGAAGTTAAATATTTAATCTATGGATCCAAAAATTTCTTTGTGCCCTAGACGAGGCCTAAATCCCTTTAACAATGTCAATTTCTCAATACCTAAATTTTTAATAATCAATAACCCCGAAGGGAAACTTGCAACCTTTTCACCATTTGCTGTAAAAGAATATATTCAGTCTGCTGCTGGCGAACCAAAAGCAATAAAGAAATTGCGGTTTGATGATCTTTCATGGAAACTATCTGCATATCAATCTGAACAACTAATGAAATTAAACCAATTTGGCGAACTAAAAGTTAATGTAACTTAACCAGAACTATAAATTCTAGTCATGGAGTTATATCTGAATCAGATCTTTTTAATGTATCGGAACAGGAGTTTATCGAAGAATTGAAATCTTAGCATGTTTGTTCAGCAAAATGCATCTGCATCAGACGAGATGATAAAAGTATTAACACAAAACATGTAATATTTACATTCGACACACCAGGCATACCGACATCCATTAAAACAGGATACTTAAATTGCAGCGTTAGACAGTTCATTCCAAATCCTCAAAGATGCTTTAAGTGTCAGGTTTGGACATTCCCAGGCTTCATGCCGATCACCTGCAATTTGTGCCAGATGCTCAAAACCCGAACATGGCGAAAACTACACTTATGAACCTGTATGCTTCAATTCTAAGGGAAATCATCCTACTTACTCCAGGTCTTGTCCTCAATGAAAAAAAGAAATCCAAAGCATAAAGATAAAACAAAAGATTTCATATCTCGAAGCAAAAAAAACTAGTAGAAAGTCAGACACCAAGAGCAAATATTTCATACTCAAAACGATGAAATCCGTTACTATCCAAACAGATACCATTCCCTATAAAGAAATTGAAAAATCCGTTGCTGTTAAAACAGATACCATTCCCAATGAAGAAATTGAAAATACAATTGTGCAAAACAAAGAAACAATCGACCAAGAAAAAGATGCAACCATTAAAAATTCAACAAAAACAAACATTCCCAAACCATCTGGTCCTAATCTTAAACACACGTCTAAAAAAATAACAAGCGAAATGAGAAGCTATAAAATCTAATAGAATCGATGAAATATACTGGGAGACCTATTCTTCATCTGACTCATCTGGTGAGGAAATGGAAATAGACAAATATAAAAAGAGTAGGCGCAAACGCGAATAATCCCTGAAAGAATATAATGGTTAAAATATTTTGGAATTGCCAAGCTATGTTGAGAATGTGGAGGCTTTGATTGATGCTATCCTGTATGTCTGTATGCAGGGAACTTTTGACATCAGCAGTTTGCACAAAAATTGAAGGATATAACGCAAGAAGAGATAATTTAAAAAACAATCATGCTAGTGGTGGTGTAGCGCTTCTGACTTCTCTGGATTGTCCATCTCCGGCTGTTTAAATTTCACACTTTCAAAATTTTATGCATTTTTTATTTCGTACATATGTAAATTAAATTCTTCAGTCTCGTTAATTATGCCTCAGATGATTTTGTTTTTATTATCTGACTATTAATATTTTTATTCTCATCTACACATTTTACGTTTTAAATTTACCTTTTATCTGTCTTGGACATCATTTTTAAATGTTCTACGCTTTTATAGGGCTATATTCTGCCTTGTGTTTGGCGCAGCTTGTCTACTTTTGGACCTTGCGCCATAGAACCACAACATCCAATCCAATCATCAGTGAGCAATTGATTTTCATGAAATAATGTGCGTGCTAGGACCGTCAGCTAAAAAACATTAAAAAGACATGCGACTCGAAAACTTGAATATTTTATCTTCTATCATATATACAGGACAAAATTATAAAACGCTAAGTCCGCTATCTCCGTATTCTTTTCCTGAAAAAATATTTCAATAAATATCTAATTCAAATCTGAAACACACAGCATTATATAGGCTTAACAACATCGTCTTTCTAACAAAATAGAGCATGTGAACGGAGTCGCTGTCGTAAGAACTGAGAAAGGTGTCACGTAGGTTTACGAATCAACTTGGACCGATTGGGTAGGGAAGGGCAGACTGTTTTTAATTGGATAATCATTTAAACCAATCAATGTGTCCCTCATTGGATTCATGCTTTTCCCACAATCACGTGGCAGTTCCGATAACCGAGCAATCGCTACAAATAGCATGAAACTGCATGCACTATTCTATTTCATTAGGCTGCTGTAGCGGATGAACAATCAGAGGGTTGCGAGTTCGAATCCAACCAAAGACCGTCCTGTACAAAGGGGCTGGTGCGTGTTAAATCTGTCGGGTCCTCCAATGTTGGCGTGGTGTGGAAGTCGAGAGTGGGGTGCCAGCTCAGGTGTTGCCTCGTCATCTGACCGTGGTTCAAAATTACGTGGTGTTGTCCTCGATCTCTCCCTTCGGGTTTGATACCGGACCGTCGCCAATAGCCCATTGTGTTGCTCCAGTGTGACGTTAATTAAAATATCTACCGATATTAAAGACGTATTCACGTCCCAAATTAACTTTTTGAACAGGACGATTTTGTGATTCCTTTAAAAATTAAACGCATCATTGGGGTATTGGGCCATTTCAACCTTTTTGAAAGGTTACATAATCTACGTTAAGTTACGGAATTATAACAGTCGTGTGTTTGGGGAAAAGTCAAAATAATACCTTCTATTGAATTCTTTAATGAGATTACATGCCGCGGAACATGTAGGATGTGATGAAAAAAAGTCCAGAGGTGTATTTTAAATAGTTTTCATGTTCAGATATTTTTAATACCTGTTAAGATGCGTTTGACTTAAGCTCCTGGTTTGTCGTGTCATCTCTAATAATTTAAAAAAATGAGAAGGGAAATGTATTCACGAAAAAATATTAAAAATATAAAACTGGAGCTTAAAAGACTTTGTGGTTAAGTTCTAAAAAAAAAGTGACGATTTAATCCTTAGCAAAAAAACTTAATCCTTTGCGGTTACACGCTAGACTTAATAAACATTGTTTTGTGTGTAAGAAATTAATCTTAAGGAAAAGTTTTGGATGGTTTTATTTTTGATGTATATAACAATCGTTTTTATTCAATGACTGTTTAAATATGCTTTTTTACCAATGTCTACTGAGTTCGAACTTCTTAGAAGTGCTTCATTTATCATGGCACTACAAGGGAGGAATTGTGAACTACTTGGCATTACCCTGGTGCACCACGGGGAGGGTTTACGTTGCACCTCACATATATAGCACACATTCAAGGTACAACCCTTTTACAGAGGTCACACATTCATCCTTTCTCCGATTCGAACAATAAACCTTCCGCTACAGAAATCCTGTCCGCCCGACCGATTGGTTAGCACGTTTAAAGATAATATACAAACTCGACTCATATTATGGGCCGTGGTAGCCTGGTTGGAAGAGTAACTGATTAGCTACCGGAAGGTTGCGAGTTCGAAACTAGGTCCAACCAAAGACCGTCGGGGGGGTGGTGGAGTGTACGTTAAATCTGCCGTGGCCTTAGACGTCCCCACATTGGCGTGGTGGGGAAATTTGGAGTGGGGTGCCAGCTCAGGTGTTTACCTCGTCTTCGGACCATAGTTCAAAATCACGAAGTGTTGTCCTCAGATCTTTCTCATCGGGATGGATCCAGGATCATTGCCAATAGCCTGTAGTGTTGCTTCAGTGTGACGTTAATTCAACTACCTACCTATCCTAGGTATCAGCTTGGCTTTCAGAAGAAAACTTTTTGTTGGTAGCAGTCTCACGAAGTTTATTTTTCATACCCTTGGTATTACTACGGCTCACAAGATTGAGGAAAAAGTTGCAGAACTGGCCATCCGAAACTCCTTGTTAGAGCGCGAGTTTCACCTTTTGGCCACTAAGCGCTGATTGCCGGCCCCAATTCCATCCCTAGAAAACGTTAAACGTGGATACATTTTTAGCGTTGTTCAACTGATTACTCTTTCCAAAATTTTAAAACTTCGAATTATAACAAATTGACGATACCGGACTTTTAAAATATTAATTTTCTCAAAGAATTTTATTGTGTTTTCTTTTCAAAAAATTCTGTTGGAGGGGTAGTTGAATTAACGTCGCTCTGAAACAACACAACGGGCTATTGGCGACAGTCCCCGATGGGAAAGATCCGAGGTCATCTGACCGCTGACCGGGGTTCGAATGACGAGTTCACACCTGTGCTGGCACCCTCTCCAAACTTCCACACCACGCCAACGTGAGGACATTTGAGGCTACGACAGATTTAACATGCCCCTGCCCCTACGTACACGACGATCTTTAGCTAGATCGAGTTTCGAACTCACAACCCTCCGGTTGTTAATCCGTTAGAAAAAAGAATAATTCCAAATAATTCTATTCTAAGGAAAGGAGAAAGAGAACTATTCCAAAGGATTCTGTTCTAAGGAAAGGAGAAATAAAACAATTCCAAAGGATTTTGTTCTAAAGGACAAATTGAACAATTCCAAAGCATTCTATTCTAAGGAAAGAAGGAATGGAACAATTCCAAAGGACTCTATTGTTAGGAAAGAAGAAATAGAACAATTCCTAAGGATTCTATTCTAAGGAAAGGTGAAATGGAATAATTCCAATGGATTCTTCAATAGAATCTTTCGAAAGGTTGAAAGAATCCTTAGATTCTTTCACCTAATAGATGTGGTTATTTAGTTATTAAGTGTGTGGTAAAGACAATACTACGGCTACTTGGAAATCTCTTGACGCAGAGGGTTAAGACCCCTAGAGATAAAAAAAAATGCTGTTTTAGAACGTAAAAGGCTTTGTTTTAAGCTTAACAAAAGAACACGTACCTGATTCTAGTGTTTTGTTTCGTTTGAGAAAAATAAGCACAGGAATTGCATTGTAAAAAAACAGGCTAATCAAATAAAAGAAAAGACGGCGATGTTAAATTCCGACTTCTTTAAGCGATTTACTACGCTCTGCTCGCTTTATTCAAAAACGAACTTCAAAGAATGTGATTACACAGAGTTGCATGCCATTCTGGAAAATACCCTGCAAAAGCATAGAGAATGCACGATCTTCATTTTAAAGGAAAATAAAGATTCTAAAAAGAAAATAAGAATGTCATAAGTAAAAAGCCTCATCTTCTGTGTGGTGCCTTAATTAATTTTGTGCATTTAATTAACTTCAGATGCAGCAGCAAAAAGTTTAAAGATTTTTTTAATTTCTGTGGAGAATTCTGGGCGGTCGAAAATATCCAGGGAAAAAGCTTTAAAGGTCTCCATTTAAAATAGATGGTTTAATGCTTGTTTTTAATGGAAAAGTAAGAGTAAATTGGGTTTTAAGCAGGTTTGGGATAGATTTAGTCTTTGAAAACCTTTCCTGGTAAATTTCATTCGTTTGAACAGTAAAATGCTTTTGAAATAAAATTGTTTTATTTTCTCTGTTATTAACATGCGAGTCATTAAAAATATTTAGTTATTAGTAAGTTAGAACTGCTTAATATGAATATGATAATTCGAAGCTTATGGGTATACGTGGATGTCAATTCTCTCAGCCATATGATGGTGTTGTCTAGTTCATTGAATAAAGAAGCATGTAAAAAAATTAACTTTAATACAAATTTTTCAAAAAATAAATAAACATAATAATCTGACTAGTCTACTTGCATAGTATCTGTTCTCAAAGTAAAAAGCTTAACAATTTATTTTAATATCTCAATCTTTTATCGCTGCAAGTAAACGATATTTTTATTCGCACGCGCAGCACGACTGAAAGAAAACGATAATTTAATTTGATCCAGAGACATGTGACTAATTTTCACGCGTGTACCGAAGCCACCACAAGCTCATAAAAATGAAGATTTATAGTAAAAAGAAACATTTGAAGACACAATAACCAAATTAAAAAATTACCATTTTGAGTTATTACTACCAAGAGAACGGTATCTAAATGTACAACATATTCTAGCTTCTAAGATTCACAAATATAAAGCATTTTTGAGTTATAAACAAACCCATGATCTCCGAAAGAATCATGATTTTCGAGTTGCTATTATAGCAAAGGAGTGATACAAGTACTTCATCTATACTAAATTAAAAATATAAGTTATTAGACTCGTATTTAAGATTAAGATACGAATACCATTTATGCAATAGTGAAAAATTCTATACATTTCGAAGCACGTAATATGCTTATAAGATTACTTAAAGTACTTACATAAAACAAGTTAATAAAATAACCAGAAAGCTTTTGAGTTTAAATTTTGTAAACTGGAAAACAATTGACTTGTATTGAAAGATTTTATATTACTTGGTATCCAAATTGGATAGTGGATATGGATTTTGAAAGGAGGGTTAATTAAAACGTAGCTATTGAAGTTAATTAACCAGTGGAACTTTGCAAATGAGTAAATAATACATCGGAACATTTTAGATTAATTATTTTTTTGTTTACAATAAGCTACTATTACACTATATCTGAAATAGTCTGAGAAGAATATTGGAAAAATACCAAAAGAAATGTTCTAAAGGAGTAGGCAGTACTAAAGAAAACTTATTTACTTTAAAAATGCGGTAGCCCAGTTGGAAGAGCAACGGATTAGCAACCGGAGGGTTGATAGTTCGAAACTAGGACCAGCCAAAAACCGTCGTGTAGACGGAGGCTGGTAAACGTTAAATCTGTCGTGGTCTCAAATGTCCTCACGGTGGCGTGGTGTGTAATTTTGGAGAGTGGGCTGTCAACTCAGGTGTTGTTCTCGTCATCTGACCGTGATTCAAAATCATGAGGCGTTTTCCTTGGATCGTTCCTTTCGGGATTGATCCCGGACCGTCACAATAGATCATAGGGTTGCTCCAGTGTGACGTTAATTAACTACCTACCTAAAACTGTTGCTCACGTGGTATTAATTCCATGCAACATAATTATAAGAAATAAGTTTCCTGAATCTGTACTAGTGATTAGTTTAAAATTTAACACGAATTCAGTTAGCATTTAAAAATTATTTACTATAAGCAGTTAAGAACTACAATATACTTTTTAAATAAATGGAATTTGGAATGTTTCGAAAATGTTCTTTAAAGCTACATTTTCATTTTAGCACAAAAAAGTTATTGCATTCTTTAGTGAGCAAGATTTTTACAATACAAAAAGCCCGAAAAAAAGATTTTATATAAGTATTATTTTGAAGATGAACACGAAGTTTAGAAGCATTTTAGGGCATCATATTTTTTTGAGTGAGCTTTTCTCTTTCAGACTTTCAACAACATAGAGAAAACTACTTCAGAATCTAAATTATGTATAAGAATTATAAGGTTTTTAAAATCTTGAACTTTAATTCCTTACATAAATACATAATTGAAAGGTTGCAGCTACTTTGTTTTAAGTTTAGATTTCGTAAAAAGTCGTTGCAATTTGTTGCTATTTGCGTTTTGCAGTTTGAAGAATACGAACTTGTTTTTTAATCGGAATAAACCTACGAATACGTGTAATGCAGCTTTGCAAATGTGTGATTACCACATTTTAAATTCAAAACCTTACATAAAAGAACGCAGAAATTAATATATGAAAAACCCTCGAAACTTTTCAGAACGAATGTGGATTACAACTAAAAAAACCAACTTTCTTCACGAATAAATTCCCTTTGATCTGAACACGAGAAAAATAACTCCCGCCTTAACTGAATTGAGTACAAGCGCAGCACATATTTTTGAGAATGGGCAGTTTTAGATAAGATATTTTGTTCTAAATAAAATAAGTTTTCGGTGATTTAATCCGAGTAAAGTAATTCCAGAGACCTTTAATTATTCTTCATAACAAAACTTCCCAAAAGAAATTAATTTACCTCATTTTTAACCCACATGTAAACCGAAAACCACAGGTATACAAAGGCTTTGAAAAAGTTTAGAATGTTCCTATTTTAAAAATTCCAGCAGCGTTCTGTTTCTTTCATCCCGTAAGTAATGCGGAAGAAGGAAAAAGGTAAAATTCACGGTCGAACACTTTTCGTTCACCTATTTGTAAATGAGACCATTCTCGAGAAAGAAAAGAACGTAAAAAAGAACCTTTACGGGGAGACGAGTCGGATTTCTTTCCAGTTTTATCACATTTACTTCCTTCTTCCAGAAGGAAAATTTTCCCTTTTCTCTCCCGGACGAAAGAAGGGAAAACACCGAAACTTCCACTTCACTGCCGCAAATGAAGTATAAGAAAAAGTGTAGTATATGAGTACAAATGAACAAAAGAAGAATTTTTGTCAGCGCTCTGGCAAATTCGATTTCGAGTCGTCTTTTTGCTCGCTCTAAAACACTAAAATGTTCGAAACCGAAAGATGACTTTCTTGTGTGTATTATCGAGAGAAACATAAAATCCTTTTCAGCAACTTTAATTGAGAAGTTCAGAGTGTTTGCACCCGTTCGAGCATGAGCTTTAAATCAAAGGTGATTGTCCTTTCCCCCTACATTTTGTTTCTAATAAAGAGGCTTTTTGCTTGTATATGTGGTTATTTTTGGCATTAAATGTGCAGTGTATACAAATTCGAAGTTCAAGTAAAATTACTAACGAATTAATGACTTGATCTAACCAATTATTGAAAAAAACTATTGAATTCCTTTTTAACCTCGGAATCAATCGAAATATATGGTACTTTAAGAAAAATAAGCTCGCTTTCAGTTTTAAATTTGATGTTGAAAGTGCTTGTTCTTTGCCATTTAATTAAAAATTTGAAACACAAAAAATGCTAAATTTTAAGTGCATTTGGGCATCATTTATGGAGAATACTAATGATTTTTGATTTGAACAGATAAAAATTTAGTTTAGCAATTACAATTACTTTGATGTGCGATATGCTGAAGTAATTTTTAAACTCCAAATAAATGTATGTAAAATTTATTCAAATACGTATAAATTATTTCAGTTTGAGAGTAGGTGTGTACGGGCATCACAACCCCGAGGTGCCCGAGTGATCTGTCCTCCCTTTCATTTTTACTCTCGCCTACACTTGGCGGGGTGTGGAAGTTTGGAGAATGGGGTGCCAGCTCAGGTGTGACCTCGTCATCTGACCGTGGTTCAGAATTACGTGGTATTGTCTTCGGATCTTTCCCTCGATTTTGATCCCGGATCGTCGTCAATAGCCTGTTGTGTTGCTCCAGTGCGACGTTAATTAAAATACATACCTACTTACCCTTCTGCTTTTTCTTCCTTCCTCATAGTGTTACCTGTCTTGTGTTTGCCGCAGCTTGGTCATATATGGCCCTTGCGCCATAAAACTCGATACCGACTGAGGAATTTTCTGTCAAACTAAATATAGGTGGCGATAGTGTTTCTTCAGCGAAACGTTTTCTGTACGTATTCTGAACGTGGTATCAGTTGGATTGCTTTTCGAATACGATTTCAGCACTTCGCCAATAAGAATTCCAAGGAATGAATTCTGAATTGACATGTGGTTGATTGATCAACACCAATTAGATTAAACGTCAAACGTTGCCAAAATTGCGATAAACTACATTTAAGGTAATATCATATGTATCATAAGAGTATTTGGGTAGCGGAAGTAAAAACTTCATTCCTGCGAAAAAAATGAAATTCATGAAAATGGTACCTTTACAATTATTTATTGAGATGAAACTTTTCAGAAGTTTATAACCTCACTTGGGACATGAAATGATACAATATTTATTTTATTCTTGTATACGTTTATCGGCGATATGTTTGCTTTTCTTTGCAGAGTCGTTTGTTTTATTCAAATAAACTTAATTCGTTTTAGAAAATAAAAATCTCCAAACATGACACAAATTTAGAACAATAGAATAAATTTTTTTTTTTGCAGAAAAAAAGTCCTTCCGACCTCTATTTTCCTTGCTTTGTTCCCAAAATAGCTTTTTACGATAACTTGAGAAAGCTGTTATACAGTCACTGCTTGGAAGTAGTATAAATATTCTTAAATCTTAATTTTATCCAAAGTAAAATTATGAAAAAAGTTTAAAAATAAAAATGGTTTAGTTTTGATATATTCTAATTGAATTCTCTAGTCATAAACTATTTTGCGTTTTGCATTTTATGGATCTGTCCCGCAGGAGTTTTAGTAGTGTATCTATTTTATTATTTTTATAATAATTTTGCTGTGGCTAGTATTATTTTTCATTGTGGAATTTTGTGACTTGTATTATTACATAATTTCTCGCGATTTGTATTCTTTTTGGAATATTCTTTATGGAATACATTCGCTGCGAAGTATTCTTTCTTATGGAAATATCGTTTGTGAAATATCCTTCTTTGCGAAATATTCTTCTTTATGGAATATTATTTGCGAAATATTCTTTATGGAATATTTGTGAAATATTCTTTATGGAACATTCTTTGTGGAATTTTTTGTGGCTTGTATTATATTGTTCTTTGGAGTATTCTTTCTTCTGTACTTTTACCCAAAGTAAAAACATTAATAAAGCTTAAATGGTCTGTAGATAATTTAAATTATATAATTCTGCAGAATCCATAATATTTTAAAGAATATGGTTTACTGAAACTGAATCAATGCCTGAAAAATTTTGAATTTCATCATCAATCTCGCGAATAAACAAGGAAGAGGTCCATAAACAACTCTTTTCAGAACTCAAATGCCGACCTTAACAGCTTAAAACACGAAATCGAACGAGCACTTTCGCATTGAAAATTCTGACTTTCAGTAACGGCGATTGATATAACGTTTATTACTCAGTTCTACTCAGGATTATAACGCATCGCGTCTGGCACTTTCGCTTTGGCGATCGCGAAAATTCGGGGCCATTAGTTGTCGGCTTCTGAAGAAACATCACTTTTGGTTTGAAATTTCTTTAATTTTTCGAAACCAGGATGAAGACATGCATCTATTAATTTAATTATATCGTGTTAGTAAATTATGATCAGTCAATTTGTAAAATTAACAGTCCCCAATTGTGGAAATCTATATACCATAACACCTGAAGGACTAAATATATTTATATACAGTTGGGCAATTACATCTGAAAGCACCTTATCTGTGAGTACGTCTTACAACTTGTAAGTTTGTAGCTACGCTCAACAGAGGGGGCTGGTGTGTGCCGAGAGTATATCTTACACTTATATTATTATTCATTGGAATTTTGTGACTAGTATTATTGTGATTTGTATTTTTTATGGAATACTAACTGAATTACCCGGCGTTGCTCAGGTTGAATTGTTTATAAATTCATCGTAATATTACTCAATATTATTCCTATGATTTTGAGTTGTTTTTAGCCCCCTGCAGACCCAGGACAAATCGAACGGAGTTGATATATAGCCTGTGGGGTTAATATATAGCCTGTGTCCCGCAGAATTCTACAGTATGAATGTGTCAAATTTAGTGCGAATTGATCTGACATTGATCTTATAAATACGCAATCCTATGAGGATTTCGAATTGCCTTTAGCCCCCTGTACCACATCGACGATAAAAAAAACCCACTTTCGGTAAAAATAATCTCATAGTATAAAAATTTACATTCCAATGATAAAGCTACAGTTTAAGAGTTTACAGACGGGATACATAAAAGATATGATAATGAGCGATTTTCAGCGCAACCGCACTCTAAGATTCTAAAAAAATCCACCATGGCCATCTTGAGAGGCGACTCCTGTAGATGTTCTGATATCATCTGCTCAGTCAGACTGAGAGAGCGCCCCCTAGCTAGTGCTCTGTCCAGAATGACGGGACGTTACACCCCTCTGTACAGGGACGTAACTAGGCTAGTTTCCATCCGGAGCAAGAACTCGCCTTGGCGCGCACCCCTTTCTTCATTTTTTATCATACGTAAAATCTATAGTAAAAAAATACTCGGCTAGTTTAGCCCCCCCCCCCCTACGTCCCTGCCTCTGTACACCCAAGACAAATAGAACGGGGATTAATATGTAGCCTACGTTACCCGCAAGATTTCAAAGAATAAGTACCAAATTTGGTGCAGATTAGTTAAAAGGTCTAGGTTTGTATAGAGAACAGACAGACGCCAACTCTGCTTTATATGTATAGATTCTTTGGAATTTTACATGCGTGTGGCTTGTATTTTTCTTTATTTCTTGGGGCTTGTATTTATGGGATATTCTTTGTGAAATATTTTTATGGAATATACGTATGTATATTTGAAAACATTCTTTATGGAATATTTGTGAGATATTCTTTGTGGAATTTTGTGACTTGTATTATTCTTTGTGGAATATTCTTTCTTACGTACTTTTATCCAAAGTTAAAATATGAAAATACTTAAAAATAAAAATGGTTTTCTTTTGGTGTTCTAATTCAATTCGCCCGTCTTCTGAACTATTTTTTTGTGCATTGTATGGATCTGTCATAGCAGCCGATTTGGTAATTCTTACTACAGCTCTATTTTATTTTTTGCGTAATTTTTTCGTGACTATGTGGACAGTAAAAATAATACTCAGGACCCGATGCAGTTGACTACTCCTGAGCATCGATACCACCTTGATGCTAAACAAAAAGGTGTAGAACGTGCATGCACCGTTTTCTCATCTTCTAAACGCAATTTTCCAATTTCAGAAGACGAATCCCTTCCGTACCTTTCCATCCATTTACTCACGCATACATTAAAAAAATCTCCATCTCTTCCAAGGCGAGAAAAACGGAAAACCATTCCAAAGAGTAATGGGCCTTATTTGAGCATGAGTAAAAGTTGCAGATTTCGGCAGGCACCCCCTTCCGATGGTCTTCGATTCCGAAACATCTGCCCGTGATGTATAATATTCCAAGCCGAAAAAGCAAAGCCATCGGCACATTGATAAATAAACGCCTTCCACAACCACTTTGTTACCTGTGGCAAGGAAATGAAGTGCCATTTGTCTACGCCGCAAACAATGCAGGAAACGAAACGCGAATAAAGATTTTTCTTCGCAATTTTTTTTCCTACCGGCAATGGATTTTCGTCGATACTTCTCGAGTTTAAGCGCCGAAGAGGAATGGGGACTTCATACAAAAGGCTTAACGAGATCCAATGGGGCCGAGATTAGTTGCTTTTACTTGATTGAGAAATATTCTTTTGTTCGAACTCGACTCGGAAGGTGCCTCGGAGCTGTGGATGGGAAGCATTGTTGGCGTCGGCTGGAATAAGGATCATTCCGAAAGTCCTTGGAATCCAGTGGAGCTGAAAGAATTCGGGACTTTTAAAACACATCGTTGAGGGATTGTGTTTGTACAAAGGGTGTAGAAAACCACGAGCTAATTTGTTACAAGGCGTCACAATGAATGATCATTGATTGTGTTGGTGCATTGAATTTGTTTGATGAATGTGTTGATAATTTTAAATTGCTGTGTTTTGGATTTACTATACTCAAAATCTCCAGCTATACTTACTTGATAGCTGGATTGGTTTATTGTTCTAAGGTTATATCTTTGACGTCGGATCAATTTAAAATCGGAACATGGGGACATGCATGAGAAATCGAGCGTTACAATGGTTTTGTCTTAAGATTCCAGGGGCCGCGGTAGCTCAGTTTGAAGAGCAACGGATTAACAAGCGGAGGGTTGCGAGTTTTAAATTTGGTTTAGCCAAAGACCGTCGTGTAAACGGGGGCTGGTGCACATTTAATCCGTCGAGGACTTGGATGTCCTTAAGTTGGCGTGTTATGGAAGTTTGGAGAGTGGGGGTGCCAGCTCAGGTGTGACTTCGTCATCTGACGGCAGTTCAAAATTATATTGTGTCGTCCTCGATTTTTTCCTTCGAGTTTTTATCCCGCACCGTCGCCAATAGACCGTTGCACCATTGCGACGTCAATTTAAATACTTACCTATCGAAACTCGGTTCAGTCAAATGCCGTCGTTATAAGGGGATGGTAAACGTTAAATCTGTCGTGGCCTCAAATGTCCTCCCGTTGGCGTGTTGTGGAACTTTGGAGAGTGGGGGTGCCAACTCAGGTGTGACTTCGTCATCTGACCTTGGTTCAAAATTATGGTGGTGCTGCCCTCGTTCTTTTCCTTGTGGATTGATCGCTGACCGTCGCCATTATCCCGTTGTGCTGTTCCGGTACGACGTTAATTATTTACCTACCGACCCTTTGCGATTTATCCCGGACTGTCGCCATCTTGCGTAACTTGCAAAGCAAAGGTTTTGATATTCTGTTTTGTTGGGTCCCTAGTCACGTGGGCATAAAGGGCAACGAGCTTGCTGACAGTGCTGTGAAGGTAGCTTCCATTCCATTGCAGCAAGCCGTTCTTAGTGACATCAAGATGTCCACCAAGGAGTTCGACTCCTTGTGGCAAGAGTCGTGGAACCTGCAAGTCCCCAACAAATTGCATTGTATAAAACCCATCATTCATCAGTGGCCAGTGTCCCTAATGTCAGACTGACCCGCCTTCTCATTGGACATACACGTTTCACCCATCGTCATTTTCTATTAGGAGAGAGCACGCCCATTTGCAACTCATGCTCTACTCAATTTTCTGTTTATCGCCATTTTAATTGTCTATCCTGCTTTTATTCATCAATGTATCAAATTTTTTAAAAGCACAATTTTAAATCTGCGAGATTTGATTGGAGAAAATCCACATTCAAAACTTTTCGCGTTTTTACGATCAGTTGGTTTTTTAAACCTCATCTGATTCTTTTTCAACTCGAATTTCACACAAAAGTTTATACATGTAAATTAGGTGTTCTTCAGTTTCATTACTTTTGCTGCAGACGATGATCTTGTTTTATCGTCTGACTATTTGAATATTTTTATTCTCACCTATACATTTTATGTTTTAAATCACCTTTTATCCTTATCTTAGACTATTAATTTTAAAATATTTTATATCTTTATTGGGTCAGATTCTGTCTTGTGTTTGGCGCAGCTTGTCCGCTTTTGGACCTTGCGCCATAAAACCCCAACATCCAATTCAATCCCGGATCTTCGCCATTAGCCCGTTGTGTTGCTTCAGTGTGCGACGTTAATTATCTACCTACCAAAAAATAAACATTTATTTAGTAGACTTCAAATCTGCACAAAGAAGGTTTTAATCAGCGCATTCAAACCGTTTCTAAAAAGCGATTCAGTAGCGCGTAAAAACTCGATTCCATCCGAAAAAGGACGAACATTCAATCCCAGCTTCCGCATTCCTGCGATTGATCGAGAATTTAAATAAAACGATCTGGGCATCGGAGAAACGCTTTGAAAGGGAAAAAAAAGAAAGAAAAAAGAAATCAATTTTTATTCAAAAGCATTCACGGTTTTAAAATCTGGTTCCGAATGCGGTGCGAACAGTTCATCCGAGACATATTCTGTTGCCAGAAAAAGTCACGGAACTTTCAAAGAAGGGGTAAAGAGTTTCTCCTAAACTTCCTAAAATAGGTTTATGAACGGCTTTTCGGAAACTACCTTGTAAGCGGCGAAACGATTCTGAAGTTTCATTTCGGAAACTGGGCGATCTTTTTTGTTCTGTTCCGATAGAAAAGTTCGAAGGATTATATATTAACTTTACTTGAACCTTGGTTGCTTTTTATTTTTTTGTGAAATATTAGCTTGTTCTGTTCGTTTTTAATTTTGAAGAATTTTTATTTTGCTTCAATATAAAATTTCGAGCTCAGTATTTCGGTTTAATTTTAAGCTTATAAATAGAATACTTTTGTTCGAAGCATTTATTTGCGAGTTCGAAACTTAGTCCTGCCAAAGACCATCGTTAAGGGGATGGGTTCGAGTTAAATCTGTCGTGGTCTCAAATGGAAGTTTGGGGAGTGGGGTGTCAGCTCAGGTGTTGTCTTCGTCATCTGACCATGGTTAAAAATTACGAGACGTTGCCATGGGATCTTTCAATTAGAGATTGATCACGGACCGCCGCCAATAGCCCGTTGTGTTGCTCCAGTACCACGTTTATTAACTACATACCTACCTCGACACGTTTACTTTTGAAAGCCATAAAAACATGTTTCAAAGAGAAAGTATTTAAAAAGCACGAGTTTTAAAAATTGTAGGTTCCAAATTAAATAAATGTACGAGACGTGTATTTAGTATAGCGAAGGTAGGTAGTTGAATTAATGTCGCACTGGAGCAACACAACGGGATTATTGGCGACGGTTCGGGCTCAAACTCGAAGGACAAGATCCGAAGACAACACCTCATCATTCTGAACCGCGGTCGGATGACGAGGTCAATACCTGAGCTGGCACCCCACGTTCCAAACTTCCACAACACACCAACGTGAGGACGTTTGAGGCCACGGCAGAATTAAGATACACCAGCCTCTCCACGTACACGACGGTCTTTGGATGGATCGAGTTTCGAACTCGAAACCCTCAGGTTGCTAATCCGCTACTCTTCCAAACGGGCTACTACAATCAGGGTCACTTATTTAGGTGCTTACGGGCATCCGAACCCAGGAGCACCCGAATGATCCTTCCTCCCTTTCATTTCTATCCTCGCCTACTCTTTGCTTTTACTTCCTCCTTCATTCTGTTGTCTGTCTTGTGTTCGGCACAACTTGGTTAAATATAGCTCTCTCGCCATAAAACTCGTCATTTGATTGGCGCAGCCTGTCCACTTTTGGACCTTGCACCATAAAACTCTAACATCCATCCATCGCCACCTGGATTGATAGTGGTGTATAAGGTAATTGTAATTAATCAACCTCGCACTAGAACAACACGACGGGGCTATTGGCGATGGTCCGGGATCAATCACCAAGGGAAAGAACCGAGGACAGCACCTAATTTCGAACCACGGCCAGATGACGAGGTCAACATCTGAGCTGACATCCCACTCTCCACACCACGCCCACGAGAGGACATTTGAGGCCACGACAGATTTGACGGTCTTTATCTGCACCGAGTTTCGACCTCGCAACCATCTGATTAGTAATTCGTTACTCTTTTATCTGGACTATTACGGCCCCCTGTGACGTTCAGAGAGTTAAGATGAAAATGCCATTTTGGCAGCTTGCCAAACAGTACGGATTGCTTGTAGTAGTTAGTAGAAAGTATTGTTGATGCTTATCCCTTCTGGGCTAGTCGACTGCTAGATCAAATCCAGCAAGTCATTTGTCTTCAAAGAAATTATGTCAAGGATTCTTGAATAAGTCGGGTTCATTCCAATACAGGAAAGAATGATTACTAGAGGAGCGATGTTGCTATTAGGACAAACTGGAAGGGATTTTTCACTATTCAGGAATTTCATTTTCCTAAGATGCCCACTTCGCAGTAGAGATAAAGGCCGTTGTTAAGGTGCACGTATACACTAGACGATTTTTTAAAATTATGATTATAAAAGTCCAATTTTTTTACAATAACTCATTGGTTTGTATCTAAACTAATTTCAGTTTGAAAAATTCAGATCAATCTAATCATCAATTATCTAATTCAGATATAAATAGCTAATTAGTCTGTTTTTGAACTGATATCTCAAATTCTAATATGTTCAGAAAGAATCCCAATTGGAAATTATTCCTAATATTATTCTTCATGTTTTGACCCTCTATCAAGTTGCCAGGAAGAAAAAGTTTTTATACGATTTGTTTCAACAAGGAAATCTAAAAAAATCAAGATTTTTCAGGAATTTTGACCTTTAAAAATCAACTAAAAATTAATTTCTTAACTAAAAACTTTAATTGAGGTTCAGAACATCCACTGTATTATATAGATTATAATGATACAAAAATAATACATCAATTCATTGTTGAGTTATCACTGTTCGAACAAAGCATCCTATTGCAAAAGCCACAGCTCTTCAGAGTCGAGTTTTAAGTTTCGGAAATATGTTTGTGGTGACACTACCTAACGAAAACCATTGTAACTAGGAAAACATTTCGAATATTTACAAGAACTTGGTATCGTTTGAAAGCAAAGGAGTTGGAAAATATTTTGAATTGATAAAAAAAGTATTGATATTCTGGCCAATTTTCGTGATTTGTAGTGTATACCTTAAACAAGGATATATCTGGAATTTTTCAACAGGTGGACATCAACAAGCTCCACCCGACAATCTGACTCCTATCTTTACTAACATTTTAACGCTTCTTCACATCGGACATTCACGAGTCATTCTTAGATTTTTATTGGTCGGAGAAACCGCTCCATCGTGCCATCTTTGCCAAGAACCTCTCCATCAATCTCAATCCATCTTCATCAATCATATTTTAAATTCTTGTACAGATCTTACTCATTTTTAGATGCCTTTTTAATACCGGGTGATCCAAAAGTCACAGAAAAAGAAAAAAATTCAATAATTCGAAAAGTATGGATAGTAGCACGATGCGGGGTTTCCACAGATGCACAGAAGGAAGTGGGATTTTTTAAAGTAACGAAACATTTTATTGCCAGAGTAGTTACATTTGTCACCGACAGATGGCGCTGTAGCGGTTCCTGAGCTTACTTGAAGTCGCAGGTGTACAGAATTCGGCCGACGCCATTGGCAATGTTGAAATTCGCTATCATCTGACAGGAATTACAGCTGAAACCCTTTTCGATGCTTGTGCAGAGTGTCGTGCCATGTCTGACGGTCATTCTCATGAATGACGGCTGTCACATTGAACCTTTGCAATCCTAGCTGCGTTGCGAACTGTTCTGTGCCACTGTATAAACTATTGAGGCAACGGAAGCGCCACCTGTCGATGGCAAATGTAACTATTCTGGCAATAAAAATTTCGCTATTAAAAAAAACTTGTATTTCTGTGAAAACCGTATCGTGCTACTGCATACTTTTCGAATTATTGAATTTTTAGATTTTCTGTGACTTATGGATCACTAATTCGATTTTATCAGACTTGTTGGGTCACTCTCCACATGCAACGCTCTTTACCTTCTTACAACGTTGCGACATTTTATCATTGTTATAATTCATCATTTTTTATTTATATTTCATTAGAATTTTAATAATAAACTAAGATTAGGATATTCCATCTTATCACAATTCTCTACATTTATATTTTTAGCCTTCATGATTTGTTTTTACCATGGTAACCTACATGAATTACATTTTTTATCCTGCATCTATCATCTAAACTACATCATATCATCTGTATAATAAATGTATAATTTTAAATATGCTTTTTATGTATTGTTGATTAGACTTATATTTTACTGGTTTGCATTGTCTTGCGTTTGGCGCAGTTTGTTCGTCATTGGACCTTGCGCCATAAAACCCAATACAACCGTGAAGTTTTCAAGGGTAACTTAATGATTGGGAGAAATTCATGCGAAGTAAGATAATCTAACACATCATATTGCTTCAAAAGGGTTAAAATTAATTTAAAAGCTAATGAAAGATGTGAGATGTTTACTCACCTCTTTTCTTGAATCTTCACCCTCTTTTATAGGGCTGGGCAAAAAAGATCAAATTCGATGCCTTTGTTTTATCCATGCTTCTTATTCATTCTTTCACTGAAATTTATCTATTCATTAACATAATGAAGACACATCCTATAAATTTCGCTAATCTTTAATTGCGCTGAAATATATTTACATTTTTAACAGAAAAAGGACAGAACATATTTTCCTGTTTAATACGCGCGTTCCAAATCAGTAATATTTAGTTCTAGCTGTTTTCTCCCAATGCGCATGCGCGGCAGGTCCGCACACACTATAACAGGCTCGCATTCGAGACACCCAAAAAGCAACTGAAGAACTCTCCTTGATATGTTAAATGATGTTTCAAAACGAGTTTCTGAATCAATATTCTGATATAATTTATACCCCCCTGGTATTTTTAATTTTTCAAGAAATAAAAAAAATGGAATCTTGAATCGAAATTTCATATATTCAGCTTTAATAAATTATACATTCTCAAATAGATAATATTTCCCAACATTACCTTAAAAAGTTAAAAAAAAAATTTTTGTCATGAAAGGAAAAGTTAGAAAAATAAACGAATTATAATTTTGTTGAAGACAATTAATTCAACAGACATGATTAAATTGACTAATTTCGCCGATCATATTGCAAAGGAAAAATATATTTTCATCCCGTGTTTACAACCTATTTCATCGTTTTTTCAACATACTTCCAAATTGAATTTTCAAATTTCACGTTCTTTTTCACGGCAAAATACAAATACTCCACATCATATGAAATTCATATCTTGAATTCCATTACCAATCTCCCTTATTTCTAGTATCAATCCTCATACCATCTGTTTGCCTGAGAATTCCACTGAACGCTAACACAAACAACCCAGCAAGCTATGCAAATATGCCGTAACAATAAATATATAATGCGAAATCCTTTCTTCGTGCGCGATCCTCCAGTTTGAATCGATGAAATTTTCCTACCTAGAAGAATATCCTATAGTACTTTTGAGAATGAATACAAAGCCTCTACCCCTCATCCCGTTTCCAGGTGTGTAGATTACAGTTAATCTCTTGTTTTTAGAGCAACGCACAAATTTGAATTTCGTATCACGTTCTAAGCTTAAGTGTTACGAGATTTCAGAGTCTTGTAGTAGTACCCACAACACAGGGGCTCGTTCGTAAACGCGAATAAATCGCACCGGTTGTACGAGTTATTCAAACCGAGCGTTACAAGAGTCAGATTTTCTAATGTGAAAAACAAGCCGTTTCATGTCACTGGAAACGAAAGAAGATAGTTTGAAACGAACTGAGATTGTGCTAGGTTTTGTCAGTTCAGAAGTTTGCGTCTGAAAAAGTAGATGTGAATGCTGTAATGCATATGGGAGCTGAATTGGCAGAAACTGTTTTAATTCATTTGTAAGAAAAGAAAAAATTGTTTCACCTCTTCTCAGAATAAGCTACACTTCCTTCTCTATCCAATTTTTTTCCCTCGAAGAAGTAAAAAGCGTTTGTAATTTATCATTAAAGCATTAAAATGCATAATTTTTGCTTTCAAATAAACACAAAAAAGTTAAAAGAAAAATGCACCACTTCGAGACTCATGGTTTAGGCTCATTTTCAGATTGAATTTATTAAAAAAAAATTGGAAATTATATGGCAAATGAGACTAAAAACCTAATCGTTCGTAAATGCAACTTCAGAACTGGTGAAACGGAGGTCATGTGAAGGATTATTTTTTTGGTTTGCACTTTTTTCAGAGTTTACGAACGCGGCCACACATAATAAGTAACTAACCACATCTATTGGTTGATAGAATTGTACGAAAGATTCTATTCGTCAAGGGAAACGCTAGTTAGAAGCACGCAATAAAGACTGCAGGTTGCGTAGTGGAATTGTGAGTGCGAATCCAGGAAAAATCATATTTTTTGGAAGTGGAAATTTGTTGAATGTTCCCACTAAACAATCGTTTAAGCTTACTATGTCTTCATTCATTACACAATGCAACATTAGGTCCGAGTATTCACGTCATAAGTACGGTTTGTGTCCTCGACACAACCTACAGGGGATTGATCCTGGACCTTCGCCAATAGCACTTTGTGTTACTCTAGTGCGACGTTAATTAAAATACCTACAACTACAACTTCCTAGCAAATACTCAAGAGAAGGACTGCTGCCAACAGAAACGCATATACAACTGTTGCAGATAATTATTGACTCAACCGAGTAGGTTTTACAATGTTCGGTGTTATAATGCACATCGCCAAACCAGACAGTGAAGGGTTGAAAACTTTGTAGGCTTTATAGAGTTCAATTCAAATACGAAATAAACCAGTTTTGTGGCTTGCTAGCTTTGTTCATCGGGATTAGCTAATGAAATTTCAAAAGTACTGTCTTTAGTAAGTATGGGGCAGCGGTAGCACGGTTGAAAGAGTAACGGATTAGCAACCGGAGGGTTGCGATTTCGAATCCATCCAAAGACCGTCGTGTACAAAAGAGCTGGTGCACGTTAAATCTGTCGTGGCCTCAAATGTCCTCACATTGGTGGGGTGTGGAAGTTTGGAGAGTTTGGTGCCAGTTCAGGTGTGACCTCGTCATCTGAGCGTGGTTCAAAATTAGTTGGTATTGTCTTCCGATCTTTCCCTTAAAGGGTTGATTCCGGACCATCGCCAATAACCCGTTGTGTTGATACAGTGCGACGTTAATTAAATACCTACCTATCTTCTGAATTGCGAAATCATTTCGGTTCGATTACTTTGAAGTTCCGTAGACATGGCTTTGACCAAAAGTGTTATACAACCTCCTACATTAAAATATTGTCTCGCCCTTCTTGAAGCGAATACGTTTCCAGTGCGATGTTAATTAAATACCTACCCATTACTTGATGTCTGTAATGATCTGTTGACCTCTTCATCTGACCGTGGTTCAAACCAGGTCTAGCATTTTGTAGACGACGCAACAAAGAAATGAATTGGTTCCTTCTTGCGGGTTCAAATATGGAAGCTGAATTGGCAGAAACTGTTTTAATTCATTTGTAAGAAAAGAAAAAAATTGTTTCACCTCTTCTCAGAATAAGCTACACTTCCTTGTCTATCGAATTTTTTTCCCTCGAAGAAGTAAAAAGCGATTGTAATTTACCATCAAAGCATCAAAATGCGTAATTTTTGCTTTCAAAGAATCACAAAAAAGATAAAAGAAACATGCACCACTTCGAGATTCAAAATCCAAAATCACCAAGCATCTTCAATTCCTTCTCACAAAGAACCATCATGAATCCCCTCCTCTGAATCCAGCCTCTTGGAAGAATCCCACCGATTTTACACGCAGCACAAAAGAATCCACCTCCGCTTTGATTGGTGGCACAGAAAATGCAATCCACCAAATTTCTTTGAGAAAACTGTTTACAAAATAACTATGGGGGACATGGCCGCTGCCACGTGACTGTTCAAAGAAGAGTAAACACCGCGGCGCAATTTGAAATCGATTATTCGATGTCTCGGAGCACTTGGGACAGCCGGTGGAGCTAGAAATCCGAGATTGCAGAACTCCTGTGTCGGGAAAAGGACCTCGGGCTAGAAGCGGGTTCCGGAGCTTTCAATTACGGTTTTTAAGCGTCGGCAGCGCTTGTATATTGTGCTTGTGAAAAGAAAGGAATTTTATTTTCTTCAGTGGAAATGAAGTCTTGAGATTGAAGCTATTGAATTTCAATGCATTGTGCAAACACGCCAGCATTAAATTTGTTTCTTTCATCGGTAGCCCAGTTGGAAGAGTAACCTGAGGGTTGCGAGTTCGAAACTAGGTTCAATCAAAGACCGTCGTGTTTACGGGGGCTTGTGCTCGTTAAATAAGTCGTGGCCTCAAACATCCTCACGTTGGAGTGGTATGGAAGTTTGGAGAATGGGGTGACAAATCAGGTGTTGCCTCGTCATCTGACCGTGATTTAAAATTACGAGGTGTTGTCCTCGGATCTTTTTCTTCGGGGGATGATCTCGGACCGTCGCCAATAGACCACTGTGTTGCTCCAGTGCGAAGTTAATTAACTACCTTACCTTGTTTTTCATGAAAATTGAGGGCCGCGGTACTCCTGTTGGAGGAGTAACAGACTAGCAGCGGGAGGGGTGCGAGTTCGAATCCAACCAAAGACCGTCTAGTGCTAGTTAAATCTGTCGTGGCCTCAAATGTCATCACGTTGGTGTGGTGCGGAAGTTTGAAGAGTGGGGTGCCAGCTCAGGTGTGACCTCGTCATCTGGCCATGATTCAAAATTACGTGGTGTCCTCGATCTTTCCCTTCGGGGATGATCCCGGACTGTCGCCAATAGCCCACTGTTGCTCCAACGCGACGTTTATTTAAATATCTACCTATCTTCACGAAAATTGAAACTCATCATTTTCAAGATAGTTGATTTAATGTCAGACCGAAGCAATACAATGGGCTATTGGTGACGGAACTATCACGAAGGGAAAAGTTCCAATGACTATATCCAGTAAATTTGAAACACGGTCGGATGCCGTTTCCAACATCTGAGTTGGCACCCCACTCTCCAAACGTCCACGCTGAATGCTGAAATTAGCTCTACAACTATGAAAACAACGTTTATTAGATATTAACCCTCTGAACCCTCGAGATTTTCGTGTAGAGTTGTGTTGCTTTTACTCCCAAAGCATTTAATGATTACATTTCCACATCTTTCTAATGATGGACTCTTTCAGCCTTTAGAAATATTCTACTGGTCCTATCCTTGGGATAGAATCTTTGGAACGATTCTATTGGGCCTTTCCTTCGAATGGAATCTGATAAGATTCTATTGGTCAAGAAGTTCAAAATTTTCCTATAGCCCCACAGAACAGAGCGAACTGACGTCACGTTCCGGAATACTTAGAGAGGTAACTAGTTAAATTAACGTCGCACTGAAGCAACTCAACGGGCTATTGGCGACGATGCGGGATCAATACCGAAAGACCTGAGGACGACAGCTTGGCATTTGGAAACATGGTCAGATCATGAAACCGACCCCTAAACACGCACCCCTACTCTTCAAACTTCCACACCACGCCTATGTGAGGACATTTGAGGCTACGAGTTAATATGCCCCAGCCCCACGAACACGAAGGTCTTTGGTTGGATCGAGTTTCGAACTGGCAACCCTCTGTTGAGAATCCTCTACTCTTCCTGGCCGCAGTAGCCCGGTTGGAAGAATAACGGATTAGCAACCGGAGGGTTGTAAGTTCGGAACCAACCAAAACAGCGTCGTGTACCAAGGGAGATGGTGTACGTTAAAACTGTCATGGCCTCAAATGTCCTCACGTTGGCGTGGTGTGGAAGTTTGGAGAGTGGGGTGCCAGCTCAAGTGTAACCTCGTCATCTGACCGTGATTCAAAATTACTTGTCCTTGGATCTTTTCCTTCGCCTTTCATCCCAGACCGTCGCCAATAGCCCTTTGCGTTACTCCAGAGCGACGTTAATTAAAATACCCACCTACCGATGTGAGGACATTTGAGGCTATGATACAGTTAAAGAGCACCAGCCCCACGAACAGGTTGGATCGAGCTTCGGACTCCGGTTGCGAATCCTCTATTCTTCTAACTGGGCCTATGTAAGTAATTAGAAAAAAGTGGCACACTCTGGCTCGTTTGAGAGCCGAGATGCAGTTCGAAAAACCTCTGAACTAGTCAAAAACCTGAATTTCTTCGGGTAGAATTTTTTTCCCGCTCACAAGAAAACTGCATCAATACAGCCCCAGCATGTACACACGGAACCGTTCCTGCCTTCTAGGAACACGGCTTTTGAATACCTTTCGATTCAGAGATTTGTTTACCGGATGTGTGAGTTCCTTGCCAACGTCGTAGCGGGAGTATACACGTTTGCAGGCAACAGAGTGGGAGGTGAACGAAATTGGAAAGGGTGTCGATTGGATGGAAATACGATCCCGTCTCGCTCGATAGATTCGTCGATCGGAATCGTGTTATCATATCCCCGTTGGTACTGATCTGAGCCGAGTTCTTGATTTTGCTCTATTTTAAGACACGTCTTCGGGATGGATGTGAGATATGAAGTATATAGGGTATAAAATACACTGGCAGGTACGTAGTTGAATTAACGTCGCACTGGAGCATAACGACGGGCTATTGGAGACGGTCCGGGATCCATTCCGAAGGGAAAGATCCGAGGCAACGCCTTGCCATTTTGATCCACGATATACAGTTCTCATCCAACCGGGCTGCCGCGATGGTTAACTGATTAGCAACGGGAGGGTTGCGAGTTCAAATCCGACCAAAGACCGTCGTGTACAAAGGGGGCTGGTGCACGTTAAATCTATCGTGGCCTCGAATGTCCTCACGTTGGCGTGGTGCGGAAGTTTGGAGAGTGGGGTGCCAGCTCAAGTGTTGCCTCGTCATCTGACCGTGGTTCAAAATTACGTTGTGTTGTCCTCTATCTTTCCCTTTGGGATTGATCCGGACCGTCACCATTAGCCCGTTGTGTTGCTCCAGTGAGACGTTAATTGAAATACCTACCTATACGCCACAGTGGAACGAATATTCTATTGAAAATGTGTTTTAAAGTAGAATTAAAACAAAAAATCTCGCTCCAAATCTAGGCAAATAAACTACATAAAAGTATAAAAATGCGAAATTAGCAAAATAATGAAGTTCTGAAATATAATGTACATTTCAAAAATTTAATCAATAAAATTTATGTTTAAGTTGCAGTTAGTACGTTTTAGTAGAGATATCCAAGTCTGTTCGATAAGAGCAAAGTAATCACAATTATTTATGATCTTACTAATTCCTACAAGGCACATTTTTTGCCTCTTATCGCATTTCATTTTAAAAGTAAAACGAAGCAAAAACAAACGTTTACGTCTTCACTTTCGAAAAAGAAATCGACCAAGTGGCCATCAAATGTTGGAATGTTAGTTTTTGAAACGCTCTTAAATCACCATCGGTATGTGAGATTTTCCTTCTTCGAATATACCCCTAGCTCCCGTATCGTTTGTAAACACTCATTTTTTTCACGTTCCTTGCTTGGTGAATTAATTAGTTTGTGAGAGCAAATATTCTTATTTTAAACTTTTTTCACCAAACGATCGTTTTTATTTTTTACGACTCCGAATTGAAGTCGAGCAAATTTAGTTTCGCGAAACTGGCAATTTGTTGCAGATGAAAACTTCTGATAACGATAATTAATGGAATGTGGCGATGACTTTAAGTGGCGAAAGTTATTTGCGAACGATGCGTTCCACACTCTAATGTGACTATTTCGATTGATTTTTTTAGCTTTCGCTTGAATATTTTTTGTGTTTACGTTTGGATGGACATTGCCTTTGTTCAATAATGTCGGGAGTGAGTCATTTTGTTTATTGAATATTGTTTTTTGAATGTTGAAATTTTTGATAAGAATCTCTTGTTTGCGGATAAAATTAGGGTTAGTTTCGAGAGAAGAAAGTTTGTGAATTGGAAAAACGTTAAAAAAATGTTTGATTCTTCGTAAACTGATGAATATTTAGTCGAATTAGTGCTATTTCAGAATGAATTTCTACAATTAGAAATGTTCATTTTCAATAATGTCTCGTGCGTGAGTAATTTTCCTTATTGGATATTGTTATATTGGATATTAAATTCTTGAGAAGGAGTTCTTGATTTCGGATAAAATTAGGGTTAAGTTCGAGAGAAGAAAGTTCAACAGTCTAGCTGCCCCGCATTCAATTATCCTAACTATTGAATGAAAAAGAACTTACGTATTTTGTAAACAATCATTTCAAACGCTTTTTATACCAGTGAATCGCCTAAAATGGGAATTCTGAAAGCTATTCTCATGTTGGTGATCAAGTTAAGAAATAACAGTTTACCAATGAGGAAAATATTGGCGAAATCGCAAACAAATCTAAACCTATTGTAAAAATCACTGAAAGATAATTAGGAAGAAACTGGAAAATAGGAACCGATCCGGAAGACCTCAGAAATTGAGCCATATACACCAGGAATATTCTGCGAAAAATTCGCGATAATACATGAATTAGGCACCACAACTTGCATCCTTGTTGAAAACTGATTACAATCTTGAAATATATCCTCAGACTGTAAGAAAAGTAATAAAAAAAGGTGGCTACAATGAATCTACATGTTGCACGTAAGAAGCCACTCATTAGCAAACTTAACAGAAAAAAGCGTCTTGAGTTTGCGAAAAAGCATTTAAGTTAGCCCTTAACTCTTTGGGATTCTACTTTTCAGGGATGAATCAAAATTTTGTCTCTGGTTCAGATGGATGAGTTATGGCATGGAGAAAGCCAAAACATCAAATCCAAACGAAAAACTTATGTAGAATTGTAAAACATGTCGGAAGAAATGTAAAGGTATGGGGTTGTATGAGTTCTGGTATGTATAATTTATGGTTTGTTGAAGGTAACATGGATAGCTATGTGTACCTAGACATTTTGAAACCAAATGTCTTTGCTAGTGCTACGAAACTGTCTCTTGGAAGACCATTATTTTCCAACAGGACAACGATTCAAAACACACTTCAACGTTCTGTAAAGAATTATGCCTTTACCACATGTCGCAGCAACTCCCACATACCACTAGTCTCCTGGTTTAAACCCCATGGAACACTTATGGGAAGAAATCGGTTGTGAACTGAAAAATTATGATACCAGTAGAAAAGATAACCTGAAAAGTGCCATTCTGGACCGTCTGGAACAAAACTACTCCATAAACAACAAAAAAACTTGTGGGAGTCGCCTAAACTTCTGAGAGGTCATTAAAGCAAAAGCAGGTTCAGCTTATCATTAAATGATGAAACGTGAGGGGAAATAACATTTAATGAAATATTTTTCACCATATGGAGGCTTTTTTGCTTTATATTTGCCACATTTTTGTGTTATTGTGAATTATGCGTTAAATGATATTAATATTTTTATTTTGAATGCATAAAACTGCAATTATGCTCATCTGTTTTTCCATTTTTATTTCTTCAATATTTATATTCTGAAACAATAAAGCAATTTGTTTCAAATAGTAAGTACTTACGGAAACTTTTTTACTCACTGTATATGTCTAGAACTTAAAATTTTTTAACAGTTACAAAGAAACGTAGAAACGTTTATTATCTATGCATAAAATAGAATAATAAATGTATCGACTTAGAGCAGACTCATTAACTGACGAAACAAAATTTTTACTTTATAGCTATTTAAAGTCTAACTAGTATTAGTTTTTAGGTCAAAAAATAAAAATTATGCATTTTGATGGTGTCATATATCATTTAAACATATTACATTATGACACCATGTTTATCAAGATCATGAAAATGAGCAATTAGTGTCTCCTAAAAAATGTCAGTTAACGATTTTCTGCTCTAAACCGACGATATATTGCAGTGAATGAAATTTTCGACAATAAATTGCTCATGTATATTTTTAAAACAAACTCAAAGATATTGAATTGGAAAAATTCAAATGGGAGTTGTCAGGCTTTTAAAACATGGACACTTCACCTATTGGAATGTGAACGATTCATTTATAATGATTGTCAAATATAATTTGGTTATTTGCTATAGTTTGTATCTCACAGGTGTTATAGTTTTTTTTAATCGCGTTTACTTTAAAAAAAATCTTGGAATCAAATTAAATATTTTCAACGTTAATGAACTGTTCATCGTTTATAAAATATATATGGACTATAACTTGATAATTCACTTGCTTGATGAAGTGATATTCGAAAAAATTTGCTTACATTAAAATTTACCCCAAAACATGATAAAATCTACGAAAATAAAACAATTCGACTGAAAGCTGTACGGCAACAATTTCCAACCGTTGTGCCACAAGAATTGTATTGGTGAGCCCTACAGGTTGGTAGGTAGGTATTTTAATTAACGTCGCACTGGAGCAACACTGCGGGCTATTGGCGATGGTCCGGGATCAAATCCGACGGGAAAGATCCGAGGTGAGCCCTACAGATGGTAAAACGGTTTAAATTATAAGTTTATTTCATTTCAATAGTTTACTTTTCCATTTTTGTGTAATACGCGTGTAGGCTCGAAGTAATACCTGAGAAAAAAAATTGAATACTATTTTTTACTACAAAAGATCATAAATTGTTTCACAATTATTTTTTTAAAAACCACTTCGAGCATGAAGGGTTGGTGGTAATTAATAGTAATTTTTTGTAAATCAAGCAAAATTATATTTATTTTTGTTGTAGTTATATATGGTACTTGAATTTCTGGACTACTGGCGACGATCCGAAATCAATACCGAAAGGATAAGATCCGAGGACAAAACCTCGCCATTTCAAACCACGATCAGATGACGAGGTCAATACCTGAGCTGTCACCCCACTCTCCAAACTTCATCTCGCCAACGTGAGGACAATTGAGATAACGACAGATTTAACGTGCTCCCCAAACACGACGGTCTTTGTTTGGATCTTGTCTCGAACTGACAACCCTCCGGTTCCTAACCGGGGGCCACGGTAGCACGGATGATTAGCGCATTAGCAACTGGAATGTTGTGAGTTCGAAACTCGGTCCAACCGAAGACCGCGTGTACTTGGGGGTACGTTAAATCTGTCGTGGCCTCAAATGTCCTGACGTTGGCGTGGTGTGGAAGTTTGGAGTGCCAGCTCAGGTGTTTTGTCCTCGTCATCTGACCGTGGTTCGAAATGGCGAGATGCTGTCCTCGGATCCTACCCTTCGGGGTTGATCCCCGGACCGTCGCCAATAGCCCATCACGTCGCTTCTGTGCAATGTTAATTAACTACCTACCGGTTTGCTAACACGCGACTCTACCAATTAGACTACCACGGCCCAAATTATTTTTCGTGAGATCGGCAAAAAGTAATATATGTTTAGGGTGTGCCGCAAAATTTTAGATAGTTGTATTTACGGCACATTAGGAGATTGCTATTGGATACGGTCCGGAACCAATCCCGAATGGAAAGATTTGGTCGCAAAATTTTAGTTTGTGTGTACTATGAGATGAAACAGGTTGAAAATTACCGCTGTAGGGATTTGTCATCTTAACCCTCTGAGGGTTCACACGCATATATCCGTTCTGAAACCTGCAGTCTACCTCTAACCACTTTTGAGCTAGCTCTTGATTGATGGAATACTTCCTAGGATTCTTTTGTCCTCATAGGCACACATCTTTAGGTGTTAACGGGCTTCACAGTCCCGAGGTACACTAGTGATCTTTTCTTTTCCCATGGGGCTTACTGTCTTCGGTAAACAGGGGAGGGTCGCGCTCCGGGGATACCCCCAAGCGATCGCTTTCTGCTTTCATTCCATTTTTCTATTCCCCAATCATTTTTCTCTCTTTCACGATATTTTTCATTTGAAATTGTGTTTGGCGTAGTTTGACCAAATAGTCCTTGTGCCATGAACCCCCAAACAACCAATCTATCATTTTTTCAAGGAATGAGATGTGGTTATTTAGCCATTAAATGTGATGGGTGAAAGCAACATTACACTACTTGGAAGGGTTAATATTCTGAATAAATAAATTCAAGTAAATTCAATTGGAAATGCTAAAATTGCTAACAAATGAAAAGTAGCAATAATAAGTATAATCGAAAGCAAGAGCATTATTAAAATAAATTGAGATTATGGAAATAAAAAATCTGTTTTGAAGGGAAAACATGAAAACTGATAAGCAAATTCGGAAACGGAATCCAATTTTCATTTCCTTAGCCTCTTAGAATCAGATTGAAAAAGATGGAATTATTTTTATTATGATTTGAGTTTTATTAAGATAAACATAATAAAAAAACTACATACTATAATAAACAAAAAACCAAAACAAGTTTTGTTAAAGGATGATTAAAGAAATGGGGTTATGTTTCAAATTTGTGTCTTCTAGTTTCCGACGTTTCACAGAATTGATTTGTAATTTCAGCTATTTAGCCAAAGATTAAAATATTCATGTATCAGTTAAGGTTGAGTAAATGCAACTTTTGTATATGCATCTATTATGGTTCACGTTCGCTGATATAAAATAATTGACAATGTCTCAAATAAGCATATTTAATTGAAACAAGACTAGATACATACAGGGTGATTTAAAATAAATGTTACGGCGATTATCCTATTTAGCTGCTTGCCATCGAAACATCGTATTCATCAAAAATGTTTTCAAATTCTGTATGTTATTTATTTTAAAAGCTTCAATGCATGTTAAATACCAGAAATTTATTTAGAACATGTTTTTCTTATGAGCCAAAAAATGCTTTTCTCAATGATACATTATAAAAATTTGAATTTCATGACTTAAAACGTTTTACCTTCTGTGTTAGTAACTCTTTCATGGCGAAATTAAAGCTTTATCGAACTGCACTTGGTATTGATTTTAAATTAAATCGAAAGGCTCTCATTTTATCACTTTGGAAATGCTCTCTATATGAGAGAGGGCCGTGGTAGCCCAGTTGGAAGAGCAGCGAATTAGCAACCGGAAGGTTTCGAGTTCGAAACTCGGTCCAGCCCAAGGCCGTCGTGTACACGGGTGCTGGTGCACGTTAAATCTCGTAGCTTCAAATGTCCTCACGTTGGCGCGGAATTGAAATTTTGGAGATTGGGGTGCCAGCTCAGGTGTTGACCTCGTCATCTGACCGTAGTTCAAATTACGTGGTGGTGTTCTCGGTAGGAAGGTAATTAAGTAACGTCGCACTGGAGCAACACAACGGACTATTGGCGACAGTCCGGGCTGTTGTCCACGAATGTTTCGCTTGGGGATAGATCCTGGACCGTCTTCAATATCATGTTGTGTTGCTCCAGTGCGACGTTAAACCTAACCTATGATTGATTGAATACACATAATCCTAGGGTGGAATAGGACCTGGAAGGAATCGAACCTGCGCCGCTTACAACTCGAAGGTTGCCAGCGCAGTGGGCGTACCCAAACCAGGAAGGCCCCTGTTATGATTGATAAATATTTGAGTTATTCAGTGTAGGCAACCGGAGAAGAAAAAATACTTCCGGTAGATAACGAATTTAATTACTCCAGCTGAGGTGTTGACCTCGTCATCTGACCGTGGTTCAAAATTACGTGTTCTCAGATTTTTCACTTGGGGATCGATCTAGGACCGTCACCAATAGCCGGTTGTGTTGCTCCAGTGGGACTTTAAATTAACTACCAACTCACCATATGAGAGATTTTCTGTCAAGCTAAAAGTAGATGGCAGTACTAATTCTGAGACGTACTTATTTCCTGCACGCATTCGCTCTCCGCACACCACTCATTTAGGTGTGTACGGGCTACACGAACCCAAGGTACCCAAGTGATCTGTTCTTTCCCCATGGAGTGAAGTGTCTTTGTAAACATGGGAGTCGTGCTTCCGGGGCACACAAGCGATCTTTCCTACCACGGTCCTCTCTCCTACCCTCTCTTTCATATGTATCACTTGAAAGAGAGGGTAGGGGAGTCTTGTGTTTGACACAGCTTGGCCAAATATGGCCCTTGAGCCATAAAACCCAAAGCCAACCAACATGTACGTATTCTGAACGTGGCGTCACTTGGTTTGTTCTCCGAATACGAGATTTCAACACGGTAAAAATTCCAAAAAATAAATTCCGTATTGATATATGATAGTTGATTGATCAACAGCAATTAAACACCAAACGTTGCCGAAACGGTGATAAACTACATTTGAATGTAACCTCGATACGTATCGTGTGAGAGTACCTGGACAACAGAAGTAAAATTTTCGCTGACCCCTTCTGGTTTATTTACACAGAAATACCTCCTCTCTTTTCCTCCCTCGGTGTATTTCTCTTATGTCAATAAAACTTTCATTGTGTGTGTCTATTACTTGATATTGAATGTCTTGTGTCTGTCGCAGCATGGCCAAATATGGCCCTTGCGCCATAAAACCCTTAAACCAACCAACCAACCTCTCATCTCTTAACGATAAACGCAAAATTTTAAAAGTTAGTTATCTCTCTTAATGTACTTAGAAAAATTGCATTTTTTTTCAAATGACCTCTTAACCCACCAAGAGGTTTCGACGAGATATCTCGTCCATCAAGATCTGACCAATTTTGCTAATGACGAGATATGATGATGACAAGATCAAGATCTGGTCAGTTTTCCTCTAAGGACGTCCATCAAATTCCTTTCAAATTTGCTAATGACGAGATACCTCGTCTTGACAACCACCAGGAGTGTTAAAAATATTATTTTAACTATAATACGACAGATTATGTTGAAAATAGATGGGAAAATGCTATTTGAATGTGAGATTACCATTCCTAAGTGTAACGGAGAGAAAAGTGTGGTTTGAAGTAAACGAAAAGGAATTTAGTTCTAACGGTCCTCTGCTTTGACCTTTTTTCATGTCTTGATATGTTGTCATGGTAAATAGTTAATTAACGTTACACTGGAGCAACATAACGGGCTATTGGCGACGGTCCGGGATCAATCCCGAAGAGAAAGGTCCAAGGATAACACCTCGTCATTTTGAACCACTATCAGATGATGAGAACAACATTTAAGTGACACCCCACTCTAAACTTCCACAAAGGGCCGTCGTGGTTCAGTGGGAATGTTCACTGTTCTAGCAACCTTCGAGTTGTAGGCGGCGAAGGTTCGATTTTTGTCAGGTGTCTTCTTCCCTGGATGTATTTCTTCTGTGTCAGTAAAACTTTCATGTGCGTGCGTCTATTACTTGATGTTGTATGAATTGTGTCTGGCGCATCATGGCTAAATATGGTCTTTGCGTCATAAAACCCCCAAACAGCCAACCAAACTTCCACACCAAGCTGACATGAGGCCACGAGAGATTTACCGTGCACCAGCCCCCGTGTACACGACGGTGGTTTGGCTGGGCCGAGTTTCGAACTCGCAACCCTCCGTTTCCGAATCCGTTGCTCTTCCAACTGGGCTACGGCGGCCCTTATGTTGTCATGGATCTTTCGAAGTCAAATAAATGCATTCATCGAGAAAACCTCGACTTTTTAATCTATCCACAGTTCGTTTCAAGACAACGATTTTAATCCAACTGAGTGTATGTGCAGAAGGTAAATGCGATTTTTTGTAAAATAGAATAAATCCAATATCTACTTGATTCGAACACATTGTGTAAAATATTTTGGATTTGTATTTCCATGGCAACGGTTAACTTCGGGGCGATGGAGCGTCAAAAGCGATCCACGACCTTAAAATTTCTGAGGCTAGGTATGAAAGATTTTCGACGCAAACAAGCAAACCAGACGAACCGCGAAGATTAGACTTCCAATATCCAAGTGCTCTTGCATGATGCATATCGGGGTTACCGTAAAATGTAGTTTATCGCCGTTTCGGTAACGTTTGATGTTTAATCAATTCGTGTTCACCAATCAACGATCATTTTTCAATTCGGAATTTATTCTTTGGAATTTTTGTTGGCCACGTGCTGAAATCTTATTCGAAAAACGAGATAAGTGACGTCACGTTCGGAATACGTACAGGAAACACGTTCCACCCCGGAAACACTACCCTCACCTACATTTAGTTTGACAGAAAATACGTCTCGTACAAGGTGGTCAGATTGGTATTGGTATTTTCAATTAACGTCACACTGGAGCAACACAACGGGCTAACAAGGTGGTCAGAATCGACCGCACAATCGCACGAAGCAATATCTCTTCAAAAGCTACTCAGAAAAAGTCGGCGGGCCATGGTAGTCCGGTTGGAAGAGTAACGGATTAACAACCGGAGGGTTACGAGTTCCAATCCAATCAAAAACAGTCGTGTACAGAGGGGGCTGCTGCATGTTAATCTGTCGTGGCCCCAAATGTCCTCACGTTAGCGTGGTGTGGAAGTTTGCAGAGTGGGGTGCCAGCTTAGGTGTGACCTCGTCATCTGACCGAGGTTAAAATTTACTTGATGTTGTCCTCGCATATTTCCCTTTGGGTTTGATCTCGGACCGTCGCCAATAGCACGTTGTGTTGCTCCAGTGCGACGTTAATTAAGTACCTACATACCGAAAAAGTGTCGGACTTCGGTACGTTCGAAAGTACATTCATAATTTGATTAGTCCACGAGACAAGACTCCCATCCATGTATTCATCATCTGATTGGTCCACGCGACAGTAGACTGGCGATTTCGCCATTTTTGTCGCCACTGTATAGAAATGCACATTCACACACCTACCCTGTCACAAGATGAAATATCGCCAAACGAGGTGACAAAATGTCAAATAAGCCTACCAAATCCATTTTAACAGCGGTCACGTGACTACTAGTCGACATATTGGTCAGACATTTTGAATTTCCTCTCAATAGCGGGCCGCGGTGGCCCGGTTGGAAGAGCAACGGACTAGCAACCGAAAGGTTGCGAGTTCAAATCCAGCCAAACACCGCCGTGTACAAAGGGGGCTGGTGCACGTTAAATCTGTCGTGGCCTCAAATGTCCTCACGTTGGCGTGGTGTGGAAGTTTGGAGAGTGGGGTGCCAGCTCAGGTGTTGCCTCGTCATCTGACCGTGGTTCAAAATTACGTGGTGTTGTCCTCGGATCTTTCCCTTTGGGATTGATCCCGGACCGTCACCAATAGCCCATTGTGTTGCTCCAGCGTGACGTTAATTGAAATTCCCCCCCTCTCAATAGCACTGCTCAGTCTACTTCCATTTCACATCTCTGAACGCATCCGGTCGCGTGAGACGACTCCAGTACATTTCTATATCCCTCAGAACGTCCTGTGGCATCACCGTCGATTCGAACACGCTCGTCTATCTTTGGCCCTTAATAACTATAGACGTGAAGTATAAATAGATTGACCATAGTTATTGAGAGAAGCTTCAGAAAATATGACCAACATGTCGACTAGTAGTCACGATACTGCTCTGAAAAATTGAATTGGTTGGCCGATTTGGTATCTTATTCCCTCGTTTGGCGATATAACATCGTATGACAGGATTAGTGTGTGAATCTGCATTTCCATAGAGTGTAGGAGAAAAGTGGAGAAATCGCCGAAGTCTACTATCAGATGATTAATTAATGGACCAATCAGATGAGGAATCAATGGATGGGGGTCCTCTCACGTCTCATGGACAAATCAGATGATGAATGTTCGGTTCCACCCGGTTGTCTAAGGGTCACGTTACTACTAGTTTTGGTCACATGATTCCTGGGCACAAAAAGGTTGTACCATTGCTCACTCTACTCTCATACTGGGACAAATCGGAGTTCAAATAGATCAGACTGGATCGATTAAATAGAATCAACGCAGAGAGAAAAGAGTTTATTGATGAAAGATAAGACAAAATGGCGGAAAAGAAACGCCAATAGGGTGATTATATACATATCCATACTTGAACATCGCCATCTATTGGCCGGCAGCACAATTACAGAACAGCGCCATCTATTGGCGGATAGCACAATTACAATATAAGATAATACATTTTATACATACTTCCTCTATGATAATAACTTTCTGCCAAAGTCGGTTTATTTAATAAAAATACCAACGGCACGTAACAAGCGCGCATGGATTTAAAATGACAAGGTATCGAACATCAAAAAGAAAAGAATTCAGTTACGAATTCCGATAGCAAATGCATGTTTCACGTTACCTTCAATCACACACGAAAAGAAGAAAGAATAAAGAACCCTGCGGTTTCCATTTTCGTCCCATTAAAAGCGATGCATTAAAAGGCTCTACCCCTTTCGCTGAGGGGGAGCATTCTCCAAGAAGCAAAAAGGTCCAGCCATGTCAAAGTTTAACCTGGAACAGCACTGATATCGAATTCATTCCATATCAGTGGCAATCCAATTACAAGATCTGGAACGCCCAGCTTTTATTTATTTTTCCTTTCTTCCTCTCCCATTTTCCTGTTTCCCTTTTCTTTTTGAAATCGCACTGACTTCACTCCGGAAAAGAATCACGTCTCCTGAAAATTGCTAACCGAATTTTCCAGGTCTTCTTTTTGCCTTTCGCCGTCTTTTCGAATCTTTGTTGGTTCTGTTCTAGTAAGCTTAATTACGTCTTGTTTCCCAGCTCAACATGGAGGTGAATGCCCCTTGTTTTAGCCGTAGCCTACTTTTATTTTTAATGGCAAATTTATATGGCTAAATATTTTGCCCGCAGGATACCTGTGGATACAAGTCGCTCTCTTTTTGATAGAAATCTTTGATTTCGTTTTCGGGACTGCCATTGTTCAATTGTAAAATGTTTTAGGAAATTCTTTTTCCAAGACCCTCGTGTACACGGGGGCTGGTGCACGTTAAATCTGTCGTGGTCTCAAATGTCCTCACGTTGGCGTGGTTGGAGAATGTGGTGCCAGCTCAGGTGTTGACTTCATCGTCTGACCGTTTTTCAAAATTATGAGGTGTTGTAATTGGATCTTTCCCTTCGGGGTAGATCACGAACAGTCGTCAGTAGTTCGTTGCGTTGCTAAACTGCGACGTTAATTAACTACCTACCAACAACTACTCTAAGAATCGATACAGATAAGAGGCATTTTCTGTCAAGTTAAATGTAGGTGGCGGTACAGTTTCTGCAGCGGGATATACGTATTCCGAAGTTGACGCCAATTGGCTGGTTTACGAGTACGATTTCAGCATTTCACCAAGAAAAATTCCAAATAAATTTCGAATGGATACATGATTGGTCAACGCCAATAAGATTAAAACGCCAAACGGCGATAAACTATATTTTAAGGTAACCCCGAAATGCATCATGCGAGAGCATTTGGGTAGCGAAAGTAAAATCCGCATTCCGTGTGGTTTGAAACTCGACCCAACCAAAACAGTCTAGTACGTGCGGGATGGTACGTTAAATCTGTCATAGCTTCACGTTGTCGTGGTGTGGAAGTTTGGAATGAGGGCTCTGGTGTTGAACTAATCTGACTGGTTTAAAATGACGAGGTATTGTCCTCGGTTCGGAATCTATCCCAAAGGTCGTTTTGGGATCTATCCCAAAGGATCGCATATCCTAAATATCCTATCAATGAATTCTGCATTCCTAGGATATTTGATCGATCAACGCCAATTAGATTAAACGCCAAACGTCGCCGAAACGGCGATAAACTATATCAGGGGTGTCAAATTCAATTAAAACACGGGCCATATAATGCAACTGGTAAGATTCACGCGGGCCACATCACATTTACAAATTTTCTTAAAATTATGTTTTGAAGTGAGGATTCAGGAATATGGGTAGGATAATTAAAACACATTATGTAATTAATTGAATTTAGGGTAATAACTTATAATATTGCTACATAATTGCTTTTATTTAATTTAATGTATTTGTAAAACTAAAATTATTTTTTTTTTACCGGAACCTGCCAGCGCTTTCCTCCTACTAGTTTTCCAATATCTGGATTCAAAGACTGAGAACAGACAATCTTCATTATGGCAGATAGATGTTCATCAGTTAATCTTGATCTGTAGACCGTTTTATTTAATTTCATGGACGGAAATAGTTGCTCACACAAGTACGTACTCCCAAAATAGCATAAAATTTGTGCAGCAAACTTTTAATTTCCGGATATTTTTCACCTAAATAAGAATATATTTTGGGAATTCCTACTTCTCGATATTTGTCTTTTAAAACCGAATCATTCTGGAAATCAATTAATTCCAGTTGTATCGAAGTGGGAGCATTTTCAATTCATTGGAGCAATTTGAAGTTGGATTTTAGTGAAAAGCCACATATTGTATGTGTACTGTTTGAAATTTATATCCCCTGTATGATCTGATCCCGCTAAGATCCCAACATGAAAGTTTGGGAGGTGACAGAAACAGTTCAAAGTAATTTTGCAATTGTTTTCAGAATTTTAAAATTACCCTTTTAAAAATTTAATTGCTAAAATTAAAATTGCTTTTTATATTAAATTGAAGCTTATTAAAAAAGCTTTTAAATGAGACATTACTCAGGTCAGTATCTTATGTGATTTTTGAGAAAATGACAGTTGTAATCTCAAGATATAACAAATTTTATTAAATAGTTGAAATTTAACTTTGAATGGAAGGTGAAAAATTATTGATGAATTTTTGCTTTCATAACTAGGCAAGGTCACTTGATACACTAAGTTTCATTTGTCATCAGAATATGGATCAAAATGACGAGGTTTTATCCTCAATCTTTCCCTTAGGTATTGATCCCAGACCGTCGCCAATAGTCCGTTGCGTTGCTCCAGTGCGATGTTAAATCAATCAACTACCTACATCTTTCAACAGCGGATGTTGGAGCATCATTTTAGCTTTGGTAATTCCTTTTAGCATTAAATGTAGAAACTAAATATTTTATTAATAAGGAAGCATTTAGAAATGCGGAAACCACATAGGAAATTCGAATGAGAAAGGTAAATAGAAAATGAAATCCATAATATTTAAAAATAAGGGAAATCAACTGAATGCACAATGAGGTTTTTAAAGAAATAAAATGCATCTTTTAAGACAGACCAAGAGTGCATCCGGATATTTTTATTTTCTCGTGCATTTTACTAATCAATAACTTAACCAGTACGAATTCATCTAGAAAAAGTTTTGCATTATTCATTTTATAGGAAGAAATAGATGATGATTTTAGGAAAGTGGGAGATCAAACAAAACAGGAAAGGGAAGCTATGATGACTTAATTACCATATTCGTTCTTTTAATCTTTCAGTAATATATGCGAGAAGAAAGAATTTATGTGAGAAAGTTGGCTTTTCCTCGACGTTAGGGCCTGGAAACTACTTTTGCCTAAACACTGAAAAAGATGAGTTTTTTTACATTATCTTTTTATTGAATTACTCAATGCTTCTTGAAGTGCTTTGTTTCGAGGAATGCAATATTTATAGTCAAACAAAACGAGATAGCTCTTAGCTTTTAACTACAAAAACAATTTGTGATAAGACAATAAATAAAAATAGACAAACAAAAAAATCCAGATAATTATCGCAATATACCAGCGATTTCCAACCTTTTTCATCCTATAAACTAATTGCTAAAATTCTGCAATCTTAAAAATAACATATTTTTCTGACATAATTATAATATCGGACAAAACAAATAGGTATAACTTTGATGTATTTACACAAAAATAATAGTTACCCTAACCTTTTTGCGTCTAAGTGGTTTTAAAACAAATATCGGACAAAACAAATAGGTATAACTTTGATGTATTTACACAAAAATAATAGTTACCCTAACCTTTTTGCGCCTAAGTGGTTTTAAAACAATTTTTTTTTAAATTTTATTTATGAAACTAATAAAAAACAATACTCAAAGCTATTTATACTGATATACTTGAAATTATTTTTGAACACACTTGTCGAAAATTCAAAACTAATCCGTTGAAATTAAATAAATCTTACACAATTTAATCCATTTCATCATCAGTAAGGCACACCAGCCATTCGTAGGGCACACCGGTTGAAAATCGCAGTACTATACCAACAATTTGAATCTGCGAATCTACAAAGATTAGGTAAAAAAGTTTTATCGTTATTTAATTTTAAAAAGCTATCACTTCATGATTGTTTTTCAATCTGCATCTATGTACACATTATTTTAAGTTTTAAGTAACGAAAACGGAAATTATTTAACCAAGTCAATCCGGGTAACGCCGGGTTATTCTGCTAGTTCTGAATAAAACTGTTCGTTTTTCAACTGGACGTGGCATTCCGAAGTTATTGGCATAGAAAGTTTATATATAGCACGTCATTTCCAGTTAGGTTTCAGGTACCTGAGAGTAAACCGAGACACGTGCGAAAGTAAAGCACCAGATGGATATGCTAATTTGAATGTGCGTTTTAAACTATCTGTTGTAGGTTTGCGTGGACTAAAATTAATAAATAATCAATATTTTCATGCTATATATGTGGGACATAATGACCATAATTCAGTAAATAAATAGATGAATATTAAAATGGAAGAATTTAATGAGCTAAATACAGAGTACAAAAATGAGATGAATTGACAGGATTTCGGGCCGTCTTATGTCCGAACAATTAAAGTTAGTTCAAATCTTAGCAGCCGTCTGCCGCAGCATCTTAGTCGCACTATCGTCAGTTCTGTTCTTATTTTCTACCGATTTGGTGGGAAGCTCCGCCATTACTGGGTGAGTCATGCATGGGTGTTTCGAGCAGGCTGGCATCTTTACTTGACAACTGCGTTCACTGGATGATGAGGGATTTCCGGTCTCCCACATATATGAAAAGAATGATGGACTTTTCATATGAATATATGAAAAGTCCATGTTTTGTGACGGAATGGGACCTCTTAATAACTTTAACAAATCAACTCTTTAAAAAGTAATATTTTATATTCGAAAATTATTGGCATTATGTGCATTTACAAAGTAATTGTTATTGTTTAAAACAATTTTTACAACTTTGAGCTGAAATAACTTGTTTGAGAAGTTCAAATCCTGCTTAGTTACCATAGTAACAGAAGGTGCTGCCATTTGTTTTCAAGAGCCATGCTACAAACTATATAAAATGTTGCCGGAAATAATTTTACAACTTTAATCAGCGTATGTTATTTTTGCTTCGACAAATCGTAAAATGGATAACATTAAAAACAACTTGAAAAATCAAGTGATGGCTTGATGTTAAGCTCTTTATTTAGGGGTGGTTTTGAAATTTAAAGATTATTTTGAAATATGGAATTGTGTTAATCAGAAGTAGTTTTGAGGTTGTTACCCAGAGAATAGTTTTATAGTGTATTACCCTCTAGAGATTAATTTTAGAGTATATTACCAAAAAAATGACTAATTTTGGAATGAATTACAGACAAGTTTTGGAATAGACAAGAGACTATTGGAGTGTGTAACCTAGAGATTAGCTTTAGAGTATGTTACCTAGAGACTAGATTTAGTTATATTATCTAAAGACTAGTTTTGGAGTGCATTACATAGACTAGTATTGGAGTGTGTTACGTAGAAATTAATTTAAGAGTATATTACCTGGAGACCAGTTTCGGAGTATTACCTAGAGATTAATTTTAGAGTATGTTATCTAGAGATTAGTTTGGAGTGTTACCAAGAGACTAGATTTAGAGTATGCTACTGAAAGACTAGTTTTGGAGTGTATTACATAGAGACTAGATTTAGTTATATTATCTAAAGACTAGTTTTGGAGTGCATTACATAGACTAGTATTGGAGTGTGTTACGTAGAAATTAATTTAAGAGTATATTACCTGGAGACCAGTTTCGGAGTATTACCTAGAGATTAATTTTAGAGTATGTTATCTAGAGATTAGTTTGGAGTGTTACCAAGAGACTAGATTTAGAGTATGCTACTGAAAGACTAGTTTTGGAGTGTATTACATAGAGACTAGATTTAGAGTTATATTATCTAAAGACTAGTTTTGGAGTGCATTACATAGACTAGTATTGGAGTGTGTTACGTAGAAATTAATTTAAGAGTATATTACCTGGAGACCAGTTTCGGAGTATTACCTAGAGATTAATTTTAGAGTATGTTATCTAGAGATTAGTTTGGAGTGTTACCAAGAGACTAGATTTAGAGTATGCTACTGAAAGACTAGTTTTGGAGTGTATTACATAGAGACTAGATTTAGAGTGTTTTCAAGAGGCTAAATTTAGAGTATATTACGTAATGATTAGTTTTAGAGTGTGTTACCTGAGACTAGTTTGATAGTGTGTTTCCAAGAGACTAGGTTTAGAGTATATCACCTAAAGACTAGTTTTGGAGTGTATTACATAGAGACTAGATTTAGAGTTATATTATCTAAAGACTAGTTTTGGAGTGCATTACATAGACTAGTATTGGAGTGTGTTACGTAGAAATTAATTTAAGAGTATATTACCTGGAGACCAGTTTCGGAGTATTACCTAGAGATTAATTTTAGAGTATGTTATCTAGAGATTAGTTTGGAGTGTTACCAAGAGACTAGATTTAGAGTATGCTACTGAAAGACTAGTTTTGGAGTGTATTACATAGAGACTAGATTTAGAGTTATATTATCTAAAGACTAGTTTTGGAGTGCATTACATAGACTAGTATTGGAGTGTGTTACGTAGAAATTAATTTAAGAGTATATTACCTGGAGACCAGTTTCGGAGTATTACCTAGAGATTAATTTTAGAGTATTTTATCTAGAGATTAGTTTGGAGTGTTACCAAGAGACTAGATTTAGAGTATGCTACTGAAAGACTAGTTTTGGAGTGTATTACATAGAGACTAGATTTAGAGTTATATTATCTAAAGACTAGTAGTTTTGGAGTGCATTACATAGACTAGTATTGGAGTGTGTTACGTAGAAATTAATTTAAGAGTATATTACCTGGAGACCAGTTTCGGAGTATTACCTAGAGATTAATTTTAGAGTATGTTATCTAGAGATTAGTTTGGAGTGTTACCAAGAGACTAGATTTAGAGTATGCTACTGAAAGACTAGTTTTGGAGTGTATTACATAGAGACTAGATTTAGAGTGTTTTCAAGAGGCTAAATTTAGAGTATATTACGTAATGATTAGTTTTAGAGTGTGTTACCTGAGACTAGTTTGATAGTGTGTTTCCAAGAGACTAGGTTTAGAGTATATCACCTAAAGACTAGTTTTGGAGTGTATTACATAGAGACTAGATTTAGAGTTATATTATCTAAAGACTAGTTTTGGAGTGCATTACATAGACTAGTATTGGAGTGTGTTACGTAGAAATTAATTTAAGAGTATATTACCTGGAGACCAGTTTCGGAGTATTACCTAGAGATTAATTTTAGAGTATGTTATCTAGAGATTAGTTTGGAGTGTTACCAAGAGACTAGATTTAGAGTATGCTACTGAAAGACTAGTTTTGGAGTGTATTACATAGAGACTAGATTTAGAGTTATATTATCTAAAGACTAGTTTTGGAGTGCATTACATAGACTAGTATTGGAGTGTGTTACGTAGAAATTAATTTAAGAGTATATTACCTGGAGACCAGTTTCGGAGTATTACCTAGAGATTAATTTTAGAGTATGTTATCTAGAGATTAGTTTGGAGTGTTACCAAGAGACTAGATTTAGAGTATGCTACTGAAAGACTAGTTTTGGAGTGTATTACATAGAGACTAGATTTAGAGTGTTTTCAAGAGGCTAAATTTAGAGTATATTACGTAATGATTAGTTTTAGAGTGTGTTACCTGAGACTAGTTTGATAGTGTGTTTCCAAGAGACTAGGTTTAGAGTATATCACCTAAAGACTAGTTTTGGAGTGTATTACATAGAGACTAGATTTAGAGTTATATTATCTAAAGACTAGTTTTGGAGTGCATTACATAGACTAGTATTGGAGTGTGTTACGTAGAAATTAATTTAAGAGTATATTACCTGGAGACCAGTTTCGGAGTATTACCTAGAGATTAATTTTAGAGTATGTTATCTAGAGATTAGTTTGGAGTGTTACCAAGAGACTAGATTTAGAGTATGCTACTGAAAGACTAGTTTTGGAGTGTATTACATAGAGACTAGATTTAGAGTTATATTATCTAAAGACTAGTTTTGGAGTGCATTACATAGACTAGTATTGGAGTGTGTTACGTAGAAATTAATTTAAGAGTATATTACCTGGAGACCAGTTTCGGAGTATTACCTAGAGATTAATTTTAGAGTATGTTATCTAGAGATTAGTTTGGAGTGTTACCAAGAGACTAGATTTAGAGTATGCTACTGAAAGACTAGTTTTGGAGTGTATTACATAGAGACTAGATTTAGAGTGTTTCCAAGAGGCTAAATTTAGAGTATATTACGTAATGATTAGTTTTAGAGTGTGTTACCTGAGACTAGTTTGATAGTGTGTTTCCAAGAGACTAAGTTTAGAGTATATCACCTAAAGACTAGTTTGGGAGTGTATTACATAGAAACTATTTTTAAAGTGCGTTACCAAGACTAATTTGAAAGTGATTACTCCAATACGAATAGAAGCTTTGTTTTAATGAAAAAAATATTGAAATGTTCAGTTACTTTATCCAACCGCAGTAAATACGAAATGGTGCACTTTTGTAAATGGGCTGAAAGTAGTTGTAAAAGTTCGGGATTCGTAAAAACGATGTAAGAGCTATTTCTCTGGGGCACGACACATCACATAAAGGCACACACGAAGAATAATACAATACGACACAAAAAGCGAAAACACGAAGCTACACGCTTGACAAGTTCAACACTGATCATTGATCTATCTCGTTGATGACTCAAGTTTATTCGCGCGGTTTTTCACAGCGGAATTACCACCGGTACTCATTACTTGCCCACGCAGAGGAATCATCCTGAGTCATGCGGGAAGGAATCTCCTAACTTCAAACATTCCCTCCAGTTTCCATTGTTAGACCATGTCCCGCACATGGAAACTAAACTGGATGAAACATCAGAAAGTTCTTCAATTTTTCTCATCCCTTTGAGTCAATGTAAAATGTGTGTATATGTGTCCAAATAGCCAGTCAAAAACCAACGCTTACATGCAGAGGAATCATTGTATGAGTCATGCGGGAAGGAATATCCGAACTTCACAGCAGTGATCAAAACATCTTTATACACGATTTTTAAAGAATCAATGAATGAATTAAATAAGGATTTCATTTTTGCTTTTCATACGATGTGGGAGGAGCTTAAGCCCTATAGTCCAATCCGTTGATACACCTCTGATGGCAGTTGCCTTTGCTGCCTTACATTGAATTGTACTTGATTGTATTTTCGTTCTCGTTTTCAACATTATTGCAATAATTTATGCATTATCATTTCCATTTTCTATGATTTTGTGATAAATAGATCGGGTAACAACCACCCTTCTGGTGGTTGTTTCGACGGGGTACCTTGTCAAGAAGGGTTTTCTTGATGGAAGAGATATCTCGTCAGTAGTAGAAAACACACGATCACGATTATTACAAGAAAACTGACTAGATCTTGATCTCGTCTTCATCAAAAAGTCAGAAATATTCTGATATCGAGATATCTTGTCATTAACAAAATTGGTCGGATCTTGTTGGACGAGATATCTTGTCTTAACCACTTGGAGGGTGACTGAGTTTTCACCAGTCAGCTATTAGCTAATGCACTAAATAGCGCTCTTGGTGTTAATATTTCCACTACCATTCATTGTGTACTGCTTATAAGTTTAAAACACTGAATTTAATCTATTTTGAAATCGAGCCAAAACTGTAATGCCCTTGGTCTTCGAATATACTGAACTTTATGTCTAATTAACAACCAGAAAATGTTATTGCTTCTTTCTTTAAAGAATGTATCATTACGTCAAATGTTCATAGAACATAAAAAGATTTCTCTTTAAATAGTGTGAATTTATATTTTTGAAACGCTCTTCATAAATTTTCCCGGTCGTATGTATTATACTCGCAGAAAGAAACATTCAAAAATGTGTTTGAGTTAACTTCAATGGCAACTTAAATGTTTATTTTACCCAAAATTCTTTTGCGGTTCTTAGATGAAGTAAATTAACTAAAAAAAATCTGCAGCCTCATAATCTAGAAAATTCAATCCAATTAAGTTAAAAAAATTTCCACAAAGAAAATAATGTCTTCGAAAATAAGTTTTAACCCCTCTTTTTGCAGACAAAGGTGGTTTTAACCACATTAAGTAGTTTAATTTGCATAATATTCTATCAAAGAAGAAAGAAAGCGAACCATGTTTTCAGAAAGCCCGCATTTTAAAATATGAACATAAATATTTATAGCGCATTTTTTCGCTCGGTTTTTGTAATGCATTTCTTTGTTCCATGAAAAAGAAATTAAATAGTAATTGTTTTCTCTTTGAGTGTAAAACAATTAAAAAACGCTAACAGCGGTGTTTGGATTTTTTCGTTTTTTTTTTTGTGCTTTAGGGTGCTTTAAAAAAACAAAAACTTTCATTTTGCATTGACGGCGAACAAACATAAGAATGTTTTCTAAATGTTGCAAACGTTTATCTTCGTTTTTAAAAAGCAGTACAACACAACTACTTCGCGCTTCAACGTTTCAAAAACAAGTTATGCTTACGTACAAAACACATTTGCAAGTCAGCTTGTCTTAATATTAACCGCTTTTTCAAGACATGCAAACGATTTTTTGTCAGCAAATTTTTTCTAAACCAGCAAGATTTTCGAATAGATTTGACACAAGTATAATTCGACTAGGCTGGTGGTATTTCATATTGTAATTAGATATTAGGGTCGCTAACATTACATCTTACTGTGCCTGAATATTTTAAGATAGGATCCCTTTAAAAATATTAAAATTGAAAAATATAGTAGTCTTCTGTGATTGAAAACTAGCCACAGTAACGTTGGAGTTTCCCCTCTTTTTCGTTCGGCCTACTATTCGTGAGATTTTTTTGGGGGGAGGCGTGGTAGTCCGGTTGGAAGAGTAACGGACTAGCAATCGGAGGGTTGCGAGTTCGAATCCAAACAAGACCGTCGTGTACAAAGGGGGCGGTGCAGGTTAAATCTGTCGTGGCCTCAAATGTCCTCACGTTGGCGTGCTATGGAAGTTTGGAGAGTGGGGTGTCAGTTGAGGTGTGACCTCGTCATCTGACCATGGTTCGAAATTACGTGGTATTGTCCTCCGATCTTTCCCTTCGGGACTGATCCCGGACTGTCGCCAATAGCCCGTTGTGTTCCAGTGCGACTTTAATTAATTACCGTTACCATTTAATACCCATTAGTTTGGTTAGCTCACATTTTTGTTTACGTGAAATACCGAATTTACAAAAGGAACGGGGCCGTCGTGGCTCAGTGTGTATGCCCACTGCGCTAGCAACCTGCTATTCGTAGGCTGCGCAGGTTCGATTCCTGTCAGGTGCATTCCTTCCTGGGTATATTTCTCCCTCTTGTGTCAGTAAAATTTGTTGTGTGTCTTCGATTTTGTATGTCTTGTACCTGGAGCAACATGGCCAAATATGGCCCTTGCGCCATAACCCCAATTAAGGAACCATAAAAAGAACACACGAAATAAAAATCTACTAACCCGTTACCCCAAACATTATGGAAACAAAGATACTCTAATATAGAAAGCGTACCTATTTGTTGCAGCTGAAAACGAAATTAAAATAAACTGTCTGGAAAACAGATTATGGTAAACAATTCCAAAGGACCACTTTATCTTCGATCATCTATATACCCAAACAAATTGCGGCACGGAATTGAAGATGCGGTTAATTTGATCATCCCTTCCAACTCGAACGTGTATTTGATTCTTTTCTTTTTTTCTGAAATCCATCAATTCGAAAGAAAATTTAAATTAAATTTTCGATCTATTTTGCTTCGAAAATAAAAAAAAATGGTACATGGACTCCCATTAGCGAATAATTACCTGTAACCGTAGCCATGCGAGCAATTCCGCTTTCCCAGAATATGCAAATAAATAACTCGATGACTGGGATGAGTTAATTAAAAGAAATTACGAATTCAAATGGAAATTATAGGTATCAGCGAAAATTTCCCTTCCCTTGATGATTCCACTTCTGATAACTGAATTATCCAAATAGGCTCAAATGCTCACCAATTTTCTAAATGGAACATGTGTATTTGAAGTGTTATTAGAAATTACATTACTTTTCCTATGCCATTAAAATTTTTAATTTTGATGTAGAAATGCATTTTTAAAATGAGCGTAGATGAAACGGTATCGTGACGATCAATTTGTTAAATTGCGTTACACGAAATAATAGAATCATTGTTTTTCTATTGTTGAAAGGTTAATTGCCTTTTAGAATTGAAGTTTTTCGTTATCCGGTAATTTAATAAGTATCTGTTACTAATAAACGCATCAGAGAAACCTACTGTATTTTACTTAATTAAAATTCATCCCTCCAAGTGATTTCGACGAGATATCTCGTCCATCAAGACCTGATCAATTTTGCTAGTGACGAGATATCTCTTCATCAGGATATTGATGATTTTTTAATGGTGATTTTGATCAAGATATCTGGTCAGTTTTCTTCTAATGACGAGACATCTCGTTCATCAGATCTGGTCAGCTTCCTTCTAATGACGAGATATCTCGTTCATCAAGATCTGGTCAGCTTTCTAATGACGAGGTACCTCGTCGAGATAACCACCAGGAAGGTAAAGGTATGGGTTATATGGTGAGGAGGCACCAATAAATGGTGTGTTTAGTGGCTACAATCAATATATACATAAGAAATTTGTGTATGCACATGTAAAAATGCATATTAAGAAAAACATAACTTGTTATCCTCTTACGCCTTGACTTAAACAATAGAAATTGATAAGGCTTAGTATGGTGCTATTAGACAGTAAATAAGGCATACTTCATTTAAAAGCAAAAGCACATTTAAAAATCACAACACTCAGACATGAAATTAATTCGCAGTATTTAATTCAGACTTTTGTCACTTCAACTCAATTAGAATCCTGTCAAAAGCAATTACTATGCTTTGGAATAACGAAACTTCCTTTTTCGGAAAAGTTATGCAATGAAAAACAAATGTTTATTTAATAAAACTGAAATGAGATTTCCCAAACATTTCAAAAAGGGAAAATCAGTACTGAATTAAAACATTTCTTTTGATACTCGCATATTTTTGACAACATGGCACGTGGTCAAGCACCCTTGACTCCGGAAGGATTAACACAAGTTTTCAAAATCTCAACTGCCTTTTAAGGATTGATTGTTTATTCACGGAGCCTAGCCTTCGGAGGAACTTTAATCCCTTGTCTTCATATATCACATCGGACATACGCAATCAGGAAGACTTGCGTCAGACATGGATAAGGATACGCAACCAGAGCTATCATTGCATCAACTATTCAATCGAGACCCTAGCAACAACATAACTCCTGTCAGTAGGCCAATCCAGCCAGCTCTCGAGGCGAAAACAGCTACGTAGAAGTAGCAGAGCAAGGGAAAGATGAAATTGACGATTTGCGGGAACTGGCAATTAACTAATTGATTTCATTTCCATTGTAAACATTCATTCATCTGTAAATTGTTAAATCTCGATTAAAATTGTTTAAAATGGATGAGAACTCTCACCTCCAATCCATCAAATCCAAAGGACGGGGTAACTCGTCCATAATACATATATAAGGCATTGTAAACACAAATAAATGAAAGTTGATCTTAAATGGCAAATGTTCTGTCCAAATTCAATGCAATGATATCTTACAAGAGATCTCACGACTGCAGTTTTCTCAAATTACAAATAGATAACAAGTGATTTAGCCAATCAACAAGTTACGCGGAACAGAAATTGTAATTTTTATCGGTTGAATGGAATCGAACCATGTACAAATATATGCACGGAGACAAGATGAAAACACCTGCAGAGTGCAGCTGTTAAAACATTTTGGCATCAAAAGATTTTAGGATGAGTCAACGACAGAAAGTTGAGGGATGTGATACCTAAAATGTATAGGGAATGAGTTATAAACCGATTATTAAACAGGAAGTATTTTTTTGTGTTTTCTAAATGTGTAGCTTCACCACAGGGTATATATGCAATGAAATAAAAAATTATTTAAAAATTATAAAAAATTATTTCAAACTCTCGATACCCATAAACATTTCGACTGAGGATTTTGGCTTCAGGAGAATCTCAGCGAAGTTCGTGCCAAAGCTGTTAACGATCGAGCAGAGGCAACTCAGTTTGGAGATCGCACAGGACATGCTGGAGACTGAACAGTGCCCCAACTTTCTCAACAGTGATCACTGCCGATGAGTCCTGGATTTATGGCTACGACCCAGAAACCAAGTTGCAGTCATCACAATGGAAGCATCCAACATCCCCAAAGCAAGGCTGGTCCGCAGCAATGTCTAAGTCATGCTGACCGTCTTTGATTCCAGTGGCGTGGTTCATCAGGAGTACGCACCACACGGCCCAACCATCACCGAGGTGTACTACCAAGAGGTTCTGCGTTGCATTCGTGACGCTGTGAGATGCAAACGGCCCAAACTGTGGGCAGCGGGCAATTGGCAGCTCCACGATAACGCACCTGTCCTTTCTTTACATTTGATGCAGTTTCCTGTCCAAACACAACACACCTGTGATTCATTAGGCTCCCTACTCTCCCGACACGGTTCCGTGGAACTTCTGGCTTCTCCCCAAGCTGCAAATGCCCCTGAAAGCGACCAGATTTCAGTCCAGAGAAGACATGCAGAATGCGATGGACCAGCTGCGCGCCATCTCAAAAAAGAGGCGTTCCAGCTCTGCTTCCGACAGTGGCAGAACAGTTGGGAGAAGTGTGTGGCAGCCTAAGGGGACTTTGAAGGAGATTAGTGTAAGATTGTTGTATCTGAATATGAGTATTCTTTTATGATAAAGGTCGGATATTTTTTTAACAAACCTCGTACGTCGTTACCTGAGGCTTTTGTTAACCAAGGCACCACTGTACTTCGAAATCTCAGTCAAAGGATTAAGCTTTAGCACGTAAAAATTAATCATAGAACATGAAAGTGTAGAAATGGCGATAACATTAAAATAGACAATTTTTTCTTAAGCACCGTTGGTGCACCGTTTTATATCGATTTAGATAGCATGATTTGAATTTCGTCAGAAACACAGGACCTAAAATTGCTTTAACAAAGAATGTACGGGTTTTTGAGCAGTCTTACATTATACATATGCACTCGCGAAATTAAGTACCTTTTTTTCTTATAAACTACGAAATAGAAACTCAATTAATTTCGAGTCTACGCTACATCTGAAAGAAAGCGAAGAGGCGATCTAGTTTCCATCAACTCAACAGTGTTTAGACATTTTTTTAAAATTTAAGATAATTAATTTAGAAAGGTAATTCAAAAATTTCAAAGAAAAAATTAGTTTGGAAGGGATTTCTGTGTGTATGTGTTCGCCGGGCAGTGTTAATTTTGCGTTGTTTTAATTAACTCTGAAGAATGTTTTTTAGTGATCGTGAAAAGAAATTGTATCTTCTCAACAGTGTGTACTTTTACTTGAAATAACAATCTGATGGTAATTAAAAAAATTCTGATTATTTAGATAGAGTTGGCCGGGTATACATCCGTTGGAATTAATTATCTATCACGGAATTCTTTAATTGAGAGAAAAGAGCTTTACCATTTTTTAATTGAGAGAGTATGTAGTTAGAATGCTTTATAATTTTCTCCCTGAATTGAAATGAAATATGCGAAGAGCATAGAAAAAATGCAGCGTGCTTTATGCTTACTGGGATAAAGTAAAAATTGTTCAGTAATTAGGCAATTTACTATGCAGGCTATGTTCTAACTTGTTTATGCGATGTTTGGGTTCAGAAGTAACAGAAGTAAAACTCTTAGATATACAGGGGGCCAGCCCAGTATTCCATCAACTGTAACCGAGTTGATAGAATCGCGGATTAGCAACCGGGGGATTGCGAGTTCGAAACTAGATCCAACCAAAGACCATCGTGTAGGTTGTGGGTCGGTGCATGTTAAATCTGTCGTGGCCTTAAATGTCCTCATTTCGGTGTGGTGTGGAAGTTTGGAGAATGGGATGTCAGCTCTGGTGCCGGGCTCGTCATCTGACTGGTTCAAACTGACGTATTGTCCTCGGATCGGGATTGATCCTGCATCACCACCATTCTGTTGCTTCAGAGCGATGAAAATTCAACTGCCTACATATATACAGATACCTACTACCTATATACAACCCTATACTGTCTTATTACTGTTGTATACTGCCTTAGATATACAGAGTATTTCAAAACTTCCTATAGAAACTTTAGGGCTCGAATCAATGTTCATGAGTCATATTCTTAGTGGTTCGGATTCTCTAAAAAATCGTGGAGTCCAATCTAATTAGGTTCTCGCAGTGGCTTAGTGGGTTTTTGCGCACTGAGCATGAGCCCATTACTTAACAGGGCCGCGGTAGCCCGATTGGAAGAGCAACGGATTAGCAACCGGAGGATTGCGAGTTAGAATCCAACCAAAGAGGGCTCGTGCACGTTGTCTCGTGGCCTCAAATGTCCTCACATTGGTGTGGAAGCTTGGAGAGAGGGGTTCCAGCTCAGGTGTGACCTCGTCATCTGAATTGGTTAAAAATTACGTGGTGTTGTCTATGAATCTTTCCCTTCGGATTTGATCCCGGATCGTCGCCAATATCCCGTTGTGTTGCTCCAGTGGGACGTTAATTAAAATACCTACTTACCATTACTTGTCGCATCTTGACCAAGTATGGCCCTGCTCCATAAAAACCCAACCCAACGAACCTTATTCTCAGCCGACCTGGTAGCTGTGTGTTTAGAGGGGGTTACCGGGATCATCGGTTCAACAGGTTCTGGATTCCAATCAAGGTCCAGGCATAGGTGTTCTTAGTGCTTTGGATTCACGGAAGAGCCGTAGGTCCCAATATAATTAAGGGGTTTACCGTGACTCAGTGGGTTTGTTACTTTGCACTAGCAATCTGAGCTGAGGGTGCGAAGGCTCGATTCCGCTATGGAAGCATTTCTATCCTGAGTCGGTAACAACTTTCCTTGAATATCTATTGACGTTTTTTGACCCAATTTGGACAGATATGTTCTTTAAGCCATGTAACACAACCAACACAATACAACGAACTTTCCTGTAGAAAAATGGCTCAGTGGGTATGCCCACTGCGCTAGCAACCTTCGAGGTGTGGACGGCGAAGGTTCGATTCCAGTCCTCCCTGGGTGTATTTCTCTCTTCTGTGTCAGTAAAACTTTTATCGTGTGTGTGTTTATTACTTGATATTGTATGTCTTGTGTCTGGACCCTTATGGCTAAATATGGTCCTTGCGCCATAAAACCCTAAAAACCAACCTGTAGTTTTCTACAACCCTTGACCCTTACTTAACCAAAAACATGACCCATACTTAAACCAAATCTGTAACGCCCAATCCCTTGTGTTTCTTTGAAAGCAAGAACGGGACCCCGGTAGTCCAGTTGGTAGAGTAAGCGGATTAGCACACGGAGGGTTGCGAGTTCCGAACTCGATCCAACGAAAGAGCATCGTGTTCGTAGGGGATGGTGCATGTTAAAGCTGTCGTCCTCACGTTGGCGATGAGCGGCAGTTGAGATGTCAAACCTCGTCATCTCACCATGGTTCAAAAGTATGAAGTTTTGTCCTCGGGTCTTTCTCTTCCGGATTGATTCCGGGCATTCACCAATAGCTCGTGCTGCTCCAGTGCTACGTAAACTCAGCGGCACTGAGTTACGTTATGTCGCCTACCTGCATATGAAAAAGAATTTTCATCCAATCATTTACTATTTTTATAACTAACATTTAAACCAAAATTTACTATTTTTTATTTTTACTATACTATCGACCAAAGCGCGTTAATCTTATTCAGTGTTTTTAACAACTTTAAATTTTTACCAACTGATCAATTTAGTGGTCAGAGTTTGGTTCGTTGGGGTTTCATGGCGCAAGGACCACGCTGAGCCAGACACAAAACACACAATATCAAGTAATAGGCACACAAAGAAAGTTATACTGACAGAAGAGAGAAATACACCCAGGGAAGAATGCACCTGACAGAAATCGAACTTGCGCCGCCTACAACTCGAAGGTTGCTAGCGCAGTTGGCTCACCCATTGAGCCACGACTGCCCCTTAGTGGTCAGGCTGCTGGTTTTCAAATCGATAGGTTCCTGGTATGAATCCGGTTTAAACCATGGATATTTGTCTAGAATGAATGATATCAAGATATAAAAGGGTGCCTAGAATGGGTGCTATGCATGTGACATGTAACGTGGTTCACCGTTACACCTTACAAGAATAAAGACTACCTGCTTGCATTTTATATGCAGGTAAGTAGTTGAATTTACTTCGCACTGAAGTAAAATAACGTGCTATTGGCGACGGTCCGAGATTCATCCCGAAGGGAATGATCAGAGAACAGCGTCATTTTGAACCACGGTTAGATGGCTAGATCAACACCTGAGCTGGCCATCCCCACTCCAAAATTCCACACCACGCCAACGTTAAGACACTTTAGGCCGCGACAGATTTAACGTATAACAGCCTCCACGTATACGTTACGACAGCAACATTCCCTCAAATATATGGGCCAAAGGAGCCGATGCCAAAACTCGAGTACCTTTGATGAATACTCGAAACACAGCTGTGCTCCTCGCTTGGGCTCAAGAACACACCCAGTGGATACTTGATGACCGGAACTAATAGCCTGGTCTGAAGAGTCCCATTTCCAACTGTTTTGGGGAGATGTAATGATCCGTGTAGAGAGCCCCATGGGTAGGCATAGATTTCGCATGTTAACAGGGAATGTCCATTACTTCTGTCTGTCTTTTGTTTGGTGCATCGTGGCCAAATATGGCCCTTGTGCCTATAAAAATCCAACCAACCTAATCGTATTAATAAGGATAGATAAATCCCGTACTGTACTAATCTATTTCCATAAAAACGTTTCAAAAGACATGATCTGTGCGTTTAAGCTGACCGAACTCATTTGACGAGTTCAAAATTTACACCAGTTCTACTCATGCTTTCCATTGTAAGATGGTGGGTAGTTCAATTAACGTCGCACTGGAGCAAAGCACTGGAGCAACGTTCTAAATCGCTGTACGTCTAAAAAATCTTATTTTTAAGAGATTCCCCAAGCGATTTTAAAAACGGACAAAAACTTTTTTAGTTAGAGCCATTTGTGTGTCGGAGAAAAGTGATTCCCATGTTAAATGGGTCAAAAAAATGGAAAAACCGCACTCCAAATCCTGGATTGGTCTGGAAATTTGTGTGTATTATATTATTGGATTGTATGTATTATATTATTGGCGACGGTCAGGGATCGATCCCGAAGGGAAAGATCCCAGGACGACCTCTCGTCGTTTCGAACCACGGTCGGAAGACGAGGTCAACTCCTGAACTGGCACCCTACTCTCCAAACCTCTGCACCACGCCAACGTGACGATATTTTAAGCCACGGCAGATTTAACATGCACCAGCCCCCTTTGTACACGACGGTCTTTGGTTGGATTCGAACTCGCAACCTTCCGGTTGCTAATCCACTGCACTTTAAACTGGGCTACCGGAGGCAAGATGGCGTCGGGGAAAAATGAGCTTAGAGAAGATCCCTCACGAAAAGCGAATTACGGATAAGAAGTCCCGAAATTCCTCGCATTTTTCCCCTTTCAAACCCTCGATCGATCTTCGATAAATAAATAAATAAAAGTCGAATTTCCTGTCCAGGAGCCAAAAAACGGGAGAGAATTTGAATGGGATCGAATTCCGGAATTAAAACGGGAAATTCCTGCCCAACATGGGCCCCGGGCGTTTGCATCCATCAGCTAAGTACGAATTACTTACAATGACCTCTTTAGTTTAATGGGAAGGTTTATTTGCCCCTTTCCGAAGGATAAAAGCGTAGCGCCTTATTGGGTTATGGATTGTTACTCATAACACTCCGGTATCTCTTAGTTTAATGGGGTTTTGAAAGGTTTGTGGTTCAAAGTTGCGTTTTTAATTTTGTCTTATTGTCAGTGCTTCTGTAGAAGATTGATCAGTCGATAAATTAGGTTGATGCAAAAGTTCGTCCCGTTTTTTTGACCAAAATTGAAGGAAAATTTTATTTACTAAAAATTACATTTAATCAATATAGTATGTGCCGTTCCGTTCGATCACCTTTAACCATCTCTCCTCTATCTGAGCATAATCCCGCGCTCATCGAAGTTCTGAGGTTTATGGCTAAAGAACTGATCCAGGTGACGAAACTTTCTGAACCACTTATGGCACGTGGAATCGTAAACGGCACCCTCGCCTTACACAACACATGTCTTTTTGTGTCTGTGAAGCATTCTCGCCTTTTCGGAAATAAAAAAGCATGTGTCGAAAATGCTCCTTGTTTTCTGCCATTTTTAATCTTTAACAAAATTTATAAAACACAACCCAATAACAATTTTTATCCCGAGTACTCGCTGAAATTCCTTCTTTCAAACATCGAAACTTCACACGTGCGAAGTAGATAACCCTTCGGTTTTGCGAAGCAATGCCATCTAGTGCCAGAAACGGGACGAGCTTTTGCATCAACCCAATAACTTCAGTCAACCAAAAAGTATTTCATGGTTAAGATTCGTTGCACTGCCGTATCGTCGACTTAACAAGCGAAACATGTCAGCGATTTACAGTCCTCAGGGCGCATCTTTAGGAGTATACGGGCATCACAACCCCAAGTGAACTTTCCTTCCTTTCATTTTTACCCCCGCTTACCCTTATGCTTTTTCTACCTTCCTCATTCTGCTGTCTGTCGTGCGTTTGGCCAAACATGGCCCTTGCGCAATAAAACTTGAAAACAACCAACTCTATTTCAGACATATTCCAAAGGTGTTTTATACGTTTTATAATTCAGATTGGTTGATGTAAACATCTTCTAAGTCAGTCATTATTTCTGTTAATAAAATATATTAAAATAATTTCCTGTTTGAAAATTGCATTGCAATAATCCCATTAATATACTTTTTTGTCATTTTGAATCCTTTAGTTACCTCTTTAAATTTATTTATTAAATAAATCTTAATTTCAGATCTGTTTAAAAATGGCAAAATATGGACGCCATAAAACCCAAAACCAACCAACCAGCGATTTACAACCGGTGTGCCGTAGGTTTTACGGGTGGTGAAACGGCTTAAATTGGTGTTAACATTCCTTCATTTTAGTCCTGGTCGTTGTCTCGACGAGTTTATATCCGTCATTAGCAAGACTACCAGATCTCGTCATTATGAGAAAACTGACCAGATCTTGGATCTCGTCCTCATAAAAAATCAGCAATACCTTGATGACGAGATATCTCGTCATTAATAAAATTAATCAGAACTTGACGAATGAGATATCTCCTGAAAACCACTTCGAGGGTTAACGGTTTAGTTTTGAACTTGTAACAAGAGCGTTCAAAATTAATTTTAAGTGATACCCGTAGAGATACTTTGTAATAAAAAAATTAATACTCAAAATTATCTATATAAATAAAAGTGGAGTGTTTGTACATTGAATATTGTTTCCCTAATTTAAGTTATTTGTCCGTTTTGGGCCATTTTGATGACAAATCTGTGGTTTCCGTACTTCGTGTCTGCCCGTATCTGTGTGCCCAAACCATGTCGAAACGATATATTGTCATGAAATATTGCATACTTTGAGTCTTACTGTAACTTTGTTACTGAACATCAATTTGTATGTCTTGTTTTATATCTGTTTTCGTGTTTGTATGCTTGTGCAAGTATCACATCAAATCAATTTAATTAATATTTTTTTGTAAATCTCACACACAAGTAAAATTATACCTGTTTTTTGCTACATCGGAAGAAATAGAATATATTTTTTGGTGTGCCGCAGAATTTTAGTTTGTGAGCCATGAGACGAAAAAGGTTGAAAATTGTACGAAGTCAAAAAACATACTTCTGAGAAAACGAAGGGAACAAATTGTACTCAATAGCTAAACACACTATGTGTTTCTCAAAAGATATCTTTCCTTCATTCATAGAGAAGGGTTGCGAGTTCAAAACTAGGTCCAACCAAAGATAATCGTGTACACGGCTGGTGCACATTAAATCTGTCATGACCTAAAATGCTCTCATGTTGGCGTGGTGTGGAAGTTTGGAGAGTGGGGTGCCAGCTCAAGGGTTCTTGTCATCTGCCAGTGGTTCAAAAGTACGAGGCATTGTCCTTGGATATCCTTTGGGATTGATCCAGGATCGTCAACAATAGTCCATTGTGTTACTTCAGTGCGACGTTAATTAACTACCCACCTACCTTCAAAAAGAAAAAAGTAGCTTGTTTTCTGACATTTGGCTAAATCACGTCTACTTGTCACCAATGTAACGGACTACAAAGACCGTACAACTTTAGTCAACGAAACACTCATTTACATCCGGATTTTAGAATTTTTCAAAAAACTACTCTATCAAAGTCCCCTGCCGTCGAAACGCCATTTTTTGTCTTCATGTTTCAAGTTTTCTTCACTTTAAATATTAAAATAAAACAGGTCGGAAATATCCAAGGAAAAATACACAAAAGGAACAAGAAACGAATGTAAAAAGGATTCTGCAGGAAGAAAACACTTTAAAGATACCATAGAAGCGAAGGATAGATAAGATTTCTGAGATTCAAAGAAACGGCTTTTTTCTCGCTCCCTTTTAAAGTGGAGTAAAAGTTTGATTTAAACAGTTTTCCTAGATTCTGCATCCTTTTGAAGGTTGCTTCAATTGTATCCACTTTCCAACGTATGACAAGAACATTTCTGCAGAACCAACTCGTTATTTGAAACATAATATCATCTTTATACCACAATATTTTCTTCCGAAAGGAAAACAGGAACATCGGAAAACAAGAATATGTGTACAAACCTCTCCAAATTTAAGTGTAGTTATTGTGAAATAAGACGGCTACTTTTTAAATACTTTTCCTAACTTATTTTTTATGAATGATAGGTAGGTAGGTATTGAATTAGCGTCGCACTGGAGTTAACGTCGCAAATACTACGGGCTATTGGCGACGGTCCGGGATTCAACCCGAAGTGAAAGATCCGAGGACAACACGTAATTCTGAACCACGGTCAGATGACGAGGTCACACGAGTCGGCACCCCACTCTCAAAGTTAATAAGATGGCTTGAGTGCAAAGGTGAAAGGGGATGTCAAGATACACTATATTGACCAAGACTAAGAAAAAAGGGGAACGTTAAGGGACTTATCTGCTGTGAGAATTGTACTTAGGGGATTAGTTTTAGGTATCGTTTCACATGTACAGGGTGAGTCTAAATTGTTTTTACAAAATGAGAGGGGTGATAGTACCCATCCAGACGAGCAATAATTACCATGGAACATAGGGTCGCATTCCACTCTGAGAGGCAGAAAAGAGTCAAATTAGAATTTCAACATGAACTTACAACAATGTTGGAAAAGCGAATGAACGATACCAAAAGTTGAACAATCTGATTTATTGATCAGAGGAAAACTCACAGCAAGTTCTCAAAGTGGCGTTGCACAGTTCACTCCGGCGAAGGAATGACTCTCGAAGATTCCTGGTGTTGTGTTAATTTTGTCTGCGGCAACACCGATTCTCGCTACGAGATCTTAAGTACACAGGCGTCTGGTACACTAAAGATTTCATGTGCCCACAGAAGAAAAAGTCCAGTGAGTTGAGGTTCGGTGAGCGAGGAGGCCAAGCCACAGGTCCGCCACGTCCGATTCACCGACCAGGCCATCTTGCTTAGGAAATAAGCTATGTAGGCAGGTACAAAACGACGTCAGAGCCGATGACTTGTTGATGCTCGACGCCTTTCGACTTTATTCTTTCTGCCTCTCAGAGTGGAATGCGACCCTATGTTCCATGGTAATTATTGCTCGTCTGGATGGGTACTATCACCCCTCTTATTTTGTAAAAACAATTTAGACTCATCCTGTATACATGATGGTAGAGGTTGGGATTGTGGGTAGGTAGGTAATTAATGTCGCACTGGAGAAACACAATGGACTATTAGCGACGGTTCGGTATCAGTCCTCAAGGGAAAGATCCGAGGACAACACCAAGTAATTTTAAACCATGGTCAGATGACGTGGTCACACCTGAGCTGGCACCCCACTCTCCAAACTTCCACACCACATCAACGTGAGGATATTCGAGACCACGACAGATTTAACGTGCATCAGCCTCCCAAGTACACGAAGGTTTTTGGTTGGACCGAGTTTCGAACTCGCAACCCTCCGGTTGCTAATCCAACCGAAATATGATGAATTTTATTCATTTTTGTTCAAAAAACAGTTTGGGGCTAAATTAAAATGGCGTTCTGCAATATTTTTTCCACGCGGCAAACACAAATTGGTTTTGAACCATTTATTTCAAGCGTAAATCGTAATTTAGAATTAAATTAAAAAAAAAGAATCGAAAGTAAACTGACCGAGAAATAAGAAATAGTCAGAGGGTCTCGGATATAAAAAAAAATCAATTTTTTTTCTCTTTAGAAACGTTCGATATTGGAATTGGAAACCAACCGTACAAGTTTCGAACGGAATCGAATGAGGGGGAACACAAAAAGAATATAATAACAACATAAGAACGGAGAAGAGAAAAAAGGTTCTCGTACGGAACGCAGCGACATTCAAAAAATAAAATTAAACAAAAAAAGAACCGGAGATACTGTTACGCCATCCCAGAAAGGCACGAGGTTTGGATTCGGGACGAAATGAAATCTTTTTCTCTCCTGGAAGTTCGAAATTGATTTCTGTCAAACGAAATATCGCGAGAAAAACATTTCGCGGAAGAGGAAGTATAAAATTAGATGAAGACCTAAAGCAGAGATATATACGTGTTTTGTGTCTGAACATGCCTGTCCGCTAGATGTTTTGATTTGACATACGAGATTCCTTCACGGCGCTGGCATTCTGTTCTGCACCAATCACGATATCTTTGTGTCAGCCTATTCTGAATTTCCGATTAGGATTTACCTACCGAGTTTTGGCAACGCCTGCGTTCCGGGAAATGCCACGCACTTCGACAAGCAGTGACAGACTTTGAGAATACGAATTCCGATGCGAGAAAATGTATCTGGAGAAAGTTTGAAGGTGGCGACAATTCATCTGATGAGAATGTAAGTAAATTTGAGGTTGACGTTTGCTGAACAGTGTTCGGTTTTAACAGTATGGATTCCTGTGGTAGAAATCCTGCTAGCTGAATGGGCCGCGGTAGCCCGGTTGGAAGAATAACGAACTAGCATCCGAAAGGTTGCGAGTTCGAATTCAACAGACCTTCGTGGACAAAGGAGGCTGGTGCTAAATCTGTCGTGGCCTCAAATCTCCTCACGTTGGCGTGGTGTGGAAGTTTGGAGGGGGGTGCCAGCTCAGGTGTTGCCTCGTCATCCGACCGTGGTTGGAAATTACGTGGTGTTGTCCTCGGATCTTTGATCCCGGACCGTCTCCAATAGCCCGCTGTGTTTCTTCAGTTCGACGTTAATTAAATACCTACCTACCAAAAAACGTTGGGTGTTACAAAAGGCGTTTCAACTGTTTTGTATTATCATTTCAGAGCTAGAAGAAACGTCCGGAAGATAAATATGGCGTCGTGTAGACAAGGGATGTCCGCACCTGACATGACCGAGTGCGCAGGCGCACTGAGCGCGGGGAGGAGGTCCGCAATATGTCGAAATTTTACGTTGCTGGAAGAGTTTTGGGCCTTTGTAACGTTGGCTTGCGTGGAGTTATAACTGCGCAAGTGGTGTCATTCGAAACCCACCGAATTACGCTACAATCACAGGCCCTTAATCAAATTATCGTTTAACAGTAATATCAATCTACGCTTTAATCGTTCAAACTATAAATTAACTGTTGAATACAGAGGCTTTTCGGACATTTTTTGAACGAATTTAATGGACTGAAGATCAATTCTGTATAGGAAATTTTTGTGTTTTAAATGCTCTATTTGATAGCCCTTATTATTAACTATCTTTCTACACTTTAATTGATAATAATGACTTTTGTAATATCGACAGAGGTATTTTGTCCCATTCTTGTTCCAGTTTTTCAAAGTCCTTGAATGGTTTTCGGTCGACGTTTCGATAATACTATTTTTAAAAGTCCAAAAGTCCATGGATGAGACATCTGGAGATTTAGCAGGAATACCAGTAAAGTGTATTGACTTGATACCAGTTTCTTGTTCCATTTTTTCCCAAGAATTTAATAGTGGATTTAGATATGTGGCCGCTTGCTTTATCCTGATGCAGCTCTACTGATTGTTGGCACTGTGGGTAAAGATATGGTATTTCTTTTTTGAATATTCGGGATAAAATATGGTTTTGATAGTATGTGGGAGTTGATTTTAATTTCCTCCCACTCTTTTTACTTTTAAATTTCCATCATATGCAAAACCGGCAACAATCATAAATCCCTTAGAGTTTCTTTAGATTTTTGAACCACGCGTTGTAAGATTTTTTCTCCTCTTTTATGATAATAAATTGTTCTTTTTTATTGCAATCATTTAAATACACCCACGCCTCGTCTATTATCACAAAATTTTTCCATCTTTCTCCAGCTAAATGCTTCTCATACAGAATTATGCTGCGAGTTCTGCGTTCTGCAATATGTTGTGTAGATAGACGATGAACATTGTATTTTTTGGCCTTTTAAGATTCATATCAATGTTAATTATTTTATTTACAGTTGAAACTGAACATTTTAATAACTGCAATAGACCTTTGACTTGGTGGATTCTCTTTTAAAAATAAAGATCTTACCTTACAAATATTCTCAGAAATTTTTTCTTTTTTGGATACATTTTTGGAAGTATTGTTCCACTTTTACCTCGCGTTTTTTCCTTTCTCATTAATAATATTACACTGCTGGCCACCGTAAATGCAACACCCTGAAGGAAGCATGCAAATAATATGAAATTTACAACATGCATTAGCGGAGGTGAGATATGCAAATGATTAGAATTTCAGCGCAGACGCACATCACGCGCGCCTGTGGCGCCACTTCAAAGCGCTATTTAAGGCTTGGAGATTTCGACGATTTCAAGTACGGCAATTGTGTTTTTCTTGTGGTTTTTTCAAAAAAACGATCAATTATGCCTCGTAGAAAACAGCGATCATCTTTTGATCAAGTATCCGAGTTCGACAGAGGAAGGATAGTGGCCTACCGAGATTGTGGATTATCTTTCAGGGAAATCGGTAGTCGTGTTGGACGAAACCAAACAACTGTAATGCGGATATGTGATCGTTGGATGCAGGAGGGTACGACGGACCGATGTGTTCGATCGCATCCACCTCAGTGCACCACTTCACGTGATGACAGGCATATTGTGCGTATGGCAGTGACGGATCGCTCAGCCACATCACGAACCATAGCACAGCACATTCAGTCTGTACCGCATCATCCAGTGTCTGCGCGTACCATTCGACGCCGTTTACAGCACAGTGATCTGTCCGCAAGACGTCCATTGCTTCGTCTACCCTTGACGCAGAACCACAGACGTTTCCGCCGCCAATGGTGCGATGAAAGAAGGATGTGGACGGCAGAATGGAATGAAATTGTCTTTACTGACGAGTCACGCTTCTGTCTGCAACACCACGATGGTCGGATTCGAGTCTGGAGACACCGTGGAGAGAGGATGCTGAACAGCTGCGTTATGCACCGCCACACTGGTCCTGCACCGGGTATTATGGTATGGGGTGGTATTGGATATCACTCTCGCACTCCTCTAGTACGCATTGCCAGTACTTTAAACAGCCAGCGCTACATCTCCGAGGTGTTGGAGCCAGTTGTCCTTCCTTACCTTCAGGGCTTGCCCACAGCCATATTTCAACAGGATAATGCGCGACCACACGTGGCACGCATTGTCCAAGGGTTCTTCGTCAATCGCCAGATTGAATTGCTTCCCTGGCCAGCTCGCTCTCCGGATCTTTCGCCGATAGAAAACATGTGGTCCATGGTTGCTCAACGATTGACCCAGAATACATCCCCAGCTGCCACACCAGATCAACTTTGGCAACGTGTGGAAGCTGCTTGGTCTGCTGTACCCCAAGAACACATCCAAAGTCTCTTTGAATCAATGCCGAGGCGTGTGGCAGCGGTGATCTCCAACAATGGCGGCTACTCTGGCTACTGATTTTGGCAGGAACCACACTTCACAGAAGTCTATAAATTTAATCATTTGATACTTGGTCAACATGTTATCTACAAAATAAATTTTGTCGTGATATCTCTTGTCTTTCTTGGTGTTGCAATTTGGGTGGCCAGCAGTGTACTTATCGTACCTTTAGGTATCGAAAAACAATGACTTTTACAGCGTTTTTGAATAATTGAATAAGCATAATTCTTTTCGGAAAGAGCGGAAACATAGCCTTCCATCCATTGCTTATTTAAAAGCGCCATTTTGAAAGTAAACAAAACCCTGAGTTAGCAGACGATAAGTTATACTTTAACTATTTAACTGATGCGAAAATAAAATTATTTCGTAGCATACAATTTTTTACAGCTTATCAAAATCGTTCAAAAATGTCCGAACAGCCTCTGTATTCTCATAATAACAAGCGTTCCTATGTGTGCTTCATTCATTCCACAATCCAACATCAGGCCCGAGTATTCATGTCAAAACTACGGTTTTTGTCCTAGGCGCAAACTACTAATGGGCCGCCGTAGCCGGTTGAATGAATAACGGACTAGTAATCGGGGGGTTGCGAGTTCGAATCCAACCAAAGATAGTCGTGTTCAAAGTGGGCTCAAATGTCCTCATATTGGCGTGGTGTGGAAGTTTGGAGAGTGGGGTGCCAAGTGAGAAGTGGCCTTGCCATCTGATCGTGGTTCAAAATTGCGTTGTCTTGTCCTCGGTTCTTTCCCTTCGAGTTTGATCCCTGACCGTCGCCAATAGCCCTTTGTGTTCCAGTGCGACGTTAATTAAATACCAACCCACTAATTTGTTTAATTCCAGGACTCAAGAAATGCAGTGAAGTTGAGGGATTTCCGAGTAAAAAACCGGCAATATCTTGACGAGATATCTCGTCAATTATAAGTAAAGCTGTACGAGATATCTCGTCGAACTTGGATGGTTTAATTATAAAACTAGTTTTAGTGTGTCTTTGTACAAAAATTCCAAAGAATTAAAACTCAAATCTTCGGGTTTCCGAGGGTGTCGAAAGCTTGCAGACGACAACTTCAGAACTAAAGCACGCACCACCCCCATTAAGGAGAGGAACTTCCGAAGAGATTCACCCGATCCCGAGGTCTAATTCACGTGAGAATAGATAGAGCTAGTCTCATAATCGCCTCTCTCGTAACAAGCGAATGTCCGAACTTCGTGATTGATTACACCAGCAGTTGTGTCACGTGGAGCAGGGGGTTCGTGTAACACTCCCTCGGACTAGGCGGCGAGTCGAATCGGCTAATAGGGGGACAGGGTGATGCTTTGGTACTGGCGAGATCTGGCAATCCGTCACTGGTAGAAAATAATTGCTGTCTCGAACGTGTGATTGCGAAATGCGATTATGAGATTTGGATCACTATTTGGCGATACATGACTGCTATTCATCTCGCAACGATGGAATGTAAATGAAGGAAATTCATTTGGCTCGAAGTAAAGGGTGGTTCGAATGATGAATGGGTGTGCTGAAATCTTTGTGACGTAACAGCTGAGTGATGCGACCACTCAATACAACACTCAAAAGTTATATTTCGTATTTTTTAAGAGATATTCGATTTATTTTCCATAGTGGTGGTATGTGCATGCTCGTGTCGATGGGGGGGGGGTAGCCCGTTTGGGAGAGTAACGGATTAGCAACCGGAGGGTTGAGAGTTCGAATCCAACCAAAGGCCGTCGTGTACAAAGGGGACAGGTGCACGTAATATCTGTCGTGGCCTCCAATGTCCTCACGTTGGCGTGGTGTAAGAGTTTGGAGCGTGAGGTGCCGGCTCAGGTGTTGACCTCATCATCTGACCGTTGTTTTAAACTACAATACGTTTTCTCGGATTTTTCCCTTGTGGGATTGATCCCGGACCGTCGCAAATAGCCCGTTGTGTTGCTCCAGTGTGAAGCTAATTAAATACCTGCCTATATTTTCCGTCCTTGTCGGTGTTTACTTCAAACCGCATATACAGGGTGATTCCACGGTCATGGGACAAACTTCAAGGGGCGATAGAACACAACGAAACAAACACTTTTCACCATAGAATGTATGGTCGCAAGTGCAGCGGTTGGCCGCTAGAGAACGCAGTCAAACGCTTGTATAAAAGCGTTATGTCGGCGATGCGAGGCCTGCATCAGGTGTGGTGGTCGACATTTTGAACAGCTTCTGTAATTGTGCATTTGCGTTGTACTTACCGACTGATATTTGTACATGTCGTTTCATTTCCATATGAAAAGTTTCTCATGTTTTGTACATGCCATTTCTTTCTTACCCGTTGTTCCTTGTACTTCTCTTTAATTTATGCAAATCTAATTGTATTATTTCGTTTTGTCAAGCAGTTATTGATGTTTATTTGACATTAAAGCGTTGTTTCCATATTTCATGCGTCTTCTCCATCGGACCGTGTGTTTGTGCCGAATGGAAAGCGCCCTCTAGCGACCATACATTATATGGTGAAAAGTGTTTGTTTCGTTGTGTTATATCACCCCCTGAAGTTTCTCGTATTAGTTTAGACTCACCCAATAGACATTCTATGGGCTTTTATGCAAGCGTTTGACTGCGCTCTCTAGCGGCCACCCGCTGCACTTGCGACTATACATTCTATGGGAAAAGTGTTTGTTTCGTTGTGTTTTATCACCCCCTGAAGTTTGCCCCATGACCGTAGAATCACCCTGTATAGTGTCCAGTGTAATTAATTTAATTGTTAATTTTCTAATTAATATGGTTAACGTAGCTACCACTTCAAAAATTAACCTACAATACACTAGTATATATACATATTTATTACCGTGTCTATAAGGTGTGATGAAGATTTGAAGTTGGATTACACGGAGATTAGGACTAAGACAAAATTTAATTAAATGCTAAAAGTTACAGATTTGTAGATAATCAACACCCACTGGAGCAACACAACGAATTATTGGTTACGGTTCGGGATCTAGCACATATATACACAAAATATGTTGTAGTTTTAAACCACGGTCAGATGGCGCAGTCACCACCTGAGCTGGCACTCCACTCTTCTCAACTTCACACCATGTTAACGTGAGGACATTTGAGGCCAAATTTAACTTTCACCAGCCACCGTGTGCACGACGATCTTTGGTTAGACCGAGGTTCGATATCGCAACCCTCCGGTTGCTAAACCGTTACTCTTCCAACCGGGCTACCGCGGCTCCATTTGCTCGGCTTAAAGTGGGGTTGGAATGATGAAGGGGTGTGCTGAAATCTTTGTGACGTAACAGCTAAGTGATGTGGTGACTCAGTACATCACTGAAAAGTAAAATTTCGTATTTGTTTAAAGATATTCCATTAATTTTGCATAATGGAGGTGTAGGCATGCCCATGTCGGTGTTTACTTCAAACCATTGTTTCCGATCTAACTATTTTAATTGTTATTTACTTATAGTTAACTTAGCCACCACTTCAAAAATTAATCCACTATACAATAGTATATTTTGCAATGCAACCTATTTACACCATGAAGCATTTGGGGCCCTCATGGCTCACTGAGTATGCCCATTGCGCTAGCAACCTTCGAGTTGTAGGCGTCGCAGATTTGATTCCTGTCAGGTGCATTCCTCGCTGGGTGTATTTCTCTCATATGTGTCAGTAAAACTTTCATTGTGTGTGTATGTATTTCTTGATATTGTATGTCTTGTGTCTGGCGCAGCATGGCCAAATATAGCCTTTGCGCTATAAAACTCCGAAACCAACTAACCATGACGCATTTTTCGGTAGACAAAGTTGCACTGTCTTTCACACGTCTTGCTAAATTGATGAGTGACGGACGTGATTATTCGAACTTTCCAAAATAAGCCTGATTGTGCTTCCGAGACGAATACGAGATTGCGCTCGCTACAATCGGCATGGCATACACTTCAATGGGTGGACTACGGCGGACAGTCGAACCTATATTTACCATGAAGCTCATTTTATTAGACAAAGTTGCACTACCTCTTACAGGTCTTGTTAATCCTCCAAGTGTTTCGATGAGATATCTCGTCCAAGAACTGATCAATTATGATAAGGGCGAGATATCCCGTCTAGGAATAACTGTCCTGTTACTCCAGGGGAATGAAGATCCTAGTAGGAAAAACAAATTGTCCCTTGCTCAGAAGGGCCGCGGTAGACCAGTTGGAAAAGTAAAGGATTAATAACCGGAGGATGGCGAGTTCGAAACTTGGTCCAGCTAAAGACCGTCGTTCACACGGGATCTGGTGCACTTTGAATCTGACGTGGTATCAAATGTCCTCACGTTGGCGTTGCGTGAAAGTTGAGAGAGTGAGATGCTTAGGTGGTGACCTCGTCATATGACAGTGGCTCAAAATGACAAGGCGTTCTCCTTGGATCTTTGGTTTAGGGATTGATCCCGGACCGTCGCCAATAGCCCGTTGTGTTGCTTCAGGGGTGACGGTTTGGAACAGGTTTTTGAACCAGAGGTTGGCCACCATAGGGATGTTTTGGACGCGAAGATTAACCACCAAGAGAGTTAAAAGTGCACTATCTCCAAGTAAAATTCAAACTACCAATGCCGCTACTTACAATAACAAACTGCGAGATAACGCTGTCTTATTTAAACGACGGAAACTTTAAATGGAGTAAAACTCCGCCCCGACGATAAAATATTGTGTTTAAGTAGCGGAACGGGGACGGTTCCAAACGAACGGAATGTCATTAAAATTTTAAAGACCCTGTCCCGATGAAAAATTATTTGTTTGCCCGAGCCATCGCCTCCCTCTGCAGGCAGGAAGACATTATTTATGGAAGTACACATTCCGACAAGCACAAAAGTCACTCCCCAGCAAAGGTGATAAATATTTGTGCTCGGTTTACATTGCCTGTTGCAAGAGGTAGCGGGTTTGTCAGGATTTATTGCAAATAAATAGCCTGTAGGCCTTTCCTGAGGCTGGATAGTTTCTGCTCGGGATTCATTTGCTGCTTGTGTTTGAAGAACTGCGAAGTGGGAGTAGAACTTGTGGTTGAAAAGAATGTACTGTAGGATGCGTCCTGTACTTACTTATTCCTCTTGAATATCATTATCGATCTAGATGGCGAAGTGGGAACCCTAGGAGAATGAAATTCATGGCTGGTCAGAAATCTTTTCCAGTTTGTTTAAGATCAAAGGGGAACACCTAGTGATAGCCTTCTCCGGGACACATCTCCTTTAGGTTTGTACTAGCTTCACGAACCAGAGGTACCCTACTCTTACGAAAAATTTCTACAGAATTCTATAAAAATTTTTATGGAATGTTGTATAAATTTTTATAAAATTTTAGAATTCTATAAAAATTTCTTTAGAATTCTATAAAAATTTCTATAGTATGTTCTATAAAAATTTAGAATTCTATAAAAATTTCTATAGAACTCTATAGAGTGCTCTATAAAATTCTATAAAAATTTAGAATACTCTATAAAATTCTATAAAAATTTAGTATGCTCTATAAAAATTTAGAATTCTATAAAAATTTCTATAGAACTCTATAGAATGCTTTATAAAATTCTATAAAAATTTAGAATTCTATAAAAATTTAGAATTCTATGAAAATTTAGAATTCTATAAAAATTTCTTTAGAATTCTATAAAATTTTTTTTAGAATGTGGTCTATAGAATCCTATATAGAAATATGGTCTGTGTTCTATAAGCTCTATAAAGTAATCCTCTTTAGAAAGTTTAGAAATCTAGAATATCTAGAAACCTCTATAGAATTCTATAGTTCATTTCTTTTGTTTCACGCCTTTATTTTTCTATAGAACTTCTCTACAGAATACATTTCTATAGAATCAGCTCGTTTTCTCTATAGAAATATATAGAATTCTAGACTTCTATGGGGGCCGTGATAGCCCGGTTGGAAGAGTAACGGATTAGCAACCGGAGGGTTGCGAATTAAAATCCAACCTAAGACCGTAGTGTACAAAGGGGCTGGTGCACGTTGAGTCTGTCGTGGCCTCAAACGTCCTCACGTTGGCGTGGTGTGGAAGTTTGGAGAATGGGGATGGCTGCTCAGGTGTGACCTCGTCATCTGACCGTGGTTCGAAATTTTAATTAAAATACCTACCTAATTTTTAATTAAAATACCTACCTAAAATACCAATATCTGAGAAATCGAATCTTTTCAAAATATACGCTCAAAAATTTTCGACTTTCACCTAGTTGCAATATATACGTGATTATCGAAATAAAATTATATCATTGCAGATAATGAAAATTTGAGCGAAATGCAGACTCAAAATCACAATTTAAAATACTTAACTGAAAAAACGACACAGAATTGTTAATTTATGGAAATCTGAACATGCCATCTTTCGAAAAGAAGAAATTTAATTATAAAAGAACTCGGCTTTTAATTTTCTAACATAACAGATTGAAAGTCTAAAAATAAACGGCGAAGCTCGTAAAAGCAAAGGTGAACGCCGTAGAACACATCCATCCTAGTATATCCTATTTTATTTAAGGCTTAACATCTCAAAAAAATGAAAAACGTATTTACCTCCTTCTAAATATCTTCACCCCAATTAAGCTCATGATAAAATACTCTTCCACTAATTTCACTTCTTTTTTCTCATTTCCGCCATTTTATTCCTTGATTATTTTTGGAACGCGACACAGCTGATTCCAGCTTACATGCACCCCACCTTGAAAAGAAGCTCTCGAGTTTTCGCGAATCTTCGAACTTTTTCCCTTCTACTTTTCCATCAGAATAATTAAGGGCTCAACGATGCAGGCCTTAATTATTCTAAGGAAGAACAAAAAAATAAGAAGAAATAAGAACACCAGTTCCAAATCGCCTGGAAAGTTTTTCGTGCAGTGTGTAAAGACAGAAAAATAGAACTTTTCCAGGAGGAATGGAAGAATGGCTTTTGTACCAAGGGACGGAAAAGTTCTTTTTTATTTTGAGTAAAAGTTTTGGGATAACGGCCCATCTATTTCACCTCTTAATGGTTATGGTGTCATGGAATGCGAATTATCCTTTAACTCGGAGTGAATTGGGCGCCAATACCGATTGATTGTTATAATAGGAAGAAAAATGAAATGGCGCTGGCGCCAATTGATGTATTTGGTCTCGGAAATTGTTCAAGATGAGAAATTGAAACGTTGACGAAAATGTTATACGAACTATGAGTTAGAAGAGTAACGGATTAACAACCGGAGGGTTGTGAATTCGAAACTTGGTCCAACGACCGTCATGGCTTCTTCTGTGTCAGTAAAACTTTCATTGTGTGTGTATGTCCTGTACTTAACGTTGTCTCTTGCGTTTGGCACAGCATGGGCAAATATGGTCCTTGCGCCATAAAACTCAAACCAACCTATCAACCATATTCTAAGAGACTTGTGAAAAATTAATTACAATTTATTTCGCTCGGGGGTTAAGGATTTAGAGATTATTGGATTAAGGGACCTATTAAGAATGTTTATTGGCAGAAAAGGAGGGTTTGTATTAAGTTGACCATGCATCTCATGTGTAGTGGTGGAATGCATTGGCGATCGGAAAGGGAAGAAGAAACAACCAACCAGAGAGAGTCTGAAGCCATGTTTAGCGAGGTGGATAAGTTCAAAGGGTGAAAATGGTGACAAGATGTAGTGGGGACCAGATGGTAAGAGCAATGAAACAGACAAACGGGTGAAAAGAGAAGGGGAAAAAGGGGGATATTCTGTAACTTTAAGGGACTTACCTGTAGTAAATATCATATTTTAGAGCAGGGGTGCCAAACTAAATTAAAACACGGACTATTTAATGCAACTTGTAAGATTCACCCGGGCCACATCACATTTACAAATTTTCTTAAAATTATATTTTGAAGTGAGGATTCAGGAATATGGATAGGATAATTAAAACACATTATGTAATTAAGTGAATTTAGGGTAATAATTTATAATATTTCTATATAATTGCTTTTATTTAAACGTTTATTTAATTTAATGTATTTATAAAACTAAAATTAACTTTTTTTACCGGAAATGCCAGCTCTTTCCTCCTACTAGTTTTCCAATATCTGGATTCAGACAGAACAATCTTCATTATGGCAGATAGATGTTTATCAGTTAATCTTGATCTGCAGGCCGTTTTATTTAGTTTCATGGACGAAAATAGTTGCTCACACAAGTACGTACTCCCAAAATAGCATAAAATTTGTGCAGCAAACTTTTCAATTTCCGGGTATTTTTCACCTATATAAGAATATATTTTGGGAATTCCTACTTCTCGATATTTGTCTTTTAAATCCAAATCATTCTGGAAATCAATTAATTCCAGCTGTATCGAAGTAGGAGCATTTTCAACTTCAAAGGATAAAGGCCTAATAAAAAGAGAAATTTTTTTTTGTAACTCTGAAATGATTAAAACGTTTATCGAATTCGTTTTTGATTTCTTCAATTTTACCACAATATTGTAAAAATGAGGAACTTTGATTTTGTGCTTTTAACTGCTCATACGTAGGAAAATACGTCAAAACGTTTTTCGTAGATGATTTTTAAACAGTCAGTTTTTGTACAAAACTTGCTATTGCATCGTACATCTTCGTTACTAATTGATCTTTGCCTTGCAATGTAACATTAAGATTATTCAGATGACCTGCAACATATTGTCCTGTTTTCATTTTATTTCAGAGCATCGTGGGCCACAAAAAATTACCTCGGGGGCCGCCAGTGCGACACCCCTGTTTTAGATAATCAGTTTTTTAGTATCCTGTCACAGATATATATTTTACACTACAAACTTTATAATTCTCATCAAAGTTGAAGGTTTCTGTGTAGGGTGCTTGATTTCTTTCTTCCAAGGGCTCGTGAAAAAAAAATCCTAAAAAACACTTTAGATGTTTCGCGTCTGCATAATAGCTAAAAATATGAGCGTTAATAGCTAAAAATGTGAGCCAGGGGATTAATTATTTAGATAATTGGATTTGGGAACAAATTAAGAAGGTTGACTAGCTAAAAGGCGGGGTTTCGATGAAAATCGCACGTGAATCTTAAGTGTTGTGTTGAAATGCATCGTAAGGCCGAAATGGAAGAAATAAAGAAGTCATGGTTAACAAGATGGGAAAGATCAAAAGGCGAAAGTGGTGTAGATAAGCTTGGATCATGTCCTCAGATGGCTGTAACAGCGAGATAGACTAACAGGTGAAGAGGAAAAAAGGGGGAGTTCTTGTGGAACATTAAGGGACTTATCTGGGTACATTGGGTCTGTCTACTGCGCTATCAACTTCCTAGTTGTAGGCGGCACAAGTTCGATTTTTGTCAGGTGCGATCCTCCATGGGTGTATTTCTTCTGAGTCAGTAAAACTGTGTGTCCATTACTTGATATTGTATGTCTTGTGTCAAGCGTGGCTAAATATGGCCCTTGCGCCATAAAATCCAATCAACCAACTGTGCGCTTAAGTGTAGAATAAGTAAGTCCCGGAATTGAGATTCGGTAACGCTCCGTGCTTTCTCGGCATCATACCATTCCAAGTGGGCCGAAAGGGGAAACAAGTCGTAGGAAGAATCCCCGTCGTAGGAAGAGAGAAAGTCGATGCAATCAATGCTAGTCACCGGATGCTCGGCCTAATGCAATTGTTCCAGAAGTTTCCGGGGCCTGTTTTGATCAGGAGGAGGGGCCGGCCGTGATTTGCCCTAACTCTGTTATTTCAAGGGGCGTTTGGTTTCATTACGAATGGAAATGCCTTTGTCTGTTTGAGTTAGACCCCCGCTCTCTTGTCCAGATGCTATTAGGGGAGATGCACACGCGAAACTTCTTAAGTGTTTTTTTGTTCGATCTCCGTCCCCTTTCGAAAACATCTTGTTCGGATTGATGCTGGGGTTGCTGTGTTGGCAGGTTTTTATCGGTGTTGGAGTACTTTTGTAATGCAGGGGAGGAATGGAGTTGAATGCTGAAATTAACTCTACAACAATGAAAGCAACTTTTATTAGGTATGAATCCTCTGAGACCCGCAAGGTTTCGGGTTGTGTAGTGTTGCTTTTACCCCTAAACAATTAAATTACCACAAAGGAATCCAGATTCTTCTAACCTTTAGAAAGATTCTGTTGGTCCTTTCCTTGGATTACAACCCTTGGAACGATTCCATTCGGTCCTTCCTTGGTAGGTAGGTATGTAGGCATTTAAATTAACGTCGCGCTGGAGCAACACAAGGGGCTATTGACGATAGTACGGGATCAAAAGATCCGAGGACAGCACTTAATTTTGAACCGCAGTCAGATGACGAGATCACACCTGAGCTGGCATTCCATTTTCCAAACTTCCACACCACGCCAATGTGAGGACATTTGAGGCCACGACTGGTTTAACGTGCACCAGCCCTTCTGGTACAAAACGGTCCTTGGTTGGATTCAAACTCGCAAACCTTCGGTTGCTAATCCGTTACTCTTACTGTCTGCCGGGTTTCCAGGTCTTTCCTTGGAATGGAATCCTTTAAAAAGAGGTCTTTAATTGTGTACAGGCTTCACGAACCCGAGGTACCCTAGGGATCTATTCTTTTCCCATGGGGTTTACGGCCTCTGGTAAACATGGGGATCGCCATTCCATCTATCTTTGTCTTTCTTCTCTTCATCCTTTCTTTTCACAATTACTTGTCTGTCTTGTTTTTGGGGCAGCTTGACTAAATACGTAGTTCTGTATACGTTTTATGGCGCAAAGTACGTTATTCCTTGCGCCATAAAACTCGACCAATCAGCCAAATCCACATCACACCAATGGCGCAGCTTGTCCTTTTTTGGACTTTGCGCTATAAAACCCAACTATCAATTCACACCACGCCAAGTGAGGACATTTGAGGCCGCGACAGATTCAATGCTCCTATAGCCGTACTGAACTTCACGTTCGGAATATGTACAGGAAACATGTTCCGGCGCAGAAACAATTAAATTTGTTCAAAATAAACGCTAAACATCCTCGAAGACGTGATAAAATGAGTTAGATCTTGATCGGAAGTATTTTTTTTCTCAGGTTTACATTGATTAACTCAGATGTTTACCAATTATGTTTATCAACTGCAATTTATCGATTATATTTGTGGGGGTGCTGGTTTGTGGGCGATTGGCAACATTACGAAAGTTTTAAAGAATAACTAAATTTAATGAGATTTATGAATATTTACAATGAATTTGGTTTAGACAATTAAAGTTAAGTGCACAGCACAGACATCATAAACTCCATCGTCGCTCGTCAACATTGCACAGTCTAACGCTATGTCCGTCTTGTAGCTTCGTCGTCTTCCTTCTGTGTCGCTTTTTGACTGCGTTCCTCCAATGCGCGGAATGGCTGCGCAGTGGTCGGAGATGACATCAGCGCGGAGGTGCCCTCTAGTGGCAGTCTGGGCACCACAGATCGGCCATCCTGGGTTCGACTGGTCCACCAGGCGTTTCTGAAAATATACAAAAAAAGGCAAAAGCAGAAGCAAAGTTCCAAAATCTGTCAGTCTCTGTAAAGCAAATGTATCTGTTATAGAGCTCTGAATCGTCCTTCAGCTCTGGAAATGATTAAATGAGCCAAATCGTCTTCTGGCTTCATTTGTCGTCTTTAAACATCGTTCTCGTCTTTCTTTAAACGTCTTCCGTCTTCTTCAGCTTTTTTCGTCTTTAACTTCTTTCAACGTCTTCAAATTTCTTTCGTCTTTAACGTCTTTCTTCTTTCAACGTCTTCAAATTTCTTTCGTCTTTAACGTCTTTCTTCTTCGTCTTTAACTTCTTTCTTCTTCGTCTTTAACTTCTTTCAACGTCTTAGCAAACCCTTAAATCCAATTCCACGGTTTAAGAAATTTAGCGCATGTTGTAGTGAGGTTGGGTCCTTCATGACATCCCTCTTTTACAACGTCGTATGTATTTCCTCCTTTAATTCTGGTGATTCTATAGGGTCCAAGGTACTTTGGTTTTCGCTTCAAGTGCGGACCAAACTGAGTTCTCTTGATGGCAACAAAATCATTAACTGCATAAGGTTTTGGTTGCTTTCTTCTTAAATTGTACGTCTTCTTATTTTCTTCTAGAATTTTAAAGATTTGTTGTTTTGCATGCTTCCTGAGTTTCTTCTCTTTGTGTTTCAAAACTTGCTTGAAATTCAACTTCGATCATTTCTTTGAACTTGTCCAGACCCTTGATTTTCACTTTTTTTAATCTTCTATAGTCTATGCACACATGAGGGGTTCCATCCTTTTTCTTTACAATTACAACGGGGCTACAATATTCTGAAGAACTTGGTTCTACTATCCCTTGATCTAACCATTCAGTAACTTGAGTCTCGACGATCGTTTTCTCTGAAAATGGTAACCTACGTGGCTGATGAGATACGGGTTCATTATTTTTTACCAAAATATTTAATTCAACATTTGTTGTTTTTGTTTTGTGTGGTACATAATTCAAAACTAACTGTTGTACCTTATCCTTTAAGATATTTGGAACGTCAGGTTCAATATTTACATCAACATCGTCTTCAGTTGACAAATCAATTGGTAAAATAGACAAAGTATTTATTTCCTCAACACACTGGTATTTATTTTTCAGAGTAATTCCGTTTTCATTAATTAGTGTTTCACCCAACATTAACACATTTAGTCCTATAATAGCGTCATAACATCGTTTCCTACTACGCATATATCTGAATCTCCCTCAAAATTATCTATTTGAATGTTTCCTTTAAAATAGCCTAACGGTTTTACTCGGCATTTTCCAAAACCAGTCAAAGTAGAATTCAACGGGCATAATTCCTTAACATTTAATTTGTCAAAAACAGATTTACGAATCAAAGTAGCTTGACTTCCAGTATCTATCAATGAATTAACATTTAAACCATTAATCATTACCATTTTCCTTACTTTCGATTCTACGCCAACATCAAAAATGGCTACTTCTGGTTTCGAATTCATTCCGCATTCCGAAGCCTTGTGACCAAACGTGCCACATCGAAAACATTTAAGTCCCTTATCTTTATGAATACAAAATCTAGAAATATGATCTTTTGATCCACAATTAAAACAAATCTTATTGTTACGATTTTCTGGACCATTGTATTTCATTCTATCAAACTTGACTCTATCTCTATTTACAGTTTCGTTTTTAGAATTAAATCTATTACTGTACTCATTGTTTGTTCTATCAAAAGAGTTAATTTTACCGTGATCATCATGTTTGGTTTTCATTCTATCAAAATTCTTATTATCATAATTAATCCTATCGAAATTCCTTCTATCGAAATTTTTTCTGTCGAAAGCACTTTTACCATATGCAGAATCAGCTTTCATTATTTCATACACTTTCAGTTTTTCCTTAAACTCAAACACATTTTTACAACCGTACAGAATAGTTTTGTTTTCCTGTTTGTCATTTATTCCTTTAATCACATAGTGCATCAAAGCAGCGTCATCGATTTTTCCGCAACTGCACAATTCTTTCATCTTAAAAAAATATTCCTGAGTGGATTCAGAATCCCTCATTTTCCTTTTACTCAAAAGTTCATGTAAATTAGCAGAGTTTATCTCAAAAGAGAATTCGTCGATCAAGGCCTGTTTCAATTTTGACCATGAATTTATTTCTGGTTCTGTTCTAACAAACAAAGCAGCGTTACCACTAAGCGATCTCTTGCCAAAAATAAATTTTTGTAAATCTGACAAACAAAACAACTGAGAAATATTCTCGAAATGTTCGATCCAATGAAAAACATTTTCGTGCGGTTCTGCATTGAACTTAGTAAGGGTACTTTCGATATCAGAGTAATTTATACTGACATTTTGAATAGCATAATTACTATTAATCTTATTTCTACTTGTATATACATCATCACACTGAGAAACATGAGTATTACTTTTAAAATCATATTCATTACATTGCATAGAAAAATCATTACTATCAATCTTATTTCTACTACTATGCATATAATCACACTGAGAGTTATGAGTAATACTTTCAACATCACATTCATTGCACTGCATTGAAAAATCGTTTGTTTTGCGTATGTCTTCTTCTGATTCGGATTCAGACACATCGGCGCGCTCGTTCTCGACGAAGCTTTCAAGGTTTACATAACATAGATAGAATTCTTTTTGCTAGTTCCGTTTTCGTGCCTTCGAAAGAAATGCTTAGCAAACTAGATATTGTAACCAGTTCGTTTAGAGAAAAGCTATCTTCTTTATTTTTTAATTTCTCATCAAATTCTTCACTATTCGTTCCGAAATTAAAGCCAGAAAAATTTTTAACGTGTCTTCTATTCGAACGATTGCCGTCATTTTCGAAAATGAATCTATGCAAAATTTTTATTTTGTCTGTCTTGCAATTTTTCAATGCAACGCTGTCTTCTTTAATATCATTCAATATCATCTTGTATTATGGAATGTTCACGTACCTTTAAGATGCTTGGCAACAAGGAGCAGCTTGGAGACTGGAGAACATAGTTCGGTTTTTTTTTAATATCCTTTCGAAAATACTGTCTGGAATCTTACTAGGCGTCTATCCCGCTTCTGAGATGTGGGGTGATTGGCAACATTACGAAAGTTTTAAAGAATAACTAAATTTAATGAGATTTATGAATATTTACAATGAATTTGGCTTAGACAATTAAAGTTAAGTGCACAGCACAGACATCATAAACTCCATCGGCGCTCGTCAACATTGCACAGTCTAACGCTACGTCCGTCTTGTAGCTTCGTCGTCTTCCTTCTGTGTCGCTTTTTGACTGCGTTCCTCCAATGCGCGGAATGGCTGCGCAGTGGTCGGAGATGACATCAGCGCGGAGGTGCCCTCTAGTGGCAGTCTGGGCACCACATATTTATCAACTATAATTTATCAATTATATTTATCAATTATATTTATCAACTGTAATTTATCAATTATATTTATCAATTATATTTATCAACTACAATTTATCAATTATGTTAATCAATTATATTTCTCAATTATATTTATCAACTCTCTCTCAACTATTTATCAACTTACTCATCATTGGGTAGACTTTCTTTCAAACTTTCTTATTCATTATCGTTGCCTGATTTTATTCATTCTAAAGAAAATATCCCGCAAAATAAGTCTGATTTCTCGACTTCAAACAAAACTTTACGTTTATACTGAGAATCATCTTTCATTGACTGAAATAACAAAGCCTTCTGTTACATACCAATCCAATGAAAAGTCAACCGAACAGCATCGAATTTAATGGCGCGATCATTTCATCCGTTTGTCGAGATTGAACTCAACGCGGCCCATGTAGTGCAATCATCTCACTCTTAACTGAATCCAATTCAATGACGCGACGAAAAAAGCAATCCGATGTCATCAGGGAAATCGAGTTAGAACACTGCATTAAATTCCCGATTTATTCAAATACATTATTCGATTTATTACGCCATCGCGACTTTCCCCGTAACTAAAAAAAATCTGCAAATAAATAAATCTGTGACACGGCACCGGCTCGATTGCTTTGAGAAGGACCCACAGGTGAATAGGAGATCGTTCGGAATGAGAAAAAATCCCTACTGGAAAGCCGAGAGTGCCAAGCCTTTTTTTTTTCGTCGCCATTTTCTTTTTTCTGCTTTCCGCTCAGTAGCTAAGCGTAGTGCAATTGCCCAATAGAATGGAATGATGAATGTTGTAGGGGAATAGGGTTCCCTGCAATAAATACGGTGGGCTACGGGGCTCGATTTCCGGGGACCTTATTCTGTTCCACAGTCCGTGAATCGATGGATATCGATGACAAAGCTTTCTGTTTATCGGAATTCGGAAGGATTCGGTAAAAGGAACTGCGTGTAACTGGATCTGGTAGAGGTACAATAGACGATGCCTGTGCTATTGGGGAGCTGCATGATGTTGCTGATGGGTAGGTAATTAACGTCGCACTGGAGCAACACAACGGGCTATTGGCGACGGCCCGGTATCCATCCCGAAAGGAAAGATCGAGGACAACACCTCGTAATTTTGAACCACGGTCAGATGGGGACGTCAACACCTGAGCTGGACATTTGAGGCCATGATAGATTTAATATAAACCAACACCGTATACACGACGGTATTTGGTTGGACCGAGTTTCGAAAATAATATCGATTGGTAATCCTTTACTCTTCCAACCAGGCTACCAATAGCTCGTTGTGTTGCTCCAATGCGACGTTAACTAATTACCAACACTGCTAACGCACTGCCCCAATGAATTATAAAAGAACTCTTATTCATCATTGAGATGGTAGGTAGTTAATTAACGTTACACTGGAGCAACACAACGGGCTATTGGGGACGATCCGGGATCCATCCCGAAAGGAAAGATCCGAGGACAACACCTTGTAATTTTGAACCCAGTCAGACGATGAGGTCAACACCTGAGCTGGCACCCCACTCTCGAAACTTCCCCACCATGCCAACGTGAGGACATTGGAGGCCCCGACAGATTCAACGTGCACCAGACCCCATGTACACAACGGTTTTTGGTTGAACCTTCCGGTTGCTAATCAGTTACTCTTCCAACTGGGATACCACTGGGTTGAGGCATCCCGTCATTAGCAAAACCATTTGCAGATATTGATGATCGAGGTACCCCGTCATTAGCAAAACCATTTACAAATATTGATGGTCGAGGAATCCCGTCATCAGCAAAACCATTTGCAGATATTGATGATCGAGGGATCCCGTCATTAGCAAAACCATTTGCAGATATTGATGGTCGAGGTATCCCGTCATTAGTAAAACCATTTGCAGATATTGATGGTCGAGGAATCCCAGCATTAGCAAAACCATTTGCAGGTATTGATGGTCGAGGTACCCCGTCATTAGCAAAACCATTTGCAGGTATTGATGGTCGAGGCATCCCGTCATTAGAAGAAAACTGAAAAGATCTTGATCTCGTCATGATAACAAATTGGCAATATCTTGATAGATCTCGTCATTAGAAAAATTAGTCAGATCTTGATTGCCGAGGGAAGCCCGTTTGGAAGAGTAACGGATTAGCCACCGGAGGGTTGCGAGTTTGAATCCAACCAAAAACCGTCGTGTACAAAGGGGGCTGGTGCACGTTAAATTTGTCGTGACCTCAAATGTCCTCACGTTGGCGTGGTGTGGAAGTTTGGAGAGTGGGATTCCAGTTCAGGTCTGACGTCGTCATCAGACCGTGGTTCAAAATTACGTGGTGTTGTCCTCGGATCTCTCGCTTCGGGTTTGATCCCGGACCGTTGCCAATAGCCCGTTGTGTTGGTCCAGTGCGACGTTAATTAAATATCTACCTACCTTGATTGACAAGATACGTCGTCGAAACCACTTGGAGGGTTATAATCACGCTGGATTATCAATTTAACCAATCAATAGTTTGCGCCACAGTAGGATTCATGCTTTTGCCATAACCAAGTGACAGTTCTTCAAACCGAGCTATTGTGAGAAAGGACACGAAACTGCACGGACATGCTCCGTCTATTTCGTTAGAGGATCAGTTATACCAAATCACCTTTGAACAAGGCAATGATGCAATTGAAGTGAATATTCTTAAGTTAACCGTGATAACACGACTTAAAGGGTGCGATTTTAGCCATGCAGTTATTTGAAATGTGAATTAACACTAACAAGAAGGTATCAAATTTTGCTTTGTATTTCGATTAATTTTATTTCATTTGGAGGTACGAAATGGGAATAGATGCTCATGTTCATTATAAATGAATTTAAATAGGTGTCAGATGTGAGTATTGGAGAGATTGGTGAGTCATCAGGAGACATGAACAATTTAGAAACAAGTGCAGATGCTATGCCCGGGTCTACTAACCGGGTCTGCGAAACAATCGGAGTAAATATGGGTACTCAAATCAACAACCCTCAACCGGGAAACATCACGGAAAGACATCGTTTTCCTTCAGGGGAGGCATGGTCTAGGCAGGTATCATGCTGAACGGCTGCACAGACCTTCATATCTTTGACACGGGGTCTGTTACAAGTCAAAGATACAGAGACGAAGTCCTTGAGCCTACCGTTCACCTGTTTCGAGGTGCTGTCGGTCCTGGTTTCATATTCACGGATGATAACGCGCCTCCTCATCGTGCAGCCCTGGTCGACGCCTTCCTTCAAAGTGAAAATATCCACCGCATGCAATGGCCTGCAAACTCTCCTGATCTGAATCCTATAGAGCATGTGTGGGATATGCTCGGGAGACATTGTAGCCCTCCGCCACCCACTAAGCTCCGTTCCGGAACTGGAAACTTCTCTCCGTGAGGATTGGAACTCTGAACACACAACTCATCCATACCCTCATCGAAAGTATGGGAAATCGTTGTGCAACATGCGTGGCTACCATAGGTTCCCACACACCGTATTAAACTTCAGCATCACATTGTTTTAATCATTCTGTTTCACTAAAGTTGACACTCGTATTGGGAACCTTTATCTTTCAACCCTTTCCTTTGGATAATAAAAGTCATTATCCTTGTTTTGCATTACTTTCTTCTATAACCCTATTACACTCGCCTACCGCGTTTCCTTCCATTCCGATGTTGATTTTCTGAAATATTCACATAAACAGCAATTAGGCTTAACATTTGGACACATGTGTGTATTCCACTAATGGTACTGGGCAGAGCAATCGGCGTTATTTGTATATTGGCGAATACAAACAATAAAAATCGATTGGTGCGAGAGTAATTCACTAATTTTATCGCAAAGTGTAAATATGCTTTCTTGAATATTTGTGCCGGTACTTTTCCGTTATAGCCATACCAATAAATTTAGGCGCCAATTTGGCACCTTTTTGCCTATTTCTTGGCACTATTTGGAGGAAAGATCACGCTCTGCGTGATTTGTTTTCTTGAATATGGTTTCGTCAATTACAAAAATTTTGACTTCCACCGATTTTAATGTTAGGACGAGATAACAAAGAATTGGCACATACTTCTCGCATATAAGTACTCCAATCTACCGTTGTGTTGTGATTCATTTGAAGCTGTAATTCACAGAATTCGATAGACGTTGACTATACGACCATAAATAAATGAATCGTATGGTAGTAACGAAAGGAATGCGCGATCCATTAAACCACGTTTTTGTTTGGATACCTTTTTCTCCCTGGCATGAACAAAAGCAACATAACCCCATTTCGACTTCACGTCACATTTTAATTTCATTAGGTGGTTATTCGAACACAATTTTCCTTTGTGAAGAATATTTCTTTCCTGAATAAATAGTATTATGCCGCTTCTCATCTCTTGGCAAATCCCAAATCATGAAATCCATTGCACTAACAAAGGAATAAGCTAAAATGACGCCGAAAACAAAAAGCTGGTATGGAAACAAATCGCGCCAAGAAATAAGCAAAAATGCGTCAAATTGGCCCTGAAGTTTATTACCCTAATGCCGATTTTTGTTTAGGTTATATCTTGCCCCTTTGGAATCGTATAAGCAAGCAGGACTAAAATCTGCAAGGTGTAAACATTAGGAATTGCAGATTCGTGCATTTGATGTGGTGCCGAGAATACCTATCTACATAACATGTCGTCGGCTTACAAGTAAAACACTAAATAAGGATGTTTAAGATGTGAGTTTTTTTAAGCTTTTCTAGACCAAAATGTGTCTGTCTTTAGACAGGTGAAGTCAGACTAAGTCATTTTTATTTTCATGAAGGTTAGATTTCTTGAGGAGGAACGCTTAATGAGTAGAATTCTTTCACTTTCGTTTTCTCAGAACTAAATTTTTCGACTTCCTGTGTTTGACTTGTAAGCCGATGATATATGAGCGTATGTTCTGAAATCTAAGTTTCTAAAAATGTTGCATGATGTATTGTGGGTGCACATATGTGAATTTTGAACACAAAAATATTTTAAGAATTCATTTACCTTTTAAGTATAAAGGTGAAAGTATTTCCTATTTGAGATTTGTCTATTACATTTAATGACTAAACCACATCTATTGGTTGAAAGAACCCTAGGAAACCTGATGCTCAAACAGGTCGTAACTGATTAATTGGGAGGAGACTGCAGTTTGAATATATGCGTATGAACTCCTTAGAGGGTTAAACAAGTTTATACACTTTCAAAAAACAACATTATCGTTTTCTTCGATATGTTTATCGGCATTCACTTTTGAACAATTCAAGCTATAGAATATATTCTAAGAAAAAGTTGAAATTTTCTGTTACATTCTTGAAATGCGACACGTTTTGTTTATTCAGTTGACAAAAAAGGAAAAGAATGTTGACACTTGCATTCGTACAAAAACACAATTTGTTTCCTATTTTGTTTGTGAAAGAATTCAACAGAACAAGATAAACAGCATTTTTTTATTCGATGTTCTGATACTTTTTAACAGAAATTGTTTTGAAAAATAATTTTTATGTAAAATATACCTAACAATATAAGAAAAGCATAATCAGATTTCGTTGCTTATAAATAAAGCTAACAGTGGAACATGATGTAGAACAATACGAGAAAAAAAATAAAGCAATTGAAAAAACCTTGAAAAATACTCGAAACCAAATTTAATTTTTCTCAAAATTCCATAAAACACGAATTGATGCAACGTTTCATTTTCCAGCATTCGAAAAGGTGTTGGCGTAAGCAAAGTGCAACGCCATGGAACATTCCCCCTCACCTGTACACAATTCGAAAGCAATGGCTTTTGAATTTAATCTACGCTTTTCCTCGCTGCAAACGATTTACGGAATCAGTCACAAAAGCATTCCAAATATTCAACCCGTCTCCATTCGTGAAAGAAATCAAGAAACGAAGTTAAAATGTCAAATGCAACGAGAATTTTATATTTGTATTTGCGAATCGAAGACTGGAAGGCGATGCAAAAAGACAGCTGAATTGTTTCCAGATGGAAGCGAAAAAAAATAGTTTTCTTTTATTTCTAATTCGTCTTCTCAACTCCGTCTGACTGATTTCGGCAAAAGTATCGCGAATTCATCTGCAGAAAGCGTCACGTAATTCTGTCGCATTTCATTCACTCGTTTTGTGCTCCCGGTATTTATTGAACCCGGCGTTCCGAAATTGCTTCGCCTGGGCTTCGTCTGGAATGGACTTTTTCGGAACAGTTCTTTCTTATTATTTATTTTCACGGAATGACATAAAACACGGAGGCAATTTTTTAAAATTTTTTTATTCTTTTTTTTTTTTTTTTTTATTTAACTGGAACCGAGAGTTTTATTGCGAGTAATCCCCCGTTCCCCACTTTCATAGTCTTGTTCCATTTTTAGCACATTTTGCGCCATGATCGCTCCATTAAACTATCCCGGCTCGTGTATCACACGCCATTTTTTTCTTCTATCTTTTTCTTCCTTTCGCACGTAAGTATAAACAGATTTTATTCACTCACTGGGGGTTTGTTTGAAAGAGTTTCTTTTCGGAAGGGATTTTTCTCCTCCCCTCGCATTTCCAAACCGGAGTCCTAATGTGTTGGGATAATGTCTTTGCATTCAAAACATTCGCCATTTCCTTCTCGCTCCACGGTGTTGCGTCGATAAACGAGTGATCAACGTAAAAAACGGGGCTAGTAATAGCCGGGGAAATCACATACGGGGTAATGTTACCGTACATGGTGATCGCCAACCCCCCATATGGGAGGGAGAGCGAGGGATAACGCAGTACTTGGGCCCGATGTCTATGAGGGGCTCAAGAAACGTGAAAAGTTTTTGTACTGGAATGTGAAGTGTGTTTTGGAAGTTAAGAAATGTACATCTTTGTGTTTATAAACAGTTGTATTTATGGGGTCATCGTGGCTCAGTTCGTTCCCCACTGCGCTAGCAACCTGAGAGTTCTAGGCGGTACAGGTTTGATTCCTAACAGGATGTAGTTCTCTCTTCTGTGTCAGTAAAAACTTTTCTTGTGTCTAAAGTTTGGAGAGTGGAATGCCAGCTCAAGTATCGACCTCGTCATCTACCGTGGTTCAAAATTACGAGATGTTGATCCCCTACCATCGCCAATAACCCGAAGTGTTGCTCTAGTCACAAGAAGACGAGTGTCGGTGTAGCAAGCACAAGAGAGATACTCGTGCGCTGCTTTTATACGAACAGCACCCGCACTAGAATTGTCAGTTGAGATTGTGCTTTGGATACGAGTGTGTGTCAATATAGTGCCAGAATATGTTATGCACAATTTAATTTGAATTATATTGACAGAGTAGTTTAGTTAGTATTTTATGCCTACAGTTATATTAAAGAACTTCAAATTCGTGATAACAACCCTTATAAAACAATGAGTTAAAAAAAATATCTGAAGAAAGCGGGCTTCCATAAAATGTGGACAGAGAAATTTGCATTTATAGAAGTAAATGGAAGTCCTCAATGTTTAATTTGCCACTTGCGATTTCAAAATAATAAATCAATATAGAACATTTTCGTTATCAACCAAGTTTTGTTATCCCTGGAAATAGCAAGCGGGAAAATCTTTTACAGATGGCGAATTTCTAAAAAATTGCTTGTGTACAATGTCTTTCAAATTCTGCTTAAAGATATGAAAAATAAGGATGTTATTTATTTATTTATTTATTTCCATTAACGTCACACTAGAGCTACACAATGGGCTATTGGTGACGGTCCGGGATCAATCCCAAAGGGAAAGATCCGAGGACAACACCACGTAATTTTGAACCACGGTCAGATGACGAGGCAACACCTGAGCTGGCACCCCACTCTCCAAACTTCCACACCACGCCAACGTGAAAAATAAGGATGATATATATACATATATGTAAGAAAATAAAAGATTTACTCCTCTCACTAGAACTAAAGGAACGAATCCTAACTATTTCTGAGGAAGTATCAGATATGCTAATAGTGGATATTAATTCTGCTGATATATCTATTGCTCTTGATGAATCAATTAATATTTCTGATATAGCCCAATGCTGTATTATGGTTAAATATATCACATCTTCCGGTATTCAAGAGGAACTCCTTAATGTTTTGTCACTTGAAAAACATGCTACCTGTCAAGATATTTCAGACAACCTCCTAACATGTTTACATAATAAAAATATAAATATTGATAATATAGTATGCATTGTGACGGACGGCGCGCCTGCCATTATTGCAAAAAACAAGAGGTTTGTTAAATTATTTTCCACTCATATTTCTTATGAAATTATTTCATTTCATTGTATTTTGCATCAAGAAACTTCAGTTGCAAAATCTTTAGGGTTATTACCTCAGCTGAAAAGTGATGGACGTTGTTGTATCAATGATTAATTTCATCCGATCTAAAGCGTTGGATCATAGACTTTTTGATGCATTGTTAGAAGTAGGTAGTCAATATACAGATTTGGTTACATTTACGTCTGTAAGATGGCTATCAAGGGGAAGAGTATTAAAACGTATTTTCGAGTGTTTGAAGGAACTTTGAACTTTCTTAACTTCTAAAAATTACAACACAGAACATTTACAACTTCTCACCAATTCCGAATGGATTCAAATTTTTTATTTTTGGTTGATATGACCGAGCATTTTAATAACTTGAATCTGAAGTTACAAGGAAAAGGAAATACAGTTTTACAATTATTAGAAGTCATTACATTTGAGCAGAGTTAAAAGTGATTTTGGAAGACATTACCAAAGATGAATTTGTATTTTTTGAAAATCTAAGAAAATATAGGTTGAGTTTAAATCAAGAAAAAATTGATTGCAAAATATTCGCTGAAATAATTAATTTTATTTTAGTTTCATTTTTAAACAGATTTCAGGGTTTTAGAAAACATCAGATGATGAAATTTATATTACATCCGCTGAAGTGTGATTTAAAATTAATAAACGTCAAAACTTTTCCTGGAATATCTATTGCAGATCTATAAATGGAGATTCTGGAAATTCAGAATAAAAGTATCTGAGTGCAAAAACTTCAGGAAATGGTAGTACAGGTTGAAAAAAATGAGACAACCATGGAGGAAACACCACAGGACATTATATTTAAATACTGGAACTCCTTTCCAACTAATTATTCAAAAGTCAGGAGATCAGCATTTGGGATTTTGACCTCTCTTATTTGGGTCCACATACAATTGTGAACAATTTTTTCTCTACGATGAACTACATTAAAAGCAAATAGAAGCAGACTAACGGATGCAAGTTTAAAAGCGAAACTTCTATAATGCACGTACACTCAAAAATCGACTAAATTGGCAGAGAAAATCCAAGTCCAAAAATCGCATTGAATGTGAACTGAATATTGAAATAAATAATTGTAACACTATTTGTGCAATATTTTGTTGTATTTACATTCACATGAATAAAAAAATTACAAAAATGTCATTTTATTTATTGTACCACAAAAACCAATAACTATTATAAATAAACATGAGAATTTTTTTGAAACTTGCATCTGTATAATATGTGTTTGTAAATACTGAAATAATTAAAAAATGAATCGAATTAAAATGGCGGCTCCCTAAATTTGATCTTTTTTGTGCGTTTATTGTTGAAATGGCTCTTCGTTTTCGAAAGGTTCCCGACCCCTGCTCTAGTGCGTCGCTAATTATATTATCTACACCTACCTTGTGTGCGTAGATAGTAGAATTTTTGTCGACTTTGGCGCTGCTTGGTCCAAAATGGCCTTTGCGCCATAAAAACCAACCATATATGAGCATTGAAGGCTGATTAAGTCACCACAATTTCATACCATAGTTTAATAGATTGGATAATAAAAGCATAGTCAATCAATCTCAAATTATTTAATAAAGATTTTAAAAATAAATTTACATTTTTTATTATACGGGCCGAATAACAGAAGATTTAATTTGATCCTTCCTTTCAATAAAATTAATAGTGTAACAGTCAACGGGAGATGTATATCTTCAATAAGTACTTCAAACTTTCCTTGTGTATGTCCATTTGCTTGACATAGCGCCAAATATGGCCCTTATGCCATAAAACCCATCCAGTTGTACATATCTCCTTATAAGTGACACACTAAATTAAAAAACAGAAGTGAGCAAAAGAAGGGAGAAATTCTATTCACAAGGCTAAACTCACTAACTGACCGTGGTTCAGAATTACTGAGTGTTCTCGGATGTTCCCTTCGGGATTGATCCTGGACCGTCACGAATAGCCCGTTGCACCACTCCAGTGAAATGTTAATTCAATTACCTACACATAAATTGAGGAATTCAATTTCAGTAATGGAATATGAAATTGTTTTAGCCATCCAGCACCAAAAACCTCCCTTTTTCTTCGGTATTTGTGGAAAAGCTAACTAAAATATAATCGGAAAAGTCGAAGGCACAAATATATCTCACAAACTCGTTAATTTTCGAGACATACAAGTTTATGTGTAATGAATGCATCCAAATATTTCTTATAAAATCCAAGAGACTGCAAAGTGCAATCATCAATGACTTGTAAACAAATTATTCTAAACTTAGTTCTTTCGCTCAAACACGAATAAGTTTGTGCTGAACATGATTTAATTCAGAAGTGATAATCATAAAACTGATTTGTTATAAAAATATTTCATTAGTTTATTTCCGCACGACGTTATTTTATAATTTAGATTAAAATGTTTATAAGATCAGCGTATTTAAATACTCATTTGCATGCGCATTACTAATGGTAATTAATTTGTTTGAACTGCGTGAAACATTTCTTTCAATCGGAATTTATAAAATTGAAAAATTTCATCCAAAATTAAACTCTATTATATCGAGGAGTAGCGTAATTCAAATTTGCATTGTTGAAATTACGTCTTTATTTTATTTTGTAGACTACTAATAACAGTCCACTAATTAAGGGGATTACTTTTAAAACGAATGGTATATCATTTCAACTGGCGTTTTTCTATAAAGTAGTGTTTAAAAGTATTATCAATGTAAAGCAAAGTAGTTAAGTTGGTTGCAAAACATACTTGCAAAGTTATTTTCTCTAATGGAGTAAATCTCATTAAAATATTATGTTTTCTTTCACCAGGTTGAAAGGTAACATTCGTTAAGGTATCTGCCTGCATTCGGGGGTTATTTTTTGAAATTACTTAAATTTTTACTTCTAACTTAAATTTTATGATTAAATACAACATAAAACTAGAAACAGCATATAAAATATAAGCATCTGATAATTCGTTCATTGCTGAGATAGAAAAATAAGATAAAAATTACAGTAAAATATGCCGATACGCAGAATGATATAACTCCAAAAGTAATCATTATATCTCTGTTTTGTAAATTTGATAATGTTTATAATGAACTTCTTCAGGGAATAGACAATTATCATGGTGATCACACATATATTTCTGAAGTTATGGGAACTCGATTACAACATTTTGAAAAGTTCCCTAAACTTTTGCGTAAGTCATAAATTAAAAGACTGTAAATCAGAAAATAATTAATATTTAACCATGGCTATTCCCTGGTTATATATTTGTGTAACATGCCTACAAAATTTCAAAGCATTTGAACTTTAACTTTTTGAGTTATGCTAATTTGCGTAAAGCAAAAACATATAAACATCAATTTTGAGAAAAATGGAAAAATAACTTTATGTACATGAAGAACTACAGCTGTGTAGTAATATAAAAACATCCATAACTCCAGTTCTAAATTACTTAGAAACAAAATTTTAACAGAATTCGAAAGACAAAAGTTCAGACTACAATACTAGACCAAAATTGAAACTTCGATATTTTGACCAAAATTCATGTTTTAAAGGCCTTAAACATGACAAACAACCTTAAGCTACATACAACAAAACAGAAGTGCGCTTTAAATTTGAGAAATATCTTAAAATTATAACATTAATCAATCAAAAAGTACTTTTTCTAAAAGTATTATGTATCGTGATTATTAAATATGACATTTAGTTTCCTGAGTAACCAGTTATGAAATATAATTCAGCGCAAATTTTTAAATTCACAAAAGAACGGTAAGAAATATCTCTAGAACATCAGGGAGCCGTGGTAGCCCGGTTGGAAGTGCAGCGGATTTGCAAACGGAGGGTCGCGAGCTCGGATCTCGATCCAACCAAAGACCATCGTGGAGGCTGGTGCACGTTAAATATGTCGTGGCCTCAAATGTCCTCACGTTGGTGTGGAAGTTTGGAGTGCCAACTCAGGTGTTGACCTCGTCGTATGACCGTGATTCAAAATGACAAGGTGTTGTCCTCGGGTTTTTCCCCTTCGGATTGATCCAGCAACATCCCGTTGTTTTGCTCCAGTGCAACGTTCATTCGAATACCTACCTGAAGTAATTAGCTATAAAATATAATTCAGCGCGAATTTTTAAATTTACAAAAGAACGGTAAGAAATATCGATCTATAATATCAATAAAACTATTTACATTGCTGCTTTGGTGAGATGGCAGGTGACCTTGGGAGATTCTATACCTATAAAGGTAGTTAACTCAACAGGGGTAAGGGGCTGGCATGAAATCTTCATGAGTTAACTTTCATTTCGCCCAACTCGTAATCTCTGGTGTCGCTTTCAATACAAATATTATACTGGGATCTCAAAATCAGCTATAGGCAGCAATTGTAGGAACACATTGTTTAATTTTTATCTGCCTCTTAATTGAACGAATAGTCTCATTCAAAACACGTAACGCAAATGTCGACACGCCCTAGCTGGACAATAGGTCTTGGTATGTATTGGAAAACTATTTAGGAAGACTGTTTGCAAACACGTTTTCCGTCATTGACTCTCGGGGTTCGTTCTTCAAAAAATTGGCTTTTGGAACGATCGCAAATATGTTAACTTTAATATGCCTGTTTTCAATTCAGAACAGACGACATTCAGTTCCATATTTTAAGTATGATGTTCGTGCGCTCAGGCCAAATAATTTTGTTATCCTTGTTCGCGGTGAATTTAGGTTAGTTTGTATTTTATTTAATTTTATTCTTTCGGGAGTTGATCAGTTTTCATTGAATTAATTTTGTTTTATTTTTTAGATGCGAATTGTGGCAAAATCAGTTTGCATCTAATTAATTTTGTTTTATTCTTTAGACGCGAGCTGTGGCAACAGTCAGTTTGCATTTAATTAATTTTGTTTTATTTTTAGACGCGAGTTGTGGCAACAGTCAGTTTGCATTTAATTAATTTTGTTTTATTTTTTATACGCCAGTTGTGGCAACATTTAAAAAATATCTTAAGAACTTTTCGTTCAGTTGTTCCTTCGAACTTGTTGAACATCAGTTAGAATTTTTGGACTAGCTTTAGAGTTTTAGAGATTATTTAGCGAAAAGTATTTGAACCGACGCATGGAAGCATTATCTGTCCTCAGTTAGTGTATACAGATTTGTTGTAAATAAACACGTTTTAATCATGCAGTCCATTTACTTGTATTGGCCTTGTCTTGTTCGGCGTAACTTGGCCAAACATGGCCCTTGCGCCATAAAATCCCAAAACAAGCAACCAACCATTTACTTGTACCAACTATATCGCAGACATGCGGCTGCTATCATCGTAGAACCACCATATATGACCTTTTAAGTTCTGCTGTAACTGGTTCAGACCAGTTCTAAAAATACTTAAATGTTGCCACAACTGGCATCTGAAGAATATAACCAAATTTATTTAAATGAAAACTGACTTTAATTCTCCGAGATATCAATGCTCGCGCAAGCCAAATTATTTGGCTCGCGAGCAAACATATTCTAGACTTATTCTATGTACCAAGCAGGCAAGGTATTCTTATTCACCTAATTATTCCTCACGTAGTAAAAAAGCAATGACTAAATTCACAAATCAAACCAAAGTGACATGAGTTTCTTAATGTAAAAGCAGGAGGGAAGTTATAATACAGACGAGAAACTAGAATATGTCCGCCAACCTCTTTCAAGCAAGGAACGCAATAATAAGCAGAAATGTTTGACTGATAAGAAAAATATACAATCTCCCAACACCGTGAGAGCATTTCCCCAAATCACATATTTCGTGTTTGAGATTCCGTTCGGTACAGGCCGTTACAGTCATAGAAAACCATCTTTTAAGTACATATTTATACTTCGCGGGACTTGATCATAGCGCAGGACGTCTTTGGAAATCGATTCTGGCATTGGGCGGGTGCATACATTCCGCCAAATACAGGTCTTATATGCGCAGGAGATTTTCCCGCCATAACTCTAACTCGAGTAAAGCGATATCCCGAGATTCCCTCGTCCATAAAATCCGCTACCGAATACTCGGATGTTTTCCGTTCTTCATGAATCACGTTGTTCCATTTCCTGAATTCGGGAATCGACGTGTTGCCAGGAAGAGGGAATAAAAAAAGTGGGAATAAATAGAAGACAAAAAGCTTCCCACTTCGTCCGAAATTTTCTATTCACTCAGCTTGGGTCGTGTGATATATTTCCTCTCAGTTTAAATTGAGCTTCGCGAGCTATTTTAACCGAATGGAGTTATTTTCCAGATCGTTTGCGGGAGTGTTTCTATCAGAGGACGAGGCTGTAAAGAGGCGGTTTAAGTTGCGGTTTTTGCGCTGCGGCGATTGAGCAGAAGTATGCACCGAAACGGAATGCTTCTGGAAAAATTAAATTATGGAAAATTCGCGTTGGGATGAAATATTGTGAGCAAGAAGAATTTTTAGGCGATTCTGGCTTTTTATTTTTAGATTCACTGCTGTGAATTCTGTTGTAGTGTGGTGATAGCAATATTTTGCCCTATTAAATATTTAGCTTTGTTTAATATTCGTGCACTTAAGATTAAACACAGGGCTATGATTACCATTTAACCCTCTTTATATTATGTATCTATTTTTAGGTAAGCCTGGTTTCAAAATGATAGGTGAAGAAGGTTCAAATCATCCCTGACCGTATTTCTCATAGACGTGAAATATAAGTAAGCTGGTCATTGCTACTGAGAGGAGCTTTAAAATATGTGACCAACATGTAGACTAGTAGACGTGTGACTGTTCAGTGAAAAATTGACTTCTCTGGTCGATTTGGCATCTTATTTCCTAGTTTGTCGAGATAACATCTCATGATACGGTAGATGTGTGAATGCGCATTTCTATAGAGTGGCGACAAATGTGGTGAAATCGCCAAAGTCAACTACTATGTCGCGAGGACCAATCAGATGATGAATCAATGGATGGGCGTCTTTCTCAGATCAACGGGCCAATCATATGATGAATGTTCGTTTCCATCCGGTAAACGAAAGTAGTCTAAGGGTCACGTTACTACTAGTTTTGATCACATGATCCTGGTCACAAAAAGGTCACCATTGCTTAATCTACTTCCTCCCCCTATATGGTATTTCTCTTTTCTGTATTAGTAAAGCTTTCATTGTGTGTTTGTCTATTACTTTATGTTATCTGTCTTGTGTTTGGCACAGCTTGCCCAATTATGGTCCTTGCGCTATAAAACTCAACGCAACCAAAACGGTAGACCTACTGAAGAAAATGCATTTTCAGCACGACGCCATTGATTGTAAATATGATTTTAGTCAATCGAAATGCAAATCTGAAGTATGTATGTAGAAATCTTATTTGTAGTTAAATGGATGAGGAGTACTGTTATATATGTTCAGTTGCAATGGATTGTGGGAAACTATTATTTACAGGGGATCATCGTTACATCATATGATCGTGGTGCGTAACCGTATGCCACATTCTTCGGTGCTCCCCCTCTTTGAGATCTGTCTCGTTCGACGGTCTGTGTCTTCGTCATGGCGCATGATCACTTCCTCGATCATTTGAAATGGCAAGATTCATGGCTTTTGATGCTTTATAATCAGATACCCACATATGTTAAAATTGTCATTAGAGTTGGAAACATTCTGCTTTTTGCAATTGTCCGTGTTTTTTCAAATGATAAATCCACCCGGAAACCCCCCAAAAATATACAAATTGTATAATATGCCAGGAAGATCGTATACGCGAGAATTGGAGCAAAGTTAACCAATTAAATTTGCCTTTGAACGATATGATCGAGTAGCTATTAATTATGAGGTTAAATAAAGTTTGAATGTTTACAACAACGTAAAACGGACATTTTGCATTAAATCAGACTTTCGAAGTTAAAGTAGCCAGGACGTGCAATTAGAAGAGTAGTACGATACGACTTACGTGATTAGTTTTGATAGATCGAATCGGTTGGAAATATTGGTATGATCTTCGGAAAAATGACTTCCAAGAGGAAGATCCCACAATTAGATCTCACAATTAGATCCCACAATAATTAGGCAGAAGAGATTCCTTGAAGACACATTCAGTAGCATGGGGAAAGAACGTGCCTTTTCATCTAGATGTATGAATACTAAGTCACCAAGCGCTCAAGCTTTACCACTTCATTCCTTGCACTGACAAACCGCGGTAGCCCGTTTGGATCGTTACTTTTTCTGCAGGTTACACAAACTCAATTTTCCTACAGAAGCATAGGGGTAGGTAGTTAATTAACGTCGCACTGGATCGACATAACGTGCTATTGGCGACGGTCCGGGATCGATCCACAAGGGAAAGATCGAGGACAACACTACGTAATTTTGAACCACGGTCAGATGTCGAGATAACGCCTGAGCTGGCACCCCACTCCAAACTTCCACACCACGCCAACGTGAGGACATTTGAGGCCACGATAGATTTAACGTGCACCAGCCCCCGTACCCGATGTTCTTTGGCTGGACCCATTTTCTAACATGGAACTCTCCGGTTAATTCGTTATTCTTCCAACTGGGCTACAGGAGCTTGGAAATGGGGTTAAAGCATCACGGAATTCGAATGTTCCAAATATTTGTTATTCGCCGCAAGACAGAATCAAACAGCCAGTTCCCGTCGATTGCCGTTTGGCAACACTTGCTCCCGAAAATCCTCGCCCCAATTTCGGGAAAATACTCCCCAACAAGTAACAGAAAGATTCCGATATTCCATCGATTTATCGGAACCTCGCCTTCCTTCCCAATACACCGAGCCGAACGATTAATGGCTTCCGCAATCGATTACGCTTCGCCGCCGCGTGAAATTCTTTATTGTTGCCACCGCGATTGTCGAAAGTCGCGAACTTTATCAATTCTCCGCAGGCCGTTCGCGAAAAAAAAAATCGGCGAATCAGAAAAAGGAAAACCAAAAGGGTAAGAAGAGATTCTTTTTGGGGAATGAAAGTACCGCTGCTGCCATAGGAACGCTGACATTTAAAAAGGATTAGTGCTCGTTTTTCCCTCGTGGGATCTGGCAGCAAGAGGGAGATGTTAGCAATATGTGGGTTTTAACTGTCGAAGTCTTTACCTTTGCGGTGATGTTCCAAGTGTAATTGAGTTCCCGCGGGAATGCATTTTAAAGGAGCTCTTCCTTAGTTCCAAGAAGAAAAATGTACTCAACATTTTTCTCTCAATGTGGTTTTGAACTTAATCTCTCGAGTTTCCTCGGTGGTAAGTACGGTGCGTTAATATAAAAAGTTATATTCCTTTGATCTTTTCAATGGCTTTTACTATTCTAAACCTATTTTAGGTTGCCTTTTGGATGGTAAGATGGTGAAATCTTGTTTTGTGGCATTATCCGATCGAACAAAGGAAGATTTATACCATGTATTTTATTAACCATCTTAGCTAAATGAGATTTTCTAGTAGTGTTGCTTTCACTCCAGAACGCTCAAAATGATTGAATGACCACATCTATTGGCCGAAGGAATTCTAGGAAAAATTCGATTGGTCAAGGAGGTTAAAAGTCATGCAGGGAAGACTGCAGTTTGAAGAACGGATATATGCGTGTTAGCCTCTCAGAGGGTTAATACTAGTAGACCTGCGCAGAGTATATGTTCTGAAGGACCTATCATTTGTATCTATTGAACACAGTGTGTCAAGCACATTTCGTTTCTCTTGTATAAGTTTTGGATTTAGTTAAAAGAACAATGTGAATATATCACAATCATCACCAATTCTATTGCTATAATTTTTTTATTATGTTAGTAAAATTTCTTTAAATCAATCCATTATTAAGAAGTTGAATAAAACACTCATAATTTGTAGATAAAATACTGACATTAAAATGACTAAATACAGTTATATTCGCAATTGTAAGTCTTACGAGAAGTGGCAAATCCTGAACCAAGCCAAAATAGAAAGTAAAATCAGCATTATAGTAATAACAAAATAAAAGATTTGCCCTCTATTTTATTCTTCTATGATTATATTGGTCAGTTAATTTAATTCAAATAGGCGCATAACGTGGTTCATGACCCAACCCAACACTTCAACCAAAGAGACGCCTGCCGTGATCGACGGAGAAAGCTTATTTTCCCACTTCAGTTAAGGCTAGTGATTCATTTGACAAGGCCTAAGGATTTCTCGGTGGTAAGGACGTTGCGTTAATATAAAAAGTTATATTCCTTTGATCTTTTCAAAGGCATTTACTATTCTAAACCTATTTTAGGTTGCCTTTTGCAAAATCGGTTGGTAGCTAGTTGCATGTACGTCGCACTGTAGCAACAGAACTGGCTATTGGCGACGGTCCAGGATCCATCCCGAAGGGAAGATCCTAGGACAACACAATTTTGAATCAAGGTCAGATGCCGAATGCAAAATGGGAAAAGTGAGCACTTTTTGGATGGCGGATGCTAGCCTCACAACGGGAGAGGGAAGAGCAACCTTGAGATCTATTGAAAAATAAAGGACGAACACCATTTATATAATACACATTTGAAAGTATTTAGGTGTACACAAAATTTTAGAACTTGTAATCTAATGACCATTTGGAAACGAAAACGCCGACTCGCTTTTCAATGAGAGCAGAGAACAGTTCTCCCTAGGACGTGGCTTGGCTTTGTCTTGTGTTTGGCTCAGCATGGCTAAATATGACCCTTGCGCCATAAAACCCAACCCTTCGGACATATCCCTTACTGCATCCAGTCCTTGGTGAAATCTAAAAACCCTCGGACTACCCCTAAGCATCAATGGGCTCTGAATTATCCCTTCAGTTTGGTGGTTCGAGATCATTGCAAACTGCTTTGGCGAGATTCAGAAGTGGACACACCAAAAGTATGTTTTTCGAGCACAGAGACAAGGTTTATCCATCTTGTGCTCAATTTTAACACGTCTTCGCATCGACCATTCACGAGTCACGCATAGATTTTTACTGGTCGGGGAAACCGCTCCATCGTGCCAGCAATGCCAAGAACCTCTCTCCATCAACCATCATATTTCAACTTCTTGTGCAGATCTTAGACATTTTTATCGACAATTTTAAAACTTCATTACCAATTTTTTCAGACCTGTGAGGTCAACCTCCCCATCCATTACTTTATAAATTTCTTCATCATTCAGGATTTTGATCACGTAATTAAAAAGATTTTAAATTGATTTCCATAAAGTTTTATCAACTAAGATGGGGATAAACTTAGTTATCTTTTTTTAAAATACGGTTAATATTTCATGTTAAAATTATACCTTTATATTTAATTTTTATGTATCTCATTTGGTTTTCATCCATTGCATTTCTGCTTTAATGTTGGCCTGGTTACTAGTTTAAAGTCTTTTAAGTCCATTTTCTAATTTTATTGTCTTGTGTTTGGCGCAGATTATCTTCTTTTGGATCTTGCGCCATAAAACCCAAATCAACCAACCATAGAGCTTCCTGTACTGACTCGCTTTTAACTCCCTCTAATGTCCTCGACTGCATCGGAGCTTCTTTGGATTTATTGGTGGAGGACCACGAGGAGGCAGTTTCTAACCTGTTCAGGCGACAAGATCTTAATGTATAACATTGGTACAGCTTTGATATACAGACTTTTTTCAACGCTTTTGGCGTGCTTTTTGTCGCGAGTTGCGGCAGACAAAGGCAACCCTACTTTATTAGGATTATGGTAACCTCGCGATCATTCGAATCTTATTAATTTTTGTATATCATTATCTTTTTTTATTTTACGACGCCTATTAACTTTACTTTGCTAGAATTAATGTATGATCTTTCATAACATTCAAACTATATAGCATGGTTCCATTATACTTAAATCTAATAAATTTAACTTGGGCAAACTCCTATAACACTATTTCAGAAAAGTAAAGATGTTTTTATTAAAGTACTTAGTAGAGTAGTAAAAATAATCAGTTGAGAGGATTTTTTTATTTATAAAATTCTTTTCGTTAATTTTTTAATTATTTTCCTCTAAGCCTAAAACGTTTTTCTAATAAAGTATTGTTTGGCGGCATAATAAACATGCCAAAAACGCTCCAAAAAAGTTGCAACAATAAAGTCTATATCAAAGTTCTATCAGTATTTTCTAGATTAGGGGATAAACAACAGCAATGACTATTCAAACTCATTGAAGGTTTGTGCCTTCTAGGACAGTGAAACCAGGTGATTTGATAGGTATTTAAATATTCTTAATGGTAAATTTATTACAAAAAGTAGCAAATTATATTTTTTATTACAAAAGATAGCAAATTATATTTGCACGCAGTATATGTACCGTACTTCTCAGTTTGAAGCTTTGCGAATAACACTTATTGCGATTGTTTGTGCAACACTACGTAAATTTAACAATGGTTCAAAATGACTAGGTGCTGTCCTCTGAACCTTCCCTTTGAGATTGTTCCCAGACCATCTCCAATAGCCCGTTGTTTTGCTCTAGTGCGACGTTAATTCGACTACCTACCTATTGCGGAGCCGCCGTGGCTCAATGTTTGTCCACTCTGCACTAACAACCTGTGAGTTGTAGGCTGTGCAGGTTCGATTCCTCTTATGTGGAGCCGCGGTAGCCCGGTTGGGAGAGTAGCAGATTAACAACCGGAGGCTTGCGAGTTCGAAGCTTTATTCAACCTAAAAGCGTCGTGTAAGTGAGGACTGGAATACGTTAAATCTATCGCAGCCTTAAATGTTCACGTTAGAGTGGTTTGGAGAGTGGCGTGGCAGCTCAGGTGTTGACCTCGTCATCTGACCGTGGTTCAAAATGACGAGGCGCTGTCCTCTGAAATTTCCTTTTGAGATTAATCCCGGACCGTCGCCAATAGCCCGTTGTGTTACTCCAATGTGACGTTAATTCATATACCTACCTACCTTTCTTAAACTATTGTAGCGTTCTTCGCAACAGCTGTTAAAGTAAAACCAATCAATAACGATCTGGATTAAGGCTACAAAAAGCACTCTAGTTTATCGTCTTCTAAATAGGTCAAGTTTATAAATGTATAAATGATCGCTTTTCCCAGAAAAAAGGGGGCAGTTGTTAACACATAAATCCAAAATATATTACCGGTGTCAACCTCTTTTTCACCTAAAGCCACTTCGATGATAAAGTAGGAAATAATATTCACCCACAAAAGAGAAAGAAAAAAAAGTCGAAACCCAAAAGAGCAAAAAATCGGCTTTAGTCTGAAAAGAGCACAATTAAAATAAAAAAAAATTCCATCTCAGTGACAAGGCTGCAATTTTTAAGACACTGCGAGAAAATAATGTCGGGAGAAACTCCTGAAAAGCAAGAAAGAAAATCGAGACCAGCCCCCAACAAAAACAAGAACCTTTCTCTCAGGAAGCTGTTCCTAAAAAACCTCTATCTTTAAAACGGAAACGGGATTAACTTAAAAAACTCATTAAAAAAACCACTGGCCTGTCAAATGTGTTAGGATGATTACATATTTCTTCATTAATACCGGCTTAACATGCCCGTCCAATAGAAGGGAGAGAAATTTTTTTTGAAAAAAAAACCTCCTAAAACCTTTCCATCCAAGAGTCCCACTTTTCATAAGTCTATTAATAGAGAAGATAACATAATAATGGTGTATTAGGCTCGGTACGCGAAAGAAAATAAATAGCTTCAAAGGAAACAGTGGTTTTTTGCTGGATCACTATAAATTGAGGTCACCCCTTTTTGTGTGTTCGAATGCTTGGTTTTTTCGCTGCCGCAGTTTAGAGCCAAAGAGGGATTTTCATTAGTGTGATAAATTCCAGCGCGCTGAAAAGAGAATTTTTCATGAAATAACGATGTCAAAGCGTCTTTAATAAATATGTTCCGAGGGGAACTCATTACTTTAACTACAGATGCACTCGTTGCTGTTTTTTCGGTTCTGTTTAAGTGTTCCTGCGTACCTTTTAGTGTCTTCTATTAATTAAGCAACAATACTAAAGAATTGTTGGTTTTGTCTTTTAGTACGAAGTAGCCAAATAGCAGACTTGGGAATTTAACATTGGAAACGTAACAAGTCCAAAATTGTAGCTGGATGTAGCAAAATGTTTGGAATGAAAGTCCAGCATGTTGGACATTCCAAAATTACAATGTAATTTAGGAGCGAAGGTCCAACATGTAGTTTTGGAGCGAAGGTATGCAGTTTTGGAATAAAGGCCCAGAATGCATATTTGGAAAAAAGGTTCAGAATGTAGTTTGGGAACGAAGGCCCAGAATGTAGTTTGGGAACGAAGGGCCAGAATGTAGTTTTGGAAAAAGGCTTAAAATGTTGTTTTGGAAAAAAAGGTCCAGAACGTAGTTTTGGAACGAAGACCCATAATGTAGTTTTGAAAAATGAAGTCCAGAACCTAGTTTTTGGAAAAAGAACCCAAAATGTAGTTTTGGAACACAGCGAATCTCTAGCCTTAATTGATGTGGGGTTAATACTGTTGGCACATCGATCGCGGCATATGTTACTATGGTTACAGACTAGAGAAGGAGCAAGTAATCTACTGTTGTAGCGGATCAAACTGTTAGTGCATTGAAAGTGAACTGAACTATTGACAGCCTAATTACCCCATAAACACTCAACCCCTTCTTGGCACGTCGCCAAGTACTTCATCGAACTAATAACATTTCTTTCCTCCTTGTAAAAAGAAGAGAAGTTCGGCCCCTTCCTTCCTGGCGCGCGTTTGCGCTGTGGTCCTGTCTTACTTTGTTTTCTTGTAATTTGTACCCAAAATGTAAATAAATTGTGTTAATTTTACCACGAGATGCTTACTCGACTAAACTCCGCTCACCCACTTGTTATAAAAGTGGCGCCTAACGTCGTGGCCTGAATAAAAACCCGATTTACGAACAAGCCTGTTCGAGTTTGGATTACCAAATGCCTGAAGTTATCAACGAACTTTGCAGTTGGAGTTTGGATTCCTGAATGACGATTCCAGCAGACAGGGAATTTTACAGATGAGTACTTCTTAATTACTGTCTGAAAATGCTATATGTAGCAAAAAAATTGTTTTGGTTCTCGAGAAGATAGTAGTTACATAAGTATTAGTAACTTGTAAGCACTTCTGTTTTCAGTAGAATTAACGTCAACAGTTTCGTTAATATTTAAGCTTTGTTTTGAAATAGAATTAATTCTATGGTGAATTCTGAGTTGGAGTTTCTCCAGATTTCCGAAAACAGAAGTATTATTTTTAAAACAGGAGAGTAATAGTGTTTTGCCATTTTAAGACATATTTGATAAAAGTATTGATTTGGAATGATACTTAAATTTTGGAAAATTAGATGCTTATAAATGATACTGATAAAGTATTGATTTGGAGTAATATTTATGTTTTGGAAATCTAATGTTTGCATGTTATGATACTGCCATTGTGATTTGAAATATTATTAGTTTATTTCTTGCATTATTTTGAATTTATTATGAATATAATGCATTGATGTCAATTCAATACATTTGAGAGACGATGAAGGAAGGCACATCACTAGAGAACAAAGAACAGAATTAAACGCATTGTTAGAGAATTTCTCAGGTATATTCCTACCAGGGGAAGAAGCAACTCCCAAGATTCAACATTATATTAATACAGGAAAGAATCCTCTTGTTTCGATCGCATGTCTCCTGCCAAGAAAGAAGTTTTGAAAAAAAGAATTGAATGAACTCTTGGCAAATGGTTCTATAGAAGAATGTGAATCTCCGAACCTGTAGTATTAGTTTCTAAACCTAATGGGAAATGTATTACCGAAAGCTTAATGCAATCACAGTAACTGATAATTATCCACTCCCCAGGATGGAGACTTGCTTCATGACGCAAAACACACCTCATACATGTCGACATTGACTTAAAGTCAGGTTATCATCAAATTGAAGTAAACCCTGCAGATCGTGATAAGACAGCTTTCATTTGTCCTTTCGGAACTTACAGGTATCGCAGAATGCCTTTTGGGTTAAAGAACGCCCCTGCAACTTTTCAGAGATTAATAGGCAATTTTCGGAATTCGTTGAAAGATGTGCTAGTTCTTTCTTATTTAGATGATATTATCATATTGTCTGAAACCTTTCAAGAACATCTTTATAACTTAGAAGCTATTTTCAAGAAACTACAAGAATTTAAGTTGCATGCTAACCGTGAGAAATGTCACTTCGCGTGTAACCTTGTTAAATATCTAGGACTTTACATAACAGAGTCTGGCCTGGAAGTGGATCCAGAGAAAACTGCTGTCATTCAGAAAATGCCACCCCCAAGGACTGTTAAACAAGTGCAGTCATTTCTACAGTCCTGCTAGTGGTACAGGAGATTTATTCCTAACATTTCAGAAGTTGCAAGACCCATTACAAAGAAGAATATCAGCTGGAAATGGGGTAAAGAAGATTATGCATTTCAAACCTTGAAACAACTTTTGTTTAGTCCACCTATTCTTAGTCAAAATGATTCAACCAAGCCTTGCACTATTCGAACTGATGCTAGTAACTATGCACTGGGCGCAGTTCTCTTACAAGGTACTGGACCTGAAGAGCATCCTATCGAATATGCCAGTCGAACCACACTCACAAGTGCTGAAAGACATTATTCAACAACGGAACATGAAGCATTAGCTGTAGCACGGGCCTTGAAGAAGTTCCGTGCTTACATTGAAGGGCAAGAAATCACTGTTGCATCTGACCATCAGCCTCTTAAATGCCTAATGAATTTAAAGTCTCCTACTGGACGATTAGCGAGATGGGCTTTAGAGGTCCAATCCTTCAACTTGAAGTTGGAATACATTCCAGGTAAAGCTAACGTTATGGCTGACATGATGTCTAGACCTTTTTGCCAACACAGGGAAGGAACTTGTGAAATGTGTTCCATATCTATTGATATGCGTTCGCGTAATCCAGGAGATATTCCAAAAGAGCAACTGAAAGATGAAAATCTCAGGAAAATTATCGATTCTTTTGAGAGTATCGAAAGAGACAAAAATTTTGCAAACTATTACGAGAGAGGTTACCTTATGAACCAAGGAGTTTTATATAGATATTCTCCTGACTCTAAGTCGGAAGAGGCTCAGCTGGTTGCACCTATTCAAGAACGAGAGAAGGTTCTTAAAGAACATCATGATGCACCAACAGCTGGTCATTATGGAATCGAAGGAACATATAGCAGAATATCAAAGCGGTACTTTTGGATTGGTACCGAATATGTGAAGAACTGTACTGATTGTTTTCGGTACAAACCTAGCAACCAAAAACCCTCTGGACTTCTTCAGACTCCTATCTACTCACAGCGATTTGAAACTATTTCCTTAGATCTCTTTGGGGCCCTTACCCTAAACAAAAGATGGAAAAAGGTGAATCTTCATCATAGAAGACTGCTCCACTAAGTGGGTAGAACTGTTTGCGTTAACCATCTCTACTGCTAAGGAATGTGCAATAATTCTGATTGAGAAAGTTTTTATGGGATACGGGTTGCCAAGACGAGTCATTAGTGACAATGGCTCCCAATTTATAAGTGCCGTAACACAACAAATATGCTACCTTTTAAATATTAAACAAACTTTGACACCACTCTATCATCCTCAAGCAAATCCTGTGGAAAGAAAGAACCGAGATCTGAAACCACATTTGGCAATATTAGTGGGTGATGACCACACCACATGGAGCGAAAAGTTACCAACTATTAGATTTGTCTTAAACACCGCCAAGTGCAACTCAACAGGACAAACTGCTGCTTATCTGCACTTTGGTAGAGAGCTGCGCACTGTAGATGATATTTCGCACGATTTTCGAAGCGTTGTAGATAATGACAATTTCGTTCCAGAGATAACTCCTTATCTAAAAAAATTTGCCACTTTCATGAAGAAAATTAAAGATCGTGTTGAAGAATGTCAAGACAAGCATAAACAGTATGCGGACAAGAATCGTAAACCATCACCTCGGTTTAAGACGGGTGACAACGTTTGGGTTGCTTTGCACCCAATAAGTCAGGATAAAAAAGGTAAAACCTCAAAATTTATGCCCCGGCGTGATGGCCCATGTAATTGTGTCACAAAGGTCTCCAATCTCTTATACAGTTGCTGCTAAAGATGATCTTTCTTCACCTATAGGAAACTACCATGTGTCAGCCCTTGTACCCTACAACGGCCCTGATTCCCGACCTGTGGCGCCGATTCGCAGAAGGGGACGACCAAAGAAGTTACCTGATGACCAGGAGAAGCAAAATCCTTCTGCCGATGCCAGCAATACTTACGATACCCGTGGTTATCCATCATCGAGATCCCAAAAGAGATATTATCTTTCGGGTCCACCTCACCGTATATAGCCTCCACGTCGTGCAACCTGCCTCCCGAGGACGGTTAACTGCAGGTTGAGGGGAAGAGTGTAGCGGATCAAACTGTTAGTGCATTGAAAGTGAACTGAACTATTGACAGCCTTATTACCCCATAAACACTCAACCCCTTCTTGGCAAGTCGCCAAGTACATCATCGAACTAATAACATTTTTTTCTCCTTGTAAAAAGAAGAGAAGTTCTGCCACTTCCTTGCGCGCGTTTGGGCTGTGGTCGTGTCTTACTTCATGTTTTCTGGTAATTTGTACCCAAAATGTAAATAAATTGTGTTAATTTTACCCCGAGATGCTTACTCGACTAAACTCCGCTCACCCTGTTATACTGTGACTTTAATGTGCCATTTTAAAAGCATTTACATAGACTGTTTTAAAGTAAAAATAAGTATTAAAGTTTAAAATGATAGTGGATTCCATCTACGACGATCACTTATTCTATTGAGGTAGACAGTTAAATTAACGTCGCCCTGGAGCAACACAAGACGAGATCTTGATGGACGAGATATCTCGTCCATTTAGATCTGGTCAGTTTTGCTAATGACGAGTTACATCGTAGAGACAACTACCAGGACAGTTGAAAAATATATTTAATCACATAGACCATGACTTTTAAATATTACATTCATATGTTCACAAATCTGCAAAATATTTAAATTTGTAATTTTTTGATTCAACTCTCAGCATGAGGCATACACTTAAGTATAGGGCATTCAGTACAATAACGCATTCAGGAAGTGTTAGTTTATCTACTTTGTTTACACAAATTTTAATGCAAAATTGCCTTTTATTCAGTATTGAAGAAGTCAAATATTTATCCCGACCAAAACTACCAGTCTCGTGTCGACGTTCTTTTAAAGTAAGCTAACTTTTTCTTTACTGAATTTGCTTATTTCAACAGTACTCATGAATAAAATTTTAATATCAGATGAACTCTGACATACGGGATTGAGAACATGGCCTTCTGAAAAGCTTTAAAAAGAGATTGATTCATGTTTTTGTATGCACAAGGAGGAAAGGAGGTAGAATAAGCAATTCAGATAGGAGGAATAAAGATTCCTATCTTTTACCATGAAATAAACGGAGCATATGTACGTGAAGCTTCATGTTATTTCTTCTGATCGCCGGGTTGGAAGAGTAACGGATTAGCAACCGGTGGGTTGCGAGTTCGAATCCAACCAAAGACCGTCATGCACACGGGGGCTGGTGCATGTTAAACCTCGTGGCCTCAAATGTCCTCACGTTGGCATGGTGTGGAAGTCTGGAGAGTGGGGTACCAACTCAGGTGTGACCTCGTCATCTGACCGTGGTTCAAAATTCCGTGGTGTTGTCCTCGATCTTTCCCTTTGGGTTTGATACCGGACCGTCGCCAATAGCCCGTTGTGTCGCTCCGGTGCGACGTTAATTAAATACATACCTACCGATCGCTCGGTTAAAACCATAGAGGAAATAAAATAGAGTGAGCGATGGTAACCTTTTTATGTGCCCAGGATCATGTGACAAAAACTAGTAGTAACGTGACTTTTAGACTGCTTTCGTCGGCTGGATGGAACCGAATATTCATCATATGATTGGTCCACGGGATGAAAGAAGACGCTCATCCATTGATTCATCATCTGATTCGTCCACGCGACAGTAGATTTGGCAATTTCGCCAATTTTTGTCGCCGCTGTACAGAAATGCGCATTCAAACTCCTACCCAGTCATAAGACGTTATATCACGAAATTAGGCAATAAGATGCCAAATCGGCCAACCAAGTCAATTTTTAACAGAGCTGTCACGTGATTGCTGATCGACATGTTGGTCACTTTTTTTAAGCTCTTCTCAAATTCTCAGTCTATCCATACCTCGCGTCTATGGTTTCAAATGGTGTACTAATATCTAGAATTTCAAGATGAAAAATATAAAACAGCGTTTAAATGCATTTAAGATAAAAAAATAACATGTAATTGGAGATATGCAATGACTACAATAAGAATATGCTTGGATTTTGTGTTTAAATTAATTGAGTATTAGAATTTATGGTCCTTAAAGACTTAAATAGCAAAGAGGTAACGTCAAGTTATTTGCAATGTCCAAAAACATTTTCTTAAACTTGAAATATTCGTTTATATTACGTTCTTGCGATGTACAGTCACGGAAAAAACGAACCCCCTTCATTTCGAGTAACTAATCAAAGTAGAACAAATTCAAAGGTATCATTCAATAGGGAATAACGTCCTCTACAAATTCAAATGCAAAATCATTGAATAAGTGGCCGTCTTCATACCAAATTTTGCACAAACACAATTTCCAATGGCAACACCAAGTTCTTATGCCTTAATCAGATTCTACATAGTCAAATTGGACTAATAATGAAATTTCATGAATTTACTATTGTTATATCCCGAGTTATTCAATGTTAAAATTTCTGTCAATTTCAGGGATCATATCCACATTGAAAATTACGATTCGTAGATCGAGATTTCTTGTAGTTAATCAGTACCTGATCATTTGTTGCTTGACTAAAAGATTGCGAAGAATCTTAATTCCCTGGTGATTGTCAAGGTATTCGTCATTAGCAAAATTGACCAGTCTTAATGAACGAGAAATTTGGAAAGAATAATAAATTTTTCTGTTTAATTTTACCGTCGACACAAATTTTTAACAGTTAATAACAGTTAAACTTATTCAGTAACTATTAAATAAGCTTTTCATAACAACAGTTAATAACTGTTATAAAAAGTTAGCATAGCCGTTAAGACTTATCGTAAAAACAGTTTTTTGCCCATCTATACAATTAGATTGATCACTGTCTAGCTGCATCACACATGCAAAGTAGAAGGCAATGCCCGTTGAATTACGTGATATTTCAAACATTTTTCAAAAATTTACACATTCTTCAGGCTTGTCATAATTTTTTTCACCTTTTGGATGCCCCCCTAAAATCACCGAAGTGAAGAAAATTTAAGTGTAGCGCAAAAGCTATCCAGAGGAAAGAGCTAAAATTTTTAATGGTAATTTTAAGTCCTGCATCGATTTCTGTCAAAACATATGAAGGTTCTTATTCATAATTTTTTCGGATATTAATTGAATAATTAATATTGCAAACTAAAAATTATTTAAAAACCAAAACATTTTGCATATTTTGTTTGGGTACTTTAATAGGGCACTATGCTACAAAATATCAGCGCTGTAGGAATATTTAGGAAGATATCCATAAAAGTCTGGGAAGCTGATTTAACATTAGGAGCTCCAAACTTTCTGTATTCATGAATGACATGAAACTTGGTATCTGAAGTTTAAATTATGATACAGATTCGAAATTTTGTGTCAAAATAGGGGTTTACTATTGGAAATTATGGCTCAATTTAACATGAAGACGGCCCCTTATGCAAATTTTATGTATATGAATTTTTGAAGATGCTATTCCCTGTCGAATGTCATCTTTGAATTTACTCTACTGTTAAAATTGCTTGAATGAAGAGGGGGTTTTCGTTTTATTCCACGCAACTCTACATTGACTATAACAAAGCATACATTAGATAAATATGGTAGGTCTTCAAAAACGTATTTTCCTCCGATTGCGGTTTTTGACATCTCTGATTTCGAAGTCTCCACATTATTTTTTCTTGATTTGCTTTAAAACTTTTTGGATTATCCCTATAATCTGTTGTATGCCATATATAAGTGCAAAAGAAAAATTAGTCGTGCTTCCTAGGTTTTATTGACACACAAGAAAGAAATACGCTCAGGGAAGAATGGAACCAACCCCGCTTCAACTCTCAAGTTTCTAGCGAAGTGGACAAACTCACTGCGCCAAAAATGCCGAGACGCATGGAGGGAGCTAGGAGTTGTCTGCCAAACAACTACCACATCCAGGTGACATTTGAGCACATATAAACCAATGTGAATATGATTTTTTTGTACATAATTTAATTATGAATATGTTTTTCCTATTTAGATTCATATTTTAAAACGTAATTTATATAAATCTATTTTATTACTTTGGCTGTCTGTTTTAGCTGTTTTTATTGGGTATATTTAACCTTGGGCAGCTTGACCGCTAACGGACCTTTGCAATAAGACCCAAATCAAACCAAACCTACTTGGATTTTCATTCCCCTTGGAGAAAAAGAGTTTTGTCTCGACGAGTTATTTAGTCATTAGTTAAAACGAACAGATCTTAATGAATGAGAAACCTCGTTATTAGCAAAATTGATCAAATCTTGGAAGACATATCTCGTCAAAACTAACTAGGGTTAAAGTTATGATAAGTTTTGAAGGACTCGGTATTCGTGTTTCGAGAGGGTAGATAAGTAGGTAGTTGAATTAAAGTATCACTGAAGCAACAGAACGGGCTATAAGTGACGTTCCGGAGCCGTCGTGGGTATGCCCACTGCGTTAGCAACCTTCGAGTTGTTGGCGGAGCAGGTTTGATTCCTGTCAGATGCATTCCTTTCTGAGTGAACTTCTCTCTTCTGTGTCAGTGAAACTTTCGCTGTGTGTGCCTATTACTTGATATTGTATGTCTGGCGTAGCATTTCCAAGTGTGGCTCTTGCGCCATAAAACCCCAACCAAACCAATAGGTGACGGTCTGGGATCAACTCCGAAGAAAATGAGCCGAGGACAACGCCTCGTCGTTTTGAACCACGGTCAGATGGCGAGCTGGAACTCCAGTCTCCAAGTTTCCACACCACACTAACGTGAGGATATTTCAGCCACGAAAGCTTTAACGTACACAAGCCCCCACGTACGCGACGGTCTTTGGTTGGGTCAAGTTTTGAACTCGCAATCCTCCGTTTGCTAATTCGCAACTCTTTCATCCGGGCTTCTGCGGCCCCCGTATTTCGTGAGGAACTTGTCATCTATTCTGTTTAAACATTAGGAGCTCCAAACTTGTGGAACTAGAGCTCGGAGTGCCGATATGGAGGTTCTTGGTTTGCTATTTAAATATTCTTGGTTGAATAATGAATTGCTCGTGCACGAAGAAATTTATTTATTGTTAGATCAATTCAAATATCAAAGAAATTAAGCGTTCCCAAAGTGTTTTCTTTGGTTTTGTTCAACGGTCCATTTTGATTCAACCGCTGATGACTACATGATCACTCAAAAGGGAATCAAGATTACGTATTTATACGAATTTTTAAGTCGAAGGAAGCCGAACAATTAAAAAAAATTCAAACTTGCTGCTTGCTAACTATTTAGAGATGTAACTAATTATTTTAACTGCTTTGGGTACATATGTTTAAGAAATAATGAAGTTATGTCGTTAAAGATTTATGAAGGTAAAATCGTTCAAACAATTATTCGTTTGCAGAGTTTTTTCTCGATCAGCTTTCACCACCCAATTTCTTAAATCGTAAATTCAAGTTTTTGAATTTAAACAATACCAGCTTAAAGTTCATTATTGACTTTTCCACAGTTAAAAGAATTAATTTCTACTTGTGTTGCCTGTAGAATAATGTGCGGATAAAACAAGGAGACAATGAATTATTTAAATAATGTATCCTCTACGAACAAGGAATCTGAACTTTTTACAGAATAGTAAATGATTTTTACTTGCGTTGATGATTTCAAAGCTTGTTTTGGTTATCAAAGCGACTTAAATATGGATAAATATTCGGCTATAGCAGCTGTATTACTGTTCCCGTGGTTCTGGGGGCTATTTGGTTTTATCATCTCCGGCGATGCATATTACATTGTACCGCTGGCGATGTACTTGATGGTGGTTATTACTTTGGACCGCGAAAAAGCGGAAAAGATGGCAGGAAATGGACGAAAGATGAAGCAGGGCATTGAAGAGTCAAAAGAAAAGCGAAGAAATGCAGCGAAGTATTAGGTTATGATAGCATGAAGGGGGAAGTTATTGACGAAAAAATTGTTCATGATAACTTTGAAGATGCGGAGGAAGACTTGAACATGGATAAAATATCGGCTATTGCAGCTATATTAATGTTTCCTTGGTTTTGGGGATTGATTGGATTGAACATCGTTTGCGACTCGCAGTACATTGTGCTGCTGACGGTGTACTTGATGGTGGCTGTGAATTTAGAATGCGAAAAAGCAGAAAAGGTGGCAGAAAAAGGACGAAAGAGACAACTGGCGTTTGAAGAGTCCAAAGAAAAAGTGGTAAAATACCCTGAAGAGTTATATTATGATTGCATGGAGGGAGAAATTACCGAAGAAACAGTTGTCCTTGATACCATTGAAGAGGCGGAAGAAGACGTAGGAAAGGATGAAACTACGACCATAGCAGCTGCATTACTATTCCCTTGGTTTTACGCACTGTTTGGATTGATTGTCGTTGGCAATCCATGTTATATCTTCCTGATGATGGTGTACTTAATGGTGGTCGTGGCTTTCGACTGCGAACAGAAAGAGGCAATTGCAGATTCGAATGAAGCAGTGAACTTCACTGAAGAGTTGTACTATGATTGCATGGAAGGAGAAATTACCGAAGAAACAGTTGTCCTTGATACCATTGAAGAGGCGGAAGAAGACGTAGGAAAGGATGAAACTACGACCATAGCAGCTGCATTACTATTCCCTTGGTTTTACGCACTGTTTGGATTGATTGTTGTTGGCAATCCATGTTATATCTTCCTGATGATGGTGTACTTAATGGTGGTCGTGGCTTTCGACTGCGAACAGAAAGAGGCAATTGCAGATTCGAATGAAGCAGTGAACTTCACTGAAGAGTTGTACTATGATTGCATGGAGGGAGAAATTACCGAAGAAACAGTTGTCCTTGATACCATTGAAGAGGCGGAAGAAGACGTAGGAAAGGATGAAACTACGACCATAGCAGCTGCATTACTATTGCCTTGGTTTTACGCACTGTTTGGATTGATTGTAGTTGGCAATCCATGTTATATCTTCCTGATGATGGTGTACTTAATGGTGGTTGTGGCTTTCGACTGCGAACAGAAAGAGGCAATTGCAGATTCGAATGAAGCAGTGAACTTCACTGAAGAGTTGTACTATGATTGCATGGAGGGAGAAATTGCCGAAGTAACAGTTGTCCTTGATACCATTGAAGAGGCGGAAGAAGACGTAGGAAAGGATGAAACTACGACCATAGCAGCTGCATTACTATTCCCTTGGTTTTACGCACTGTTTGGATTGATTGTCGTTGGCAATCCATGTTATATCTTCCTGATGATGGTGTACTTAATGGTGGTCGTGGCTTTCGACTGCGAACAGAAAGAGGCAATTGCAGATTCGAATGAAGCAGTGAACTTCACTGAAGAGTTGTACTATGATTGCATGGAAGGAGAAATTACCGAAGAAACAGTTGTCCTTGATACCATTGAAGAGGCGGAAGAAGACGTAGGAAAGGATGAAACTAACACCATAGCAGCTGCATTACTATTCCCTTGGTTTTACGCACTGTTTGGATTGATTGTCGTTGGCAATCCATGTTATATCTTCCTGATGATGGTGTACTTAATGGTGGTCGTGGCTTTCGACTGCGAACAGAAAGAGGCAATTGCAGATTCGAATGAAGCAGTGAACTTCACTGAAGAGTTGTACTATGATTGCATGGAGGGAGAAATTACCGAAGAAACAGTTTTCCTTGAAACCATTGAAGAGGTGGAAGAAGACGTAGGAAAGGATGAAACTACGACCATAGCAGCTGCATTACTATTCCCTTGGTTTTACGCACTGTTTGGATTGATTGTTGTTGGCAATCCATGTTATATCCTCCTGATGATGGTGTACTTAATGGTGGTCGTGGCTTTCGACTTCAAACAGAAAGAGGCAATTGCAGATTCGAATGAAGCAGTGAACTTCACTGAAGAGTTGTACTATGATTGCATGGAAGGAGAAATTACCGAAGAAACAGTTGTCCTTGATACCATTGAAGAGGCGGAAGAAGACGTAGGAAAGGATGAAACTACGACCATAGCAGCTGCATTACTATTCCCTTGGTTTCTCGCACTGTTTGGATTGATTGTCGTTGGCAATCCATGTTATATCTTCCTGATGATGGTGTACTTAATGGTGGTCGTGGCTTTCGACTGCGAACAGAAAGAGGCAATTGCAGATTCGAATGAAGCAGTGAACTTCACTGAAGAGTTGTACTATGATTGCATGGAAGGAGAAATTACCGAAGAAACAGTTGTCCTTGATACCATTGAAGAGGCGGAAGAAGACGTAGGAAAGGATGAAACTACGACCATAGCAGCTGCATTACTATTCCCTTGGTTTTACGCACTGTTTGGATTGATTGTAGTTGGCAATCCATGTTATATCTTCCTGATGATGGTGTACTTAATGGTGGTCGTGGCTTTCGACTGCGAACAGAAAGAGGCAATTGCAGATTCGAATGAAGCAGTGAACTTCACTGAAGAGTTGTACTATGATTGCATGGAGGGAGAAATTACCGAAGAAACAGTTTTCCTTGAAACCATTGAAGAGGTGGAAGAAGACGTAGGAAAGGATGAAACTACGACCATAGCAGCTGCATTACTATTCCCTTGGTTTTACGCACTGTTTGGATTGATTGTTGTTGGAAATCCATGTTATATCTTCCTGATGATGGTGTACTTAATGGTGGTCGTGGCTTTCGACTGCGAACAGAAAGAGGCAATTGCAGATTCGAATGAAGCAGTGAACTTCACTGAAGAGTTGTACTATGATTGCATGGAAGGAGAAATTACCGAAGAAACAGTTGTCCTTGATACCATTGAAGAGGCGGAAGAAGACGTAGGAAAGGATGAAACTACGACCATAGCAGCTGCATTACTATTCCCTTGGTTTTATGCACTGTTTGGATTGATTGTAGTTGGCAATCCATGTTATATCTTCCTGATGATGGTGTACTTAATGGTGGTTGTGGCTTTCGACTGCGAACAGAAAGAGGCAATTGCAGATTCGAATGAAGCAGTGAACTTCACTGAAGAGTTGTACTATGATTGCATGGAGGGAGAAATTGCCGAAGTAACAGTTGTCCTTGATACCATTGAAGAGGCGGAAGAAGACGTAGGAAAGGATGAAACTACGACCATAGCAGCTGCATTACTATTCCCTTGGTTTTACGCACTGCTTGGATTGATTGTCGTTGGCAATCCATGTTATATCTTCCTGATGATGGTGTACTTAATGGTGGTCGTTGCCTTCGACTGCGAACAGAAAGAGGCAATTGCAGATTCGAATGAAGCAGTGAACTTCACTGAAGAGTTGTACTATGATTGCGTGGAGGAAAAAATTACCGAAGGAACATCAGTGCATGATACCTATGAAGAGGCAGAAGACTTATTTATGGACGTCACTTCGGCTACAGCAGCTGTATTAGTCCTCCCTTGGTTCTGCGTGTTGTTTCGATTGATTGTTGTTGGCGATCCATGTTACATTTTACCACTGATGGTGTACTTTATGCTTGTCTTAGCTTTCGATAGCTAACAGCAGCGGGCAATTGTAGAGTCCAGTGAAAATGTGGAGAACTACACTGAAGAGTTGTACTATGATTGCATGGAGGGAGAAGTTACTGAAGAAACAACAGTGGATGACACCTGTGAAGAAGCGGAAGGCAGATATGGATGAAAATACGACTATATCAACAGTCATACTTTTTCTTTGGTTTTGGGTACCATTTGTATTGATTGCCATCGTTTACCCGTGTTTCATTGTACCGATGGTGGTGTTCTTGATGATCATTGTGGCTTTCGACTTCGAATAGAAGCAGGCAATTGTAGAGTCCAATGAAAATGTGGAGAACTACACTGAAGAGCTGTACTATGATTGCATGGAGGGAGAAGTTACTGAAGAAACAACAGTGGATGACACCTGTGACCAGGCGGGAGACTTGGATATGGATGAAAATACGACTATATCAACAGTTATACTGTTCCCTTGGTTTTGGGTGCCGTTTGGATTGATTGTCGTTGCCAATCCAAGTTACATTGTGCTGCTGACGGCGTTCTTGATGCTGGCTGTGGCTTTCGACTGCAAACCAGAGAGAACGGTGGCAGAAACGGGGTGAAACAGAAAACAGTAAATTGCAGTCCAAAGAAAAAGTGGAAAACATTCCGGAGTTTTGGACTGGTATATTGGGGAGGTAGAAATTACTGAATAAACAACGAACGTGCATGGTACTTATGAGAAGATGAAAGAAGTTAAAGTAGACAAATTTGTTTCCGAATTACATCGATATTGAAGTGTTTTTTGATTCTATAGACGTGGTACTTCAAGTTACCGAAAATCACTTTAAGAAGGGATGTTATCGTAGGAATTCGACTCGTCTAATGTGGTGAAAAACTGAGAAAAGTTTATTGAATATTAAGATCTTGTAAAGGATTCATTGAAATCAAACTAGCAAAAAAGAAACGAAAGTTGTATATGGTGGTGTTTCGATGAATGTGGATGTGCTCTCAATGAACGACTTATGAAACTACAGGGGAATCTTAAGATGGCGGACGTGTCCTTACAAAGAGCGTGGAAGAGATTACAGTCTAGAACTTATGGTTCTGTACATGGATTGATTCAGATAGAACTAATTAAATGTGAGTGGAAGGTTAAAAAACTCATTCCTGCTCCAGCTTTCTTCTCTAACAGTTTCTATTTTTATTTAAGATTCGTTTTAATTGAAAGAAAATGAAGAAACAAATGAAATGTGCGGCTGGATTCAGTCTCATGGAATAAGATTAAGACCTGAAGAAATGTTGAAGTCGTTTTCCAACTCCATATCGACTGCCACTCGATGATACTGATGATTGGCGATTCAGATAAGATCATGTCTTCATCGGACAAAGCTGGGCGATTTTTAAAAAGAAAAAAAGCTGCTAAAAATATCAAGCAGAAAATTTTGAGCGTCAAGTCTCTTTCAAGAGTAATTTGTGGTGATGCTAGAAGATTGACTGGGTGACAGAGGCCATTGTAGAAGATCAAAGATTCATTTAATTGAGCCCAAGAGGCTAAACACAATGAATATGATTTTGTATTGCAACAACCACAATAATCCAGACACAAGAGTTATTCAAAGCTCCCAGTCATCGTATATCATTTTGCATTTCCCAATTATGGAAAGAAAGTTTGACAAGCCATTACAAAATCAATAATTATTAACAATTTATAAATTAATAAATTTTCAAAAAGGATTCAAAAAGTCTGTCACAGAAATATAATTCACTAGTTCCATTTGGATTTAACAGTAACAATGATGAATGGAAAAAAACACAAATATGAAGTTTATTTCCCATACAAATAAACGCTATGAAACATTGACGAAGAACTCACAGAGACAGCCTGGACGTTGATCTCGTGTTTAAAATGAACCAGTAGGACACTCGCAGGCATATCATGGAAGAAGGCAAAAGTTGGTGTTGAACGGTGACGTATCAGACATCACGGTGCTGTTCCATAGCCAGTGTCAATATAATTATACTAGAAATAACCATATTTAAATAATACAAACCAATAAATACATTTTCTTTGCAAGCACTGTGTCTCTAATTTCTTGTTTCTGTATTTTCCTCTGGATTCATGAGGCTTGATTGTTCTGTCAATCATGCACTTCCTCGAAGGTGATTGGTGCAACATAAGAACATACGTCAGATTAAATGAATAAAGCAAAATATACTTCTAACTGCCAATAGACCGTTGTGTTGTTCCAGTGCGACGTTAATTAAATACCTACCTACCTACCCACTTCTAACTGCCATTTTATTTCAGCTATTAATGTTTAGAATTTCTGGTTGAATCATTACGAGTACAAAAAATATTGTGTGTATGTGAATAATAACTTTTATAATTATGCTATGTTATGGCCATAGAGAAGCCTTTTTTGTCAGCTTCTGTTGTCAAACAACCAGATCTTCCTATCTGCACTACTGGCCCCAGTGCTAGAATAGATTATTTCTCCTCATTAGAGAGAGAGAATTTCAAATACGTATTCCATGCACTCAATATTTAACTTACTCATATGTAATCGCGGAAAAAAAACCCGAGTCACCTCCCTTTATTTTGAGCACTATTCATAGAGCAAATTCAAAGACATCATTCAATAGGGAATAACGTCTTCTACAAATGCAAATGCAAGACCATTGAATAAGAGGCCGTCCTCATATCGAATTTTGCACAAGCAACAATCGCAACATAAGGCGACATAACTCATGGATGGAGGAAAAGTTCAGCCTCTGTTAGGACCGGATCACCCTAGGGTAGAGGACTGACTTAGCTCCTGTGCCTGCAGGCTTTAGCTGAGCATAAAGGGTATTTGAACCTTTTTTGGTGTATGGCTTTGTGCGGGTGAACGGATTTGTGGATTTGGTCTATCTAGATCTAGACGTGGAGATTAACAACAATCGCGACACCATGTTTAATGCCTTAATCAGATTGTACGTCGTCAAATTAGTCTGAATATGAAATTTCTTTAATTTACTCTCGTTATATCCGGAGATATTCCCGTTAAAACCGTTGTCCATTTCAGGAATAATGTCCACATTTGAAGTCGCTATTCGTGGATCGAGATTATTTGTAGTTAAACAGGAACTGGTTAATTTGTTGCTTAAATAAAAGATTACAAAGAACCTTAACCTGGTTGTCTCGACAAGGTATCTCATCATTAGCAAAATTGACCAGATCTTGATGAGAAATTTGGAAAGAATGATAATCAATGTTGAATTTTACCGTCAACTTCCATTTTTAACAGTTAATGATAGCTGATAAACTTATTCAGTAACTATATGAAATAATCTTTTCATAATAACTGTTATTGCAAGTTAGCAATTAGCCGTTAACATTGTTATCGTGAAAACAGTTTTGCCGATCTCCACAATTAGATTGACCATTGTTCATCTGTACCACTCATGACAGGTAGAAGGCAATGTCCGTTGAATTACATGATGTTTCCAAACATTTATCAAAAATTTACACATTCCTCAGGTGTCAAAATTTTTTTCAACTTTTGGATGCCCCTAAAATCACCGTAGTGAAGAAAATTTTAGTGTAGCGCAAAAACTATCCAGCGGAAAGAGCTGGAATTTTTAATGGTAATATTGTCTTTTTGATTCGATTTCTGCCAAAATATATCAAGGTTGCTACTCATAATTTTTCGAATATTAATTTAATAATTCATATTGCAAACTAAAAATTATTGAAAAACTAAAACATTTTTAATATTTTGTTTGGGTACTTTAATAGGGCACTATGCTACAAAATATCAGCGCTATAGGAATATTATTTAGGATGATATCCAATAAAAGTCTGGAAAACTGATTTAACATTAGGAACTCCAAACTTTCTGAATACATGAATGAAATGATACTTGGTATCTGAAGTTAAATTATGGTATAGATTCTAAATGAAGATTAATCTATTAGAAATTATGAAGTTGGTGCTCAATTTATATGAAGACGACTCCTTAAGCAGATTTTATGCATATGAATTTATAAAAGACGTTATTCCCTGTCGAATGCCATCTTGGAATTTAATCTACTGCTAAAATTGTTTGAATGAAGAGGGGTGGTTCGTTTTCTTTTTCCGAGACTACATGAATTTATCTTGAAATAAACAAACAATTAGTTAAATGTTTGTCAATAAACTATAACCTGTGTTTATTTTTGATTCCAAAAATTATGCGATGTTTAATTGCAATAATGTAATGCTGTTTAACTTGTTTACGTTGTTATTTTGAACCATTTGAAATGCTAATGAATCTAGTGTTACACTAAACATTTAAATCTGTCGTATAAGGTATAAGAAGTAATTTTGTAATCTGACACATCTTGTAAGTGAACTAATTATTTAAATTGCTTATAGGATTATAAGTTTTATGTACTTATTTATTTTAACTTTTACCCGAAATAATTTTATGTTAGATTAAAGGAAAACCTTTAAAAATATTTTAGTATGCGAGAATATAATGTGCTGCCATTTAAAATTTCCCATACATCCTCTTTATGTTCGAATGGAGAAAGGCGTTAATAACTTCCTGAGTTAATTGTTATGTTCTTGTCATATTTTAAAAATATGGCGGCAATATTTTACACACACAATAAAGTCTTGTTTACAAAGCCTAGACTTTGAGAACGCATGAATGGAACTTGAACATTCACTTTCAGTTTAATTACGATAGTTGATGTATTGTGTTTTAGATTTTTAACATTGAGTTTTACTAGTCTTCTCTCCTAGAATATTAGGTAGCACTGTTGGTAGAGTCACGAATTAGCAACAGGAGGGTTGCGATTTCGAAACTCGATCCAACCAAAAGACCGTGTTCGCGGGGGCTGATGAACGTTAAACCTGTCGTGGCCTCAAATGTTCTCACGTTGGTGTGGTGTGGAAGTTTGGAGAGGGGTTCAGCTCAGGTGCTTACCTCGTCACCTGACCTAGGTGCAAAATGATACGGTGTTGCACTCGGATCTTTCCCTTTGGGACTGATCCCGTACCGCGGCCAATTGCTCGTTGTATTGCACCAGTGCGACGTAATTCAAATACTAAACACCAACCAATGTAAATTAGACTCGTATCATCATACTCCGCTACGAGTTGCCCGGTTGGGAGAATAACTGAGTAGAAACCGGAGGGTTGCAATTTCGAATCCAACCAAAGACCGACGTGTACAAAGGGGGCTGGTGAACGTCAAATCTGTCGTGGCCTCAAATGTCCTCACGTTGCTGTGGTGTGGAAGTTTGGAGAGTGGGGTGCCAGCTCAGATGTCGTGGCTTCAAATGTCCTCACGTTGCTGTGGTGTGGAAGTTTGGAGAGTGGGGTGCCAGCTCAGATGTGACCACGTCATTTCACCGTGCTTCAAAACTACGCGGTGTTGTCCTCGGATCTTTACCTTCGATGGTTGATACCGGACCATCATCAACAGCCCGTTGTGTTACTCCAGTGCGACGCTAATTAAAATACCTACCGACACATTTTCTTCAGAACTGTAGCACCAAGATTGATTATAATCTGCCTACATTTTACAGAAATGTTATTAATAAAATAACATGGGTCCAACGTAGGCAAAAAACTTTTGTCATAAGAAAATGCGTAAAACAATAAGTGAATGGAGATCTGGGAGATCTTATTTGGTGTATAATAGTTGGAGTCGAAAAATAATCCTTGTCTAAAAACTTATTAAACTCACCGAGAGGATAAGCTTCTTATCTTTCAGCTTTTGCTGAAAGATAAGAAGCCACAAAAAACTTTTTGGTCGCAGAACCCTTTTCGTCTAAAACTTTTGAGAGGAGTTGGCGTTTTGTGAAAATGTAATTAAAAAATACATAAAAATGAAAAAGTGCAAAAGTGAACTTTGTCTTGCTAAATAAAAGCGTACCACATTCAAGGAGCTTTATATTTTGACATCTCAGTTTTTATGACTGAAAGCAAAACGGAAACTGTCAATCCATCTACCTGAGCTCATTCATGTTACGCGACATCGTATTTAAATTTATTATCATGGTTGGTTGGTAGTTGAATTAACGTCGCATTGGAGCAACACAACGGGCCCCGTAGCCCAGTGGAAGGGCAACGGATTAGCAGACGAAGGGTTGCGAGATCGAAGCTCGGTTCAGCCAAAGACAGCCGTGTACACGGGGCTGCATTTTGAACCGTGGTCAGAAGATGAGTTCAGCACCTGAGTTGGAACCCAACTCTCCAAACTTACACACCACGCCAACGTGAGGACATTTGATGCCCCAACAGATTGAGCGTGCACCACCCCCATGTACACGACGGTCTTTCGGTTGGATTCGAACACGCAACCCTCAGGTTGCTAATCCTTTGCTCTTCCAAACGGGCTACCGCGGCCAGTACGTGGTCAGGACTTGTTATTAGTTACTAGGACATTAATTAACCATTAAGATACCTTGACAGTCACTGGCAGGGTAAATCCTTTTTTATATTTTTGAAAATGAAGTTAGAGTTGTATAACAAAGAAAAGAAATGAGGAATCAAGTAAAAAAAATTACCAGCAAAAAACCAGACTAACGAAAATAAGTCTATACATATAAATCAAATTAGAATTGTAACGAATGAATGTTTTAACGTATAATAGACATGCTTTAGATATTTAAATTAATTTTAGAATGCTTCATGGGCGTGAAACATGTTAGCATTATGAAAAACTGATTATCTCGTTCAAACAAACGAGAAATTTCAATGTAATTGAATGAATCCAATTAGAAGTTTAGAATAAAATCTCATAGAATTATTCTCTCTCAATGCTATCTTACAAAATATTTTGAAGGTAATGAAATTTCATTCAATGGAATTTTCGCATTTTTTTTCAAATTCGGATAATCTTTAATTTTGAAAGAGAATTGTTTGATGTGCTGGAACAAAACTTGTGATTACTTCGTACCAAAGTATCAAATATTTATTAAAGGTTGAAGACAAATACAAATGAAGTATTTTATACTTGATTCATATAAAAAAACCGATAATAGAAAAAGTAATTGAGATTTTAACAAAATTCTGTCTGCATGGATCTAATTTTCGTTACGCACACAATCACGGTGAAAAGAAAAACTACTTGAATGAGAGCACGAGAATATCTCTCAGTTGTAGGTAACGTAAATATAATTCATGAGGGTTTAATTTATTTCAAGCACGTGTTAAACGAGCAATAGCCTTAAATTGAATTTTATATTTTAAAGGGCCATGGCAATTCGGTTGGAAGAGTAGCGGATTTGCAATCGGAGGGTAGCGAGTCCGTAAATCGATCCAACCAAAGACCGTCGTATACACAGGGGCTGGTGCACATTAAGTCGGTCGTGGCCTCAAATGTCCTCACGTTAGCGTGGGGTGGAGGTTTGGAGAATGGAGTGCCAGCTGAGGCGTGACCTCGTCATCTGACCGAGGTTCAAAATGACGAGATGTCCTCGTATCATTACCTTCGGGATGGATTCCGGACCATCACCAATAGCCCTTTGTGTTGCTCCAGTGCTATTTTTCGTCGGCTTCAGTAAAACACTCATTCAAAATTTTCAAGATTTAAGTTTTAGATTTTCTTGATCAGAGTGGTCTGATGAGGTTCACTAAAGCTGAGTTGCTATAGGAAGCGCAAATCGACAAGCACAGACCTATCAAGTACCGGCGGGAGCGGTGAAAACGCTCTGATTGGTCTGCGAGTGTCGCTTTGCACATCCTATTTCAATGCAGCTGAATTAATTTTTCCTCTTACAGTAGAATTTTTCCCCTTACAGTAGAATTTCTCCCTTCGGTTTTCTCAGAACTAGGGTTTTTGACTTAGTGTGTTTCACTTATCAGCGAACGACGCATAAATATATAAAACCAAAAAAATTTTATATATATCTTTCAATTTTCAAAAAATATAAAAACAGCATAATCTAACAATAACACAAAATGCCAGTTTCACCGGAAGCATAGGTTTATATTTGCTCTAAATTTTTCCTCCGAATCCACCAAAGTATCAGAAACCAAGTAGAATAATATCCTGCACTAGGTCAGAAAAGAAAATTGGAAAACGCAATTCTAGAAGTTGTATTTTAAAAGGTATGTCGAATAAAAAATGAAATCGAGAATTTCAAGTATGAGAAACCATCTTCTTGGAGAATGCGGATCATAAAAAACGTAGTATCACAAAAACATGGATGGAAAAGACGGTGAAATATGTCCTGGCTCGTAGACGTTTATGCATGTTCGACATTCTTTCTTATGTTACTATCCTTAGAATGTGCCAGTGGGAAAAAATAAATCAAATGTTCCATATCTCAGCGGCTGGATATTTGAAAAATAATCTAGAATCCGGCGTTGCTTTTTCGGATGTCTTGTGAAACCTTTGGGTTCAAGTCTTCCCTTGAAGCAATGTGGTTATGTACTCGTGTATTTAGTCACGTAATGTTGAAAGAAACACTTAAGTCCAAAAGGTATTTTCTTGTATACTTGACAAAGAAATGTTTGATCTGGTCACTAAAGAGGCATGAATCGTAGGTTGGAATTGACGTTAAAATATCTTGAGATTCTAGTGGTAAACAGGAAGCGAATAGAAAAAAAAATAGTTTAAGCTATCGTGTCTTTAAAATGGTAGTAAAAGTGACTTGATATGTCGAAAAGAAACTTTTAACCAACCCACCTGTTGGTTGGCTCGACAAAGTATCTCGTCATTAGCAAATCTGGCCAGATCTTCATTTTGTCATCACCAAAAGAAAAACAATCGGCAATATCCTCGATGACGAAGGGCCCAGTTGGTAGAGCAACGGATTAGCAACTGGAGGGTTGCGAGTTCGAAACTTGGTCCAGCCAAATCCGTCGTGTACACCGGGGCTAAATCTATTGTAACCTCAAATGTCCTCACGTTGGTGTGGAAGTTTGGAGAGTGGGGTACCAAATCAGGTGTTCCCGTCATTTGATCGTGGTTCAAAGTTACGAGGCGTTTTCCTTGGTTGCTTCCCTTCGGGATTGATCCCGGACCATCATCAATAGCCCGTTGTGTTGCTCCAGTGCGACGTTAATTAACTACCTACCTTGATGACGAGATCTCGTCATAAGCAAAATTGATCAGATCCTGAGGGTGGTCTCGTCACAACCACTTGGAGGGCTAATCAAACATGTATTCAACTCTGAGCGTCACGAGATTTGCGAGTAGTGTAGAATTACTCTTACTCTATATTGCATAAATCTACTCTATATTGCACATTTACTCTATATTGCACATTTAAATTGGTTGAAAGAATCCCAGGAAAGATGCCATTGGTCAGAATTTATTAGAAGTCGTGTAGGAAAGACTGCAAGTTACCGAACGTGTACAGTCGCGAAAAAAACCCCGAACCTTCATTCGAGCAATTTTAACAGTAGAGGAAATTCAAAGATGGCTTTTGACAGGAACTAACGTATTCTATCAATTCAAATGCATAAAATTTGCATAAGGGGCAGTTTTCATATTAAATTGAGCACCAACTTCATAATTTCCAATGGAAACCCCCTATTTCGACACACAATTTCGAATCTATATCGAAATTTAACTTGAAATACCAAATTTCAGGTCATTAGGTCTAACCGACCGTTTCAATGTTATGAATACAGAAAGATTGTAGGTCCGAATGTTAAATCAGTTTCTTGGACTTTATGGATATCTTCCTAAATAATATTTCTATAGGGCTGATATTTTGTACCATGTTACTAAAACCGCACTGAAGCAACACAACGGGCTATTGGCGACGGTATCCGGGACCCATCACCGAAGGGAACGATCCGAGGATAAAACTTCGTCATTTTGAACCACGGTCAGATGACGAGGTCGACACCTGAGCTGGCACCCCACTCTCCAAAACTTCCACACCATCCCATCGTGAGAACATTTGAGGTCACGCCAGATTTAACGCGTACAAGCCCTCACGTACACGACGGTTTTCGGATCTAGTTTCGAACTCGCAACCCTTCGGTTGGAAATCCGCGACTCTACCAACCGGGGCCCTGAATTTCCGAGAAAGTATCTACCTTTTCGCAAACCTTAACCTCGACTTCCTCCAAATTACGCAGATTAATTTGCGACACCACTATCTCTATTCGAGCCCCATTCGAAGCATCCTCCCCGGGTATCTCCGTCGAACAAACACCGCGGAGGGGTGGAATGGAAGAACGCCGCCCCCCATTCCTTCCAGAAGCCGAGGCACTTAGGACGGTCGAGTCAATATTCCTTCGCTTAGCGAGATTGATCCGCCCCTAGAACTCAATTCCACAGAATGGATACACACGCAGGATGGATAAATATGGAGTCGAGAATACAATATTCTTCCTCTTCCACCACTTCGGTCTTTTTATGTGTGTCCTTTTTCTTGGGGTGGGGATGATTTCTGCCTTCGGCTGGTGGTGGAATGGAGGGATTATGTTTCTGGAGAGGCTATCGCATCCGGTTGCGTTTATGCCGGGAGTGATTTTGGGACGTGAGGACAATTTGGTGTTGGGTTCTTCGTTAGGTGGGAATTGGGACGGCGTCGAAGTTATGTTTTGGTTGTGTGGAATTAGTTTGGCGTGTGGTGACTTTATGTCTCTATCAGAGAAGACCTTTTATGTGTCAACCCGATGTAATCACAACTCTAAATCGCTTTTGGTTTGAGACAACTTTCGCTACATAAAAGATAATTATTCTAGGGGAAGGGGTACAGGGTGTGCAAATCTCATATCCATTGACAGACTTCCAAGTAGTGTAGTGTTGCTTTCCACCCACAGCACATATAGTGTCTAAATAACCACATTTATAGGTTAGAAGATTTTATGGATTCTTTTAACATTTAGGAAGATTTTATTGGTCCTTAGAATAGAGAGAAAGAATTCTTTGTGACGATTATTTTGGTCCTTTCGTTAGAATATACTTTCTATTATTTTGATTATGTTTGTACTATCCTTAGATTAGAATCCTTTGTAAAGATTGTACTGGACTTTTCCCTATTGTAGAATCCTTTATAAGGATTACATGCAGGGTGAGTCTAAATTGTTTTTACAAAATAAGAGGGGTGATAGTACCCATCCAGACGAGCGATAATTATCATGGAACATAGGGTCGCATTCCACTCTGAGAGGCAGAAAAGAGTCAAATTAGAATTTCAACATGAACTTACAACAGTGTTGGGAAAGCGAATGAACGATACCAAAAGTTGCACAATCTGATTTATTGATCAGAGAAAAACTCACAGCAAGTGCTCAAAGTGGCGTGTCGTTGCACAGTTCACACCGGCGAAGGAATGACAGTGTAAATTTTGTCTGCGACAACACCGATTCTCGCTACGAGATCTTCAGCCGAGTCCACAGGCGTCTGGTACACTAAAAATTTCATGTGCCCCCAGAAGAAAAAGTCCAGTGGGCGGAGGTTCGGTGAGCGAGGAGGCCAAGCCACAGGTCCGCCACGTCCGATCCATCGTGCGGGATATGTGGCATTCAAGAAGTGCCGGACCGTGCTGGAAAAGACGTCAGAGACGATGACTTGTTCATGCTCGACGCGTTTCGACTTTACTCTTTTCTGCCTCTCAGAGTGGAATGCGACCCTATGTTCCATGATAATTATTGCTCGTCTGGATGGGTACTATCACCCCTCTTATTTTGTAAAAACAATTTAGACTCACCCTGTATATTGGTCTCTTCGTTAGAATAGAATACTTTATCATTATAATATTTCTGAGTTCATAATCTAAACCTTTGTAAATATTATATTGGTCCTCTCCTTATATATATATATAGAACGGAATCCTTTGGAAAGATTCTATTGTTCCTCTCCTTAGAATGGGATAATTTGTCTGAATCGGGCGTTTTGCGTTTCATTACTGCTGATCCAATCTGATCACAACTGCAATTTACAGACTTCTCATTTTCCATCGGGTATGCTTGAAGAATTACAGTGTCGTCGTCGTTAAGTATGTAAGTGTGTCACAGTAATATACTTAACCACGAATTGAAATAGAGCTCGTAGTAGACAAACAGTATATATCGTGGATTCCACGCCACTAGAAACATCCATGTACATGGCAAAACGGGAGCCTGGTGTGAACCGAGAGTCAGGGCTCTAAGTTCTGATTTCATGACAGTATTTCTACCACACGGCTATAACGTTGACGGACCTCATCACAACTGTGATGTGTCACGATTTTGTGTCAAGACTTGTTTATCAGGTCCGCGGTAACGCGATCGGAACAGTAACTGATTAAAAACCGTAGGATTGCGAGTTCGAATCCAACTGAAGACTCATGTACAAAGAGGGCGTTAAATCTGTCATGGCTTCAAATGTCCTCACGTGGGCGTGGTGGGGAAGTTTGGAGAGTGAGGTGAGAGATAAGGTGTGATCTTGTCATAGTTCAGTGTTAAGGGTTTTGTCCTCGAATCTGACCCCTCGGTTTTAATCCCGGAACGTCACCAATAGACCTTTCTGTTGCTGCAGTGCGACGTTAATTAAAATATCTACTTACCTTGTTTATCAATCCAACTACTTATTGTGTTGGATGTTCTGCTTTCATTAGACTTCATTTGTTAATATAGTGCACAGTTAATCCATTTTAAATTAACTTTTAAAAGTGTTTGTATTTGCTGCAAAAATATCCATAAGTCTGCCAAATCTTAATCCTCCAAGTGGTTTCGACGAGGTATCTCGTCTATTAAGATCTGACCAATTTTGCTAATGACGAGATATCTCGTCATCGAGATATCACCAATTTTCTTATGATGACGAGATCACGATCTGATTAGCTTTCTTCAAATGACGAGATATCTCGTCCATCAAGATTGAGTCAGTTTTGTTAATGACGATATACCTTGTCCACCAGGAGGTATAATCGGCAATCACCAGGAGGGGTACTTTGAAGCCTAGGCTTCAGTCTACTTAGATATATGACACTGACCTCACCAACAAGGAGGTAATGTCACCGTTTTCGACAAGGTTTGGACAAGGATGGTAGGTAGTTGAATTAACACCCACTGGAGTAACACAACTGGTTATTGGGGACGGTCCTGGAACAATCCCAGAGGGAAAGATTCCAAGACAACAACTCGTTATCTTGTACCACAGTCAGATGACGCCTGTGCTGGCACCCCACTCTCCAAACTTGCACACACCAACCATCCTGAGGACATGTATCGTGTGCGGCCGATTTTGATCATTGTACATGTCCCTGTCTTACGCCATTTTCATATTATTTTACAGGAACAGTAGTATTCAACTTCGAGTTAGAACCTCGTCTACCACTCTGGAGAAAAGGTGGGTGGTGGCGATCGCTATAGGAACAGGGCTCGTTCATTTTGAATGGGGGTGACTCTGGAGATGTCTAATTTTTATTTTATTTTTGGAGGAAATTGGTGGAGGAAAAAGGTAGTTTATTGGTATGGATCTCCTCGGTAACAAGATAAAATCTCAACAAATGTATTTCCAATTTGCCATTAAGTGGGCCAATGTGGCAAAGTAGAATACGTTTCTTCAAGCATCCCGTAAGGAAAATGGGATGAGGCCCGTTTCTACGGCAACAATGTAGCCGCAGGACTTTGACGAGAGCTGTTCGCGTCAGATGCAATTCCTGTGATGATCCCGGACCTTCGCCTATAACCCGTTGTATTTCTACAGTGCGACGTTAATTCAAGTACCAGCTACCCTCTGCGTACCAGTACTCTATGTCTGAATGCGGTTCAATTTCGTGTTCCCTTAAATTTTGCACATGAAGTTTTAAAACTTACTGTCCGTAAAAGACACCGAATCCCATTTTCCCCACAGGTGCGCTAGTCTTAAAATCCGGACTAATTCCAAGGAGTTTAATCGGAATATTTAGCCGGGAGGTGATTTATTGGTAAGATGGCGGCTCTCATCGCCTTCCCTCCATTAATCAAGATGACGGGTCGGCCATTGAAGGCAGTTTTTAAGGCTTGATTAATTGTCCCGGTTAATCCCCTGGAGGACAGCGAGGGGGGAGGATATTTGTACTTGAATCTCGCGACGAAGACGTCAAACTCGGTTGTTGAAAAAGTTGAGGGAATATTTGTCCCGTTTGATTCTTGGATCAAAGAATGTGGTGATTAATTTGTGTGAGAATAGATTACAAATGGGTGATATCGAGATTGACTTCAAAAGTATTGTACTAGTGAAGAAAAAAGAAAGATTTAAGTGTTTGATAATATGTTAATGGGGGCACTGGGGTGTAGAGATGAAATAAAGTGTGTAAGTTTTTGATTGCGTGCCATTATTGTGGATCTTGAATGAAAGAAAGCGTTGACTAATTTGTATGAGAATAGGACATAAACGGGTGTCAAGATTAATTTAAAGAATATCTATCAATTACAGGGATAAGTCCAAAATGTGTGATCATATTTCTTCCTTGTCAGGGCAAAAAGGGGTTAAGTCTGATTTTTGATGGACCCAAAAGAGTCAAGTTATAATTTTAAATATAATATGCTTAAAATAAAAACTAAATGAACCTACGAATCTAAATTCCGGTTATTTGTATCATGGTATGTTTCTTTTATCTTCGGATGTTTCTTCCAGTTCTGAAATCATAAGACAAAAAGCAGTTGCAACGCTCTTTTGTAATGTTTGAGTCTCCATGCATGCCAACAGTACTGTTCCGATTTTAAAGACATATTCAAAACTGTATGCTATTCCACCGTTTGAATGCTCTACGTTAAAGTATTGTATTTCTTCCAAAAAATAACGCCATTAAAAACTGTTGGTGTTGACTTCGACTTTTTAACTTTGATTTCCCATTGGTCCAGTAGGAATTGTGAAACCCTTATAGGTACGTATTTTAATTAATGTCACTTTGGAGCTACACAAAGGGCTATTGGCGACTGTCCTGGATCAATCCCCAAGCGAAAGAGAAACCCATCTAGGAAGCTTCTGTGTTTTTATTTCTTGTTTCACCTGTTTTCAAGTCCTCTTTTCGCGATAACTCTGGATCTGTTTCGTTACATTTCTGTCACGTTAGCGTGGTGTAGAAGTTTGGAGAGTGGGGTGCCAGCTCAGGTATTGATATCGTTATCTGGCCTGGTTCAAAATGTCGAGGCGTTATTCACTGATCTTTCCCTTAGGGATGGATCTCGGACCGTCGCCAAAAGATCGTTATGTTGCTCCAGTGCGACGTTAATTAAAAAATACCTAAATACCGTTGCACTTCTGTAAGTGGATACGCGATTGCTGTGTGTTAATTGCATTTAAATATACATACTCTGATTTCCACTGAGTATTTTTAGAGATAGAATGCGAATGTTATTTTTTTCAGAAAAGCATAACTTTCAAGTTAGTTCGTTTGCGAGCACCATCTTTGAAGCAAACGGCCTATACCAGCTCAGAAACGTGCTTCACTAAAGACATTAGACTTACTTGATTTACTGCCTGAAAAGTGAAAGAATTTTCTATGCATTTTCCCAAATACATCCTATATAAATCACTGCATAATGAAGTCTTAACACTATTTTTCATGTGGACATGTACGCTTGTATTTCATTGAGTAAAATATTACTTTAAGATGGCAAATTTATTAAAAGAATAGAATGTCTAAATTGGTGTGATATGTTAGACTGAAGTATTGAAGTAAGTAAAAATGGACTAATTATTGATGCGAGTCTTTTTTTAGGTCTTCAACTTTAATTTCTTTTGAATCAAAACATTCTCCGAACTTAAATCAGAACAAGATCATCCAATCATATTACTTCTCGATTCATTTTACCAAAAAATTATTCCACTCGTAATATGCGATTGTAATTATTCCTTTTTTTTTACACATTCGCGTCTTCTCAATTTTCGCTAAGCAATCATTTCCCTAGGACAATACACGTCCTTTTTGTTTATTTTCACCCACCCGAAATCCAATTCAAACTACATAATGATAAACTTTTGCCTTTGGGGTGAATTTTCTTTTGAATAAACAAAAACAGAAAAAGGAGAAAAGAGAAACTCACTGAAAATAAATTGCTGGAAGCAAACGATTTATTTCTCCATACGAAAATCCGCCATTGCAGCACAATCGTTATAGCTCTGCATTTTTTGGGAACTAAAAAAAACTCTTCCCTTTATTTGAGCACAAAATAATTTGAAATATTTCTGATAGAGTAGAAACAGTTTTTGCTTTTGAATATTCTTTTTTCGCTTTCGACCTGGTAATAGGTGGATTATTTCTCCTCTCAGACTCGTATTTAAATACGTTTTTTCGCCCGCTCGGCAAAATGACGGTGAGACTTTATGACTTTGTTTTAAAACATAATCTAATGGTTTATTAGTTTTTACTACTCATTATTCCACCGATCAGAACCTGAGGCGCGTTTAAATATTTATCATTGCGTTCTTAATATTCCCTTAAAGATGCATTTACGTTTGGAATGTTCTTTTGCGAATGCATTTTCTTTTCGAAGATGCGTTTTGAGAATGCGAAAAATGCCACATAAAGATTTAGATTTATCGACGCTTTGGAGATTTCTAACGTTTTTATTAGATGCTTTAATAGAGCACGTAACTTCGTTCTTTATTTCTCGTATTTTAATAGCCTTTTTGTTTAATTTTCTTTCGAAGTTTCGAGGATAAGTTAAAGGCTCCATTTAAATACTAAAGTAGATGTGGAGCAGCGTTTCCTTACATTCTTTATTAATATATATCGTAGCCTTAGAGCAGAAACTCATTCACTGACAAAATGATTTTTACCATTAATTTGTTTAAAGCAGGGATGCACAGACTTGTTAAGACCAAGGACCACATAGATTCATTGACTTATGGGAGAGCTGCCAAAAAACATGAAATTATCTATCATAATATTTATATTACGAAAAGATAATAAAAAGTAAATGAATTTAATTTGATGAGTGACATTGCATTGATTTAACAATTGGTTTAGCGCAAAATTGATTGGAAGTTTTCATCAGTCAAGCGGTTCCTATTTTTCGATTTGTTAATATGTATGGCGGTAAAAGTTTGTTCACAATATATGTCGACCCAAAGAGGTTTGCGCATTTTAAAACATTCCCTCAACGAAGTTTTGTGACTTGTTAAAGTTAAAATAGAGCATGGTAAGGCGGGCTGCTAGGAAATCAACAGAAGGCCGCGGTCTGCATCCCTGGTTTAAAGAATAACTATTAGCTTTTAGGTTAAAAATATAAATTTAAAGTATTTTGACTTCTATCTTGAACAGTTTACAACCTAAAAATGTATATCTCGTCATGAAAATAAACATTTAGTGACTGAAACAATATCAGTTAACGAGTTTCTGCTCTAAGTCGAAGATATATACATATAAAAGAACACTATGTTATTGAGTAATCTTGATGAAATAAATTGTTTAAACAAATATTTTAGAAATAGTATCGTATAATTCAAGGGTTGCGGTAGATCAATTGGAAGAGCAACAGATTTGCAACTGGAGGGTTCCGAGTTCGAAACTAGGTTCAGCCAAAGATCGTCGAGTACACGGGGCTGGTGCAGGTTAAATCTGCCATGGCCTCAAATGTCCTTACGTTGGCGTGGTGTGGAAGTTTGGAGAGTTGGGTGCCAGCTCAGGTGTGACCTCGTCATCTGACCGAGGTTCAAAATTACATGGTGTTGTCTTCCCGATCTTTCCTTTCGGAGTTCATCTCGGACCGTCGCCAATAGCCCGTTGTGTTGCTCCAGTGTGACGTTAATTAAAATACGCACCCACATGTCATGTTTTTAAGTCACTACCTATTTCCCACAAATTACTGCTTTGTGATTGGTTTGTTGTGTTTTACAGCACAAGGGCCATATATGGCTGTGCGTCAAACTCTAGACAGACAACGTCAATAGACACACACACGAAGAAAGTTTTACTTAGAAGAGAGAAATACATCCAGGATAACTTGAAGGACTCGAAACTTAAACGACTACAACACGCAGATTGGTAGCACAGTTGGCAAAGCCATTGAGTCACGACGATCCCTTTCTGCTTTGTGACGCGATTAGTTACGTAGCATTGAGGTTTGTAAAAAATAATCTTATATTATCACACAAATTTACATTCCAATGATAAAGCTACAGAAGAGAAGATTTTACAGACGGGATAAATAAATGATATGATACTGAGCGATTTTCAACGCACCTGCACTCTAAGATTCTAAAAAAAATCCAAGGTCATCTTGAGAGGCGACTCCTGTAGTTGTCAACTCTGACGTCATCTGCACGGCCAGACCGGGAGAGAGCGCCCCTAGGAAGTACTTTGTCCAGGATGACGGGACGTTACACCCCTCTGCACACCCAAAGACAAATAGAACGGGGTTAATATGTAGCCTACGTTACCCGCAGGGTTCCAAAGAATAAGTGCACCAAATTTGGTGTGGATTGGTCAAACGGTGTAGATTTGTAGAGAATAGATAGATGCTAACTCTGATTTATATAGTATGCAGGGTGAGTCTAAATTGTTTTCACAAAATAAGAGGGGTGATAGTACCCATCCAGACGAGCAATAATTACCATGGAACACAGGGTCGCATTCCACTCTGAGAGGCAGAAAAGAGTCAAGTCGAAACGCGTCGAGCATGAACAAGTCATCGCCTCTGACGTCGTTTTGTACCTGCCTACGTAGCATATCCGGCACTTCTTGAATGCCACATATCCCGCACGATGGATCGGACGTGGCGGACTTGTGGCTTGGCTTCCTCGCTCACCGGACCTCAACGCACTGGACTTTTTCTTTTCGGGGCACATAAAATCTTTAGTGTATCAGACGCCTGTGGACTCGGCTGAAGATCTCGTAGCGAGAATCGGAATTGCCGCAGACAAAATTAACACAAAACCAGGAGAGCGTGCGCCAGTCATTCCTTCGCCGGTGTGAACTGTGCAACGACACGCGCCACTTTGAGCACTTGCTGTGAGTTTTTCTCTGATCAATAAATCAGATTGTGCAACTTTTGGTATCGTTCATTCGCTTCCCCAACACTGTTAAAATTCTAATTTGACTCTTTTCTGCCTCTAAGAGTGGAATGCGACCCTATGTTCCATGGTAATTATTGCTCGTCTGGATGGGTACTATCACCCCTCTTATCTTGTGAAAACAATTTAGACTCACCCGTATATAGATAGTTTGATACGCTCATCTCTGAAATGCTAACGTATTTGAAACCTTGAATAAAAATCCAGAACCCTAGAATAGTATTACGTTGAAGAGTGATTTAAAACTCCCAAGTTCCTAATTTGTTGAAAAAGAAACAAATGCATACTTTAGGGGATTAAACGATAAATATACTGGGAATAAACGTGCCTAATGGCCCCGCAGCATTATTCGCAGTTTTATCTTTATAATTTTAAAGTTAGTAGCACATTATCGCTCCATTCATTTTCATACTCGATGAACGCATTTTTTGGTAGGTTTGTTTTAATGGGAGTAATGAGGCATTTCCTTGTAATGTTAGAATGGTTTATCGCAATTGCGTCGTGTTCTTTCATTTTTCTATTGTAGTTTGTGGGTAAGGAGGATAATGGGAAGCACACCAATGTGGTAGGTATTTTGATCAACGTCGAACTGGAGCAACACAACGGACTATTGGTACAGGATCAATACCAAAGGGAAAGAATCGAAGACAACACGTAATTTTGAACAACGGTCAGATGACGAGGTCACACCCGAGCTGGAAACTCCTCTTCGAACTTCCACCCCACGCCAACGTGAGGACATTTGAGGCCATGAGCGATTTAACGCGCACCAGCCCCCTTTGTACACGACGGTCTTTGGTTGGATTCGAACTCGCAACCCTACGGTTGCTAATCCGTTACTCTTCCAACCAGGCTACCGCGGCCCCATCAGTGTGGATCAACAACACTACAGGGTGTATCGAAAATAGCAGGTTAAATTTAAAGGGCGACATTTCCCGTTCGGATTTTCAACAAGCTTCGAATTCGTGAAGCGATGCACTCTGGGAAATTGTATTCGAATAACTTACCATCTTACGTCACGAGTAACGAAAGAGGGAAGATGTTACCCAAACACTAGCGCCATCTGTATTTAGCTATAAAGAAAAACCACCAATTTGCAAAAACTGTCCATAAGTTGAAAATTCCCACCAAACCGAGGGAACCTTAAATTCATTTTTTCTTCGTTGATGCAAAAGCCTTTCAAAATGGTACTTGGGCAAATAACTTTCCGATTCAGAACAGCTGAACGTCCTAATGGTTGGTTAGACGCATTGCGATAGTTTTTCTTCACAAGACAGCTCTGAGTGTACGGTTTAAAGTGGATTCCGAATCATTGCGATAGTCCATCGTCTATCCAATGATATACTTGTATGTTCTATCTGTGTCTTTTCACTTGCGAGCAGTAGCGACGATATTGGATTTTATTTTTTCGTGTCGCTCAATTCCAAACTTACTCCCCCATCATGAGGAGCCGCTGTAGCTCAGTTGGAAGGGTCGCAGATTACAAACCGGAAGGTTGCGAGTTCGAAACGCGATCCAACCAAAGACGCGTACGTGGGACGCTGATGCACGTTAAATCTGTCTTAGACTCAAACATCCTCCCATCAAGCGTGGTGGGGAAATTTGGAGAGTGGAGTGGCAGCTCAGGTTACGAGGCGTAGTCCTCGAATCTTTTCTTCGTAATGAATCTTGACCGTCGCCAATAGCCGTCTCCAATAGACGGTCGCCAATAGAGTTAATCCAGTGCGACGTAAATTCAACTATCTACCAGAATATGGAATTTGGAGAGTGGGGTGCCAGCTCAGGTGTTGACCTCGTCATCTGGCCGTGGTTCGAAATGACGAGGTGCTGTCTCCTTGAATATTTCCTTTCTGGATTGATCCTGGACCGTCACCAATAGCTCGTTGTAAGTCTCCAGTGTGACGTCATCTCAACAACCTACCTACTAGTAAAACCCAACTAAAGAACCGTGAATTTAAACCCAAAATCCACTACCTGTATTCGGTACTTAAATATACCTTTTATCAAAGGGGAAAACCGCATCTCCGATTCCCAAAAGAATTTAATTAACTTTCCCTCTCAGTTCCAGAACACTCCTCCCCTACCGTTATAGTGCTCCAATGCCACGTTAATTCATTGCCTACCGTAGACGCCAAGTAAACAGTGTAAACTCTTAAAACGAACATCCGCAATCTATACTTGGTATCGAAAAATCCCTTTTATCAAACGAAACCCCCATCTCCGATACTCAAAAGAATTTTTAAATTAACTTTCGGTAGCGAAATTCTTCGCCAACATTCCCGACCTACCCGCAACAAGAGAAAGCTCAAAAAACCCTTCCGAACAAAAGCACAACTCAAAATCTCAAAAGCCATTCATCTTTTTCGGATGACTCGGAAGCCACCAGAACCCGAAACCAGAGAGGTCTGGATTTGAACGTAATTAATTGTCCCCCTGGCGCAACGCATGCAAAATACCTTGACACTGATGTATCGCCGTTTTGTTGGTAACGACAGAGCCTCCAGGCCGACGGGGACCACCGGAGAAGACAAAAGAAACCATCCCCTTAACTCTTTGGAACGTTGGAACTCAATTTAGAGGCCCTGTCTTGGCCTGATTCATGGCCGCAAGATGGGTTCTAATAACGGGAGATGACTTTTACACGCGTTTCCCATGTAATCATTTTGCGGGGAAGCCGTGCTGGTGAAAAAGTTGTTCGTAAATTGGCTGTGATGTGTTGAGGAATTTTCGGGAAGTTCAAATGCTTTCAGAGGGCGCGTTTGTAAAAATGACACGGAAAGCCTTCTAGTGGAAGCGATAAAAACTGCGTGGGTTCTACGGTTGGTGTTTAAGCTGGGGAAGGAACACTGGGTGCTATCCTAACGAATTTGATGATGGACGAGCTCGCTGAAAGGTGGTATCTTTATGATTTTACAATCTGTATCAATAGACGTACGCTTTTGACGTAGAACTATGTCTTTTCCCTCACAATGGGGTGGTGGTTGTTGAATTTGCGTTGCACTGGTTCTACGGTTGGTGTTTCAGCTGGCAGGAACACTGGGTGCTATCCTAACGAATTTGATGATGGACGAGCTCGCTGAAAGGTGGTATCTTTATGATTTTACAATCTGTATCAATAGACGTACGCTTTTGACGTAGAACTATGTATTTTCCCTCACAATGAGGTGGTTGTTGAATTTGCGTTGCACTGGAGTATCACAATTGGCTATTGGCGAGTGTCTTGAATCAATCCCGAAGGATGTATCGCCATTTCGAATCACGATCAGATGACGAGGTCCGACATCTGTGCTGGCGCCCCACTCTGAAAGGGATATATTCTGGTAGGTAGTTGAATTAACGTCGCAATTGAGCAATACACGGGATATTCGCCTCAGTCCGGTATCAATACTGAAGGGAAAAATCCCAGGACACCACCGCGTAGTTTTGAATCACGGTCAGGTGACGAGGTCAACACCTGAACTGAAATCCTCACTAGCCAAAGGATATGTTTTGGGAGGTGGTTTAATTTACGTCGCACTGAAGCAAAACAAGGGGCTATTAGCGACTGTCCGGGATCAACCCCCGAAGGGAAAGAACCGAGGACAACACCATGTAATTTTGAATCGCGGTTAGATGACGAGGTCAATTCCTGAGCTGGCAACCCACTCTCCAAACTTCCTCACCCCGCCACCTTGAGGACGTTTGAAGTCACGACAGATTTAACGCGTAATAGCTCCCCACGTACACGACGATCTCTGGTTCGATCGGGTTTGGAATTCGCGATCCTCCGGTTGCTTACCTACCTGGAGGGATTTAGGGGCTAGTACCAACTGGGCTACCGCGGTTCTTTGACTTTTACTGTGGTGAATCTTGTGGTGCACTGCTATCCATAGATATAAAATGACGCTTTCACACTCAGTAAAAACGACGAACCATTGTATAGTGCGGTTTCTTTGAGATGATTATTTGGGTTTCTTTTGGCGCAAGAGCTATTTCGCCAAGCTGAGCCAATGTCAAATAAAGGGACACAACACAAGGAAAGTTAACACAGTAGAGTCGAATACACCCAGGGAGGAATTGAACCTTTGCCCCCTACAACTCGCACGTTGCTAGGGCAGTGGACAAACCAACTGTAATGCATTGGTGTGTTCAGTGGTTCAGTAATCAGTCAGTTCTATTAACGATAACAAATTTATTTTAAGGTTAACAAGTTCAGAGATTGGAGTTATTATGAGGTGCTCTGACCTACTTGCATTCAGTTTTTGCGTCTGCCTACCAACTTCTTACCAGCGTTTGGCTGCCAACAACTTCTTACCATTTGGCGCGTTTTTAGCGCCGTCTGGGGTATTTCACACCAACTGAGGCATAACAACTACCCCATTAAGAAAGCAGATGATATTGGGGAAGTCCATTTGTACGAAGGTGGTTCCGTTCGCCTGGAAAGAGGGCCGTCACAAGCAAATGCATGGATAGTGGTTTCGGTAAGTGATTAATCGTTTCGTAAACATTGCTATAGCTTCCGATATCGAATGATAACTCAAGGCAAATAACAAAATCAGGAATGAAGTCTAATGGAAGTAATGACATTGTTCACGCTTAAGCAACAGGTCTTTCTATTCTATAAGTAGACTTATTCAAAACCACGTGACCCGGAATTGATCATGAACATACGATTCTGATAATTTCCAGACAGCGCGAATTTGTTTTCCACTTCAGGGGGCCGCGATAGCGCAGTACGAGTAGCAGCGGATAAGCAACCAGAATGTTGAGAATTCGAGACTCGATCCAACCAGACTGTCGTATATGTGGGTGCACGTTAAATCTGCCGTGGACTCATGTCCTCATGTTTGCGTGGTGTGGAAGTCTGGAGACTGGGTGCCAGCTCAGGTGTTGACCTCGTCATCAGACCGAGGTTTAAAATGACGAGGTGTTGTGAAAGATAAGTATATTGAGCATTGCTATTGAAAGGAGTTTCAAAAAGCGACCCACATGTCGACTAATAGTCACGTGACTGGTTGACTTGGTGGGTCAATTTGGCATTTATCGCCTCGTTTGGCGATAAAACATCTTTCGACAGGGTAGATGTGTGAATACATTTTTCTAGAGTGGTGAAAAAAATGGTGATATAGTTAAATTCTGGGGGTTACTATGTCGCATGGACCAGTGAAATGATGAATTAATGGATATAAGCCTCCTAGCATTTGTTGGACCAATCAGATGATGACAGCTCGTTTCTACTAGTTTTGGTCACATGATACTGGACACAGAAAGGTTACAATTGCTCACTCCTTTTATACTTCCTCTACGGATGCTGTTCCTCGGATCTTCTCTTCGGAATTGATCTCGTACCGTTGCCAATAGTAGTTGTATTGCTCCAGTGCGACGTTAATTAAATATCTACCTTCCATCTCTAGGACGAGATTCAGCATAGAATTAATGCAATAACTATCTAAACTGATTACTGACATCGATTTTCTGTTATGTATTGAGTGAGCATTTTAATGACGATTACATGATAAATACGAGTGCATATGAGTAATGCCTAAGTGTAGTGAGCCTTCTTTAAGGATAAATTGAACGCGGATGGATTTAATTATTAGGGAATAAAATCCGAATTAAATGAAAATTAAATTATAATGACGGGTTTGAAAATACCGGATCAGGTTAAACTCATTAAAAATTGCACATAGAATTCGAAGCTTCCTGAATGAATTGATATTTCTGTAATTTAACGGAAGTAGATGTATATTTTAACATATTTGATGTCGTAAGTATTGGTTTTGAAGTGTTGCTTGAGGCACACAAATTCTGATTAATCTCTAAAATCGTTCTAGACTAGTTATATTTTAATATCGGTGGTAAAGTGGTTTATGAGGGATTTTCAATGTAAGCAAAGTAGACGGAAGCCGGGGAATTTACTTCTTGTTACTCAAATGATCTTTACCTGCTGGTTTTAGAGGGGCCGCGGTAGCCCGGTTGGTAGAATAGAGGATTACCAACAGGAGGGTTGTACGTTCGAAATCGATCCAATCAAAGACCGTCGTGTACATAGGGGCGTTAAATCTGTCGTAGCCTCAAATGTCCTCACGTTGGCGTGGTGTGGAAGTTTGGAGAGGAGTGCCAGCTCAGGTGTTGACCTCGACCGTGGTTCAAAATACGTTGTGCTGTCCTCCGTTCTTTCCCTTCGAGTTTGATCCCGGATCGTCACAAATAGCCCGTTGTGTTGCTTTAGTGCGACGTTAATTCAATTGCCTACCTACTTACCTTTCCGAAGTAACGAGTAATTTGCATTTCAAAAATGTGTTTTGCATTATGTGACATCGTGGTATCTTTTTGAAAAATGCTTGCTTTAATGAATTTTTTTCTGATGATTATTTAATTTATAGAGAAAATCGTAATGTTTTAAAAAACAGGCATAAATGCTATTTCTAACTATGGTTAAAAATGGTGAACAAAAGTAACAAATAGGAAAAGCACTTTTCGATTTTTGATGTTACAACTCATTAGAATCCTTTTAAATTGTTTACAAATTTTTTCCTTTTAAAAATGTAACAGATTTTCGGTTATATATGTATATTATATGCTGTCTTATATCTAAAAAAGTTTAATTGCCAACCAAACGCTAGAATTCATTATTTGGGAAATAAAAAATACTTCGACTTTGACTTTATCGAACAAGAAATAAACTCTTTTCCTTTGAATTTTAGTTTATTTTGTTGTCAGAATCTGTTGCGGAGAATTCAAGAATTCTTTTTTGTTCGTATTTTGGTTTTGTTTATTTATCGTTTTTTGTATTTTTGTTCGTTTCCTCTCGTTCGATTTGTATCACTCGACAACCGACACGAAAGAGGTCGGATCGATTCCTTTGTTGTCGAAAGAATCGAAATCGTTCGCCTTTTAACTAAGTTTGAAAGTCACGGTGCGTTTTATGTAGAGAAAACAAAGAGCGTGGCTGAGACACAAGTTTATTGCTTTTGCGTGCTTTGAGTTCTAAAATATGTTAGGTTAAAAAATGAGAAAAATGGTGGGCCAAAACTAAACAAAAAAGAAGGAAGAACTTTAAACATGATCGAATATCCGATTCGTCATAATTTTTTTAGTTAAGAATGCTACTAGCAATTGGAAGCATGGAGAGACCCTAGAGGAAATGAATAAAAGTTGAGTGAGCAATGGTAACCTTTTTATGTGCCCAGGATCATGTGACCAAAACTAGCAATAACGTGACCCTTTGACTACTTTCATCAGCTGGATGGAAACTAACATTCATCATCTGATTGGTCCACAGCACAAGAGAAGACGCCCTTACATTAGTTCATCATCAGATTCTTCCTCGCGATATAATAGTCGACTTCGGCAATTTCATCATTTTTGTTGCCACTCTGAAAATGAGCATTCGCACACCTACCCTGAGATATAAGATATTACATCAATAAGATGCTAAATCGGCCAACCATATCAATTTTCACAGAGCAATCACGTGTCTGCTAGTCGACATGTCTAACACTTTTTTAAATTCCTCTCAACAGCAATGATCAGTCAATTTATATTTCACGTCTATAGGAGGGACATACTTTAAATATATTGAGCAAAACAAAATAACTTATTGAATAAAATGATCAAAATTTTCTCCAAACAATGGTATTGACAGAGAAATTTTTTTTTGAATATGTATTTTTCTATATGTTTATAAGTATTTATTTGTTAATACATATTGCTGAAAACAAGACATAACTTCGCCATTCTAATGTTTCGGTGTACATAATAGCTTTTAGAGTTTAAAAATTACAATTCTGGCAATCGAAATAATAATTAAGAGTAAAATTATCTGATATTTGTTACGAAATGAAATAGTTCCTAAAATAATGGAAGTTATATGACTGAAATCAGTCTAATAACAGCACAAACAAAAAATGTTTGCTCCTGTTACTGCAATGAACTACATTTTATAGCTAATTGCGGTCAACAAAACATTTTCTGAGAATGAAGCTTCCTTTACCTCTTCAACAAAATAGAAGCATCAACAATAAAAAATTATTAATTTCTATGCTTGGAATCTCATGCTTTTCCTGAAAGCTTGAGAAGTTAATCAAGAAACACTATCTCGTGATTAACATCAATTCCGCGAATTCTTTCACTTTACATTACTTTTACTACTTAATTAACAATAAAAAAACTTCTCACGAAGAACAGGATAAATAATAACAGCGTATTAGTATTCCGAACGATAATTCCTAAATAAATATTAATATCTTTTGACTTTTGCACCTCAGCAATAAAAAAATGCAAACCAATCGCATCGACTGTATTTTTTATGTACGATTTGTCCAAAAATCTGTTTTTACTGTGCAAAACTAATCGTTTCCATAATCCATTCGCACCAAAAAAATATAGCAGAGAACGAACAGATTTTTCTGAGTGGCCAATATTCTGAAATCAAAGATGGCGACGAATGCAAGTCAATGCGATTTGAGGTAAAATTCCAAGGCAACCTCCTTTTCTATTTAAACTTATGAGGCGTCATCTGACCGTGGTTCAAATTGACAAGGTGTCCTCGGATCTTTCCCTTAAGGATGGATCCCGGACCATCGCAAATAGGCTCTAGTGCGACGTTAATTTACTACCCACAGACGTACCTTAAACTGGTCGTTAGACTGATAATTAGATATCTTTTGCAGTTGGCATTTTTCTAGGTTTCGTTCTGATCGTTTGTATATATATCATCTTAACTTGGTATTTTAGAATTTAATGTCTCGGAATTCTTTCGTTGCTACTGTGTTGTCAGATTGGACACAATTGCTCTTTATGCACTACTTTTTATTTTGTGCGCTGAAATTGAATTTACAATGGGCACATATTTGAGCTAAAATGATATGCTATGTAGCATGATTGTTGTATCAGCAGAATGTACTTCTCGAGAAAAGGTGAACTGAATAAAAATATTGTGTGTGTGTATTATGTATAACATCTTTAATGGATATTTTTTACAATTGTTATCAACACACTGATGGAACACATAAAACTCTCTCCCGTTGCTAAGCAACTGCGCTTGTTTTTTTTTTTAGAATTTATCGGCAGCAAGCTGAATAATTTTATTTGGAATTTTTTGTTATGCAATCTTGTGTTCCTTTCAGAACTTACTACGCTGCTATGTTCGTAATCATTTGCAGTTTACATTTCCTGGTACTTTTTGTTCGGAACGATTTGTATTTTTTATTTCAACTTTTGTTTGGAATTTAACGTATTAGAATTCTGGTTGTCATTCTGTCTCTTTCCCTAACGTATCAGAATTCTGTTGGTCATCAATTTGACAACCAGAATTCTGATACGTTGGAGGAAGATTTTTGTGTTTCACAATACATTCTGATGGTTATAACACTTCTCTGTTGAGTAGAGAGAGCTTCCTGTAAAAACTAAATATAAAGGGGTTGTTTTTTGTTGCAGTACTTCCTGTATTATTCCGCAAATGACAATGGTATGTGGCAATGCCTCAATGAGAAGGTTGGTTCGGTTTTATGGCTCAAGGGCCATATGGCGCTGCTACACCAAACGCAAGACAGACAACATCAAGTAATGGACATACACACACAAGGAAAGTTTCAATAACACAGAAGAAAAATACACCCAGGGAGGAATCGAACCTGCGACACGATATGGAAGATTTTCAGTCTAAACAAATAAATCAGACGGAATGGAAAGATTATACTTCCGATACCCAAATGCTCTTGTATGTTACATAACGGGATATTACCTTAAAATGTAGTTTATCATAGTTTGGGTGACGCTTAGTGTTTAATTGAATTGGCTTTGACCATTCATATATCAGTTCGGAATTCATTCGTTGAAATTTTTAATGACGACTTGTTGAAATCACATTCGAAATATAAGATAAATGACGTCATGTGCGGAATACGTGCAAGATACACGTTAGACTGCAGAAACACACGTCACGTATATTTAGCTTGATAGAAAAAGTCTCATAAGTAGACAATAGAACATTTTAAAATATTACATTTTGCACACTCTTACTATCACAAAAAGAGGTTAATCAAACAGCACAGAGTACCTACCTTTAGTTTGACAGAAAAGGCCTTACCTTGCATACGTAATAATAGAAAATGTTTTTTAAAAATAATGCATTTTATACCTTTTAATATCACAAAAAATAAATCAAGTAGCACTACAAAACCCAGCTAACTTTGCAAGATAAAAATTTTTCATTTCAATCCAGTAATGCAAAAATTTTGTCGGGAAATATCTGATACAGGATATACGTTCTCCAAACAATTTTAACAACATCCAAGTCATAAAAATATCACACGTACAATTTTATAAATGTCAACAAAGAAAACTTCGTAAATATTCGACACCTGAATTGATGAAAGAGATCACGTGACTGATAATACTTTTTCGGTGAGTTTACGGCTCAAAGAACGTTCCTACATAAATTAAGATAATTACTTCGCTTTGCATACACCCTCAATGGAAAATAATATAATTATTCCTCTGATAAAAGTGCGAACACGATTATACTTAAAGATTATCGAGAAAATCCTGATTATCCCACGGGTCGTTAAATTCGTAGATTCTTGGTTGGATGTTTCAAATTTAATACCACCTGAGAATTTATTTCACTGTTTCGACAAAATAAATGACTTGCTCTCAAAGGACCCCTATAATCACCGTTTTATTCCGATACGACAATTTATTCCAGCTGTTAATAAAATATGCATAACTTATTTTTCTGTGGAGCATTTTTTTGGTATTTGATTAAATTTTTATTTACGTTTATTGAATTTAATTTTCCTTTGTCGTCCTTGTCGAAAACATGATTTATTATTCAGATGCTGGCAATGCGACTTTGAAATTGAATTCGCGTTCCTCTGAGCAAGTTGGAAACGGTTCTTTTTTGTTTGAAGTCTTTATTTCAGCGTTTTCACAAGAGAATGGGTAATGACACCAAATTTGCTTTTTATTGTTTTGATAAGTTTATTGTCCGTTTCGTGCGTTTTTGTTAGGCGTATGCAGACTTATTTGACGAGTTGCATGAAAAGTGCTACATCTTTTTGTTCTTCAGAATTAATATGATTAATATTTTATTTGTGTTCTCGTAACTGATGTTTCTGTATGTAAGTAAATGTCATCCGAAGGCATCTGATGTAAGAGAAGATATGAAGTGAAACCCCTGTTCGTGCGAGTTCTTAAAAAGGCGTTCATGCAAAACAAAGCAGCAAACAGATGTAAATGGTGCGAACACTTAATGAATGAATATTTAATGAACAATCGCTCCTTCAAAAAGTACTTCTTTTCCAAACAAAAATTTCAAATAATTCAACATGGCGAATTCCTCCCAATCATGACTGGTGCACTGGAAAAATTCCGGGTCCTTGATTCAATAAGGGAATGGACTCAAACGAATTTATCTAGAGGGGCCGAGGTAGCCCGGTTGGAAGAGTAACTGATCAGCAACCGGAGGATTGCGAGTTCGAATCCGTGGCCTCAAATGTCCTCACGTTGGCATGGTTTGGAGAGTGTGGTGCCAGCTCAGGTGTGACCTCGCCATCTGACTGTGGTTCTAAATTACGTGGAACTTTCCCTTTGGGTTTTGATCCCGGACCGTCGTCGATAGCCCGCTGTGTTGCTCCAATGTGACGTTAATTAAAATACCTACCTACCTTTATCTAGAATTCGAAGTAGGCACCTTAGAAGCATGAAATCCCTGAATAGTCAAAAATCTTTTCCAGTTTGGGAACACTTGTCTATTAATCACATGCTTTCCTGTTTTGGAATGATCTCTTGACACTTATTACTGAATACGGGTTGCAATAATTTTTTGATGACGAATGGCTAGTTGTTTTGGGGTTTTATGGCACAAACGCCACGCTTGGCCAATCTGCGCCAAACACAATTCACACAACGTCAAGTAATGCATATATACACACCAAAAAAGGTTTTATTGACACTGAAGAGAGAAATACACTCAGAGATTAATCGAGATAGATAGGTAGGTCAATTTACGTCGCACTGGAGCAACACAATAGGCTATCGGCTACGGTTCGGGATTCATCCCGAAGGGAAAGATACGAGGAGAAGGAAGACATTGTAAACGAAGCGATATATCGAGGAAGATATGTCGATAGAACGATGGAAATTACTGTAATTTTTATACTAGGAACACTTATAACTTTCAGACTCGTTGCTTACAGTTTGTTGAATGACACAAAAATGATTTATTACATGCCTGAAACCAAGTGAAGACATTATTTTAAATGTTATAAAAACAGATTGGTATTTTGTTTCTTTCGCCTTTCAATAAGGTAGGCAGGTAGTTGGTTGAATTATCGTCGCACTGGTACAACACAACGGGCTATTGACGACGGCTCGGGATCGATCCGAGGACACTTCGTCATTTTGAATCAGATGACGAGTTCAACACCTAAGCGGGCACCCCACTCTCTAAACTTCCACACCACGCCAACGTGAAGACACTTGAGACAACGACAGATTTAACATACACGACCCCTCCCACGTATACGCCTACCTTTTGTTTGGGTCAAGTTTACAACTTCCTCCGTTTGCTAATCCGCGACTCTACCAACTGATCAACCAGGGCCTCCTTTTAATAAGGAACTAAGTTAAATTCCAATTTCTTCCAAGTAAAAATTCATTGAAAATTAAAATGAAACAAAATAATAAAATGTGGATTGATCTTTCAACATGCTGTAAAAAAGAATTGGAACTTGGTTGAAAGAATCTTATATTCGATTATGGAAACTCATCCTTAAATTCTAAAATCTCTAGCAACAGAATAATGAGGAATATTATTTTTTCGTTGTATTATTCCGTAATGTGGATATATATATATATATATATATATATAGTGCCCAGACTGCCACTAGAGAGCACCTCCGCGCTGATGTCATCTCCGACCACTGCGCAGCCATTCCGCGCATTGGAGGTACGCAGTCAAAAAGCGACACAGACGGAAGACGACGAAGCTACAAGACGGACGTAGCGTTAGACGGTGCGATGTTGACGGGCGATGAGCGCCGATGGAGTTTATGATGTCTGTGCTGTGCACTTAACTTTAATTGTCTTAGCCGAATTCATTGCAAATATTCATAAATCTCATCATTAAATTTAGTTATTCTTTAAAAGTTTCATCATTACTTGCCCACAAACCAGCACCCCCATATATATATATATATATATATATATATATATATATATTTTTTTTTTATATATATTTTTATATGTATTTTATATATATATATATATATATTATATATATATATATATATATATTATATATATATATATATATATATATATAAAATACGAAAATCGCTTAAGTCGAATTCGCGTAAGTCGGGGTACAACTTTGGATATAAATACATATGAATTTTGTTTAATTGGGACCAAGGACTAACAAAAACACTAGTTTAGAAGAAAAATATTTAATAAAATTGCAGTTCTTTATACATATTAATACAAAATAGAAAAAATAAATGAGTTACGTAAAAAGTTATTCCGATGTCTTCATAAAATCTAACACAATGTCTTCTTTTTTCATGCAGAATTTCTTCCCAGCAAGCTAATAATTTTTTTTTCCTTGCTTTGTAGCTATAACACGACCTTCTGTCAAGCTTGCAATTGGCATGTTCTTTTCTGGTGGAACTGGGTCTGAAGTGTCGGATACTTCAGTGACGTTTTCTTCACGCATCTCTATGAGCCCATCAATTGTCAGCTCCTGACTATGTGAATCCAACAGCTAGTAGACGTCATCACCATTGACTTCCAAATCTATTGCCTGGCAAGATTAATAACTTTTATCACATGAGCGACATGATCAGTTTCTTGCGTTGTTTCCGTCTCGCTTTTGAAAAAAAATGGACAGTTATCTCCAGGCACAATTGAATGTTTTTTGGAAATTTCATCCCAAGATTATCCAATGATTCTTACGGCAACTAAAACATTTAATTGTTTCGAAAAGTTTTTAGCATATATCTCACTGTTTTGCCTATAGCTTCATTCAGATGCGCAAACGAACGCCTCGTGTAGTAAGCGTTGAATGTTTTGATGAATCCCTGGTTCATCGGTTGAATCAAGCTGGATGTGTTTATATATACACTACCTGACATTGAAAATGCAACACCCAGAAGGAGTGCGCAGAACTGGTTGAAATTTACAGGGTAGACGCAGCTCACCGAGATATGTAAATGATGCAAACTGCCCTGCTGTCCCGCGCACGGCGAGTGAAAAACCAGAGAAGGAACCTGCAAAAGTGGTCAGTTTCGCGTCGATCTGTTTGCCAGGTAAATCAAGTTGCAATTTGTTTTTGTGTCTCAGAGGAAACGTCTAGTAGCGGAGAATGCCAGGACGCCGCCAATCAAGACAGTTCCAGCAAACAGACGACTTCACGAGGGGTATGGTGATTGGCCTCAGAAGGGCAGGTTGGTCCATACGTCAAATCTCAGCAGATACCCACCTACACGCGTCCACGGTGCACCGGTTGTGGCACAGATGGTTGGACCAAGGGAATGTGGCACGTTTGAGGGGTTCCGGTGCAGCCAGAGTGACGTCAGCACGCGTGGACCGACGCATCTGCCGGCAAGCATCGGCGGCCCCGCAAGCCACGTCTGTCGCCCTTTTGCAGCATGTGCAGGACATCCTTGATGCTCTCATATCGTCCAGGACCATTAGCCGCCGATTGATCGCTGGCGGCCTGCACTCATGGCGCCAGTTGAGACGAATACCATTGACCCAACAGCACAGACGTCTCCGTTTGCAATGGTGTCGGGATAGAGCCACGTGGACGACGGAATGGCACAGGGTGGTGTTCTCAGACGAGTCACGCTTCTGGTTTAGCAATGACAGTCGCCGTGTACGAGTCTGGAGCCGACGTGGTGACAGGGCCAATCCGGCCGCATCTGTGGAACGCCATACCGCGAGACAACGCGGTATAATGGTTTGGGGCGCCATCGCCTACGATAGCAGGTCATCTCTGGTCCGTATTCAGGGCACTATGACGGACCAACGATACGTGGATGACGTGCTGCAGCCGGTGACACTACCTTTCCTTCAGAGGGTGCCCAATGCCATTTCCCAGCAGGATAACGCCCGGCCGCACACGGCACGCATCAGCCAACATGCCCTGTAAGGTATCCAGGTGCTTCCCTGGCCAGCTGTCTCCCCCGATCTCTCACCTATCGAACATTTATGGGACGTCATTGGACGTCGCTTGCATGCGTTGCCACCGGCACGTTCAGAAGACGAACTCTGGCAAATGGTTGACAGGGAATAGGCAGCCATCCCTCAGGACACCATCCGCACGCTCATTGCGTCTGTACCTAGACGTGTTGCTGCCTGTATCGCCGGTGGTCCTACAACCTACTGATCAGACGTTCTTGCTGCTCAGTGGCAAGGTGTATAATGTTGCAATAAAGATCACTTATTGCTCGTTGCTGTCTCTCTCTGTTTGCCAAATTTCATCACTTTCTGCCAACTCCTTGGTGTTGCATTTTCAATGTCAGGTAGTGTATATGAATTCATTATATATATGAATTAATGGAATAGTCAAAAGAGCGTCTTTTTGCGTGTTTAAATAAAGAATCCAAGCCTACCGCGTCTTCGAAAATGTCCTTAAATTAAACTTACTGTACGCATGAAGTCTAAAACACACTATCGAGGTAAATAAAAATAACCGATTTTTGCGTAAAAATAAATATCTTTCATATTGAAAAACAAGTCAATTGAAATAAATATTTCGAAAAAGAAATACTTTTATATGCTGGGATTATATTCTTCGAAAAGAAATAGTAATTTCGGATCAGTGGAGAAGATAACAGCTTTTTTAGATTAGCGCAACGTAAATATTGTTATTGTGTCTGTTGTTCCACATTCAAATACTTGGATACTTTTGTCTACCGTTATTTTCTGCTAGAACAAAAAACAAGCCGTCTGTTCTTTAAATACAAAGGATACAGAGAAAGAAATTGAAAGAACGCGGAGTTCGTAGTTTTGTTCGAATGAGTGCGTTTTCGGAAGAGGAAAAAAAGTTCCTTTGTTTCAGAAAAATATGATGCCCATTCGAACTGGAACTAATGTGATTTAAATTGCGTTTTAAGAACGAAACAAAAACACTCCCGACTGCATCATATTTGTTTTGCAGCCATTTGCGCTTGATATTGGATATGTGTGTATTCCTTACGTTCTTATTCGAAGAACTGCGAGGAATAGGATGTTTTTTTGTAATTGCTGGAATATTAGAAAAATGAATTGATAGTCGCGCATTCATTACTGAGAAACAAGAAAAACCCATTATTATAGTATTCAGTTAACTTTATTGTATTATCACGATACTTCGAAAGTAAATGTTTTATTGTGTGTTCTGGAATAACAGATGGGGTAAAAGTAACATAAATAAAAACGTACGGTTGGGAGCCAAAACGTATTAATAAAACATTAAAAGACTATTTGGAAACGGAACTGAGAATTTTTAAGTGTTATAAAATATTTCCCGTTCATTCTTTTTAAAATTGACACGACATCGCGCATTTTGTGATAAATAGTTTTTGTCTGGAATATTAAATTTTTTCGAAGGTCTTAAATGTATTATTTATAAATTTACGAACTGACAGTAATAATAATAAATGATTTTGATATTTGTCGTAAACTGGAAACTAATTTTCTGATATTTGGTACATTATTTTTTAAAACTATATTGAGAAGAAATATTAGAAATATTGTTTACCCTTTAATACCTGAATGATGTAAATAATTATGTTAATTTACATTGTGCTTTGTATTATATGCTGTGTTATATTCACAAACTTGTTACTATGGTTACCAATCGGTGCTGAAAACAACAGCAGTGATAACGAGTTTTCGGGGGAAAACAGCCACGGCAATCGTAATTAATGCTTTTGCGTACGGCAGCCTTCTAACAAGATTTTACTCTTCAAAAATCGAGTGACTCAGATATCCGTATTTCGTCTGGTTTGTTGCTCTGAAGGGGACACCGTACCCTTTGAACCTTTTTTGTTTTCATATTCACAACAAAATGTCTTAGTTATGTCACATTAAATGTCTTAAATATCTAATTCCAATACACATTAAATATACGTTACAAAAATAAATAATAATTTTAACTTTCACAATAATTAAAAAATCAGTTTTTATTAAAAGCATTTCAATATTTTAAAATTTCTACTTCGTCTACAAATTTTAATTTTTTCAATTTTTTTACTTACCTTCCATGAAGTATTCCCCACAATTTTGTGCATGCGATCGCACAACCACTGTTATTTATTTGTTACAAATATTCTTGTAACACTGAAAAACAGAAAAAACAATCAGATGATTTCAGCAATTTTTTAAAAATAACTATTCCTCCAAATCCTTATTCCATGCAGAAAGGTATCAAATATATCATAATAAATTACCAAAAAGAGTTTCAAATCTCTGCATCAATTACAAAACAGCTTTAGCATTTTAAATACACTAGTCATGAAAAATAAAAAGCTGAGAAGGTCCTTATCATTCGATAGAATTTTAATAACTTGCTAAATTATGCAGCTACAGCTATAAAATTTTACACATATTCTTTAAAATTGTGTAAATAAAAGATAATTTTAATAAATTAGACATTTTGGTCAATTTTAGTGTACTGCGTCTCCTAAAGATCCCTCTCGTAAGATAAAGCTCCAATAGAATTATGTGTGTACAACTTTTCAATTCAATTTCAACCATAGATACAGTACAGTTTTTAATACAATCTGCTGTCAGAAAATGCAAAGTAAACGAAGTCTTATGCATTCCAAACACTTTTACCCTGTTGGTATTTGATCTTTCGCATTTAAGTGTTGATTAATGACCTTTTAATTTGAAATCAATGATTAATTACTTAACCGATACACCTATGCTCCGCTTTTTTACGTATATATAGCTGGAGTTATTCAGTGCTTAACTTTATTTTTATAGATTCAAACTTAGCAATTTGTTGATACCGGAGTTTTCTCGATTCCTGCAACTACCGAGCAACAATGTAACATCACATGGGTATACATTCGAGAGTAGTAATTAGGAGATATAATGCACTCTTCCTCTAGAACCGAACAGTAGGATTTATGCAAAAGTACCGTCTAAATTTTAAAGACTATTTTCATGTAATTAATATCTCAGTATAAATGCTGTTTCTGACTATTATAGGCTTTGTGTATATAAATATAAAAAAGGAAGTTTATCTGTAAAGCTAAATACAGAGGTTTGTTTGGGTTTTATGTCGGATGGACCTTATTTGGCCATACTGCACCAGACACAAAACAGAATATATCAAGTACATCGACACACAAGGAAGGTTTTAATAACATAGGAGTACACCATTGGAGGATGGTTGGTTAGTTTGGGGTTTTATGGCGCAATGGACATATTTGGCCAAGCTGAGCCAAACACGACAATAACGAGGGTGGAAAACAAAGCAGAAAGCAGATGGGTAGCGAGGGTCAAACACAAGAGAGGTCAGATGACTCGGGTACCTCGGGGTTGTCCCAGGGAGGAATCGAACTAACAGAGGTAATGTTTTACAGAGGTAATGTTTTATAGTTACTATTTTCTTAACGAAACATCGCCCAAACTGCAATAGAGAGAGTGAATTTTCCATGGAGCTCCTGCGCCGAAAGTCCTCTGTCTTCAGATAACAAAGTCCTTGTATTCCAAATACGTTTAGGTTATCAGAAACTTTCGACGGTGTAGTAAAGTCTTGGGTGTCAGGTTATCAAGGAGGTTGTAGTTGCAGTTGGTGTGGTTGGAGACGGTGTAACAATGAGCGGTAGGCAAGCCTCTCACTCGAGTGGGATCTCAGAAAAGATCAAAGTTCAGAATACCTGTGGCTTCTGCAGTTAAAAGTAGTATTAAAATTAGGAATTAATTAGAAGGCTTGGAAGACTACGTGATTTTCCAAATGGGAATTAGCTTAATTATTTTAAACAAATTTGAATTTTAAATCAAAAGTATGAATTTGGGTTATTGTTTACATTTTTAGCATAATTCATAATGGCTCGGTCTGTTTTTGTTAATTGGTAGACGATGGTCATATCTGGGGATCTGCTTAAAGCTGAGTTTTCATTGTAACGGAGGAAGCGGAAAAAGTTTTGCTAAATTTGCCAAAAAAATATTTGAGTTCTAAAATTCCCAGTTCTCTTATTTTGGTATTTCGGTAATACCATGGGCTGTCCATAATGATACGGAGGGTAGAATTTTGGAGTGCTTCAATTTTGTTTATGTGGTTCTTAGCTGCATATCCCCTGACCTGACAGGCGTAACTAACCACTGGGCGGAGCATAGTTTTATATATGAGCATTTTATTGTGTATCGACATTTTCGAATTTCTAGCAATTAAGGGGTATACAATATTATGTGCAGACAGAAATTTAGATCTAAGGGAGGATATGTGCCTATTCCAAGTTAAGTGGTTGTCTAAAGTGACACCGAGGTATATACAAGCTGGAGACCAGGAAATATCCTTTCCGAACAACTGGACAGGTGGTGGTAGGTTTCGCTTTTTAGTAAACATAACCGCTTGACATTTGTCAACATTGATTTGGATCCTCCAATCAATAAGCCAGACTCTAGTGAATGTAGACAGCGTGTAAGGGACTTACAGATATTCGTGAGATTGTGGCTTTTTGCTAGTATTGCAGTGTCATCTGTGAACATACAGAGCAGTGCAGAGTTGCCTTCTAGGTATGTCGTTCACATATATATTAAATAATTTAGGCCCTAGTATGGAGCCCTGTGGAGTATCTGCCTGAATGGCATGGCGTGTAGAAAATGTTTTATTTATGCGAATAACAAATTGCCTACTTGTCAAGTAGGACTAAATTAGATGTATAAGTGAGGCAAGGAGGCCGAATATATCAGTTTGTGGATTAGATCACTAACCCAAACTCGGTCAAAAGCTTTCGCTACATCAAGGAAAACTGCAACAGTGCGATTTCTAATTTGAAATCCATCAATAATAAATTCAGTGACTGAGGAGTTGAAGAGGACATCTGTTTTCTTAAGCCAAATTGCTGAGGAATAAGCAGATCAACCCTTTGGCAATATTTATCTAATCTATCATTAATAATATACTCAGCTGTTTTGCTGAGTACAGTCAGTAAACTGATTGGCCTGTAGCTGTCAATAGTTAGCAGGACTTTTATTTGGCTTCAGTATAGGGACAATAACAGCTGTCTTCCAAGAAGAACGGTAATAAATATAATTAGTTCTTTCGGAAATATTTTCCTTCAGTATGCGAGAGGTGCTTTCTGTCAAGCTAAATGTAGATGGCGGTGTTGTTCCAGTGTTTCCTGTAATATGTGAAATGTAATATGCTTGTTTTTCGAATACGATTTCAACTCTTCTCCAATGAAAATTGCAAAGAATAAATTCCCAATTGATGCACAGTGTGATCCAAATTGAACGGGTGTTTAGACCACTGAAGGAAAAACTGATCAGATCTTAATTTTGTCATAAGAAAACTCGGCAATATCTTGATGACGGGATACCTCGTTATTAGCAAAACGTGTCCGATTTTGGTGGATGTCATCGAAACTACTTTGAAGGTTAGAAATCAAAACGAAATCAAGTGATAAATAAGCTCAACCCAAATTCATACAAAATTGGAGTTGCGACTACACTGTAGATTACAGAAATGTGTTATCTGAAGCATCTATTTAATGCTTAGGACTTACGTCAGATATATTGATATTATGTATCTACAGTGGACTCCTTAACCGACCACCTTTTAACTTGCCTCCGCTTTAACCGGCCGCCACTGACCAATTATGTACTGTAAATACAGTAGCCTACAGTAGCATGTGTTTAGTTTTTTTCCCAACAAAGGAAGTTCTTCCACGGTAAGTTTTCTTAATTATACATATCATATTACAATAAAGTAGGCTATATACTTAGTTTTATACTAATAAAAACGATTTCGAGAGTGTATTGTAATGCTATTAAGGGAACGACGGTTTAACCGGCCAAATCGTTATCCGGTCTGGGTTCCGGTCCCGAAGTGGCCGGTTAAGAGAGTCCACTGTATTTGCTACGATGCTATGGTCAGTGTCTGGAGAATTGGTATTTCAGTGACGTGATTCTCAATAGCCTCATTTGTTAAATCATGGGTAAGGTTAAACGTAACCAATGTGTTGGTTACCACAATTGGCGTCTTTGGCGTGGTTTCCTATTCCGAGTTAATTATTCGGTGCAGAAAGCGATTACAATAATTGAGTTTCTGAATATACACTGCTGGCCACCGTAAATGCAACACCCTGAAGGAAGCATGCAAATAATATGAAATTTACAACATGCATTAGCGGAGGTGAGATATGCAAATGATTAGAATTTCAGCGCAGACGCACATCACGCGCGCCTGTGGCGCCACTTCAAAGCGCTATTTAAGGCTCGGAGATTTCGACGATTTCAAGTACGGCAATTGTGTTTTTATTGTGGTTTTTTCAAAAAAACGATCAATTATGCCTCGTAGAAAACAGCGATCATCTTTTGATCAAGTATCCGAGTTCGACAGAGGAAGGATAGTGGCCTACCGAGATTGTGGATTATCTTTCAGGGAAATCGTTAGTCGTGTTGGACGAAACCAAACAACTGTAATGCGGATATGTGATCGTTGGATGCAGGAGGGTACGACGGACCGAAGTGTTCGATCGCATCGACCTCAGTGCACCACTTCACGTGATGACATGCATATTGTGCGTATGGCAGTGACGGATCGCTCAGCCACATCACGAACCATAGCACAGCACATTCAGTCTGTACCGCATCATCCAGTGTCTGCGCGTACCATTCGACGCCGTTTACAGCAGAGTGGTCTGTCCGCAAGACGTCCATTGCTTCGTCTACCCTTGACGCAGAACCACAGACGTTTCCGCCGCCAATGGTGCGATGAAAGAAGGATGTGGACGGCAGAATGGAATGAAATTGTCTTTACTGACGAGTCACGCTTCTGTCTGCAACACCACGATGGTCGGATTCGAGTCTGGAGACACCGTGGAGAGAGGATGCTGAACAGCTGCGTTATGCACCGCCACATTGGTCCTGCACCGGGTATTATGGTATGGGGCGGTATTGGATATCACTCTCGCACTCCTCTAGTACGCATTGCCGGTACTTTAAACCGCCAGCGCTACATCTCCGAGGTGTTGGAGCCTGTTGTCCTTCCTTACGTTCAGGGCTTGCCCACAGCCATATTTCAACAGGATAATGCGCGACCACACGTGGCATGCATTGTCCAAGGGTTCTTCGTCAATCGCCAGATTGAATTGCTTCCCTGGCCAGCTCACTCTCCGGATCTTTCGCCGATAGAAAACATGTGGTCCATGGTTGCTCAACGATTGACCCAGAATACATCCCCAGCTGCCACACCAGATCAACTTTGACAACGTGTGGAAGCTGCTTGGTCTGCTGTACCTCAAGAACACATCCAAAGTCTCTTTGAATCAATGCCGAGGCGTGTGGCAGCGGTGATCTCCAACAATGGCGGCTACTCTGGCTACTGATTTTGGCAGGAACCACACTTCACAGAAGTCTATAAATTTAATCATTTGATACTTGGTCAACATGTTATCTACAAAATAAATTTTGTTGTGATATCTCTTGTCTTTCTTGGTGTTGCAATTTGGGTGGCCAGCAGTGTATGACCCATTGGTAATCGCCATATAAGGCAACCATTTCCTCTGGGGAGCCTACTACATTTCTATCAAATGGACTTTCCCAATGTCATCTGCTATCCAGAAGAGCTGCGCAATTCTAGGATGAAAATGACTAGCTGATTGTCACATTGGTATGTTGTGGAAGTTTGGAGAGTGGTTGGTTTTGGGGTTTTATGACGCAAGGGCCATATTTGGCCATGCTTCACCAGACACGACATAATATCATTAGACAGACATACAATGAAAGCGTTACTGATACAGAAGAGAGAAATTGGAGAGTGGGGTGCCAGCTCAGGTGTTGATCCAGTCATCTGACTGGGGATCCTCGGGGGAAGTGTCCTCCAATATTTCCATTCAGAATGGATCCCGGATCATTGCCATTAGCCCATTGTATTGCTCCAGTGCGACGTTAATTCCACTGAGTTCTGCCTTAGTTGATTGTTTGAGGTTGGTTTTTTGGCGCAGGAGCCAAATTTGGTCAAGTTCCGTCAAACGCAAGACAGACGACACCAAGTAAATGGACACACAAGGACAGTTTTACCGACACATCAGAGAAATACAAAAGGGTAAGTTACAGGAATCGAACCCGCGCCGCATTCAACTCTCAAGTTTCTAGTGCTGTGTTCAAATCCCCTGAGCCATCGTGGCACTGATGGTAATGGTAATTAATTAACGTCGCACTGGAGCAACACAGCGTGCTAATGGCGGAGGAACGGGATCCATCCCGAAGGGGAATTTCCTTGGGCAACACCACGTAATTTTGTACCACGGTCAGATAACGAGGACCACATCTGAGGTGGCACCCCACTCTCCGAAGTTTTACTTCACGCCAATGTGAGGACATTTGAGGCCATGACAGATTTAACGTGCACCATCCCCCGTGTACACGACATTCTTTGGCTGGACAGAGTTCCGAACTCGCAACCCTCCGGTTGCAAATCCGTTACTCTTCCAACCGGGCTACCTCAGCCTCATGGTGGGCCCGATAACAAGAAAGCGGAGTATAATTTTTTGAAAAACGTAGCAAAATCTAGTATTTTTTGTCATGGCACGATGGCCATGCAGGGCGATGGTCTACGAAGCACCACAAGACTGGGTAAGAAAACGTAGTTACAAAGCTATCTAAGAATTAGGTAGGGTGTTCAATTAACGTCACACTGGAACAACATAACGGGCTATAGGCGACTGATCAATCCCAAAGGGAAAGTTCCGAGGACACACCTCGCAATTTGAAACACATAAAAGAATCAGAAAGTGAACTTTTTACCTATTACAAACACTCAGAAATATATTCCAAACCGTATTTAACCGTATACCTTTTATTTTTTGGAATGTTTTGTCTTTTAAAAGTTATCTGAATAAGTACTTTTCTTTTCTACACCGACATCAAAGAGTAATGAGACATAAAGGACATTTTTGCTGATTTATAACCCATAGTTTCCCGCTCGAAAATGGACTACCACAACAACCCAAAAAGAATAAAAGTTGTAAAAGCTCGAAAAGTCCCTCTTTTATTCGACAGGGAGAAGGCAGGTGTGTTAAAGCCGGGACTATTTATCAAAACTCAGCTTCTTTCCACCCAGGTGGTTTCAAAAGGGCGATGGTCTACGAAGCACCACAAGTTCCGAGCACTTTCTGCTTCCTACTGCAATTTTAATTTGCGCCGCTGAATTTCAGAACAGTAGTTCTGTTCTGTTTTGTTTCTTTCATACCGGTGCTTCGTTCCATCGAGCCACATTCTGTTAGACATATTTTTCGTAAACAATATTACCCAGAAAACTTTTTCGCTCTTTTTTTATAACAAGTTGGCGTGTTCCGGAAGTCCGTTCGAATAAAAAAAATGTTGAAAAACCTTCTTTTAACGCGACATTTTTCAAGCCTCGAAGGGAAAGCACTACAACTCTCTTGTTCCTTTCCCCTTCGGTTCGTGTTTCTTTTTGTTTGTTCTTTCTATTCCCCGTTCTATTCTTTCTTTCCAACCACTTACTACTCGTTTTTGGAGATTTTTTTTGTGTTTCGGCTTTCTATTTTTTTCGCATATGAATAAATGTATAGGAATTTTTATAGTAGTACCCGATGCCTGTGTGGAAAGATCGTGGAATAGAGTATGGAACACGTTGGCTAAAATAGAACTCACGGGTGAAAAAATCTCCCGAGATCAAAATGTTTCTCACAAAGTGAAAAGAAATTAGAATTGATCCCTAGTTGATTATTGCACTGTTGACGTTATTATACCGCATATTATTATGCTTATTATACTACATAACCTGCACTGTTTTCTGACCTCTGAGTTTGCAAGGTGCCGCGGTAGCCCTATTGGAAGAGTAACGGATTAGCAACCGGAGGGTTGTGAGTTCGATATTAGGTCCAACCAAGGACCGGACTCGGGGGCTGGTACACGTTGAATCTCTCGTGACCTCAAATGTCCTCACGTTGGCGTGGTGTGGAAGTTCGGAGAGTGGGGTGCCAACTCAGGTGTTGACCTCGTCATCTGACCGTGGTTCAACATGACGAGGAGTTCTCCTCGAATCTTTCCCTTCGAGATTGATCCCGGACCGACGCCCAAAACCCGTCGTGTTTCTCCAATGCGACGTTAATTAACTTCCCACAACATAGAGTTGTTTGTAAGGAACTTGAAATGGAGCAAAATGTATCATGCATATCTGTTATATCACAAAGATAATACTGTCCAACACATTCTGTACAGTATCTTCAAAGGCTCAATGCATTTGCCCACTGCGCTAGCAACCTGAGAGTTGTAGGCGCACAGGTTCGATTCCTCCTGGGTGTATTTCTCTTTTCTGTGTCGTGTACGTGTGTACTGGTGCACGTTAAATCTCTCGTGGCCTCAAATGTCCATACGTTGACGTGGTATGGAAGTTGAAAAAGTGGAGTGTCAGCTCAGGCGTTAACTTCGTCATCTGACCGTAGTTTAAAATGACGAGGCATTGTCCTCGGATCATTCCCTTCAAGAATGATCCCGGACCCTCGCCAATAGCCCGTAGTGTTGCTCCGGTGCGACGTCCATTCAACTACCTACTTACTTGCGCTCAGGGGGCCCTGCACATTTCCTTTAGGGGTGTACGAAGTTCACGGACACGAGGCACTATGGGTAGGTATTTTAATTACCGTCACAATGGAGCAACACAACGGGCTATTGGTGACGTCTTTTCCTATGGGATTTAATGTTTATAGTATAGTTATAGTCGTCCTCCTGAGTTACCAAAGCGATCTTTTTATGCTTTCCTCCTATTATTCTTTTTCCCTTTCTTGATATTTTTTACTTGAAGCCAGTCGTGTTTGGCCAAACATGGCACTTGCTCCATAAAACGCCCAACCAAAAACCTAATGCATTACACTTGTGAATGGTATTGGAAATTCCTTGCCTTTACATGTTGTCTCAAGTAATTGTTTTCTTCTTTCATCCTACTATTATATTCTCTCAATCCCTCTTTCCCCTTTTCACGTCATTATTTCTTGTCGTTGTCCATCTTGTGTTTGGCGCATTTTGACCAAATTTGGCCCTTGCTCCATAAAACCTAAAATCAACCAAACTATATATATTCTGGTAGGTCTCACCAAGAAAACCGATCTTGATAATATTTAAACTCGAGTTTTCGTCATATGGCTTATTTGGGAGCCCATGGTGGACGTCTTGTTCCACCTAAATAGCTATTGGTAATTTTGTGAGGCTTTTAGACTTTGACTACCGGTTTGACTAAGTTTTTTTATCTGTTATCCTCCATGGGTCATTTTATGTTTAAAAGTGTACAACGATACGAGTTATCTGCATATTGTTAAATATATATTTGAGGTACTACAGGATATGTTCAAAATCCTATATACTTCGATACATAGTAAATTTAGCGGAATAAAAACATAGGTAGTAGGTTGGTATTTTAATTAACGTCGCACTGGAGCAACGCTTCGGGCTATTGGAGAAGGTCTGGGATCAAACTCAAAGGGAAAGATCTGAGGAGAACACCACGTAATTTTGAGCCACGTAATTTTGAGCCTGGCACCCCACTCTCCAAACCATGCCAACGTGAGGACATTTGAAGCCACGATGGATTTAACGTGCACCAGCTCCTTTTCTACAAGACGTCTTTGGTTCGATTCGAACTCACAATCCTCCGGTTGTTAATTTGTCACTTCCAACCAGTCTACCGCAGCCCATAGAAACATAGAATGGAACCACTAAAAACATTAGCAACTGAATGAAGCAAGCCAAAAAGAATTCATAAAACAAATCCAAGTCAGAAGGGAAATAGATTTATCAAATCGAATGACTGAAATATTCTAGCAGTAGAGTGTAAAAGATGAGAAATTTGTCTCGGAACAAATAAAAGAATGCTCTTCACAGAAGTGTTTTGATTTCCAATGATATTCAAATTCGGTATATTAGCATAGAATTCCGTCTTAAACGAATCGAATCTTGCGAAAGATCATTCCTTTTTCCTGCCAGAAAAAGATAAACGTACCAAGAAAAATATTCTCCTAAATACATCCTACTCTAGAACTAATGGAATTTGGAACGAAAAAAAGCCTCTACATATTTACCGTACGTTATTCGCCGAAGAAAGAAGCACATTATCAGTTTGCTAAAATCGAAGCCAAGGTTGATTCGCCGGCTTCCAAATTGCCAGATTCCCTAATGGAAGTTGAATGGCAAAGTAATTGTTCTCACGGCTGGATATCGAAAGCTTTAATGCCCCGACTTCAAAAATTAGGAGCAAAAGTAGGAAATGGAGGAAAAAAGCAATTTTAAAACCCACTTCATTAAAATGCACAACTTCGTTAAACATCAGAGGAAGTACTTTTAAAGGGAGAAAGGCAGTTAGGTCTGAAATTAGCTCATTTGTTCAAACGATTTATTCCGAGCGCAGTTACTCGCTAAATTTGACACGGATAAGATAAATGGTCTGGGGTCCGGGGTTTCTGACTTTTTCTGGGAAAGGCTGAGTTGAGTTGTAGGACGCGAATTCCGCGGAATTCTTTTCGGTCAGGTTTAAAAGAATATCAGAACAGTTCGTTACAGATATTCTTTTAAACGCAGTACGCTCCTTGAGCTGTGGAATGTTCTGAGTAAAATTGCTTCGAATGCATTTGATAACATTATTTGTGCTTTAAAACTTCAAGGTTATTCGGCGAAATCTCTACTTTCAAGATCAACGAATTCTTTTCCAGTCGTTTTTCTCTAAAGTCGTTTACTTGAGGTTTAAAATAATTTCAACAAGATCCTTGCGCCATGGATGCCCACTGGAGCCCGGTTGGTAGAGTAGCGAATTAGCAACAGGGGATTGCGAGTTCGAAACTCGATCCAAACCAAGACCGTCGTGTACGTGTGTGCTGGTGCACGTTAAATCTGCCTTGGCTTTAAATGCCTTCACGTTGGCGTGGTGTTGAAATTTGGAGTCAGCTCAGGTATTGATCTCATCATCTGACCATAGTTGAGGTATTGTCCTCGAACCTTTACTTCGGGATTGATCTCTGATCGTCGCCAATAGTAGCGCATGGGTAGGTAAGTAGGTAGTTGAATTAACGTCGCATTAGAGAAACTGAATGGGCTATTGCAGTTGATGGTAGGATACTGTTATTTATTTTATTGTTTCTCTACAGAAAACTATCCAGTTGCAGAGAACAAAAAATATATGATCCATAAAGTGCGAGAGAAAAGACATACGCAAATACAGTTAGATAAAGATGAAACAACTCTTCATTGAGACAGATTACTTATTGAATTGAAATAATTAAAACATATATACAATTTGTTATTCAGTTTGAATCATACAGTTTGAAAAATCAATTCGTAGCAAAATTGTTACATGCATTCCTTTTAAAGGTTTAACAAAAAATAACTGACAGTTTCTGGTTACATAGCTGGCAACGTTAAAATCAATACAAGAACCTGAAAAAATTAGGTCGTATCGAGGACACAAACCGTAGATTTAACGTTAATACTCGGGCCTAATATTGGATTGTGGAATGAATGAAGTAACCAAAGGAAGTCTGAACGATTGTTTAGTGTGAATATTCAATAATTAATACACACTTTGAACGATTAAAGTGCAGTTTGAGACTTGTGACTGTAGCGTAGTCTTTTAGTTTTCGAATAATTCCACTTCCGCAGTCCAAAGTTACAATGACCCAAAGCTCGCCAAGCACCGTAGAATTTCGACATACTGTAGACCCCCCTGCCAGTGCGCCTGCGCAGTCGGTCCGAAGACTGTCAGGTACGGACATCCTGTCTACACGAAGTTATATTTATCTTCTGGATGTTTCTTCTGGTTCTGAAACCACGAGACAAAACAGTTGTAACGTTTTATTGTAACGCTCGACTTTTCATGCATGCCTAATATTGTTCATGCAAGCCCAATACTGTTCCCATTTTGGAAACGTATTCGCTTCAAGAAGGGCGAGACAATATTTTAATGTAGGAGGTTGTATAACACTTTTGGTCAAAGCCATGTCTACGGAACTTCAAAGTAATCGAACCGAAATGATTTCGCAATTCAGAAGATAGGTAGGTATTTAATTAACGTCGCACTGTATCAACACAACGGGCTATTGGCGACGATCCGGGATCAAACCCGGAGGGAAAGATCAGAGGACAACACCACGTAATTTTGAACCACGGTCAGATGACGAGGTCATACCTGAGCTGGCACACCATTCTCCAAACTTCCACACCACGCCAACGGGAGGACGTTTGAGGCCACGACAGATTTTACGTGCACCAGCCCCCTTTGTACACGACGGTCTTTGGTTGGAATCGCAAGCCTCCGGTTGCTAGTCCGTTACTTTTCCAACCGGGCTACCGCGGCCCCGCAATCCAGAAGAATGTACACCTGAAGATTCATAACTCTTAAAATAAATATATCTAAAAAAAATTTTCTGTATTCTTTCAATATCCATGGTATTGAAAGAATACAAAAAATTTTTCTTAGATATATTTATTTTCTTTCAATATGTATTCTTGCAATATGTTTCTTTCAATATGTATTCTTTCAATTTGTATTCTTTCAATATCCATGATATTAAAAAGAAGGGGTTCTGATTGGGCTCACCCCAATAAAATATATGTAATAAAGAAGAGTGAGCACACCACAACGAGATGAAAGAGAAAGAGGTGCGCACACCACAACGAGACCAATGAAAAAGAAGAGAGCACACCACAACGAGATTAAAGAAAAAGAAGAGAGAGGGTGAGCACACCACAACAAATGAAGAAAAGGAAAAGAAAAAGACCCCCCACTTACTTCGGGACTCTCGAACTCTTCACAGATACCTAGGAGAAAAAGGAAAAGAAACATACTTACCTCTGGAGCGGGAGCTGACATCCTTCATTGAAACGCAGCTCCAGTGGGACCTCTCGCCGAGTATCTCATCCCTTTGCCCTTTTTTTAGGCCATTTTTATCTTACCTTTTATGGGCCCTGTTGGCCCAGCTTTCTCCGTGGTGTTACCGTGGAGCCTTGTACAAGCAAGATTATCAATGTTAGGCCCATGAGAGGCCAGAGACCTGTATGTTTACATTGGTACACTCAATAAATGGTTCGCCCGCATTGGAGAGCGGTGCACATCCCGTCCGTCGGACGGGCAGTTCGGACCCTCTTTTATGTGCTGGTGGAAGTCCTCATTTCTTCCCGCCCCCATATGAGATTCTAAACCGTCAGGCGAGTCGGGGGGTCGAGGGTCTATAATATCCATGATATGGCAGTCGTGCTAAGGATTACGAATGTCAGTTCCATATTCCAGTTTCTAATATAAACATTACATAACAATAATCGTGTTAGCATTACACAGTTCTCTTGATCCAACCAATAGCCCACTGTGTCTCTCCAGTGCTCATTTAAAAAAAATAAAGATTGCATTTCAAAATGAACGCAGATCTGAATTATTTATATGGAAGATAATTGAAATAAATTGAGTAGTCTAAGGCCCCCCCCCCCTGCAGGGGTATCAAAGTTCATTTCAATTTTTCGTGAAGACATGGTTTCTAATACAGTAGAACCTTGATTATGATTATCCGAGGTAACGTGGTACGAACCTTGATTATGCGAGGGAATGTTGCTCGAATTTTGATTATTCGAGGTAATGTGGTACGAACCTTGATTATTCGAAGTAATGTGGTACGGCTTTGATTATCCGAGATAACGCTGTACGAACCTTGATTATCCGAGGTAACGCGGTAGGAACCTTGATTATACGAGGTAATGTGGAACGAACCTTGATTATACGAGGTAACGCAGTACGAACCTTGATTATCCGAGCTAATGTGGTACGAACCTTGATAATCCGAGGAAAACTACGACTACTACTAAAAGTTTAATAAAACAGAAAGTGGGATTAAGAATAATCTATACTGAGATTTATGTCACAGTATGTATTCACTTTTGTAATTTTAAAATAAATTTGGGCGTTAGTTACGTACTTTTTAAACAATAGAGGAAATATAAAAGTAGAGTGAACAATGGCAACCATTTTATGAAGCCAGGATCATGTGATCAAAACTAATAGTAATATGACTCTTGGACAACTTTCGTCTAGTATTAAACTTTGGCGATTTCACCATTTTTGTCGCCGCTCTAGAAATAAGCATTCTACCCTGTCATAAGATGTGACCAACGCCAAATTGGCCAACTAAGTCAATTTTTCACAGAGCAATCACGTGACTACTAGTCGACATATTGGTCACTCCTTGAGATGATCTCAATAGCAATGCTCGGTAAACTCATTTCACGTCTATGGTTAAACTCTCTTGAAAAACTTTAACGTGATAAATAGCATTCTTCTCACCCAACTAGATCAACTCGAATCTTTAAAGCTTTAGAAAACAACTTCGGTATCGAAATCGGCTCGGATAACACGGACCCTCGGATAATCGGAGCGCGGATAATCAAGGTATCACATTTTATCACCTCGTTTAAGCATGTTTACAGTTTATTACGTAATTGTTTCACTTACAATTTCATTCATTGTAAGTTGAAAATATTACGTACTATAATTTACGGTACCTCTTTATTTCTAAAATTCGAATCAATTTAGTCAACGTTATTCTTTGGAATTTGACTGAGATCGTAATTGAGTTATGTTTGAATGCTGTAATTCTAAATACTATAAGAAATATTCTCAATGCAACATTTAGTCTTAAATATTTGGTCAATAGGATTTGAACTTTTTAAAATACAATAGAAATTGGAAAAATCTACCAAAAGCTCAATTCAAGAAGGGCAAAAAATTGCATAGAAGACCTAACAATACAGTGCTGAAGGGTTCTGAGAAGAATTCGAGACTTAAACCAATTTATCTTATATATTTTTTGTAAAAGTGTGGTAATTTTAGCGATACTTTTTTCAATGGTTTGTCTCTAGGGTTGTATTTGCTACATGAGGATTGATTTTTACAATGGTGTAGGCGATGGTACTTGTAGTTTTATTTTCTCTCAACGAACTTTAAACTATAATTTTAAATGAGCGGTTATACTGGGATGTATACCATTGATTGATTTTCTTCAATAATGTTGCAGCAACTTACTTGGAATTTTTGAATTTAAGTAAATGTGTTTTTTAAAATTTTTCCTGATCCGTACCGAACCTAATATACGAGTAAAAATATCCTTTTCCCCGATTTGACTGACAAGTACTTGTTATTCAAATTGGGGAAAACGATATTGTTATAGGACTTATGTTATAACGATCTTGGAGGGACATTCTATCCAGGGACGTTATATATCAAATGGTCGTTATATCTAGCATTCCTTTTCCGGTTTGATTTTAGGGGTAGGGTGAGAAATAAAATTCCGATTTTCATACCTTTAAAGTTTTTGAAATTTCAGAAAAAAGTTTTGTTTTAAAAGAAATAATTCTAATGAGGAACAGTATGAAATAAGGTATGAACTATAGTAATTAATGTTTTAATTTTTACTGCACTAAAATTTGACACTGAAGATATGTAATGGAGGTGTGAATGAAGATGTGAAGATTGAATAAAAAGTCAATTCGATGCGATATACTGCAGAAATGAAACATAGCAAAAGGGTGTGTGTAACATATGTTACCGTGAAAGACCGAAATTGGAGAATGTCGACTTTCACCGGTGAATGTCGACACATACCAAATACGTCGGTGAAAGATCGAATATTTCATTACATTCTTGTACATTCGGACCCTCACCGATGTATGTCGACAATCACAGATATGCTCTGGTGGAGGTCGAAAAGAGAGGAGCCGAGGTTTTTTCCGATACCCTAATTTATACTGAATGGATACTGCAGTGAATCGTGATCTTTTTCTTGAAAAGTTAAATGCATTAATTGCGGGTAAACGAGAAGACAATTGTTTTTATTTTTCTCAAGAAAAGTACTCTAAAATACTTTCTGAAATGTTACGAACCTCACAAAAACAATTTCCTCCTGCTCAAATTGGTGATACTGTACGAATACAAGTCCCTGATGTCGACCGTGGTCGTACAGATAGCCGAAATGTGTTAGCGGTTGTTGTTGGAATAGAAGACTCCGACTTCTATAAACTGGCAAATAAAGATGGTACCCTCAAGCAGCTTTACACACGTAATGAGTTCGTAATTTGTAAAGAAAAGTTACTTTCCATAGATGAGATTTCTTTTCAAGAAATGTCGCTGAGAGAAGCAGGTGCAGCTAATTCGAGAAGCGGGGGGCAAGGCTATACACGCTGTCATTGCAAAAGGAAGTGTTCCACAAATAAATGCAGTTGTAAAAGCAAGGGACTCTTGTGCAATTCAAAGTGTCATAATAGTTTAAGTTGTTGCTATAAATAAGATTTGAATCACATAATTAAGTAAGTTTTTTATTACTATTATTTTCTTTTCTCATATAGAATGTACTGTATAATTAAGTAAGTTTTTAATTTCTATTATTTTCTTTTCTCATTTAGAATGTACTGTTTGTTTTAAGTTCTTGGTCACTCCTCTCAGAAAGAGAGGCGAAAAAGTTACGTCACCCTTGTGACGTTTTATCGCGACTGAAATACGGAGAAGAAAATATAAATCTCCGACATGTTCAACATTCACCATTAGTGCATGGTGAATGTCGACATTTGCCGGTGTAAGTCAGAAATAAGGGTATTTAGCAAATATTTCGGACATACACCAAGCGACTATGTGAATGTTGACATTCACCGGTGAAAGTCGACATTCTCCAGATTTCGGTCTTTCACTGTAACATATATATTAGTAGTACATACTGTCTTAGATTTTCTTAAAAGATTCCGTTTCTTGTGTCTGCTGTAAAATCTGTCGGGAGTATTCCTAGACGCCATTTTCTAAATGGTTGATGTCATCGTCGCCATTTTATTTACTTTCAGAAATGTTCTATAACAGGTGATTGATACGTAAAACGAAACCCGAGCGAAGAGAAGCATTTGGCGATACGGTAAGATCCAAACGTCGCCAAATCGCGCCTAAATACCCTCAACGAATCAACCAAACCGCCAACTGAAGGTCGCCGAAACTAGCAATACGCGGACTATTGGTGACGGTCAATCCCGAAGGGAAAGATCAAGGGCAACGCCTCATAATTTTGAACCACGGTCAGATGACCAGAACACCTGAGCTGGTACTCCACTCTCCAAATTTCCACACCACGCCAACGTGAGGACATTTGAGGCCACGGCAGATTTAAGGTGCACCAGCTCCTGTGTGCACGACGGTCTTTCGCTGGACCTAGTTTCGAACTCGCAACCTTCCGGCTATTAATTCGCTGCTCTTCTAACTTGGCTACAGCGGTCCCCCGAAACCAGTCGAAAAATGGAGCATCATTGTATAAAAATCTACGGTTTTAAACTGAATATTTTATGATTACATTTGAGGGAAACCAATATATTATAGTATATTGAAAAAGATGAATATATATAACTTATAATATAATTATTTTTTCTTTTCTTTTTTCAGACTTGTTTCACTTCAAATCAGTTTACCTCTTGAATATATTCGATGGAAAAGAATTAAAAAAATTGAATATTTTAAGAGTAGCATTTTTCATAAAAGAATTTACTTTACGATACAAAAGCGACTTCTTTCAAATTGTCTAAACATTCATACATTGTAAAGTTTACAATAACTCAATTTATTTCAAAATATATAATACAACGTATATACTATTATCAAAACACTGTATACATCGCAATATACAATACAAAGTATGATAGCAAATACATAGATATTTACTATCATATACTATAAACTATATATCATCTGTATTGCATGACTTAACTATTATATATAATCTACAATGCAAAATACTATATATAGTAATACATTTTTATAACTCTGGGTTCCGATAATTTATTTCCTGTGCATAGAAACTTTTCGTATAGGAACCAAAATTCTATTCTAACAATTCAAACTCAATGCTTTAATAGACGATCAAGTGATAATAGCGATTGTCACATTTCATTTGTCCACAATAGTTTCTTTCAGAACATTTTTCACGATTTCATGTTTTATGCGAGAACTTTTTTGTTTAAAAGCAGGTTTTATCAGAAAAATCTTTATTGTTCGTGACTTATTCTCACAAGTATTTTTCATTTGGATTTTCATAAAGAAAACTGTTTCGAAGCCATTATTTTGCTGTTTTGGAACTTTTCTGGTTAGGATTATAAAAATGGTTTTAAATTTTTCTGGTATTTTATTTGAAAAAATGGCTACGTTTCAGCAAATGCGACTGGTTAAAATGATTGTGATTACTTGATGTTTACAGATTCCTAATATAATTTGGTTTAAATATCTGATCATTTGCGCAGTTAAAGATATAAAAATATTTTTTTTCTATGATCAATCGAATTGCATATATTTTAGTTTAACAGTTTAAATGGAAAAGAGCTCATTTTAGGCTAAACTTATTAAACAAGGCGTGTAATTGTATATACCTCGGATAAATCTTATGTAAAACAAAAATAGTTTATTTTATTTAAATAATTTTGCGGTTTAATTTTAGAGTTTTTCAGAAACTACCCAGAAAAGAAAAAATATTTTTTAACAAATTTCATTTAACGCCTTTTTGCCGATAAATCATTCATGCGGAACAATGAAAGCCAAGACTTCGTAGAATAAATAGCCTATAGCACAGCTTATTTGTTTTTGGGTCTTGCGCCATAGAATCTACATTAAAAATAATAGAACAGCTATTTGCAACGCATGTATTTAGAAGGTTTTCAGTCGGTAACAAAAATTGTAATGGATAAAATTCCATCGACCATTTTAAGGTCGATGTAAAATTCAAAAAAAGTTGCCGCGTTCACGTGTCCAATTGGTAATATTAGCATTGTTGATAACGCGCCAACTTGGCGAGCTTTGTTGACCACATTGTATAATGGGAATTAAAAGCTGCAACATTCCATATTCGTCAGAAGACGAAGTACCAATGCATCCATAATTTTTTTGGATGCATTGGTACATTTTTTTGGTACTATTGGTTACCATGTGGGCCGAAATTTCATAAAAGAACTTCTTTTATTGTATGTGAAAATTTGATATTAAGGTGCTGACTTTAAAGATGAATGTTGAATTGAGATTCCATGTGCTGAATATTCTAGAAATTTTCAATTTTTTTCAAGTAACGTTGCTGGATTAAAAATATCTGATGCTTTCTAAAGGTATGAGGCGCTTGTTACGTCGTCATTTTCTATTTTAAATGAGCTTGTGATATCTTCATAAACTTAAAGCAGTTATTTTATAAAATGTCTAATGTGTTGGTGGGTAGCATTTATATTAGTTATATTAACTTTGTGAAACTTGTTTTAAGACTGTTTGGCATCGGTAGTTAAAGAAATCGCTATTTGAAATCGAAGGTTTTAATAAAAATTCAACTTGTTCCAGTTTCCACTGGATTAGTCTAAAAGAAATGGAAAGCTTTCTTGAAGTAAAGGACCAGAGGAAATCACGTAAAGTATTGAGGTAAGTCTATTTTTAAATTTATTTATCGAAAAATAAGTACGCAAACCTTTATTACAGTATGTTATAAAAATGATCAATATTTTAGATCTCAATACGGTATTTACATGTTTTGCTTTAGTACAGATGATATTGTACCTTTATATCACCATAAAAATATACTATTTACATATTGAAGCAAGAACATCATGCTTGCTGCAATTAGTAATTAAAACTATAAAAACAAATTAATCCTTTGCAGTAAACTGATGTCTTGCATCACATTTTTGATTCCTATAATTTTACGAATACCGGAATAGTCACGTGATTTGGAGGCAAATTTAGGTTCACACAAATTCTATTTTATTATCAACTAATGGCCCGTGTGTCTAAAGTTATACAGTTTCTGGGAGTGTTTTCATAAGTAGTTTTAAATAGCTAATGCTATTTGTGTGGTTCAAAATTACGAGGCATTGTTCTTGATCTTTCCCTTCGGGATTGACCCCGGACCGTCTCCAATAGCCAATTCTGTTGCTAAAGTGCGATGTTAATTAACTTCCTACCTAATGCTATTTGTATCAAAGTTGTGATCGTAGTGAATATAGGCAATCAAATGATGAAGAAAGTGATGCATCTTGATGCGTGAAAATTACAATTATACAATTAACTTTGAAAAATCTCTTGTAACTGATGAACTCTCTCTTTACTCACGAACCCTTTATTAGACGATTTTACATAAAAACGTGTACACAACACAATTTATATGTTTACAGAATCATTTTAATTCCCGACACCCCGGACGCTACGTCACCACGTACCCTAGCGATCTTTGTCAATCTCTTGTTTTTAAAAGCAAAAAAGTCAAATATAATTTGCTTGTGCTGTCATCTATAAGCGAGGAGTGAAATATCTGTTTCAAGAAAAATAAATTTCAAGTCGTAAGACATCGAAGCAGAGATAATGTTTAAACTTTATTTAGCATTGATCAGAAAAATCGGGCTCAGATTCGATTCCTCCCTGTATTTCTCTCTTCTGTGCCAGTAAAATTTTCTTTGTAAGTGTGTATATATGTTCATTACTTGACGGTGTCTATGTCGTGTTTGGCACAGCATGGCCAAATATGGCCATTACGCCTTAAAACTAAACCAATCAGAAGAATCGGGCAAGTAGTCTGAACACTGAAAAGCAGTCTATATCTATGATGGAGAAGTATGAGATCTTATTCGACTCCACAGTTCATCCCATGTATGTTCGGATGTATTGGATTCATACATGGAAAAAATAAGCAATTTATCAATTGAATCGCAAATAATGGATTAAATGCCTCACAATGTTTGTAAGAATTCTATTTTTGAATAGGCATACCAAGGTTCAACTCTTATTTTCCATCACAAGCAGCGTTTTGCGTGCAAACGTTGAAGACATTTTCCCACCTTTGCTTCCGATTTGTGATTATTCATCTTAACCCACGGCAAATACCCCTAAACGAAGTAGGAAAATAAATTTTGTACATTGATCGCGGCATACGATCGCGCACAACTTTGATGCACCTACTTTAAGGTAATGGAATATATTCTAAGGAGCTACTTCTATTAAAAGGATTATTCGTCAATAGTTATAGTCTATAGCCATTTCTATGGGGATATACTCCCTTATTGTCCGGGACTAATATTAAAGTCATTTTTGGAGGAAATATAGTCCATTGAATCGGCCATTGACATTTTTTACCATCTACCTTTGATCATTCTACGAATTAAGCGAATGTTTAATGCTCATGCTGTTGGTTCAACAGGCTCTGGTCAAAGCATGAATGTTCTAGACGTTCAAAATCCACTTGAAGCAGTAATCGAATTAGCCCTCGTGTTGTAAAAAGTAATCGTTAGAACGTCCCCCAAATCTACAAATTTCAGAGAGAATTTGTTAGGATTTGGAAAGGAGGGAAAATATAAGCTGCTAAATTACTATAAAATTTATAAGAATAAATAAAGTCTATTCGTCGATGGCCTATGGTCATTTCGGTTAGGCTATACTCTTGGTTAGGCTATATTGTTGGAACTACAAGTCATTTTCAGAGGAGCACATGTCCACTGAATCAGCCATTGACGGTTTTTACTATTCATTTCTAGGCATTCAATATTTCTACAAATTTGAGTAGGAATTTGAGCAAGTTTTATTTTGTATCCGATGTGACTCATTTCCTAATTGGTGCTGGGGTCGCCTTGGTTCAGTTGGCTTATATACTGCCCTAGCAACCTGCGAGTTGCAGGTGGCACGTGTTCGATTCTTCCCTGGGTGTATTTCCTTCGTCTGTCAGTAAAACTTTCCTTGTGTGTATGTCCATTACTTGATATTGTATGTCTTGTATCTGGTACAGCATGGCCAAATATGGTTTTTGCGCCATGAAACCCGACCAACCAGCCTAATTGGTTCAGAGGCCGCCGTGGGTTTGGCCACTGCGCTGGCAACCTCCCTGCGAATTGAAGGTGGCGTAGGTTCGATACCTACCTAGGTGTATTTTCTTCTTCTGTGTCAGTGAAAACTTGTGTGTATGTCCGTTACTTGACGTTGTGTGTTCTGTGTGGCGCAGCTTGGCTAAATATGCCCTTGCGCCCCAAAACTCAATGCAAACCCCCCACCCTAATTGGTGGTGATTAAAAATAACCTTTAAATTCCCACCAAAGCGAGTTACTTTGCATAAAAAGCGCCCCTACAGAAAATGGATTATAATAATTGAATCCCAAAATCCTACGGAAGCATTTTAGAACTTAAACTTAAAGAAACTAATTAGCACGTTAATACAATTTTGATTCTAATTGATGTTGGAAGTTTCACCTTTTTCATCACCCTTCCTCAGGGCTTTCAGAAGAATTTACTTTAAAAACGAAAGAAGAGAATCCAAAATAAGGAATAATACCCCCTGCAAGATAATTATTCAGGTCTCGGAGGATTATGTCCCAAGTTTTCATCCTAAGCCGTAACTCACGTGCTCTGAAATTATTTTTCACAACTTTCCTTTTTCTTTGCGTTGGATCGTTTATCATTTTCTTAAACGCCCTGCCTCGTTTTGGGGGGTTGGTGGAGCTGTTGAGTAATACTTTCTAAATGTTCTTAACTTGTGGAAGCGAAAATAAACAGACGACGAACAATGTGTTCGAAGTTGAGGGGTTGACATTTTCATTTTCTTGGAGTTTTCTTTGGAGGGGCATCTGTTGATTCTGTTTTCGTGCAGGAAGGAAATTCACGCGTCTTCTGTTAGTTTTAAAGTAATTTAAATGGAATTTAGCGTGATTTAAAAGATTGATTTAAACTAAACGTGTGGTTTTTAAATTTATAATTCTCGTTGGATTGTTAAATCGAGGATGATGTGGGGGTAGGTTATCTTTTCAAGATCTACGTTCTAAACACCTAAAAGTGAAAATAATGTGTGTTCGAAATTGTGTGGTGGGGTTGACATTTTTATTTTCTAGAATATTTCTTTTAACGAGAAGAATCTGTTGATTCTGGTCATTTGAATACAGGAAGGAAAAATCGCACTTCTGTTTGTTTCAAAATAAGTAAAATGGCATTTAGCGTGATTAAAAAGATTGATTCAAAATGTAAATGTGAGATTTTTAAACTTTATAATTTGTATCGTTGGATTGTTGAATCGAGGATGATGTGAGAATATACATATACTCATCAACATGCTATACATTCTAACTGAGTAATAAGTTCTAAACATTCGTAACATACAAAATAAAAAATAAACAGATAACAATGTATTTAAAATTAAGGGGCTAACATTTTCCTTTTCTCGGAGTTTTCTTTAGAGATAGTGCTTCTGTCGATTCTGTTATTTGTAGGTTGGAAGGAAAATAACAAAGTAAGTTTAAAATAATTTAAACAGCATTTAGTGTAATTTAAAAGTTTGATTTGATCTGTATAATGTGTGATTTTGAAATTACATTTTTTTCCTCTTTGGAGATAATTAAATAGAGGATGATACCGGGTTATGTTATTTCATGAAAACGTTGTTTTCAATTTTAAGAAAATTGTCTCATCTTCTAACAAAGGACTGTTTCGTTTCATTCAGTTATATTTTTAAATGTTTTTCGATTTTCCAGCATATATATTCTAGTTTTGAAATATACTCTTGCTGAAAACGAAATTATTTAGTTTAAATTTTCTCCACTGGAAACAACAGATGGTTTATGTTTGGATGTTTTCTTTTGTGTTTTAAGTCTTCATTTTTGACGTGGTTGTTACTTGGATTTAGTTTTATAAATTTAAGAAGTTTTTATTTAGTTTTGAGATTTTACTAGGATGCCAAACTTTTTCTAACGCCAAATCGCAGAGTACGATTTGTTGGGCTCTATTGACGTGGCAGACTTCATTTCTCTGAAGGAAAATAAGTTTTTAAATCTTATGGAAGAAGCATGAACCGCTTTATTCAATCGCAGAAGTTTAATGGAACAACTTAACCCCTTTAGTGGTTTCTCTTCGTGTCGAAAACTGTCCTATAGTGTCCCACCTCTGGTGTAAAAACCTGTTCAAACTGTCACCAGGATCTGGACAAGGACAATTTATTTTTCTACTTGGATGTACCCTTGGAGTAATAGAGCAGATTTGTTGACGAGATATTTTGTCTTTAGAAAAATTACTCAATCCAATAATAATCGGAGTTTTCTTTAGAGAAATAATTGGAGTTTTCTTTAGAGAAATAATTGGAGTTTTCTTTAGAGAAATAATTGCAGTTTTCTTTAGAGAAATAATTGGAGTTTTCTTCAGAAATAGAACACACCGGCATCCAAACAAAGCAGCAGAAAATCACTAACCTACGAGACAAGCAATGTAGTTTCGACACCGCATTTCCAATTTACCGCCTTCCCTTCCTTAAGACCGTCGTGTACGTGGGGGCTGATTCACGTTAAATATGGCGTGTCCTCGAATGTCCTCATGTTGGTTTGGTGTGGAAGTTTTGAGAGCGGGGTGCCGCCAGCTCAGGTGTGACCGTCATCTGAATGAGGTTCAAATTGACGAGGTGTTTTCCTCGGATCTTTCCTTTCAGGACCGTCGCCAATCGACCGATGTGTCGCTCCTGTGCGACTTTGATTCAACTACCTACCCTAGCAAAATTGACCAGATATTAGAGACGAGATATCTCATCGAAACACTTGGAGGATAAAACACAAAAGGCAATCACGGAGATTAACACATGAAGGCATATCTCGAGCTGTTATCGTTAATTTGAAATAACACTCTCAGCTGCCATCGGAAATAAGCCATATCGAGCATCGGAATCAATACACGACTGTTTTGTTCTTTTCACACCGGCATCCAAACAACGCAGCAGAGAATCACTAACCAGCCGAGACAAGCAAGGTAGTTTCGACACCGCATTTCCAATTTACCGCCTTCCCTTTCCTTCTTTCGGTAACCTTTAAAATTCAGTCGGGAAAACACAATACCTTATTTCGTTAGACGGATAAATTTGTGTTCCCTTCGCGAAATCTCGACGGAAAAACTCGACGAATCGCTACTCCTGTTTCTTCTCCGCTAACGAGGACAACGGATTTTGCAGCCAATCCCATCCTTCTGGAATGTGACATCTCTTCTCTCGGCTGGTCCTCGATAACAAGACGCCATTACGGTTTGAGTTTAATGAAATCATTGAAGGGATTTTCCGAGGGTTTCAGTTTTAGGAAGGAATGTCGTGTCTTAATTTGAGTGACATCGAGACCCATGTGGATGCAGTCGGGATGGGTTGATTTATTTTGGGTCGAATGCGATACCGAATCTTTTGGAAAGAATTGTCGTAATTCTAGGAGGTCGCCATGCCTCGGTGGTTTTGCCCGCTGCGCTAACAACTTGCGAATTGGTGGGCCGCTGCAGTCCATAGAGCAGGGGTGTCAAACTCGATTAAAACACGGGCCATTTAATGCAACTGATAAGATTCACGCGGGCCACATCACATTTACAAATTGTCTTAAAATTATATTTTGAAGTGAGGATTCAGGAATATGGATAGGATAAATAAAACACATAATGTAATTAAGTGAATTTAGGTTATAATTTATAATATTGCTATGTAATTGCTTTTATTTAAACTTTTATTTAATTTAATGTATTTATATAACTGAAATTAACTTTTTTTACCGGAAACTTGCCAGCGCTCTCCTCCTATTAGTTTTCCAATATCTGGATTCAAAGACTGAGAACAGACAATTTTTATTATGGCAGATAGATGCTTATCAGTTAATCTTGATCTGTAGGCCGTTTTATTTAATTTCATGGACGAAAATAGTTTCTCACGCATTTTTAACATGACGAAATTGTGTGTACGGTTTTGCCCCTCGATCTCCCCTAAGTGCTATTTTCTTCATAACATATTGTCCTGTTTCATTTTATTTCAGAGCATAGTGGGCCACAAAAATTACCTCAGGGCCACATGCGGCCCGCCAGTTTGACCCCTGCCATAGAGGAAATATAAAACTGGGCAATGGTAATCTTTTCATGTGCCCAGAATCATGTGACCAAAACTAGTAGTAACGTGACCCTTAGACTGCTGGGGTGGAACCTAACATTTCTCATTTGATTGGTTCACAGGTCGCGGTAGTCCGGTTGGAAGAGTAACGTACTAGCAACCGGAGGGTTTCGAGTTCGAATCCAACCAAAGACCATCGTGTACAAAGGGGGCTGGTGTACGTTAAATATGTCGTGGCCTCCAATGTCCTCACGTTAGTGTGATGTGGAAGTTTGGAGAGTGGGATGCCAGCTCAGGTGTCTCGTCCTTTGATTGTGGTGCAAAATGACGAGGTGTTGTCCTCGGATCTTTCCCTTCGGGGGATGATCCCGGACCGTCGCCAATAGCCCGTTGTGTTGCTCCAGTGCGATGTAACTAAAATAATAAACCTACCAGATTTTTAATGTTCCAGTTTGAAAACTAAGTGTAATTTCTATTAGATTAATCGAGTATTCTCAGTTGGCAGCCTCATGATTTTACTTCATCTCATTTGATATGATTTGGTAGCCGATAACACATGATTTATTCTTAGACTTCTTAAGTATTCTATTTTACGTATGGCATTAAATAACCTGGCTTTTGATTTAACCATCTGAGGGGTTCATACGCATGTATTCGTTCTTCAATCTGTAGGATCTTTCCTAGGTTTTCTTCAACCGATAGATGTGGTTATTTAGTCATTATGTACGTTGTGAAGAAAGGCAATTTTACACTAGGCAATGTTTCGTGAAGCTCGGTATAATAAAATGCTCTGACCAAAAACCTGGACTGAAAGTCCAGTGGTTAGCTCTCTGGTCATCGGTTCAGCAGGTCCTGAATTCGGTGGTTGGTTGTATTGACGAGGTATCTCGTCAATACAACCAACCACCGAAGCAACAAAACTAGCCAGATCTTGATGGACGAGATATCTCGTCATTAGAAGAAAACTGACCAGATTTTGATCTCGCAAGCATTAAAAAAATCTGCAATGATGACTATATTTCTCGTAATTAGCAAGATTGGTCAGATCTTGATGGACGAGATATCTCGTCGAAATCACTTGGAGGGTTAATCTGTAAATCCTGATCTATTTAGGTATCGGAATGATATCTTCTGTTTAACCCTTGCCTGCTCTCTTATGCTTTTTGCCTTCCTTTGTTTTATGTTTGGCGCAGCATGGTCAAATATGGCCTTTGGGCCATAAAACTCCCAAATAATCCGATCTATTTATCCTTCGAGCGGATAAAAATGAACAAAGTAAAACATCTTGACAATAAAGTAGAAGTTATATTAACAATTCTTTCCTTGTCTTCCATTTGTAATGATTCCACGCAAGTGTTCGTCAATTAACGTAATTTCCCGACATCGAAGCCCATAAAATGAAACGCCTAAGAGAATTTTAAAACAGCTTGAAAAATGCCCCCAAAGACGTATCTCTTAATTTGAGAAGTTAAGACTTTTCGAAACGTTAGCGCTATAAAAAGCACAACTCAAACAAGTTTAAAAAAGCAAGCGCCATTTTGTTAGCTATTTAATCAAAGTCAAAGCTACTTTTTTCGGCGCTGCACATTTAAGCATTTCCGACAGCTCTTGCAAATGCTTTGAAATGTCTGCGGGGTTTTGTTTTTGGTCTTTCTGCCCCGTCACAGACGTTGAGGATGCGGTCTTCATTGAATGGCTGCAACAAAAGAACTTTTTGCCCTTTGTTCTTTCGGATTCCGTACACTGGAATTTTCCCAACATCCATCTTTCCTAGTAGCAGATGTGCGTGACGTAGTCTTATGGATCCTGCCGCCGCTGCTTTACTGACTTAAAAAAGGATGAAGAATAAAGACGACTCTCCGAATTATGTTTTAGTACGTATTGTTCCGAATGAAACTGGAGAAATGTTAATTCCGAAAAAACGAGAATTCCGAATTATGGCTTAATTTTTCGAGTTGCCATTAGTTTTAAAATCCTTAGTAATAAAGGGCCGCGGTAGCTCTATTGGAGGAGGAACGAATTAGCAACCGGAGTTCGAATCTAACTTAGACCGTCGTTCACAAAGAGGGCTGGTGTACGTTAAATCGGTCGTGGCCTGAAATGCCCTCACGTTGGCATGGTTTGGAAGTTTTGAGAGGAGATGCCAGCTCAAGTGTGACCTCGTCATCTGACCGTGGTTCAACATTACGTGGTGGTGCCCTGGATTTCGGAGCGTACGCGCCGGAATCTGGGTTTGCCCTCTCTGTGCTGGGGGGGGGGGCTGGTTTTCCCGGCGTGCCTCTTCTGTGCTTGTGGCGATTGTCCTCTCCCTCCTCCCAACAAAAACTCTAAACCTACTGGCGAGTTGGGAGGAGGTGAGTCTAGAACATTACGTGGTGTTGTTATCGGATCTTTCCCTTTGGGATTGATACCGGATCGTCACCAATAGCTCGTAGTGTTGCTCCAGTGCGACGTTAATTAAAATACCTAAAACGACCTACCTACTTATAAAAATTAAGTTCAAATTATTAATTTCTATACAGTATTTGGCTTCTAAAAATGTCTTGGTTCTATAAAAATTTAGAATTATATAAAAATTTCTATAGAATGTCGTCTATAGAATCCTAGACAGAAATATGGCCTGTGTTCTATAAGCTCTATAAAGTAACCTCTATACAAAGTCTAGAAATCTAGTATGTCTAGAAACCTCTAAAATTATATAGAATCTCATTTTTGTTTCACTCCTTTATTTTTCTATAGAACTTCTCTACAGAAATACATTTCTATAGAATCAGCTTGTTTCTCTATAGAAATGTATAGAATTCTAGATTTCTATGGGAGCCGTGGTAGCCCGGTTGGAAGAGTAATGGATTAACAACCGGAGGGTTGCGAATTCAAATCCAACCAAAGACCCTCGTGTACAAAGGGGGCTGGTGCAGGTTAAACCTATCGTGGTATGGAAGTTTGGAGAATGGGGTGACATTTCAGGTGTTGCCTCGTCATCTAACCGTGGTTCAAAATTACGACTTGTTCTCGGATCTTTCCCTTCGTGGTTGATCCCGAACCGTCGTCAATATCCCGTTTTGTTGCTCCTGTGAGACGTTGAACTACCTACCTACCGAATTATGCAGGTTGCCCAGTTGGAAGAGTAACGGATTATGAACCGGAGGGTTGCGAGTTCCAAACTGAGTCCAACTGAAAACCGTGTAAAAAGGGGCTGGTGCTTGTTAAATCGGTCGTGGTCTCAAATGTTCTCACGTTGGTATAGTGCAGAAGTTTTGAGAGTGGGGTGCCAACTTATGTGTTCATACCTCGTCATCTGATTGTGATTCAAAATGATGAGATGTTGTCCTAGGATCTCTCCCATCATGGTTGATGCGAGTGGTAAGCATCTCAGATTCGATTCCTGTCAGGTGCATTCCTCCCTGGATGTGCTTCTCTTCTGCGTCTATAAAACTTTCATTGTGTGTGGGTAGGCATCTCAGATTCGATTCCTGTCAGGTGCATTCCTCCCTGGATGTGCTTCTCTTCTGCTTCAGTAAAACTTTCATTGTGTGTGGGTAGGCATCTCAGATTCGATTCCTGTCAGGTGCATTCCTCCCTGGATGTGCTTCTCTTCTGCTTCAGTAAAACTTTCATTGTGTGTGGGTAGGCATCTCAGATTCGATTCCTGTCAGGTGCATTCCTCCCTGGATGTGCTTCTCTTCTGCTTCAGTAAAACTTTCATTGTGTGTGGGTAGGCATCTCAGATTCGATTCCTGTCAGGTGCATTCCTCCCTGGATGTATTTCTCTTCTGTGTCAGTAAAACTTTCATCGTATTTGATATCGTATGTCTTGCGTCTGGCACAGCATGGCCAAATATGGGCCTTGAGACATAAAACTCCAATACCAACTCACCAACTTAGATATTCATTCTTTTTTGGAGTAATAGAGCAGGAGAGGTATCTCGGTTATTTACAAAACACCATATATTGATGGAAGAGATATCCCGTCGAAAAAACCCGTCGGATTAAAAACATTTATTTTGTCTAAATTATTTTGTTTGTTTTATCAGCGTTCGTGAATCAGAGAGTAAAAAAATATTTACTGTAAAGTTCTAATACCTAAAAATGATCCATATGAAATATCAGATGATAAACAAATGGATGCATGTTTCTATTTTCCGTCTGAATACATCCATCTTCATATACGTGCCTAAGTAATATACGTGGCATTTTTCTTATCCTATTTTGACTAAGGCCTTTTTGCCTAGTTGAAATATACAGACCCCATTTATCTTCGTTCCATAAACAGTTTTTCATACAAGACTTTGATTTTCTTTTCTCCTTCCATCATTCTTTTAGTTCTCGTGGAATATTAAAATGTAAATATCTCAGTGAATATTTTTGTTTTCCCATCTCAATCAAAATATAGGCTTGTAGTTATTATTCTACTCCTACAATTTTCTCCCTCTGCTGTCTCGCATTATATATTCTTTATAAATGCATCGTTTCGTTTAATGTTTAGCAACGTTTTAACGTGATCTGAATTTCATTAGTTTCAGTGATATTTTGTTTTTATAAACCTAGTAAAACTAGTGAAATAAATATAAAATTATGCGTGCGTGTTTCTGCCTGATTTTCTGAAATACACTGGTGTTCAAAAGTAAGAGAATGGACATATTTTGTCCATTCTCTTACTTTTGAACACCTTGAATTTCTTGAAAAGTATTGAACGAAGGGTAAAACTAATGTTTCCAAGCAAAGATGCAAATCTTTAGAGTCGAATATGTAAGTGTGCACGTGAGTGCAGGTCGTACATTTAGAGGAACAAGCTTTCTAAGCTCATATGACAATTTCCGCGCTTCTTTCGCTCGCAAACCTAGGCGAATTTCGAGGTGTTTTCTTGCAATATTCGGTAAAATTCAAAAGCAAACAGTTATAATGAGTAACCACCAACGTTTGGATGGTGGAATGAGGTGGAAAATTGTCGGGAGACTGGAAGCAGGGCAGTTTCACGTGCATATTGCTAGACTTGAATGGTAACGCCCAGCGTCGTGTCCAACTTATGGAAACAGTTTAAGGATACCGGATCCATAGAGTGAAAGCCTGGGCAAGGTCGTCCAAGAGCCACGATGGGCAATGAAGATTGATATTGGTCCATTACAGCGAGGCGTAAAAGGAGTGCAACAGCTTCTCAGCTTTCTCGTGACCTTCATGCGGTCATAGGAAGCCGAGTTTCATGGGTTTACTGTTTCCAGAAAGCTACATGAGAGAGGTCTGTTTGCAAGACCTGCTGTTTGTCCCGCTCACTTCTGCGCACAGGAGAGCCCGTTTAGCATGGTGCAGAGAACATCGACTTAGGATTAGGTATCTATCGGGGACCATTGTATTCACTGATGAGTCCGGGTTCAGCCTAACCACTGATTCTCGACGTACGTTCATCTGGAGAAAACCAGGGACCCGCTATCTGTTCTCCAACATTCGAGAAAGACCACTATGGCAGCGGAGGTTTGATAGTTTGGGCTGGCATCATGTTTTATGTGCGCACAGACCTCCATGTCTTTGACAGAGACTCTGTAATAGCTGTGAAGTATAGGGATGAGATCGTGAAGCCCTATGTTCGCCTTTTCAGGGTGCAGTTGGCTCTGATTTCATTTTTATGGACGATAACGCCCTTACACATAGGGCTCATCTGGTCAACGAATATCTGGAAAGTGAGGATATTTGTTGGATGGATTGGCCAGACAGATCTCCAGACCTAAACCCTATAGAGCATATCTGGGACACTCTTGGGAGGGTAATTGCAACTCGCCTTCCCCTTCCCTGATCCATCCGAGACCTGAAAACAGCGTTGTTGAAGGAGTGGGACCGACTGCCACAGGGACTCATAAACTGCTTCATTTCCAGTATGGATTCACGTTGTGAGAGCTGTATTACTGTAAGAGGGAAACATACCCCTATTAACCCATGTCGTTATTGCAGCCTTTGTTTTAGACCTACTTGCGCTGGTGAGTCTTACGCACGATCATGTGTGTGTACCATAACTGTTGTATGGTTATTTTTTTGTATTATTTCAGCCTATGTACATAACTAATTTCATTAATATATGTCCAGTAGTTCTTGAGACAGTTTCCCAAAAGGGAAAATTGTCTTAATTTTGAACGCCGTGTATTTATACACTAGCGTGCAGAACTTAAGAAACACCATTATGTTTAAAGGGTAGAACATCAAAACTAAACGGAACAGCCTATGGCGATTTCCATAACCTAGAATATTTAGTTGAAAGCTGGTGTGTATTCAAATTTTGGAATCGTAACAGAGGTTCTAACATAGGAATGGGTTCTGCTAGTTCGGCGATGACTTTGGTCTTTAGGAGTAGACTTTGGCGATGTTGCCACACTAGGAAACTGCTCATCCACAAATCTACCATGTCATAACATGTTATATTGCCAAACGAGGCGATAAGATGCTAAATCGACCAACCAAGTGATGTTTTCACATAGCAGTCACGTGACTACTAGTCGACATGTTGGTCGCACCTTTTGAAGCTCCTCTCCGTAACAATGCTCAGTCTATTTATATTTCATTTCTAAGTATGCTCTTAGGCGCGCAGGTTCGATCCCTGTAATTTTCTTGAGTGTATTTCGGTGTTCCGCGTCAGTAAAACCTCCTTTCTCTGTATGTTCATTACTTGGTGTTGCCTGTCTATCACAGGATTGCTATAATATAACCCTTGTTCCGTAAAAACCATCCAACTCAGTGCAACTTTTTTAATCCATTAAAAAACTTCAGTGTCAACTGTTTTACTGCTCATATTTGTCATTTAAGTCCTAAAATCGCAGGCCACGTAGAGATTTCCGCAATTCTGGAAACTGAAGATATTCGCAAGGTTCCCATCGTACATTCCCCTCCCTTAACACCCTCTTTCCAGAAAGAGAAAATAATGAAACTTCGGTAATTCAGCGTTCTATAGTTGCAAAATCAGTAATTAAATCACGTCTGTATTCTTCAAATCGCTGTAACACAGCGATCTGCATTGACTAACACCGTTGGGAAAACCGTTAGGATCTTAGGCGTGAAACAAGTAGACTGAGCATTGCTATTGTAAAGAGCTTCAGAAAGTGTGACCAACAAAACCCGACTACTAGCCACGTGACTGCTTTGAAAAATTCACTTGGTTGGCCGATTTGGCATCTTATCGCCTCATGTGGCGACACATCTTATGACAGGATAGATGCGTGAATGCGCATTTTTAGACTGGAGACAAAAATGGTGAAATTGCCTAAGTCTTCTATGCCGCGTGGACCAATCAGATAATGAATTAATGGATGGTCGTCTTCTTCCATCCCGAGGACTAATCAGATGACGAATGTTCGTTTCCTCCCTGCAAACGAGACCCTCAGGGGCAAATGTGTACGCGCTTCACGTACCCGAGTTACTCTAGTGATATTTTCATCGCCCATGGGGTTTACTGTCTTTAGTAAACAGAGGAGTAGCACTCCCGGGATACCCAAGCGATCTTTTTCCTACATTAACCCCCTACTCTGTTACCCAATCCCAATTTTTCCCCATGCACATTTTTTACTTAACGTTATCTTGTGTTAGGCGCAGCTTTGCCAAATATAGCCTTGTGCCGTAAAATTCCGAAACAACCGGAACCGTGGTAGCCGTTTGGAAGAGTAACGGATTAGCAACCGGAGGGTTGTGAGTTCGAATAATCGAAAGACCGTCGTAAAAAGGGGGCTGGTGCACGTTAAATCTGTCATGGTCTCAAGTGTTCTCACGTTGGTGTAGTGTAGAAGTTTGGAGAGTGGGGTGCCAACTTATGTGTTCATACCTCGTCATTTGATTGTGATTCAAAATGATGAGGTGTCGTCCTCGGATCTTTCTCTCGGGATTTGATCCCGGACCGTCTCCAATAGCCCGTTGTGTTGCTCCAGTTCGACGTTAATTAAAAGTAAAAGGATCACATTGCTACTAGTCTTGGTGACATGATCCTGGGTATATAAATTGATTACCATTACTCTACTGTTATATCTCTTGTATGCTTAGTTGTCTGTATCTGAAAGCTTTGGTGATTAGTCCTGCATTATGTAACTGGATCACAATTCCGAGAGTCATCTGACCGTGGTTGAAAATTACGTGGTGTTGTCCTCGAATCTTTCCCTTTGGGATTGATCCCGGACCGTCACCAATAGCCCGTTGTGTTGCTCTAGTGTGACGTTAATTGAAATCCCCCAATTCCGAGAATCGCCAATAGCCCGTTGTGCTGCTTCAGTTCGACGTTAATTAAAAGCAAAAGGATCACATTGCTACTAGTCTTGGTGACATGATCCTGGGTATATAAATTGATTACCATTACTCTACTGTTATATCTCTTGTATGCTTAGTTGTCTGTATCTGAAAGCTTTGGTGATTAGTCCTGCATTATGTAACTGGATCACAATTCCGAGAGTCATCTGACCGTGGTTGAAAATTACGTGGTGTTGTCCTCGAATCTTTCCCTTTGGGATTGATCCCGGACCGTCACCAATAGCCCGTTGTGTTGCTCTAGTGTGACGTTAATTGAAATCCCCCAATTCTGAGAATCGCCAATAGCCCGTTGTGCTGCTTCAGTTCGACGTTAATTAAAAGCAAAAGGATCACATTGCTACTAGTCTTGGTGACATGATCCTGGGTATATAAATTAATTACCATTACTCTACTGCTATATCTCTTGTATGCTTAGTTGTCTGTATCTGAAAGCTTTGGTGATTAGTCCTGCATTATGTAACTCGATCACAATTCCGAGAACTTCGGAAACATCCCTAATAGAACCCAACAGGTGTGATAGGCCGGCGGATGATCAAAATAATAGAAACCTAATTTCAATTTCGTCACAACCTAATTGTGTCCTCGTTTCATAAACTTGTCAACGCTAACCTCCAGCTGATCAAACACTGACGACAACGTCTCTTGCAAGCAAACAAAACCGATTTCGAATCGGGACTTTTGATATTCAGCCATTTCTCGAGGGTCGGTTTGTCACGGGGATGTGCGAAGTCACCCAATCTTCCCGAATGCCTTCGGGGAGTTCGGCGATGAAAAGTTTGTCGAGATCAACCCCGGGCCATCAAAAAGGGACAAACATGTCTAGCACGGGATTCCAGTTGACACAGCGGAAACATTTTTGAAGTCAATTTCCTGCACTTTTGTACGGAACTCTTATGACATTGTTGACTTCTTTTCCTCTCTTTATCCCCCTTTAACGGAACACGGAAAATAATATCCAGACATTTCAGCTTGGGGGAGGAAATGTTCTCTGCAGAACGTGTTCTACGGTTGACTTTCTTTGCGAAGTTGACTTGAGTATAATCAGTGTCGGAGTTTCAGATTTTTCTGTGCAAACTTTAAAGGGTGGTGGCAAATACAAAATTAAACGATGTTTACAGAGAGATGAATGTCTGCAACCAGCAGTAAAAAAACCCCTAGGGAAATACTAAATTATTAATAATTAGCTTCTTCAAACTTTAAATCTCTGTTCTAACATCCATAATCCCTGTAACCGACATGACTGCATCTTTAATACATAAACATCGGGTGCGGTAGCCCGGTTGGAAGAGTAACGGACTAGAAACCGGAGGGTTGCGAGATCGAATCCAACCAAAGATCGTAGAGTAAAAGGAGGTTAGTGTACGTTAAATCTCAAATATCCTCACGTCGGCGTTGTCTGGAAGTTTAGAGAGTGGGGTGCCAGCTCAGGTGCGACCTCGTCATCTGACCGTGGTACTAAATTACGTGGTGTCGTCCTAGGATCCTTCCCTTCAGATTTGATCCCGGACCGTCGCCAATAGCCCGTTGTGTTAATTCAGTGCGACGTTAGTTAAAATACCTACCTCCATAAACATCGAAATGAAAAGCTTTGATGTGCCTCAACCGCAAGCTCCACCCACTGAGAATGACACAAGCCCTCTGATTGGTGCCTGAACCCCCACCCGCTACACTTGTTCTCCAAGTCCCAGCAACATCTATAAAAGGGTGACGAATTCACACCTGTTCTGTTCAGCTACTAGCAAGCACTTCACAGGAGACTGAAGGCCTTCGGCCAGTTTCCCCAACCACTCCAGAACCGTCTACAAGGACTAATAAAATACAAGGATATATCAAAAAGTAAGGTGAATTTGTCTCTAAAACTCAGAGTTTTTTGTGTAGCTAATTAATTTGTTATATGTTGCAAGTACCAAGGTGATAGAAGTGTGACGGCTTGTAGAAACTTCTAAGTCAACCCGTCTGGTGCTTAGAGCAAATTAAAGATGGCGTATCGACTTAAGCATTACTCCAAGGAGGTGTCATTCGTTTTTTATGGGCCAAGGGGAAAAAAAAACATGTGATATTCATCGAGAATTGTTGGAAGTCTATGGAGAGAGTGTTATGTCGCAGAAATATATGTATGTGTGGTGTAACGACACGAATGTGGCTGACGTCGATGTTCAGCAGTGACGCCTATTGAATTGTGTTTTGACTTTTCTTAAGAGATGTTTTTCTGAAGAATTTAACGATATAAAAATTTTGAATTTGTGTCACTAACTTGAAGTATAGTTTCGCAAACAGGCTACTTTTATTTATAAGAAAATCTACACTTGGCATGACTGAACCTTTCAATGTCAATAAGTAACAAAATATACATTTCTGAAACAATACTTTGCAGTTGCTCATTACTATGTGTAACTTATTTAAAAGCTGATTTTCATTAAAATCGGCGATGTCAGCTGATTGGTTCATTTTGCATGGAATGACCCGGAATGTACGTAGTACTACGTTTTAGCACACAACACACATAATTACTAAATTATATCGATTGGCTGAAAGAAACCTAGGAAAGATTCACTGGTCACAACTGGTAAGAAATCATTCAGGGAAGAATGAATCCTCAGAGTTAAGTAAACTAAGACTGAAGGCAACTTTTAAGAAGAGATGGCTAAATAAATTGAAGTATAAATATAATAGAAGGTCCAGATTGTTAAAAAATATTTGAATGAAGTCCTGTTTGGTCAATGAAATTTAGATAAAACGTAAAATTTTACAGGTTTGAAATTTCCACTCTATCTTGAACCATCGAAAAGATAGAAACTTGAATTAGGGGAACAAGAAACACAATTTAAATGTATAACGTCAACTCGGAAACTTCGGATGAGTCATCCGCATTGTACGGAGGAACGGATTTTATTCTCGGTCCGGAATCGTAATTGCCGACGTCCGATTCGTACGACGAGGATAGGAATGCGCAATCTCATTCAAAGCAATGCAAGTACAGTCCCTGAATGATTTCCTACCAGTTGTAACAAGTGAATCTTTCCTAGGTTTCTTTCATCCAATCAATATAATTTAGTAATGCCCGTGCAGTCCGTACGAGGCTGACTAGTATGCGCTTACCTTTACAGACCCATCATAACACCCGAACGCACCTGTTATAACACAGTATCGCCTAGTTACCATCAACGCGACAGTTCTCCACAATGTTGGCAATAACATGTAGGCCTTTTCACCGGCGACAATGACAATTTTCTCAATGTCCAATTGCCTCCAGATAACACCACCCTCCAATACGAATACACACAAGTCTGTTTACAATCCGCACCACCCCATCCCCTGGTGGCAATCGCGCGCGCCCCGTAGCTCAGGGCGATGGCGATAGGCCGCAGTCAACCCCACGACACTGATTGGTGAGAAATATACCCTCATCCAACCCATCCCAAAAGCTTAGCATGAATCCGGAACCCGGGTAATGAGTTTTCTATCAAAGCTGGCCGGACACTAGTTATGGTGCGGTCTGTTCCTGACGTGGACTGAAGGGAGGGGTGTGTATACCCCTTTAGGGGTGATTTGGGAAGAGAATGCCCTCGATGGGGGTTGTCTAGAAGAATGTATTTATCGAAGCGGATTCTGGAAGGGTCAATGCGGAGAGTGAAGTTCGGCGTAATCCTCTTGACCAAATACGAAGGAATTAGAATGCAGTCTTGGATTATCTTGTGTGTAGGGGACGGTCGAACGGTGTTGTTTTCTTTGTGAAATGCTCTCATTGTTTCGTGGTGGGTCACGAAAGTATTCGGCCACCTTAAGCTTTGAACCATTCGAACCACCACCTTCGAACCATTGTCATGTATTATATGAATAAGTGGTTAAAATTACGATTTAAAATTTAAACACGTAAAATCTATATTTTAGTCTCATTCAAAATCGAATATAAAATAATTTGTTAAAAATATTTATAATGTAACATCTTATGCACTACTGTTTATGCACTACTGTTTATGCACTACTGTTTATGCACTACTGTTTATGCACTACTGTTATATACACTTATGCACTACTAACTATGCACTACTACCTATGCACTACTGTTTATGCACTACTGTTATATACACTTATGCACTACTGTTTATGCACTACTGTTATATACACTTATGCACTACTGTTATATACACTTATGCACTACTGTTATATACACTTATGCACTACTGTTATATACACTTATGCACTACTAACTATGCACTACTGTTTATGCACTACTGTTATATACACTTATGCACTACTAACTATGCACGTATGCACTACTAACTATGCACGTATGCACTACTAACTATGCACTTATGCACTACTGTTTATGAAATCGCAATACCGTAGACGATTGATGATAATCGTTTTGAATTGATTGATTTGTTGCTTGTGTTTCATGGCGCAATGACCATGTTTGGCCATACTACGCCAAACACAATATAGACAATATCGAATAATGGAAACACATAGAAAGTTTTACTGAAACAAGACAAATACACCCAGGGAGTAATCGAGGAAGGTAGTTCAATTCACGTCGCACTGGAGCAACACAACGAAGGCTATCGGCGACGCACTGGTATCCATCCCAAAGGGTTGGTTTGGTTTGTTGGGGTTTTATAGCTCAAAGGCCATATTTGGCCATGATGCGCCAGACCCAAGACACAATATCGAGTGATAAACACACAATGAAAGTTGACGCAGAAGAGAGAAATACACCCAGGGAGGAATGTACCTGACAGGAAGCCGTCTACCCATGCCAAAGAGAAAAATACGAGGACAACATTTTGAGCCAAGGTCAGATGACACGATGAACCCCCGAGCTGGCATTCAAATCTTCAAACTTCCACACTACGCCAATGTGAGGACATTTGGGGCCATGACAGATTGAACGTTCACCAGCCCCCTGATCTTCCAAACGTTCACGGGGAGAAATTTTGCCCTTTTGAGAAACTATTAGATCCATTATGTGAAGACAACCTGTTTAAAAGAACTTTGGGCTTACAGATAAAGCCAGAGAACGACTATTTACTGATTCTGAATTACTGATAGAAATGAAGATTTCCATTGCTAAATAAACAAGTTCCTTTATGTGTCTTCAACTGATGTTATTCTAATTAAGTCTCAGCGTCGACGAAGGTTTAATGAAATGTCAGCAGCTATTATGGGAACACGTGACTATCGTTCCTACATCCCGATTATTCACAATTGCACGTAGTTTATATATATATATATATATATACGAATCCACGTTTCATATTTATCACAATCACTGGTAGTTAAATTGTATCGCTTTTATAATTTACTTTTAAGTTGAAAATTATGGTATTTCATTGTTCGTTTGGGGTTTCATTGCTGTGTGTTATTTGAAACGAGTAATATGCGTAGAGAATAGAAAGCAAATGTTATCATTGGCGATAATAAACATTGAAATTTCCTCCTCTACTTCAAATTTAAATGGTATCGAGGGATGAGTAAGAATAAGCGATATGTCGAGGGGTTACTGTATTTGCTATTCTCTTCTCGATCCATTGCCAGGGTAGGCCGGTTGGAAAAGAAACGAATTAGCAACCGAAGGGTTGCGAGATCGAATCCAACCAGTGAGAGTCGTGTACAAAGGGGACTGGTGCACGTTAAATCTGTCGTGTCCTCAGCTCTACTCACCTTTGCGTGGGTTGGAATTTGGAGAAGGGTGGCAGTTCATGAGTGACCTCGTGATCTGACCGTGGATCAAAATTACGTGGTGTTGCCTTTGTATCTTGCCCATCGGGATTGATCCTAGACCGTCGCCAATAGCCCGTTATGTTGTTCTAGTGCGACGCTAATTAAAATATCTACTACCTACCTTTAAGGATGGACCCCAAACCGTCGTCAAAAGCCCGTTTTTTGCGACGGTTTGGATAATTACGTTAATTAAGATACCTACCTACTTACCTTTAGGGATAGATTTCAGAACGTCGTCAATAGTATGTTGTGTTGCTCCAGTGTGACGTTAATTAAAAATACCTACCTTTAAGGATGGACCTCAGACAGTCGCCAGTAGCACGCCGTGTAAAATACCTACCTACCTTCAGGGATGTATCCCGGACCGTCGCCAATAGCCCGTTATGTTGCTCTAGTGCGACGCTAATTAAAATATCTACTACCTACCTTTAAGGATGGACCCCAAACCGTCGCCAAAAGTCCGTTTTTTGCGACGGTTTGGATAATTACGTTAATTAAGATACCTACCTACTTACCTTTAGGGATAGATTTCAGAACGTCGCCAATAGTATGTTGTGTTGCTCCAGTGTGACGTTAATTAAAAATACCTACCTTTAAGGATGGACCTCAGACAGTCGCCAGTAGCACGCCGTGTAAAATACCTACCTTCAGGGATGTATCCCGGACCGTCGCCAATAGCCTGTGTTGTGTTGCTTCAGTACGACGTTAATTAAAATACCTACCTTTAAGGATGGACCCCAAACCGTCGCCAAAAGCCCGTTTTTTGCTCCATTGTGACGTTAATTAAAATACCTACCTACTTTTAGGGATGTATCCTAAACCATCGCCAATAGCCTGTTGTGTTGATCCAGTGCGACGTTAATTAAAATACCTACCTTTAAGGATGGACCCCAAACCGTAGCCAAAAGCCAGTTGCGTTGCTCCAGTGCGACGTTAATTAAAATGCCTACCTACCCAGCCCCTCGCCAATAGCCGGTTGTGTGGCTCTAATGCGACGTTAACTACCTACAAACCAACCGTTTCTCTGGCTACCGCAGCCCCCACGCAATGGGGTAAACTATTTCCAAGTATCTGTCAGGTAAAAGTTTTTCTGGAAAATAATAGCGTTATAATTCAAGAACCCCTCTGACATCGATGGATATCTATCATTCGCGGGAAGTACGCATCACTTCCAAAAGCAATATTAATGTCCTGGAAACGAGATGAAATGGCACATTTCCAAAAACCACTTCATATGACATACGTACCGTCTCGTTCTCGGAGCCCACTGCATCGTTTATGGCGAAAGCATACTCAATGAGCAAGCAAATAGATTTCGAAGTGGGACACTTGAAAGGAAAGGCGATATAGGATCATTGTGATGTAATCGCGATGGATGAAATATAATAACTGCAGTTTCTTGTCTTGGAAATTTATATGGTAAGTACTGGCTGAGTTCTCTTCTGCGTGGTATGGTTCTGGAGTTGTTATGGATGCAACTCATCTTGAGAGAGAATTGTCTGACTCTGATGGGATATATTTATGAAAGATTGGCGCACAAGGGAAGAGATACGGGCCATTCAGTCTTGTTGACTTTTCAGAAATGCGATCTGAGGGGCGCATCTTCTAAAGGTGCGTACGGGCATCAAAATCCCGAGGTACCAGAGTGATCTTTTCCCCTTTCATTTTTACTCTCGCCTACCCTTCTGCTTTTTCTTCATCTTCATTGTGTTTTTCCGGGAATAAATGGCCCGTGGAAAATATAGGTTTTGACGCCGTGTAGTTTGGGTCGTCATTAAAATGTTAAATCGCGGTGTTGTCCCTTCCTGATGGTTGTCAAGACAAGGTATCTCGTCATTAGCAAAACTGACCAGATCCTGACGGATCAGAAGTCGAGTCGTTATCGAAATTGATCAGATCTTGATGAACGAGATATCTTGTCAATATTTAAATTGGTCAGATCTTGATGGACGAGATATCTCGTCATTAGCAAAATTGGTCAGATCTTGATGATCGAGAGATCTCATTAGCAAATTTCGTCAGATCTTGATGGAAGAGATACCTCCTCATTAGCAAAATTCTTCAGATCTCGATGGAAGTGATATCTCGTCATTAGAAATTTCGACATATCTTGATGAAAGATATATCTCGTTATTAGCAACTTTCGTCAGATCTTGATGGAAGAGATATCTTGTCATTATTTAAATTGGCCTGATCTTGATGGACGGGATATCTCGTCATTTAAATTGGTCAGATCTTGATGGACGAGAGATCTTGTCAATATTTAAATTGGTCAAATCTTGATGGACGAGATATCTCGTCATTAACAAAATTGGTCGGTTCTTGGTGGAGGAGATATCTCGTCATTAGCAAAATTGGTCAGATCTTGATGATCGAGATATCTCAATAGCAAATTTCGTCAGATCTTGATGGAAGAGATATCTCCTCATTAGCAAAATTCTTCAGATCTTGATGGAAGAGATATCTCCTCATTAGCAAAATTCTTCAGATCCCAATGGAAGTGATATCTCGTCATTAGAAATTTCGACAGATCTTGATGGAAGATATATCTCGTTACAAGCAATTTTCGTCAGATCTTGATGGAAGAGATACCTTGTCATTATTTAAATTGGCCAGATCTTGATGGACGGGATATCTCGTTATTAACAGAATTGGTCGGTTCTTGGTGGAGGAGATATCTCGTCATTAGCAAAATTGGTCAGATCTTGATGATCGAGAGATCTCCTCATTAACAAAATTCGTCAGATCTTGATGGAAGAGATATCTCCTCATTAGCAAAATTCTTCAGATCTTGATGGAAGAGATATCTCCTCATTAGCAAAATTCTTCAGATCTCGATGGAAGTGATATCTCGTTATTAGAAATTTCAACATATCTTGATGGAAGATATATCTCGTTATTAGCAACTTTCGTCAGATCTTGATGGAAGAGATATCTTGTCATTATTTAAATTGGCCAGATCTTGATGGACGGGATATCTCGTCATTTAAATTGGTCAGATCTTGATGGACGCGATATCTCGTCATTAACAAAATTGGTCGGTTCGTGGTGAAGGAGATATCTCGTCATTAGCAAAATTGGTCGGTTCTTGATCGAGATATCTCATTAGCAAAATTCGTCAGATCTTGATGGAAGAGATACCTCCTCATTAGCAAAATTTTTCAGATCTTGATGGACGAGATATCTCGTCATTAACAAAATTGGTCGGTTCTTGGAAGAGGAGATATCTCGTCATAAGCAAAATTGGTCAGATCTTAATGATCGAGAGATCTCATTAGCAAATTTCGTCAGATCTTGATGGAAGAGATATCTCGTCGAAACCATTGGAGGGTTAAATCTCATGCCAAGTTACACCACAACCTTAATAGGTTACCAAACCACTAGCGCCCTCTGTATTCAGCCTTAAGAGTTAAAAAACATATTTCAATCCAACCACCCTTCAGCAGGGCTGAAAGTTAAATCACACAGCTAAGCGCCCTGTAATCCACCTCCTGAGCAATCGACTTTATCAATAAACTAACAGCTTATTTCTCCCTCTCAAATGAATCATATTAATCCGGGACTAAAACTCCCGCCGTAACCAAACTCCGGGAATCCAATGCTGAGCGGGCGAAAGAGGGCTCGCTTTCTGCCCGGGCTCAAATGATTCGGTTGCTTGTAATTGCAGCAACTGCCCCGTTTCCCGGGAATAGATTAGACTTCCCTAAGCCTCCCAATGGCTTCGATTGGGACTAATTGGGCGTAATCCTCCCCTTGCGGCGAAATGCCTGCCCGAGTTTATTCGGATGTGATTGTGTTCGGTGCGGTTGTACGAGCGGTTGATAAGCGTCGGTTGCAGCTTGTTGTGTTATAGATACAGTTTAAATAGTGAATGGTTGGTTTGCTGGAGTTTTATGACGCAAGTGCCATATTGGGGCATGTTGCGGCAGATATAAGACATACATGTCAAGTAATAAACAGACACAAAATGAAAGTTTTACTGACACAGGCCTGAGAAATACACCCAGGGAGGAATGCACCTCACAGGAATCGAACCTGCGCCACCTACGAAGGTTGCTAGGGCAGTGGACATACCCACTGAGCCATAGCGGCCCCAGAACCAATTAGGCTGGTTGGTCGGGTTTTATGGCGCAAAAACCATATTGATGTATACAGGATGACATAAATGCGTTGCTAGATGTACGATCGAATGTGTTATGTATGCTACTATGTACAGAGTGTTTTGAAAATATCGAGCCACATTGTAAAAGGTAGTAGAGGGGCTCAAAATAAACATTTTTTTTTGTCATAGAATATGGTTTGGTTTGTTGGGGTTTTATGGCGCAAGGGCCAGTCATGTCATAAAATATGTGTCAGGAAATGTCGAGTTTAGGTGGTAGAGGGGGCTCTTTAGGTCATTCGGTGACATTGCTTCTGTGGCGTAAACCGGCGTTCCCAGCTCGGAATTTTAGGTCGTACTGGAGCAACACAACGGGCTTTTGGCTACGGTCCAGGATCAACTCCCGAAGCGAGAGATCCGCGGATAACACCACGTAATTTTGAATCACTGTCAGATGACGAGGTTGAACCTGAGCTGGCGCCCCCCTCTCCAAACTTCCGCACGACGCCAACGAGAGGACTTTGAGGCAACGACAGATTTAACGTGCACCAGCATCCTTTGTACACGACGGTCTTTGGTTGCATTCGAACTCGTAATACTCCGGTTGCTAATCCTTTACTCTTCCAACCGGGGTACAGCGGCCCCGTTCCCGGCTCGGATCTTCAATGCTATGCATCTTTACATGAATTCGGAGACTGCACATGCATGGTGCAGGTCATCAATGCCCATAAGTTCCTTCCATGGCACGCACATTCACTTGACCTGTCCCCCATCTAACATGTCTGGTCAGTGATCATCCAGCGACTTTCACACCAGAGACCACCCGCGGCTAGGCCATGTGAACTTTTGCCAGGTGTGGAAGCAGCATGGACGGACATACCTTAAAGCCTCTTTCTTTAAATGCCGAAATGTATAGCAACAATTATTGCCGAGTTCTGCTCTTATCCATAATAAATGGGGCCGCGGTGACCCGGTTGGAAGAGTGACGGATTAGCAACCGGAGGGTTGCGAGTTGAAAACGCGATCTAACCAAATATAGTATGTAAAATGGGGTTGGTGCACGTTATATCTGTCGTGGCCTTAAATATCCTCATGTTGGCGTTGTGTGGAAGTTTGATGAGGGGTGTCAGCTCAGGTGTTGACCTCGTCATCTGACCGTGGTTCAAAATTACGTGGTGTTTTTCTCGGTTCCTTTCTACCGTGACTGATCCCAGACCTTCGCCAATAGCCCGTTGTGTTGCTTCATTCCGACTTTAATTCAACAGCATACCGACCCGTAATAAATAATATTGTTATTGTTATTGTTATTGTTATTTCAATTAACGTCACACTGGAGCAACACAACGGGCTATTGGTGACGGTCCGGGATCAATCCCAAAGGGAAAGATCCGAGGACAACACCACGTAATTTTGAACCACGGTCAGATGACGAGGCAACACCTGAGCTGGCACCCCACTCTCCAAACTTCCACACCACGCCAACGTGAGGACATTTGAGGCCACGACAGATTTAACGTGCACCAGCCCCCTTTGTACACGACGGTGTTTGGCTGGATTCGAACTCGCAACCCTTCGGTTGCTAGTCCGTTACTCTTCCAACCGGGCCACCGCGGCCCGTAATAAATAACCCTAATGACATTTTGAGTTTAAAAACTCTTTTTCGCACACATCCTTCTATTCTTATACATAACCTATGCTTACTGAACAAGCGACGCATTAATTGACAATCCTATTTAGTCAACATTTATTCACAAATCAATCGTTATACAACAGGAATACCTCAACGCCCGGAGGGCCAGAAACTGAATTTGAATACAGAATTACACTCCACAAGGGCCGCGGTAGCCCGGTTGGAAGAGTAACGGATTAGCAACCGGGGGTTGCTAATTCGAATCCACCCAAAGACCGTCGTGTACAAAGGGGGGATGGTGGCCTCAAATGTCTTCGCGTTGGCGTGATGTGGAAGTTTGGAGAGTGGGTGCCAGCTAAGATGTGACCTCGTCATTTGACCATGGTTCAAAATTACGTGGTGTTATTGGATCTTTCTCTTTGGGGTTCGATCCCGGACCAATAGCCCTTTGTTGCCCCAGTATGACGTTAATTAAAAACACCAAAAGTACCACTACCCGGACCGTCAACAATGGCCGATTTGTTTCTCCCAGTGCGATGTTAATTAGAAAACCTTCCCTACACTCCACAAACGTTAAATAAAATATATCAATCGTTTATAAGGAGATTCATTGGCGAAGCACTAAGTACGTTGCGAGCGTTCCCTTCAAATAGTTTTATTTTAACAATAATCAGGAAATAAGGGTAAAAAACGTTTCTTGAAAAAGAAATTCTCCCGATTCATAAACTGGAGCGAAATATGCATAATCCAGCTGTTTGGATTTGCGGCGTTATCATAGGGGGCTTGAGAAAACAATCACCTCTTTCTAAAATTGATAAAGCGTAGCAATATTTTCCAACCGCTTCTGTAATGTTATTCTAATACGATTGGGCCGAAGATAGAATATTGTAATTTGAATTTGTTTTCTTTTACGACGGAAACTTCTTTATCTGTATTAATTTAATTTTTTTCCTGCGGAAAACTTAGTTTCGGGCATAAATGTAATTTTGTAAAAATGTTTCGTTGGAAATTCTTTCGATTGGGCAGAGACGTAACGATGCATATTAAGTAATGATCTCGTTATTGAATAAAAATTGTTTTTCGAGGATGATTTTGTTAGATTTAAAAATACGTGCTTTAATCAGGTTATTACTCTATACGCACATTTTAGGAATCGCGGTACCTATTACAGGAAATTCATAACAAGGTAGGTTCATTATAAATCCCGACCAAGGCCCAAATATCTTATTTTGCGACCCACTTTTCACGTGAATACGCCTTTAAAATCAGACTAGTACTAGTAGGTCAATACGGAAAATTGAGCTTGATGAAAAAATGGCCATCGAATTTGGTCTGATTATATCTCAATCCAATGGAAAAGAAAAGATAATCAGAGTGCCTCGGGTACGCACGAGATATAAGGGTCTGATTATATCTCAATCCAATGGAAAAGAAAAGATAATCAGAGTGCCTCGGGTACGCACTAGATATAAGGGTCGCGGTAGACCAATTGGGAGAGCAACTCTTTAGCATTTGGAGCACGGTTCAGCCAACGTCCGTCGTGTATACGGAAGCTGATGCACGTTAAATCTGTCGTGGCCTCACTTGGCGTTGTGTGGTTTGAAGAGTGGGGCGCCAGCTCAGGTGTTTTCGCCATCTGACCATGATTCAAGATTACGAGCCGGATTACCGGACCGTTACCAATAGCCCATTGTGTTGCTCCAGTGCGACGTTAATTAAAGTACTTGCCTACCTTCTTCTAAAGCTGAATACTGAGGGCGCCAGTGGTTTGGTAACTTCCTCAGATTGTGACGAAATTTCGCATGGGATTTCAGCGTGTCGCCTGTTAAAAAGCAAACTCCGAGCATAGCCCAAAAACCATTTAAATTCATCGTTTTATCATAAATATTAATTCATTATTCATGTTGCAAACAGGATCTTATTTTATCCTTATTTATTTATTTCATTAGAAATTTCAATATTTATTTCTTATCATTTTTTCGCCTTTTTTCATGTTTTTGAATCTACATTTTATCGTCATCTAGACCACTGATTTTTAAATATTTGACATCTTTTATTGGAACACAGTTGATAACATATTGAACAATGTTATCAACTGCATTTGGTACTACTCATCTTGTGTTTGGCGTAGCTTGTCCACTTTTGGACCTTGCTCCAAACACCAAAATCAACCAACCATCGCCAAAACAGGGTAGGTAGGTATTTAATTCACGTCGGCACTGGAGCAACACAACGGGCTATTGCCGACGGTCCGGGATGAAAAGCCGTAGGGAAAGATCGTGGACAACACCAGGTAATTTCGAATCCTTTCAGATGACGAGGTCACACCTGAGCTGGCACCCCACTCTCCAAACTTACACTCCACACCAATGTGATGCGAAAACGGGCAAAAACCATTCCAGTTCTTCACCGTTTTGGTTTGGTGTGGTCGGGTTTATGCCGCAAGAGTTATATTTGGCCATGCTGTGCCAAACACAAGACAAGCCGTCAAGTAAATAGTTCTAAACCGGAAGAAGTTTCATCCGGTAGGTAGATAGATAAATTAAGGTATCCGACTACCTTTAAAACGCGATTTTCGGCGGAAATTGCGATTTTCCAAATTTGATATAATATGAAAGCCCGATTTCTTATCTTTCCAAATCTGTTTAAATTTTGTTCCTACCATGCATAGAACGTAAGATACAGGTCTTTTAATACTACATAGTCGACACTTTTTAAAACCGGAAGTGCCTTTCTGCAAACAGGAAGTGAACGTAAAAGTTTGTTTACATTCTTATTTTAACAAATTAAAGCGTTAAAATTTGCTCTGAAGTGTGGATTTTTTTTTATTAATTAAAAAAAATTAATTAAAAAACTACTTTTTACACAAAAATACATCTGGCAATCATGTTTAACTTCACAATCTGGCATCAAACTTGAGTTTCAGTTTGTACACAATTTGAACTCGTGATTTTCGATCGTGCGTTCAAAAAGTTCTACAACTTGATAATTCTTCTTGCATAAAGTGATTTTTCTTTACAAAATGGGAAAGAGTATTGCCAGGAAGAAGAAACACCACTTCAAAGGTAATCAACACTCTAAAACACTGAAGACTAACAGTCTTGAAGATCCAGTGTGCACAGCCAGTGCTTCAAAACTGCAAGCATCTAGCTCTTCCAAATTCGAAGTTTTGAATGAGGAACTGTGTGGTAATCGGATTTTCGACCTGGAAACTTTAATAAATATATTTTTGGTGCTTCCATGTCCCAAATGCTTTGCTTCTGGTTTGCATTTAGTTGAAGACTCCAGGTATGGATTGTGCTCACACTTCTCTTTGAAATGTCACAATTGTGATTTTGTAAAAGGCTTTGCCTCCTCCAAAAAGAACAAAAATGTACCTGAAGTGAACTCTAGAATAGTTTATGGGATGAGGCAGATTGGAAAGGGATTTTCTTCAGCGTATAAACTGTGCACCACGCTGAATTTGCCACCAATTTCTAAAGCTGCGTATAACATCCATGAAGAGAAACTCTTGAAAGTTGTGTCCGAGGTTGCTGAATCTTCAATGTTAAAAGCAGCTGATGAAGTTGGTTCAAAGGGAGAAGACAGTGAATGCGGCGTGTCTGTAGATGGAACGTGGCAGCGTAGAGGGTACACTTCTTTGAATGGTTGTGTTGCTGCCATTTCAATTGACACGGGAAAGGTTCTCGATTTAGAAGTCATGTCCTCATACTGCAGAATTTGCAAAAGATTACAGAAACTGAAGAGAAACCCGTCATTTGAATCACAGGAAGCTGACCATATATGCCAGTGCAATTTTAAAGGGTCATCAGCAAAGATGGAAACTGTTGGTGTCGACAGAATTTTCAAGAGGTCAGTGAGCACTCGGAAGCTGAAGTACACGAAATACTACGGTGATGGGGATTCTAAAGGCTATTTGTGCGTCCAAAACACATATGGCGAAAAAAGTGTTTCAAAACTGGAATGCATTGGGCACATTCAAAAACGGGTGGGTACACGTCTGCGAAAATTGAAAAGCAAAACCAAAGGTCTGTCTGGTAAAGGCAAGTTATCAGATGTCTTTATCGACAGACTACAAAATTATTATGGCATTGCGATTCGCTCTAACGTGGGCAACTTACAAATGATGCAGCAAAATGTAATTGCAGCTTTGTTTCATTGTGCTTCATCACCAAAGAAACCGATGCATGGCCAGTGCCCTATTGGTGTAGACAGTTGGTGCTATTACCAGCGAGCTGTAAGCGAAGGGAAAGAACCAGAAAAGCTCAAGCATTCTGGTTTGCCCAACAATATTTTAAATGTAGTCAAACCAGTGTATTTAGAGCTTTGCACCAGAGAACTTTTGAATAAGTGTCTGCATGGCAAAACTCAAAATGCCAATGAAAGTTTCAATGGTGTTATTTGGCAGAGAGTTCCGAAGGAGGTTTTCGTCAGCCTAAAAACTGTAAAATTAGGGGCTTATGATGCAGTAATACAATATAATGATGGATTTGAGGGTTGCACCAGTGTTTTAAGCAAGATGAACATTGAAAATCTTGGTTACTTCACATTAAAAGGTTACCAAAGTTTGGATCGCATTAGAATCAGTGATTCCAAGCGCCATACAACACCCGTTTCAAAGAAGCGCAGGAAGGTTTTGAGGGCAATTAGGAAAAAAAAAGTAGTTGATTTAACTTCTATAGAAGGTGATCTTTATAAATCAGGATCATTTTAGAGCTACATTTTCCATTTAAAGGTAAGATTCATTATTGAATTTTGTTTTTAGCTTTTTCTTGAAATTGACATTTTAGAATTTTGCTTTTACGCAAAACATGAAAACTCAAAAAGTTATGCTTCAAATGTTATGAAATTTGGTAGGAATACTTTCAAAGAGTTTATAAAGGGAATGTACCACTTCTGTAATTGTGCATTAATTAGTTTTTTTATTTTTAATTATAAAAGTTATGCGTTGCTATAATTTATGGAAGATTTTCTTCTTGGTTGTACTTGAACCTCTCCAGTTTTTAAAAGAACTGGTTTACAATGATGTGAGAGGTACATTCCCTAAAGGAGGTTTCAATCTTCAAAATAAAATTTACAAAATAAGAATATCTTAATTTAAATTTAAGTTATCATGTTTTGCGGTGGTGCTAGTTTTTGTCTATTTTTCACCCCTTTTTGGGGTTTAAATTTTAAAAAAATTATTAATTATTTTTTTTATATGTTATTCTCTAAGTTTTTAACCATATTCTATAATATAATGCACAAAAAAAGTCAAATTTCAAATTATTTCAAAAAATCCTTTCCGAAGGTAGTCGGACACCTTAAAGCGATATTTTCCTTAGGGATTCATACCGCACCCTCGCCAATTGCCTGTTGTGTTGCTTCAGTGCGACGTTAATTCAACTACCTACCTAAAAGAGATGTGCCCTGAGGGTGCTTAGGAACGGAAAACTGTCGATGAACGCCTTGGAGAAAGTCAAACTACCGGAATACATCTCGGATCTTTCCCTTTGGGATTGATCCCGGACCGTCACAAATAGCCCGTTGTGTTGCTCCAGTGTGACGTTAATTGAAATACCCCCCCCCGGAATACATCTTTGCTAATCGCAATCACATCGACGAAGTCTTTGAAAATGTTCTCGCCAATGAAAACTACGAAGGATTGAGCTGTACTCGTGCTATTGAACACCGTCATTAAGATCAACTCATCAACCTTCTAATGTAACAGACGGAGAATGTGCCCGCAGCTTCATGTTATTTCTTCCAGTTCGGTTTGAAGATCTGTCACGTGGTTGTGGGTAAAAGCATGAATCCTAAATTATTGATTGGATGAACTGATTATCCACCATGATCAGAACACTTGAATCTGCGATTCGACAGACAAACGGGTCGTATTCGCAACCGGATGGTTGCGAGTGCTTAACTCTATCCAACCGAAGACCGTCGTGTACAAGGGGTGTGCCCGTTAAATCTGTCCTGGCCTCCAATGTCCATGTTAACGTGGTGTGGAAGTTTGGAGCTGTGTGCCAACCCCGGCATCTAACCGTGATTCAAAATGAATAGGTGTCGTCGGATTTGTTCCTGCGGGATTGATCCAGGACCGTCGTCAGTGTTCTAGTGTATATTACTGGCCGGTTCACTCTACACGGTTAAACTGTCTAATAATTGAAAGCAAAATTCAATTTATTTTACCAACTGTTTTTTTTAACTGTCTTAAAGCTAAACATACTCATAGTTCTATAAACCCTCCAAGTTGTTTCGACGAGATATCTCGTCCATCAAGATCTAGTCAGTTTTGCTAATAACGAGATACCTCGCCGAGACGACCACCAGGAGGGTTTAAATAAGAAATAAATGTATTGAAATTAAGGATATTAAAACCCATTAACCCACTTGGAGATTGACTCGACGATGTATCTCCTAATTGGCAAAACTGACCAGACCTTGATGAAGGAGATATCTCGTCATTAGAAGAAAACTGACCAGATATTGATCTCATCATAAAATCGTCAATATATTGATGATGAGATATCTCATCATTAGAGCAATTCGTCACATCTTAATGGACGCGATACCTCGACGAAACCAATTAGAGGGTTAATATTTGGGGGGGGGGTATTTCAATTAACGTCACACTGGAGCAACACAATGGGCTATTGGTGACGGTCCGGGATCAATCCCAAAGGGAAAGATCCGAGGACAACACCACGTAATTTTGAACCACGGTCAGATGACGAGGCAACACCTGAGCTGGCACCCCACTCTCCAAACTTCCACACCACGCCAACGTGAGGACATTTGAGGCCACGACAGATTTAACGTGCACCAGCCCCCTTTGTATACGACGGTGTTTGGCTGGATTCGAACTCGCAACCCTTCGGTTGCTAGTCCGTTACTCTTCCAACCGGGCCACCGCGGCCCGTTAATATTTGGGAGATTTATGAATATTTTTGCAGCGAAGACGAATACTTTTTAAAAGTTAACATAAAATGGTTTAAGTGTGCACTAAATTGATATTGATGACGTGTTATCTCGTCATTAGAAAAATTCGTCAAATGTCAATGGACGAGGTATCTCGAACTTGTAGAGCACTTGTTAAAGAAACAATCATTTGTGTCTCCGAACTTCTTTGAAAGCTAACCATTCGAAGCTAACCTCGTGAAGATTTATTCAGAAGAAATAGATTTGTAAAAGGTTATATACAACAGTATCTTGCTTCGAAACATACATGACAGAACTGATGTAAACGTATTACAGAAATATCCAATAACAACACACCAAAGACCATCAAGGTTTGGGCAGTTTTGCTAATGACGCGTTACATCAAGACAACTACTAAGAGGGTTGAAATAAAAACTATATATTGAGGTTAAACATTAAAGCCACAATTAACCCTTGTTGGGTTAGTTTTTAAGTATTAAATGTTTATTGTCTGGTATTTTTACTGCTTTTGTGCCCACTTTTGAGCGCTTGGTAGTTTTTCTCACGGATTAGCCGTGAGAAATTAATGTGTCCTTGTTGAGGGGAAAGCTCTCATTGGTACCTTCGTATTTGGCAGTCTTTGATACCTGACCCATTGACGGTATTTCGTCGGGGTGGATTGTCCACTAGTAAGAAGGGGATTTTGATGGATGACCTCTTGGAGCAGGTGGGCTTATCTTTTACGGGGTTTGCCGTTGATCAGGGTTGATTGATTTGACGGTTCGTCAGAAATCGAAGTATGATAAATAGTCTTACAAGCCAACAATCACGCCACTTTTTTTCTGCGAAGACGCTCGGGAGGAGAGAAGCGGCGAAGAACGGATTGCCCTGATCAAATTCCCGGCGACCTCGTGGTTCACCTGAGTTAGATTCATCTCCACGCTCCTCCATAGGTAGTGCCTGCTACGAGATTTGAGATGTTACAGAAGTCCCATGTCTGACACCCGATGAGCCGAAACCCCACACCATTTTCCCGAGATCTTTTGCCGAGGGTGAGTCTATCTGTTCCTCGGGTTGTGCCATTAGTCTCCTTCTCCTGAACTTTTGTATTGTGTCGAATCATTTGTAAAAATTGATTTTTCTGTCTTGTCGGTGGCCTTTTTCTTTAATTGTTAATCTGCATTTTATTTATCCTTAAACATTTAATAATTTTTTTATTTAATTTTAAAAGAACTGTTCAGATACTTTACTGTTCCTATGGAGGCACTTCATTGTAAAGTAAAATCAACTATACGATCCGAACATATTTTTAACACAACACCCTCCTGGTGATTGGCTCGAAGAGGTATCGCGTCATTAGCAGAACGTGATGGGTGATATGCTTCAAACCTTTTCTCTCCTTAATCCTCCTGGTGGTTGTTTCGACGAGGTATCTCGTCATTAGAAGAAAACTGCCCAGATCTCGATCTCGTCATTATAAAAAATTGACAATATCTTGATGATGAGACATCTTAGTAAAATTGGACAGATCTTGATGATGAGACATCTTAGTAAAATTAGACAGATCTTGATGATGAGACATCTTAGTAAAATTGGACAGATCTTGATGGACGAGATATCTCGTCGAAACCACTTGGAGGGTTAAAGAAAGTCATTTGTGCTTCACCCTGAACTGCTATTCTTTGAAAGCTAACCATTTCCGTGAAGATTTATTCAAAAGAAATAGATTTGTACAAGGGGTTATAAACGACAGTATGCTTTGAAACGTACATGACACAAAACTGACGTGAACATATTACAGAAATATCCAATAACAACACCTCAGACCATCCCTTTTTATTCTCGATTAAACTTCCGTGTCGCAGCCGTCACACCGACGCAAATCACGCTTCCATGTCTCGAGCGCTATACGACCCTGTTCTTTGTTCCCAAACTACGCTTATTAATTTATGAGGTGATAGACAGCCTCACCCTCCTTTCCATATCCCCGGAATACACGTTTCCTTTCAAGCAATCGGCAGTTAAAATGGAGATTAGGCGCGCCGTTTCGGATAAAGAACTGCCCTTTTTTACCGTGACGTTAAGTACTGCGGGAAGTTATTTCGTCCTTTGAAGTGTCGGGCAAAATGGCCTGTTTTGTCTACCCTGTTCGCCCGATTAGATTCTGGCGGGTTTTTTTTCTCTTGTTTGTCGTGAATGGAATATTGCGCCTTGGAGGTGGAAGGGGGTTTTGAAAAGACGCGTTTGTTAAGGGATTCAAATTGAATTCGATTTTCGGGGCTGTCTGCTTGGATATGAAAGGGGTGAATAGCGTTTTTTTTTAATCGAATTTGCATCGCAGTTATGAGAGTAACTATGTATTCATGGAGTTTTCTCGGAATGAAAGCACTTTTGGTGCCTGAAAGTGTATCGTTTATGCTTTAATGTTCTGCATTTTGTTCATCCTTTCTGATGTATTACTTTAAATTAACCCGATGGTGGTTTTCTCGACTAGGGATGTTGTTTCATCAGCAAATCTGACCAGATCTTGATTTCGTCATTATCGACATAGGTCAGATCTTTATCAACGAGATATCTCGTCCAAACCATTGGAGGGTTGAGATTTCAAGATAATCACTATGTTTATTTTTGTTTCGGGTTGACTTAACATGCGACTAATCACGAGTCTATCGTGTGGTGTGATGACTAAGCGAGGGGTTTGAAGTAATGGACGCCCATTAACCCTCCAGGTGATTGTCTCGACTGAGTATATCGTCATTAGCAAAATTGACCAGATCTTGATGGACGATATAGGTAGGTAGGCATTCTAATTAATGTCGCACTGCAACACAACGGGCTATTGGTGACGGTCAGGGATCAATCTCCAGGGGAAAGATCCGACGACACCACTTAATTTTGCACCACGGTCAGAAGACGAGGTCAACACCTGAGCTGGCACCTCACTCTCCAAACTTCCATTCTACTCAAACGTGAGGGCGTTTGAGGCCACGACAGATTTGACATGCACCAGCCCCCTTTGTACACGACGGTCTTTGGGTGGATTCGAACTCGCCACCCGCTAATCAGTTACTCTTCCAACCCGGTTACAGCGGCTCTCTTGATGACCGAGATATCTCGTCACTAGAGAAAAATTTATTCTGATCTTGATCATGTCATTATCAAAAAAACGGCAATATCTTGATAGCAATAGATTTCGACTGCACCTGTCATACGGAATATCTGCTGATCAAATCACGCGCGACGGTCATCCATCTGCGATTTACAGGACGCGCTACATTACCAGCCTACTTTTCATTAGGCTGGTGATACAAGAGGTGCTTTGAGCAACACGGTTGGGTTCGCTTTTTCTCCCTGACATAAGAAAACCGGTTGTTAACCTCGGAACAACCCAGAAAGACCATAAGCCAAATCGACACGAAAAGAGCAACCCGGATCACGCTTCACAAAACGCCCCGTGTGACATCAGCCTAAGATACCCCTACTAATCATTGCTAAAAAAATTATCCCTACTCGAACCTTACTACAGAACCATAGTCCAAATCCTGGATAGTATTACAGCCCATAAATATGTCTGAAAACAAAAAAATAGGATAGGCTGTGTCGGTTGGTAGTTATTTAATTAACGTCGCACTGGAACAACACAACGGGCTATTGGCGACGGTCAGGGATCAACCCCCGAAGGGAAAGATCCGAGGAAAACAACACGTAATTTTGAACCACGATAAGATGACGAGGTCACACCTGAGCTGGCACCCCACTTTCCAAACTTCCAGACCACACCAACGTGAGGACGTTCGAGGCCACGACAGATTTAACGTGCACCGGCCGCCTCGTTAGCGGATAGTATCTATTTGGGTGTAGTAAATGAAAGACAAATTCAGTAGTCAATTCAGAGTTTATGGAAAACTGACGAGTCGTCATTCCGCGTAGACTACTTTCAATGTATTTCTGCTTGGCTTTTCGGCGAGTTTGAAGTTAAAAATTTCAACTGAGATTCAAAGTATCACAACCAACGTTATTCGAGTTCTTCTAATGTCAAATCGACGGACCGCAACGATAGCTTTCTTTTGAGACCCATTTGGACGTCGTAGCGCTTCGCAGTACCGAGTTATACTGATTTGAAGTTCGCGGGTCTCAGTGGAGAAAGTCCACAAAATATCACCTATCCTCCCGCTTATCGCGAACTCAATGTCACTAAATCTTTGTTTCCTCAGTTAAGGAATGACCCTTGGTTGATTTGGTTCGCGTTGATAATATAGAAATTATTAGACCAAATTCAATGCCCGTTTTTACTTAGTGCTCAACTTTCCGTACTGGTCACTAGTACTGATCTGATTTTAAATCGTAAATATCGTTAAAAGTAATATTCATTTAGTAAATTCGCCCTTTTGGATATGTTTCCATGGTGAAAGAGCCATTTTTGGCCATTCTGCACCTGACATAAGACGTACAAGTAATAGAAACACCCACACAATAAACATTTTACTGACAGAAGAGATAACTAGACTCGGAGGAATCGAACCTGTACCATCTACAACTCGCAGGTTTCTAGAGCAGCGGGCATACCCACTGAGCCACAACACCCCTGATTGGAATTGTAAATCGGGTTATGGTAATTAATTAGCGTCGCACTGGAGGAACGCAACGGGCTCTTGGCGACTGTCCGGGATCAATCCCTAAGGAAAAGATTCGAGTACAACACCACGGTCAGATGACGAGGTCACACTTGAGCTGGCACCCCACTCTCCAAACTTCCACACCACTCCAACGTGAGGACATTTGCGGCCACGACCAAGTTAACGTGTACCAGCCCCTGTGTACATAGCGGTCTTTGGTTGGACCGTTGCAACCCTCCGATTGCTAGTCCGTTACTCTTCCAACCGCGGCCTGATTGGAAATCGGGAGAAGATTGTCTAATCCAGAATTATTTTCGGAATACTTCCGTTGGACTACCACCCTTCGCAAGTGCCCACCACAGTCCACCGCATAATCCCCCTATAATCTCACCAAACATCCCCCTTCCATTCCAAAGGTGCGTCCACGGCAGTAAAGGTGAATGAGTGTCCGTGAGCCGCAACCGGACTCGTAACGGTCATCGGCAAGTACCTCCGGGGCCGTTCAATTAATGCCACGGGTTCCCCCAAACTGCTCCCCGACCACCCATGAAAAGGGGCTATTTATTTGCCGTCCTTAGATATAGCGCCGCTTTTGAATCGTCCCCCGAGATGGCCAAAAGTCGTATGAGGAAATAACTGCGTTGCTTTGTCGCTCGAGTCAAAAGCAGTAAAGTGGACTTATTTGAAGGAAATGCGGGTTTATTCCGTTAATACGGTAGATCAAGAATTTCAGGATTTTTTTTGTATACCCGAGTCAATTGAAATAACGTTTCCACGGAGGTGGGTTGTCCGAATTGGCAAGTAGGTTTATCGTTGAAGTTGGTACAGCCACTGAGGATTGAACGTACCGAGTCAGTTACAGGGATGGAGGCTTTGCTGTTCTTTCGGACTACAGAGGAAAACTTAAAGGTAGGTATTCAATTAACGTCGCACTGGATCAACACAACGGGTTATTGGCGACGATCGGGATCAAAACCCGAAGGGAAAGATCGAGAACAACATCGCATAATTTTGAATTTCAGTCAGATGACGAAGTCACGCCTGAGCTGGCACCCCACTCTCCAAACTTCCACACGTCCAACGTGAGGACATTTGAGGCCACGACAAAAGTCCTCACGTTTGTACACGATGGTCTTTGGTTGGATTTGAACCTCCAGTTGTAAATCAGTTACTATTCCAGTCGAGATACCGTGGCCCGAAAAATTAAAAGAGTGAGTAATGGTAGCATTTTCATGTGCCTAAGGATCACGTAACCAAAACTAGCTGCAACGTGACCCTTAGACCACCTTCATCTGCGGGTGGAAACGAACATTCATCTTCTGATTGGTCCATGGGAAGGGAGAAGACGCCCATCCATTGATTCATGATCTGATTGGTAGGCGCCACATAATAGACTTGACTATTTCATCATTTTTGTCACCACTTTAAAAATGCAAACATGCCCTGTCATAAGATGTTATATCGCCAAACGAGGCGATAAGATGCCGAATAGAACAACTGAGTCAATTTTTCAGATCTCTCACGTGACTACTAGTTGATATGTTGGTCGCAATTTTTGAAGCTCCTCTCAATAGCAATGCTCAATCTGCTTATATTTCACGCCTATGTGGGAAGGTCAATGTTGAGTATCTTGTTGAATTGTAACTGCTTGTCGAACACCTGCCCGTAGCTTCGCTCTCCTTGTTTGAGCGTACACGTGTCCAGTCACGTACTTTGTATCACTGTAAAGCAGTTTCTCAAACTTTTTTCGTCATCTAAATGTAGTTCAAAATTACGAGGTGCTGTCCTCGGATCTTTCCCATCGGGATTGATCCCGGAGCGTCACCAACATTCCATTGTTTCTCCAGTGCGACGTAAATTCAACAACCTGTCTTCTCAAATTTGTGTTGTCCCATTTCAAAGCCAATATTATTCAGCGCCCCTCTTGTAAACTATCTCAACTAATAATGAACTACAAGTGTAGCTGCGTCAATAATATTTGAATGCCCCCAAAATATTTAAACAGCTCTGTAATTTTACAATTTCAGGAAGCTAATTTGGAAATAAAGCAACTTGGAACTGAAATTATGGATTACAGTGGTATTGTTTTGGTGTAGGCGACTAAATAACGTCATACTTCAAATATTCGATATCATATTCCCTGCATGGGGCTTACTTTTAAAATTTTTATAATTTAAATTTCTTTGTGTTTTATTTAGGTATTTAAAAATATCTCCTTGAATTAATCCCGGTAGTAATTGAAAATTAAGCCCTTCGACATGCATGACGAACTCAATTACTTATATTCATTTAACTATTCGACTTATGTTTTGTAACTAACTTTAACGACATCGCTTGCATGCAATTCGTGTCAAACCAAAATGATACGAAATTAATTCCGAGTGAAAAAAATGGTAGCTTGTGTCGAGAGGAGACAAACCGTAATTTTTAACGAGAATATTCGGGCCTGGTGTTAGATTGTGGAATAAATGAAGTAGACATAGGAAGTTTGAATGATTGTTTATTGTGTGTGTGGGTATTGAACAATTAATTTACAGTTTGAACGATTAAAGTGCAGCATTAATACTGAAGGATAATTTTATTGATTAAAGGCCTGTGATTGTGTAGAGTAGTTCGGTAGCTTTCGAATGACACAACTTACGCAGCTTCACTCCTCACAATCCGAAGTTACACTGGCCCATAGCTCGCCCAACACCGTAGAATTTCGATATATTGTAGACCCCCACCCCGTGCTCAATGCACTCGGTCGAAAGGTTATGTGAGGTACGGACATTCCTTGTCTACACGACGCTATATACAGGGTGAGTCTAAATTGTTTTTACAAAATAAGAGGGATGATAGTACCCATCCAGACGAGCAATAATTACCATGGAACATAGGGTCGCATTCCACTCTGAGAGGCAGAAAAGAGTAAAGTCGAAACGCGTCGAGCATGAACAAGTCATCGCTTCTGACGTCGTTTTGTACCTGCCTATGTAGCATATCTCCTAAGCACGATGATTCGGACGTGGCGGACCTGTGGCTTGGCCTCCTCGCTCACCGGACCTCAACCCACTGGACTTTTCTTCTGGGGCACATGAAATCTTAGACGCCTGTGGACTCGGCTGAAGATCTCGTAGCGAGAATCGGTGTTGCCGCAGACAAAATAAACACAACACTAGGAATCTTCGAGAGGGTGCGCCAGTCATTCCTTCGCCGGTGTGAACTGTGCAACGACACGCGCCACTTTGAGCACTTGCTGTGAGTTTTTCTCTGATCAATAAATCAGATTGTGCAACTTTTGGTATCGTTCATTCGCTTTCCCAACACTGTTTTAAGTTCATGTTGAAATTCTTATTTGACTCTTTTCTGCCTCTCAGAGTGGAATGCCACCCTCTGTATATATCTTCTGTTTATATCCTGTATATATCTTCTGGATGTTTCTTCTAGTCCTGAAATCATAAGACAAAACAGGTGTAACGCTTTTTCTTAACTTTCGACTTTTCATGCATGCCCACCCAATGCTGTTCCTGTTTTAAAGACATTCAAGTCAAAAACATTTGAATTTGAAATAAAGTGAATTGTTAATTGATAGCGCAGTTGAAATGTAAGTAGTTTAAATAATTAATAACACTAATATGCAATTAATCTGAGTCTAATTTAATTAATGGACAAGGAATTTTGGTTTGCCATATTTGAGAATTACTGGATGCAATTAGCTAGAATATAATCCTGTTTATTACAAATCTGTTAAATAGTCTATATTTAGATCTTCATTTAATCAATGAGTAGAATTTAAACCTGTATCTAAACTACAATAAACATTTCGATTCTAAATAACCGAAACGTATTCTACAATTGTTAAGGTGTACGAGTTTATTTGAGTTATGCAGCAGTAGCTGTTAATATTTTTGCAGTATGTTGGTCAGAATTTCAAAAAAGACAGTTGTGGAGGAATGTATGTCGCATATAATGACCTCAATAATAGCTTAAAGTATATTGAGGTGAACTTAAAGCTATTTAATGGATTTTACATTCAAACGAAACTTAGCATTAAAATATGTTTCGTAGCTCAGACAATTTTATGCCGACCGAATTGGAATTTTAAAATTAGAATATACGACCACTAGCTTTACTACCAGGCTTCGTTCGAGAATATTTACTGCTCCAGACCTGTTTCCACAGCAGTTTCGATGCATCGTTGAACGGCTTTTTGAGTTTTGTCCGCTTCATATGATTGTGCTCTTTCCTCTTTCTATTCCTTGGCTCGTGACAGTTTTTGACTTTTTTGTGTGTTGATTGAGCTCTTGCGTAATGTTCTACATTAAATTTTATTTCTATGGTTCTGTGGGAACGACGTAGCAAGCCGAAAATAGTTGCATTGACCCAGAAATTCCAGACAGAATGCACTGCAGATTTTATGACTCCAGAGCTCATTGTTCGAGTTTGCTTCTTCAGATACATTTTCTACTTTCTATGTAAGATATATTATATTACTTTTAAATAAATGTCTAAAGGTCCTGAGCTTTCACCCAATCCTACTGTGGTAGCGTCTCTTGCAATCAACATCGCGAACATGTTTCCCCACTTCAGTTAAGGTCAATAATTTAGTTGTTGAGGCTGAATTTAAACACAAAACCGTCGCAAACGTGATTTTCCGCTAAAAATAAATTTGGGAAGTAATGTAAGAGTCAACCAAAGTAAGATATGCTACTATGAAAGGTTGGTTTTAGAATGACATTGGTTCAAAATTACGAGATGTCCTCAGATCTTTCCCTTCGGGATTGATCCCGGACCGCTACCAATAGTCCGCTGTGTTACTCCAGTGTGACGTTAACTACCTTCCAGGTGGTTGTCTCGAAGAGGTATCTCTTCGTTAACAAACCTGACGAGATCTTGATGGACGAGATATCTCGTCGATCAAGTACGAAAAGAACTGACCAGATCTTGATCTGGACATCATAAAAAAATCGGCAACATCTCGATGACGAAATATCTCGTCATAGCAGAATCGGTCAGACCTTCATGGACGAGATTTCTCGTCAAAACCACTTTTAGGGTTAATAAAAAGATTTTTCAGTTGCATTTTGGCAGTGTCGTTATTTTCATCACATCATTAGGCCCAGTCCGTTAAAGTACCCAGACCTGGAGTCGAACCCAGGGCTATTTGCCTCGAGCGTCGGAACGGCTAACAACTACCTACCGGACATACTTCTATTTATGGAAACTTAAATTGCTTCTGAAATATTAAACCCCCGCAACATACATTCTCTAGTAAACAACGCAATGTCCCCAGAAATGCTTGCTTTTAAACCCGCCACGAGACAATATCTCCAACCAAGACTCCTCAAATAGAGCCAGGCCATGTGGGTCGAAGATATATGGCGTTCAATATCAAATTGACCTCGGGACAGATAACTCCCTCCCTCCCTCCACCCTCTGAAAGGAGCATTTGCGGCCATAAGCCATAAAATTCGATCGATGCTTTGAACCAGCAGTCCCACGTGACCACATTACTTACAACTATTTCCTGGAGAAAATGTCTCTGAATGTCTCGGGAAATCGTCCCCGATGACCGAGTTTATGATCCAAAATGTTATTAAAAACTGTCTCTGCCGGTTTATTCCGGTGGCTCTAGTGGCTGCGAACTTTCGTCAGAGTTCCACATTTGGAATATGTCCGTTTGGTATGTGGGAGATGTCACCCTTTCAGTGTTCTCCTTTGTATTTCTAAATTCAAATGTGAGAAATTTGTATTTGGAAATAAAGGTTGGTTGGGTTTTATGGCGAAAGGGGCCATATTTTCCCGTGCTGCGGAAACAAGCCAGACAACATCAAGTGATCGACATATACACACATGGAAAGTTTTACTGGCACAGGAGAGAAATACACCCAGGGAGGAATGAAACGTGACAGGAATTGAACCTGAGCCGCCTACCAATCGCAGGTTGTAAGCGTAGTTGGCAAACTCACTGAGCCATGACGGCTTTTCAAAATAGGTAGTTGACGTCACACTGGAGAAATATAACCAGGCTATTGGCGATGGTCCGGGATAGATCCCGAAGGGAAATATCCGAGGACAACGCCTCGTAATTTTGAACCAGGGATAGATGACGAGGTCAACACCTGAGCTCACAACCCACTCTCCAAATTTCCAGGTCATCGTTAGAATATTTCAAGCCACGACATATTTAACGTGAACGTACACGACTGTATTTGGTTGGATTGAGTTTCGAACTTGATCCAACTCGAAACCCTCCGGTTGCTAAACCGCTACTCTTCCAACCAGGCTACCTTGGTCGCTGAAAAAGGATGAAGATATATTTTGACTTAGTAATACTGCTAACTCTCCGAGTGTCACAAAATTTCTGAGTAATATAGTGCGCTTTTTCCTCAACATCCATCTAGACGGCTTGGTGTTCTTATTACACGTCCTCGCATTGGCCATTCCAGCTTCACGCAGATTTGTTTATGAATGAAACCACTCCATAATGCCATCATTGCCAACATTCATTAACCATACTCCATGTTTTAACTTGTTCACATTTTAAACATCTTTATTGTCAATATTTTAATACCTCATCACCAATATTATTGGATTTGTTGGATCACCCACTTCATCTATACCTTTTTACCTTCCTTCATCATTCAAGATTTTTGACGCATCTATAATTGGTAAGATTTTAAATTGAATTTCATGAAGTTTTATCTAAGATAGAGACACCCCATCTTAATAATCATAAAAAATAAGGTTTTACACTTTTCAATTAAAATTTTCCTTTATATTTAAATTTTAGGACACCCATTTTTTTGTTCCTTGCATTTCTCCTTTTAATGTTGATCTGTTTATTCTATTATCTCATTTTATTGACTTGTGTTTGGCGCAGCTTATCCTTTTCTGGATCTTGCGCCGTAAAACTCAAATCAACCAATCAACCAACCTCATGACACATATGATGACTAAATAATCACATCTATAGGTTGAAGGAAGGAAAGATGCTATTTGTCAAAAAGTAAAAGCTACCTGGAAACAGCCAACTATCCTGGGTGTATTTCTCTCTTTTGTGTCAGTAAAAACGTTTAGTGTTTATATCCATTTACTTGACGGAAAATTCATTGTTTGGCGCACCTTGGCTACATTTGGTTCTTGCGTCTTAAGCCCCTCCCTCCAATTAGCCATGGTTGTTTGGTTGGGTTTTATGGCGCAAGGGCCATATTCGGCCAAGCCCCAATCAACCATGAGTTAAGTTAATCAGTTTCAGATTTTTTGAATAAAACAAAAATTATTTGAAAAAACAACCTTAATTCTCTGGCTATCTCATCCTTTTTGGTGATAAAATATTTTGTATATTTTTTAATGTAGAAGAACGTCTTTGTCCTTTCCTCCAGTGATCAGCTCTAAAACTCGAAAAAATAAATTCATTAAAACACACATTTTACCTGACAATATACCCTCTGATAGGTCTGGGAATTGACTCGAATACTACCTTCAAACGAACCGTGCCCTTAAAAAACACGCGCCTGTTTGAACTTGCAATCAATCCTTTCTTATCTCTCAAAATATGCACACAAAAAAACTTTCTTTTCACCAGATAACGCAAAAAAACCTCCAACATTGCAACTCAAATATTGACAATTGATTTGTGTCTCCAACAAGACTACCCATCCCTTGGCGACATTTCCTTGAAAAAGAAGGGGTTTTCTAAACCAATTAATTAGGAAAATCATCACGGTACCACACGCGCACGGATCCTCATTAAGCTGGAACGGGGTGTCCTTAATGCGGATAAATTTGCGGCAAAAACTCGCTAATTAAATTGGGAATTTTATATCGAGGATTTCTTTTTTTAATCCCCAGATGTGGCAACTGCATTAGAGATGACAGTTCAGCCGAAGGAAGAGGACAGGTTTGAGAGAAAAGAATTGAAGGTTCCCGATTCTTGAAGTTGAAAAATTGTGTGTCTTGAAGGAGTTTATCCGAAGCTGTTGATTTTTTGGAGGGAGTGTTAATTGTAGGGGTTGAGAAGATGGATGGGTTCTTTTGGTGTTTTTGAAGTGTTTTGTGATTACCATGTTGGCGGAGAGGATGCATTAAAGGGATTTTAATTTTTGTCGTGGGTACTTTCGTATCATTGAATTTCGTTTATTTAATAGTGTGGCTCGTAATTTTATCGCGAAGTCGGGTAGTGATGAAGCCATCGATGGAAGCCTGAAGTTAAAGCAATATTATCCTTTACTACAAAATTTAAGTTTACCGATCATTTCAAAAATTGAAACGCATGCTTAACCTTCTAAGGCTTTCGACAAGATATCTCGTCCTAGATCTGCTTCATTTCGCTAATGACGAGATGACGTCTAGACAAATCTGCCCTATTGCTGCTACGGGAATGAATAACCAAGTAGGAAATTAATTGTCTCTTGCGCAGAACTTGTCACGATTTGGAACAGGTTTTTGTACTATTGCCTGGCATTTACAGGGCAGTATTCGATGTGACGACCCTCCAAATTGTTTTGACGAAATATCTCGTCAATCAAGTTGTGACCAATTTTTGCTAATGACGAGATACCTCGTGATCAAGATATTACCGATTCCTTTATGACGAGATCAAGATATGGTCAGTTTTCCTAATGAGATATATCGTCCATCAAGCTCTGGTCAGTTTCTTAATGATGAGATACCTTGATGATACAATCTCCAGGAGGGTTAAACAGTTTTATAATGTGAGAAGAAAGGTCAAGCCCAAACCATGGCGAGCCGTGGTAGGAAGAGTAACAGACTAGCAACCGGAGAGTTGCGAGTTCGAATCCAACCAAAGACCATCGTGTACAAAGGGGGCTTGTGCACGTTAAATTTGTCGTGGCCTCAAATGTCCCCACGTTGGCGTGGTGTGGAAGTTTGGAGAGGGGATGCCAGCTCGAGTGTGACCTCGTCATCTGACCGTGATACAAAATTACGTGGTGTTGTTAAAGGATATTTCCCTTCGGGTTTGATCCCGGACCGTCGCCAATAGCCCATTGTGTTGCTCCAGTGCGACGTTAATTAAAATACCTTCCTGCCTATAGGAAAAGAAGAGATCTCTTGAGTAGCTCGGGTTCGTGAAGCCTGTGCACACCTAAAGGAGATGTTCCCGAGGGCAATGAGAGAACAGTGGGATGGAAGCAGAAAAGATCACTTGGGTACCCCGGCAAAGCGACACCCGTGTTTACCAAAGGCAGTGAACACCATGGGGAAAGACCAGACTATTAGGGTTGTGACCTAGTGGACCAGGTGGTGTGCCAATGAACAAAATGACGCAGCTTAAATTACAAATAACTAACGTTTATTTACGTAAAACATATAGTATCTGCTCTATACAATCGGATCTGCATCCCTAAGTCGTGGATGCAGATCCGATCACTGCAAACAGAGAAAAATGAGTAGGTAGGTATATAATTAACGTCGGCACTGGAGAAAAAGATCGGGCTATTGGCGACGGTCCTGGATCAATCCCCGAAAGGAAAGATTGCGGCAACACCACGTAATTTTAAATCACGGTCAGATGACGAGGTCACACCTGAGCTGGCACTCCACTCTCTAAACGTCCACACCACGCCAACGTGAGGACATTTGAGTCCACGACAGATGAACGTGCACCATCCGACGGTCTTTGGTTGGATTCGAACTCGCATCCCTCCGGTTGCTAATTCGTTACTCCTCCAATCGGGCTTCGGAATCCCCTGTACTAGTGAATGATTTTCGAACGAAAAATTATTCTTACTATTCTTACGGAATAGGTTTACCCGAATCTCCACTAGTCAGTTTCAACTGGATTCAGATTGACCCGGATTCTGTTGCAATGAAGCAGCTCTAGTATCTTCCGTCTGAATACAGCTTAATGGGATTCCTCTAAAATTTCCATAATAACCGCGCACCCCTTGTTTTAGCCATCACACCACGTGACGGACAGTCCAATAATTGCGGCCATCTCAGAGCTGCATTAAAATAGGATGGCGCCTTTCTGCACAAATCATCATTGTAACCAATAATATCACTGTAAAGATCCTTCACGTCAATAGAATCCTAATCAATCTGATCCCTCATGGGCACATGTCTTTTAGGCGTACACGGGATTCACGGATCTGAGGTACTCTAGTGATCTTTTATTTTACCATGGGGTTTACTGTCTTTAGTAAACACGGGGGTCGTGCTCATGGGATACCCAAGCGATCTCTCTGCTCTCATACCACTACTCTTCCCCAATGACTCTTTTCCCTTTCACTTTTTGACTGAAGTTGACTATCTTGCGGGATTGTATTTTGAGCAGTTTAGCCAAATATGGCCTTTGCGCCATCAAACCCCAAAATAACTAACCAACCTAATCAATCTGAATGCTATGTAAACTGACTAACGTGGATTCGGGGGCATTGAAGCGGAACGCTCCGAATTCGGTCAGTGTAAAAAGGTTTAGATCAAACTATTTCTCATGGAAGCCGTTTACCCAAATCTGTCAGTTTCTACTGGATTCAGATTGATTCGAATTCTGTTGGAAAGAAGCAGCTCTTAGACATCAAAAGTCATATCTACCAAGTCTGAAGACCTCTCGGGGGTATATCTTTAGGTGCGTACTGGCATCACGAACTCGGGGTACAGTCGCGGAAAAAATGAACCACCCCTCTTCGTTCGAGAGCTTTTAGCAGTTATACAGTAATACCCGACTTACGAGAACTCGGAGTTACGCGGTTCTTGATTTTTCGTTAGGCAACACTGCCGCCTTCTATCTTCAGTGTTTCTCTTGTGATACGCTTCGGACGTGTTTCGCGCGAACTCTACGTGCACGATTACGATTCTACGATCGACGAAAGTTAAGACTGTTTCGTTATACGTTTTCTAAACCCTTAAAAAATTATGTCGTCGAAACTAAGTAAATCTGATTCTTCTGCATCTAGTAAGAAAAGGAAAACGATATTTTTGGAATGTAAACTTAATATTATCAAGGATTTTGATAGCAGAATGAAAATTTGTGAATTGGCAAAGAAGTTTGAGCTACCGGAATCCACAGTAAGAGCAATCATAACAGATAGAGAAAGAATTCTCGATGCGGTGAAAAATGCTCAATCCTTGAACTCAAGCATAATTCGTAAACGTCATGGTATTATTGCTGAGATGGAAACAATGCTGAAATTATGGTGTGATATTCAAGTGAAAGTGAAGAATTGTCCAGTCGATCAGAACACTGCTATTAAGCTAAGCTGATTTTTGAGAGGTTGAAAAGAGGATGAAAGAAGAAGCTGGGGAGGCGGGCGAAGATGAAAACTTTGCAGCTAGTAACGGTTGGTTCAACCGATTTAAAACTCGTTGTAATTGGCACAGCATCGCGGAGAGTGGAGAGGCGGCAAGTGCCGATAAAGAAGCTGCGTATTTTCCTGAGACACTCGAGGCTATGATAGAAGGTGACTATAGTAGTGAAACCACCTTCTTGCAGAATAGGCCAGTCTCATCCACGTTAAATAACGTGGATGAGACTGGCCTATTCTGCAAGAAGGTGCCCAGAACTTTTATCGCATGTGAAGAAAAAACTTTCCAGGCTTTAAGGTTTCTAAAGACCGATTGACAGTGATGGTGGGAATTCAGCTGGTGATTGCATGTTAAAACCTCTCTTAATTTACCGCTCCGAAAACCCAAGAGCCTTAAAAAATATATCTAAAATTAGTTTACCAGTGATTTGGAAGTCAAATAATAAAGCTTGGGTGACAGCTTCCGTGTTTTTGAGGACTGGTTTGGTCACCACTTCATACCCCAAGTCGAACGTTATTGCAAGTCTAAACAGATTCCATTTAAAGTGATGTTTCTTATTGACAATGCACCCAGTCACCCTCTTTCCACATTAATTGATTTCGACCCACGTGAGAAAGTTGTGTTTTTGCCTCCAAACGCAACCAGCTTGCTTCAACCGATGGACCAGGGAGTCATCAAACATTCAAGGTTTATTACACGAGGCGTTCGTTTGTACATCTGAATGAATATATGAGGCAAAACAGTGAGATATTTGTTAAAGACTTGGAAACAATTCAATGTTTTAGATGCCGTAAAATCATTTGAAAATCTTCGGATGAAATTTTAAAAAAACATTGAATGGTGTCTGTAAGAAACTTTGTCCATTTTGTTTCAAAAACGAGAAACTCATCATATCGTAGAAGTTCTTAATATTGCCAGGCAATTAGATTTGAAATTCAATGGTGATGGTGTCTACGAGCTGTTAGATTCACATAGTCAGGAGCTGACCATTGATGAGCTCATAGAGAAGCGTGGGCAAAACGTCACTGAAGTATTCGACACTTCAGACCCAGTTCCACCAGAAAAGGACATGCCAATTGCAAGCTTTACAGGTCTCAGCTCAATTGAAAAGGGCTTACAAATTTTAGAAAACAGACTCCAAAGAACGTGTTATAGCTACAAAGCAAGGAATAAAAAAAATATTAGCTTGCTACTAAGAAATTGAAAGACTAAGAAAGAAAACTTGCGTGAAAAAAAGAAGGCATTGTATCGTCAGACGAATTTGTTAGATTTTATTAATGAAGCCATCGACATCGAAATAACTTTTATACGTAGCTCATTTATTTTTTTAATATTTTGTATTAATATAAATTTTGTTATATATAAAGAACTGCAATTTTATTTATTTTTCTTCTAAACTAGTGTTTTTGTTAGTTATTGGTTAGAGCTTCCTAAGATCTCACTCAAATTTAAAAACATTAACGAAATAAAGTTGGATCAAAAGCTATAAACTTCCCATTCCACATTGCCCTCGATGCTTTATCACAGTTAGGATGAATGACAGTGGCCATCTGACGTTTTTATCGACATCGAATCTTTAGAGATGTCGGTCGGTCACCGCTCAATCATTTCCACGACAATAGCACACGTCAGATTCACGAGACGCTATTGATTGCTCCAGGTTTAATCCCCTGAAAGGTTAACGTCGTGAGTTCTTGATGCGTTGACTGTAGGAATTTAAGGGAAGAGATTAATACTTTTTAAAATTTAGGACTCATTGCGATTAATTCCTGTTTCAGAGTTAACGCTGTGAGTTCTTGGTGTATTGAGTGTTGGGATTTAAGGGAAGAGATTAACATTCCTTAAAAATTAAGACTAACTTTAATTAACGCCTGTATCAGAGTTGACGTCCTAGGTTCTTGGTGCGTTGACTAGGAATTTAAGGGAAGAGAATAATACCCAAAAATTTAGACATTGTAATTAATGCCTGTTTTAGAGTTAACGTCGAGTTCTTGATGCATTGAGTATTGAAATTTAGGGGAAGAAATGAAACGATTTTTAAAAATTAGGACTCATTTGAACTAATGCCTGTTTCAGAATTAAAGTCGTGAGGTCTTGGTGGTGCATTGAATATAGTAGTTTAAGGGAAGATTAACACCTCTTAAAAATTTAGACTTGTTTTCATTAATGCCTGTTTCAGAGTTAGCGTCGTGAGTTCTTCGTGCATTGACTAGGAATTTAAAGGAAGAAATTAACACATTTTGAATATTAGAACTCAGTTTCATTAATGCCTGTTTCAGAGTTAACGTCGTGAGGTCTTTGATGCGTTGACTGTAGGAATTTAAGAGAGGAAATTAACACTTTTCAAATGTTGGGAATCATTTTAAGTAATGACTGTTTTAGAGTTAACGCGCGCGCGCGTGTCGTGAGTTCTTGGTGCGTTGACTGTTGAATTTTAAGGAAAGACATTTAAAAATTAGGATTCATTGTAATTAATGCTTGTTTCAGAGTTAACATCGTGAGTTCTTGGTATATTGACCGTAGGAATTTAAAAGAAATTAACACATTTCGAATATTAGAACTCATTTTCATTAATGCCTGTTTCAGAGTTAACGACGTGAGGTCCTTGATGCGTTGACTGTAGGAATTTAAGAGAAGAAATTAACACTTTTCAAATGTTGGGAATCATTTTAAGTAATGACTGTTGCAAAAACCTAATTGCTGGCTCAAGCTGGCTCTCGATGTGTCAAATTATTTAGTGCCTTGAACTTGGAAGAGTTCATGACATCTCTTTTTCATAGCAAATAGTACATTCCATTCTATCAAACGCTTCATTTAAAAACTCCCCTTCCTTCAGGCTTACGGGCTTCACAACCCTGAGGTACTCTAGTGATCTATTGTTTTCCCATGGGGTTTACTGCCTCTGGAAAGAATGGGGGTCTCGACCCCAGGATTTCCAAGCGATCTTCATCTACTTCTCTACATTCTTTTCATAATTACTTGACATTGTCTTGCGTTTAGCGCAGCTTGGTCAAATATGGCCCTTGCGTCATAAAGCCCAAAACAAATCAAACCACTTTTCCTCCTTCCACATTTCCTAATTAACGTTAGTCTGTTTGTGTCTGACGCAGCTTTAGTCAAATAAGAACTTTGAGCCTTAAAACCCAGAAAACAACCAATCTTTCAACTAACAAACGTGGTACTTCAGTCTTGTGTGGAGAAAGCTATACCACACTATTCGAAAATCTCACGACATTTGATGCTGTGATTAACCCTCCAAGTGGTTTCGACATGGTATCTCGTCCATCAAGATCTGGTCAATTTTGCTACTGACGAGGAATCTCGTCAACAAGATAATGCCAATTTTTTGATGATGATGACATCAAGTTCTAGTCAGTTTTCTTCTAATGATGAGAGACGATATCTTTATGGACGAGATATTTCCTCCATTAAGATCTGATCAATTTTGTAAATGACGAGACATTTAGTCGAGACAACCACCAGAGGGTTCAGATTTAAAATTAAAAAATATCTTTCTTTAATCACGTCCCTGTAACCTTATACCCATTCCTTGCAATCAAAGCTAATGTGTAGCGATAAAAACGCAAAACTTTCTTTCAGAAACGAGTTCGCTACGCTGTTTACCGCTTCGAGACTCCCCTTTAGAATTCAAAATCGCACGCGAACTTTTTCCCTAAATTACCCTCGGAGTGTTCCGGGGGAACTTTCCCTTTCTTCCCGGTGTTCCTTTTGATCGTTAGTCAGCATTAAGAACTCGCATCTCACTTAACGCTTCGAAGATTTCCAAGAGCCTCCCACGAATACAAAAGTGAGTGGGAAAAAAATAATCGCGCCTTAAAAAGTTTTTAAGCACGGTGGGAAAAAAAACTCACTCGACTTTCAAGAGCGGGGTTTCTCTGCCAAGAAACAAAAGATTCGGAGCCCTTGAAAAAGGCCTTTGTTATCTTCCTGCGCTGTTATTAAATTTTTTGTACTCTTATTTCACCTTAAGGAACGGTGTGTGTACGGGTTTTTTCGGGGGATCTCGAATGTACATTGTTATAATTTTGCGTGGATTGAAAAAAACAGTTTTGAGCTTGTTCTTTCGCATAATGAGAGTGCGGTGCTGGTTGTTAATTGTTTAGTTCTTACCGTTGCGTTTAGTTCGTACTTTTTGACTGAATAATTGTTTGATATGCGGTTTTTGTATTTTGGCTTTTGTTTCAGGATAGTTAGCTTAATTATTTGCGAAACCCTGGCGTCAGGGTCAGTCGACACGCTGTTTGGCCAAACAAGACTTTTACAAGGTGTTTTAACACTTGGGGAACACAAAACTAAAGCATAGGGATGTATTTTTACTGTAGTTAAACTGGTGGTAAACATGTCTAGTTAAATAGTCAATCTTCATTAAGACAAACTCGCTTAATACGAATTACTAATACTACGAACTAAATTCCAATCCCCGTCAAAATGCCTATTCAAATAATGTTAACTCATCTGTTTAAAAAGAATTCGGGCTGCACCAGGTTAAAGCGTATATATACACTAGAAATCACGAAAATTGACCAAAATATCGATTTCGTTTTTATTCCTTCAAATTATTTCCCAATTTCTGTACTCTTAAACGATACTAAGATCTTGCAAATATTAGGAATACTTTTCTAGTTACAAAGTTTTGTCGTTAGGTACCGTACCAGTACAAACATGCTTCCATAATCTTGAACTCAATTTCTGAAGAACTGGTTTTGCAATAGGATGTGTTTTCTTCAAACAGTGATAACTCAACAATGAATTGATCTATTATAATTATTTTTGTGTCATTATAATCTACTATGTAATACAGTAGATGATCTGAACCTCAATCAGAGTTTTTAGCTAAAAAATGAATTTTTAGTTGATTTTTAAATGTTAAAATTCCTGAAAAAGTCTTGATTCTTTTAGACTTCCTCGTCGAAAACAATTGTAAAAAATAACCTATTCCCTCTAGCACTTGATTGAGAGTCAAAACATGAAGAATAATATTAGGAATAATTCCCAACAGGAATTGTCTTTCTGAACAAATTAGAATTTGAGATATCACTGTTCAAGAAACATGCTAATTAGCTGATTGTATCTAAATTAGATAATTTATAATTAGCTTAATTTGATTTTTGTCACTGAAATGATTTTAAGCATAAGCCAATGACTTGTTGGAAAAACTGGATTTTTAAAGTCAAAATTAAAAACAAATCTTCTGCATACGTACGCCTTAAGATGAACACATATTCGAAACTTTAGGGCAAATGGATTCTTTTCAATAGTATCAAACATTAAGGGATTCCGAATTATAGAATATTTATTTATGGAAAGAGTGAAGAAGATAGAATAAATGAAGACTCCGATGAAGAAAGAACAAGCGTGCCTTCAAAGTAAGTTTAGAAATTCTTCACCACTTTTTGTTAGGTAGTGAAAATTCATCTGCTCTAAACAGAATCATCAAAGAATTTTTTAAAAGATGTCACGAGGAAAACAAAAATCCATAACAGAACTATTTCAAGACAAAAATTGCGTAATCTGAAAATATCTAATCGTGGATTACTTGTGTAATCAACAATTATCTGTATAATCAAGAATCATCTGTATAATATGTGTGATGACGAATACCAATTATCAATGAACCAAGAATTGTACAGTACGTGATGTAAATAGATTCATATATTATTTTGTTGAAATAATGCTTTTTTCTGAATTCAGATAACACGAATTACGGATAATACGAATTTCTTTTTACCGTCCCGTGAAATTCATGTTAACGAGGTTTGACTGTATGAACGAAGCTATCACTCAACAGCAGAAGTTAGAACGTAATGCAAAGCTATATTTTGAAGGTACAATGGTTACTATGCAAGCGTTGCTTTGGCATAGCATCCTAATTAGATTGAGGGCCGTCGTGGCTCAGTGAGTATGCCCAACCTTCGAGTTGTAGGCGGCGCAGGTTCGATTCCTGTCAGGTGCATTCCTTCTTGGATGTATTTCTTTCTAATGTGTCAGTAAAACTTGCATTGTGTGTCTGTTTATTACTTGTGTGTCTTGCGTTTGGCGTAGCATGACCAAGTATGGCGTAGCATGGCCATAGACCCCAAAGCCAACCAAACTAACCTAATTATATTGACATTCATTACAGAATGGTAAATCGAGGCTGTTAATGATGTCTTGTGCGATCCATGTGGATATTCAATGCTTTGAAATTTTCTCAGTTTTCCCTTACGATTCATTCAACAATCCTACATTCATCGACTAAAAGAATCGTCTGTTTTATTTATTAAACCCTCCTGGTGGTTGTTTTGACGAGGTATCTCGTTATTAGCAAAACTGATGAAATCATTGAGGGACGAGATGTCATTAGAAGAAAACTGACCAGATCTCGATCCCGTCATCATAAAGAAATCGGCAATATCTTGATCACGAGAACTTTAAGCATTGTATTGTTACTAATAACCAATCAAAAAGAATTATGCAGTTGCATAAAAGACTTAGCTACAAAATGCTGTGATAACTAGTTTCCAAGTTACAACGTTATAATCTTTGTTACAATGCAACTATCTTTGTCGAAATAGATACGTAGTGCAAAGCTTACAATCAGGCTAAGGCGTGTAGTTTTTGAAGTGTATTATACTACTATACTTGAAAATTCAGTGATTAAACAGTTCGTGAATAAACATACTGACGTCTGCTTCCAATGTTTCCTTGACTAAAGTAGACATTTAACGAATAAAATGCCATCGGCATGGAATAAAATACTCTAATAAATATATTTTTCTACCTCATATAAATACAATTCAGCCTTCGTGTTGCACAAAATGATCGTGACAAATCACAATCAAACTCTAAAAGTCCGTTGCCGTAAATACGCATCTAAAATAAACTATTCCATGTAAGCAAATGGCGCAATATTTCCCTAGGCTGCGAATTCCGAAGCAATCAACGCTCATTTCCGACCTCAATGTGTGCTCACTCGTTCCTCAGCCCCTTTCATTTCACTTCGTTTTCTTTTATCTTGTTTTTGTCGAAATCTTGTTCCGCTGTCAAGATTCTAAATTTGTCATTTCCGCTCTGGTTCTCGGCGAACCATCTTTCCTGACACTCATTGGCGGGAAGGAAATCCCGATGTCCAATCCCGATCGCCGCTCATTCGTGACGCTGCAGCCAGGCCACACGGACCGATTTATTGGATTCGTGTATTACTTACTGTTCTCAAGAGTGGCAACGATGGGGATCTCGCTTTCTGAGTTGGTAGTTTAGATGGTTCAGGTTTCTAGTTTTTACTTTCCGCATTACTGGATGGTTCTCGGGAATTAATACTTATTTTAGACGACATAATTTTTTTAAATATAGTGTATATAAACATAGTATATATACATAGTCCATATCTAGTATAAAGCAGAGTTGGCGTATGTATGTCTTATACAAATGTACACCGTTTGACCAATCCACATCAAATTTGGCACTCTTAATCTTTAGAACCCTATGAGTAACGTAGGCTACATATTAACCCCTGTTCTATTTGTTTTGGATGTGCAGAGAAGGCTAAAAACAATTCGAAAACCCCATAGAAATAATATTGAGTATATTTACTATCGCTGTCAGACCAATTCACATCAAATTTGGTACACTCATTCTTTAGAATCCTGCGGGAATCATAGGCTATATATTACCATCGTTCCATTTGTCCTGGGTCTTTAGAGGGGGCTAAAAATAATTCGAAAACTCCATAGGAATAACAATGAGTAATATTACGATGAATTACAAACAATTCAAACCGAGCAACGCCGGGTAATTCAGCTAGTATATAAATAAAATATAGTGTGAACATTATTAATAAATATTAAGTATAGTATAGATATAAAATGTAGTAAATAACGCAAGACAATTTTAATTTGCATTCAGACCTCAAGTTCAATTATTCTCATAAAAGTAAACAATGAGCGAATGTTCATACTTATGAGTTATATTGAATACCTTTGCACCATTAAAGTAAGTTATTAGTCACTTTAAATGAGTATGAGAAATAATTTGTAGAAAACATAATGATGGTTATAAAATAAGAATGAGAAAGATTGAAATCTTTGTTTTAATTTTATTAATTTTTTCTATCTAAATTCCTTCGTTTGAAGCAAGTGTTGTGAAAAAGATGATGCGCTTTAAAAAAGTAACACGCAAAATATTTAAATTTTCAACGACGATTAAGGTATAAAAAGCCTTTTCATTTTTCTAGGATGAAAATGCTTTTATAATATTGGGTTACGTATGACAAAATCTATTACAATATTTAAATTTTACAAATTGTACTTACAGAGGCACTTTCTGTCAAACTCAATGTAGGTGGCGGTAGTGTGTCTGGCGCTACGTTTTTCCTGTACGTATTCCGAACGTGACGTCAGTTTGTTTTATTCTTCGAATAGGATTTCAATTCTTTGTCAATAGAAATTCAAAAGAATAAATTTTAATTGATCTATGGTAACTGATTTGTCAACACCAATTAGATTAAATGCCAAATTCTACCAAAATGGCTGTAAACTACATTTTAAGGTAACTTGAATGTGTATCATGTGAGAGCATTCAAGTGATTGGGTTGGGTATTATGGCGCAAGGCCATATTTGGCCATACTGTGCCAAACACAAGATAGAAAACATCAAGTAATGGACACACAAGAAATGTTTTACTAACACCGAAGAGAGAAATACATATAGGGAAGATAGAACCTGACAATAGCATTTGGACAGAAGAAGTAAAACCTTCGTTAATAATCTGGTTTGTTTTGCTAGATTGAAAATCCCTCTTGTACTAGACACACTGTTTATTATTTATTTTACTCTTTCAAAATTCGCTTGAATCAATGAAATTATCAAAATAAATCTAAAAAGAGATAATGCAATAATGAGGTAGGTAGTTGAATTGCTATTTTGCTAACTGTTATTTGTGATAACACTGTTATATATTAAAACTGCTATGGAAATAACATCTCGTTTCTAATGGTCGTTATTCATCGAGCATGTAATATTTTGTGCGAATGAAAATAGGAACAGAAATTTAGAAAGTAAACGTAGTAAAAAGTTAAACACTATTAGAAATTTGGGTAAGTAGTTGAACTTACAGCCTATTAGTGACGATGGTGGATCAATCCCGGAGATATATTCAATTAGGTACCCATGATCACTCATTTTCCCACACTATCAATCACCTACTTCTCTTTAGCATAAGGCTTAAGGTTTTCATCGGGAAATAAGGATAAAAAATTCCCCGAAAATTCTATTTATTTGATTCTGTTTCTAGAGCATATCCTCTACATAGTATTGGTAGCATTGGTTTAATCGGATACAAATTGCATGAGGTATTTACCCATCCACTTCCATGATGGATGGCCGATCAACTCACTGAATCCTTGTTTTCCTCCCATTATAGTACTTAAGCAGCAAAACAACATTTACAGAAACGAAGACTCCTCCCTGAGAGGGTAATCCATCAAACACGAGGCTTTTCTTTAATTATATTCTGAATCACTAGTAATTGCTGCTTGATGGGAATAGTATGGGAAAATGCGCCTTGTTTTAAAGACCTTTTTGCTTTGAATGTACCATTACATTATTTTTAAAGCTCGAATTGTTTGTCGTCGTCTTTCAAACGACATTTTTTTGCTTTGATTGTATTGATAAGTTTATGTATGGTCGGCTTTCGATAGACTTCGAGATTTGAATGTATATTTTTTTAATCGTGAATTTTATAAATCGTCGGCATTCAAAAGACATTTTTGCTTTGATTGCATTGATTTTTTTTAATTGTAAGTTTTATGTCTCGTTGGCTTTCGAAAAACACTTTTTGTGCTTTAAATGTATACATTTTTAAATCACAAATTATATATATCGTCAGTTTTCAAAACATCTTTTTGATTGTATTACAATTTTTAAATCGCAAATTTCATGTCAGCTAATAAAATTATTTTTGAATACATATTTTTTAAATCGAGAATTTTGCATTTTGAAACATTTTTTGTTTGATTAAACTGCATTTTTTTAAATCGCAAATTTTATAGATCTTTGGCTTTCAAAAGACATTTTTTTTTGCCATGATTTCATTGATGTTTTCAAAATTTCAAAGTATGTACCGTCGACTATCGAAACACACTTATAGATTTGAATGTATATTTTTTAAATCGTGAATTTTATTAATCGTCGGCTTCAAAAGACATTTTTTGCTTTGGTTGTATTGATTTTTTTAATTGCAAATTTTATGCATCGTCGGCTTTCAAAAGACACTTTGCTTTAAATGTATATATTTTTAAATCGCAAATTATATATATAGTCAGTTTTTTTTAGTGTATTACAATTTTCAAATCGCAAATTTCATGTCAGCTATCAGGAAATATTTTTTCTTTGAAGGCATATCTTTAAATCGCAAATTTTGTATATCGTCGGCTTTCAAGATACTTTGCTTTGAATGTATTCCTTTTTGTATCGCAAATTTTATACTTTCGACTTTCAATTTTTTTTGCTTTGATTAAATTTTTTAAATCGCGAATTTTATAAACTTCCGACTTTCAATAGACATTTTTTGCTTTGATTTTGTTACATTTTTTAAATCGCAAATCTTACTTTAGCTATCAGAAAATAGTTTTTTATGGCATATTTTTTAAATCGCAAATTGTATGTTTTGTCCACTTTCAAAATATTTTTTTTTCGATTATACTGCATTTTTTTAAGTCGCGAATTTTGCATATCTTCGTCTTTCAAAAAGCCAGTTTTTGCTTCGATTGTATCGCAATTACTTAAATCCCGAATTTTGAATATCATCGACTTTCAAAAGACATTTTTTGCTTGAATGCATCACATTTTGTTAAATCGCGAATTTTATATTCCTTATAACTCGCTGAAACACGTTATATCAAAATTTCCAAGGTATCACTTTCTTCACTTTTCCTTGAAAGCATAACGCAATGGCAATCTTTAGACTAGTGAAGTCCACCGAGTCCTATTTTCTTTGCATGAAAGTCAGGTTTTTTCTTGAGAAGAAAACTTTCCGAGTGAAGCAAAGTGAGTAGAATTCTCACCTTTCTTTATTTCCACCTACATTTAATATGGCAGAAAAGTCTCATTCATTCGAACATTTGATACGTAAATAATCGCTATAAAAATGTATTAACTTAAATCAGATTGATATAACAAATAATCAAAATAATCTAATTTTTAGAAAAATAATTATATTTCCCCATGACACAATCAGATAATTCATACCATAGAGGAAGTATAAAAGTAGAGTGAGCAATGGTAACCCTTATATGGGCCCAGGATCATGTGAGCAAAACTAGTAGTAACGTGAGCCATAGACTGCTTTCGTTTGCTGGCCGGAACCTAACATTTATAATCTGATTGGTCCACGGGACGGAGAAGACGCCCATTCATTGATTAAATCATCTGATTGGTCCATTGTTTGATCATTTGATAGTAGTAGACTTTGGTGACGATTTCACCACTTTTGTCGCCACTCTAGAAATGCGGATTCACACACATACTGTCATAAGATGTTACATCGCCAAACGAGGCGATAAGATGCCGAATCAGCCAACCAAATCAATTTTTCATGGAGCAGTCACGTGACTACTAGTCGACATGTTGGTCACTTTTTGAAGCTCCTCCCAATAGAAATGCTCAATCTACTTATATTTCACGTCTATGCTTCATACCAATTGTGAAACTCTAAACTTTTATGAACCAGTTTCCTCTAATTAACACTGAATCAGTGTTTGTTGCAACATCAAACAAAATATCGATTTTCCAATCAAATAGCTCGGGGCCAAAAGTCCAATGAAAACACAAAAGAAAACGCATCGATGGGGAATTTATTTTCAACTTCAAAAGGCATCTTAAGAGATCCGAAATGACGCAGAATAGCAGATGGTTTCGAAAAGGAATTAAAAACGCCATACTTGTCCTTCAAAAGAAGTTCGTATTTTCACAGCACGTTTCATTTTATGAGCAAACGATTTTCACGCAACATTAGGCAAGTTTACTGAATAAATTCCGCCTCAACGTTGGCAACGGTTATAGCGCGAAGCTCATTTCGTTCGAGATTATTTATTTACTGGAACATTTTCTAAATCGAGATTGCTATCAGGATTTTTTGTTCCCTGGAAAGAATCTGGGTATCGGAAATTCAGGAAAACAAAGTAATTATTTACTTGTTGTTCCGCATGATAATTATTACGCGCTTTAATTGTTTTGTTTGCTTGTCAAGATGGCTGTACAGTGAGATGTTTACTGTTGATTATTCTGTTTTAATTATTCTTTCGCTTGAGATTATCCTTTGTGAGTATTTTTCTAATTGCGAATTCTTCAGAAGCAAAGTGTAATTATTTATGTGATTGTAGGATATGTGGTATTTTCTCTCTAAAGGGATTTCTCATCTACATAAATTAATTTTATCATTGTTAGGTTTTGAGTTATTTTGGAACATTTACTCACATTGTTTGCTGATGCGTTTTCTGGTATAATTAGTGTTGACAGTACGTATTAACACACATTGCATATTTAGAACACTATTTTCTTTCAGTAGGTACATATTTTATACCTTTTTACTGTCGTAAGGACATTAAGCATTATTAATTTGTTTTTGCTGCGGATAGAAACGCGTTTTTAATTGAATTCTGAGAAAATGAAGGGGTATAAATTATATTCCCTAAGTTTTACTCTCTAAGTGTACGAAGTATCACGAAGAAATCTAAACTTCTTGCGAAGAAAAAATAACTTCTTGCATTTCACCAATCTAAAGATCGTCTTATTTTGATCTTAGAAAAACTAAAACCTCATCTTCTAAATTTTTAAATGGTGTATTTCAGTTGTAAGCTATGATATTATTATTTAAACATATAATTTTAATTTTATTTTAAATATCCATGTCTTATTGAAAATTAAATAATATAACAAGTGGTGGTGAGTTGAAAAGTAAGTAACAAAGAGAAAAAATTAAGAAAAAACATTTAGTAGGTAATATAAGGCAACGCAGTCGTTAGAGGGAAAGGAACCGCAGACTTAGTTTCTTTTTTTTCACAAGGAAGAAAGGGTTGCTGAGAGTTCAATGGCGTAGTTGACAACGTGTCAATAATTCAGATTGAGGGCAATGTGCCAATAATTCAGTTTGCTACAATATTTAATTTCATCTAAAAAGAACAACGGATAATGTGTTGCATTATTTTACTGTTATTACATGCACCGTTTTTTGTTTATTCTTTTACATTACTTTGCAATTATTTGGGTGAAAGTTCTATTTATAACAAATAGACCTTAATTTCATGAAAGTATCGGCAATTAATACTAGCAGTTAATAATAACTGTTATCGCAAATTAGCAATAACGGTTACCACTATTATCGCAAAATAACAGTTTGGCCCGTCATAGGGTTACAGTGGTGAGACTTGATTTCAGATGGACATTAAGCCTGCAAGGAGTTTCAACGAGATATCTTGTCGATCAAGATCTGACCAATTGTTCTAATTACAAGATATCTCGTCATCAAGATATCGCCGGATTTTTTTTATGATGTCGAGACCAAGATATGGCCAGTTTTCTTCTAATGATTATGATCGTGTTTTCCTCTAATGCCGAGATACTTTGTCGATACAACCACCAAAAGGGTTAATATATCACTTGTTCAGAATAAAGAAAAACTTATTTATAAAAAAAAAACAATTTTTTTTTGGTATAAGAGAATGATTTATGACATCAAGTCAGCGGCCCATGTCTTCAAAGTCCATGACTTTTGTTGTTATGTAGCACCGCTATAGCCATTTTTCTACTACTCCACGAGCATACAGCTTTGTGAGAACTTTCCAAAATATAAACTCGAAACTAAATCTGACCAAAGACCATCGTGTACACGGGGTCTGGTGCAAGTTAAATCGGTCGTGGCCTCAACTGTCCTCATGTTAGCGTGGTGTGGAAATTTAGAGAGCGGGTACCAGCTCAAGTGTTATTAGTAATTCTGCTATAATTCGCACGTCCACAGCGTTGTGAGAACTTTCCAAAATGTAAAGTCTAAATTCGGTCCAACCAAAGACCGTTGTGTACACGGGGGCTGGTGCACGTTAAATATGTCGTGGCCACAAATGTTCTCACGCGTGGTGTGGAAGTTGGAGAGTAGAGTGCCAGATCAGGTGTTGTTCTTTTCATCTGACCGTGGTTCAAAATGATGAGGTGTTAGGATTAAGGGATTGATCCCGGACCGTCGACAATAGCCCAACGTGTTGTTCGAGTGCGACGTTAATTAAATACCTACCAAAATATAAAGTCTGCGCTGCACAACTAATTTCCAGTGCAATGCATAGATTATAGCAAAAAACGAATATGATTCTGATGACACGTTCACTCTTTTATAATTGAAAAAAAAAAAGAAATCCAAGTGGAAAAGAGATAAAAAAAACTAACTTTAAACGCTTTTTTCGTCCTCCTTTCGACAAAATAGTTTTCTATTATTCCGATTCCGATTAAGATTCAATGTAAAGGGGAAGACTTGGAAAAACAAGAACACTTTTCAATCGCATATCTTTTTCCTTTTCACAGGTTTTTTTAAGATATTTTTTTCATTTTTCGATGCGGAATGAGAGATGGAAAAGTGAATGCAGGGCAGAGCAGTAAAAAAAACTTTAAGGAAGACCGGATCTTTAAACTCGAAAGAACAAATAGGCGGTATAACTTAGGAGCAATTACACAGGAAGCTAGGGGTCTTTGAATGTTTTCGAAACGGTTAAAATAGAAAGCTCGGTGAAGAAAAAAAACCAAAGAGGAAAAAGCTAGGAAAGCAATTATTTTCTTTGAGGGATTCCGCTCTTGTGTCCTGGGTTATATTTTTCTTCATATATGTAATTAAAACTTGAGTCTACGCGAAAAAAAACGGATCAAAATTATGTTCGTTGAAAGGAAGAGATGCTTCCTAGGAGAGAGGAAAAAACTAATTTTGCTCAATCATCGAGGGGAAAAAAGTGGAAATTAAAAAAATCCTGGCTCATTATATCTCTTCAGTTTCTGGAGATTAGAGGAAATGTCACACTTGTGAATGAAAAATGTTATTTTTTGTTTTTTGGAGGATAGGATTTGCGGGTGAGATGTTTCAGCATTCAATGGTTTTGAATTCGTAAAATACATAGGAGATTATCTTTTAAAAATATTTATTCGTTACATGCTCGTAAAGGCCGATACTTTAATGGTAAAATTCAATTTAATTTGTTCTGCTTGATTTTTAGAAACAGTTTTTATTGTGTATAGAATGAAAATGTGGGTATATTTCTTTTAAATATATATTTTTGAACTAACAACATATATGTTCCGCGTTGACTATTTTTCTCTTTCACATTTTTAGTTGACACTGTCTTACACAACTTATCAACTTACAATCCTTGTGCCATAAAACGCCCAAAACAGCCAACCAACCGAGCAGACAAGAAATTAATGTAATTTTGATTGATTGAAAAATAATGATGGTAATTACCTACTCTTAATCGAAAGTTGCTTTTTGAAAAATATTTTTGAAACAATTTATTTATGATACTTGGCAATAAAAAATAATATTAACTGGGATTAAAAATACGTTCATTACTTGAGGTATTTAATTAACGTCGCACTGGAGCAACACAACTGGCTATTGTCGACGGTTCGGAATCCATCCCGTATGGAAAGATCCGAGGACAACACTTCGTCATTTTGAATCATGGTCAGATGACGAGATCAATACCTGAGCTGGCACCCCATTTTCCAAACTTCCACATTATGCCAACCGGAGGACGTTTGAGGCCACGACAGATATAACGTGCACCAGCCCCTACGGACACGACGGTCTTTTGTTGAACCGAGTTTCGAACCGGTTGCTAATCCGTTACTCTCCCAACTGCTCTACCGGTTCGTGCATTGCGTGAAGTTATTTGTGAAAACATTTGTCAAAAATTCATGACTAAACCGTTGGAATGAAGTAAATCTCTTATAATTAAACCGTTTGACCATCTCTAGGGCACACCTGTAGAAAACCGTTGGTCTAGAGGACTAATTAAATATAAATGCTGATTCGCATAAATTATGAGACGAACTATCACTCTGAATTTCTACTGAAAATGACAAGACAAAATGAACCATTTTGGAACTATCTTTCGGTTATAATTACATTTTGATACATGACAGTATTGTTGCCGATTTTGATACGCAGTATTGATGCGGATTTCACGATGTCTTCTATAAACCGAAGAAACAATACATAAAATGAACATTAGAAAAAACAGTAAGAGGTAGGTATTTTAATTAACGTCGCACTGGAACAACACAGCGGGATATTGGCGACTGTCCAGGATCAAATCCGAAGGGAAAGTCAGGACAACACCACGTAATTTTGAACCACGGTCAGATGACGAAAAAAGACCAGTATGAATATAAAAGATGAAACCAATTTTATTAGAGAGAATTATAAAAATGTTCTCTCCGGTGCAGTCGAACAAGATATGCTCAAAAGCATCCTCCTCATCAAAGCAAATAAGGCACTTGTTGGGATAACCAAGTGAAAACGATTCAAATAGACCTGAGTTAAAATATGGTCTATTCTGGCCTTAGAAAAAAGTGGCAACTGCTCTAAGGATTTTTTTGGAGGCCATTACTCTGGAATTGAAATATATGGCGATTCATTAGTGTTCCTCCATAAAGTACACCATAAAATACAGGTGATCGAGTTTCTCTCCTGACCCTTTGTGTTGCTCCAGTGCGACGTTGATTCAAGTACCCTCCTGACTCTACTCAGACACCTAGAGAGGGTAGTTGCTGACAAAAGAACTGGGCCTATTGCGGCAGACCATTTAGCTAACTTATCTGCCATTTTAACGTAATGGGCCCAGTGGTGTGCCAATGAACAACCTAAATTAAAAATAATTAACGCTTGTTTACGTTAAATACTACATACAATCAGAGAATTGTAGCTCTATGTCGTGGGCGTTGCAAACAAGGAAAATATGGGTAGGTATTTAATTAATGCCGCACTGGAGCAACACAAAGGGCTGTTTGAGACGGTCCGGGATCAACTCCCGAAGGGAGAAATCGTGAACACCACTAATTTTAAACCACTGCCAGCCGGCTCCAACGAACACCCCAAAAAACACTTGCTTAGCTGGAGATCTGCAACAGTTCTGTGTCGCCAGATTCTACTGGGAACAGTTCAATCCCAGGGAGGCGTCGTGCACCCATCTGGACGGCGATTAGACCGCCATGGTAGACCACCCCGATAGATGTTTCGGGGTTTTCGGTGGTGTTGACCTCTGATTCTGAGCTGTTGTTAGGGGCGTTACACCACGCACTTCGCAATGAGCAGGGACACACTGCAAAGTGGTGTCTTTGTCTTTCAATTTGACAAGAGCAGCTGTCTGATTTCCTCAATTCTATAAAAAGTAGTTGAAAAGTAGTTTGTGCTGACAAAGGCAGGGAAGGAATACCAATAGGACGATCGTTTCAGGATAGAGAACGCATAAAGGGATATTAATTGCCAACAGCTATGCGTCATCAGGAGCACAAAGCTTTTAGGAGTGTATGGGCTTCACGAATCCGAGGTACCTCAGTGATCTTTTCTTTTCCCATGGGAAGAATGATAAAGTAAACACGGGGGTCGAGCCCCTGGATACACAAACTATCCTCTTTCTGCTTTCATCCTATTATTCTATTCCTCAATCAATCTTTTTCCCTTTCAAGACATTTTTTTACTTGAGGTTATCTTGTGTATGGCGCAGCTTGGCCAAATATGGCCCTTGCGCAGTAAAACTTAACAACCAAAAAATTAAAGATAAAAGAACTAACCAACTAACCGTCTGATTGGAAACAGTATACAGAGCCTTGTAAATCCCCTGAAGATGTAGGTAGTTAAATTAACGTCCCACCGGACCAACGCAACGGGCTATTGGCGATGGTTTGGGATCCATCCCGATGGGAAATATCCGATGTCACCTTCATTTTGAACCACGGTCGGTTGACGAGGTCAACACCTGAGCTGGCACCTCGGAGCTTACCATACCAACCTGAGGGCATTTGAGGCTACGACAGATTTAACGTGATTGGTTGGTTGGCAGTTGAATTAAGGGCCATATATTAGCAAGGGCCATCTTTGGCTAAGCTGCGCCATAAAACCTAAACACAACCAGCCAACCAATCTCTGCATCAAGACTTGAACATGGAGAAACACTATTTTTATTTCGGTGATAATAAATCTAAGAAAACTTACACATATTTAATTTTTCACTCTATTGAAAACTCGATACAGTAATTACGCGCATTTTTCGTAAGAAACTTTCAAAGTACGAATAAAACAACGTCAAAAAGTTCATCAGATTGCCAACTTTTCTCACGTCAAGCAACACTCGAGCGAGACATTTATTCCTATCCTAACTTCAGAGATCCCCATTCTCAAGCACTCCGAAAACCCTTAGAAAACTTTAATAAGTCTCAAAGAAACTCCAGACCCTGAAAAGATCTTAACGCGAACATCAACATTTCGCGACTCTTGAAATTATCTCTGTCATAAGAAAAGACACTATCATTGACAGCTTGCACCATCGGATAGAGATGGAAAAATCAAAGGTGGCAACACCCAGCTGTTGCCACCTCCCTAATCAGAAAACTGTCATTTTTGTTTTATTCTTCCTGAGGGGAAGAAGAAGGCACTGTCGCCTCCTGATTATTAAATTCTAAAGATGTCGCTACAAACGCAAAACAGAATAAAATCGCCTTTTCAACAGATGTTGTCGTTTTGCAAATGAAATTTTTTTTTCGCGTGGGGACTTTTTCAATTCCAGCTATGAGTTGTCTATTTAGTTTTTTTCCTTAGCTTCCGGACCCTGCGATGGAGATTTTAATTTCTGTTTGAATAGATTATGCGATGAAATTACGCGTTTGCTCTGGGGGAAATGCGTGTCATTAATTCTTTGTTGATTCTGCGTGTGTATCAAAAATTAATTTGATTCTCTCTCACTGGAATTCTCCATTTTTGCATCAATCAATGCGTAACAGTCTTGGAAAATTTGCTGGGTAATTTTTATTAAGTGGTGTGATTTGTGTCAAGTTGGTTATTTGTGTTTTGTAAGAGAAGCTATTCGGTATAACAGCGCGAGATGTTTATTTGTAAAGGGGTGATATTAAAGACGTTATTGTGTTTCCTATTGTTTTAAACGATGTGTAGTATTACGTAATGAAGCTAAGTTAATATACGATCGGATCGCTCACTATTCATAGAACTTGTGGAAAATCTCGTTGCACCTAAAGTACCGTGTTTGGCACAGCTTGCCAAATATGGCCCTTGCGCCATAAAACGTAATCAATCAACCAACCAACCAACCTTGTCGAGGTCCGTGATAGCCCGGTTGGAAGAGTAGTGGATTAGCATCCGGAGGATTGCAAGTTCGAAACTCGATCCAATGAATGACCGTCGTGTAAGAGGGGGTAGGTGTACGTTAAATATGTCGTGACCTCTAATGTCCTTACGTTGGCGTGGTGTGGAAGTTTGGAGAGTGGGGTGCCAGAAAAGGTGTGACTTCGTCATCTGCTCGTGATTCAAAATTACGTGGTATTGTCCTCGGATCTTTCATTTCGGGGGATGATCCCGGACCGTCGCTCCAGTGCGACATCAATTCAACTACCTGCTAACCTTGTTGAAAACTGATCGAAGTGGTTCACGGATTTTCCTGACCATGCTATCAACCTGCAAATTGTAAGCGGAGTAGATTTGATTCCTACTTGGGTGTATTTCTTTTGTGTTATTGAAAACTATGTTTGTGTATGTCTATTACTATTTGACGTTTTCTGTTTTAGCAGTTTGCAGTTGGCCCAACAAGGCCTTTGGCCATAAAAACAAGCCAGAACAAACTCCCAATTAAATTAGAAGTTTCCTTTCTTTGCTAAGATGTCCGGCCTTTTATTTCCGTTTATAAAACTTCAGAATTTTAGTTTCATGCGTCATTCAAAGACATTTATATATTTTCTATTCCATCTCTTGAATTTTATCGATTAGTATGTTTTATTCTTTGATATCTTTTCATGTGTTCTGAGCTTATTTGTCTCTCCCTCTGTTTCTCATAGTATACTATCTTCTATAATTTGGTGCGCAGATTTTCCCACTGCCATGCAATGGATTTTTATATGATAGTATGAATAAATAGATATTTGGTAAAGCATAGGAGGATATCTTGAACTCTCGAATATTTCTTCCATTAGCCTTTGGATAGTGGAGCCGAGAGAGCCCAGTTGGAAGAGTAGCGGATAAGCAAACTGGGTTGCGAGTTCGAAACTCAATCCTACGAAAGACAGTGTACGTGGAGGCAGGTGCTAGTTAAATCAGTCGTGGCTTCAAATGCCCTCGCGGTGTGGAAGTTTGGAGAGTGGGGCATAGGTGTCGAACTCTTCATTCTGACCGTGGTTCGAAACGACGAGATGTTGTATTCGGTTCTTTCCCTTCGGGATGGATCGCGGAGAGTTTCCAATAGCCCGTTGTGTTGTTCCAGTGCAACATAAATTCAACTGCCTGCCATAATATATCCTTTGGAGAGTGGGGTGCCAGCTCAAGTGTTGAATGGCCATCACAGGAACAGCCGTCCCCTGCAGAATTCGAATCTGGTAATAGAATTCGAACCATTCTGGTAATAAGCTTACTAACAGATTAATAGTTCTTATTCGTTATGTAAGTTCATTATCTCAAGAAAAATAACTTCTTTCGCCAACTTATGCAAGTCTTGTGCTAAACACATTGATTAATCGATTACTAAAACCTGTATTTTTGTTTTTCTTAGATTGTTTTGATTACATCCGTCCTTTTAGTATTTTAAGTGCATTGAATAGACCCCATTCATTAACAGTAGAATCAAGATTTTATTAGTTTCGTATTAAAGTTGAGTTGGTTGGTTTTGAGGTTTTATGGCGAAAGGACCATATTTGGCCATGCTGCGCCAGACACAAGACATACAATATCAAGTAATAGACAGACACAATGAAAGCTTTACTGACATAAAAGAGAAATACCCCAGGGAGGAATGTACCTGACAGGAATCAAACGTGCGCCGCCTATAACTCGAAGGTTGCAGTGGACATACCCATTGAGCCACAACGGCCGCTATTAAAGTTGAGAACCCCTTTTATAACTGGCTCAGATTGTCTGCCTGTGATTCAAAAGTAGAGGTGCTGTCCTCAGATCGTTCGCTTCGTGATTGATCCCGGATGGTCGCAAATAGCCTGTTGTGTTGCTCCAGTGCGATGTTAAGGTGTATGTACATATATACTAGAGATAATGAAAATCGACCAAAATATCGATATTTGTTTTATTAATTCAAAATATGTTCCAACTCCTTAGCTTTCAAACGATACCAAGATCTTCTAAGTATTCGAAATAGTTTTCAAGTTACAAGGGTTTTCGTTAGTTAGTGTCAGCATGTACAAACATGTTTCCAAAACTTTAAACTCAATTTCTGAAGCACTGTTTTTGCAATGATTCTTTGTTCAAACAGTGATAACTCAACATGAAATGATGTATTAAAATTATTTTTATGTCATCATAATCTATATAATACAGTTGATGTTTTGACCCTCAGTCAAAGTTATTAGTTAAGAAATTAATTTTTAGTTGATATTTAAATGTTCAAATCCCTGAAAAAATCTTGATTTTTTTCGACTTCCTTGGGGAAAAATTTGTCAAAAAATTTATTTTCTCTAGGAACCTGATGGAGGATCAAAACATGAAGAATAATATTTTGAATAATTTCTAACAGGAATTGTCTTTCTGAGCAAATTAGAATTTGAAGTATCGCTGTTCAAAAAACATGTCAATTGCCTAATTATATCTAAATTAGATAATTAATGATTAGTTTAATCTGAATTTTTCGCACTGAAATGAGTTTAATAGCAAACCAATGGTCTACTGTAAAAAATTGGATTTTGAAAATCAAAATTAAAAAAAATTCTTGTAGTGTATACGTACACCTCAATTCAACTACCTACATACCTACTGCCATGCAATGGATTTTTTTGTATGATAGTATGAATAAATAAATATCACGGTAAAAAACAACTTTCAAATCCTCGAATACTTCTTCCATTAGCTTTAAAATACCAGATTATTCGTTCGAGTGTTTGATTATGAAAATCACCGCTCTTATTTCGTCGAGAATAAATAACACAAACGGAGCTCCCCCATCACAACCCCCGTCATTCATTTCCCCTCCACCTGGCTAACTTCTTAAGCCTCACCCCTCTCCTCTCGTTTCGAAGACAATTATTCACCGGAGAAGTCGAGATTCGTCGTTCTTCACCTTTCTCATCAAAATCCTCATATCATCGTCCATCAAACTTAAAGTGCAAGATGGCATATTTCTTCTCCCCATCCCCTTCCGCTCCTGACGGGTTATTCCTCTTCCGGTGTTTTCTGATTTCGGTGTCAGAGTGATTCCGGACATTTCTCTGCGTCAGGTCTGAGCTTGCATCATTTTTCAGGGGAGTCATAAATCGCCATTTTCTTCTTTTCCGAGCTGTCCCTCTCACGAGAAATATCCTTTTTTCTCCGAGACGTCATAATGTATCTCTTTTAAATCTCGACTTTCTTTAATATATTTTTTAATCTTTTAACTTTCGTCTGATGGGGACTTCAGGGCATATCTTCTTTAGGTGTATACGGGCATCACAACTCCGAGCTACCCGATTGATTTTTCCTCCCTTTCATTTTTAACATCTCTCCTACCTTTCTGCTTTTTGCTTTCCCTTCCTCCATCCTTGTTCTTGTCTCTTGAGTAAGTTCGGCCAAATATGGTCCTAGAGCCATAAAACCTGAAACCAACCAACCAAACGTCTGGCAAATCTCCTTTTGATTCACGAACCTGAGGTACTCAAGTCACCTTTTCTTTTCTCATGGGGTTATTATAAGCACGGGGCGCCTATTGCCTGGTTACCCAAACGATCGTTTCCTGCTTTAATCCCATGTTCCCTAATGCCTATTTATTCCCTTTGTTGGCATTTTTTACTTGAAGCTGTCTTGTTTGGCGTAGCTTAGTCAAATTAGCCCTTGCGCCATGAAACCTAAGAAACCAAACAATGAAAGCTAAAGCAACTAACCAACCAACAAACCGTCTGATGGGAAACGATACGCAGAGCCTTGTAGGTCCCCTGTAGATGTAGGTAGGTTGTTAAATTACGTCGCACTGAACGAACGCAACGGGCTATTGGCAACGGTCCGGGATTCAACCCGAAAGGAAAGATCCGAGGACAAATCCTCGACATTTTGAACCACGATCAAATATCGAGGTCAATTCCTGAGCTGGCACCTCCAAAGTTCCACACCACGCCAACATGAGGACACTTGAGGCCACGCCGGATTTAATATGCTTAGTTGGTTGGTAGTTGAATTAGCGTCGCAACGGAACAGCACAATGGGATATTGGCCACTGTCCGGAATCCATCCCTTAGTGAAAGACCCGGAGACAACACTTCGTCATTTTGAGCCACTGTTAGATGACGAGGTCAATAGCTGAGACGACACCAACGTGACAACATGAGCCAGCGACATATTTAACATGCATCCTGCACGTAGACGACGGTCTTTGGTGAAATAGTTTCGAATTCGCAGACTTGCGGTTCCTGGTTTGTTTAGGAAATCTTATAAATGGGTTAAGGTTGGTTAATTAAATACTTCATACGGAAGTGTTGAGGTTAGCTAGAGGAAAATTCCCCGAAGAATTTGCTTGTGCAATTCAGTTACACACTTTATTTGGGAACAATACGCGAATGAAGACAGGTGGTCGTTTTGTGTAGTAGTTGCCCATTAATTTTATGGTCTCACCACAACCCCGCGGCATTCCCAAGCTCTTAATCCCTCCTTAACACCCCCACAACATCCCTCGCAACGGCACTTATTCCCCAGAATTAGAGATAATGGAATCTTTTTCCGTCTCCGTGACGCGGTGCCATTTGCGAGGACGGCCGCCGTTCCGTGTCGGGCCGGAGGTGCGGACACGTCGAACTACGGAACGGGGCACTGCATCTTTTTCGCGGATCCGTTCACGCCACGCGGCAGATGAATGGCTTTCCGTGCACGGCTGTCGGAAGCAATTTGTTCGGGACACGCACTTAACTTCGCAGGTTTAGAGACGCCGGGGTTCTTCGGCGCCACCGCCCCACCTGTCGAACGGTCAGAGGAGGGGATTGTTCAAGGTGGTGGAGCCTTCCTTTTACGAGGTTTGCATGGCATGGGTTTAAGAAGATCTCATTAACCTTCTGAGGAGTTCGCACGCATATATCCGTTCTGCAACCCTTTGTCTTCTCTTCGTGTCCAGCCCCTCTTCACGGATCTTACATGCTTCCAATCTTACGCTGTCCAATCGAAACAGTGATCAAAGGGATGACATCACGCGCATGACACCGAGTTTAAAATTAGGCGTGCATGGTTTCTCTCGAAAGTATTTCAGTTGCTATTGGCAGAGGACCGCGGATTACCAACCAAAGACCACCTTATATGTGGGGGTTGGTGCACGTTAAATCAGATGGGGTTCACTAATGTCCTCGCGTTGGCATGGTGTAGAAGTTTGGCGGTGCCAGCTCAGGTGTTGACGTCGCCATCTGACCGCGATTCAAAATTAGGTATCCACCAATCTTACCTTCGGGATGGATCCCAGACCATCGCCAATTGACCGTTGTGTTGCTCCAGTGCGACGTAAATCCAACTACCTACCCACTCTTCACGAGACTTCTAACCAATTCTGGCCTCCTTGTCCTTGGGTGACATCGTTAGTGTGTACTGGCTTCCCAAACCCAAGGTAGCCTAGTGATCTCTTCCTTTCCCATGGGGGTTACTGGCCTCTGGTAAACATGGGGGTCGTGACTCTAGTATACCCAAGTGATCTTTGTCCTCTTCTACCCTTTTCCTTTCTTTTCGCAATTACTTGACGTTACCTGTCTTGCGTTTGGTGCAGCTTTGCCAAGTGTGTCACCCCTTGCGCCATACTACCCCAAAACAACCAACAATCTGACCTCCTTGGCCAATGGAATCTTTAGGATTCTTTCAACCAGTGGAGGCTGTCATGGCTCAGTGGGTTTGCCCACTGCGCTAGCATTATAGAGTTGTAGGCAGCGCAGGTTCGATTCCTCTCTGTTGTTGGTTAGTTGCTTTGGGGTTCTATGGGGGTTAGTTGATTTGGGTTTCTTCCAAAGAATTCTATTCTAAGGAAAGAGCAATAGAATCTCGCCAAAGGATTATACTCTAGGGAAAGGACTGATCGAATCTTTCCAGAGCATTCTATTCTACAGAATGAGCCAATAGAATCGCTCAAACGGCTTCTGTTCCAAATGAAGGTTTAATAGAATATTTTCAAAGGATTCTACTCTACAGAATGAGCAAATAGAATCGTTCCAAAAGATTTTATTCCGTGGAGTGTACCAATGGAATCTTCCAAAGAATTATACTCTGAGAAAATGGGCAATAGAATCTTTCCAAGGGATTCTATTCTAAGGAAAGAGGAGTAATAAAATCTTTCCTATTCTAAGGAAAACCAATAGAATCTTTCCAAAGGATTATAGTCTAAGGGAAGGACAAATATAATGTTTCCAAAGGATTCTCTTTTACAGAATGGAAGAATGGAATCGTTCTAAAGGAATCAATACCAAGAGAAGGTTGTTTGGTTGATTTTGGGGTTTCATGGCGCAAGGGCCATATTTGACCATGCTGCGCCAGACACAAGACATACGATATCAAGTAATGGACATACACACAATTAAAGCTTTTACAGGCACAGAAGAGAGAAATACTCAGGTTTGAATGCACCTGATAGGAATCGAACCTGCGTCGCCTACAAAATCGAAGGTTACTAGCGCAGTGGGAAAACCCACTGAGCCAGGACGGCCCCTCCTCCCTGTTGTATTTCCTTGTGCTTCTGTACTATTAAAACTTTCTTCAAGTGTGTGTATGTCCACTACTTTACATTGTATGTCTTATGTTGGCGGTGCATGGCTAAATATTTCCTTTTTACCCTAGAAAACCCAATACAACCAACCAATTGAAAAACGAACGATAATTCTACGGTTTTTGACAAGGCGTGGTATGATTACTGAGCGGTCGATTCTGAACATCTTGAATAGCAGCTGAGAAATAATGTATAACATCATCAAAGTTAATGTAAATGTTACCGTTAATAAACCTGATCTTCTGAGCGTCACGTTTTTGTCCATCACACTTTTAATTACTAAATAACCACATCTGTTGATTGAAAAATCCAAGGAAAGATCATACTGGTCAAGAAGATCGAAACTGGAACTTACAGGGAAGACTACAGGTAGTAAGGTGGAATTATGCGCCAGAGGGTATACTGTTCCATCATGCTGTCTACTTACAGTTCTGTAGTAAGGTTGCTGGAAGGTTTCAGAAGGTTTTTCATTTTAATTATAAACAGACTACCATAGAAAAGTATTTCTCAGTGAAACTTTCAGAAAAATATCGTAGTTTAAAAAATAGTTAATTTTAGTAATAATTAGTTCTGAATTATTGCCCACTTTTTTAGTAAGAATGCCTTAGTGTTGATTTTCAACGTCCAGTAAGTTTTTCTAAGGTGGAATTCATTATGGTTACACTGTATACTAAAAAATTCTCATTACAGCGTGAAAAATAATTGTAATTTAAATAGATGGATATTAATAACGTTTATTCAACGCATATTTCCAGAATAAATATCATAAAAGGATAATCATGACTAAATTATTTAGAACAAATATACACAATAAATGGTTGACATACCATCAAGTAACGAAATATGAGGATAATTTTTCATAGCATGCAATACTCTAAAGTTACGATTGTATGATTTCGTTTCAAAATAAAATTTTTTAATACTTTGGAATGAATGACTTCCGTTCAAAAACAGATTGCTTTTTTCGGATGTATCACGCATTAAAGCTAAATTAGAACTGTAACGAATGAACTGCGAAATCGGTTGCGAAAACTTTAATCTGTAGCAGGTGAACGACTGGTGCAGTGCCAGCTGCGGAGCTATAAACCTCCATGATCTGTGGAGCTTTCAAATGAAAAAAAAAAAACAGTTTCGATCGTCAGCTGCGAGATTTGAGACTTCAAACAGAAAATTTTGCAGACATGTTTTTATTTGTTAGTGTTCGTGATTGCGTCTGTTTATTTTTATGTTTTCAATTGCTTAATCAAACTCTTGTAATTGGATAGCGTGACTCCAATTACAAGACTTTAACTGGACTAGTAACTTTTATTACCGAACTTGAAAATGTATCTAGGATGTCCTTTGAAAGAAGTTCTTTCTTCATCATAGAAATTGTTCAATAAAAGAAGAAAAATGATTCAAAAAGTCTAAATGGGGAAGAGACAAAAATCAATATTGCTACGGAAACATCAAACCTAGGTTGTACGCAGAGTGATCCCAGTTAAAATAAATTTACAAACGGAAAATTTATCATCTATACCTAATTCTGTTTCAATACACATCATGTTTATTCTTAACTGCGTAGTTATTGTCCTGGTTTGGGAAAATGAAATGATCCATATCTATGGTTATCCTCGATGCCTCCTTTGTGGGGAGGGGCGTCGGGACTCAGTGGGTATGCCCATTGCGCTAGTAATCTGCAAGTTGAAGGTGGCGAAGGTTCGATTCCTGTCAGATGCATTCCTCCCTGGGTGTATTTCAGTATGTTTTTATCACTAAAACTTTCATTGTGTGTATGTCTTACTTGATATTGCATGGCCAAATATGGCCCTTGTGCCATAAAACCCCAAAACCAACAAACCCACCAGCCTCGTTTGTGGATGCTATTTAACCCTCTATTGGTTGTCTCGACGATCTTATTAGCAAAACTGACCGGATCTTTATGGATGGCATATCTTCATTAGAAAACACCTAACCAGATCTTGATCTCGTCATCATCAAGAAATTGGCAATATCTTGACAAGATATCTCGTTGTTAGCAAAATTGGTCAGATCTTGATGTTTGAGATACCTCGTCGACACGCCTTGGAGGGTTAAAACATTAAGTTGTAAATAGAAATTCTAAATTATTTTATCTCTTTAAAATTTTGGAAATTAGAGCACACCAAAGTTTCAACAATCATGATATAGCAGAAAACACGTTTAATTGGAATGCCGTCATACAAAGGCTTAGATACGCCATGATTTTGCGAAGTGTAATCTCGTGTATGTAAAGTGATGTTTAATGATTTCTAACTGAGACATGTACGTTCGGATTGGGTGGCTTCATTGGTTGGACATTTATTGGCTCTTGTTACAATGTTAATTCCACCAAGCGATTTACCTTGTTCTCACATTACACTAAGTACTTTGTTAAGTTTTCTGAGCAGTAACGGACTTTGCCGATTAAAGGATCAGTCTATAAACCGCATCCGTTTCACATCGGATGGTACCTTAGGTTTTGTGTGTGGGTTCAGGAGTGCAGGTTTTTATACGGAATCATTCATCCTTTAAGCGATTTTGACGAGATATCTCGTCCAACAAGATCTGAAAAATTTTGCTAATGACAAATATGTTGTCATTCAAGATATTGCCGATTTTTTGATGATGACGAGATCAAGATCTGATCAGTTTTCTTCTAATGACATTTCGTTCATGAAGATTTTGATGACGAGATATCTCGTCAACAAGATATTGCCCATTGTTTTACGATGAGATCAAGATCTATTTAGGACTTTTTTTTGAATGATGAGATTCGTCCATAAAGATCTGGTCGTTTTGCTGAGGGCAAGATACCTCGTCGAGACAATCACAAGGAGGGTTCGACGAAATCGACCATTTCCCCATTACACCTAGTCGGAGACATACTTCTCTGATTCGTAATTCAGGCAGTCTAGATTTTTTAGATATTAAGAACTTGAATTTGTGAAGGGTTTCGTCGATGACAGCTTTGTAAAATTTTGAGCCAATACCTTTTCAAACGCTATTCCTTGTCCTGGTGATCCACTGGGTACGTTGCAAAACCTTCCTCTTAGAAAAGGTAGTTGGTGGTTTCAGGATATTTCACTGTAGACGACTCATTTTTCACAGTGGTTGGGTCTTTGGGTTTCTTGGAAAGATTCGGTGGTAGTTTTTCTTTGCGCAGTCAACACCTGCGGAATCTCGCGCATACGAAACGAATGACACCTCGCGGTGCTTGCTATCACATCGTGGTCCCTATAGTGTTAAATACGATTCCTTCAGAGGAAAGGAATGACACAGGCAATGTGGATCGCAAAAGGGAAAAAAAGAGTGTTTATTGAAGACACAACACATTTATATACAGATTGGATAGGATTGCAGCACTAGCCAATAAGATTCATTAAATTGAACGGACGTCCAAGAAAGCTATAGAACATTCACACATGCTGCCTGTAATGAATGACTCAGCTCTAGCAGCACAAAGAAAGATACATACTTCTATGGGCGATTACATTATACAACATATAGTTATACTAACTTTACCGCTCGCGGAGGGACGATTCTACCACAAAATTGAGGAATCGTGCTTTCAATATTGCGTCATCTTACAGTGATCATCGACTTTCTCATGAAATAAACGGAGCATGTGCCCGCAGCTTCATGTTATTTCTTCCAGTTGCTCGGTTTGAAGATTTATCGCGCTGTTATGGTAAAAAGCAAGAATCCTAAATTATTGATTGGTTAAAGTGATTATCCAACGTGATCCAAAACACTAGTCTGCGATTCGACAGCCAATCGGATAAGTCGATTCGCACGTCCACGTGATTTACCTTTCAGAGATCTTACGACAAAGAATCCGCCATTGCTCCGTCTATTTCATTAGAAGATCGATGACAGTGATCGCTATTTTGGTAGATTCTTTGCACCTTCCTCTCTTCAACTCTGACGTTGCGTTGCTCCAGTGAGACGTATATTGTTTACAACCTCTTCAACTCAGGACCGTGGTTCAAAATTTTGTAATTTTGAACCACAGTTAAACTTTCCTCCGATCACTTTCACTTTTTTCACTTTCCTCCGATCTTTCCAAAGACAGTCGTGGGGCTGGTGCACAGAAAATCTGTCGTGGCCTCAAACGTCCTCACGTTGGCGTGATGTGGACGTTTGAAGATTGGGGTGCCAGCTCTGGTGTTGACCTCGTCATCTGACCGTGGTTCAAAATGACGATGTATCCTTGGATCGTTCGCTTCCGGATTGATCCCGAACCTTCTCCAATATCCCGTTGTGTTGCTAAAAGTGCGACGCTAATTAAAGTGCCAATCAAACTACCCTCTTCAACCCAATTATTATATTTTTGCTAGTTTTAATAGTTTTTTCCAGATTTTGAAGGAAGTCTGGTGTATACTCTTTAGAGACACGGATTTATACCGAGGGACCCAGTATTGCAAGAAACGATAGACGTATTCTACTTCAAAATGGCCCCCTGGGGGTCACATTTTTAGGTGTGTACGGGCTTCACGAACCCGAAGTACCCTAGTGATCTATTCCTTTCCCATGGGGCTTACTGCCTTTGGAAAACATGGGATATCGACCCCAGGATGCCCCCAAGCAATCTTTCTCTTTCTGCTGCCACTTTTCTTTTCACAATTACTTGACATTTTTTTGTGTTTCTATCTTGTGTTTGGCGCAGCTTGGCCAAACCCTTGCGCCATAAAACCCAAGACCAAACAACGTCAAAATGGCGCTGACTCCTCCAACCCACGAGACAACGTTAAATAACCCTAACCACTCGAAAGAATCCACCCTCAGGTATTCGGAATTTAAAGTTTCCGAAGACCCCCTTCACTTTGATGTCTGCATGGAAATCTTGTACATCACCCTTCTCTACTTAAAGTAAGGAGAATTCCTTTTTCCTTCCATTAAAGTCCGGAAACCCCGTATATGCTAATGCCCCTCCTTGATATGCAACCCTGGCAAAGAATGTTCCAATGGCGTGAGCACGGGCGAGGGCATTAATTCGATACTCCTCGGGTGTTCCTCACGTGAGCAAATTGTTGCCGCTGCCATTTTTGAAATGGCTGCTGGCTTTGGCCGACACTTTTTCTTTGGTTAATAGCTGTCGCGGGTTAAACTTTAATTACCTCGGTCGCTCACGTAAAAATTTAATCGCCCTTTCGGGTTGCGGGTTAACTGCTTTCCGAGGAGGTTAATTGGATAATGGCGGATCGGTGTTCCGTGGAGCACTCGCTCCGTGTTCCGCTGGAGACGGAGTGTCGCCGAATTCTCCTGAGTTGGGTTTCGAATTTTTCTGCACGTTTCGTAAAACTGAGTGGGGGACCGCGGAGAATTTTAGAGTTGCGTACCGTGTTCTATTTAATTCGATTTCCGGCCATTTTCCCCCTTTTTGCAAACGAGGGGATTTTTCGAAGGTTTGAAAATGGCGAGAGTACCGAAAATGCGAGGGGTTCTTTTTTTTTTAGCTTATTTAAACTTAAGGATGTAATATATTTCTTACTTTTGTTACTCGGAAAGTATCTGCATTAAAAGATCTATGGTGGAAATAATTTTTTCCCTTGAATTATGCACCGTCAAATTCATTATTCATTCAAATTTTGTACTCCCAGAAGAAGGTATATATTTGTCATAAAAACAGAAATTATAAACCTGAAGTGACGAGAGTGGCAAGAGTGGTATAAGGCAAACCGGAGAGAATGATACATTGGTACTGAGTGTAATGATGGTTCCGCAACTGGAAAGGCAGAAAGTTCCATAACAATAATTTATTTACTTCAATATACAAGTAGTAACAACATGATCCGTGGAGGTATTGAGGCTAGGGTGTTTTGGACAGCACTCAGAGCTCCTTAGCCCATGGAACTTGTGAAAAGAATGCAGTTTACAATATCGCTAGAAGGATAGAGATTAAGAGAAAGATTATTGGACCAGATCTATCAAGAAAGTTCATTGGTAGAAGTCTGGTTTATCGAAGGAGTTATTTGTTCTTACACAGCCGATTTAAAAGCAGGAGAGTCCGTGGGAGGTCAAAGTTAACGAGACGGCTTGAGTTCAAAGGTGAAAGGGTTTGGAAAGATATTGACCACTTGGAGACAAAGACTGGGAGAAAAGGGGAACGTAAAATGATAATTGTACTTAGGGGTTACTTTTAGGTATCGTTTCATATATATATAAAACGATACCTAAAACTAACCCCCTAAGTACAATTCGCACTACAGATAAGTCCCTTAGCGGTCCCCTTTTCACCCAGTCTTTGTCTCCTAAGGGTCAATATATCTTTCCACCCCCTTTCACCTTGGAACTCAACGTCAACTTGGACCTCCCACGGACTCTCCTGCTTTCAAATCGCATATGTAAGATCGCATTATTCCTTCGTTAAACCACCGATTTCTACCAATGAACTTGTTAGATCTGGTACAATATATTTCTCTTAATTCTAAACCCTCTAGCGAGATTATTGAAAACTATCCATTCTTTCACGAGACTCTTGTGCTATGGCGCCCTCAGAGCCGTCCCAAACTCCAAACCCTCAACAACCTCCAAGCCTTATAATGTAACTACTCGTATATTGAATTAAAGAATCCTTATATGGAAATTTCTGCCTTTCCATTTGCGGAACCATCATTACTCTCAGTACCAATGGAACCTTCTCTCTGATTGCCTTACACCACTTTCTTCACGACTGCAGGCTTATTATCTCTGTTATTATGATATATATATATATATATATATATATATATATATATGTATATGTATATATATATGTGTATATATATATATATATAATAAATATATATATACAGGGTGTCCCATAAATTCCGAAATAGTTTAAAAATTCATAAAAGTTGAAGGAATTGGTATATTTGAATGCGGTTTGCGATAACGTTATTCTCATGAAAGGGGATTTTTTTTGGTAGAGAAAAAAAATTAGTTCAATCTTTTGTCAATAGAGGGCGCTGCACGCAACCAATCACAAGAAATATGCAAATCAGAGTCCTACAAAATGATGGGTGTATGATTTAAAGCTCATTTCTGAATTTTCCTGTGATTGATACGTATTCCTGTGATTTCATTGTGATGTTGACATTGGTGGATAAAGCACTATTGGTTAAGTTGTTTTACCTCAGTTTAATCGGACAAGTAGTACTCTAGTGCTGTGATGTGCTTGTAAACATTTGCCTGCATGGAAATAAACGTCGTTTTCCACGGAATTCTGTGATTGGTTGAGTGCAGCGCCCTCTATTGACAAAAGATTGAACTAATTTTTTTTCTCTACCAAAAAAAATCCCCTTTCATGAGAATAACGTTATCGCAAACCGCATTCAAATATACCAATTCCTTCAATTTTTATGAATTTTTAAACTATTTCGGAACTTATGGGACACCCTATATATATATATATTTATATATATATATATACACATATATATATTTATTTTATATATATATGTGTATATACAATATATATATTTTATATATATATTGTATATATATATATACACACATACACATATATATATATGTGTATGTGTGTATATATATGTGTATATATATATAAATATATTTATTTTATATATATATGTATATGTATATAAATATATATATATATATATATATTTTATATATATACTAGCTGAATTACCCGGCGTTGCTCGGGTTGAAATGGTTAAATGTTGCTTGAAAATTGAATTAGAATAAGCACTTTTCTTTCACAGAAAAATGCTATCATTTAAGTTGTACGGAAAATACGTTTTAACTTTTTAATAGCTTCTACAATATACTTCGGACGCAAATACATGCATTTAATTCCTGCATATAATAATATTGCATAATATTGCAATATGTAAAAGATTAAGACATAAAGACAAACAGAAACGAAATTCCGACGAAAAAATGCAAAATTCTAAAAAACGAAAGATGCGCAAAGTGCAGTTTGAACTACTGTTTAAATACTCTCGCAATCAAGTCGTGGCGCTCACTGGGTAATTGATTGGTAAGAACCTCCTTGATCTCCGTCCAAATCGGATTGCAGGTGAAGGTGATAAATAAGACTGGTCTCCCGTACGTCCTCATGTACGTCATAGCATCTTGTGTGTATCCGTGCATGTGTCTGGTGACTGCAACTCATCTCCAGTAAATGTAGCTGGTAGTACGACTAAGGCACCGAGGTTTTCAACGTTCCCGTCATTTGCCACAGTATCTCTCAGGTGTATATCAACTTTCAGTTTACGTTGATTTAGACGAATGTAAAGGAGACGCTCACTCTCGACTTTAGCGTACATATCGACGATGAACTGATGAAACAATTGCCTGCAGTTCAATACGTGGTTCTGCTCAGTATCTCGAACCATTAATCTGTACGCATTGAAATCCTTCGCTGAAACTTTCTTGCTGGTTGTTTCACCTGTTCTTGGGTTGATCTGCCTCAGATTAAAATGATATCCATCTTCACCATGGGGAATATCACTGGGTACTGCAGAGCATCATAAGATCGATGTGTTTCCGAAATACGCTGCAATGATTCACCTCGTCATTGAATAACGATATCCCGTTGATGAAACTCATCTCCTGATATAACCACCGCGACTTCATCTGCTTGAGGAGAGTTAAAGCGCCGCTCGTGTTCGCCTGCAGGTCTTCGGTCTGCTCTTATGACTACTTTAAATTCATCTGTTGGCATACGTACCAATGCTGTTTCAAAGGTTTTAATAAGATTATTGTGCTCATGAAACATCCTCTGTAAGTTTAACACAATATGACGTCTTGTTCCCGAGATGTAGGCGCACTTCTGATCAGTTTCCATTTGTTCGTTTTGAATAAAATATAGTTATAGAAATTTTGGTGGTTGATCTGGCAGCGGAAGCAACGATCCACTCTATGGTAAATCTGCCCTTGCACCTAGAATGTCGACGGAAATCCGGGCTGTCCAACAACTCATGAGGCACCGAATGATGTCATTTGGAAACATGAGTTGTATTTTCTGATGTTACTAAGAAAATGCTTCGACTCTGACGTATCTCCTGATGTGTAAGTCAAAAGTTCTTGTGGTGGTGGTTCCAGTTGGCAGAGTTTAACTTTTCCATTTTTACAGCAAATACCAGTAGACTCTGATTTAAACTTTTTGGCTTGACAGTAACTACAAACCATTTCCATTTTCCCGATGGTAACACTTGCATGCAGCGAGTAGTTTTTATGTGAATGGTAGTGGAATTCTTCCTATGCTAAGCTAAAATGGTGCGCAGTCCGTGATCGTTTGGCTCTATCTCTCTTATCCTGTAGTCGGGCCTCACGCTGCTGTGCCGTCTTTGTTGCTCTAGATGTAGTAGCACTATCCCTCTTATCCTGAAGTCGGGACTCACGCTGCTGTGCCGTCTCTGTTGCTCTAGATGTAGTAGCTCTCTCGCAATCGCAAGTCTTCTATTCCTCTCCTCGGAAGTGTCTTGTCTACGCTCATCTTTCATCATTTTAGCCGTTAACTGCACTTGGCCGATCGCCTTCCGCTTCCTTGGAGGCATTGCTCAGCAAAGAAATCTGTCAATGAATACAAAGAAATGCTATTTCATAAAATAAGCAAAAGGCACACTCTCACTGAGCAATGAAATCGATTACAGAATACAATAAAAATAAAAAGCTAATATAAACTGAATGGTAAGACAAATTTAAAATTGCGAAGTACTTACATCAGTTTAGGAATATCAAATTTTTAACACAAATAAAAAATATTAATGCCTTACTTAAAAGCTGTCAATCAAAATACTCAAACACAGAATTCTAAATCATACTAAAAAATAAACTTTTATTCTGGTTTTAAAAAAAGCATTAATTCTGATCCCCCATTAAATTTATTTAAAAAATTAAGCAAAAGGCATACTCTCAATGAGCAATGAAATCTATTATAGAATATAATACAAAGCTAAAATTAACGAAAAAACGAATTTAAAATTATGTAGTACTTACATCAGTTTAGAAATATAAATCCAAAATGTACACTATCACTGTCGAATAAAGTAGGAAACACTCTTATACAATAAAAAGAGCGAAATAAAACTCCCAGATTTACTGAAAGATGATAAACTGGAAGACTTACCGAGCTAGCTTCCTCTAAATACGACCAGCTAAGATTCGAGTGAGTACTGGAATGTTCTCCCCCATGAGTCCAAGGATGTTTCCGTTTCCCCAACTTTCTAGAAAGTTCTACAAAGTTTTATAAAAAAAGTAAACATTAATTCTGGTGCTGCCAGATACCGAGTAGCAAAATTACGCTTTTATGATCATTGAGTTTTTCGTTTGTGCTTTTCGGAATAACGGTGCTTGGGTTAGAAATAAATGTAATCGGTGTAGACAAATTAAACTGAATAGATAAAAAATTTTCAAAAAGGAAAAGGTCGATTTTACAGAATTTTTCAGAAAGAAAATCACTGCTTTCAACGGAGGATTCACATGTATCTATTCTGGACATTTTAAAATAAGTTACACGCCTTACCTAAAAAGCCTTGTGAAACAGAATTCTACAAATCATTACGTGTTCAATAAATTATTTAAGGAAAGTTGGTCGAAATATACACCAACTTTCCTTGAAAATAATCCTTGAACTCCTGAAAACCTTTCCTTGAATTTCCTTGCAAGCATAAATATTTTAAAATATTCTTTCCCTTCATCAATAAAATATCTATAATTTATTTACATCATGAGAAGAACTAAAAAGTCAGTTCAAACATAAATACTGTAATTTAATTTGTTTCGGAAAAAATTGTTTTTCGATCAACAGTGGTAAAGCAACCATCGCTGCCTAAAGCAATTAATCTATGCTCAATGTTATTTCTATGGCGATTTCGAATAGTTTTTAGCCCCCCAGGGCCAATAGAACGGGGGTTAAGAGTTAGCCTATGCTGACCGCAGTGTTCTAAAGTATAAGTGTACCACATTTGGTGTGAATTTGTCAAACGGTGTAGATTTGTATAGAAAATATACACACATACAGACACACACACACACATATACACACATCCTATTTTATATATATAGATGTATATGTATATATGTATATATATATATATATATATATATATATATATATATATATATATATATATATAATGTGAAGGAGTGAGCTCGCTTTCTATGTCAGAGGAGTAAAGAGCAGGGTTCACTTAAAAAAAGCTTCTTAAAAGAAGTTTTTGTGATTGATACTTCTTAAAAAAAGCTTCTTAAAAGAAGTTTTTTCTGCACTTGGTGTGGGGCTTAGCCAAAGAAATGAACACAAGTTACCCCCCTCACTTTAGTTAATTTCTTTACTCCCCTTGGCAAAGTAAGAGGGCTCACTCCCTTCACATTTTCACATCTTTTCTCTTGTTTCTCAAGAAAAAAATATATTTGGTAGTTTCTACTTCTTATTTGCCTCTATTTGTTCTCTGTGGCTTTCAGCGCCCTATTCTTCAAAAGGGTTGTTATTTTGTTTTGTTATTACATGCATTTTGTTCTGAGTTTGGTTTTTCTTACCTGATATTTGGTGATGGCCTATTTATATAGTATATAATTTGTTTAAAGATGAATCATTTAGATAACTTTTATTAAATTTCTAGTTAGATTTAAGTAAAAATGTGTTCTTGTTACAATATGTATAGCATTATTATATAAGGATATATATGTAATATTTTATATATATTATTATGTAGCATTATATGTGAGTATATTTATGTTATTAATAATATTATGTCTAGTAATATTACATAGGCACATTTATGCAATATTTGTTATTTATATTATATATAGCATTATATTATATATAAAAATATATTTATGTAATATTTACGTTACATATAATATTATGTATAGTATTATATAAGTGTATTTATGTATATTTTGTTATTAATAATATTATGTATAGTTTTATAAAATAAGTATATTAATTTTCGTTATTTATAATATGTGCAGCGTTAGATATATATTACATAAAACTATACTTATATATATGTTATTTGTATTATTATGTATATTATTATAAACAAGTGTATATATATATATATATATATATATGTAATTTTTTGTTTATAATATTTTGTATAGCGTTATGTATAATAATATTTCTGTAATATATGTTTGTTATTTATAACATATATAATATAAATATATTATACATGTAATATATAATTATAATATTATGTATGATATAAAAAGTATATAAAATTTAAGCTCTTAAAAAGTAAGAAATCTTTTAAACTGGACTAAAACTCATTTAAGCTCCTTTTTCTCCAGAATTTATACAAACTCAGAACAGTAATTTATTGTTTCCGAACAAACAATTCTTAACTAACCTAACATATTTACCTGGTAGGAAACAACTTGTAAACATTCATTTAGTTTTTAGAAGATAAATAGTGTATCAGGAACAGTTAGTTCTAAAACTTGAATGGTTGCCAAAAGTTTTGCAGTATAAAGCCCCCATTTTCCGAACTAATTTATACAGCATTAAAGTCACCGAAAGTAGTATTAACAGAATTTCCGTCGAAATCGCTTCTGATAAAAGTTCCAGAATCGCTAATCTCGGTAACGTTGATACCTCTTATCTTTAAATTAAAATTTTAGAAACGAAGTTGGGATTTTTGGTAAACCTGAATCCATATTCCTATGGGGCCGCGGTAGCCCAATTGGAAGGGTAAATCCAACCGACCGTCGTGTACGTGGGGGCTGGTGCACGTTAAATCCGCCATGGACTCAAATGCCCTCACCTGGCGTAGTGGGAAGTTTAGAGAGTGGGGTACCAGCTCATGTGTTGCCTAGTCATCTGACAGTGATTCAAAATTACGTGGTGTTGTTATCGGATCTTTCCCTTTGGGATTCATACCGGACCGTCACCAATAGCCCGTTGTGTTGCTCCAGTGCGACGTTAATTAAAATGCCTAAAACATCCTACCTAATTATAAAAATTAAGTTCAAATTATTAATTTCTATGCAGTATTTGGCTTCTAAAAATTGTCTTGGTATATACTTAATTTTGGTAGCCACTGTATATATACGTCTGTTTGTATGTGGTGTTAGCTTTGGTGTGAGGTTTACTTTTCTGTGTTGTATGCACGAATGCGTATTTGGGTGTTTTGCTTCGGTGTACGTTATGCCTACCTATCTATATAAATGAGAATGGAGTGTTTGTACATTGAATAATTTCGACCCATTTCAAATTTTCTATCCGTTTGGGGCCCTTTTGTTGCTAAATCCGTCTCTCGCGCGATTGGTGTTTGTGTGCCTGTGCTACGTCGAAACGGTTGAATATATTTTCATGAAACTTTGCATACTGTGAGTTCTTACATTCATTTAGTGACTGAACTTGGTTGCATAAGTCCGTCTGTCTTCTCGATCTATGTTCGATTTTGTCTGTGTTTGTACAAGTATCACATAAGATTTGTTCAACATATTTTAATTTAATGTTTTATATTTGATACACCACATCTTTGTTTAGTGAATGCATTATCTTTGCTTACATATTTAGGCGTTTCACGTTAAAGCATCTGACTAACTACTTAAATCAACCATAATTTGGTAGTTTTGGAGTAGCTGGAAGGTATATTGAGCATTGAAATTACTTGGATTGTTTTACCAGTGCTGCTGAAAATCAATTATTTTTCTAAATTATTTTTAGGGAATTTAAATTATAATACTTTCGTATTTTAAGCATTATTTATTTTTACGATCTATACAGTATTTCCGAATATTTGGGACAAACGATAATTTGCACCAAAATGGAATCTTTGCCACGAGCAGTGTTATTTTCTGTTTCTTTCGCTCTTAAATAATTTCGTATTTTTAATTTTTTTCTAATTTTTAGTTGTAATTTGTGGCAATTATGCGAGATCAAGAGGAAAAAAGAATCACGAATTTATATCTTTAGAACAACTTTTTTATCGCCAACTTTTATTTTGTTTCATTTCGCTGTTTTCTGTTTTTTTGTTTCAAATATTTATTATTTTAATAAGCTGTAATTCCTTTTCATCACACGCAAAACCAGCGCAAAATATTTGATTTTAAGCGGTATGTAAGTTCGAACAAAGTAAATGTTAAGTGGAATTTTGTCATTATTGAAAGAGCATTAATATATATATATAAAATAGGATGTGTGTGTGTGTATGTATGTGTGTATATTTTCTATACAAATCTACACCATTTGACCAATCCACACCAAATTTGGTACACTTATACTTTAGAACACTGCGGTCAGCATAGGCTAACTCTTAACCCCGTTCTATTGGCCCTGGGGGGGGGCTAAAAACTATTCGAAATCGCAATAGAAATAACATTGAGCATAGATTGATTGCTTTAGGCAGCGATGGTTGCTTTACCACTGTTGATCGAAAAACAATTTTTTCCGAAACAAATTAAATTACAGTATTTATGTTTGAACTGACTTTTTAGTTCTTCCCATGATGTAAATAAATTATAGATATTTTATTGAAGAAGAAAGAATATTATAAAATATTTATGTTTGCAAGGAAATTCAAGGAAAGGTTTTCAGGAGTTCAAGGATTATTTTCAAGGAAAGTTGGTGTATATTTCGACCAACTTTCCTTAAATAATTTATTGAATACGTAATGGTTTGTAGAATTCTGTTTCACAAGGCTTTTTAGGTAAGGCGTGTAACTTATTTTAAAATGTCCAGAATAGATACATGTGAATCCTCCGTTGAAAGCAGTGATTTTCTTTCTGAAAAATTCTGTAAAATCGACCTTTTCCTTTTTGAAAATTTTTTATCTATTCAGTTTAATTTGTCTACACCGATTACATTTATTTCTAACCCAAGCACCGTTATTCCGAAAAGCACAAACGAAAAACTCAATGATCATAAAAGCGTAATTTTGCTACTCGGTATCTGGCAGCACCAGAATTAATGTTTACTTTTTTATAAAACTTTGTAGAACTTTCTAGAAAGTTGGGGAAACGGAAACTTCCTTGGACTCATGGTGGAGAACATTCCAGCACTCACTCGATTCTTAGCTGGTCGTATTTAAAGGAAGCTAACTCGGTAAGTCTTCCAGTTTATCATCTTTCAGTAAATCTGGGAGTTTTATTTCGCTCTTTTTATTGTATAAGAGTGTTTCCTACTTTATTCGACAGTGATAGTGTACATTTTGGATTTATATTTCTAAACGGATGTAAGTACTACATAATTTTATATTCGTTTTTTTCAGCTTTTTATTGTATTCTATAATAGATTTCATTGCTCAGTGAGTGTGCCTTTTGCTTAATTTTTTAAATAAGTTTAATGGGATCAGAATTAATGCTTTTTTTTACACCAGAATAAAAGTTTATTTTTTAGTATGATTTAAAATTCTGTGTTTGAGTATTTTGATTGACAACTTTTAAGTAAGGCATTAATATTTTTTATTTGTGTTAAAAGTTTAATATTCTTAAACTTGTGTAAGTACACTGCTGGCCACCCAAATTGCAACACCAAGAAAGACAAGAGATATCACAACAAAATTTATTTTGTAGATAACATGTTGACCAAGTATCAAATGATTAAATTTATAGACTTCTGTGAAGTGTGGTTCCTGCCAAAATCAGTAGCCAGAGTAGCCGCCATTGTTGGAGATCACCGCTGCCACACGCCTCGGCATTGATTCAAAGAGACTTTGGATGTGTTCTTGGGGTACAGCAGACCAAGCAGCTTCCACACGTTGCCAAAGTTGATCTGGTGTGGCAGCTGGGGATGTATTCTGGGTCAATCGTTGAGCAACCATGGACCACATGTTTTCTATCGGCGAAAGATCCGGAGAGCGAGCTGGCCAGGGAAGCAATTCAATCTGGCGATTGACGAAGAACCCTTGGACAATGCGTGCCACGTGTGGTCGCGCATTATCCTGTTGAAATATGGCTGTGGGCAAGCCCTGAAGGTAAGGAAGGACAACTGGCTCCAACACCTCGGAGATGTAGCGCTGGCTGTTTAAAGTACCGGCAATGCGTACTAGAGGAGTGCGAGAGTGATATCCAATACCGCCCCATACCATAATACCCGGTGCAGGACCAGTGTGGCGGTGCATAACGCAGCTGTTCGGCATCCTCTCTCCATGGTGTCTCCAGACTCGAATCCGACCATCGTGGTATTGCAGACAGAAGCGTGACTCGTCAGTAAAGACAATTTCATTCCATTCTGCCGTCCACATCCTTCTTTCATCGCACCATTGGCGGCGGAAACGTCTGTGGTCCTGCGTCAAGGGTAGACGAAGCAATGGACGTCTTGCGGACAGACCACTCTGCTGTAAACGGCGTCGAATGGTACGCGCAGACACTGGATGATGCGGTACAGACTGAATGTGCTGTGCTATGGTTCGTGATGTGGCTGAGCGATCCGTCACTACCATACGCACAATATGCCTGTCATCACATGAAGTGGTGCACTGAGGTGGATGCGATCGAACACGTCGGTCCGTCGTACCCTCCTGCATCCAACGATCACATATCCGCATTACAGTTGTTTGGTTTCGTCCAACACGACTACCGATTTCCCTGAAAGATAATCCACAATCTCGGTAGGCCACTATCCTTCCTCTGTCGAACTCGGATACTTGATCAAAAGATGATCGCTGTTTTCTACGAGGCATAATTGATCGGTTTTTTTTTTTTAAAAAACCACAAGAAAAACACAATTGCCGTACTTGAAATCGTCGAAATCTCCAAGCCTTAAATAGCGCTTTGAAGTGGCGCCACAGGCGCGCGTGATGTGCGTCTGCGCTGAAATTCTAATCATTTGCATATCTCACCTCCGCTAATGCATGTTGTAAATTTCATATTATTTGCATGCTTCCTTCAGGGTGTTGCATTTACGCTGGCCAGCAGTGTACTTCGCAATTTTAAATTTGTTTTACCATTCAGTTTATATTAGCTTTTTATTTTTATTGTATTCTGTAATAGATTTCATTGCTCAGTGAGAGTGTGCCTTTTGCTTATTTTATGAAATATCATTTCTTTGTATTCTTTTACAGATTTCTTTGCTGTAGCAATGCCTCCAAGGAAGCGGAAGGCGATCGGCCAAGTGCAGTCAACGGCTAAGATGATGAAAGATGAGCATAGTCAAGAAACTTCCGAGGAGAGGAATAGAAGACTTTCGATTGCGAGAGAGTTACAACATCTAGAGCAACAGAGACGGTACAGCAGCGTGAGGCCTGACTACAGGATATGAAAGAGAGCTACTACATCTAGAGCAACAGACGGCACAGCAGCGTGAGGCCCGACTTCAGGATAAGAGGGATAATGCTACTACATTTAGAGCAACAGAGACGGCACAGCAGTGTGAGGCCCGAGTACAGGATAAGAGAGATAGAGCCAAACGATCACGGACTGCGCACCATTTTAGCTTAGCATTGGAAGAATTCCACTACGATTCACATTAAGACTACTCGCTGCATGCAAGTGTTACCATCGGGAAAATGGAAATGGTTTATAGTTACTGTCAAGCCAAAAAGTTTAAATCAGAGTCTACTGATATTTGCTGTAAAAATGGAAAAGTTAAACTCTGCCAACTGGAACCACCACCACAAGAACTTTTAACTTACACATCAGGAGATACGTCAGAGTCGAAGCATTTTCTTAGTAACATCGGAAAATACAACTCATGTTTCCAAATGACATCATTCGGCGCCACATCAGTTGTTGGACAGCCCGGATTTCCGTCGACATTCAAGGTGCAAGGGCAGATTTGCTATAGAGCGGGATCGTTGCTTCCGCTGCCAGATCAACCACCAAAATTTCTACAACTATATTTTATTCAAAACGAACAAATGGAAACTGATCAGAGGTGCGCCTACATCTCGGGAACAAGACGTCAGATTGTGTTAAACTTACAGAGGATATTTCATGAGCACAATAATCTTATGAAAACGTTCGAAACTGCATTGGAACGTATGCCAACAAATGAATATAAAGTAGTCATAAGAGAAGACCAGCAGGCGAACACGAGCGGCGCTTTAACTCTCCTCAAGCAGATCAAGTCGCGGTGGTGATACCAGGAGATGAGTTTCATCAATGGGATATCGTTATTCAACGACGAGGTGAATCATTACAGCATATTTCGGAAACACATCGATCTTATGATGCTCTGCAGTACCCAGTGATATTCCCCCATGGTGAAGATGGATATCATTTTAATCTGAGGCAGATCAACCCAAGAACAGGTGAAACAACCAGCAAGAAAGTTTCAGCGATGGATTTCTATGCGTACAGATTAATGGTTCGAGATACTGAGCAGAATCACGCATTGAACTACAGGCAATTGTTTCATCAGTTCATCGTCGATATGTACGCTAAAGTCGAGAGTGAGCGTCTCCTTTACATTCGTCTAAATCAACGTAAACTGAAAGTTGCTGTGTCAAACGACGGGAACGTTGAAAACCTCGGTGCCTTAGTCGTACTACCAGCTACATTTACAGACAGTCCCAGACACATGCACGAATACACGCAAGATGCTATGACGTACGTGAGGACGTAAGGCCGACCAGACGTATTTATCACCTTCACCTGCAATCTGACTTGGATGGAGATCAAGGAGGTTCTTACCAATGGTCAATTACACAGTGAGCGCCACGACTTGATTGCGAGAGTATTTGCTCATCTTTCGTTTTTTTTATAATTCTGCATTTTTTGGTCGGAATTTCGCTTCTGTTTGTCTTTATGTCTTAATCTTTTGCATATTGCAATATATTCAGGAATTAAATGTATATATTTGCGTCCGAAGTATATTGTAGAAGCTATGAAAAAGTTAAAACGTATTTTCCGTACAACTTAAATGATTGCATTTTTCTATGAAAGAAAAGTGCTTATTCTAATTCACTTTTCAAGCAACATTTAACCATTTCAACCCGAGCAACGCCGGGTAATTCAGCTAGTGTTAAATAAATCCGAACTACTACTTTTGAAATATTACAAATTCTTTGTCATATAGCGACAGAAGGTCAAGGTGGTTTATTTTACTAATTGTACCCATACTTAAGCAACTTATATAAGGAAAGTTTTCTTAAAACAATGATTTTTTAGAAGAAACTATCCTACTATTTAAAAAAATGGTAATAGGTTATCTTTGCACCGAAGACATTCAATTTAAAAATAAGTTCTTTTATTATTGCACGTGCCTCAAAACAGAACTTTCGAGAAACAACGCGTATCCACTTTCAAACAAACTTAGTGGTAAATATCTTATGAAATTAACTTGTCATCTTTCCCTTAATGATGGCGAAATTCTAAAATGTCGCAAACCTGGTTCAAAAAGTACCTTTATCAGGGCTGAGATATATGTTAAATGCATTACATCGATGGATATGCATGTATAGTATTTGTGTCCAAAGTAGGTTGTAGAAATTATAAAAACGTCGAAAAGGTGTTAAAAAATTATTTTACTCATACTTAAATGATTTGGCATTTTTCTACGAAAGAGGAAAGTGATAAATTTCTGATCACTTTCAACTTATAGTTAACCAATTCAATTCGAGTGAGATCGGGCAATTTTGTTAATCAAGTGATAAAAACCGAGATCGAAACGTGGCTGCGAAACCAAATTTGCGCAAACAAGATTCTCGTTAAACTAATAATATCAATTGCTGTGTTAATGAGTATAATCAGTAGAGTATAATTATTTACGGAAGTGGTAGCGCTCCAAGTTCTCCCCGAATTCTACACAATGCGACTAATTACATTAGTTTTAGTCTAGGTGCAATTAGGGTTTGTTTTACATTTATCTAATAAACTATGTGAAGTAACTATCAGCAAAATCTTTCTTTCTCGCTCCTACTTCCCCATAACTAACCTCGGAACTATCTACATATATAATAATTTGGTTCCAATAATTTGAGCGAGAACTTAGACGGTACTTTGTTTAGAAGCTCAGTGCTGCTGTTTTGACTCTCCGAAATCGTAGAATCCTTAACGAAAACCAAAAAGAGAAAGACGAAACAAAATTATCGTTGCAATAATTTTTTATCTTTCATGAAAACACGAAAATTGTTTAATGATTAAAAAGAACGTCACAATGCCAGATATTTTTACGGTTTTGAACATTAATTTGAATATGTAATACTTTTTTAGTTTTAGGTAGGTGAGTTTACACCGCACGGGAGTAACAACGGGTATCACCAACGATCCGGGATCAATCTAAAAAGGATGGATCCCTTGTCATTTTGAACCATGGTCAGAAATTACGAGGCCAACACCTGGGCTGGCACGTCACTCTCCAAACTTCGACACCACGTAACTTGAGACGATATTGGATATCACGGCTGATCTAACGTGCATCAGCCTCCACGTACACTTAGTCTACGGTTGGATTTAGTTTCGAACTCGCAACCCTCTGGTGTTTAATCCGCTACTCTTCCAACGGGGCTAAGGGCCGCGGTAGCCCGGTTGGAAGAGTAGCGGAAACTAGCTACCGGAGGGTTGCGAGTTTGAATCCAACCAAAGACCGTCGTGTACAAGGGGGGGCTGGTGCACGTTATATCTGTCGTGGCCGCAAATGTTCTCACGTGGGCGTGGTGTGGAAGTTTGGTGAGTGGGGTGCCAGCTCAGATGTGACCTCTGATTTGACAGCGATTCATAATTACGTGGTGCTGTCCTTGGATCTATCCTTTTGGAATTGATCACGGATTGTCGCCGATACCCGCTGTGTTGCTCCAGTGCGACGTTAATTATAATACCTACCATACCTACTTACTGTGGTGAGCGTTACTAGAAACTAAAGAAATGAAAAGAAAATACTTAGGTGAACACACACTGTAGGTTTTCGTTATGACAAACTCCCGTTTTTGTAGTGTTTAAATTAAACTAATAGGGAATATGTTGGCCTCTGACCCTAATGCAGACATGCTTACCACAAGACGTTCCTATAATGAGTCTCACTGTGCTAGCAACCTTCGAGTTGTAGGCGGCACAGGTTCGATTCCTGTCAGGTACATTCCTCTCTAGGTGTATTTCTCTCTGTTGTGTCAGTAAAACTTTCATTGTGTGTGTGTCTATTACTTGATATTGTAAGTCTTGTGTCTCGGGCAGCATGGCCAAATATGGCCCTTGCGCCATAAAACCCCGAACAACCAACCTACCAATGAGTCCTATTTCAAGAACTTCTTTGCTCTATCACGGTCAGACGGTGTTGAGTAGATTGCAATGCGACACCCGAGAGCATCCCAATCATGATCTATTGGATTGCGATCAGGAGATCTTGCTTGTTACGAATTCAGAATTATGTTCAGTTTTTGGACATGCGTGTTTATCAACCCATAAACATACTACGAGAATAAAAAATAACCTTGAAATGTTCTGGCCTTCCGAATTCGCCTACTCCGCCCCGGCTCAGTGGGTTTGTCCTCTGCTCTTACAACCTGCGAGTTGTAGGTTGGTTGTTTTGAGGTTTTATGGAGCAAGGACCCTATTTGGCCATGCTGCCCGAGACACAAGACATACAATATCAAGTAATAGACACACAATGAACGTTTTACTGACACAGAAGAGAGAAATACACTCAGGGAGGAATGCACCAGACAGGAATCACCTTAGCCGCCTACAACTCGAAGGTTGCTAGCGCAGTGGACATACCCATTGAGCTACAACGACCCCTGCGAGTTGTAGGCGGCGCAGGTTTGATTGTGTTATGTGTACACTGATGTGCAAAACTTAAGCAACGACTGTTTTTTTGCCGTAACTCTGCAAGAAATCACCTGGGAGAGATGTAATTCAGAATACAGAGACAATATTTTGTACTTAACGGATGAAGAAAGCATACTAGCGCAAAAATGAATAGAACGCATACAGTATGGAATCAAACAAAAAAGGCTTTATCGAAAGAGTAGCGTTGGTACAAATGATTGTCTGCCCAAGAGGGAGAACAGCAAACAGATGACCCTTAGTAAGGGATATGACCTCCATTAACTGCAATGGTTGCTTGGCACCGTCTCTTCATACTCAACACCAGATTATCCAACAGTTGTTGAGGTAAGAGGGCCCATTCCTCAATGAGCATCTGTTTCAGTTGTTGGGTGTTGTCCGGCGGATTTAATTGTGCCGAAAGGCGTCTCCCCAAAGCATCCCACATATGTTATATGGGATTTAAATCAAGGGAGTACGCTGGCCAATCCATTCTAGTGATATTTTCACTTTCTAGCAGCTCCTCAACAGCAAGAGTCCGATGTGGCCTGGCGTTGTCGTCCATAAAAACGAAGTCTGCACCAATGGCACCTCGGAACAGACGTACGTGGGGGAGGATTACTTGCTGACAATAGCGATCTCCAGTAACAGTACCTCTGTCGAACATTTGAAGCTCAGTCCGCTCGTTCATCATGATGCCTCCCCAGACGAGCACGCCAGGACCACCGTAACGGTCTCTTTCCCTGATGTTAGTGGGAAAAAACCGTGTCCCTACCTCTCTCCATATCAACTGGCGTTGAGAATCGCTTGTGACACTGAAACGACTCTCATCTGTAAAGAGGACGTGACTCTATTGATGAGATGTCCAGTCTTTGTGTTCCTTACACTAATCCAAACGGCGCCGCCGATGGGCAGCTGTCAATGAGATGTAGCGTTCAGGACGGTGGGCGAATAGGCCACATTTATGAAGGCGTCTGGCCACAGTAAACTGCGACACTTGTCGTTCCGTTGCCGCACGCAGCTGCTGAGCCAGGTTGCCCGCTGACTGGTATCGATCTCTTTTTGCCTGCAGGACGATATATCGGTCATGCATTGGCGTTGTTTTTCTTGGCTGACCACCACCAATCTTTCTTACAGCTGTACCAGTTGTTTGGAAGACTTTCCAAGCTCGTGAAACGACACTTGTCGATTCTAAACTCTCGAGCTTGCCGATCATTCTACCACGTGTAAAGTCGTCTAGATGGTTTCTTGTATCCATATTGCACGGACGAACTCACTTGAACTTGCAGCGAATGCCTTTAATAGCGCTTTCGTCCAACTTTTTAGTGTAGCCTTGAACTGCGCGCGCTGACTGCACGCGTTTTGCGTGCCCTCACGTCACCTGTGACGTCTTGTTCCTGATATTTGCATGAAAATCACCTTTCTACTGAATTGGGTGTTCATTGTCCTGAACGCAACAAGCCCCTTTTGTACAATTTCATGGCTGTCTGGTTAAAAATTACATCGTTGCTTAAGTTTTGCACTGCAGTGTATTTATCTCTTCCATGTCAGTAAAATTTTCATCGTGCATGAATGTCCATTTACTTGAAGTGCTGTTTTATTGCGTTTGGCCCAGTTTGGCGAAATGCGGCCCTTGCGTCGTAAAGCCCAACTAAACCAAGCAACCAACGGAATTCTCAAATTGTATTACTACAGAACATTACCATCTACGGCTCCGTCGTGGCTCAGCGGGTATGTCCACTGCGCTAGCAACCTGCGAGTTCTAGATGGCGCAGGTTCATTTCCTTCCTGGGTGTATTTCTCTCCTCTGTGTCAGTAAAACTTCTCCTGTGCGTGTATGTCCATTACTCGGTATTGTATGTCTTGTGTCTGGCGAAGCATGGCCAAATATAGCCCTTGCGCCATAAAAATTCAACCAACCAATATACTTCACGACCTGCATTGCAAAGTCGCGTCCTTTAACTTCAAAAAAGACAGAAAACTCATCGACCGAATCTGCGATCTCTTCCAAAAGAACGAAATAATTAAATCTTTTCCTCCACATAAAGCCCCTGATTAGAAGTCCCAGATGAATCGACCAATTCTTTCCAAACCTCAACCCTACGGAAATTTAAAAAGTCCCGAATCGCTCTGCAGAGCCGGAATTTGTCTCGGCACTTACGAAACCTTTTAAAAATTCATTACCTCGACTATTGTGTTTTCCTTGTTTGGCAACAGTGGATGCCACTGGGAGACGGTCGCACGGAGAAGTTAGCCGGCTTTAGAACATTAACAAAGGATGCAACTCTTCCTTTGACGTAGTCCGTGGAATGGAAAACAAAATGCGAGAGGTCTTAATCTCATGCATAATAAAACAGGCTTCTGGAAATCGCTCATTTGGTAACTTGGACTTTCTTGGAATGCTTCTAGTTTGTTTTCTTATGTGTAATGAGAGTGCTTTTAAAATGGGCGCGTGAATATTTCATGATTCTGCATGTGCGATGTAAAGCGGAGTTCGGCGTCCTTAAACACGATTTCGACTTATAGTTGAATATTTTAAACCTTCATGGCATTAGTTACTTTAAAGGTTGATAACCATCTTTTTGATGGTTATTTTGAAAATTACATAAACCTTGCGACGGATCAATAATGAATGTGGAAACTCGAAACAATTCTTATTTAACTCGACTACTAAACACGCTGTTGGTCCGAAACGATAGAATAATAGCATCTAACAATGGTAACGGTATGTGTATCTTATACCTTAAGGTATAGTTCTTCATCTGATCGTGGTTCAGAACTGCGAGGCATTAACTTCCGTTGGGTCTTTCCCTTGGGAATTGATCCCGGATCCCGTCACCAGTTGTGTTGCTACATTGCGACGTTAATTCAAATATCTACCAACCGAGAACACCAGGTAATTTTGTCATCGCTAGTAAGGAGAGATTGTTGATCTCTGATCATTATTTTTGCTTCTAACAACCCTTTTTCGCTGTCAAGCATCAGTCTCTTTTCTGAAAACGCACCACACTATACGATTGCATGATTGAGGAGAAACGATAAGTGTGGATAGACCACCGGTCTAGTCCCCGATCTCCCTCTGATTGGAGACGAGTCACCTTTCGAATCCTAGTCGCATGGAAAAGAGGTGGAAGGCAACCCTAATGGATTCGGTCCGTTAATTCAGGATTCTGAGGTATGCAACAATCCGACCCGTCCGTAACGATAGGACGGTAAAATCTTGGCCGTTTGGGGCTTTTCAGTAACTGCAAGAGCAGTCTAGTTACCGTTCGAAGACAGATCATCGGTCTAGTCTTCAAAGATTCCTGTCATCGTAGACGAGGCTTTCCATTCCCAAATCTCTTTCTCGCATGGTGTATAGGATAGGAATTAACGTCGCACTAGAGCAACACAACGGGCTATTGCCGATGATCCGGTATCAATCCCGATGAGTAAGTCCGAGGACACCTCGTCATTTGGAACCACGGTCAGATGACGAGGTAACACCTGAGCTGGCTCCCCACTCTCCACACCACGCCAACGCGAAGACACTTGAGGCCACGGCGGATTCAACGTGTTCCAGGCCCCTACAACGCGACGGTCTTTGCAAAGTTTCGAACTCCGAGGGACCGAGTTACGAACTCACAACCCTCCAATTGCTTTTTATACCCGCTGTAGCTTGGAAGAGCAACGGATTAGCAACCAGAGGATTGCGAATTCGAAACTCAGTCCAGACAAAGACCGTCGTGTACACTGGGACATCGTGGCTTGAAATGTCCTCACGTTGGCGTGATGTGGAAGTTTGGAGAGTGGGGTGACAGCTCAGGTGTTCCCCTGGTTCAAAATTACGAGAGGCAATCCTTGCATCTTTCCTGAACCCTTGCCAGTAGCCCGTTGTGTTGCTCCAGTGCGATGTTAATTAACTACCTACTTACCTACCGATTGCTTATCCGTTATTTTCCAACTGGACTACCTCTGCTACTTTTGTCGCAAGGAAAAGAAGAGAAGGAAACGCTAAGAGATTCGGGGTCGTTCCTTCAGGATTCTGAAGTACATTAAAACCCCGACTTACGCGAACTCGGAGATACGCGGTTTTTGATTTTTTCGTTTGGCATTACTGCCGCCCGCTATCTTCAGTGTTTCTCTTGCTGTGATACGCATTGGACGCGTTTCGCGCGAACTCGACGTGCATGATTACGATTATACGATCGACGAAAGTTAAGATTGTTTTGTTATACGTTTTCTAAACCCTTACAAAACTATGTCGCCCAAACGAAGTAAATCTGATTCCCCTGCAATGTGAAAGTTGTGTTTTTGCCTCCAAACACAACCAGCTTGATTCAACCGATGCACCAGGGAGTCATCAAAACATTCAAGGCTTACTACTCGAGGCGATCGTTTGCACATCTGAATGAAGCTATGGGGCAAAACAGTGATATATCTTTGAAAGACTTTTGGAAACAATTCAATGTTTTAGATGCCGTAAGAGTCATTGGAAAATCTTGGGATGAAATTTCCAAAAAAACATTGAATGGTGCCTGGAAGAAATTTAGTCCATTTTTTTTCAAAAACGAGACGGGTACAACGCAAGAAACTGATCATGTCGCTCATGTGATAAAAGAAGTTGTTAATCTTGCCAGGCAATTAGATTTGGAAGTCAATGGTTACGATGTCTACATGCTGTTGGATTCACATAGTCAGGAGTGATGAGTGATGTCCATTGATGAATTCATAGAGATGCGTGAGCAAAACGTCACTGAGGTATCAGACCCAGTTCCACCAGAAAAGGACATGCCAATTGCTTGACAAGGTCTCAGCTCAATTGAAAATAGCTTGCAAATTTTTAAAAACATAGACTCCAACGAAGAACGCGTTATAGCTACAAAGCAAGGAATAAAAAATTATTAGCTTGCTACGAAGAAATTCTGCGTGAAAAAAGAAGGCTTTATGTCGTCAGACGAATTTGTTAGATTTTATGAAGCCATCGATATCGAAATAACTTTTTTACGTAACTCATTTATTTTTTCAATATTTTGTATTAATATGAATGAAGAACTGCAATTCTATTAAATAGTTTTCTTTTAAACTAGTGGTTTTGTTATTCCTTGGTTACAATTGAACAAAACTTATATTAGATCATTAAGTGTGAAATGTCCGATTACCTCAAGTATCAAGTTTGATACCCGATATCTCTGATATTGCACTTTGACAGTTCTTTGGGATTTTTTTTATTGTGAAAGTACGTCATCAGCCTTTCAGACGCACGTTTTGGCTTGTGATTATCTGTCGAATTGATTGCCTTTTGCAGATTAAATCTTACAAACCATGAATAAGTCAAAAATTCGCGTTATTTTCGAATATGAGTACCGTTGTGGAACTAATGCTGCGAAGACAACTTGAAATGTCAACGAAGTGTTTGGCAAGGATGTGGTTAATGAACGCACAGTACGTCGATGGTTTGAGAAGTACCGATCTGGCGATTTTGATCTTCAAAATGAACTACGTGGGCGACCTGAGAGCAAGGTGGATAATGAGCTGAAAGCTGCAGTGGAGGCAGATACGAGGGTGGTTCAAAGAGTAAGGTAACAAGAGCTCTCACGGGTGCACTTTTTCCCCGATCGAATGAAATTCCATGTCTAGGTGCAACAGACGATCACAGCAATCAAATGCCACCGGTACATGGAGCTAGTAGTGCCGTAAAGCTCCGAAATTTGAGATAGAAGATGGAGGCGTTGATGGATACATGGTCAGCCATTGAAGTGCGAAGTGTAATAAGATTTTTGTGTTTAAAAAAAAGCTTCCCAGCAGAAATTCATCGTCAACTAGTGGAAGTTCACGGACAAAGTGTCATGTCAAGAAAGCAGGTGTGGTTTTGGTGCAATGAATTCCAGAAAGAAAGAACAGATGTGAGAGACGAGCACAGGTCAGGGCGGCTGACCACATCAACGACAGACAACGTGTGGCGAGTCGAAGGTCTGATTCAAACCGATCGTCGCATTCATGTGAGGAATATTGCAAAGGAACTGAACATCTCCATTGGCAGTGTACTGGATATCGTGCACAAAAAATTGGGTTACAGAAAACGTGTTCTCGCTGGGTACCGCGGCACCGATGGAACGTATTCCTCCTCCCTACAGCCCGGATCTCGCACCAAGCGTTTTCTATATCTTCGGGCTGTTGAAGAAGCACCTGGCAGGAAGGCATTTCCAAACCGATGGCGAAGTTCAGGACGCCGTCGTTAAGTGGCTCAGCGACCAGAGCCCTGATTTCTTCAACGCCGGTTTCGATAAATTGGTTTACAGATGGAACAAATGCTTTGATGCCCATGGAGGCTATGTTGAAAAATAATTTGTACCAAATGCCTTGCTATGTCTGTGTATCTCTTGGATTTCGTGAATAAACTTTTTGGTTAAAAGACTTGTTACCTTACTTTTTGAACCACCCTCGTACATCTCAAACTACGCGTGAATTAGCAGCAAAGTTTAACGTTACTTTTCCAACAGTATTAAACCATTTGAAACAAATCAGTAAGGTTAAGAAGCTGGATGGATGGGGTTAAACGAGCGTCAGTAGAGAAATCGTTTCGAAGCTTGCCTTCTTTTGCTGTCGCGATATAAAGGCGAACCATTTTTACACCGTATTGTTACGTGTGATGAAAAATGGATTCTTTTCGACAATCGTAAACATTCGACACAATGTTTGGATAAAGATGAAGTGCCCAAACACACTCCGAAACCGAATATTCACCAAAAAAAGCTAATGGTGTCTGTTTGGTGGTTTAGCGCAGGTGTTTTCCACTACAGCTTTATGAGAGCTGGTCAATCGATTACTGCGGATGTCTACTGTAACCAATTAGACGAAATGATGAGGGAGCTTGGGATTAAGCAGCCGAGATTAGTGAATAGAGACAGGTTAATCCTCTTGCAGGACAATGCTCGACCACATGTCGCACGAATAACGTTGCTCAAACTACAGGAGCTGGACTTGGAAACACTGTCACCCACCGTATTCCCCCAGACCTTGCACCAACTGATTACCATTTCTTCCAGGCATTGCACCACTTCTTGCAAAGAAAAATATTAATTTCCCAACAGCCTGTAGAAAACGCCTTTCGCGATTTTATGACCACTCGCTCTCCAGGCTACGCTGCCGGCATTAACAAGCTACCGTTAAGATGGCAAGGGTGTATCGATAATTTAGGGGCATACTTTGATTAATTATACTGCTTCTTGCTTGAGATATAATAAACCAAACTTTCAGACCAAAATCGGACATTTCATATTAATGATCTAATATACTAGGGGTGTTCAAATGAAAAGGTACGAAACGACACTGGGTATAATTGAAGTCTTTATTCAAAAGTAATCACCAGAGGACTGAGCACAACTATCCTACTGTTTCACGAGCCGAAGGATTCCCTGTTCCCAGAATTCCTGTGGCTGTTTAAAGAGCCAGTCCTCCACTGTGTCCTCCTTCAGTTCGTCGTCCGAGTTGAAGCGCTTCCCTTTGAGATGTTTTTTAGCGGACAAAACAGATGGAAGTTGTAGGGCGATATGTCCGGGCTGCAGGGCGGATGCTCAAGCTGCTCCCTCTTGAACTTGGCCAGTACACTTTGTGTGACCCTGGAGACGTGTGGACGCGCGTCATCGTGGAGCAGAATCACTTCCTCCGTGAGCAGCCCAGGCCGTTTGCTCTTGATGGACTTGCGTAGACTACGGAGTGTCTCACCTACCGGTTTAACACCTTCCGCAATCAGAAATCTGATAACACCTCGCTACTCCTCAATCGTCGAATTTTGCAATGTGAACGCCATGATGTCCTCACACGCACTGCCGCGTCAATTGGACGGAACACACAACTGCATGCTTCTGCGTCATGTGCGGACGCCCGCGCATGCGCACAACCACGCCGGTACTCGTGCATTCGCTTCCTTAGATGTCTCACTGCATTGTCCCAAAGCGGCATATTCAAATTTCAACCGGTTTGATTTTTACGACGTTTCGTACCTTTTCATTTGAACACTCCTCGTATATTTATGTGCAAAGTTATACCCCGACTCACACGAATTCGACTTACGCGATTTTCGTCGGACCCACCTATCGCGTAACTTCGGGGTATTACTGTATACAACAATCCGACCACGCATAACGAAAGGACGTTAAGATCTTGGCCGTTTGGGCGGTTCCAGTAACCAGAGGATTAAAAAGGAGCAGTCGATTGGACACATTTATCGCTACGGCTAAACTTGGATATCTCTGCCGTTACTCACAATCGTATGTCTGCAGCAGTTACCATATGCTTAGAGACCTGCTTTATTCACAGCCATTCCCAAACCATCTACCGATTTGCATATTCATGCCTACGTTACATATGTCCTTTCGCTCCACGGGCTATTATGACTTAGAGTTCGAAAGTTCTGGAGTTTATCTTCCTCGAGTCCTCCATTAGTTATTTCGGACTGTTTCTTTACGCGTGCAAATTATCCGGGAATATTATTCCTCTGTTTCTTTCTGGGCACACAAAGGAATACAAATTCCCGATCGCTATTCAGCGCCGAGAACTCACTTAATGCAACTCGGAACCGGGAGGAGTTCGGGAGAATACGAAATCGAACGTTTTACTGTTCCTAAAAGTTTCGATGTACGTGGGTGGTGGGAAAAAATGATTTCGGCTTTTAAGTGGAATCCATGTGTTGAATAGTTGAGACATGTATCGGGGTGAGTTGAATTGTTTTTCTGAAATCTTGATGGATCGTTTTAAACTCGCATGAAATCTAAACGATGCTTATGGTTTTATCATGGGCCGCGCTAGCCCAGTTGGATAAGCAGGGGTAGGTAGGTATTTCAAATTAACGTCGCACTGGAGTTACGGGCTATTACGGGTCCGGGATCAACCCCCGAAATGAAAGATCCGAGGAAAACACGTAATTTTAAACGTCGGGCAGATGATAGCTTATATAAAAGCAGCATCCTAAACTTGACGATTATGATGACGTTTTCGAGTGAATTTTATTTACGGGTTGCTATGTAGGTAATTAACGTCTCACTGAAGCAACAGAACGTGCTATTGGCGACGGTACAGGATCCATGCAGAAGAGAACACCACGTAATTTTGAACCGCAGTCAGATGATATGGGCAACACCTTAGCTGGCACCCCAGTCTCCACATTTCACGCCACGCCAATGGAGGATATTTGATGCCGCGGCAGATTTAACTTGCACCAGCCCCCGTGTACACGGCGGTCTTTGGTTGGACCGAGTTTCGAACTCGCAACCCTCCGATTGCTAATCCGTTACTGTTCCAATCGGAGTCTCTTTTATTCACTTAGAACGGAACAAAAGAGCTTCTCTTCGTCATAATTTTGTTACGAGGAAAGGTTTATTAAATTAGTAGGTTAATGCAATTAAGTCCAAGTAAAAGCTTTAAGATGTTTGAAATTACCTATCGCGGGTAAAGTGATTTTATTATCCGCGACATACAACTCACAAAGTCTAAAAAAATGAGAAAAATTAATCGTTTAGTCTTTTACAAGGAATCTATTAACCTTTGTTCTAAAATCTACAAAACATTCCAATACGCTTTGGTATAATAGAATTTACAGTTTTTAGAAACCGAATAAGAATTCACTTGTCCTCTTTCCTTAATTAATATTAACAGGATCACATTAAGATTTATAGAAAAAGAAATTAAATTAATTACAGTATGGAAGACATTTCTTGGCAGTAGTGCTTCTACGGGGGTATGTATTCCGCAAGTGACGTCACTGGGCTTGTTTTTGGAATGCAATTTCAGCACTTCGCCAATAAAAATTCGAAAATATGGAATCCGAATTGATGTATGATCGTGTAACATCGTGTATATCAACCGTCCAGCGCTGTCTAAATGTCGACTAACTACATATCAAATGTAACCCCTACATACATTATGTGAGAGCATATGCGTAGCGGAAGTCAAGTATACTCTTTCCATCTTGTTTCTTCACACTGAAATTCGCTCTCAAAGGGATGCAGTGACAGCTCAGACTATAATGCTATAAGCTCAGACTATATAAATAAGAATGGAGTGTTTGTACATTGAATATTTTCGATTCTTTCATGTTTTCTATCCGTTTTGGGAACTTCTGATGCAAAATCCATCTCTTGTGCGTTTGGTGCCTGTCTGTCCATCTGTCTGCATGTGTGTGCCGGTACTACGTCCAAACAGTTGAATATATTTTCATGAAACTGCATACTGTGAGTACTTGCATTCATTTAGTGACTGAACTTGGTTGCGTTAGTCTGTCCGTCTTCCCGTTCTATGGTAGATTTTGTGTCTACAAGTATCACAAAATTTATTTAACATATTTTAATGCAATGTTCTATAATTTATGTACCATATTTAAGTTTAGCTAATACATTATTTAAAATTACATATTTAGGCAAGTTTCACGTTAAAACATCTGAGTAACTATATTTAAATCAACCAAAATTTGGTAGTTTTGGAGTAGCTTGGAGGTATATTGAGCGTTGCAATTACTTGAGTTGTTTTACCAGTGCTGTGAAAAATCAATTATTTTTTTAAAAATTATTTTTACGGAATTTAAATTCTAATAGTTTATTTTGAGCCTTATATTTTCTTTACGAAATATGAAACAATTCTGAATATTTGGGACAGACGGTAAAGAGAACAAACATAAATAAAACATGCAGAACAAAACCTTTTAAAATAGAATTGGTAGCTAATATTGCAACCTTGGTATTTGTTTTAATCGTTTGCTTTTTTTTAATTTTTATCCGTTATATTCCAAGAATCTATTTTGTGGTGAAAAGGCAAATACATTTATTGCTTTTCTTTCGAACTCTTTTAAAACCTATTTTAATATGTATTTCTGGATTTTCAATTTGATGTGTTTTGTTCAATAACTAATGAAGGTAAATAATGGTTTAATTAGTTTTAAAAACATTTTTAATCATTGTATGATAATTTTAGGAAACGCTTTTGTTTTTAAATGACATACAAGGCATTTATATGCATACTCTGAACTATTCTATGCATTCTGGGTAACATTGGCGCACTATAGAGACTTCTTCCTTACTAAAAATTTAAATTCTACAAAAATTTAAAATGTAATTATGACATTTATTTACATTTGTGAAATTGTGTATTTAACTATTGCGTACCTTTATTAGAGTGGTAGTTGTTACATGTGATGAATAGGAATTACAATTTATTAACGAAAACGGAAATTAATTAACCAATTCAACCCAAATAACGCCAGGTTATTCTGCTAGTATGCTATAAGCTCAGACTATACTGTTATAGAGTGTATTGGAATGACAAGTGATACGTACAGTGTAGTATATGGAGTGTTAAGGTGAAAACGAGGAAATCAGATGAAAATATTTGTTACTAATCTCACTTGGCATAAATAAATAACTCCAAATCTTAGCCCATTAGACTTGAGGCAATCAAAAACCAGTTTAGAATGGTTATTAAACTGATCTGAGGGACAGGAGATCGTGTGCTTGGGCGAAGCCTGTGCTCACTTGCAATTCGAGCACAAAGGAAAGTACTTGCAACCCGATTCAATCTTCATTTGCCTCAAGTGTGATAGCAATTTTTAGAATAGATATATTCTAACAAGTTTTGGGTAGCCCAGGCAGATTAGCAACCGGAGGATTGCGAGTTCGAAACTCGATCCATCCAAAGACCATCGTGTACGTGGGGAATGGTACATGTTATATCTGTTGTGGTCTGAAATGTCCTTACTTTGGCGTGGTGTGAAATAGCCCGTTGTGTTGCTCCAGTGTGACGTTTATTAAACTACCTACGTATCTGCTAATAAGTTTTATAGACTAAAAACTGAAATGCACATCGAAAATTGAAGTGTAGTGGAGTAAAAAGACAAGTTTTAAGATAAAAAACATAATATCTTATCCCCGACAGAAAATGCACATTTATTCGTAGTAATGATCGAAAAAGTCCATCGAATACCTTAAGTTATAGCTATACGTGATATGCTCTTCATGTCATATTAAAAATCCTCTGGATAATTTTTTTGCATAATAACCTATAAAGGACATTTTTATGTCCCAGAGGCAGAGAAATCAGTCCAGATAAAAATTTACGATGGAAAAAAACAAGATGAATATTAGAAATTGTATTGCACATGAGTGCATTTTTCAGTTTTATGGAATTATTGATTTCAGCTGAATGGATAATTAGATATTTAGGTAGAATGGGATAATGTTATAAAGAGGATTTATTATTAATAATTTCATTTAATTTTATTTGAAGTACTGCTCTGAAGGAAATTCATTATCCATGATTCATAAAAAATAATTGAATAATAAAAATAACATTTGAGATATTCAATCTAGAAAAGTTTCTATATTTAGGATGAAACTGTTCCGTTTCGTAAAAATGAAACAAGTTTTTTCACTTTTAAATAAAATGTTAATGTAATGTACGTGGAGCATTAAAGCTTTCTCGACCTCTTTAAGGCCAGGTTCGATTAGCAAGCGGAGGGTTGCGAGTTCGAAACTGATACCATCAAAGACCGTTGTGATCGTGGTGGCGGTACACCTGAAATCTGCCGTGTCCTCAAAAGTCCTAACATTGGCGTGGTGTGGATATTTGGAGACTGGGGTGCCATCTCCGGTGAATTCATCTGACCGTGTTTCAAAATGACCTCGGTTCTCTCCCTTCAGGATTGATTCCAGACCGTCGCCAATAGCCCGTTGCGTTGCTCCAGTGCGATGTTAATTCAACTACCACCATGTGGCGTATATCCTTTTCATGTGATGACTTGATCATAAACCTTATGCAAAACCATGTGTACATTGTTAGCTGTTTTGATGGAATGGATAACTATATTTAGATGTTTGGTTTCTAGTTTTTGGCTTGTATAGCGCAAGGGATATTTGGCCAAGCTATGCCAAACAAAGGAGAGACAACGCCAATTAATGGACTAATCAACCTTATGATGATAGACGGAGTGTATGCGCTCAGCTTCATGCTATTTCTTCCGCTCGCTCGGTTTGAAGATCTGTCACGTGGTTGCGGTGGAAAATGTAGGTATTTTAATTAACGTCGCACTGGGAGCAACACAACGGGCTATTGGAGACGTTCCGGGATCAATCCCCCAAAGAAAAGATCGGAGGACAACATCACGTAAATTTGAACCACGGTCAGAAGACAATATCCACACCAGGGCTTGCTCCCCACTCTCCAAACATCCTCACCACGCCAACGTGAGGACATTTGAGGCTACGAAAGATTTAACGCGCTCCTGACCCCTTTGTACACGACGGTCTTTGGTTGGATTCGAACTCGCAACCCACCAGTTAATCCCTCTTCCAACTGGGCTACTTCGTCGCTGTGGGAAAAAGCATGAATCCTAATGTGGCACAAATTATCGATTAGTTGAAGTGATTATACCGCATGATTAAAACACTACTCTGCGCTTCGATAGCTAATCGGCCCAAGTCGATTCGTAAGCCCACGTGACTTACTTCTGAGATCTTACTAGTGCTTACTCCACCAACATGTTCTGCCTATTTCATAAGACCATGAAGGATATACACATTCGGAACGTTTTATTGACTCAGATAGCCCGGTCAAAAGAGTAACGGATTAGCAACAGGAGGGTTGCGTGCTCGAATCGAACCAAAAACCGTCGTATACAAAGGAGGCTGGTGCACGTTAAATCTGTCATGGCCTCAAATGTCCTCACGTTGACGTGGTGTGGAAGTTTGGAGAGGGGGGTCCAGCTCAGGTGTTGCGTCGTCATCTGACCGTGGTTCAAAATTACGTGGTGTAAACTGTTCGGCATTTTCCCCTTCGAGGATTGAACCCGGACCGTCGCCAATAGTCCGTTGCGTTTCTGCAGTGTGACGTTAATTAACTACCTACTGAAGCAGGAGAGAAATGCAATCCTGCGTCGTCTACAACTCATAGGTTTAAAGCGCAGCGGACGACACTCACACAAAGCTTATAAACCGTACAGGGCAGGTAGGTATTTTAATTAACGTTGCACTGGAGCAACACAACGGGCTATTGGCGACGGATCAATCCCAAAGGGAGAGACCAAGGACCACACTACGTAATTTTGAACCACAGTCAGATGACGAGAAGTCATACAGAGAAGAGTGCAATTTGCAGGGTGGGTATATGTATATGAAATCCTTTGCTGATTAAATTTGAATAATGTTTAGCTGAAAACCCACGGTCGTGATTTATTATTCGTATTAAATGCAAAATTTTTCACTCCAACGTATGAAAAGAAATTTTCTCAGTAATGATGTTTCCATTTCACGCAGGTTTCATTGAATGGAAACCAATTACAGCAAGGTAATAGAAGCACTGCGTGATGAATAGGATTCTGGTCCATACAAAGAGCACGTACATTACGTGATCATGCAATTATTTTTGTGCTCAGATAGATCTAATAAATTTTTTGTTACTGAAATTATAGAGATTATCTGGAATTTTCGTCTCTGACATAAAAGATTATCCTCTTTTTATTCCAATATGTTATTATGTAACCCGAGTGATTACAACTGAGCACAAATGATGGAAATGAAAGTACTAAAATATTCGAAACTAGCAGATCCGCGCATATCTCTAAAGTTTCCCGATTGCTTATATTTATTGATGGCAGTGTCGTTGACATTTGATACCTCATTTGAGAAGGGCCACCGTGGATCTATGGGTTTGCCCACTGCTCTAATAACTTGTTATTTGGAGATATCTCAGCTTAGATTCCTGTAGCATCCTGGGTCTATTTATTTTGTGTCAGTAAAACATCCTTGTATATGTCCATTACTTGATATTTTATATCTTATATTTGACGCAACTTTGGCCAAATATAGCCAAAGCCCTTTGGTTGGAGTTTTATGGCCCTTTCGTCATAAAACTCCAACCAAACCTTATTTACGTAGGTAGTTAATTAATGTCACACTGGAATAACACATGGTAACTGTCCGGGATCAATCCGGAAGGATAGGTCCTGGGACAAAACCTCGTATTTGAACCACGGTCTGATGACTAGGTCAACACCTAAGATGACACCTCACTCTAAACTTCCACACCACGCCAACGTGAGGTCTTTTGAGGCCACGATTGATTCAACGTGCACCAGCCCCTATATACACGACGGTCTTTGGTTGGACAGAGTTTTGAACCTTATTCAAGTCGATGTATAATGAATCGGATAAGCATCAATGTACACCTTACATACCTTCTAATGAAATACATTAATTAAAAATGTGATCGCATTTGATCTATTTAATGGTGTTAATTGTTATTCCCAATAAATGTATTTACCATAGCTTTAAAAATTGCACACCTCAGTTCTGTCCTGATGGTGGTGGAAGTTCATCAAAATAGCTACTGACTATTTTTTCAAATTTTTTTATCTCTATTTGTCATGATTTAGAGTTTTAGTATTTTCACCTTCTTAGTTATGTTACTTGTGGCCTCAATGGGTGCATCCATTACTCTAACACCCTCGAGCTGCAGGTAGTATTATTTTAATTTCGCCTTTCGTTTCCTCTTGCTGACACTCCCTTGGAACTCTCATTTGAATATTGTTTCAGCGCTAATTGTTAGCACTTTCCCGTGCTCTCGTCTCACCCGTATAGACATCGTGAAAATATCTGTTTCTGGCCTTGACCGTCATCAGTTGAAAGTCGAGCTGACTCCTGTAACTGGGCGTGGACCCACAATTTGATTAACAACTGAAAAGTATTCTCTTAAATAGGATTATTTTGTCTAAGGATAGAATCTGCCATGTTTAGAATTGTGTAATGAAACTAAATGAAAATAATATTCATTATCCAATGAAAAATAAAACGGCGCAATTTTTCGCCTTGCGAACTTCAATGTTTAGAAGTGTCACAGCTTTTTAACGAACTTGCGGATATCATAGTCACACATCTTGATTAGTGTTAGAGCAGTAATCATTACTACACAAATCAAATTGTTTGGTTGAAACAAAATTAAATTATGACCTACTTGATTTGAATGAAACAAAATTATTCGAAATTATTAAAAAGTGAAAATTAACTTTAACAAATTTTAATGCGTATCAAAAAGGTAAGTGTTAATTGATGTAATGATTCATATTCTACACAAAGTTTGCACATAAGTTATCAATTTTAGGTTCGTAGAAATATAGCAGTGTAGTGAAAATAAGGAAATTTGTTCTTGAAAAGATGACATTTTAATGGATGTGTTGACACTTGCAAAAGGCATCGATCCTGGACCTAACAACTTCTGTTAAGGAATATCACCTACCCAATTCATATCAGGATAATTTACTTGAGCATGTAGTTGAAGGTATGGCTAAATGAGTCAGCCTTGTTGATAATCATGAACAAAAGTTTGCCAAAAGTAAATATGAAATTGTATTAATTTGGAACCACAAATAAGTATGTTTAATTTCTGAACTGCCGATTTCTTTAAGACCCTACTGAGCTTCAATGCAAGATAACATGCAATTTAATGATTTTAGCTACAAATAAATAATTTTAGTAGCTAAAATAATTAAACCAACAGATAGTATTCATATCCTATTGCTTTGGCATACACACTGGTGTTCAAAATTAAGAGAATTTGCATATTTTGTCGAATTTTTCGAAAAGTGCTGAACGAATGGTAAAACTAACAAAGCTTCCAAACGAAGATGCAAATCTTTAGTGTCGAATATGTGTGTACACGTGCGTGTGGGCGGTGCATTTAGAGGAAAAGGCTTTCTAAGCGCACGTGACAATTTCCACGCCTCGTTCGCTAGCACACCTCGGCGAATTTCGTGTATTTTTGCAACATTCGGTGAAATTCAAAAGCAAACAGTTAAAATGAGTAACCACCAACGTTTGGATGATGGAATGAGATGGCAAATCGTCGGAAGAGTGGAAACAGGGCAGCCTCAAGTGCAGATTGTTAGACTTGAATGGTAACGCCCAGCGTCGTGTCCAACTTATGGAATCAGTTTAAGGATACCGGATCCATAGAGTGAAAGCCGGGGAAAGGTCGTCCAAGAGCCACGACGGCAAATGAAAATGGATATTTGTCCATTACAGCGAGGCGTAACAGGAGTGCAACAGCTTCTCAGCTCTCTCGTGACCTTCATGCGGTCACAGGAAGCCGAGTTTCAAGGGTTACTCTTTCCAAAAAGCTACATGAAAGAGGTCTGTTTGCAAGACCTGCTGTTTGTGTCCCGCTCACTTCTGCGCACAGGAGAGTCCGTTTAGCATGGTGCAGAGAACATCGACTTCGGACCAGGGATCAGTGGGGGACTGTTCTATTCACTGATGAGTCCCTGCTCAGCCTAATCACTAATTCTCGACGTACTCTCAACTGGAGAAAACCATGGACCCACTGTCCTCCAACATCCGAGAAAGAGACCACTATGGCAGCGGAGGTTTGATGGTCTGTGCAGGCATTATGTTGCATGGGTGCGCAGACCTCCATATCTTTGACAGAGACTGACTGCTGTGAGGTATAGGGATGAGCCCTATGTTTGCTTTTTCAGGGGTGCATTTGGCTCTGATTTCACTTTTATGAACCTCAACACTCGTCCACATAGGGCTCATCTGGTCGACACATATTTCGAAAGTGAGGATATTCGCCTGATGGATTGGCCAGCCAGATTTCCAGACCTAAACGCTATAGAACAAATCTGGGACGTTCTTGGGAGGCGCCTTCCCCTTCCCTGATCCATCCAGGACCTGAAAACAGCGTTGCTGGAGGAGTGAGACAGACTGCCACAGAGACTTATAACATGCCTCATATCCAGTATGAATTCACGTTGTGTGAGCTGTATAATTGTAACCATAGCCCCTATTGACCCAATTTTTGTGTTGATACTATAACTGTTGGATTTCAGAATTTGTGTTCTCATTCAGAACTGTTTGTAATGAGAATTCTTTGATTGACTTTATTATTTCATATATTAGTATATCAATCGGTATCGCATTCTGTATTGTGCCGTAAGGGAGATCTATGTTTATGTTTCTAAATAGTTTCTTTCTCCCTGAATGGCAATAGAAGTATGAATAAATTCTAAAAGTCGTTTCTTTTTGTTAATGTATTGGTGATTCCGATCGGGTTGTGTTTTTTTGTATTCGTAATAAATTTGAGTTTTCTTTTTTTAATGTTATGGAATTATTCCTTGCACGATATACGAACATGAACAGTAACCTCTATTTTAGACCTTCCTGCGTTGTTGAATCTTACGCAGGATGATGCGTGTGATGCTATTGTATGGTTATTTTTTTGTATTATTTCGACCTATGTACAGTCGCGGAAAAAAAGAATCACCCCCTTTATTTCGAGCACTATTCATAGTAGAGCCAATTGAAGGATATCATTCAATAGGGAATAACGTCCTGTACAAATTCAAATGCAAAAAAATTGCATAAGGGGCCGTCTTCACATCAAACTTTGCACACACAATTTCCAATGGAAACACCATGTTTTGATGCCTTAATCAGATTCCTCATCGTTAAATTAGCCTAAATATGAAATTTCATGACTACTATCTTTATATCCGGAGATATTGAATGTTAAAATTGCTGTCAATTTCAGGAATCAACTCCACATTGAAAATTGCTATTTGTAGATCGAGATTAATTATAGTTATAGTTAACCGAATTTCAAATTTGAACTCTATTTCAAACGTGTTTGTCAGCACGTGGCGACAAATACGTTAGATCCGAGAATTATTTGTTATGCAAATGCAAACGATCCGAGAATTATTCTATTTATTATACGAGCTCAAGCGATTATATTGTGAATTATAATCATGGTTAAAATGTGATAAAAGGATTTTGGAATTGAAACAATTTGAAAAGAAGAAAGTGTTGATCGTTGTTCTGCATAATTTTGAATCGTCTTTAGTGTTCTTAATAAATGTTAATTTTTTTTCAATTAGCGTTTTTCTCCATGTAAGCAAACAAAAAGCCTACCTACAAAATATGTAATACAATCGAACTGATGATCATCCAAAAAGTGAATAGCGTCATTGATTAGTAGAGTTCACCTATACGACACATAACTGGTAAAAGACAATGTATTTTAGATTACATAAATGAAATTTCCAACCATTTTTCAAAAATTTAAACAATCCTCAGGTTTTTTATTGAACAAAAGCAAACTCCCCGTGCACCACTGGAGTACAACACGGGGCTTACAGAAGTAGTTAATTTAACAAAGAAACAGTGGAAAACAATTTAACTAAAATACAAGATTTTATGAACTTGACAAATGAGTAGAAAAGCAGATTAGATTTAACGAAAACATTGAGTTTCACTGGTCATGTTTTACCTAATTTTCACAAATCATTTTGTAGGCCCATTCTTGAATTTTTAAATGCAGGACAACTAAAAAGCAAATGCTCTACATCTTGTGGCTGCTTTTTAGAACACTCGCACATATCATTAGTCCGAAGATGAAACCTATATAGATATTTAGCAAAATTTCCATAGAGAGATAAAAATTATGTAATTTTGAAGTTTGTGAAGAAAAATAATTCTGAGTTCAATCTATGCTTAATAGTAGGAAAAAATTTTTTGGTGTGGCCAGCTTTCTGAGACGAGACATACTCTTCGTTCCACTTAGCAACAAGCTTGTCATAATGAGCCTTTAAAGTAACACTTAGGAATGTTACAGTTTACATCAGTTGCTAAATTCAAAGCGTCTTTGGCTAAAAAATCAACTCTTTCATTCCTGTAAATTCCAGTGTCCACGCACCTAGGCAAACAAAACCTCAATTCCTCTATTTTTAAGAGAATTAATTGTGTTAAAAGCGTTTCAACAACTAATTTTTCTGTGTTTGCAACATTCTTCAGTAAATGTAAAGAGGAAAGAGAATCGCTACAAATAAGGTACTTTGAACAAAAATTTCCATTTTCTTTAAACCACTTAACTGCGAGATTAATACAAAGCAATTCTGCTTAAAAGATAGTGCATTCATTCCGGAGACGATGTTTATAAAAGCCGCATTCGAAGTTGTCTTCAAATAAAACAAAAACAACGCCAACCTTGTTCATCTTACTACCGTCCGTAAAACGGGCTTTCTGAAACAGCTTCTCCACATTTTTCTCGTACTTAATTAGATGAATTGGTTCTAAAACAGCCGGATGAGGGATGTCGCAGGAGAGGCAATTTTCCATCAACACAGTCTATCGAAGCATATAATTCATTTTTGCACACAATTCCCAAGTCTAAAGGTGGAACTCCAGCTATAGCAAAGGTTGCTTCATAACTTAAAGTTCTATAACCTCTGACAATACGCAGAAGGATTCTCCGTTGAATCTTCCTTAACTTGCGTCTGTTGGTCTTAGTCTCCAAAGCCTGTCCCCAGATCCGAGATGCATAAGATATGAAAGGTACAATACCTTGTTTATACATAACTTTTAAAACCTCATCGCCTACTCCAAACGTATTTTTGGCAATACGATACAGGCCAGTAAGGAGTTTTTCGTATTTATTGGAAACATTCAATATGCTTTTTCCATTTGAGTTTTCTGTCCAGGAAAACGCCAAGGTTACTTAAATTGGTCAGCAAATTCAAGAGTCGAACCCTCAAGGATCAAAGACGAAATAACATCTTCATCCAATTTTCCACCTATAATCATAACTTTCTCTTGGAAGGGTTGAATTCAAGTTTGTGAAGGTTTGACCACTGGGAAATAAAGTTTAGCGCAGATTGTGCTCTCAAGGTGATGTTTTGAAGAAGCTTTCCTTGTGAAAAATAAGCAGAATATCATCAGCAAATGCAATTTTGAAAGTAGGAAAGACGAATTAAAAGATCGTTTGGTTCAGGAATCGTCAGGTTTGTCAAACGATTTTTAAACTTCTGGTTGCCCCCTAAAATCGCCATCATGCGGAAAATTTAATGTAGCGCATAAACTAACAATTGGAATGGGCTGAAAATTTTCATGGTCATATTAGAAGTCCTGAATCGATTCCTATCAAAATATCGTAAGGTTCCAGTTCATAATGTTTTCAAACATTAATTTAATGATTATTATTGCATACTAAAAACTATTTATAAAATAAAATATGGATTTTTGGGTTGCTTAACAGTAGCATGATACAAAATATCAGCGCTATAGAAATATTTGGGAAGATTACCGTAAGTTTGAAAAACTGATTTAACGTTAGGAGTTCCAATCTTTCTGTACTCATAACTTCGAAACGGTAGGACCTAATGACATGAAATTTGGTATCAGAAGTTAAATTTTGATTTAGATTTGAAATTGTATCAAAATAGGGGTTTTCTATTGGAAATTATGAAGTTGGTGCTCAATTTAATATAAAGACGGCCCCTTATGCAAATTTTATGCATTTAAATTCACAGAAGGCGTTAGTTGCTGTCGAAAGCCATCTTTGAATTTTCTCTACTGTTAAAATTGCTCGAATAAAGAGGGGTGGTCAGTTTTTTCTCCGCGACTCTTCATAACTAATTTCATTAAAATATGTCCATTAGTTCTGAGATAATCGCCCCAAAATGAAAATTCTAGTGTAGATAAGATGAAGAGTAGTGTTGACTTTAAAAAATCAAATGAAACAGGGAAACTGATTTTGAACCTCTTTCAAATTATTTTAAAGAATATAATATTCTTTGTTTTAACCCTCCTGTTAGTTATCCCGACGAAGTATATCGCTATTAGCAAAAACTGTCCATATCTCAATGGACGAGATATCTCGTCATTAGAAGAATTCAGACCAGATCTTGATCTCGTCATCATTAAAATATCGGCAATATCTTGATGACGAGATATCTCGTCATTCACAAAATTGGTCGTATTTTGATTTAAATCACTTGGAAGATTAAAGAAATGTATACTGTCAATTTTGATTGCCACGTAAATACACAAACATGGCGCACCTAATTCCATCAATGAATACCGAAAAATTGTGAATGCCGAATACATAAAACACATTCTGGATTTCTCCTTTTGATGCTGCCATTCAAAAAGAAATTGTATAAAATTAATGAGGGGGCATTTCTAAAGAGAAAATAAGGCAACGTTTCGTTCCCAAGTATCCGTAAACAATTTCTCATGCCAAATGACTCGAGTCAAATCAATTTCGTGCAACCCTTAGAGCTCTTTATACAAAATCACTCCCAATTCAGCTAACTCGGTTTCAGTTCAGGAAAATTCATCTAGCATTTATTCGGGAATGTAAGTAGCCCGGACGGTTGTACTTGGCAGTTTGGAAAATTAAATTACGCATGGCGTAGGAGGTTTCTCGAGGATTCTTTTCAAGAGTTATTGAGACTTCAGATATTAAATCAATTTTTTACCTATATTCCTGCTTTTTTAAATTCACTTAAGGAAATGCAGTGGTGTCTTTGGGCATGTATTTGCGACATGTGCAATGATAATTTCTTTATTTCAAGTGAAGTTCCATGTTCATTCTAGTAAACAACACTCTGGATTCTATGAAATATTTTACTAATAAAATATCAGAGATTGGAGCCGTTTCAGCTATCGTCATTCCTTTTCCTTAAGATATATTTAGAATTGCAAAAATAGAAATTGATATGAGCAATAGAGTAACGCATTCCAAAGAGAAACCATTCTTAATCATGAGGCATGCTTATTAAGTTTAAAGTAAAGTAAATGAAAAAGGTATTAGGTCACTATGGTGGATGGGTTGGACAGTGAGAAACATTAGTATGAATGAACACTTTAATGATTTAACCCTCCTGGTTGTTTATCTTCGATTTAAAAACTGCTGTTTTGTGGTTTTGATACTAAACCTTTCGTATTTGGATTTTCATTTCCTCTCGAGATAGTAGGGCAGTTTTGTCCCGACGATTTATCTCGACATTAGCAAAACTGAGCAGATCTTCATGGATCTGGTCATTAGAAAACTGACCAGATCTTGATCTTGTCATCATCGAGAAATAAGCAATATCTTGATGACGATATATCTGTTCGTTAGAAAAATTGGTCATATCTTGATTTACATCTCGTTGAAACACTTGCAAGGCTGACAAACTGACCAGATCTCGATGGACGAGATATCTCGTCACTGACAGACTTTACAAGATAGGAAGAAGTATCTCGTCAAAACCACTTGGAGGGTTAAACAAAAAGCGCAGGATGGATAAATATACATCTCAATGTGACCCAAGATGTTCTATGCGTGACGGCTTTACAACTCTTTATTGCACAGGAAAAAGTGATATTTTTCCAATTATTTTGACTAAAAATTTCAGATGTCAAGTTTGCTTAATCGACAAATTTAGGATAAGCTTACTTGAAAGGAAGTTAGTTTAAAAGTAAAAAAAAAGTTTTTTGATTAATATAAAAAAATAAATGTGAGAGCCATTTTCATGAAAAAAATGTGATTGTCTCATAGATGACAGTGGCTGTGTAGCCTTGATAAAGTCGAGGATTAGCAACCGGAGGGTTGCGAGTTCTAAACTCGCCCCATCCAAAGACAGTCGTGTACGTGGGATCTGCTGCACGTTAAATCTGTCATGCCCTCAAATGTTCTCACGTTGGCGTGATGTGGAAGATTGGAGATCGGGGTGCCTGCTCAGGTGTTGACCTCGTCATCTGACCTTGGCTCAAAATGCCGAGGTGTCCTCGGATATCTCCCTTCGAGATAGATCCCGGACCTTCACCAATAGCCCGCTGTGTTGCTCCAGTGTGACGTTAATTCAACTACTTACTTGCCCACAAGTATGTTTTAAAATTTTAGTATCAGTTTGCAACATTTGACATCTTTTTTCACTTTAGATCACTGTTTTTGGGATTTGTCCCGAATGCTGATCAGAAATATGCTTTCTAACGTGAACAAAGAATGGTTGTCCTAACATTACATGATGGCATTGATTATGAACTGAAAGAAGTAAGTTACTTTTTATAACTATTTGAATTTATCTATATAAAAGTAATTTGTACTTATCTTTTTTGATAAAAGTAAAATCTACTAAACTCTGATAGACATTTGAAAATAGCTACACTCCCCAAGGTAGATTGCTAGTGCTTGTTATGTAATATTCAGTAAAATATTCTGTTGTCTAAAATGAAATTGAATATTGCTTATTGAAATTCTGAATGAAGATTCAATTCTTTCAATGATTATCTTTTTGCTGTTATATTTCTAAACGGATTGCGATATTTTTTCCGATTGGGATAATTCTGCGCAAGATACACCTACGTGTTTGGATGGTTAGAAAAACAGGATTGGAAAAACATAAAAAATCCTTAATTATACTTAAAAATACTCCTTTCAAAAGTTCCAATTCACATTTTTAAAATTGATTTCTCGGTGAAATACAAGAAACAAAATCCTATTTGTTTTTGTCAATAATTTTGTTTCTCTTTGTCCAAAAGTTTTTCAGACAATAAGACGAACCCCATACAATTTCATGTTCTCATTTCATTAGATTGTATTTCATCCGGGATCTTATTTTTATATCCGTCTGCTTGTTCTTATCTTTCTTTTTTTAGTTATATTTCTTTTCGAAATCGTTCATTTATGTTATAGCTTTTGTTCAAACTCTGACTACTCGCAAAACTGTTATAGTGGTAAGTTTTGATTTCAGATGGCACACCAATATATTTTACCTGCAGCTTAGAATACATAAAAGGAGAACTTACAAATATTCGCTGGTACAGGAGAACGTCTCTTCTGGTCACATCAGATCAGCGGTTCGTGTCTTCAAAGGTTTTAACTATTTCAAATCTAATACAGTCAATCTTCAAATAAATTTATTTGAATTTTCATAAGAACTTTTAAAGTAGCAGCAGCAGCAGAAAAGCATGAGAATGACAACCAAAATTCTGATACTTTCATTTCCACAAAAAAGTTGAAATTAAAAACACAAACGATCAGAACAAACACTAGGAAAATGCAAACTGCAAACGATTGAGAATATAACGGCATGGCAAGTTCTAAAATGAACCCCCTAAATTTGCATAACAAAAAAATTCTAAAAAAAAGCAAGCACAGTTGCTTAGCAACGTAAAGAGAGTTTGTGTATCTCGCAATTACGTACCATAGTGCGATGCATAAATACATTTGTGCTGACAGGGAAAACAATAGGTATATGAGAGTACTTCAAATTGTTTCACATAGGAAGTCTTTCAAGAGATCACAATTTTGAACAGAACAAAGGAAAGATCGATTTGATCAGAAATGTGCTTGCAAAGTGACAATATATTGATTTGAACAAAGAAAACAGTTATTTTTGTAGATAGTTACATTTAAGGATAAGTCATATGAAAACGTAACACATGTTTTAGAAACTGAAAAATATATGCTTCTATGTGATTAGACATTTTTTGAAAAGTCATTTAGAAATATAAATTTTCCATTTAATATGGAAACCCTCTCTACGAAATATTTCAGTTTACGAGAGATTTTTCTGTAAAGCACAAAATGCAGAGGGCACTAATGTTTTGGCGGTAGAACGTGTTTCCTGTTCTCATTCCGGAAGTGACGTCACTTGGCTGCATTTTTCTGTAACTACGTTATGAACAGAACAATAGATAATCGAAAGTAAAGTCTTTCTTTTTCGATGGTTTGTGTAAAAGCGCCGAATATTCTCATTTTAATTAAACCACATCTTATTTGTTTAATTCCGATGTGAAATTTCCTTTGGATGTTTTATTCTGGATTCAATTAAGGAATACTTTTGTTTTTAATTTCGAAGGAAAATGTCGATAGTTTAAAGTGAGTTGAGTTAAACATCGAAACATCAGAAGTAATATCGAAATGAATAATTCATAGCTCTCAGTTCAGAGTTAGATAATGAAAAAAGCATTTTTTCGAGTGTCTTCTTTGTCTCGTGAATGTATTTCAATCAACTGATGAAATGACTTATCGTGAATCACTTTTTCGATACGTTAACGATATCTTTTGAAAGAGATTTTCAGTTTAAACAAGCCAGACTGTCTGGAGATATTCTGCTTTAAATGCTCTCGCATGATGCGTATTGGGATTACCTTAAGGTGTCGTTTATCGCCGTTTTGACAAGTGTGGCGTTTAATCTAATTATTGCTGACCAATCAACCATCATACTAATCCGAAATTTATTCTTTAGAATTTTTATTGGCGACGTGCTGAAATCGTATTCGAAAAACATGCCAACTGATGTCACGTTCAGAATACTTATAAGAATCACATATCGCCGCAGAAACACACCACTATATTTAGCTTGACAGAAAATGCCTCTTATTCAGAAGTATGTTTATTTAAAGATATGCAGAAAATGTTTGAATTGATTAACTGTGGGTTGAAAAAAGTGACAAGAAAATTAGTACTTTTCACTTTTATAAAGAAAATGCAAATGTCATTTAAGTTCGCGGAAAATATTTTTTAACACTTTTATAATTTCTACAATTCATGTTGGACGCAAATCGTTTATTTGCTATATCCAATCATATATAATCCATTTCACATACACCGCCCCCTGTTGTAAGACAATAGTACAAAAAAGGATATTAAAGTGATTAACTACAAAAGTCGATTTTGAGTTTGGGGGACTGATGATGAATGCTATTCTTAAGTTCGTTTAATGTAAAATCGCCGTAACTCAAATCGTAAAAATGATGAATTTAGGGCAAATAATCTTACACTTAGTTTTCCTATTAATATATTTTGATTGATACATCGGAGATGCTGTATTTCAGAACATCATCGTTAAAGAAAGGATGACAAATTTATTTGAAAATTGATAGAGCATGACTAACTTAATCAAATACTTTTTTCTTCGGAACAGCTGCAGTATAGGGCATTTTTGGCGCGGTTTTATTTGGCGTTTTTTTTTCGGATTTATGCGGTTTCTGGCAACCTCCCCCAACTTCCCAAATGATCCACTGGCTTCCATTCTTGCAACCCTAAAGGCGGCGTCATTTTAATATTTTTAGTTATATGTTTAATCAAGGCGGTTGTGTAATGTTTTTTCCGCGTTGAACCAAAAGGCGAAAGACGCGTATTTTCCTTGGCGACCGTTCTTGGTCGCCAAGGAAAAAACACGCCAAATGTTCTATACTGCCCTGTTCCATTTCTTAAATTCTGTTTAGTGAGACTTGGAGTAATAAAGAACCTCCTTTAAAAGTAAGTCTTCAGTACATACAAAATAAAAGCTATCGAATCTTAATAAAACAGTATGTCAATTTCACCGTGTTTTTAAAAAGAAAATCACTGTTTTCCACAAACTTCTATCAGGTAATATGGAGCGTTGACCAGTGTGTAAAAAATGTGTTAATCTACTATTGAAAATCGAATAACATTTAAAATAAATGATTAAACATGATTAGACTATACTTGGAAACCATATTTGAATTTATTTAAATCAAGTCAAGAGATAATCGATAGAAACGCGCTTGCCACTTGATTTAATTCATGGTACAATTTCATTTACTTGACGTTTGGGCACAGCTTGGTCAAATATGGCTCTTGAACCACAAAACAACCACGATACAATTTTTATGTTATAAAATGATCTTAAGAATTTAAAAACTACTATATTGAACATATGGCTCATTATGCGAAAAAAATAGTATAGCAACTTATCAGGCCAGGTATATAAAAATCAAATAAAATCTCAGGACGAGACAACATTTATTTACAGACAAGAAACAAAAATTTTACACAATCTCCAAACGGACTACAGAACGACTGCACTCTCGCTTCTAAAACATTAATGACGCTCTCGTTTTCAAACGGAACAGACGCTAGTTTAAACGGGGCACATGCGCAGAAGAGAGCACGAACATGCGTCCTTGGAAACATCTGATAAATAGTTCCTCATTCCGATTGGGCAGGAAAGAAAAACACTGGTTGTTCTGCTACAATACTTATATAAATAAAATAAATTTTATATCTCAATCAGAAAAGACAATTTTTATTGCCCGTGTCAAACTTCTTGTCATAGGTCTACTCCCGTATTGAGTGAACCTTGACTCACTTGAATGAGTTTTAACCCTTCTGATGGTTTATTTTCGCGTCGAAAACTGCCTTGTAGCGGCCAGTCTGATGTAAAAACCTATTCCAAATTGTCACCAGTTCTTGGCAAGGGATAATTGGTTTTTCCTACTTATATTTTCATTCCCTCTTGGTGACCTTGTGCCATTAAATCCAATAAACCAATCATTCCTCCTTGGAGAATAGGGCAGTTTTATATCTACGAGATATCTCGTCACTTGTAGAATTGACCAGATCTTGATGAACGAGCTATCTCGTCATAAGTAAAGGTGTATCAGATACCTCGTGGAAACCACTTGGAGGGTTAAAAGATAATAATATAAATATATAAAGCACATGTTTTTCAGATAACTGCAGGATTGTCCATTCTGCTCGGTCATCTAGGGTTAAATTTTTGCTTTTTAATACGATAACGAGAACTGGAACGCTCGTTAACACCACAAAACATTTATTAACAACGTAACAAATTATCAATATCAACCATCAACGGAAAACATCAATACAATCTCGGCATAACCGCTGAACCTCTCTTTTTTCATTTAAAAAACAGAATTTTCTCTAGCTCTCGAAACCCGTGCGAAGCTTGAAAACCCTAGCGCTGCCAGATTCAGGTAGCAAAGTGTGTTGCCAGATTCTAAAATACTCAAGCATTAAAATCCTACAGAACTAATATACTCATATCCAGCATTAAATTCTACTTTGTAAGCTCAATAATGGATTTATAGCTATAAAAATTATATAGAGCAATATTTCTTTGAAAACGTGGTTTTCTTACACTTCACCAATACGACAGCCAGTGTATTATGTCCGTGCTTTGTCGTAGGGCGAACGCTGGAAAGGAATCTGCTTCTATTTGAAAAGGACAAGCTCATCGAACATGATGGGGGGGGGGGCGGTATTTCAATTAACGTCACACTGGAGCAACACAATGGGCTATTGGTGACGGTCCGGGATCAATCCCAAAGGGAAAGATCCGAGGACAACACCACGTAATTTTGAACCACGGTCAGATGACGAGGCAACATCTGAGCTGGCACCCCACTCTCCAAACTTCCACACCACGCCAACGTGAGGACATTTGAGGCCACGACAGATTTAAAGTGCACCAGCCCCCTTCGTACACGACAGTGTTTGGCTGGATTCGAACTCGCAACCCTTCGGTTGCTAGTCCGTTACTCTTCCAACCGGGCCACCGCGGCCCTTCGAACATAATGGGCGTCAATTATAACTCCAAACACTTTGCTTAGTCATCACTCCACTTGACGGACAGCCTAATAATTACAGCCTCTCTCATAGCTGTATTAAGGTGTACGTGTACACAAAATTTTTTTTTTCAATTTTGACTTTAAAAATCAAATTTTTTTACAATAGGTCATTGATTTGTGCTTAAACTCATTTCAGTGTGAAAAATTCAGATTAAACTAATCATTAATTACCTAATTTATATATAATTAACTAATGAGCACTGTTTTTGAACAGTGATCTCAAATTCAAATTTGTTCAGAAAGACAATTCCTATTGGATATTATCTATATATATAAAATAGGATGTGTGTGTGTATGTGTGTATATTTTCTATACAAATCTACACCGTTTGACCAATCCACACCAAATTTGGTACATTTATATTTTAGAACACTGCGGTCAGCATAGGCTAACTTTTAACCCCGTTCTATTGGCCCTGGGGGGCTAAAAACTATTCGAAATCGCAATAGAAATAACATTGAGCATAGATTAATTGCTTTAGGCAGCGATGGTTGCTTTACCACTGTTGATCGAAAAACAATTTTTTCCGAAACAAATTAAATTACAGTATTTATGTTTGAACTGATTTTTTAGTTCTTCCTATGATGTAAATAAATTATATATATTTTATTGATGAAGGGGGAAAGAATATTTTAAAATATTTATGTTTGCAAGGAAATTCAAGGAAAGGTTTTCAGGAGTTCAAGGATGATTTTCAAGGAAAGTTGGTGTATATTTCGACCAACCTTCCTTAAATAATTTATTGAATACGTAATGATTTGTAGAATTCTGTTTCACAAGGCTTTTTAGGTAAGGCGTGTAACTTATTTTAAAATGTCCAGAATAGATACATGTGAATCCTCCGTTGAAAGCAGTGATTTTCTTTCTGAAAAATTCTGTAAAATCGACCTTCAGCTTTTTGAAAATTTGTTATCTATTCAGTTTAATTTGTCTACACCGATTACATTTATTTCTAACCCAAACACCGTTATTCCGAAAAGCACAAACGAAAAACTCATTGATCATAAAAGCGTAATTTTGCTACTCGGTATCTGGCAGCACCAGAATTAATGTTTACTTTTTTATAAAACTTTGTAGAACTTTCTAGAAAGTTGCGGAAACGGAAACTTCGAAAAAAAACGGAAAAAAATTGCTTATTTTATGAAATAGCTTTTCTTTGTATTCTATAATAGATTTCATTGCTCAGTGAGTGTGCCTTTTGCTTATTTTATGAAATAGCATTTTTGTGTTTTTTACAGATTTCTTTGCTGTAGCAATGTCTCCAAGGAAGCGGAAGGCGATCGGCCAAGTGCAGTCAACAGCTAAGATGATGAAAAATGAGCGTAGTCAAGAAACTTCCGAGGAGAGGAATTTGCGACTTGCGATTGCGAGAGAGAGAGCTACTACATCAAGAGCAACAGAAGCAGCACAGCAGCGTGAAGCCCGACTACAGGATATGAAAGAGAGAGCTACTACATCTAGAGCAACAGAGACGGCACAGCAGCGTGAGGCCCGACTACAGGATAAGAGCGATAGAACCAAACGTTCACGGACTGCGAACCATTTTAGCTTAGCATTGGAAGGATTTCACTACGATTCACATAAAGACTACTCGATGCATGCAAGTGTTACGATCGGGAAAATGGAAATGGTTTGTACTTACTGTCAAGCCAAAAAGCTTAAATCAGAGTCTACTGGTATTTGCTGCAAAAATGGAAAAGTTAAACTCTGCCAACTGGAACCACCACCGCAAGACCTTTTGACTTACACATCAGGAGATACGTCAGAGTCGAAGCGTTTTCTTAGTAACATCAGAAAATACAACCCATGTTTCCAAATGACATCATTCGGCGCCACATCAGTTGTTGGACAGCCCGGATTTCCGTCGACATTCAAGGTGCAAGGGCAGATTTACCATAGAGCGGGATCGTTGCTTCCGCTGCCAGATCAACCACCAAAATTTCTACAACTATATTTTATTCAAAACGAACAAATAGAAACTGATCAGAGGTGCGCCTACATCTCGGGAACAAGACGTCAGATTGTGTTAAACTTACAGAGGATGTTTCATGAGCATAATAATCTTATTAAAACGTTTGAAACAGCATTGGAACGTATTCCAACAGATGACTATAAAGTAGTCATAAGAGCAGACCGAAGACCAGCAGGCGAACACGAGCGGCGCTTTAACTCTCCTCAAGCAGATGAAGTCGCGGTGGTTATATCAGGAGATGAGTTTCATCAACGGGATATCGTTATTCAACGACGAGGTGAATCATTGCAGCGTATTTCGGAAACACATCGATCTTACGATGCTCTGCAGTACCCAGTAATATTCCCCATGGTGAAGATGGATATCAATTTAATCTGAGGCAGATCAACCCAAGAACAGGTGAAACAACCAGCAAGAAAGTTTCAGCGATGGATTTCTATGCGTACAGATTAATGGTTCGAGATACTGAGCAGAACCACGTATTGAACTGCAGGCAATTGTTTCATCAGTTCATCGTCGATATGTACGCTAAAGTCGAGAGTGAGTGTCTCCTTTACATTCGTCTAAATCAACGTAAACTGAGAGTTGACGAATATATTCACCTGAGAGATGCTGTGGCAAATGACGGGAACGTTGAAAACTTCGGTGCCTTAGTCATACTACCAGCTACATTTACAGGCAGTCCCAGACACATGCACGAATACACACAAGATGCTATGACGTACGTGAGGACGTACGGGAGACCAGACTTATTTATCACCTTCACCTGCAATCCCACTTGGACGGAGATCAAGGAGGTTCTTACCAATGGTCAATTACACAGTGAGCGCCACGACTTGATTGCGAGAGTATTTAAACAGAAGCAGTTGAAACTGCACTTTGAGCATCTTTCGTTTTTTAGAATTCTGCATTTTTTCGTCGGAATTTCGTTTCTGCTTGTCTTATGTCTTAATCTTTTACATATTGCAGTATATTCAGGAATTAAATGTATACATTTGCGTCCGAAGTATATTGTAGAAGCTATGAAAAAGTTAAAACGTATTTTTCCGTACAACTTAAATTATTGCATTTTTCTGTGAAAGAAAAGTGATTATTCTAATTCACTTTTCAAGCAACATTTAACCATTTCAACCCGAGCAACGCCGGGTAATTCAGCTAGTTCCTAATATTATTCTTCATATTTTGACCCTCCATCAAATTGCTAGAAATAGTTTTTTTTGACAATTTTTCTCCGCCAAGGAAGTCTAAAAAGTCAACATTTTTTCAGGAATTTTAACACTTAAAAATCAACTAAAATTTCCTTTCTTAAGTAATGACTGACTGAAGGTCAAAACATCCATTGTATTATATAGATTATAATAACACAAAAATAATTATAATAAATCAATTCATTGTTGAGTTATCACTGTTTGAACAAAGCATCCTATTGAAAAACACGGTTCTTCAGAAATTGAGTTTAAAGTTTTGGAAGCATTTGTCTAAGGTGATAATACCTAACGAAAACCATTGTAACTAGAAAACTATTTCGAATATTTACAAGATCTTTGGTATCATCTGAAAGCTAAGAAGTTGGAAAATATTTGAATTAATAAAAAAGTATCGATATTATGGTTGATTTTCGTGATTTCTAGTGTATACTTAATCGAGTGCCTTCGTGCACAACCCATTACTTGATGTTGTCTGTCTTATGCTTAGTCCAGCTTGGCCAAATATGGCAATTGAGCCCCCCCCATAAAACCCTCCCACCACATACTGCACAACCCACCACTGTGACCAATAGCATTGTTGTAAGAGTTCGAAGGTTCAATTCCTCCCTGGGTGTATTTCTCTCATCTGTCAGTAAAATTTTCATTGCCAAGTAAAACTATGAGAGGGTTTTCTATAAAGCTAAATACAGAGGGCGCTAGTGTTTTTGGTTACCTCTTTCGTAATACGTTTCTCAAAATGAATTTCAATACATTGTGTATTTAAAAATTGACGCAATTAACGCCTTCGCAATAAGCAAAAATGTTATGTGGATTATAACTGAAATGCTGATAAAAAAAATAAATCTTGTGAATCATTCAAGTAAATAGTTACCAACAGTTTTGTTGCAAGCACTAGATTTGCTCATTTGGGTATTCTGAAGTTTTGACTTTTCATACATTCATAACCTCTCCACTTTATTAACGTCCGTTGATGAGATATAATGGAGTTCGAGTCTTATATGTTTTAGAGAGAAAAATTGTGAAAAATCGACTAAAAATAAAGCTGCATTCATACGCAACCTATTTTTGGTGACAAAATTTATTCTGGGCCTTTGTTTTTAAAGTAAAAAGCAGCTTGTGCATATGAAGCAGATTGTAGACCCCCTGGATCGACTCACCGGGGGTTTATAGACTTTAACGATCCAGGGGTATATATATATATATATAATAAGTAAAACTACCCTAAGAATAGAATAGATTTCCCAGAGGAACAAGATGAAATAAAATATGTAAATGTTAAGTGAGCCTGCCTACTTTTTCAAGGGGAGCAAGGCCAGGTTGTCACTTAAAAATGCGATGCTTTGAGTTTTTTCTGTACTTATGTGAGGCCAGGCCGAAGAGATCAACATAAGTTACCCCCCGAAAACTCAAAGTACTACCAGAGAGAAAAAAATCATGAAAATAATACCTGTTACCAAGGTTAGGAATCAAAAGAACATAGCCAAAGTAATACCTTACCGAAAGTTGCCGCGCAAGCTAGGAGAGCAAAACATTGCCAGATCCGTATTATGTAGAATAACGGTATTGGTATTGGTATTTTCAATTAACGTCACACTGGAGCAACACAATGGGCTATTGGTGACGGTCCGGGATCAATCCCAGAGGGAAAGATCCGAGGACAACACCACGTAATTTTGAACCACGGTCAGATGACGAGGCAACACCTGAGCTGGCACCCCACTCTCCAAACTTCCACACCACGCCAACGTGAGGACATTTGAGGTCACGACAGATTTAACGTGCACCAGCCCCCTTTGTACACGACGGTGTTTGGCTGGATTCGAACTCGCAACCCTTCGGTTGCTAGTCCGTTACTCTTCCAACCGGGCCACCGCGGCCGTAGAATAACGGATTTAAAAAAGAAAGAGGGTGGCTTGGAGATAATGTGAACAATTTAGTGTAAATGAAAGGGAGGGAAGTTCCCTCCCTTTCATTTCCATCATTACTTTCAATCCATCATTCATTTTCATCCATCTTTTTCTTTCTTTCCATCATTCATTTCCATCATTACTTTCAAAATTTTCTTAAATTTCTTGATTTAAAATTTTTGGATTTCTCTTTGTTTTGGTTTGTAATTTTGAATTATTTTACTTTCCATGTTGTGTCTGCAGCTTTAGCGCGCATACATGGACAGTTCTGCCTTCTGCTTTCTGGATTCTGCTTGACTATTTTTTACCCCCAACTTTTTTGGCTTTTTACTTGTCTGCTTTTCGATCTTTTGGCATTTTGCTGGTCTGCATTTCTAATATTTTGACTTTTTGATCTTTTAGCATTTTGCTGGTCTGCATTTCTATTATTTTACGTTTTAATGTTTTGTATCTTTTGTAATTTGATTGTTTTTATCATATATATATATATATATATATGAAACAGATTTGATTTCCTCTGATTTGTGGGGTCAGCGGTAGTTCAGTTGGAAGAGACACGGATCAGCAACAGGAGGGTTGCGAGTTAGGTCCAGCCAAAGACCATCGTACACACGGGGATGGTACACGTTAAATCTTGTGGCCTCAAATGGCTTCGCGTTGGTATGGTATGGAATTCTTGAAAGTGGAGTGCCAATTCAGGTGTTGACTTCGCCATCTGACCGTAGTACAAATCTACGAGGTGCTGTCCAGGCGGAACTAACAGCCATTTTAAAGTTATTCTGTGGGCGATCAACAACAATAAACGTATACATATTTTTAGTGACAGCCTTAGTGCTATTCAGGCCATAAACAACCCCAAATCAGAATCTCGTTATCTCCTCCATATTAAATCAACAATAGCACCTTACGCTAACATTTTTGGCCTGAGCTTGGTGCGGGCACATGTGGGGACCACCGGCAATGAGATTGCCGATGGCTGCGCAAAGCTGGCCACGTCCATTGGTGAGGAGTTGAGTGTTCGGACGCCACTCTCTCACATCAAAAAAATACTTAACAAATTTATATTGAGAGAGTGGCAACTAGCCTATGATTTATCCAACAAAGGTCTCCGGCTGAAAAAATTTATGCCGGAGATCAAAACCTCAACCCTCATCATGGACAGGCACCTCATCTGGTGTTTGACAGGTCATGGGCCTTTCCCCTCATATTCTCCACCGCTTTCATCTTAAAAATACGGACCTCTGCATTTGTGGGGAAGTGGGCGATGCCGACCACTACCTCTTCCGCTGCCCGCACACTAGCGGCCATCACCTAAAAGATCCAGGTATTCATGGCCGCTTGTGGCTGGAGGGCATTTTACACAGTAAAGCCCTCCGCAATAAGATCAGCCACTGTGTGCTGGTGGCTGGAGGGGTGGCGGATGGGCTCCTCGCACCCCACAACGAAGAAACTGACACATAGGTCTCCTGGTGGTTGCCCCAGATAGGAGGCCTAGGACTAGGTCCGGCCTCATTTTTATCTATTTTATAGTATTTTAAACTTTTAAATAAAATGTTTAATTGTGTCCTTATCTTTTTGTGTGTGTTGCCCAACTTCATTCAACTTGTATTTTTAAATTTTTATATTACTTTCATATTTTATACTTTGTATTTGTTTTATAGGTTTTCTTTATATGTTTTGCGTTTGATTGTTTATATGTGTTGGTATTGTTTGTGTTTGGACCTGTTGTCCTCATTCTCGACCCTGTGAACCGGCGTTGTGCCGGTCGTCTCGTCGTTTTTATTCTGTTGGCCATGTGGCCTTTTTATGTATATTTTGAAGTTTGGAAATAAAAGGTTCTGGGCCGTGTGTTTCTCCTGCCCGTTTGAGCGGGTCCCTCTTGGTCCTCTTTTGTGCGTGCTGGAGGTCAATACCCCCTCCTCCTGTAATCCGCTCAAAACCTCCTGATGAGTAGGGAGGAGGTGGGTCTCGAGTCTCGAGGTGTTGTCCTTATATCTTTCACCCCGGATTGAACCCGGACCGTCGCCGATAGCCTGTTGTGCTCCTCCAGTGCCACGTTAATTAACTACCTACCTTTGATTTGTGAAATAGGATACGTTTTACTACGTTATTTCATTTTTAGTGTACATAAGATATTAGAATAGTACCTCAGTCCCAAATTGTCAGTAAATTACAACACATGAGTATCGCAGACACATTTCTACGATATCGCAGGTATACTTCTACAATATGGCAGGCATATTAACTATTCGAATTAGTTGATAGGTTTTCAAAGAACGAAATTTAATCTGAGAACCCTTGTTTTCCTTGTTAGATTTAAAGAACGAGAGTTTGATTTATACCAAAATAAATATTTATTTGAACAATCAATACGAACATCAAATATATGTATAATATATTTTAAGCTGAGACATGTGCATTTCATTTTTTGTTTCAAGTAATCATCCAAATGCAAGAGATAAAATTGAAATATCCAAATGAAAAACGACAACTGTTATGCCATTTTTAGATGAAAATCTAAAAAAAGGAACATATCTAATGGGAACTCTCTTTAATTTAACTTTGCTCCATAAACTTATTTTACTTTATACTCATCTATATCTGTGCTTAGTCAAAATGAAAACCGGTACTTTGGATTTATTTTTACTGCCATATTTGAAAGCGATACACCAAAAATTAAAATTAAAGAACACACCATACAGTTCGCTTTGATAAATGGAACGATTAAGATAACGTCTGAGAATTCCCAATATTATTTATGAGCCAATAAAAATTGGTTCTACTGGAGTTGTTTTGAAGGCTCCTCTTTGCCTGTAGTTAATAGAAAATATTTAAACTGCAGCAATATTTTATCTCGAGCAAATTTCGCGATGGCTTCTCTACACTCCTCAGTTCGGTGCACGTTCGAAAGTATTCTAAGTAATTTATTCTTTATCTGCGTTTGTTTACATCGATAAAGCCAGTCTGAGTTTCTAAATTTAAATATGGCTGGGTATATTAATATCTGTCTTGTTCCTACTTATCGTTTCAAAATGTTTGTTCACAATTGAAAAGGTTCTAATGCAGACATTTAGTAATTGTTAAATATGTTTTTCGTAAAGATGTATGTATGTTTACAGGTAGCGAAATTTAAATAACTTACTAGTGAAATGATAGCATTATGTTTAAAATGGTAGCTAACCCTTAGGAAAAATTTTTATATAGTTCCATAGAAATCTAAAGAATTCTATATTTGTATAGCGAATCAGAAGAATTCTATCTAATATATTTCTTGATTTGTATAGCGGAAACGAGCTCTGATTCTATAGAAATGTATTTCTACAGAATGAGCTTCTATAGAATTCTATAGAGAAGTTCTATTCAGAAGTAGTCGTGAAACAAAATAAATGAGCTTCCATAGAATTCTATTGAGAATTAAAGTCTCAGAACAAAGGACAAAAAGTCGTGAAACAAAATAAATGAGCTATAGAATTCTACAGAGAAGTAAATTCGTGAAACAAAATAAATGAAATTCTATAGAGAAGTAAAATGAAACAAAATAAATGAAATTCTATAGAGAAGTAAAGTGAAACAAAATAAATGAGCTATAGAATTCTACAGAGAAGTAAATTCGTGAAACAAAATAAATGAAATTCTATAGAGAAGTAAAATGAAACAAAATAAATGAAATTCTATAGAGAAGTAAAGTGAAACAAAATAAAGGAGCTGTAGAATTCTATAGTTTTCTACAAACATTTTCCTATATAGATTTCTATAGAGGTTACTATCTGGAGCTTTTTTCTGCTTATAGAAAAACGAGCCGTAATTCTATAGGATTCTAGACACCGAATTCTGTAGAAATTTTTATAGAATTCTATAGAAATCTTTCGTTAGGGTTGGTTGTCTCGACAAGGTATCTCGTCTTTTATTATATTAGGTCAAAACTGACCAGATCTTGATGAACGAGATAGCTCGTTTTATAAGAAATCTGACTGGGTCTTGATCACGTCATGATAAAAAAATTGGAAAAGCAAAAATGGTTACATCGTCATGGACGAAATATCTCGTCGAAACCACTTGGAGGGTTTAAACAAATGAAGAACAAATCCAAAAGCTAATGCCATTTTTATGCACTCGGATGTAATAAAAGTAATATTTCCAATTCCCATATAGCATTTTAAATTAATGTAAATAATTATGGTATAGGTACTAGTTAGAGAATAAGTTTTCCTATTTATTTTGTAAATTTAATTTACATTTTTTTTCTGATTTCAAGCAGTATTGTAAAGTTATATATTCTTCGCAAAAAAAAATTAAGCTATTTTACAGAACAATTGCGCTTAATTTTACAAAATCGCTAACTAAATTTGTTCTGCTTAAAATATAGGTTTGAATGTACATACTTTTCTTGATATACATGGGATGGAAATTATCAAACTTTTAAATACCTTTGAAAACTACGCGAAATTAAAAAAAATTGGTAGGTTGTTTCGTGGACACACGTTGTTTCGATATGGATCCTGAATGCTCGGGCCTGATGTTGGATTGTGAAATCAATGAAGCAAACATAGGATATTTGAATGATTGTTCATTGTGTGTGAATATTTAACAATTAATTTACAGTTTGAACGATTAAAGTGCAGTTTTATATTAATATTGGAGGATAGTTTTACTGATTAAAAGCCTGTGATTGTACGTGGCTCGGTAGCTTTCTAATAACACCACGTACGCATTCCTCACTCCACGAAATTCAAAATTACACTGGCCCAAATCTCGCCCAGCAACGTAGAATTTCGACATTGCGGACCCGCGCTCAATGCGCCTGTCACTCAGTCATGTCAGGTACGGACATCCTTTGTAAGCACGACGCTATTTTTATCTTCTGGTTGTTTCTTCTAGTTCTGAAATCATAATACAAAACAATTGTAAAGCTTTTTTGTAAAGCTCGACTTTTCATGCATACCTTCCTTTACTGTTCCGATTTTAAAGATGTATTCACGTCAAAAACATCTTTGATTTCATGGTTTTAATTCAATCTCCTTCACTTATATGATGCGAAAGATTCAACGTTTCTACAACTTCAAAATCTTATTGGACAATAAAATCCTACTAACAAACTAACCAGTTTCAAAAATCAGAATTTCAAACTCGCCGAAAATATTTTTTATTACTCTTACACTATTCTTAATGAAAACATCATTTTTATTTACCTTCGGAACATCGTTTTCGAATAATCATTATTTCGAGGCCTTCTTGTACGAAAAAGACATGAAATCGATGAAGGCTGTCTCACCTTGTCCAAAAGATTTCTGTAAATTCAATTTGGTTTCTGTCAGTTAGTGGTCTAGAAGAACTTTGCTTTTGTTATCTGGCAACGCTGTTTATCCAGTCAAGAAATCGGCGCATCCTTTCATTAGTAATCCGATGCTTCGCCATTTGCTGAAAGAAGAGAAGTTTCGTTTGTTTGGATGACATGATTTCTGTTCTTTCTCCAAGGAACGCCATTCAAGAGGGTCTGACAGGCATTGGAATGCTCCCCACGGTTCTTAGTGCGGCCTCTGAAATTCTCGAACTGCATTCAGAACATCGAATCGTGATATTTAAAGAATACGGAGAACGAGATTTGAATTTCCTCTTTTGCTTGTATTGTGACTACGAATTGCTGATTCTGTCGCGACAAACAATAATAAACAAAACCTTTCAAGGCAATACGTTTATTCTAAGCAAAATGACAGTAAAGGAAACTAGAGTAATCGGTAGCAAAGATTCGAAGTCTAAAATCAAAACATTTATTATTTAAATAGTTGCCAAATCGAAAACTTAAGTATTACATTTTAAAAATGGTGGATTGAAAACAGCGTTTCGTAACACATGAGTTTAACAATAATACCGTTTATGAAAGCATCTTACGGCAATTTGGAATTAGAATAGCTTATTCAGAATTTATTCTTAATTAACATACCACGGTATGAGTCAGCTAAAAAGATAACTGTACAGCAATTGCAATTCGTTTTATGACACGGTTTCATTTAGTTTAATTTGTTACCACTATAAAATAATACTTTGAGTTTCCATGCCAAGATCTAGCAGCGATCATGCAATAGTCTCGAATAGTATGCAGTGTTAAAATGCAAATATTGGAAAATAAAATTCTAGACGGATATGGTACTGGATGAAATGTATTCTTGATGAATTTATCATGGAAAAATTTGTTATAAAAGAATATTTAATGGGGTAAATATGTCTAGAAGAATACGTAATGGAGAAATGTATTCTAAAACATGTTATGAAGAAAATGTATTCTAGAATAGTATGTAATGGGGACGTTTTAAATCTTAGAAGAATTTGTTAGAACAGGGAAAATATATTCTAGAAATAACACGTAATGGGGAAAGTACATTCTAGAAGAACATTTAATGGGGAAAATGTATTAAAAAAGAACATGCATTAGGGAAAATGCATTCTAAAAGAACATGTATTAGGGAAAATGCATTCTAAAAGAACGTGTAATGCGGAAATGTATTCTAAAAGAACATGACAACAGGGAAAATGAATTCTGAAAGAACATGTATCAGGAAAAATGCATTCTAAAAGAACATGTAACGGAGGAAATATATTCTAGAAGAGCATGTAATGGGAATAATGTATTGTAGAAGAAAATGCGATGGGTAAAATTTATTTTCGAAGAATATAGATAAAATAGCGAAAGTTATTTCAATAGAATGTGTGATATATTGTACAAGAATGGCATAATGAATATGTATTTTTGAAAAACATGTAATGGAAGAAATATATAATTTTATTTCCAAGTAAACAAGTAATTTAAATCGAATAAAAATCGGAACTATTGGCAAAAATTGGTTGAAGTAGTTCCGCCATTTATTTCGAAACACCATGTTCAGAGGTTCATTGAAACTCTTTTTGAAAACGAAAATTTATCACTATTTTTATATTTTCGACGCCACTTCATCAGCGTCTTCGGAATCTCCTACTACTCGAGGAAATTAAATGGTTTATCTGTTCCGGAATGCAATTCTTTGGTACCGATCGTTATATTCCCCACATTAGGAACTCGCTTGGTTCTCTTAACGCTCTGATGCACTCCAGAAGCGACTGCCGGATACGAAGAAATGATTTAAATAAAAACTTAACATTCTGAGGTCGGAGAAAAGTATTTTTTATATATGTGAGCTATAGAAAGACAAAAGATTTGTTTCAGCTTGCGCGTGTAACTTTTTTTGAATTAGTTTTTCAGAAAGAAATACTCCGGTTGGATTTTCTGTTCTTAAAAAGTACATTGTAATAAATTAGCAACGAATTAAAAACTAGCACTTCTATTGCCTTTGTAACGCTCTTTTTTTATAAGAACTATGTTTACTAGTAAGAATTTGTTTTGTACTTGGTATTGATTAGTTCTATGAGAAGGGTTTCGATATAAACAAACGAAAAGTGAAAATTTTACTTCAGCTACTCAAATGATGCATATCGAGGTTAATTTAAAATATATCATATCGCCGTTTTGTCGATGTTTGGCATTTAAACTAATTAGCTAACTATCGTATACACTCGTAATTAGTCCGGAGCGTGCAAAATACTTTATGACTGATTATTAACTCTCCTGGTTATTTCTACGAGGTATCTCGTCATTAGCAAAACTGGTCAGATCTTAATGAACGAGATATCTCCTCATAATTTTTTATTTAGGAATTCAGCCAAGATTGTTTCTCACATTTTTTCTCATTATATTCTCGCAAAAAGCTCAAGATGCTTCAAAAAATTAAATAACGTGTCGAAGTGATCGGTAGGTAGGTATTTTAATTAACGTCGCACTGGAGCAACACAACGGGGTATTGGCGACGGTCGGTGATCAAACCCGAAGTGAAAGATCCGAGAACAACACTACATAATTTTGAACCACTGTCAGATGACGAGGTCAGCATCAGAGTTGGCACCCCACTCCAATCTTCCACACCACGCCAACGTGAGAACATTTGAGTTCACGACAGATTTAACGTTCACCAGCCCCCTTTGTAGACGACGGTCTTTGGTTGGATTCGAAGTCGCAACCCTCCGGTTGCTGATCCGTTATTCTTCCAACCGGGCTACCGCGGCTTTTAAAAATGATCGGTTAAACATGTTAAAGTTATAAACATGTTTAATGTGTTACATGTTACATGTTAAAGTTATAAACATGTTTAACGTGAGTGTAGTTAGAGAGGCAAAATGAGAGATGCGTTATGTGTGATGTGCTTTTCCATCAGCTTTGAGTTTGAGTCCAGTCAGAATTTGAGTTTCAACTTCGCCCGTTCGGTTATAATGTTTGCAGGGGTCGCGGTAGCCCGGTTGAAAGAGTAACGGATTAGCAACCGGAGGATTACGAGTTCGAATCCAACTAAAGACCGTCGTGTACAAATGGGGCTGGTGCACGTTAAATCTGTCGTGGCCTCAAATTGGCGTGGTGTGGAAGTATGGAGAGTAGGGTACCAGCTCAGACGAGGTGTTGCCTCGTCATCTGACCGAGGTTCAAAATTACGTGGTGTTGTCCTAGGATCCTCGAGATTGATCCCAGACCTTCGCCAATAGCCCGTTGTGTCGCTAAAGTGCGACGTTAATTAAAAATACCTACCTGTAATGTTTGTTTTTTGATCGGTTGATGTCGTAATTTACTTCTCCATTTTTACATTTATATTCAAGTTTACCTTTTTATAGTAACATGTGTATGTTACTTTTACACACGTCCACCGAATTCCAACAAAATCCTGTATAGCAATAGTGTTTCTAAAATGTTCATTATTTGCTATTTACACACATACTTAAAACAGTTTTTCTCCCGAAGTCTTCAGAGTGATAATTTTTTAGATTGCCGCATAGTAATTTTAATCAAGAAGTTTTAAAGATAAGAAAGATACTAAATTTAGAAAAATTCATTTTTTTCAACACTTGATGATCAAGCAACTCTAAAAATATCAGCAAAACCACCCATCAATCTTTCAGAAGCCGCAGTAATTAATACGCCTGCCAAAAACCAGAAACTTTTAATAAACTTCATAATGATACGGGCATTTTTCAGTCTCAAGAATTACCAACTTTTTCTTTTACCTCTCATCCTATCCTCCAGCTTCATTATCCTCTTTAACAGTTGAGGGATAAGGAAATAAAAAAGACCACAAAGAAATTCGCGATGTATAAATTCCGAACTTAATTAGCGACTTTTTGCTGCAAATTTATTCGTATTTAAGACTCTCTGTTGTGGGGGTAATGAGGATCTGTAGAAGTGTGGATCTTTGATGATTTTACTAATTAATTGGTTTAGAAGACCCCTCTGCTGTCTTGAAAGGAAAACCATTACCTGGGGATGGAGTCAAACTTGACTTCTTTATGCGCCCTTGTCAATATTTGAGTTACCGGGTTTGTATCCTTCCATAAAATTTCCGCGCATCTTAGATGATGAAGGAATCTTTTAGCGGGGTCAACAATTGTTACCTGCGAAAGGACTGGTTATGAAAAAACGCATGGCATCCGGTTTGTGTTATTTTCCCTCCAAGTGGTTTCGACGAGATATCTCGTCCATCATGATCTGACCAATTTTCCAAATGACGAGATATCTCGTCATTAAGATATTGCCGATTTTTTTTAATGATGGCGAGATCAGGATCTGGTCAGTTCTTTTCTAATGACGAGATATCTTGCCAATCAATATCTGATCAGTTTTGTTATTGACGTGATATCTCGCCGAGACGACCGCCAGGAGGTTAATCCTCCAAATGTTTCGACGAGATATCTCGCCAAAGATCTGTTCAGTTTTCGTAAGGACGAGATATCTCGTCGAGGCAAAACTTACCTTTTACTCCAAGGGGAAAATGATGATACGAGTAGGAAAAAAGTAGTCCCTTGCCCAGAACTGGTGACAGTTTGAGCATGTTTTTGCACCAGAGGCTGGCCATAACTGGGTAGTTTTTGACGTAAAGATAAACCTTCAGGAGGGTTCAGACTTGCTTGAAGGGTGGTTTTTCCCTACCAATAGATATTGTTTGAACCCAAAATATTCTTGTGTACGTTGCCTTGATATAGTGAAGCTTCTGTGAGAAAGCAGATGACCCCAGAGGCGTCTATTTGTATAAAGGTTAAGCTATCCATAGAAAAGGGTTACCATACTCAAAATTGTATATGACGACTACTATATAGATGATTATTTATACTCCCAACTACTAATCCATACTGTGGCTTTCGGAACCGAACGATAAAGTCAAAAACCACGCCACGAATTTTTTACATTTAACCCTCCTGGCTGTTGTCTCCAGGAAGTATCTGGTCGTTAGTACAACTGACCAGATCTTGACGGATGAGATATATTGTTATTAGAAGAAAACTGACCAGATCTTGACGGATGAGATATATTGCTATTAGAAGAAAACTGACCAGATCTTGACGGATGAGATATATTGCTATTAGAAGAAAACTGACCAGATCTTGACGGATGAGATATATTGCTATTAGAAGAAAACTGACCAGATCTTGACGGATGAGATATATTGCTATTAGAAGAAAACTGGCCAGATCTTGTCGGATGAGATATATTGCTATTAGAAGAAAACTGACCAGATCTTGACGGATGAGATATATTGCTATTAGAAGAAAACTGACCAGATCTTGACGGATGAGATATATTGCTATTAGAAGAAAACTGACCAGATCTTGACGGATGAGATATATTGCTATTAGAAGAAAACTGACCAGATCTTGTCGGATGAGATATATTGCTATTAGAAGAAAACTGACCAGATCTTGACGGATGAGATGTATTGCTATTAGAAGAAAACTGACCAGATCTTGACGGATGAGATGTATTGCTATTAGAAGAAAACTGACCAGATCTTGACGGATGAGATGTATTGCTATTAGAAGAAAACTGGCCAGATCTTGACGGATGAGATATATTGTTATTAGAAGCAAACTGACCAGATCTTGACGGATGAGATATATTGTTATTAGAAGAAAACTGACCAGATCTTGACGGATGAGATATATTGTTATTAGAAGAAAGCTGACAAGATCTTGACGGATGAGATATATTGTTATTAGAAGAAAACTGACCAGATCTTGAACTCGTTATAATAAAAAATAGGCAAGTCCAGTCCCAATAACTAACGATGACTGAACATTGATTTTGGTATGTACGTAATGTTAACATAGTGGACTACTCATGTGAATTGAAAACAATGGATGTGTCACACTGGACGATGGTTGAGTTTTGACTGGAAAAATGGTTTGAGGGCCATATTGCGTCAAGTTGCGACAAGCACAAAACAAAAGACGACTGGACAATGAGTTTCGAGTTTCTGTGCAGCATTTTATAAAGGATCGATCTATTCGATCTTTAACTTAGCTTGCATTGTATGGGCTTACTTAGCTTCTTTTCGAGATCGTGCCGTTTCCAGTATTTGGAGAACATTTTACTCAATAAGCTTCACTAAATCGAAGAATTTTTAAAATCATTTTTATTTTCTTAGACTTACAGTGGGTATTCTTTTAAGCTGTTTGGAAGAGCAGCCGTAACTGCGAAACCTCAATATTATTTGCCAGTTCATCGATTTTCAAAAAATCTTTTTTTGCTGTAAAATAACAAGATAGGAGAGATATAGTGATCGTACATATTCTTACCCATCGGGGCACATCTTTAGGTATGTATGGGTTTCACGAACCTGAGGTACTCTAGTGATCTTTTCTTTTCCCATGGGGTTTACTGCTTATGGGTAAACAAGGGAGGTTGCGACCCCAAGATGCCTTTCTCTACTTCCCCCTCATCCTTTCTCACAATTCGTAACTTTGTCAGCTTGGCCAAATAGGGCTCTTACGCCAAAATTACCCGAAACCAACCTACCAATTAGCGTGCATATGCTTCTCAAAAGTTGTTAACCCTCCTGGTGGTTGTCTCGACGATGTACCTCGTCATCAAAACTGACCAGATCTTGATGGACGAGATATCTCGTCATCAAAACTGACCAAATCTTGATGGACGAGATATCTCGTTATCAAAACTGACCAGATCTTGATGGACGAGATATCTCGTCATCATTTTGTGATCTCGTCATCACAAAAAATCGGCAATACTTTGATGACGATATTTCTGGTCATTATCCAAATTAGTCAAATCTTGATAGACGAGATATCTCGTCGAAAGCACTTGGAGGGTTTTTGTAAGCAATCGGGGTTGAGGTTGTCTTTGACGAGATACGTACCCTTCTGAGAGCTCCCAAATTTCCGAGTAGTGTAGAATTGTATTTGCCCCACAACCCACAATAACTAAATGAACGCATCTATTGGTTGAAAGAATCATAGGAAAGATTCTATTGGTCAAGGAGGTCAAAAATTTTTAAGTCACGTTGGGTGGTGTTCTTTATGGAGCAAGGTCCATATTTGACCAGTCATGCAGAGAAAGGTTGGCATTTAATTAACGTCGCACTGGAACGACACAACGGTCCGAGGACAACACCCCGTAATTTAGAACTACAGTCAGATGAGGACACCTGATCTGGCACCCCACTCTCTAGACTTCCACACCACGTCAAGGGGCCGTCGTGGCTCAGTGGGTATGCCCACTGCGCTAGCAACCTTCGAGTTGTAGGCGGCGGAGGTTCGATTCCTGCCAGGTGCATTCCTCACTGGGTATATTTCCCTCTTCTGTGTCAGTAAAGCTTTCACTGTGTGTGTGCCAATTACTTGATATTGTGTCGGGTTTATTTAAACAAAATTAAACAAAAAAATAGCCCCACTAACACATCTCTTTGGCCTGTCTTGGGTCAGGGCACATGTCGGACTGTCCGGGAATGAGACGACCGACCATTTTGCTAAGCTTGCCTCTTGTTGCGGAGAGGAACTGGGGGTTCCAGCCCCTCGTTCTTATTTATTAAGACTAATTAAAAAATATGTATCAACATCATGGGAAACTGAACATCGTGACGCCCCTAGAGGTTTGCGACTGAAATCTTTCGATTCAGTTATTGGCCCTGGTCTCCTCTCCGCAAATCGATTTCTTTTTTGGTTCCTTACAGATCATGGCCCGTTTCCGGAATACTTGAATCGGTTTAAGATTAAAACTTCAGACTTGTGTCTTTGCGGTGTCTTTGTCTTGTGTCTTTGCGGGAAGTGCTGACCACTACCTCTTCAGCTGCCGTCACACGGCCTCCTATCATCTTGTTAAACCTTCTGATTCAAACCGAGCCTTATGGTTGAATTCTGTTATTTCCAACCCTCTAAGCCTCTATAAGGTCAAGATGTGTGTGCTGGTTGCTGGGGAGGTGGTGGACCGCCTTCCCTCCTTCTCGTAATTTTATGTTTGATATTTGATTATTTATTTCCCCTCTTAGACTATTGGGTTACTATTTCATCTCTTTATGGGTCCGGGTTGGTCGACCCTTTTCTTCCTTTTGTTCTATTATGTATTTATTGTTATTTTTACTGTATTTATTGTATTTACTGTTCTTATCCTTGAGTTTGACTTGTCACTTTTTGTTGACGTTGTTTGCCCATTTTATACTTTAATTGTAATATTTTCTTTCTTGTAACTTGCATTTTATTTGTTTTCATGTTTTACGCCACGTCCCATCTTATTCACCGAGAACTGCTGCACACCACAACGAATATTTGCTCCTGCAATTGTGGGGGCCTTGTTGGAGTCGATTTCTTATCTTCTTCAGTGGACTGTATTTGCAGCTTGCCTTGGTGCTTTTATTGATGTGGTTTTATGTATTTGTTGTTTGTGTTTATTCTTGTGTTCCTTTGTCGTTGTTTTAATGATGTTCAATCGTGCCGCAATTGTCGCCTGCACTATGTTAAACTTTGTATTGTTTTGTCTCAATTTAACAAAAGTCGTTCGTGTGCCGGGGATTGGCGTGCGCCTCCCCTGCCCGGTGGGGCCGTGGCCCGTTGCCTCTAGTGCTGGGGGTAGAAACCTTTCCCCGCCCTTCCCTTGCCTGGGCTCGAAACCTTGTGGTGAGCCGGGTAGGGCGTGGGTCATAAATAAATAAATTACTTGATATTTTATGTCTTGGGTCAATTACTTGATATTGTATCTTGATCAGGCGCAGCATGGCCAAATATGGCCCTTGCGTCATAAAACCCCAAAACCAACCAACCACACCACGTCAACATGGGGACATTCGAGACCACGACAGATTTAACGTACAGCAGTCGCCTTTGTACCTGGCGGTATTCGGTTGGATTCGAACTCGCAACCCTGGTTGATAATCCGGTGCTCTTCCAACCAGGCTACCGCGGCCCAGTCTTGCAGAGAGTACAGGTTACAGAACAGATATATGCTTGAGAGCCTCAAATTTACACATCCGTCTCATCAAGCGACACGTGTTTCTTAATGAATTCAAAGAATACAAGAAATGGGATAGAAAATGCAAAATTCATCCACTTTAATTCTTAAATAGTCTGGTTAACTCATGCATAATTAGTTTAATGCAATCTATATTATTTCTGTTCTTGAATCAGTAACACTATTGGTATATTTTGACGTAAAACACATCTTTAAATTCAGTCCGGTATAGTTGGCTTTGTACGAAAACTAACGATCAAAATAAAGTCCAGATTTCTTTCGCGCATATCTCGTAAACTATAAACGATAACTTAATATAAATTTTGTTGAAAGAGGGTTTATGTCCATATCTGAAATAGTGGGTCGTGGGAGTTTGCAGTGGTCAGGGGAAGGAGTAGAGCTTGTGCACACTGAAAATGGCAACACCGGTCTGAGTTCGGTTTGTGTAACTAGATTGTGAAGAGATAACTTTCAAATCAGTGTTTGTAGAGAATAACACGATGTACAATATATCCTTGTATGCGCACGTTCATTTACTTGACGTTTTTAGATGTAGCTTGACCAAATACGGCTACTCCTATCAGGTCCGATTGCTCCCTGGGTGTACTTCTGTGTCAGTAAAACTCTCTCTGCGTGTGTTTGTCCATTTACTTGTTTTTCGATGCAGCTTTACCAAACACCTTGTGCCATAAAATAAAACCGAACTATCGAAAAATTCTGTCAGGATGGATTCCTTCCTGGGTGTTTCTCAGAGGCACACCTTTAGTGTGCACCAAAACAACCCCGAGTTACTCGAGTCCCTTTCATTTTTACCCTCGCCTACCCTTCTGCTGTTTCTTCCACCCTCATTGTGCTGTGGGTCTTGTGTTTGGCGCAGTTTGGCCAAATATGCGCCACAAAATAAAACCCAACCAACCACAATTTCTGTCAGGATGGATTCCATCCTGAGTATATTTCTCTCTTCTGTGTTAGCAAAACTTCCCTTGTGTAGGATCCGTCGTGGCTCAGTGGGCATGTCCACTGCTCTAGCAACCTTCCAGTTGTAGGCGGCGCAGGTTCGATTCCTGTCAGGCGCATTCCTCCTTCGGTGTATTTTCTCCTGTATCAGTCAAACTTTCTTTGTGTGTGTATGTTACTTGATATTGTATGTCGTGGCTGGCGCAGCATGGCCAAATATGGCTGCGCCCTAAAACCCGAAACCAACCAACCTTGCATGTGTAGATCCATTTACTCGACGTTTTCCGACGCAGCTTCCCCAAATACGGCCCCAAAATCCAACTCAACCCAGCCATACCCAGAACCCCGAGGGACCCAATCCTCATCGACCCATCCATTGTTTCCAAGACGGAAGCCCTCAAAACGCGTTCACTGCCATCGATTCCACGAAAAGGTCGCGAAGTGGGTCTGTATTATATCAGCAAGCACTTCAGCCACCCTTCGAACCAAGTGACGGACAAGCAATTAATTAGGACCTCCCCACCACACACCCCGGTACCTTCCTGCAGAACCAGGCCCTGCAATTTCTATTAGCGGCCTTCTCCGGAATTTGCTCATTATTTTGCCCGCAGGATTAATTTATCGGCCATCCTCCTTCTCCTCTACCCCACGCACGTGCGCAAGAAGGGCAGGGTAAAAATTAGCGCCACCGTGCGTTTAATTATGCGTAATTAACGGTCCCCTCGCTTATTGTGGTGTCGGGCAGGGGGTGAAGTTTTCTTGCGCGGGCGTTTGAAGGAATCTGGGTGTTTAGGATGGTTAGAACGCGTTCGGGAAGTAGGTAGGTTTTTTTTCCCCTGCAACTGGTTTCGAAGTGGTATCCCGTCCATCAAGATCTGGTCATTTTTTTATTAATGACGACATATCTCATCCATCAAAGTTTTTCAATTTTTTTTTTATTCATGATGAGATCAAGATCTGGTAATTTTTTTGTTAATGACGACATATCTCATCCATCAAGGTTTTTCATTTTTTTTATTCATGATGAGATCAAGATCTGGTCATTTTTTTGTTAATGACGACATATCTCATCCATCAAGGTTTTTCAATTTTTTTTATTCATGATGAGATCAAGATCTGGTCATTTTTTTGTTAATGACGACATATCTCATCCATGAAGGTTTTTCAATTTTTTTTATTCGTGATGAGATCAAGATCTGGTCATTTTTTTTGTTAATGACGACATATCTCATCCATCAAGGTTTTTCAATTTTTTTTATTCATGAAGAGATCAAGATCTGGTCATTTTTTTGTTAATGACGACATATCTCATCCATGAAGGTTTTTCAATTTTTTTATTCGTGATGAGATCAAGATCTGGTAATTTTTTTTGTTAATGACGACATATCTCATCCATCAAGGTTTTTCAATTTTTTTTATTCATGATGAGATCAAGATCTGGTCATTGTTTTGTTAATGACAACGTATCTCATCCATCAAGGTTTTTCATTTTTTTTTATTCATGATGAGATCAAGATCTGGTCATTTTTTTGTTAATGACGACGTATCTCATCCATCAAGGTTTTTCGATTTTTTTATTCATGATGAGATCAAGATCTGATCAGTTTTTCCTAATGACAAGACAAGTCCATTAAAATATTGCCAATTTTTTGACTGATTTAAAACTAACCAGATCAAGATCTGGTCAGTTTTTGTCTACTGACGAGATATCTCGTCCATCACGATGTTGGCAATTTTTTGATGATGACGATATCAGGATCTGGTCAGTTTTTTCTAATGACGAGATACCTCATCGAGACAACCACCAGAAGGGTTAAGTTAGATCCATCAAGGTTTTTCAATTTTTTTTATTCGTGATGAGATCAAGATCTGGTCATTTTTTTGTTAATGACGACGTATCTCATCCATCAAGGTTTTTCGATTTTTTTATTCATGATGAGATCAACATCTGATCAGTTTTTCCTAATGACAAGACAAGTCCATTAAAATATTGCCAATTTTTTGACTGATTTAAAACTAACCAGATCAAGATCTGGTCAGTTTTTGTCTACTGACGAGATATCTCGTCCATCAAGATGTTGGCAATTTTTTGATGATGACGATATCAGGATCTGGTCAGTTTTTTCTAATGACGAGATACCTCATCGAGACAACCACCAGAAGGGCTAAGTTAGGTCTAGGGAGCGATAATAAGTAATAAGGATTATGCTGTATCAACCAACAAAAGCGATCCAGTGAAATATGAAGACTAATAATCCCGACATGTATTATCCGTCTATGAGGAGAACTGCTCCTAACAGTCTGCTCTTGTCTGTGGCCATAGAAACGAACCTTATCCATATGAGATGCCTGACAATGGCGCACCCAGGATATTAATTTAGAGGGGGCTACAGGGGTATCGACTTCTTTTTTCGTGCATGCATTCTCCATTGTTACGGGGAGGGAGGTATTTTAATTAACGTTGCACTGTAAGCATCACAACGTGCTATTGGTGACGGTCCGGGATCAATCCCCAAGGGAAAGATCCTTGGGCAACACCACTTAATTTTGAACCACTATCAGATGACGTCAAACCTGATCAGGCACCCCACTCATCAAACATCACGCCAACGTGAGGACACTTGAGGCCACGACCGATTTGACGTGCACCCCCCTTTTTCTCATACCCACACCTCTCCAACTCACCAGAAGGTGTAGAGTCATAGTTGAAGAGGTGGGGAAAGCGACTTCCAGCACAAAGGGACCCAACAGGGGGCCCACCAAGGTGATCATCGCTTTTCCCCTTGTGGGCAAGTGCAGCATTTATTGAAGATTAAATAGGATTACAGATACTTCATTACAATGATTTACAACATGTTAAAAATGGGACATTATATGTCCGAACACCAATAACCCCCCTTGTACGCAGTGGTCTTTGGATGGATTCGCATTCGCAATCCACCTGTTGCTAATCCGTTACCCGTCCAATAGGGCTACCGCGGCCCGCCATTTTTGCAGGAGTTTGTAATTTAAATGATTTAAATGTCGATCCAATTGAACCACTGTAGGAGGGTCCAGTGTATTTCTTTGAAATGCAGAATAAGCTTAAAGCTTGCTGCTAAACAGGTTTTTGCATGGCTTAACCTCCAGACGGTTTTAGTAGGTATGTCCACTACGCTACAACCTTCGATTTGTAGGTGGCGCAGGTTCGATTCCTGTCCAGTGCATTCCTCTCTGGGTGTGTTTCTGTCTTTTGTCTCAGTAAAAAAACTTTCTATGTGTGTGTCTATTACTTGATATTGTGTCTTCTGTAGCATGGCCAAATATAACGCTTGCGCCATAAAACCACAACACACCAACCAACTAACCCAGAGGTTTTAAGCTGCAATGAAGCAAAAGGTTGCTCAGTTCTCTTATTAATAGATATAAAATACTTTTTCAATGCACTTTTATAAATAAGGGGAAAGGAGAATGTGGGGGGGAAATATTTATTGATTGAAGTTTGTAGAAAATGTCAAAAAAAAAAAAGCCCTTTACATTTCGACAAAAAAAAATCAATTTATTAATAAGGATGTTTTTACTTTTTTCATGTCTGGGAGGGGCTTAAACCCCCATAGCCGCCCCTCCTCCATAGGTACACCCCTGATGATTGAAGAAAGGGAAAGAAGGGGTTAGCTCATATTACCAATAACTTAATACCAAAAAATGCAATTTAACTCTTCAATGGGTTTCGACTAGTTATTTCGTCAATAAAGATTTGATATATTTTTCTGATGATTAGATATATCGTCATCGAGATATTGCTTGTACCGCGGTAGCCCGGTTGGAAGAGTAACGGATTACCAAGGGTTGCGAGTTTGAATCCAACTAAAGACCGTCGTGTACAGAGGGCTGGTGCACGTTAAATCTGCCGTGGTCTCAAATGTACTCACGTTGGCGTTTGACTTTTGCCAGCTCTGGTGTTGCTTCGACATCTGACCATGATTCAAAATGACGTGGTGTCGTACTCGGATCTTTCCCTTCGGGTTTGATCCCGGACCGTCGCCAATAGCCCGTTGTACTGCTCCAGTGGGACATTAATTAAAAGTAGTACCTTACAATATTTACCAAGATATTGCTTATGCTTTGATGATGATTAGATCAATATCTGGTCAGTTTTCTTCTAATGACGAGATATCTCGTCCTTCACGATCTAATCGATCTTACTAATGACGAGATACCTCGTCGAGACAACCACCAAGAGGGTTAATAACACAATTGTACGGTTTATTCTATTACTTTTTTATACGAAATTTATTACTTTTATATTACTTATAAGGAAGCAAATACTACGAATGGTTACTCATTATTAACACTTCTATATAATTACTTTATTCTATTACTTCTATATTTACTTTATTCTGTTACTTCTATATTTACTTTATTCTATTACTTCTATATTTACTTTATTCTGTTACTTCTGTACTTTATTCTATTACTTTTATATTTACTTTATTCTATTACTGCTATATTTACTTTATTCTGTTACTTCTATACGAAATTTATTATTTTTGTATTACTTATAAGGAAGTAAATACTACGAATGGTTACTCATTATTAACACTTCTATATAATTACTTTATTCTATTACTTCTATATTTATTTTATTCTATTACTTCTATATTTACTTTATTCTGTTACTTCTGTACTTATTTTATTCTGTTACTTCTGTACTTATTTTATTCTGTTACTTCTGTACTTATTTTATTCTGTTACTTCTGTACTTACTTTATTCTGTTAATTCTGTGCTTACTTTATTCTATTACTTCTATACTTACTTTATTCTGCTACTTCTGTACTTTATTCTGTTATTTCTCTACGAAATTTATTATTTTTTATATTACTTATCAGGAAGTAAGCACTACGCATGCTTACTTGATGAAACTAACGCGATAGAATTCTCGTCAGTTCTTGGATGACTATTTACGTGTCTTATTCCATGCTAAATGAAAATCTGAACATCGGTTGTTATCCCAATTACTCGCAAGCGAAAGAACTATTTGCCTGTTACCCGTTATCCTTGATGGCTCTGCCATTAAAGCACTGCTATGTAACATCAGGCATATTAGTCCAATTTTCGGAATAGGCAGCGTTTCGTCTCGAATGCATAGTACCAGATATTTAGACTGCATGATTCCATATGCAGAGTTGTCAGAGAAACATGATTTTTGGCTTGATTGAATATATTTTGGGAGGCAAATGAATACATGTAAGTAATATATGTTACAGTGGTGATTTGATTTCAGATGTAACATTTATAAATTACTTCTTGTTTTGTACAAAAAAGGAATTTGCAAACATTTGTAGTTATAGAAGTATGACTATTATGACACCAATTCAGCGGTCCATATCTTCAAAAGGTTAATTAACCCTCCAAGTGGTTTCGACGAGATATCTCGTCCATCAACATCTGACCAATTTGGCTTATGTCCATCAAGACAAGAACAATTTGGCTTATATCTCGCTCTCAGGATATTTCCAAGTTTTTTTATGATGTCAAGATCAAGATCTGATTTATCTAATGACGAGATATCTCGTTAAGATCATATCAGGTTTGCTAATGACGAGAGATAACTCGTCTAAACAACCACCAGGAGGTTAAAAAGTACGAGTATCTAAATAAATCTATTTATTTTTCACCAAGCAAGCACAGCAAAAATTCCAGTGAATCAAAATATTCAACTTGTTGGTGATAAATTCTAAAGAGAAAGCAAGCATAGTTGCTTAGCAACGGTAAAGAGTTTTGCTATTATGTGGCCACGAGATAGTAATTCAACTTTTAGTCCGTGTGCCTACAGCCTTGTGTGAAATTTCTAATCATAAAGTTTGTGTCTAACAACAATATATAACAATGGTTCTCAACCTTTGAGACCGAGGCCTGCTATATTATTTCTTTACAAGACTAGGGCACGGTCTGAACAAATATATCGTAAATATACCTCTTTCCAATTTTTTAAGTTCATACATTAAACTAACATAAATATTTATGGTATAATCATTAAGAATATTAGCACATTTATGTATGGTGGGCGCGTTCACAAACATAAAATTACATTTAAATTAGAAATCACTGGACTAGTGAAATTTTGTATCGTTGTAGTTTACTCAGGTCAACATTTTGACAAGATGTGAGAGCAGGATACAGACTGCCTTGACCTTCAATTTGAGGGGAAAAGTTTTGTATATTTCCTTGCTGATTGGTCACTGCAAAAATAACTCGTGTGAAGCCCAGGCTAGTTTCTCACTAAAGGCCAACAACTAAATTGGTAGAAAACTATTGTTTTGATATTATTGATAACAATATATGTAAGTTTGAAAACTCAAAAGTTTTAGTCAAAACGACTATTACACTGAAAAGAGCCTGTGGGTACATATATTTTACATACCTATCCGGAACACATCAAATTAGGTACTTAACCCTCCAAGGGGTTTAGACGAGATATATCTTCCATCACGATCTAACCAATTTTGCCAATTATGAGATATCTCGTCAAGATATTGTCGATTTTTTATGATGACGAGATCCAAGATTTGGTGAGTGTTTTCCTAATAACGATATATCTCTTCCTTCTAATTAATTCTAAGATATTTCATTAACAAATAATCTAAGAGTAGCATGTTTGGTACATTCTTTCATACTTACAATCTCTGCAAATGAAATGAAAAGGTTTTATCAAATGATATCGGGATATGTATGGGCTGCATCAAAATCAACAGACTTGCTTTAGAATAGGATATTTAATTAGGATAAATACAGAGGCTAACGATTTTGATGAGCTGCAAAAAAAATTACGAAATTCTACGAAATAATTTTATTTTCGCATCAGTTAAATAGTTAAAGTATAACTTACCGTCTGCTAACTCAGAGTTTTGTTTACTTTCAAAATGGCGCTTTTAAATAAGCAATGGATGGAAGGCTATGTTTCCGCTCTTTCCGAAGAGAATTATGCTTATTCAATTATTCAAAAACGCTGTAAAAGTCATGGTTTTTCGATATCTAAAGGTACGATGAGTAATATTATTAATGAGAAAGGAAAAAAACGTAAAAATGGAAAAATACAACCAAATACGTATCCGAAAAAGAAAAGAATTTCTGAGAATATTTGTAAGGGTAAGATCTTTAATTTTAAAAGAGAATCCGCCAAGTCAAAGGACTATTAGTCATTAAAATGTTCAGTTTCAACTGTAAATAAAATAATTAAGAGTGATTTGAATCTTAAAAAGGCAAAAAAAATACAATGTTCATCGTCTATCTTCACAACATATTGCAGAACGCAGAACTCGCTGCAGAATTCTGTATGAGAAGCATTTAACTGGAGAAAGATGGAAAAATGTGACAATAGACGAGGCGTGGGTGTATTTAAATGATTGCAATAAAAAAAACAATCTATATATATAAAATAGGATGTGTGTATATGTGTGTGTGTGTATGTGTGTATATTTTCTATACAAATCTACACCGTTTGACCAATCCACACCAAATTTGGTACACTTATACTTTAGAACACTGCGGTCAGCATAGGCTAACTCTTAACCCCCGTTCTATTGGCCCTGGGGGGCTAAAAACTATTCGAAATCGCCATAGAAATAACATTGAGCATAGATTAATTGCTTTAGGCAGCGATGGTTGCTTTACCACTGTTGATCGAAAAACAATTTTTTCCGAAACAAATTAAATTACAGTATTTATGTTTGAACTGACTTTTTAGTTCTTCCCATGATGTAAATAAATTATAGATATTTTATTGATGAAGGAGGAAAGAATATTTTAAAATATTTATGTTTGCAAGGAAATTCAAGGAAAGGTTTTCAGGAGTTCAAGTATTATTTTCAAGGAAAGTTGGTGTATATTTCGACCAACTTTCCTTAAATAATTTATTGAATACTTAATGATTTGTAGAATTCTGTTTCACGAGGCTTTTTAGGTAAGGCGTGTAACTTATTTTAAAATGTCCGGAATAGATACATGTGAATCCTCCGTTGAAAGCAGTGATTTTCTTTCTGAAAAATTCTGTAAAATCGACCTTCTGCTTTTTGAAAAAATTTTATCTATTCAGTTTAATTTGTCTACACCGGTTACATTTATTTCTAACCCAAGCACCGTTATTCCGAAAAGCACAAACGAAAAACTCATTGATCATAAAAGCGTAATTTTACTACTCGGTATCTGGCAGCACCAGAATTAATGTTTACTTTTTTTTATAAAACTTTGTAGAACTTTCTAGAAAGTTGGGGAAACGGAAACTTCCTTGGACTCATGGTGGAGAACATTCCAGTACTCACTCGATTCTTAGCTGGTCGTATTTAGAGGAAGCTAGCTCGGTAAGTCTTCCAGTTTATCATCTTTCAGTGAATCTGGCAGTTTTATTTCGCTCTTTTAGTTGATTGCATAAGTGTTTCCTACTTTATTCGACAGTGATAGTGTACATTTTGGATTTATATTTCTAAACTGATGTAAGTAATACATAATTTTAAATTCGTTTTTTCGTTAATTTTAGCTTTGTATTATATTCTACAATAGATTTCATTGCTCATTGAGAGTATGCCTTTTGCTTAATATTTTAAATAAGTTTAATGGGGGATCAGAATTAATGCTTTTTTTTTAAACCAGAATAAAAGTTTATTTTTTAGTATGATTTAGAATTCTGTGTTTGAGTATTTTGATTGACAGCTTTTAAGTAAGGCATTAATATTTTTTATTTGTGTCAAAAATTTGATATTCCTAAACTGATGTAAGTACTTCGCAATTTTAAATTTGTCTTACCATTCAGTTTATATTAGCTTTTTATTTTTATTGTATTCTGTAATCGATTTCATTGCTCAGTGAGAGTGTGCCTTTTGCTTATTTTATGAAATAGCATTTCTTTGTATTCATTGACGGATTTCTTTGCTGTAGCAATGCCTCCAAGGAAGCGGAAGGCGATCGGCCAAGTGCAGTTAACGGCTAAGATGATGAAAGATGAGCGTAGACAAGAAACTTCCGAGGAGAGGAATAGAAGACTTGCGATTGCGAGAGAGCTACAACATCTAGAGCAACAGAGACGGCACAGCAGCGTGAGGCCAGACTACAGGATATGAAAGAGAGCTACTACATCAAGAGCAACAGAGACGGCACAGCAGCGTGAATCCCGACTTCAGGATAAGAGGGATAGTGCTACTACATCTAGAGCAACAGAGACGGCAAAGCAACGTGAGGCCCGACTAGATAAGAGAGATAGAGCCAAACGATCACGGACTGCGCACCATTTTAGCTTAGCATTGGAAGAATTCCACTACAATTCACATAAAGACTACTCGCTGCATGCAAGTGTTACCATCGGGAAAATGGAAATGGTTTGTAGTTACTGTCAAGCCAAAAAGTTTAAATCAGAGTCTACTGGTATTTGCTGTAAAAATGGAAAAGTTAAACTCTGCCAACTGGAACCACCACCACAAGAACTTTTGACTTACACATCAGGAGATACGTCAGAGTCGAAGCATTTTCTTAGTAACATCAGAAAATACAACTCATGTTTCCAAATGACATCATTCGGCGCCTCATGAGTTGTTGGACAGCCCGTAATTCAGTCGACATTCTAGGTGCAAGGGCATATTTACCATAGAGCGGGATCATTACTTCCGCTGCCAGATCAACCACCAAAATTTCTATAACTATATTTTATTCAAAACGAACAAATGGAAACTGATCAGAAGTGCGCCAATATCTCGGGAACAAGACGTCAGATTGTGTTAAACTTACAGAGGATGTTTCATGAGCACAATAATCTTATTAAAACCTTTGAAACAGCATTGGAACGTATGCCAACAGATGAATATAAAGTAGTCATAAGAGCAGACCGAAGACCAGCAGGCGAACACGAGCGGCGCTTTCAACTCTCCTCAAGCAGATGAAGTCGCGGTGGTTATATCAGGAGATGAGTTTCATCAACGGGATATCGTTATTCAACGACGAGGTGAATCATTGCAGCGTGTTTCGGAAACACATCGATCTTATGATGCTCTGCAGTACCCAGTGATATTCCCCCATGGTGAAGATGGATATCATTTTAATCTGAGGCAGATCAACCTAAGAACAGGTGAAACAACCAGCAAGAAAGTTTCAGCGAAGGATTTCAATGCGTACAGATTAATGGTTCGAGATACTGAGCAGAACCACGTATTGAACTGCAGGCAATTGTTTCATCAGTTCATCGTCGATATGTACGCTAAAGTCGAGAGTGAGCGTCTCCTTTACATTCGTCTAAATCAACGTAAACTGAAAGTTGATATATTCACCTGAGAGATGCTGTGGCAAATGACGGGAACGTTGAAAACCTCGGTGCCTTAGTCGTACTACCAGCTACATTTACAGGCAGTCCCAGACACATGCACGAATACACACAAGATGCTATGACGTACATGAGGACGTACGGGAGACCAGTCTTATTTATCACCTTCACCTGCAATCCGATTTGGACGGAGATCAAGGAGGTACTTACCAATCAATTACCCAGTGAGCGCCACGACTTGATTGCGAGAGTATTTAAACAGTAGTTGAAACTGCACTTTGCGCATCTTTCGTTTTTTAGAATTTTGCATTTTTTCGTCGGAATTTCGTTTCTGTTTGTCTTTATGTCTTAATCTTTTACATATTGCAATATTATGCAATATTATTATATGCAGGAATTAAATGTATGTATTTGCGTCCGAAGTATATTGTAGAAGCTATTAAAAAGTTAAAACGTATTTTCCGTACAACATAAATGATAGCATTTTTCTGTGAAAGAAAAGTGCTTATTCTAATTCAATTTTCAAGCAACATTTAACCATTTCAACCCGAGCAACGCCGGGTAATTCAGCTAGTTTATTATAAAAGAGGAGAAAAATCTTAAAACGTGGTTCAAGTTGGTAACTTTAAACGTGAGAACTTTCTCTAAGAGATTTATGATTGTTGCCTGTTTTGCATATAATGGAAAATTAAAAGTAAAAAGACCTGGGGAAATGTAAAAATCAACTCTCACATATTATCAAGACCATATATTTTATCCCCAATATTAAAAAAGAAATACCATATCTTTACCCACAGTGCCAACAATCAGTAGAAATGCATCAGGATAAAGCAAGAAGCCACACATCTAAATCCACTATTAAATTCTTGGAAAAAATGGAACAAGAAACTGTTATCAAGTCCCCTTTACTGATAGCCCTGCTAAATCTCCAGATGTCTCACCTATGTTCTTTTGTGCTTTGCACTTTTAAAAAGAGTATTATCGAAAAGTCGACCAAAAACCATTCAAGGATTTTGGAAAACTGTAGAACAAGTATTAGAAATAACAAATTTTAATCAAGTTATGATCTTGAGTATTATACTTAGACATTTTACACAATCTCGTAATCTATTGACAAAATGTGAAAAAATTAATTTAAACACAGAAAGTTTGAACTAAAACTTAACTTTGCGGGCTTTTTCGGCTGCAAGCATTTTTACAATGTCCTCAAAAAGATATTTTTGAAGCTAACTTGTGCTCTATTGATATGATGCTCAGGTTGGTTAGTCGTTGTTACCCTATTAAGTTTCTGAGGTAATTTTTTATGATCTTTAGTTTGCTAAAACTCCTTTCATTTGAGGCGACTGAGACTGGTATTGTGAGGAAAATTCTCAACGCTGTCGTTATGTTGGTGGACGCGTCTTCAAGTCCGTTCTTGTATTTTAACGTCAGAAGACCTGATGGTGTAGCCGTTTTCATATTAGGGCTTAAATCCAAGGCATGATACTTAAAACTCTCCACTTCTATCGCCATCTAGTCCCTGTCTAAGCTTTTATATGTGGTAGCTAACTCAAGTGCCTGGTTCTTCAATTCTTCTCCATTCATTGTTTCAAACCGAGCTCCATTGAGGAAACCAAATAAACTATTCATGTTTTGAATGACTTGAAACATTTGCCTCAATTCATTTAGAATCCGATCTATTATTTGTATAATCAAAAATCTGAACTTTTTTTTCTTCTGAGAATTCCCAGTTTTCAACTTCGCCCTTCTCATCAAACATTCGCTTCCTCCTCCTCCGTACTTCTTTAAAATGAGGATCTAGTTAAGTTTTCCTGCTATTTCTTCACACATTCTGCATTTAGCTCCTTTTATAGTTTTTGGTTTTTGAAGTCTACTAATAAGTTTTCCTCTTCATTTTTTATCATACTTTAGCGCCCCCACCCCCAATCCGGCACCCGGGGCACATGTCCCGTCTGCCCCCCTAGTGACGTCCCTGTGTTAACAGTGTGCACTAATGAGGAAAAAAGAGCAGTGATCCTATTTCTAGGGTCGGAAGGTGTTCATCGGAAATTCATCGGAGGCTTACAACACTCACTATACGGGGACAGTGCTCTACTGCGTAGAAGTGTGTATGTGTGGATCGAGAAGCTTAAAAGAGGTTGGACAAGCGTGATACATGAAGGAGTAGGACACCCCTCAACCTCCACCACTGACGAGAAGATTCAGCAAGCTCGGGAAATGGTACTGGCAAACCGGCGAGTTACCATCGACAATGTAGCGAGTTCTCTGCAGATTAGACGGACAAAGAAATGGGTGAAGAGGTGCATAAATAGTTGGGCGACCAACCGAAAACCTTGGAGGGAATACGAAAGCTTGTGAACCACTGGATCAAGATCATCGTAAAGGAAGAAGACTAGAAAAACGATTTTGTTCAACCCCTACATTTATATAAATAGATTGAAAAATAAAGTGCGGATAATTTTTGACTTTCCCTCGTAGATCCCGTCAGTTTTGCTAAGGACAAGATACCTCTTAGAGACAACCGCCAGCAGGGTTAAATATAAGTTTAACCGCGCTACACTAATTGCAATAAATCGTATACATATCTAAACCTCGGACACCAACCGACGCTGGATATATAGAAGTGAGAGCAACCTATCTCCAAAGCAAGCAGATCGACGTCGAAGAGAAGTTCCGGAAATTACCAAATATTCGAAAAATATATACATCCTCGCGAGCCTTGTTGGCTCTGGGTTTCGCTACTGCAAAAGTGAGTTTGAATAATTAAGAATAATATATTCCACGGAGGACGGTAGGGAAATTTATGCGGGGAATTATCGACGAAATGGCGATACGCTAAAGCTAGAATTTTAAGAGCTGTTCGTCATTTTGTAAATGTGCTTCTTTAATTCGGGTGCAGAGAGCTTGAAATTGATCTGAGAATTCCGAAAGTGTAACTTTAGTTCATACTTTTACTCAGGAAAAGCAGTCGTTAATTTTTTTTCTCTTTGATGGTGAAGCTGATGGAAAATATGAATTGGAATATTTTAATGGAATTATTCTGTTTTGGTTTGTATTCCTACTCCAGGGGAATAATTAAACTGGATTTACTTAAGACTTGTCTGTAGAAAGTCTTTTCATCTATATATTTACGTTTTTCTAAGATAAGGGTTGGCGTGGTGTGAAAGTTTGGAGGGTGGAGTGCCAGCTTAGGTGTTGACCGTCATCTGACAGTGGTTCATAATTATGTAGTGCTGTCCTCCGATCTTTCACTTTGGGATGGATCCTGGACCGTCGCCAATCACACCCCGTTGTGTTGCTCCAGTGGGATGTTAATTCACGGTCAGATGAAGAGGTCAATCCCTGAGCTGGCCCCCTCTCCAAACTTCCACCTCTCCAAAAGTGAGGAGATTTGAGGCCACGACAGATTTAACGAGCACCAGCCTCACATGCACGACGGTCTTTGGTTTCATCGAGTTTCAATAGTCTTGTACTCCTATCAATATTTTGACATGGGGCACGATGAGATATTTCCGAATTTGGATGAGAAGCCCTAATTTGCTACGGTATTCATGACTAATTTCTTTGTATCATACATTCTTGAAAATTCCATTCACTTGCACATGAAATAACAAAGCTTGTTTTAAAATTAGACGTCTTTCGTGTGATAAGCTTTTTCTGTAAGTTTTGGAACATCGATCTTCTGATGAAATAGACGGAGCATGTAGGCGTAGTCGCTGTCGTTAGATCTCTGAAGGGTAAATCACGCGGAAGTACGAATCGACTAGACCGATTGGCTGTCGAATCGCAGACTAGTATTTTTGATCACGGTGGACAATTACTTTAACCAATCAATAGTTTGAGTTCATGCTTCTACCCACAACCACGTGATAGATCTTCAAACCGAGCAACTAGAAGAAATAAGATGAAGCTGCGGGCACATGCACTGTCTATTTCATTAGAAGGTCGATGTTTTTTGAATGGATGGCGGCAAGTGGTTGAACGTGCTTCCTGCCATGTTCCCTACTGATTAATCGGAAGTATAATAATCTTCGTCTTCCGGTAGTTTGTTTCTTTACTCTGAAAATCCCTCCCATAGACAAAGGAAAGGTAATCGATAAAAATATTCGGGAAACAGATCCTTTGGCAGCATTTGTTGTAAAATCGCTGTTTTCAACAAACGTTTTACAGGTAAGTTGCATAAGAATGGCTTTAACTCGTAAAGTGAGCAACATCGACATTCTGTCGTGAAGGAAATTTCTTAAATAGTCCTAGTTCGAATATTTTCTTAATATTCTGACATCTTCCGAAACCAACAAAGCTTTATTTAAAATATTCTATAGTTCAATTGGCGGCAAGCAGGTTCAAATCGGTTGCTTATGGCACTTTTTTTTCAATTCGGAGATTCGGTTTTTTTCTGAATGGAAATCCCGTACCTGTTTGGAATTATGTATATAATAGTTACTTGACTGTTGAGATTCAATGAAACGAAATAATTTAATTTGAAATATGAAAAATAAGGGTAATTTTTATTGATTTTAATCGTATTGTAAAGGAAAGCTATGTCAAAATTAAAAACTGAATAATTAGTACAACGTATGATTAGCTAATAGTATTATTTTGAAAGATTTATTATGTATATGTTTTATTTCATTTTACGAAACGTAACTAAGCAATCGTGTTTGTTAAACACTTTTGAGGAAATTTATTTGCAACTTATTAAATAATGGAACATATAAGTGTAGCAGTAGCAACTTTAACAGAAACGAAATTTCGCTCATTCATAAAATGTCGAATTCTGAAAACCGCAAAATGTGAGCAAACGTATTGGATTTCAATTTTGAATCTACTCAGTAGCAGCAGAGTAATTCGAAAAATACTTAGAATAAAATATCGATAAAAACAATGATTTACTTACAAACAAAACACATTCATTATACCTAGAAATGCTCAAATGAGAATGCATTTTATTGTCTTAACTCAGGAACATAAACTCAGATTTCTTAACCAAATTAGAATTAAGACATTGATTCCGGCAATGCCAGATACCGAGTAACAAAATTAAATTTTTATTGATAGTGGGTTTTTCTCTTGCGCTTATCGTATTAACTAAAAGGGCCGCGGTAGCCCGGTTGGAAGAGTAACGGATCAACAACCAAATCCAACCAAAGACCATCGTGTACAACAGGGGCTGGTGCACTTTAAATCTGTCGTTGCCTCAAGTGTCTTCACGTTGGCGTGATGTAGAAATTTGGAGAGTGGGGTGCCAGATCAGGTGTTGACCTCGTCATCTGACCGTGATTCAAAATTACGTGTTGTCCCTTGGGGATTGATCCCGGACCGTCGTGCCCATTGTGTTATTCTAGTGTGACGTTAATTAATTACCATCCCCATTACCGTATTAACTAAAGATTCGTTTCCTACAAAATGAAAGTCAGTTGTAATTGTTTTAAAATTTGATCTTTAAAACTAATTTACTCCGAAATGAAATGTTCAAAATTAAATGTTTTTGATTTTGTATCATCTCAGACATTCGGAAATTGTTCATATTTAGGAAATAAATAAAAAAAATAAGTTCAAGCATATAAAAAAATTAGGATTTAGATTCTGTAAAAATAATTTTTGGAAACAAAATTGTTTCTCCAGCAGTGCTAACAAAGCAATATGAGGTTTGACTGATATCTCGTGAAACCTCTTTTTGTGATCAACTTTCAAGAAAAGCCATTCGTTTTTCAGGTTTTTCACTTCTTTTCCTATCTAAAACTCTCAAACTCGAAAACCAAAGCCCGAGGAGTACACATGCTTGGAATGTAAACTACCTTTGTTCAAAATTTCAGGTTTCAATGTTGCGTAATTTTTTGTATCACAAACGACAAGCTCCACACAACTCCGCTTTATTAATGTAGATAAGAATTAGCATCAGTAAGAAGTACATGAAATTCTGTTTGATATTTTTGCCTAACTCCATTTGATAGTAAATGTGCATATTGATCGTTATATTCTTTTAATATTTTACAAGGCTTTTAATATTTACTTTCTTATATTTTTCATTGTTACTTTTGCCAATACGTTTCGTGGTCGGGTTATCATTCCAAAGGCCGAATCCGATATATAATTGGGTGTGACCCCTGATTTAATACATACTCAAAATAAGTACATTTTTAAATGAAAAGAATTAAAATAAAACAATGACAACTACAGGCAAAAATTGCATAATTTTTTCTACATATATATTGTATATTATCGTGCAACAAAACAGATAGCGAAAACAAATAGAATCGATAATAGTATTTATGTAGTCGTCAAGAATCCTTGTCACAAATTTTTCCTTGCCTAGAACTGGTGACAGTTTGGAACAGGTTTTTGCATCAAAGACCGGTCATTACAGGGTGGTAGATAGTTAGTTAACGTCGCACTGGGGCAACACAACTGGCTATTAGCGACGGTCCGGGATCAATCACCAAAGGAAAGATACAAGGACAATGCCTCGTAATTTTGAACCATGATCAGAAGACGAGAACAACACCTGTGTGTGTGTGTGTGTGAACTGGCACCCCACTTTCCAAACTTTCACACCACACCAATGTTGAGGCCAGATGTTACGTGCAACAGCACTACAAGATGGTTTTGACGCGAATACAAACCACCAAATGGGTTAATACATACTCAAAATAAATACATTTTTAAATTAAAACAATTTAAACATCTGCGATACACACACAATGACAACTACGAACAAGAATTGCATAATTTTTCTACCTATATATTGGCATATTAGTGCAAAACAGATAGCTGAAACAAATAGAATCGATAATAATATTTATGCAGTCATCAAGAAGTTCCTACTTCAGAAGTTGGATTCCCGCACAACTATCTCTTTTATTTCCATACTTTTCGCTTTGATTATTAATTCCAAGTGAGAGACATTTCTTTCCCGAAGAAAATAATCGGATTTCCGATAAATATCTCGTGGGCAACCTCATTTCCCGTCTCTAATGAAACGGAAAGATATTTCATACGCTCCGAAGATTAAAGGCAATGGAAATGTCTTGTTTATTAAAATGGAAATTCACTTGCTTTGAGCGGTTCCGCCATTTTGTTTTCCCTAATGTTACTACTCTCGAAAAATCCGAACAGAAGTTTTTTCCCATAACTTCTGAACTGGAGTTCTGGAAAAGAACATTCGATTTCATTCTTTAACGATGCCTGTACCAGATTTAAAAATTCTGGAACTCGTTTCGTGAGAATTGAAGGTTATTATGTTCCTTTTACGTTCGGGTCTGGTTTTAAATGAGGATTTATCGTCCTGTCTTTGTAGTTCTAACAAATACACAGCGTAATTGCCTCTATTTGTTCTAAAGGGCAATTAAAATAATGTCGCATAGCAGTTATCGGTAGTAAACAATGTACAGTTATTACGATGCAGATTGCAGATAATATCTCATTATTCTCAATGGAAGTAAACTTCAATGGTATGTGCAATGATTAATTGAACAATTCATAGAGGATAAAATGAATACATGACTTGATAGGCTAATTAGCCGTTATAGATTAATATGAATAATTTATATGTAGTTTTTATGTTACCTCGCGTGCGTACCAATAATTGATAAAGCAGGACCCATGGTGGAAGTTACTAAATGATAAGATTTGTATTCGAAACTATCTTTACAAGGATCACATAATTTACTTAATGAAGACACCTGAATTTACTAGCTGGAAATACCGTTGATACACGGGCTCTAGAAACAACATTGCTATTGAAGTGCTTATTATTATCTTTTGTGGAGTAATAGTAATTAGGTAGGTATTGGTAGATATTTTAATTAACGTCGCACTGGAGCAACCCAGCGTGCTATTGAGTACATACTTTTGGTTTTAAGTTTCTGAAATAAACTTTAAGTGGTTTACAAAATCCAAAATAACAATATATCAATGGAGTTGTGATGACTAATCAATTTACATCTGTAGGTTCTTGCATGCATATTATGTACTATTAGAATAGGAAAGCGTGATAAAAGTTAATAATTTTTATTTAAACATTATTATCTTATTAAGAAATTCCAAGAATTTTTTTCGTACCGATATTTTTGTGTCTCTTTTTTGTTGGCACACGTTAAAATAATATCATTAGAATGAATATACAAGTTTAATTCTGAGACAAGGGATATGAAAACATTAATAACAATCGTTTGCAAAACATATCAAATTTGTACTTTTAAATGAATAATTACCATCTGATAAAATATAAATTATAATTTTTGTCTTGCAATTTGCTTTCGTTTGGTAAAATATATTCCTATATTTTCTCATATTTGTGACTCAGATGGTGTGCCTAACATCTGCAACTTGTAAGCGGCATCTCCTTTGGTATATTTCTCTTTTCTGTGTCAATCATAGAGGATATATAATAGAGTGAGCAATGGCGACCTTATATGAACAGGATCATGTGACTAGAACTAGTAGTAACGTGACTCTTAGAATAATTTCATGTGCCTGGTAGAACCTAACATTCATCATGATTGGTCCATTGATTGAACATCTGACAGTATTAAAACTGGTGATTTCATCACTTTTGTCGCCACTCTAGATGATATGTCGCAAAATGAGGTGATGAGATATCAAATCGGCCAACCAAGCTCATTTTTCACAGAGCAGTCACGTGACTACTATAAGACTTTTTGAAGCACCTTTCAATAGCAATACTCAGTCTACTTACATTTCACGTCTATGGTGTCATTAAAAGCTTACCTTGCATATGTATATCCATTTATTTACGTTTTATGGCGCAGTTTGGTCAAATTGGTCTCTTACGTCGTAAAACACAACTGATCACTTTTTCATAACATTACTCCTCACCAGCACATCATACTTCAAACACAGCACGTGAATTTAACGATTAAGCAGCTAATTTTTCACTATTATTATTATGTAATTATTTAATATTTATATTTATTGTGCCTCTCTAAAATATTTAAACGTTTTATTTAACTTTAACTGTCTGTAAAATGTGAACCACGTCGTCGCGAGTGTTTCCATTTATATAGTAGAATACTGAGTACACAAACACCATTAATTTAATTATGGTAGGTAGATAATTAACGTCGTACTGGAGCAACACAACGAGCTATTGGCAACAGTCCTGGATCAAACCCGAAGGCAAAGATCCGAGGACAACACCACGTAATTTTGAACCACGGTCAGATGACGAGGCAACACCTGAGCTGGCACCCCACTCTCAAACTTCCACACAACGCCAATGTGAGGGCATTTGAGGCCCCGATGTATTTAACGCGCACCAGTCCCCCTTTGTCTACGACGGTCTTTAGTTGGATTCGAACTAGCAACCCTCTGGTTCCTACACTTCCACCGCGGCCTTGAGCCCGGTTGGAAAATTAATGGATTAGCAACCGGATGGTTGCGAGTTAGAATCCAAACGAAGACCGTCGAGGAAAAAAGGGACTGGCAAATCTGTCGTAGCCTCAAATGTCCTCAAGTTGGCGTGGTGTGGAAGTTTGGAGAGTGGGGTGCCAGCTCAAGTGTGACCTCGTCATTTGACCGTGATTCAAAATTACGTGGTGTTGTCCTCGGATCTTTCCCTTCGAATCCCGAACCGTCACCAATTGTCCTTTGTGTTTCTCTCCAGTGCGGCGTTAATTAAAATACCTACCTTGTAGGGGTCGGTGTGGCCTCGTTACCTGACCGTGATTCAAAATTGCGTGTTGTCCTCGGATTTTTCCCTTTGGATTGGATCCCGGACAGTCGCCAATAGCCCGTTGTTTCGCTATATAGCGACGTTGATTTAAATACCTACCTTTAATCAGAATATTATTTAAGTTGTCAATTAGAAATAGTTAAAATTCAAAAGGAAAATTTAAAGGTTTATTTGGTGAAAAGAAAAACACAACATTTCAAACCATAAGAATGGAACAGAATGATAAATAACCAACCGTTACATAAAGTTGTAAGCATCGTTTGATGTTAAAAGATGGGTTACAAAAAGCTTCTTGAAAGTTCTATGATGTCATTACCAAAAATACAAAATAAAATGTTCAATGTTTAATCAAAAAAATAGGTTGGGAAAATATCGTCTGCTATCAGTCTAATGGTATATTTCAACCTGGAACTTTTTCCCCAGTATTTTATCGTATGCACAATGTAAACATCGTTTGATGTCTTAGAATTGCTTACAAGAAGGTTCCTGAAACTTCTATGATGTCATTACGAAAATACAAAACAAAATGTCTTATATTTAATGAAAAAATAGTTAGGGAAAAATATCGTCTGCCATCAGTCTAATGTCATTTTTGAACCTGGAACTCTTTTACCCCAATTATTAATCGTCTGCACAGTTCAACACGAGACATTTGATCAAACGAGTTGCACCTATTTTATACTCAACAAAAAGAACTACAAACTCGAATTTCATATTTAATTATCTTTATTACAACTCTACGTTTTAAAATAGCACAAAACAAATGCTTTTCCTAAGTTTTTAAATTTATGCAACCAAATTCGTGAAATATATCGCTATCGTCCAACTGATTCTTTGTGTGTAGTTATTTAGAAGAGTTTGGTGCTTAACCCTCCAAATGGTTTCGACAAGATATCTCGTTCATCAAGATCAGATGAATTTTGCACATGGCGAGATGTCTCGTCATCAATATATTGCGATATTGCCGATTCAAGATAACCACCAGGAGGGTTAAATTGAAATAAGATAATTGATAAGCTTTGTTCCAAGGCACTTCTACTCTTGGCAACTCCAGTGTGATAATTAAGTGTGCTTCAACCCCCTAAACATGTAGGAAAAGTCTCAGTCTGTTAGCTGATTAACGAAGTGGAAGTATTTAATTTTCGTTGTCATCATCATTAGCTGGACATGAAGAAGTTGTCGGAGACTTGGAACCTACTTCTGTACTTAACTTCCCGGGTTAAGTGAAATTGTCCCCCGAATTATTTTAACATTATCATGATCTTAAGAACCGTCTCACAAATAACTTCGCTTCTTGTCTGTTACGTAAAGCAGAAAATCCATCTGAAAAGCAGCAAAAACTCGAGCGATTAAGGCCTTCATGAAGATGACAATCATGGAAGCGCATTGTTTGGATTTAAATCTGGGGGCTGTTGGGGAAGAGTAATGGATTTTTGTTATTTTGGTTTTTAATTAACGTTGCAAAAGGAAAGATCCGAAGACAACACCACGTAATTTTGAACCACGGTCAGATGACGAAGTCACACTTGAGCTGGCATCCCCTCTCCAAACTTCCATACTATGCCAGCGTGAGGACATTTGAGTCCACGACAGATTTAACGGGCACCAGCCTCCTTTGTACACGACGGTCTTTGGTTGGATTCGAACTCGCAACCCTCCGGTTGCTAATCCGTTACTCTTCCAACCGGGGTTAGTTGATAGGAACTAGGATAACATTATTACTGACTGCAATTATATATCACTCTTGTGAACTTCACTCTACTTAAAGTCGTATTCGCACGAAATGCTAAATTCTGTTTGCGATTATCTTTCATAAATGCATTTTCCTTGATATTTAACAATTACATAACTGAATTACACAGAATAAAATATGATGGTTTTATTCTGTGTTATTTAGTTATGCAATTTTTCTGAATTAATTAAACGTTCCGGTGTAAAACTGCAGTTTTATTCAGCACGTCGAAGGCGTGATCACTAAAGATGGGCTGTTATTTTGATAGCAGTTCAAAAAACAATGTTTTTCACAGCATTTAACAACTGTTGTCGAAAACAAATGGGTAAAATTGTTAATTTACGATAACCGTGTTACCTGTTACTGTTAATGTGCGGTAGCAGTTATTATTAACTACTAATATCAACATTTTTACTATCAACAAGCGGCACAAACAGATAGCAACTAAAATTAACGGTTCTTATACTTGGAAATCGACGTAGAGTTAATTGACTGTTTAAATATCTATTAAATATGCGTTATCCTATAACAGTTAAAATAACAGTGTTATTGCAGAATAACAGCTAGCAAAACTTACTGAAAAGTCAAGAGTTATGTTACAAAGTAACTTTTAAAATAACGAAATGTATTACAAAATTAAATAAATTTAAATGAGTTTTTTTAATTTAGAAAAAAAGATAAGCAATTATCTGGTTAAATTCACTGTTACTGTCAATTTTTAACAGTTAATAAAAATTCTTAAACTTATTGACCAATTATTAGTTTTGGTTGCTACTTTTTAACGAAGCCGTTAATATTAGCAGTGAACAATAACTGCTATCGCAAGTTCTCAATAACCGTTAAGACTGCTATTTTAAAATACCAATTTTGCCCATCTTAAATGATCACTACTTGGTATTTATAAGGTAGGTAGTTGAATTTATGCTGCATTGCAGCAATACAACAGGCTACTGGCGACGGTCAGGGATATATCCCGAAGGGAAAGATCTGAGGACAACACCTCGGTCATTTTGAGTTACCACCCTACTCCTCGAACTTCCACACCGCGTAAACATGAGGACATTTGAGACCACGGCAGATTTAACGCACGTCTTTGGTTGCACCAAGTTTCGAAAAAAACTAAGTTAGTCAATAACTGTTAATGAAGCTGCTAATATTAACAGTTAATAATAACTGTTATCGCAAGTTAGCAATGACCGTTAAGGCGACTATCGTAAAACAACAGTTTTGTCTGTTTAGTGTTCATTTGATATTCGTGAGTTGGTAGGTTGTTGAATTAACGTCCCACTGGAACAACACAACGGGCCATTGGCGATGGTTCCGGATTCATTCGGAATGGAAATATCCGAGGACAACACCTCGTCATTTTCACCCACGGCCAGATGACGAGGTCAACACCTGAGCTGGCACTCCACTCTCCATACTTTCACACCAAGGCAGCGTGAGGATATTTGAGGCCACGACTGATTGAGCGTGCATCAATGGATGGATGGAGTTTCGAAAGCGCAACCCTCCCGTTGCCAATTTGCGACTCTACCAACCGGACTACCCCGGTCCGTATTCGCAACGAAACAATTTGATCAAAAACGCGTTTAAATCTCCCATTCAACAACCTCTGCATTTGCCGCAGACGCCGACTACTCTAATCTGCTCAATTAAACGACCTTAAGTTCGTTTCGCGATTCGAACTTCATTACCGCGTTCTTTTCTGGAGCACGCTAAGAACACCAGGTGGGGAGAACCTCCAGTTAAGAACGAGCGGGCCGTCTTCGGCCGGAACTTTTAATTGCGTTTGCCTGCGACGGAATTCGATTACTGCGCGACTAATCGAAGTTTGTGTAGCACCCGCGTGCGAAGAAGAGGGTTGTGGGTAAACTCCAGTCGATTCTGATTTGGGTGACGAGTGATTCGGGGTTGTTTTCTTGACTTTCGGGGTAACGCGGAGTACGTTTTGATTGGGGTTGTGTTACGGCTAAACCAGTGGGGCTTTAGGTGAATTGCTTTTCCATAAGTATCTCGAATAAAGAAGTTTTTAGATGTAGGTCTACATTTTAATCGTGGATGGTACGGAGCGATAGCCTGTGACAAAAAAGACCATGGTAGTCCGGTTGGAAGGGTAACGGATTGGCAATCGGTTGCGAGTTCGAAACCCGATCCAATCAAAGACCGTGTACGCTGGGTCTGGTACATTTTAAATCCGTCATGGCCTCGATCCTCACGCTGGCGAGGTGTGGACTTTGGAAAGTGGCGTGTCAGTTACGGTGTTGACCACGTCATCGGACCGTGATTTAAAAATACGTGTGTCCTCGGATCTTTCCATGAATTCCGGACCGTGGCCGATAGCCCATTGTGTCGCTCCAGTGCGACGTTAATTCAACTACCTGCCATTGCCCGCCGAATGAACAACGCTGGCAGGATTCTGCCACAACAGTGAGTTTCGGGGGTTTGCAGAGAAAATGGTGAGTTTCCTCGTTCTAGTACCGAATAGAGTGGGGTTGCGGAAGCTTGGTTGGAGGAGTAACTGATTGGGAACCGGAAGGTTGCGAGTTCAAATCCAACCAAAGACCGTCGTGAACAAAGGGGGCTGGTGCATGTTAAATCTGTCGCGGCCTCAAATGTCCTCACATTGGCCTGGTGTGGAAGTTTAGAGAGTGGGGTGCCAGCTCTTGTGTTGCCTCGTCATCTGACCGTGATTCAAAATTACGTGGTGTTATCCTTGGATCTTTCTCTTGGGGAATGATCCCGGACCGTTGCCAATAGCCCGTTGTGTTGCTCCAGTGCGACGTGTTAATTAAATACCTACCTACCGAACAAAGTGACGGAAGTACACTTGTGGGCAATGATCGAGGACCATGTGAAAGAGGGATCGACCAAATGAACAGATTGTTGGCAAGCGGATGATAAAGAAGATATGGAAAAAATTGGTTCTGTTGTCGAGAACACAAATCATAGTTGTTTTTCATTATTGATTGTAGCGTAGTTCGGTAGTTTTCGAATGATTACTTGTGCAGTCCTCACTGCAGGCAATCCAAAGTTACACTGACCCAAAGATCAGCTCCGTAGAATATCGAAATGTTGCAAACTTCTCTCAGAACTCAGTGCGCCTGCGCACTCGGTCCGTAGGATAATCAGGTACGGACATATTTTGTCTACACCACACACGCTATATTTAATTTATAGGTGTTTTTTCTATTTCTAAATAGCTGTAACGGCTTTTTGAAAATATCAACTTTTCACGTCTGCCCCAGTACTGTTCCGATTTTAAAGACGTATTTACGTCAAAAATAAAATAAAAATCTTTATGTACTCGGAAGGGGTAAAAGTCAGAAATGCAGTGACGGCCCCTCGCCAAATTGGCGACTAAAATTCTCGCCAACAAACGGTGATTTGGATATGCCATCATCTCATGTTTTTTACTTGCTCGCAAGTGGAAATAGCAAACCTTCGTCGGCTTACCATACTTAAAAATAATCGCCAAATAGAGAATGTAATATAGCAAATTAGCGTTGTTTGTGTTACCACAATGAACAGTTTATCACCCATGTAATCGCTAATCCAACGCCAAGTTCAAGGCCTTACCGTCAACCCTTAAAATGTGTTAGAAAAGCAGATTTTTAAAGCTATGATTTTCTATCTGGAGAGGTGTGTGCAGGTATGTGCTCAAAAATTTACAGCATCGATTTCATTAGTCTTGCTTCAGTTGGGTAGGTATTTTAATTAACGTTGCACTGGAGCAAAACAACGGGCTATTGACGACGGTCCGAGATTAAACCGGAAGGGAAAGTCCGAGGACAACACCTCGTAATTGTTATTTAGAGTCACATTCGGATTAGGAGGCCGCACATGCTCTGGCACCACACTCTCCAAATTTAAACACCACTCGAACGTGAGGACATTTGAGTCCACGACATATTTAACGAGCAACAGCCCATCCCCTTGTACACGACTGTCTGATTGAAAGAGTAACGTATTAGGAACCCTCCGGTTGCTAATACGTTACTCTTTCAATCGGGTACCGCGGCCCTGCTTCCAGTTGGGAATCATTGGCTTATGATTTATATTGCGAAGGGGGTACGTGGCTTCCTCAAGAACTGTTTTGGGTATGGGGTCTACATTATTTATATACAGGATGAATCTAAATTGTTTTTACAAAATAAGAGGGATGATAGTACCCATCCAGACGAGCAATAATTACCATGGAACATAGGGTCGCATTCCACTCTGAGAGGCAGAAAAGAGTCAAATTAGAATTTCAACATGAACTTATAACAGTGTTGGGAAAGTGAATGAACGATACCAAAAGTTGCACAATCTGATTTATTGATCAGAGAAAAACTCACAGCAAGTGCTCAAAGTGGCGTTGCACAGTTCACACCTGCGAAGAAATGACTGGCTCTCGAAGATTCCTGGTATTGTGTTAATTTTGTCTGCTGCAACACCGATTCTCGCTACGAGATCTTCAGTCGAGTCCACAGGCGTCTGGTACACTAAAGATTTCATGTGCCCCAGAAAAGTCCAGTTGGTTGAGGTCCGGTGAGCGAGGAGTCTAAGCCACAGGTCCGATCCATCGTGCGGGATATGTGGCATTCAAGAAGTGCTACGTAGGCAGGTACAAAACGAAGTCAGAGGCGATGACTTGTTCATGCTCGATGCGTTTCGACTTTACTCTTTTCTGCCTCTCAGAATGGAATGCGACCCTATGTTCCATGGTAATTATTGCTCGTCTGGATGGGTACTATCACCCCTCTTATTTTGTAAAAACAATTTAGACTCACCCTGAATATAGCTCGACGAAAAATTAGGAAAATCCTAAGCGAAACAAACATGACGGAAGTTGCGAGTATCGAACCTGTTCAGTAATCTCATGCTAGCAGCGCTACTAGTCATTAAAGTGTAATAATATTCTAAAGTATAATTAAAAATATATCCATTATCGCCATTAACAAGTTACAGAACTCGCACATTTTTTTTTCGCAGTTTTAATGAGGCCTTCTTTGTCAAGCTAAATGTCGGTGGCAGTAGTGTTTATGTGTTCCGAACGTGACGTCGCTTGGCTTGTTTTTTAATGCAATTTCAGTACTTCGCAATTTCAAATAATGAATTCCCAATTAATATATGATAGATGATTGGCTAACGTGAATTAGATAAAACGTAAACGTCGCCAAGCGGCGATAAACTACATTTTAAGGTAACCCCGATATGTATCATGTGAAAGCATTTGGGTAAAAGTAAAATCTTCGTTTCTGTCTTTTTTCATTGAAAATCTCTTTTCATAGAGAAAATGTGAATACAAGATTTTGAAAGGTATTTTCAGAGTAAACATAAAAACCACCGAAAGTTGGAGATTTTACTTAATGTTTTTCATTACGAAATTCGGTTGTGTTGCTCCCAGTGCGACTTTAATTAAATATCTAACTACCTACCATTAAGAAATTCGTACAGGAAGCTTATACCACAAAAAAGCACAGCTTTACAGAAAAAGCTCATGAGCTCAAAACTAATGCCTGAGTAAAAATTTCGCAAAATCGCCCACTTTTCAACGATTTCGATGCACGTAATCTAATTGTTCAGTCAAAGAAGTAAAATATTAATACTTTCATCACTTGAACATTTTTTAAAGCAATCAAAAGAATGCGATGATTGATCACTTTAGATCAAAGCAACATCTTATTCCCAAAAGCTTCACTCAAAACGAAAAAGTGTCGAATTGAAACTGCTTTAAATTTTTCTTTGAATGTAACAGTTTCAGAAAGAATGTTCTCATCCTTATCTCTCTTTTGTAAGAATAAAAACTTAATACAATAATATAAATTCCTAGCAGCCTTTTGAAGAACAAGGAATTATTCTGAAATTAATTTTTAAATAATTCAAATAAACGTATTCCTATTATTGCCTCGTGGTTCAAAATGACGAGGTTTTGTCCTCGGATCTTTCCTTTTGGGGTTGATCTCGGAACGTCACCAATATCCCATTGTGTTACTCCAGGGTGACGTTAATTCAACTACCTAGCAGGGGGGCCAGTTTACAATCGCGAAAAAAACGAACCACCCCCTTTATTTCGAGGACTATTCATAGTAGAACAAATTCAAAGATATCATTCAATAGTGAATAACGTCCTCTATAAATTCAAATGCAAAAAATGCAGAAGGGGACGTCTTTATATCGAATTTTGCACAAAATAACAAAATTTGCAATGGAAACACCCTGTTAGATGCCTTAATCATATTCTACATCGTTAAATTAGTCTAAATATGAAATTGCATGACTTTCCTATCTTTATATCCGGAGATACTCAATGTTAAAGTAGCTCTCAATTTCAGGGATCATCTCATTGAAAATCGCTATTCGTAGATCGAGATTAATTGCAGCCATAGCTAGCCGAATTTGAAATTTGAATACTATTTCAAACTTATTTGTCAGCTCGTGTAAACGATCAGAGAATTGTATTTATTTTGCAAGTGAAAACGATACGAGAATTATATTATGCATTTGCAAACGATTGGAAGAATTATCCGAATTTTGTCAGACTTTTTTAAAACTTTTGGCTACCCCTGAAATCGCCATAATGAGGAAAATTTAATGTAACGTAAAAACTAACCATTGGAATGAGCTTTAATTTTGTATGGTCATATTAGAACTCCTTTTGAATCGATTCCCATCAAAATATAGTAAGGTTCCAATTCATTATTTTTTCAAACATTAATTTAATAATTATTATTGCATAGTAAAAACTATTTTAAAAAATATTAGGTGGATTTTGTCTGAGTTGTTTAATAGCAGCATGGTACAAAATATCAGCGCTATAGAACTATTATTTAGGAAGATATCCATAAAAGTCCAAGAAACTGATTTAACATTCGGAGCTCCAATCTTTCTGTACTCTTAACTTCCAAACGGTAAGACCTAGTGACATGAAATTTGATATCTGAATTTAAATTTTGATTTAGATTCGAAATTGTGTGTCGAAATAGGGGGTTTCAATTGGAAATTATGAAGTTGGCGCTCAATTCAATATGAAAACGGTCCCTTATGCAAATTTTATGCATTTGAATTTATAGCGGACGTTAGTTTCTGTCAAACGCCATCTTTGAATTTTCCCTACTGTTAAAATTGATCGAATGAAGAGGGGTGGTTCGTTTCTTTTTCCGCGACTGTACGTAATGGTTCGCAAAGGTACACAAACGAAAAAAAAGTTCAAATTTTACGTTTGAATAACTATGAGTTTGAATAACTATCCCCCGTTCCTACACTTCAGAACCAGCCCTAGTGCCCCAGCCCAAGCCGAGGGGAGTCCCTCCACCGTCAAGCGCTCTACTAATCCGCGCGTAAACGTCAAACGCTCAACGCGCGATCCATTCACAAAGCTCCCTCTCCTCCAGGGGCATTTCATTTAATTATGTTATCGCCTGGGCGTGTGCACATCTCATAAACTAAAAGAGGCCTCGAGTTTTAATTGCGAATTCGGAATTCCTTCGCTCTATGCAAATGGCGGAATGGAACCGCCGCGGCCCTTTCGAATTTAATGACATCCCCTCACGCTCTCTCAGAAGCCTCCCCTTTTTGAGTCGCGGGATAGAATTCTTGCCCTTTATTCACTGGCCCCGTAATTTTAAGTGAGTGTGATGGTTTCCGAGATTCCGGCTTTAATATGCGGGGATCTTTGAGATTACGCGAGGCATTTTTGGAGATTGTGTGTTGGGTTCATGTGGACTGTTGGTTCGGTTTTGAATGGATTTGGTTGGGTCTGCGAGTTGGAGATTTGTAATTGTTATTTAAAAGAGCTCGGCGAGACGTTTTACTTAGCCTCTTCCACACTATCCTTTAAATTTTGAATGTCGATCGAAGGGATTTAATACGCATTATCAATTAAATTCTCCTCCCTACAACAGGGGGCGGTAGCACAGTTGGAAGAGTAACAGATTTGCAACGTGCACGTTAGATCTGTCGTGGCCTCAAATGTCCTCACGTTGGCGTGGTGTGGAAGTTTGGAGACTGGGATACCAGCTCAGGTGTGACCTCGTCATCTGACCGTGGTTCAAAGTTACGTGGTGTTGTCTTCGGATTGATCCCGGACCGTCGCCAATATCCAGTTGAATTGATCCAGTGCGACGTTAATTAAAATACTTACCAACCATTACTTACTACCTATCCTACAACGCGGTTCAAAATGATGAGGTGTTGTCCACGAATCTTTCCTTTTGAGATGGTTGGTTGTTTTTTTGGGTTTCGTGGCGCAAGGGCCATATTTGACCATTATGCGCCATTCACAAGACATACAATATCAAGTAATAGAGGGACACACATAATGAAAGCTTTACTGACACAGAAGAGAGAAATATACAGAGGGAGGAATGCACCTGACAAGAGTCTAGCCTGACCCGACTATAACTCTTAGATTAACGGCGCAGTGGGCACAACCACTGAGCCATTGTAATTGGTATTTAACAGTGAGGGTGTTGGTTGAGTTGGGTATTTGGGTATTTCAATTAACGTCACACTGGAGCAACACAATGGGCTATTGGTGACGGTCCGGGATCAATCCCAAAGGGAAAGATCCGAGGACAACACCACGTAATTTTGAACCACGGTCAGATGACGAGGCAACACCTGAGCTGGCACCCCACTGGTGTTGGTTGAGAAACTAAATGTTGACGTTTAGTTCAGCTGCTTCCACACTATTCGTCAAAATTCACAGGACCTTGCCACATAAAATTCAAATTCCAATAAAATCCTAAAAATCAAATTGTTAATCAAATTGATTTAACCGTCCAAGTGGTATCACCGAGATATCTCGCCGATCGAGTTCTGACCAATTTTACGATTGACGAGATACATCAAGATATAACCTATTTTTTAGTAGAAAAAGATCGAGATCTGATCGGCTTTCTTCTAATGACGAGAGAAAGTTTAGATGGACGATACAACTCGTCCATCAAGATTTGATCAGTTTTGCTAATGACGAGATACCTCGCCTAGACACCCCCTGGAGAGTTAATAAGCATTCTCTATTACATTCACCTCGACTCAAAATGAAGAGGTGTTGTCCTCGGATCTTTCTTCGGGATTAACCCCGGACAGTCGCCAATAGCCCGATGTTGCATCAGTGCTACGTTAATTCAACTACCTATCTCACCTCGTCACCCAGGAAAGTGTTAATTCCAAGCCAACACCAAGATCTGGAAAAGTGATAATGCCAAGCCAACATCATGATCTGGAAAAGTGGTAATGCCAAGCCAACACCAAGATCTGGAAAAAGTGGTAATGCCAAGCCAACACCATGATCTGGAAAAGTGGTAATGCCAAGCCAACACCAAGATCTGGAAAAGTGATAATGCCAAGCCAACATCATGATCTGGAAAAGTGGTAATGCCAAGCCAACACCAAGATCTGGAAAAGTGATAATGCCAAGCCAACATCATGATCTGGAAAAGTGGTAATGCCAAGCCAACACCAAGATCTGGAAAAAGTGGTAATGCCAAGCCAACATCATGATCTGGAAAAGTGGTAATGCCAAGCCAACACCAAGATCTGGAAAAGTGATAATGCCAAGCCAACATCATGATCTGGAAAAGTGGTAATGCCAAGCCAACACCAAGATTTGGAAAAGTGGTAATGCCAAGCCAACATCATGATCTGGAAAAGTGGTAATGCCAAGCCAACACCAAGATCTGGAAAAAGTGGTAATGCCAAGCCAACATCATGATCTGGAAAAGTGGTAATGCCAAGCCAACACCAAGATCTGGAAAAGTGATAATGCCAAGCCAACATCATGATCTGGAAAAGTGGTAATGCCAAGCCAACACCAAGATCTGGAAAAAGTGGTAATGCCAAGCCAACACCAAGATCTGGAAAAGTGATAATGCCAAGCCAACATCATGATCTGGAAAAGTGGTAATGCCAAGCCAACACCAAGATCTGGAAAAGTGATAATGCCAAGCCAACATCATGATCTGGAAAAGTGGTAATGCCAAGCCAACACCAAGATCTGGAAAAAGTGGTAATGCCAAGCCAACACCATGATCTGGAAAAGTGGTAATGCCAAGCCAACACCAAGATCTGGAAAAGTGATAATGCCAAGCCAACATCATGATCTGGAAAAGTGGTAATGCCAAGCCAACACCAAGATCTGGAAAAGTGATAATGCCAAGCCAACATCATGATCTGGAAAAGTGGTAATGCCAAGCCAACACCAAGATCTGGAAAAAGTGGTAATGCCAAGCCAACATCATGATCTGGAAAAGTGGTAATGCCAAGCCAACACCAAGATCTGGAAAAGTGGTAATGCCAAGCCAACATCAAGATCTGGAAAAGTGGTAATGCCAAGCCAACACCAAGATCTGGAAAAAGTGGTAATGCCAAGCCAACATCATGATCTGGAAAAGTGGTAATGCCAAGCCAACACCAAGATCTGGAAAAGTGATAATGCCAAGCCAACATCATGATCTGGAAAAGTGGTAATGCCAAGCCAACACCAAGATCTGGAAAAAGTGGTAATGCCAAGCCAACACCATGATCTGGAAAAGTGGTAATGCCAAGCCAACATCATGATCTGGAAAAGTGGTAATGCCAAGCCAACACCAAGATCTGGAAAAAGTGGTAATGCCAAGCCAACACCAAGATCTGGAAAAGTGATAATGCCAAGCCAACATCATGATCTGGAAAAGTGGTAATGCCAAGCCAACACCAAGATCTGGAAAAGTGATAATGCCAAGCCAACATCATGATCTGGAAAAGTGGTAATGCCAAGCCAACACCAAGATCTGGAAAAAGTGGTAATGCCAAGCCAACACCATGATCTGGAAAAGTGGTAATGCCAAGCCAACATCATGATCTGGAAAAGTGGTAATGCCAAGCCAACACCAAGATCTGGAAAAAGTGGTAATGCCAAGCCAACACCAAGATCTGGAAAAGTGATAATGCCAAGCCAACATCATGATCTGGAAAAGTGGTAATGCCAAGCCAACACCAAGATCTGGAAAAGTGATAATGCCAAGCCAACATCATGATCTGGAAAAGTGGTAATGCCAAGCCAACACCAAGATCTGGAAAAAGTGGTAATGCCAAGCCAACACCATGATCTGGAAAAGTGGTAATGCCAAGCCAACATCATGATCTGGAAAAGTGGTAATGCCAAGCCAACACCAAGATCTGGAAAAAGTGGTAATGCCAAGCCAACACCAAGATCTGGAAAAGTGATAATGCCAAGCCAACATCATGATCTGGAAAAGTGGTAATGCCAAGCCAACACCAAGATCTGGAAAAGTGATAATGCCAAGCCAACATCATGATCTGGAAAAGTGGTAATGCCAAGCCAACACCAAGATCTGGAAAAGTGATAATGCCAAGCCAACATCATGATCTGGAAAAGTGGTAATGCCAAGCCAACACCAAGATCTGGAAAAAGTGGTAATGCCAAGCCAACACCATGATCTGGAAAAGTGGTAATGCCAAGCCAACATCATGATCTGGAAAAGTGGTAATGCCAAGCCAACACCAAGATCTGGAAAAAGTGGTAATGCCAAGCCAACACCAAGATCTGGAAAAGTGATAATGCCAAGCCAACATCATGATCTGGAAAAGTGGTAATGCCAAGCCAACACCAAGATCTGGAAAAGTGATAATGCCAAGCCAACATCATGATCTGGAAAAGTGGTAATGCCAAGCCAACACCAAGATCTGGAAAAAGTGGTAATGCCAAGCCAACACCATGATCTGGAAAAGTGGTAATGCCAAGCCAACATCATGATCTGGAAAAGTGGTAATGCCAAGCCAACACCAAGATCTGGAAAAAGTGGTAATGCCAAGCCAACACCAAGATCTGGAAAAGTGATAATGCCAAGCCAACATCATGATCTGGAAAAGTGGTAATGCCAAGCCAACACCAAGATCTGGAAAAAGTGGTAATGCCACACCAACACCATGATCTGGAAAAAGTGATAATGCCAAGCCCACACGAATAGCTTAACAAATCAATGAAATAAAAAAATAATGGTGCTATTTTGGTCTATGTGACATGTTTTCTTTGGTTACTTCGTGGTACTAGAATTGAGTCGAAAGTTTTATTTGGAGCATCCTCCTTTTGAGTCGGGGCCGTGGTAGCCCGGTTGGAAGAGTTCGAATCCAACCAAGGACCGTCGTGTACCGGGCTGGTGTTAATTAAATCTGTCGTGGCCTCAAATATCCACGTTGGCGCGGTGTGTAAGTTTGGAGAGTGGGGGCCAGCTCAGGTGTGAACTCGTCATCTGACCGAGGTTCAAAATTACGTGGTGTTATCCTCGGATCTTTCCCTTCGGGTTTGATACCGGGCCGTCGCCAATATCCCGTTGCATAACTCCAATGCGACGTTAATTAAAATACCTACCTACGCACCTTAACTTTTTACTGTTTACTTTCGCAATTTCTGTTCTTATTTTCATCCATACGGAATGTTAGATAGGCTCATTGATTGATGATCTGTTACTTCGATAGCAGTTTAAATAATAGTGTTATCGCACAATACCAGTTAACAACTGTTATTGAAAATATTAACAGTCGTCCATAAATGTTACTGGGATTATAGTGATGTGATTTAAAGATTCGCATTTTGCATCACAAAATTAAAACTTTTAGAAATATTTGATAAAAAGAAAAAGGGTGAAACCAGAATATTTTGAAGCCACTAATAACAAATTTAAACCACTAACTGTTATAATTAACCGTTAACTTCAATTTTAATAGCTAACAATTGCCATTAAATTGTTAAATATAGTAGCTAATTGTTTGTATTAGCTAGTTATCGGGAAGTGCCAATAGCGGTTGAAACTGTTTTCGTAAAATAATAGTTTGCCTACATGGAATGACAATGATAAATACGAATTGAGATAATTACCAATTCTTTTTACGATATTCTGTAAGTATAGTCACGTTATTCTGATTAAACTCATCTTTGGGCCATAAAACCCAACCAACCAATAAAATAAAATTGAAATAGCGAGGCGGTGACTATGACAACCGCCAGCACCATTTCTGAAGAGAACTTATTGTGTCTGTCCTTCAAGGTTAACACACGGATTTGATTACAAAACATGGTAAAATTGTTATTAATTGTAACTAATTATATATAAAGTGAAATGCTTTGCAAGATAAACCTATACGAAACGAGGATCGTTTAAAAATTAAATCAAATCGCTTTCACAAATATTACAATCAAAATGATTTTAACAAGAATGTAAACAATTTTGATACAAATAGGTTTTCCAAACTATGATTTTTCTTCGGAGGTTATATTTTGAATGATTTCAATAAGGCCCCGTTCACATGAGTCGTTTTCTAACGCGCGTTTTACGTCAAAACAAAACGCGGGTAACCAAAGTACATAGAGTTCTACTGGAGTACTCACATGAGAAATCGCGTCCAAGCGCTAGATAGCTTAGGAGCTTCAACAATCTCCAGTCGTTCTAGCGATTAGAAGGCGCTTGGAGATACATAGGTTTGTGCTGCACCGTTCACATGACACGCTTTTTGACGCGCATTAGGGCTTTTTTATTCCCTTAGTCCAAGTTTCTATCTTCGCGATCGTTAAAGATAGAGTGAAAATTTCAACGGATTTGAAATCTGCGAAAATTTTACACTAGATCGATACCTAAAATGTGATTTTCTTTAAATAAATGATTTTTCAACTTTAACTTTAATACTTTCGCGATACGCTTTTGACGAATATATTCATTACGAACACAAAAGGCTTGATATTTATGGCCATTAAAAATAGGATGAGAAACTTTTCCCTGAGTTCCGACTATCCGAAACGAAAACTAACCTTTCAACCTACAATCTTTCAGGGGTTTTGTAGCACAAAGAGAACCACGAATGGAATAACGACTGGGAAATATTTCAACTAAAATTTGATTAAAACCCACGATGAAACGAGAAAATTATGTTAACACTAAAAAATTCTCAAAGACCAAAAAACAGTACAAATCGAAAACCAGGATATTACTAATAGAATTTGCGCTACACGTACATATAAAATAAAAATTTCGTTTAAAGTAGTAATAACGCTAACTGCAAGATTAAAATATAAATTCTCTGAAAAATAAGCTTACAGTAAATTAAGTTCAGTAAATCAGAAGTTCATTATCAAAAGTGATATCGAGTTAAATGCAACACGAGGATGTGAAAAAGGAATGAAAATTGAAACTTATCCTACGCATTTCACGTTGAGGACAAATAAAAAATAACTTTAAACTTTAGCTCTTAAATTGAATAGTTAATTTTAGCTTTATTTAAAAGACGTTTGCCGCACATGAAAACTAAAACGGACAGTTCTCGGTATACGTTATTCTCAGAAATAAAATTACCCACTATCCCCTTTACTTTGAAACTATCACATTTATACAAGTTTCGTTTGAAAGCAGGGCAATAAATTGAATACTATTAAATTTGTTTAAAAATTAAAAAACTAGTTGTTATACTATATGTGTTATTTGTGCTGATACATTAAAATGTTTAGAGATAGGTTTTAAAAAATATAGACTTATTTGCAGGAAAATTAAATACAAATTAGCTATAGAACGTAGGAAACACGATAAAACCTGCAAAAATAACATAAAAAAGAAAGGTTATCACCAGTGCCGGAATTTGTTTGCGTAATATCTTTTTTACAGTACTTCGTAGACAATGCCATATAAACAGAAATTCTGTTTCCAGTTTCCTGATTCTAGAAATGTAGTTTTTTTGGATATATATTTTTATTTTACACTTTAATAATTTTTATTTAATTAATAGTTTTTAATTTTTATTTATCAATTTCAAAATATTAAGGGAATAATTTGAAACAAAACTAACTGAAAAATGACCAAAGTTTTATAGAAATATTCCAATTTTTCATACGCAGTTTCGCTTTTACGATAAAACACATTACAAATGAGTCATCTGCTAGCTTTTTGAGCCCAAAAAATACGTGATCAGCCCTTTATGCAAAACAAATCCTTACAATTTTTTTTATTCGTGGGTGAATCATCGACACTGGAGAGTGAAGGTTATAAGGTTTTTTCCTCTTGACGAAACTTTACTAAAAACGAATACTTTAGGATTTTAGAGTTAATGAAAATGTTTAATAATGCCACAAATTGAACTACACAAAGCATTGTTTCTCTGATCTGCTGGTTCATACCGGTTCCTAGGTCCAAAATAATCCCGTCATTCGAAAAATTTTGAAAAACTTACGAAAATCTAACGTGTAAAAATCGATATGACGTAAAAATTTACGCTGATTTGAAATCCGTTTAAATTTTAATTCTATCTTTAACCATTCAAAAGATAGAAACTTTTATTAGGGGAATAAAAAACACAATCTAATGCATAGCAGAAACACCTTGAAAAACGCCCAAGCGATGTTGACATGGTAACGCTCGAAAATTCTTATCAAACGCGCGTTAGAAAAAGTCCATGTGAACAGGGCCTAAGTAATCTGCTTCAGTGGAGTATTTGTTATACTTATTATCTAACTGTAAAAGTGTATGACTTTTTTATGTGCATTTTTTGTATCATATACATTTTATTCTCCGTATTTGGATATTTTCTGTTGAGAAAGAATCAAATAAATAAATAAAAATTAGGTGAGAACGAATACTGTCATTTTCTAGTGGAAAACATTGATTTAAAAATACAAAATATATCCATTAGTATAGACAATTTGTATAATTCAATTCCATTATCGGCGTCATTATCAAACCTAACCAGATCTTGATTGACGAGATATCTGATCATTAGAAAAAACCTGACTAAATCTTGATCTCGTCATAAAAAAAATCGGCAATATTTTGATGGCAAGATATCTAGTCATTAGCAAAATTAATCAGGTCATTTTAGACGAGGTATCTCGTCAAAACCATTTGGAGAGTTAAACCTTTCAACTGTATTCTGTAGCAAATTATTCACAAATCTTTATTGTTGCAGCTTTCAGATTTTAGCCCAAAGGTGGAAAATCGGAAATTCCAATCAAGCAATACATATCAGTATTAAATATTGTTGAGAAGATTTTCCTATTCATCGAAGTGTAGATGGCGCTAGTGTACTTGTAGTAGAACGTGCTTCCTGTACGTATTCCGTAGCCGGAAATAAAATTATCGTCTTTCGGTGGTTTGTTTGTGACCGTCATGGCTCAGCTTTATTGCCCACTGTGCTAGCAACCTGCGAGTTTCTGTCAGGCTCTTTTCGTCCCTTGGTGTATTTCCCTCTTCTGTGTGAGTAAAAATTTTCCTAGTGTGTATGTTCATTACTTGACGTTGTCTTATGTCAAACACAGCATGGCTAAATATGGCCCTTGCGCCATAACCCCCCCGGTGTTTTGTTTACTTACACTGAAAATCCATCTCTGGCTATTAGCTTTTTGAATTTTTCTAATGAATTCCAACAAACGAATAACTGCGGACTTAAGATTAAAGAAAAACTAATTCTTAAATTTTGCATCGTCCAAACCTCAACACAATTAACGTTTATATTCCATATAAAAAAGTCAAAATGACTCATTAAAATTCTCTTACTGATATTCAAAATGTAAATGAAGTATAAGATTTTATGTGGAAGTTATTCTCCCGAAAGATTTACTGCAAGTAATCATACCCCGAACAGTAATTATTTCGAAATTAGAATCTGGATTAAAGTCCTTTAATACCTAGTCTTATGATGACGAAACTTTTTCAAGCGCGCGACTTAATAGACTGCATTTTAATAGGAACAATCGGTCTTTGGAATATTACAAACGGATAACATTTCGGTAACGGCTCGTAAACTGCCAATTAAAGACCCCATTTTAATTCACTTGGAACCGTTCACTTTAAACGCAGATGGCAAAGGAAGAACAAAATGGCGCAGTCTAGTACTACTGAAAAGAAACTGAAACACATAAAAAATTCCCTCTACCTATTGAATTAATTAACTGTAACATCATCGCCCATAAACTCTGAACCGTAGACCTCTCCTCATTTCATCATGGGGAATAAAAAAATGCGCCTCTTTTCTAAATTACGAATCGCGAAATCGATTCTACAGAACTTCCCATCACGTTATTAACGAGGTATAATAAAAGAATATTGAAGAAAAGAGAACGAGAAGGAAGTAGAACCAATTGGTGGCCCCAAAAGAATATTCCTATTCTTCCTAGGAATGAAAAGAAAAATTCTGCGTTTGGTTTAATTACAGCTCTTGTCAGTTATTGATTCCTTTCTTGCTTTTCTTTTTTTCTATTTCTACTTTTGAAATAAAAACCTCCTGCGATCGCGTGGGTTTTCTTTTTCTTTCCGTTCGCGATTAATGGCAACGGTCATGAGTGGTGGTTATGTTATCATTTTGCTCGTATTTTGACGGATTCGCCATTGAATGCGAGATGTTCTTTTTTGTGTTTTGGTGTAGTTTTTAGCGATTTATTTTTACGTAATGGAAGGGGGTGAGAGCTGATGGGGTATTTAGGAATGGAGTGATTATAAAACTAACGGAAAATACTGCACACGCGGCTGTGAAATAAGAATCGCGTATGAATAAAAAGCGTGTTAATTGTGTTGGAAAAAGTTCTATTTCGTATTTTTGTCAAGTACATTATTTTGAATAAAAGAAGAATTTTAACCTTGTATATTTTTAATATTGCGATTTTCTCTCCAGCAAAAGAATTCTATTAGATTATTGTAAAAACAGCGAGTCGTGTGTGAATTAAAATAACATAATATTTACTTTTTATTTTGTTGACCGTTTCTTATTAATGTATCCTGCGTAAGAGCATTTGTATTTTTAATTTTTAATTATGGTTTGTGCGCATTCCAACTATTATCGTTTGAAACATCAGTTATATTTGAATTTTTCTGCACAACTTCAATACAAATTCTGTTAGATTCTTGTCAAAACAAGTCATCAGTTTTTCAAGTAACAACACTTATCTCTTACTTTATTGACTTTTGCTAATGTATCTAGTACTAGAGCATTTGTTTTTATAACTGGAATGGTTTAGAGCGAATCCAAATATTTGTAATCATTTGCAACATCAGTTCCATCTGAATTTTTCTTGTTCTCAAATTCGATAAGAATTCTATTACAGATTCTAGTAAAAACAACGAGTCATCATTCTATAAAACAATATTTGTCTTATTTTATTGACTTTTGCTGATGTAACTGGCATTAGATAATTTGTTTTTATAAATGGAATGGTTTAGAGCGAATTCAATTCCAAATATTTATAATAATTTGCAACATCAGTTACATCTGAATTTTTCTTCTCAAATTCAATAAAATTATTTCAATTATATTACAGATTCTTTGTAAAAACAATGTCATCATTATAAAAAACAATATTTGTCTTATTTTATTGACTTGCTAATGTATCTAGCAATATGTATTTGTATATTTTTGATCTAATGTATTTGTTTTTTTGGAATGTTTTAGTGTGTATTCCAACTATTTATAATCATTTGCAATATTAATTATATCTGAATATTTTTGTTCTCAAATTTAATAAAAATTACTTTTCATGTTCATTTTCAGTGTACATTTTACTTTCTCTTTGGGCAACAACACTTTGTTTTTCAATTTAGTCTTCGTTCATGTTTCGAATCAATTTACTGGCTTCATTTTCATCATATTCGTTATTCGTTAACCTAATTGCATTAAATAATGACAGATAATAAGTTGACTTTTGGTCTCATTTACAGAGCACAAGTATCGTTTTTGAAATAACAAATTAAAAATATTTGACTTTAGAGAAAAATTCTATGACATCAAATGAATGCGTAAACAAAAATAATCAAGTAATAAATGGTTTTGTTGATTTTAATGCATCGTTCTTGTCTAGCCATTAAAAGTACCCAAATTAGCAATACATGAACTTACCCGATTTTATTTTAAACTTTTCAAGATGGATTGTTATAATTAGTAAGCAATTTAAGCATAGTCAACTTAAACATGAGGTTCTACACAAATGTAATTCGCTAAAGCCATTACAATCCCAAATCAAACATAACCAAAGATAATTAACTTAAACCTCAATTCAAAATAACTTATTTGGTTTCCGTTGTAAGGTTATATTAGACAGATTTTATTACAATTAATCAAGAACCTATTCTATAATTCAAAAGTTATACAATTCATTTCACTGATGCTCTTATATTCATGAAATATGTGCAGTCAAAGAGAGAAAATTAACTTTAACGTCATATCAAATTAAATTTTCATCTAATTCTAAAGTCAGCGTTGCGTACATTCAATACAAGTAGACATCTGTTACAATCGAATAATCTTATTCGCTTAAACCTTAACTAGTAATCTGTATGTAAATTGAAGAAAGTTTCAAGATAGGTGCAATCTAAGAAATTGCATAGATTGCAATGCGCTTCATTTGATAAAGGTCTTTAATAGACGGATAATTTATAGCTTCTAGTTAATTCTTTCCGACATGTTTAACACGCAAAAGCCTCGTAAACATAGCACATGTTAAGAGAAATTACTTTGCTTACGGTGCCAGTGACAATTAAATGCGTCTCCAAGCTTGGCGAGTTTCTGTCCTGTCGAAAAGGTATATCTATTAAAGAATACTACATAGGGTTATTAAGTTTTATCACGATTGTTTTTACTAAATCTTTTTCTAACTATGAACACATTTTCAATTTGTTAAAATAATACTCTATTGGAAAGCTGGAAAATTATTTATTTTTTACTGGGATTTACTTTTGTGTAGTTTAGTCTTTTCTCTCTGATGGCAAATTTCTCTTTCAATGTGTTTTATTTATTAGTGGCAAAATATGGGTTGAATAGTTGAATTAACGTTGGAGCAACTGGAGCAACATAACGGGCTATAGGCCACGGTCCGGTACCAATACCGAAGGGAAAGATCCGGGAACAACACCTTGTCATTTTGAATCACTCAGATAACGAGATCAACATCTGAGTTGGCACCATACCTCTCCAAACTTCCACGCCAATGTAAGGACATTCGAGGCCACGTCATATTTAACGTGCCCCAACCCCCGCGTATAGGATGGTCTTTGGTTGGACTGTGTTCCGAACTCGCAAACCTAATCCGTTACTCTTCCGGGGACCACAGTAGCCCGGTTGGAAGAGTAACGGACTTTCAACCGGAAGGTTGCGAGTTCGAATCCAACCAAAGACCGTCGTACCGAGCACCAATGTTTCGTCGATGCTTCCAAAGATACCTCTATAGATTTAATTGCGATGCGACAGCCCAATTGGTAGAGTAGCGGATTAGCAACCTGAGGGTTTCGTGTTCGAAACTCGTTCCGACCAAATACCGTCGTTCGTGTTCGAAACTCGTTCCAACCAAATACCGTCGTTCGTGTTCGAAACTCGTTCCAACCAAATACCGTCGTTCGTGTTCGAAACTCGTTCCAACCGAATACCGTCGTTCGAGTTCGAAACTCGTTCCAACCGAATACCGTCGTTCGTGTTCGAAACTCGTTCCAACGAAATACCGTCGTTCGTGTTCGAAACTCGTTCCAACCAAATACCGTTGTTCGTGTTCGAAACTCGTTCCAACCGAATACCGTCGTTCGTGTTCGAAACTCGTTCCAACCGAATACCGTCGTTCGTGTTCGAAACTCGTTCCAACCAAATACCGTCGTTCGTGTTCGAAACTCGTTCCAACCAAATACCGTCGTAATCGCGGAGCGTATTAAATCTGTCGCGGCTCGGGTGTGATCTCGTCATCAGACAGTGGTTCAAATTGACGAGTTGTCCGAGGTAGGTAGTTAATTAAAGTCACACTGGAGCAACACACCGGGCTATTGACGACGGTCCAGAATCAAAGGGAGAGATACAAGGACACCACTCCGTCATTTTGAACCAGTCAGAAGACGAGGTCAACACCTGAGCTGGCACGCCACTCTCCAAACTTCCACACCTCGCAAACGTGAGGACTTTTGATGCCTCGGCAGATTCAACATGCACCTGCCGACGCGCAGTTTGGTTGGACAGCGTTTCGAACTCGCGACCTCCCGTTTGCTAATTCGGTACTCTTCCGACTTGGCTACCGCCGCGGCCATTCAGCATTGAAATCAGTCATTTTTTGTACCAACTGCGACCGGAAAACAAAACATCGATTCACTCGATACTTCCTTAAAGCTCAACTCGATTTATTGCCTATCGAATTTGTATTCGTCTTGAGCACCAATCTTTCGTCGATGCTTCAACAAAGGAAGCTATTTTCCTTTATTCCCACAGGGCAAGGGGCCGCGGTAGCCCTGTTGGAGGAGTAACGGATTCCCAACCGGAGGGTTGCGAGTTCGAATCCAACCAAACACCATCGTGTATAAAGGGGGCTGGTGAACGTTAAATCCCTCGAAGCCTCCAATGTTCTCACGTTGGAATGGTGTGGAAGTTTGGAGTCAGCTCAATTGTTGCCTCGTCATCTGACCGTGATTCAAAATTACGTGGTGTTGTCCACGGATTGATCCCGGACCGTCACCAATAGGCCGACGTGTTGCTCCAGTGTGGCGTTAATTAAAATACCTGCCTACCCACAGGGCAAGTGTAGCTTCCTTTTAAAATCAAGCGGAGAGAAGTTCAGATGAAGATGTCTCATCTGCGCTGGCACCTCAATCTCCGAACTTCCACTCCACGCCAACGTGAGGACAATCGAGGCCACGACAGATTTAACGCAATCTTTGGTCGGACCGCGTTCCGAACCCGCCACCTTAATCTGTAACTCTTCCAACTCGGCTACCACTTCCCTTCAGCCTTGAAATCACTCGTTTATTGTACCAACTCTGAGACCGAAAAACAAAACATTGATCCACTCGATAATTCCTTAAAGCTCAACTCGATTTCTCACCTATCGAATTTGTATTCGTCCTGAGCACCAATGTTTCGTCGATGCTTCAAAAAAGGGAAGTATTTCCCTTTTTTCCCAGAGGACGAGAGTTGTTTCCTTTTTAAATCCAGCGTATAGGAGCAGCTCAATCGGATTTATCATTCAGATTGCCTCTGAGCCTTTCCACCTAATCAGGGAAGGATATGCCATCCGTCTGATTGGATACCGATTCTGCTGCCCTAATAGGTAATGTCGACACGGGGTTGTTTTTCTGCTTTTTGAGGGAGCTTCTTTGGGATGTTCCCAGAGGGCAGCGGCGGGGATGCAGGATGAATAAGGAACGTGGGCTGGGGATCTATTGAATCAGAAAAAGTGCCGTGATTGGGATGGCATTTGTTTCGCGAGGGATGTTTGCTGGGCTTTTTACATCCACTTTCTGGAGAGCGGATTCGTAACGGGGTGACGATTTTTTTCTGAAACAATTTGGATATTTCTTTCGATTTTCGTGCTGACTAGCAGACCCCTGTGGTAGGTAGTTGAATTGACGTCGAATTGGAGCGACGCAACGGGCTTTTTGCGACGGTCCAGGATTAAATCCTGAGCACCAATGTTTCGTCGATGCTTCAAAAAAGGGAAGTATTTCCCTTTTTTCCCAGAGGACGAGAGTTGTTTCCTTTTTAAATCCAGCGTATAGGATTAAAGGAAAACATCTCGTCAATTTGAACCACGAGGTCAACACATGACCTCGAACCCCACTCCCCAAACTTCCACAACGCGCCAGGTGAGGTGTAAGGCCTCGAGGGATTTTATTGCGCATTTGGTTATTTCTTTCGCTTTGCACGCTTACTAGCAGACCCGGGGACATCGGTGCTCAAATTCCCAGATTGCTTGAAAATATTGATGGTTAAAGTTTCGTTACTCACTTTTCATATCTTATTTATATCTATAATGTCCAACCGTCGCCAGTAGCCCGTTGTGTTGCTTCAGTGCGACGTTCATTCTACTACTTATCTCTATAGATTCAATTGGGTCTCGGCAATGGTAATTAATTAACGTCGCACTAGAGAAACGCAACGGGTTATTGACGACGGTCCGGGATCAATTACTCTTTCAACCGGGCCACCGCGGCCCTAATTGGGCCGCGGCAGTCCAGTTACTAGAGTAGCGGAGTAGCAACTGGAAGGTTAAGAATTTCTAAACTCGGTCCAACAAAATACTGTCGTGTACACGGGAGATGGTGAGCGTTAAATCTTCAGTAATCTCAAATGTCCTCGGGTTGGAGTGGTGTGGACGTTTGTGCCTGTTCAAGTGTTGACCTCATCATTTGACCGTAATTCAAAATTACGAGGTGTTGTCTTAGGTAGGTATTTTAATTAACGTCGCACTGCAACAACACAATGGGCTATTGGCGACGGTCCGGGATCAAACCCGACGGGAAAGATTCGAAGGTATTGTCTTAGGATCTCTCCGTTCGAGATTGATCCCGGAATAGTCAATAGCCCGTCGTGTTGCTCCAATGCGACGATAATTAATTATTTACTAACTACCTACCAGTGTGAATATTAGAACACGTATTCACGTCGCACCACTACCCCATCCCTCAAACTGCCTTTTTTCCAAAACTTCCAAACGAAATTGCTTTTGCTGCCTATATTTTCACCATCCAGCAAGCAACCGCGCGAAGTTTCGGAACATCTCACCTCCATATATTGACGAGAATGCTAATTTCGGATGCAGGGATGGCAACCCACCCCCGGTATAACTTAAGCAGGCACATCTGCCCACGCCCTATATTGCTTTCATAAATTTTATTTCACTTTCTGAAGCTTTTCAGCCTCGACGAAGAACTCTTCTTTCCACGGAGGCCAAATTGGCTAGCATAAACAGTCTGTCCCTGACTTCTCGTCTTATTTAATGGTGTCGTTTCCAGCCAAGTTTCACAGGAACCATTCTTGAAATAGACTCTTAATGTATTTGCCTTGGAAGAACTGCGTTCTCGGAAGGTTTCATAGAAAAGTGCAGTTACAAATTTCGCTGCAAGTTCCGAAGTGTGGAAATTAATCGGACGGCACTTTTATTTTGGAACACGTTTTTGATGGGGGGTGTCTTCGTTTATTTTTATGCTTTCCTTGTGGTCCGTGTTGCTTTAAGACTTTTCGTTTCGGTAAGTTGGGCGAAGTTTAGATGAGGGTTGGGTAAATATTGATGGGAACTGTCCGGAAAACACGCCCGGTACTGGCAGCAGGGCAATTTGGTGCAGCGAAGGTTCCGTTAAATCTTGAGTTAAAGAGGTTTTACGAGAAGTGCTAGTAATTAGGTTAAATTAGATGTGGGAACGGATAATGCATTGGCTTGAATGTGAATTGGCTTTAAGTGTTCACTGAATAAGTTATACTCTTCTCATTAACTTATTTTTAGTTTATTTTATTCGAAGATATTTCGAAATTTATATTTATTTTTGATTTGATATGGTTACTATATATATATATATATATATATATATATATATATATATATATAGCAAAATTTCCCGACCTCACTCGTGTTGACTATAAATTGAAAGTGATCAGAGATTAATCACTTTCCTCTTTCTTTAAAAAATGCATGTGTGTAAAATACACACATGCATTTTTTAACACCTTTTCAACATTTTTATAATTTCTACAACCTACTTTGGACACAAATCTTATACATTATTCAAATCCATCCATGTAATACATTTCATATACAGGGTGAGTCTAAATTGTTTTTACAAAATAAGAGGGGTGATAGTACCCATCCAGACAAGCAATAATTACCATGGAACATAGGGTCGCATTCCACTCTGAGAGGCAGAAAAGTGTAAAGTCGAATCCAGAGAGACGTGGTTGATGCACGATGGAGCCCCAGCACACTTTTCCAGCACGGTCGGGCACTTCTTGAATGCCACATATACTTCACGATGGATCGGACGTGAGGGGCCTGTGGCTTGGCCTCCTCGCTCACCGGACCTCAACCCACTGGACTTTTTCTTCTGGGAGCACATGAAATCTTTAGTATACCAGACGCCTGTGGACTCGGCTGAAGATCTCGTAGCGAGAATCGGTGTTGCCGCAGACAAAATTACACAACACCAGGTATCTTCGAGAGCCAGTCATTCCTTCGCCGGTGTGAACTGTGCAACGACACGCGTGGCCGCCACTTTGAGCACTTGCTGTGAGTTTTTCTCTGATCAATCATTCAGATTGTTTTGGTATCGTTCATTCGCTTTCTCAACACTGTTGTAAGTTCATGTTGAAATTCTAATGTTACTCTTTTCTGCCTCTCAGAGCGGAATGCGACCCTACGTTCCATGGTAATTATTGCTCGTCTGGATGGGTATCACCCCTCTTATTTTGTAAAAACAATTTAGACTCATCCTGTATATCGCACCCCTGCTAAAGGTACAAACTGACGAAAGGTGACAGACACTAAGGTAACTACTGCAAAAGACAATTTTGAGGGAGGATTAGGAATGCCATTTATTAACATCTTTTCCTGTAAAATTACTCAACTCAATTCGTAAAAATGACGAATCTACTGCGAAACTCTCGCACTCATAATTTACCTGCCAATATATTTGTATTTATGGTACTCTTTTCGAATTTCCCAAGTCCAAAATATTCGGAAATGTCGTTGATGTTTCGCAAAGAAAATGAAATAAAGTAAATAAGGCTCGAAATGAAAACATGTATTAAATTAAAATCCGTAAAAATGGTTTTGGGAAAAATAATTTATTTTTCAGTAGTACTGATAAACAATCTAAGTGATTGCTTACTCAACACACCGTCCAGCTACTCCCAAAACTACCAAATCATGATTGATTTTATGTATGAATCATAATTGAATCATATATGGTTACTCAGATGTTTTCACACGAAACTTGCCTAAATACTTACGCAAAGGAGTGTTAAATATTGTATTCACTAAACTAAATTACATTTTATAAATTATTGAACGTTGCATTAAAATACGTTGGATACATTTTATGTGATACTTATGCAAACACACAAACAAAAAATCAGACATAAAACGGGAAGTCGGACAGATAGACTAACCCAACCAAGTTCAATCACTAAATGAATGTAACTACTCACATTATGCAAAGTTTCGTGCAAATATATTCAACCATTTGGACGTAGCACGGGCACACACAGACACAGATGGACAGACAGGCAAACGGGCCAAAGACGGATTTTGCATCAGAAGAACCGAAACGGATAGAAAACTTGAAATGGGTCGAAAATATTGAATGTACAAACACTCCATTTTTATTTATATAGATATCCCTTTCACTAAAAAGTATTCAACGTCTTTTATTGATCATACGTTGGCGTGGAGTGGAAGTTTGGAGAGTGGAGTATCAGCTCAGGTGTTGACCTCGTCATCTTATTGGATTCAAAATGACGGGGAGTTGTCCTTGGATTGATCCCGGACCGTCTCCAATAGTTCCTTGTGTTGTTGCTCCAGTACGACGTTAATTCAACTTCCTACCTACCTTTACTGATCTCATACATTTTCGACAAACCTTTTGTAAAATCAACCGAATATATTGATAGCATTCTACAATGCATTCCAAAACTTCTTTTTAAGGGGAGATAAAGTACATAAAATTAAATCTTATTCTCATAGGGATGTACGTTCGGAAGCACCTTCTGGATTTGACAAAGGACGCTGTTTGGCAAGTTGCTCAGTTTGCGCCAGTCATTTTATACACTGGGTTGATACAGATAACGCTTATAATTTCACGAATGCTAAGATGGAGGACATGCATCAACATGTAAGCAGTAATTGGGTCAAGTAAAGGGACGAACATGGAGGCTTTTTTGCTGATGCAGAAGGGAGAAATACACCCAGGGTAGTTACACCATAAAGTTTAGACAAAACGTATTTGGTTTATTAGTAGAACAATACGTTTCCTTTGTAAACTTTTTAAATACTTTAATTTTCCTCAACTCTCCTGGTGGTTTATCTTCGCTTCGAAAACAACCCTGTAGTGTCCAGCAAAAACCTGTTCCTAACTGTCCCTAATTCTAGGCAAGAAATAATTTGTTTTTCCTTTGATCTTCATTCCTCTTGGTAGGTAGGTAATTAGGGTTTTATGGAGCAAGGTCCAAAAGAGGACAAGCTGCGCCATCATTCCATTTGGAGTAATATAATAGTTTTGTCTCTACGAGGTATCTTGTCATTAGCAAAACTGTTGGCTTTGATCGATTGGAGCCAAAGGACATTAAAGTTTTCGAGACATTATTTAAAAATTAATTTTATTGAAACCAACTCGTATTTACAAGCATACATCCAAAATCAAGACGTCTCATCCATATCATTATTTCTTCTGCTATCTTTTATATACACTCAAGATTACAAGATTAACATAACTTTCTACTTTCATATACCCCATGCGGCACTATAATTTCAAGTTCTTTGCAGAGGTTTGTGACCTATTCCAACAAAAACTGACCAGATATTGATGGACGAGATATCTCGTCATAAGCACCAGATCTTGGACGAGATATCTCGTCATAAGCACCAGATCTTGGACGAGATGTCTAGTCGAAACCATTTGGAGTGTTAAGCGTCAATCATAACAACTGTGATTACCATGAAGATTCCGTTTATAATGAACAAAAGCATTACAAGTCATGTGTGTCTTGGAGGAATATCAATGTATAACGCTACTTAGAAATCTCAATGCTCAGAGGATTAAGTCCTAACTACAAAGCCCATGATTTGATCATTATACGGCCATTATTACTACGTTGATACATGTATAGATTAATTTAAAGAAATTCTCAACACAAAAGAAGCAGTTACACAAATCGATACCAACGTAGTACGTGAGTGGATCTAAAACCACTTTTACCCCAGCCTTCCAAACCTGCGTCTAACAACGATTCATTTGTCATGGTCATGGGAAGCAACAAATCTTCCTTCCTAGCAGCATCCCTCAAATAGAACAAAAAAAAAAAAGTGTTCGAAAAGTATTTATGTATTCCTTTGTTTGTTCCCTCCACCTTTTATTTCGACTAGCTTCCACAGGAAGGGGGCTAAAATAAACGTACACCCGGACATACGCTGCGGAAAATTCAATTTCCAGACTGAGGGAGCTGCCGGGTTCTTCAAACGGAATGTTTTGTGCGGAGTAACGATAAAAGCATACAATGAAACACAGGTTTCTCGGGGGGTGGGGTGGAACACTCTAAATGTTTATGCTCGTTCTTTTGTTCGGTTTCCTTCCCTCCGGGGGTGGGGGAGGGCCTTCGATCTCGTGGAAGGATGGGATAAAAGAGATTGGAGGAAGTTCGATTTGGGTTTTCCGTCTGTGTGTGTTTTGGGGAAGTGTCTTCATTTCGCTTGAGCTGGTGGACGCTTTTTGGGGAGGCTGGATTTCCGAGAGGGTGTTTCTCTTAAGTTTTTATCAGGAATCGGAGGGTTTTGCCGGATTATTGGGGTTGAGGAGTTTCTGCTGTGGGGAGTCCGTCGGGAGTTTTGTCGCAATCTCTGAAGAGGTTGGAAATCATGTGTCCTTTGGTTTCTTTTGTACGAGGATGAGTTTGTAGTTATCCGAAATGCGGCTATGAACTTTATTTCAGTAAAAGTAGATAACGTACAACAGTAACCTTTTTTTCAATATACACTGCTGGCCACCGTAAATGCAACACCCTGAAGGAAGCATGCAAATAATATGAAATTTACAACATGCATTAGCGGAGGTGAGATATGCAAATGATTAGAATTTCAGCGCAGACGCACATCACGCGCGCCTGTGGCGCCACTTCAAAGCGCTATTTAAGGCTTGGAGATTTCGACGATTTCAAGTACGGCAATTGTGTTTTTCTTGTGGTTTTTTCAAAAAAAACGATCAATTATGCCTCGTAGAAAACAGCGATCATCTTTTGATCAAGTATCCGAGTTCGACAGAGGAAGGATAGTGGCCTACCGAGATTGTGGATTATCTTTCAGGGAAATCGGTAGTCGTGTTGGACGAAACCAAACAACTGTAATGCGGATATGTGATCGTTGGATGCAGGAGGGTACGACGGACCGACGTGTTCGATCGCATCCACCTCAGTGCACCACTTCACGTGATGACAGGCATATTGTGCGTATGGCAGTGACGGATCGCTCAGCCACATCACGAACCATAGCACAGCACATTCAGTCTGTACCGCATCATCCAGTGTCTGCGCGTACCATTCGACGCCGTTTACAGCAGAGTGGTCTGTCCGCAAGACGTCCATTGCTTCGTCTACCCTTGACGCAGAACCACAGACGTTTCCGCCGCCAATGGTGCGATGAAAGAAGGATGTGGACGGCAGAATGGAATGAAATTGTCTTTACTGACGAGTCACGCTTCTGTCTGCAACACCACGATGGTCGGATTCGAGTCTGGAGACACCGTGGAGAGAGGATGCCGAACAGCTGCGTTATGCACCGCCACACTGGTCCTGCACCGGGTATTATGGCATGGGGCGGTATTGGATATCACTCTCGCACTCCTCTAGTACGCATTGCCGGTACTTTAAACAGCCAGCGCTACATCTCCGAGGTGTTGGAGCCAGTTGTCCTTCCTTACCTTCAGGGCTTGCCCACAGCCATATTTCAACAGGATAATGCGCGACCACACGTGGCACGCATTGTCCAAGGGTTCTTCGTCAATCGCCAGATTGAATTGCTTCCCTGGCCAGCTCGCTCTCCGGATCTTTCGCCGATAGAAAACATGTGGTCCATGGTTGCTCAACGATTGACCCAGAATACATCCCCAGCTGCCACACCAGATCAACTTTGGCAACGTGTGGAAGCTGCTTGGTCTGCTGTACCCCAAGAACACATCCAAAGTCTCTTTGAATCAATGCCGAGGCGTGTGGCAGCGGTGATCTCCAACAATGGCGGCTACTCTGGCTACTGATTTTGGCAGGAACCACACTTCACAGAAGTCTATAAATTGAATCATTTGATACTTGGTCAACATGTTATCTACAAAATAAATTTTGTTGTAATATCTCTTGTCTTTCTTGGTGTTGCAATTTGGGTGGCCAGCAGTGTAGTTCCCCTTGCTTTTTTGGAGGTTTGTGTGGCTCAGTGAGCACTCTTATTTCCCACTGCAATAGAGGGGTCTTTGTAGTTCAGTGGGTATGCCCACTGCACTAGAGGGTTGTTGTGGCTCAGTAGGTGTGCCTCCTGAAACCTGCAAAGTGTAGGCGGCCCAGGTTCGATTCGTTCCAGAGTGTATTTCTATCTTCTGTGTTAGTAAAATTTTCTTTGTGTGTATATGCCCATTACTTCGTATGTCTTGGGTCTGTTCAGTATGGCCACTGCGCCATGAAAACCCAACCCACTGCACTAAAGACCTGTGAGTTCGATGCAATTGAGCGCAGGTTCGATTTCTGCAGCTAACAATTCCTCCACTGTGTTTTTGGTAGATCTCATTAGAGTCTGCCAATTGAATAGATTCCATTTCCATCCAAATGATTCTATTTCAAGGAGAGGAGGAATAGAATCTTTGTAAAGGATTCTGTTCGTGTATATCACAAATAAGAAATAATTCCATAACTTAGAAAAAAGAACTCAAATTTATTATGAACACAAAACACTCGACCCGATCGTAATCACCGATGCATGAAGAAAAAAGAACTTTTAAAATTTACACATACATATATATTGCCATTCAGAGAGAAAGAAACTAACTAGAAACCAACATAAATCTCCCTTACGACACAAATAATACGGAATGCGATACCGATTGATCTACTAGGCCTATAATAAAGAATTCTTGATTCAAACAGTTCTGAATAAGAACACAAAATCAGAAAAACAACAGATTCTGTTTTATGGAGGGGACCAATAAACAAATTCCAAAGAATTATGTCCTAAAGAGAGGACCAATAGAATCTTTCCAGAGTTATACTCTAATTAGAGGACAGATAGCATCTTTCAAAGTGTTCTATTCTAAGGATATAACAAATAGAATCGCTCCAAAGGATTCTATTATAAGGAAAGGATCAAAGTATATTTCCAAAAGATTCTAAGAAGTAAACGATCAAAAAAACTTTTCTAAGGGTTAAAAGAATCCAGGGACTTCTTCAACCAATAGATGTGGTTATTTAGTCGCATGAGTTGTGGGAGGAAAGCAACACTGCACTTAGAAATCTCGAGACGCTCATTGGGTTAATAAAGTGAGATTATTGCCCATGAGGGTCATGAATCGAAGTCCCGTTTCCTTGAATTACACTCATGAATCTTGCCACACTGCAGATCCACCAAAGGGAACCTAAGAAATCACGTCTAATCGGCTTCCCATATTCCCACGGAAAACCAAACAAGCGAGAACGAAAAGAGAAACTCCCCATCCCAATCCTCCCTTAATCCCCTACAAAGCCCCCTCCCCTCACGACCCCCCTCAGCAGAAGACACTCGATCCCGCCTCCAGGAATATCCGGGATAAAACCCGGAGAAGTCTATCCCTTTCTCTGAGTCCTGTCACATCACGGTCCACCCCAGCTCAAGTCCACCCCCCTGTCAACCCCTCATGCGTGAGTTACAGGAGTGGAGAGATTCTGCGTCAGCAGGAATTCTATAGTTTGGGTAGTGGTTGTTTTGGGGCTTTTTTGGGGGAGGGAGAACATGAAGTATTGGGTAGTGATCGATCAAATGTGGTGATTTCAAAATCGACATGAGTTTGAAGTTTTGGTCTAACTTGGGAAGTCGGGTATTGAAGTTTTATTTGTCGACTAGATGTAAAGCCCGTCGAGAAGGAAACAAAGGGGTCTAGATATCACTTATTGCAATTCAAGTGCTTATTATCTTTTGCAGGTAGGTAGTTAATTAACGTCGCACTGGAGCGACGCAACGGGCTATTAGCGACGGTCCGGGATCGATCCCGAAGGGAAAGATCCAAGGGTAGCGCCTCGTACTTTTGAACCACGGTCAGAGGACGAGGTCGACACCTCAGCTGATTCCCCCTTTCCGAACTTCCACACCATGTCAACGTGAGGACATTTGCGGCCACAGCAGATATAACGTGAAGTAGACCCCACTTATGAAAATGAGCTCATCCACGACTCTACCAATTAGGCTACAGCGGCCCCTTCCACGTGTAAAGTTCATAGGTAGGTAGTTGAATTAACGTCGCACTGGAGGAATACAATGGAATATTGGCGACGGTCCGGGATCAATTCCGAAAGGATAGCACCTCGCCATTTTGAACATCGGTCAGATGACGATGTCACGCCTGAACAGGCACCCCACTCTCCAAACTTCCACACCACGACAGGACATTTGAGGCCACGAGATTTAACGTGCACCAGGTCCCACGTACACGAAGGGGTTTGGCTGGACGGAGATTCGAACTCGCCATCCTCCGGTTGCTAATTTCGTCCAACCGCAAACCTATCTTTGCCTTAGCAATCATAAATAATGAGTAAGTATTTAAACCTACCCTTAATACCCTGGATTTTACTTTTCATTGTTCAAAAATATTTACAAATGAAAATATTAATAGTAAGTGCATTAACACATTTCGCAACTCAAAAATACATCTCAGTAATCTTACAAAATTCAATGATACAGAACTCAACAACTCAAACCACAGCTAAAAACTACATCTCAGACCACTGTAGTGGAAGTATAGCGGATTAATAATTGGAGGGGGGTGAGTTCGAGACTAGATCCAACCAAAGACCGTCGTGTACGTAGGGTACGTTACACGTACTTAGAGAACACGTTAAATCTCATGACTTCAAATCTCCTCACGTTGGCGTCCTGTGGAAGTTTGGAGAGTGGAGTGCCAGCTCATGTGTTCTCATCATCTGACCGTGATTCAAAATGACGAGGCGTGCTCGGATCTTTCCCTTTGGGATTGGTCCCGGACTGTCATCAATAGCCCATTGTGTTAACCCATTTCGACGTTAATTCAACTATCTATCTACATGTAAGGCCCGTTGAGATATGAATAGAGCGAGCTCTAGATATAACTTATTGCAATACAAGTGTTTATTATGCTTTGCTGGAGTAATCGTAAATAATGAGTGAACATTGAAGCACACTCTGGATTATACTCTTTATTTTTCAAGAATATTTACAAATGAAAATTTTCACAATAGTAAGTCAGTTAATAAACCCCACAGTTTAAAAATACAACCCAGTCTCAGTAATAATCACGCAAAAATTCATGACGACAAAACTCAATTAACCACAGCTCATAATTACGTCTCAATTAATAATTGTAAATGGAACGAAAAGTGAAACATTACTGGCGTTGACAGATAAAGAAAAGTACATACTTATCAATAATTTAATTATACTATCGCATGCGCGTTTTCACTGTATCTGGTTAATTATCGCTTGCGCTTTTTATCTTACAAATATTATTACTTGCATTATTCGTTTTTTAACATTTATACCATGATTTAAAATTTATTTATTGTAAGCGAGCAATTCGTCGTGAAAGTATTTAAATATTTAATTTAAATTTTACTGGGGTTACAGGATATATAGAAAGTGACACACGTCACAAATCGTGCCTTTTATATAGTAGAATGTGGTTTTTCGATATTAATCTGTATATAGTAGGCTATCAGAGCAATAGTGGCCTAACCCACAAAAACTCGAAAATGCCAAAATGATTATTTTTGGCACCTACCTCTTGGCATTTAATGCGCTTGCAATCCCTCCTCAAATCATATTGTGGATAAATAAAAATATATAAAAAATGGTGCCAAGAAACTCGCATTTATCTCCATTGGGTATGTTGGTTCGTAAGGTCACTCTTGCTCTGATAGCCTCAATTATATCAGTAACATATTTGGCCCAGAAATCGAAATTATTTCTATATAAACGAATGGAAACGGAGATAAACAATATAAAATCAACCTCTACTAATTTTGCCGATTTGCTTATATGTACGTGATCTGAGCTATGGAATACGGTTAAAACAATACTCGAAAGAACTCATCGCTTCAAAATGTTTTCTAATAGTAGCAAAAGTCCCGTTTCCTATTTTAATAACAATTTTACTTGTTCAGATACAAAACTAATCGGCTAAAACACTAAATTTGCTGAATAAATATGAAACAGACGTTGAAGATCACGACAAGAAGTTTCAATTTTGAAATGAAAAACTATTTTCTTAAGGTTTTCGTGACAATCTAGTTGGCCACAGTAGCCCGGTTGGAAGAATAACGGACTAGAAATCGGAGGGTTGCGAGTTCGAATTCAACAAAAGACCCGTGGTGTGGAAGTTTGGAAAGTGGAGAGCCGAATCAGATATTTATCTCGTCATCTCACCGTGGTTCAAATTACGAGGTGTTATCCTCGGATCATTCCATTTGGGTTCGATCCCGGACCGCCACCAATAGCCTGTCGTGTTGCTCCAGTGTGACGTTAATTAAATACCTACCTCTCAACACAGCCTTTGCGTTCTTCTTACTACCAAGCCTACCAACAAAGGGTGTTAGGCTATCAAGTGGTGCATGATGCATAAATGAAACAAAACTTATTGCAAAAGCTGAAGAACAAGCGCTTCACGCTTGACATAATACAGATCAGGCAAAACATGATACCGAAATCATATCACACTAGACTTAAGCATAGGTGGAAAGACACTTAAGTTTGAAATTCGCAAAATATTTTACAGAAACAAACAATATTAGTAGTATTACCATGCTAACAACTGGCTCACTTTTAAGGTAGCCAAATGTTAGCACACCTTAAAAGTGAGCCAGTTGTTAGCATGGTAATACTACTAATATTTACACAGAATGTAGTAACCCTCTTGGTTGTCTCCATGAGGTATCTCGTCATTAGCAAACTTGCTCAGATCTTGACGGCCGAGACATCTCGTAGAAACCACTTGGAAAGTCTAGTGTAGATGCTGTGCTTGAGTGTGGTAGAAACAAACAATATTACACAGAATGTAGTAACCCTCTTGGTTGTCTCCATGAGGTATCTCGTCATTATCAAACTTGCTCAGATCTTGACGGCCGAGAAATCTCGTAGAAACCACTTGGAAAGTAGCGTAGATGCTGTGCTTGGGTCTGGTAGAAACAAACAAACAAACAATATTTACACAGAATGTAGTAACCCTCTTGGTTGTCTCCATGAGGTATCTCGTCATTAGCAAACTTGCTCAGATCTTGACGGCCGAGAAATCTCGTAGAAACCACTTGGAAAATCTAGCGTAGATGCTGAGCTTGGTTCCGGTAGCTGTAGATTATTATAAAATGATTAGATAAATTTTACAGAGTAGATTACGCCCTCAGCCAGGAAAGGAATTTTTAATCTGCACAGAAAATCAGAACACACGAATTGCTCAAACCGGATGATCTCAGGCAAGCCAGGGCGTACGGAACACATTACATATGCGAGGGGGTAGCGATAACTTACTTTCCTATTGGGAATTCCATAATTAACCATTTCATAAATTTGAATATGCATCTGGAATTTGATCATTTCATTATATCCGGGCTCGGCTGTAACCGTCTTCTGTCCTGTATCTCTCCGGACCCGGACTGGAGTCCATGCATAAATTACTTTGGAGAATTTATTCGATCGGTAATAATTGAACGGGGATGAGTCATCTATTGCTCCGATGGAATTCTTGATTGGGGTTGAAGAGAAACATGTCGAATGGTTTTAGAACTTATTTATTAATGTGTACTTTTGACGTTGAAACGTGATGTGTTGTGATCCTGTACGTAGGAAAATCTTCGAAATTGAAAAGTTGGTTTATATGCTGGAGTGTTGAATTTACGTCGCACTGGTGCGACGCATCGGGCTATCGGTGTGGGATCAATTGCGAAAGGAAAGACCTTCATCTGGCTGTGGTTCAAAATTACGTGTTGTTGTCCTCGGGTCTTTCACTTCGGGATAGATCACGAACCATCGCCAATAGCCCTTTGTGTTTCTCCAGTGTGAGGTTAATTCAACAACCCCCGAGGACAGAACTTCGTGATTTTGAACCACGGTCAAATGACGAGGTCACCAATAGAACGTTGGGTTGCTCCAGTGTGACGCTAATTAAAATAAATACCTACCGAAAGGAAAGATCCCAGGGCAATAGGGAAACTCCATTCAACCAAAGACCGGGCCGCGGTGGCCCGGTTGGATTGGTATTGGTATTTTCAATTAACGTCACACTGGAGCAACACAATGGGCTATTGGTGACGGTCCGGAATCAATCCCAGAGGGAAAGATCCGAGGACAACACCACGTAATTTTGAACCACGGTCAGATGACGAATGGCCCGGTTGGAAGAGTAACGGATTAGCAACCGGAGGGTTGCGAGTTCGAAACCAACCAGACTCGTGTACAAAGGGGACTGGTGCACGTCAAATGTCCTCACTTTGGCATGGTGTGGAAGTTTGGAGAGTGAGGTGCCAGCTCAGGTGTGACCTCGTCATCTGACCGTGGTTTAAAATTACGTGGTGTTGTCCTCGGATCTCTCCTTTCCGGTTAGATCCCGGACCGTCGCCAATAGCCCGTTGCGTTGTTCCAGTGCGACGTTAGTTCAACAACCCCCGAGGACAGCACCTCGTCATTTTGAACCACGGTCAGATGACGAGGTCAACACCTGAGCTGGCACCCCACTCTCCAAACTTCCAGATCATGCCAACGTGAGAATTTGAGGTCACAGCAGCTTGAACGTGCTTCCACGAACTTGACTGTCTTTGGTAGGATCGAGTTTCGAACTCGAGACCCTTGCGTTTGCTAATCTGCTACCCTTCCGACCGAGCTACAGTCGCCCGTATGTAAGTAGGGAAAATATGGAATGAGGCGGGGTAAAGGGTGGTCTGGTTAAAGTAGAGGCTGGAAATTATTGAAGGAGTACTGTAGATTAGGCCCACGCTAAAACGCTTCGCATTTCTCTACCCTACCAACTGGGCTACTGTATCCCCAAAACACCATTTTTCGTCAAATACCACCTACTTCCAAGACTAATTCTGAATGATAAGGTAGGTATTTAACACGTCGCACTGGAGCAACACAACGGGCTATTGTCGACGGATCAATTCCAAAGGGAGAGATCCACGTAATTCTGAAACACGGTCAGATGACAAGATCACACCCGAGCTGGCACCCCACTCTCCAAACGTCCACACCACGCTAGGACATTTGAGGCCACGACAGATTAACGTGCAACAGCCATACCCCACGTACACGACGGTCTTTGGTTGGATTCTAACTCGAAATCCTCCGCTTGCTGATTTGTTAACTCTTTCAACCGGTATACCGCGCACCCCTCCAAATGATAAGCAACTTAGTGGGTCAGAGTTTATGCCACTGCTCTAGTAACCTGCGAGTTGTAGGCGGCGTAGTTTTGATTCCTCCTTCGGTGTATTGGTGTTTTCCCCTTCAAACTTTCCTTGTGTGTGTATATGTTACTGTGAAAGACCGATATCTGCAAATGTCGACATTCAGCATGTACTGATGGTGAATGTTGAAACAAAATATTTTTGTTACGTTAAGACAAAAATGCAGCTTTTTAAATCCTACTTTATTATTAAAACATATGATATATGTCAAACTAGGAGAAAGCTTATGTAACAGCACATGTAAATAAACTGTTGAACCTAAAACGAACAGTACATTCTAAATGAGAAAAGAAAATAACACCAATAATAAACTTACACATAAATTGTGTGATTAACGTTATACAATCTCATTTATTGCAACAACTTAAACTGAAGGCGGAGAGGCCTCTCTCGCTGTGGCCTCTCCGCCTTCTCGTTTCGACCCCCACCAGAGCTTGTCTGTGCTTGTTGACATACACCGGCGATGGTCCGAATGTATAAGAATGTAACCAAATATTCGGTCTTTCACCGACGTATTTGGTATGTGTGTCGACATTCACCGGAGAATATTGACATTCTCTAATTTCGGTCTTTCACGGTAGCATATATATCCATTACTTAACATTATCCGGCGCAGCATGGCCAAATATGCGCCATAAAACCCGAAGACAATCAACCAACCTTTCGAATAAGGGTTTGGATACGTTTTTTCTAAGCGCATACGTAATTACGACTCATCGTGTTACGACATGAATAAATGGAGATTTTTAAGCCCCTTGAAGTTGGTTTCCATTCAATTAACCAGATGGGTAGCGGAAACATCCTAGAGGCGAAAATTATTTTATTTTCCCTTGGTTAACAAATTCCTCTCTTGTTTCAAGAAAGGAAATGAGATATAATTTAGAAAACGTGCTGTAAGTCCTCCTAACCCTTGGGCTAGTAGCTCAAGCTGTGACTGGAGCTTTTCATCTTTCGTGGTTGCTTACTTTAATTGGAAAAGTACTTTAATTGAATTTGAATTTCAACTACATTTGCTGAGTTTATCATGCAATCCACTTAGTACAGCGATATTTACCGAAATTGAAAGGGAATGCTACGTTATGCTTCGTTCAGTGCAATTTAGGGGACAGTAGAGGTACAAATACACAAAGATCGTTCAAAATCGATTTTTTTTTTAAATTTGAGTGTTAAAAATTAATTGAGATATCAAATGCTGTGGATAGAAATTTCTTTTCAGTTACTATACAACATCAAAGATATTAGCTAAGTACCGTAAGTCTTCTATAGTATGCGGGGTTCTTCTCCGATTGATATATTTTTATATACGTTTAATTTCAAAATGTTTCCTACATACCTTTTAAATGATTTACTAGATACTTTTCCATAATCCTTGAAATCTGCTATGCATATATAGTATATGTCTAAGTCATGGGGGACTATACTTGTCTAAGTGTAAATGGAAATTCCAGATTGTGAAATTTAGGAAGCTTTGGATTTTAAAATGTTGCTAAGCTTAATCATTTTTACAATATTTTAAGCGTTTCAGTGCTGAACTTTGCTTTGCTTTGCAATTGAGCGATGCACTTACCAAATGGAGTAAATTTGATTGATATGTATACAAACTATTATGCAAATTGAAATTTTGACAATGTATGGAAAATTAATACGCGTGACCTACCAATTTTTGCTAATTTATGAAAGTATCGACAAGGAACTATTGAAGATTGGCGAGTAATCATCAGGTGTTGGTGACCATGGTTCGAGCAGCGTACCATTGTAGATTCGGGAGCGAACTTCAGGTGTTGGCGAACATGGTTCGACAGTGAACCATTGAAGATTGGCGAGTAATCATCAGGAGTAGTAGAAAATGCGGGTTCTGGATCAGTGGTGGCGGAGGTGGCGAATTCGAGTGGAGTTGAGTTGTACCGGAAGTGACGTCGTAAACGGAAGTGGAGTTGTGCCGGAAGTGACGTCATAACACCAGAAGTGACGTCATAACCGGAAGTGGAGGTGAGTTGTACCGGAAGTGACGTCATAACCGGAAGTGGAGTTGAGTTGTACAGGAAGTGACGTCATATCAAGTTGAGTTGTTACCCTCCCGCTTCGAGTGGAGTTGAGTTGTTAGTTTCGGTTTCTCGGATTTCGGCGTTTTAGAGCAACACTACGTCGAGTGGAGTTGAGTTGTTAGTTTCGGTTTCTCGGATTTCGTCGTCTGAGAGCAGCACTGCGTTGAGTTGGTTTCCTCCTGCCTCGGATTGATGTGGTGGAGGAGGAGCAATTCGAGTAGGGTTGAGTTGTTAGTTTCGGTTTCTCGGATTTCACGCGAATAACACGTGTTTACATTTTGGACTTGGGAATTTCAGAGGGATTGGATTTAAGGGCTGATTTTTCTTTAACTCGTAGTGCCATCCATTAGTACTTTTTTGAGTAAAATAAAAATAAAATCTTTAAAACATATTTTTTAAAACTAAAAGATGTGATATTTTTGCTGGGTTCGAACTGACTACCAAAAGGTACTCATGGTCGAGGGTTAGTTGGATGAATCTATAACCTCTCGGCCACGAATACCTGGTTACTTTCCGAAATATAATCAATTTAAATCCGAATACATTAAGTGCGTAATTGGCTGTTAAAATAGTATCGATTGCTCCACCACATCAATAAGTTCGTACACTTACGTGCTGTCAATCTCAGCGTTGCCATTCTCTACTTAAGAAATATTCTGGATAAAAATATTTAAAAACCCATCCCTGTCTTACATAAACGTTTTTTCTCGAGCAGAAGGAATTATATTCCTCAACTCTACTCTACATGACGTCAGTCAATACGTCATTTAACCGACATCATAACAGGTTTGGGTAGTCGAATTCATTTGCCTGGAAAATACCCCCCAGAGAAGGCAGTGTTGAGTTGAGTGCTTCAAAGCGATTTTGTTTGCTTGTTCAATCGTGTTCGTTCTTGTTCCAGAGTGAATGTATGAAGAGATCGTTTCCTTTCGGATATTATCGTGCAGCAGTTGAAAAGAAACTGCATTCTAAAGATGAATTGTCGGAAACTATATCTTCTGAACCATTAATGGATGAATTAGGCCCCAATCATTTCCATTTGGGTGATTACAAATTTGTCGTAGTATCTTGCTTCAAGGGTCTCATGCGGATACATTTTCGTCATTACTACAAAGATGATCGTGGAATGCCGAAACCTTCCAAAGAAGGAGTATCTCTCACCCCTAAAGTGTGGAAAGCGTTCTGCGAAGTGATTCCTGGCTTTCTATCAAAGAACAGCAGTGATTGCATTATTGTGTCACGAAAACTTTTGCTCTCTAAAGAAACCTGCGAGAATCAAAAGGTTGTGTTTTTTCAACAGTTATTAGCTGTTAAAAATAGGATCGATTGCTCCACCACATCAATAAGTTGATACGTGATGTCGATCTCAGCGTTGCCGTTCTCTACTTAAGAAGTATTCTGGATAAAAATATTATTTAAAAAACCATTCCTATCTTACATAAACGTTTTCTCCGAGCAGAGGGAATTCTACTCCTCAACTCTACTCTACATGACGTCAGTCAATACATCGTTATCTCTATTCCAGCCTAACACTCTGTGAGGAGTCCCACTGCTTTGTATGTTATCTCAGGAATGCTGACGTATTGTAGCTGACCCCACATGCATTCCATTCAAGGTTTAGGTTCTGACACTTTCAATAGCGCTTGACGCATTTACTGCCTCTTCGAGGGTGTGTGTGTGTGAATAACGACAGTGTGGGGATATCCTTTACAGATAAAAGAAGTGAATATGCATTCTGAGGCCGATTCGTCCTGAAACCAGTCCTTTTCTCATCTACCCTTCTGAACTCAAGGTATTGAGTACTCCCCTCTTCCATGTCAGAAACTAGCCTTTTGTTATCTACCCTCCTGCATTCCAAAGCATTGTACGTACTTGTCCTGCATTCCAAGGGATTGGCCACTACCTGTATTTCAAGATAATACGTGTAGTCGTTTCGCATTCTCATTCTATCCTGTGAGCGTGTGTAGCGCTTTCTCATTTTCCTTCCTCTTATACTTAACCTGTGTGTGAGACAGAGGGACGCATTCTCATAGATCTTTGCAAGCCAGTATACCAAGTGTAATGGATACACACGTTTGTGAACTTTGTAACACGCGATTCAGCTGTAAATATAATCTTGAACGTCACATTTCTTCTATACATTCTGGAATATCTTTTCCGTGTGAACTATGCTCAACAAACTTCACCAGAAAATCGGCCCTGCACCGTCACGTTGAAAGTTTTCATGTCAAAACCAGATTTCGATGTGACTTGTGCGATAGGACATTCAGCAGATTAGACGCTCTTACACGTCATAAAAGCATACATCTACCGATGCAGAAAAGAAAAAATGAAGCCTATCCTGAAAGCAGAAAACGAGCCCTGCTTGGTGGAAATTTACCGACAACTTCTACGGTTGTCGGAGAACCTTCTCGAAACTATGTTAGAAGAGCAAAAAGCGCCTTTGGAAACCTAGTGTCAACATGGACTCTAGACAATCCCGAAGGAATGATTGATATCGTAGAGTTCATGAAAAGTAAAAGAAAAGACGCCTTGGATGTAATTCAAAAAGGACTTGATCAACATGAACTAAAAGTAAATTTTCGCCTGAGGTGCACTTACCGAAAGATTACCGAAGAATGTGAAATTTCAAAGAACTGTACGTTTAAAACCAAAAACGTGATAGTCTTATCTTCAAATGATTTCAGCGACGTGTTTCAAACGGCTTCAGAAAAAATACTTAAAGAAAGTGAGGAATTTGAAACCAAAGATTCAGGTTGGTATCTTAATTCTATCGATCAATTAGAAATACGATTAAATAAGTATTGTCCATTAAGAGGAACTAGTTTTGTGGAACTGCCTGAAGTAATTAAATTGAAAAAAGCTGTGATAAATGTAAAAAATTCAGATAATGAATGTTTTCGTTGGGCGATTTTAGCTGCCTTGTATCCTGCGAAACAAAACACTTCTCGGGTTTCTAGCTATAATTCCTTAAATCATTCCTTAAATTTTACAGGAATCAATTTCCCCACCAAACCCGAGGAGATCAAATTATTCGAAAAAAATAATGATGATGTTTCGATAAATATATATTCTTATAAGAAGGACTTCGTAATTTTTCCATTAATTATTACCCCAGTACTTAAAAGACACCATGTGGATTTATTACTCATTAAAGTTGAAGGTAAACTTCATTATTGTACGATTCAAAGTCTGTCGACTAGTTTCCAGTCAGTTGACAAGAGGAAAAAGAACCCATTTTATTTGTAGGAGATGTTTGAGTTTCTTCAGTTCTAATGAACGATTGCAAGCTCATGATGAACTCTGTAAAACTTACGAACCCTGCAAAGTTGAAATGCCTATGGAGGAAAAGAAGTGGGGTTTTTTCAAAAATTGGAAACACTCTACATACATTCCATATGTAGTGTATGCGGATTTTGAATCAATCACTGAAAAAGTGTACTCCTGTGACCCTTCTAACGATTCATCATATAACAACGCTTTTCAGAAGCATAGAGCTGTTAGCTTTTGCTATTACATCGTAAGTAGCGACGGGTATTACAAGCCCCCTGTTGTGTATAGGGGTTTAGATGCATCAAAGAAATTCATTGAGTGTCTTCAAAGGGAAGCTCTATTGATTGAAGAGAAATATTTGAATCCTCTACCAATGGAAAAACTCAACGAGGAGCAGCAGAGACAGCACGAAGAGGCTGAAATATGCTTCATGTGTGAACGCCCTTTCGTCGTCGGGGGAGATCTAAAAGTGAGAGATCACAACCATGTGAATAGGCATTATAGAGGAGCTGCTCATGCAACATGTAACTTGAACTGTAAGTTATCAAATTTTTTACCGGTGTTTTTCCATAATCTTTCAGGTTATGATTCACACCTATTTATAAGAGATTTAGCCTTCGATTCTAAAAATATTTCAATCATTCCAAATACGGAAGAAAAGTATATTTCAATATCTAAAAGAGTTGGTAAATATCTAGAATTGAGATTTCTGGACACCATGAAATTTATGGCGAGCAGTCTGGAGACTCTTGCTAATAATCTTCGAAAAGAAGACTTCTCTCATGTTAAGATGCATTTTCCATCGAACTGGGAACTTTTAGTGAGGAAAGGGGTATATCCTTACGACTACATGGATAGTCTAGAAAAGTTTGACGAGGTTCAACTACCAACAAAAGACACCTTTTACAGCTTGCTGAATAATGAGAATATCTCCGAGGGTGATTACTCTCATGCTCAAAATGTGTGGAAAACTTTCCGCATTAACACCCTAGGGGAATATTCTGATCTGTACGTTCAGAGCAATGTTCTTTTGCTCAGTGACGTATTTGAAAACTTTAGAAAAACTTGTATGAAAGCATACAAATTAGATCCGGCGTGGTACTTCACTGCGCCGGGTTTATCCTGGGATGCCATGCTGAAAAGCACTAAAGTGAACATTGAACTGCTTACAGATTACGATATGCTTATGTTTGTCGAGCAAGGGATTCGAGGTGGAGTTTCACAGTGCTCTCACCGTCATGCCACCGCGAATAACAAATACATGGAGAAGTATGATGAAACGAAACCATCAAGTTACCTAATGTACTTGGATGCCAATAATCTGTATGGGTGGGCCATGTCCCAAAAACTTCCGTTAAAGAATTTTCAGTGGTGTCAAATAGACGACATTAAAACAATACTGCGTGATACTACATGTGGATACATTTTGGATGTAGATTTAGAATACCCACAAGAACTTCATGATCTGCATAGCGATTTCCCCTTGGCAGCTATCAATGGCGTTCATCCGGGTTACAAAGAAAATAGGCTCCTTTTAACACTGAATAAAAAAGAAAGGTATGTACTTCATTATAAGGCTTTAGAACAATATTTAAATCTAGGGTTAAAGTTAAACAAAATACACAGAGCTATAAAATTTGATGAAACTGATTGGCTTAAGAGTTATATTGAGTTAAACACAAATATGAGAGCTAATGCTCGAAATACCTTTGAAAAAGATTTCTTTAAACTAATGAATAATTCCATTTTTGGTAAAACAATAGAAAATATTCGAAAAAGAGTCGATATCCGTTTATGTTCAAACGCTAACACCCTTTTAAAATTAATATCAAAACCTAATTTCAACCACAGAACCATTTTCTCTGAAAATTTAGTAGCAGTGCACATGCAAAAAACTAAACTAACTTTTAACAAACCCATTTGTATTGGAATGTCAATACTGGACTTATCTAAAACTTTAATGAATGACTTTCATTACAATGTAATAAAAAAGGAATACGGCCCAAACGCAAAACTTTTATATACTGACACTGACTCCTTTATTTACCATATTAAAACAAATGATTTTTTCGAAGACCTAAAGAAACATTTAGATCTTTATGATACTTCTGAATATTCCGAAAATAATGTATATGGTATTCCTAAAGTAAACAAAAAAATAGTTGGGAAAATGAAAGACGAAAATAGTGGGAAAATCATGACTGATTTCATAGGTTTAAGGTCTAAAATGTATGCGTATAAGGTCGAGGGTAAAAATGAATGTAAAAGACTTAAAGGAATTAAAAAGCAAACTGTAGAGAAAGATATTCACTTTGAAAATTATTTAAATTGTCTATTACATAAAAAAAAACATGTATGCAAAAATGAATTTAATAAAATCCAAACATCATACAATATATTCTATCACCCAAAATAAACTTGCTCTCTCATCTTTTGATTCGAAACGAGTTGTTCTCGACGATGCCATTTCTACGCTGCCTTGGGGGCATTACTCTCTAATTTGATGTATGAGTAAATATATATATATTGTAATGTAAAAAATAATAATGATATTTTTTAAAATATGATTGTTCAATAATAAAGTTGTATTTCTTCTCTAAAAAGAATATCTCCTTTTTTATTCGTTATAAACCAATTTCATGCATTAAAAAACAATTTGTTCAACTATTTGTGAATTTAGCTAAGATGTTTCATTTAATGTTTTTTCACAGATCAAGTAAGTGTATATTTAAGTTATGTTTACAGGTTGATCATCTCAGTAGCTGAAGTGTAAGTCAGAGGTATGGAACAAAACGAATTAGCTCCATTTTATGAAGATCCTAGCTTACCAGGGAGCTTTGGTGGGATAAATTCATTGTATCATGCGATGAAGGGTAAAGTTTCGAAAAAGATTATTAAAGAATGGTTGGAGGGACAAAATGCATATACTCTGCACAAAACAGTTCGTCGCAACTTTCTTCGAAACAGAGTTATTGTAGGAGGAATAGATATGCAATGGCAGGCTGATTTGGTAGACATGCTAAGCATTGTTAAATACAATGATGGTTTTCTATATTTATTAACATGTATTGATATTTTTTCTAAATATGCGTGGGTCATACCTTTGAAACAGAAAAATGGAACAAACATTGTAAATGCTTTTAAGAAAATTTTTAAGGAAAGAAAACCGAAAAAATTACAAACAGATCAAGGAAAAGAATTTACAAATAAGGTTTTTCAAACATATTTAAAATCTGTGCAAGTATACTTTTTTACTACAAATAATGAAACCAAAGCTAGTGTTGTTGAAAGATTTAACCGTACATTGAAGACAAAAATGTGGAAATACTTCACCCGTAAAAATACTTACAAATTTATTGATGTTTTAGACAAACTCGTACACAGTTATAATCATACACTCCATCGCAGTATTAAAAAGGAACCCATCAATGTGTCAACAGAAAACCAAAAACAAGTGTGGGATACCTTATATGGTGATGTAAATAAAGCTCATGTTCAGGAGATTCCATTCAAATTTCAGGTTGGAGACTTCGTTCGGGTTGCAAAGACTAAATTAACATTTGAGAAAGGGTATGAAAATAATTGGTCCGAGGAAATATTTACGATTCAGCGTTGTATACCTAGGAAGCTACCAGTATATAAAATAAAAGACTTAATGGGAGAAATAATCACTGGTACATTTTACTCAGAAGAATTGCAGAAAGTTAAAAAATCGCATTCTTTTAATGTTGAGAAAATTTTAAAGAAGAGAGTAGTTATGAAACGTTTGGAATACTTTGTCAAGTTTAGAGGTTATCCTCGCAAATTTAACGCCTGGATTCATTCCAAAGACTTATTTTCGATAAACTGAGCCTGCTCATTAGATTTGTTTCGCTTCCATAACCCACAATGAGTTCCTACGTCACACTGCCCAGCGACAGCTCTATCGAGTTTTATCCTGGCAACACAATGTCTCACTTCTACACGAAATTCCCTAAACGTCTAGAACTCTCAGGTGAATGGGAAGTTGGATTAGTTGAAATAATTTATCCCAGAATGTGGAATAACATTATTGACGGTGAAAATTCCTTCGAATATGATTTAGGAAACGGAGTAAAAACGAATGGAAAAATAGCGTGCGGATTTTATGATTCTCCGAATGACATTTTAAATGCATTTCCGAAGCACATAAAAATTCAAATGAAATATAACAAACACACAAAAAAGGTGGTGTTGCAGCTCACTAACGGAGCAAAGCTGCGATTATCCAAGGGATTAGCTGAAAACTTAGGTTTTGAACCTAATAAAGTGATTGGAGAAAATATTATTCCAGGAAATGGAGGCATAGATACAGTAATCACTGAGAGTCCTTTTGTTGCGGATCCTAATGTTGATTTACATTTGCTGTACGTTTACACCGATATCATTCAGCCTGAATTTGTTGGTGGGATCTTAGCTCCTCTTTTACGAACTCTGACAGTGAAGGGAAGAGACGGTGACATGATTCAGGAACAATTTGAGAGACCTCATTATTTACCAGTTTCCAGAAAAAATTTTGACTCGATTGAAATCGTTATAAGGACACACACTGGTCGTTACGTCTCATTTGAACGCGGGAAGTTGATAGTGAAACTACATTTTCGCTTGAGACATTTGTAATCTCTAGATCAAAATGTATCAACCTTATCGTTGTTGCACCAAAACATTTGAAGACTATTATACTCAGCAAGCAGGTAATGGCTTGTCATATTACAAAGGCATCTCTCTGCAGAAAGGAAGTGGCTTGGGGGGAATTTTTCGAAGCATGTTTAGGATGGTTTTTCCTTTATTTAAATCGGGTGCGAAAGCATTGGGAAAGCAAGCACTTCGATCTGGCGTGGATATTGCAAATGATTACTTGCAAGGTAAAGATGTAAAGTCAGCTATCAAAGACCGAACTAAAGAAGCAACGAAAACTTTAACCGATAAAGTATCCAATCGAGTGAAATCAATGGTTGGAGGAAATAAAAGGAAACGCACAAATAAGAAACGCATCATTCGAAAGAAGTATCGCAAGCTGTGTGCACCTGACATATTCTCATAATCTTTAGCATGGCCTTAATACGAAATGATTCCCTACCCTCTGTGAAATCTGAACTGGACTTATTTCTTATGCCACCGACTCAAACAGCTATTGAAAAAGGGCAATGGTCTGAATTTTATCCTATAGCTAATATTCGTGATGGTGGACCTATCGAATTCAACATATCTGGTAGTGGTGAGGAATACATCGATTTATCAGCAACCCAACTCTATGTAAAAGTTAAAGTTGTAAAGGACAATGCAGTTTTACCAGAAAATGAAAAAGTTGCTCCATGTAACTTATTTCTTCACTCGTTATTTTCCCAAGTCGATGTGAGTTTGAATGAGCGTCTAATTTCATCATCCAGTAACACTTACCCTTACCGAGCTTACATTGAGACTTTGCTCAATTACGGCTCTGATTATAAGAAAAGCTTCCTAACTTCAGAATGCTTCTACAAAGATACAGCAGGACACTTTGATGAAACCGATCCTTCAAGTGAAAATGCAGGGTTGAAGAAACGGGCTTCTATGATTGAAAAGAGTAAAGTTTTAGATATGATTGGAAATTTACATTGCGACTTATTTTATCAAGATCGTCTATTACTCAACTTGGTAGACTTAAAGTTAAAGTTAATACGCAGCAAACCGGAGTTTTGTCTCATTGCTCCTCAAAAAGCAAATTATGACGTTGTTATTGAACATGCATCCCTTTTCATCCGGAAAGTGAAAGTCAGTCCAGGTGTTTTAATTGGACATGCCAAAGCCTTAGAAAAATCATCTGCAAAATATCCAATGGATCGAGTTTTGTGTAAGCTATATTCAGTATCGAAAGGTTCTTTCTCATTTTCACAGGATAACATATTTTCTGGGCAACTCCCGAAACGGATAGTTGTAACATGTGTCGATCATGATTCATTTAGTGGCACTTACCCAACAAACCCATTTTACCTCAAGCATAACCATGTAAATTTCATAGGCGTTTACGTAGATGGAAATCCTATCAGCTACAAACCCTTGGATCCTAATTATGCCGACGGCCAATTTATTCGTGCTTACAATAGTTTGCTCCTAGGAAGTGAAAAACTCTCATCCAATAAAGGTATCTATATTAACAGAGATGAGTTTTCCGAAGGGTACACGCTATATGCCTTTGACTTAACACCAGACTTGGGTGATGGCAACCATTTAAATTTAATTCATCAAGGAAATCTTCGCATTGAAATAAAGTTTGCAAACGCTTTACCGAAAACTGTTTCAGTGCTGGTATATGCAGAATTTCAAAACGTGATCGAAATTACGAAGTCTAGAAATATTTTGTGTGATTTTTCGATATGAATGTGATACAATTGAATAACATTTTACAAAGTGATGCATACACGCGTTTATATTTTGTTGGAGTTTTCCCAAGTGATCGAATTCCCGAGAATTTTAAGAGTTTTCCGGCTGCATTTATTTTAAACACCGATCCTCATCACAAACCAGGGACTCATTGGTTAGCTGTTTATATGAAATCACCAACAAGTGTAGAGTTTTTCGATTCGTTCGGACAACCACCTTCGTATTTTTTAGGCTACATACATGACTACTTCAAAAAAGTTCCGCACGTGGTCTACAACGACATACCTCTTCAAAGTGTTAAAACTGCTGTGTGTGGACAATATTGTGTATACTTTTTGTATCAAAGATCTAGAAGTAGATCTATGGAATTTATTGTTAAATTATTTGATAGACAGTCTACAAATAATGATATACGAGTGTATAACTTTGTGAAAAAAATTTCGAATATACATGTACCTTTATTTCAATAAAAAAGAGTATAAATAACTACCCTAGTCTTTACTTCTGTCATTTGTAACCATGAATTCATTCACTTTAAAGCATCCTTTCACTGCTCTTGTCTGCGGACCTACATCATCAGGCAAGTCACATTTTTTGAAAAAAATGATAAACAGCCACACAGATATGATTCATCCTACCCTTGATAAAATAGTGTGGTTTTATGGAATGTATCAAAAGTTATACGATGAGATGCCGAATATCATCTTTGTAGAAGGAATACCCGAAAACTTTAAGCAATATTTAGGATATAATACACTTTTTATATATGACGATTTAATTTCTGAATGTGGCAGTGATAAAAGAATAACAAACTTGTATACAAAAGGATCTCATCATATGAATTTATCTGTGATGACTGTAACGCAAAATTTGTTTCATAAAGGAAAAGAATTCAGAGAAATTTCATTAAACTGTCATTACATGTTTTTATTTAAATCGCGACGTGATGTAAGTCAAATTACACACCTCGGTCGACAACTCTACCTCCGAAATTTAAATTTTTTTCTTGAAGTGTTTGAGGACGCCACGAAAAGGCCTTTCAGCTATTTACTTGTAGATTTGAAATCTGAGACAGAAGAGAATATACGACTGCGTACAAAAATCCTTCCAGGAGAAGAAACTTGTGTTTATCAGTTAAAATAAATAAACTCACAACCTGCAAATAATTCATTGTTCATCATGCCTTTAACAGAAGGAGACGTGCAACGGTTGAGGCTTTTAACTGTATGCCCCACAAAATGTCGGAAAGCCTTTTTAAAAAATCTTCCGAAATCTAGCATCCATTGCATAGCTGAATGTTGCTTGAACACTTTAAAAGGGAATGTTCCTTTAACCGATGAACAGAAGAAAAAACTTTCTCGTCATAAGCATACGCTTAGAGACCTAGCAGATAAAAAAGTAACCCTCACTAAAAAGCGAAAAATTATTATTCAAAAAGGAGGGTTTTTAAATATATTAATACCCGCCGCACTCACTGTCTTGACTACTCTACTTAACAAGTAAAGAAAAAAAATGCAATATGCAAAGAAAATTATTTTAGTTCCAGAGGAAAGATTATCAAGACATATACCTTCAGACGAACAGCTGAGTGAATTAGATCGTGAGATGAAAAGTATTTTAGTTAATAAAATGGATGATGATGAAAAAATTAAGTTATACAATCAAGTATTGCAGAGGAGGATTAACGTGAATGTATTGAATCCATCATCTGTAACAATTAATTCAGAACTGTCAGATAATCCAGAGAAGGAAACAGATATTGCGAATGAGAAAGAAAGAACGTTAAATGTGGAGGAGATGGTGCTCAATACCGTTCCCAAAAACTTAATTGGATTAACTAAAAATATTATTCTTTATTTAAAACGCAATAAAGAGATTGTTTATTGGATGCCTAATGGAGAATTTGTGTATAAAGGTAAAATAGTGAAAAGTTCTAATATTGTTGACCTGATAGACCTTTTAGTGCGAAGAAGAAAGATTGATAAGTACGTGAATGGACAAGAACAGTTTAAAGATGCACTTAAAGAAATTAACTTCCCCAGTTCCTTTGTAAAAAATAAATTTGCTATACCTCAACAACTCGGTAAGGCAGTGAGGGTAATGAAAGAAGTGATGCCTTTCCCAACCCCAAAACGAGTCTGTAATTGGCTTCCTCTGTAAAGCATCAGTTATTTCCCCGCAATAAAAATCCATAAGTAGATGAGGTTTCCAAGTTTCAAGCAGTATATATTGATTATAATCAAGGTCTATGTCTCATTTCAAACAATGGAACCCATCCAGAGAAGAGCATTTTCTGTTCTTATTTTCATGGGAATCTCAGCATTCATATTTGGCCTTACAATGATACTCGATAAAGGTTATATAAAAATTTGTGATAGTGATGGAATCATAGATGATTACTCCTTAAATATGTGTAATGATACAATGGAATTACATCTACCTGGAGAAAGAAAAATTACAATTCATTCTCCAAAACAGCTGAAACGTCACAGAACATTAGTCAATTTAATGAAAGTCTTTGAAGAAAACAGACCTAAAAATTGAGGATATATTCAATTTGTAATGTATAACTTCATGGGAGCATGTAAGAGAACAAACATTTGTATACATATATTTGCTTGAATAAACTTGTTTTTTCACAGATCTATGTTTCTTTCTTTGTGTCATTTTTTTATACATTGGATACTTTATACTGTATACTCATGCAAAAAAGAAAGAACAAAACCATAAAACTTTTCTGATAAATTAAAAAATTTTATTCTCATTTAACATTTTCAAACATTTTTTTTCTACATACTTTTTTTCCTTTGCCACGGCTCATCTGTCACATAAAGTTCTCGTACTTGTTCGTACACAGATTCAGCATTTATCAAAGGTAGAAAATCAAAATTAACAAATGGATACTTATAGGATATATTCTCCGATGATAACATTTTTCCGAATTGTTTCCAGTCGATATCATACAAAGCATTATGAAAATACTGATCAAAACGTTCAATAACAGACATAGACGTGCATTCATGACCGAGTTGGTTTTCCAAGAAATTTTCGCAACCAAAACAGTTCATTAGTTTCTTGATATTTTCCGAAACAAGTCCTTTTAGGTGTATGGCCACTCTTTCTGTGAGTTCGTCCACTTTGTCGGGATTATCTAGATCTCCATCGTATTCCATACCACCTACTACACCACGTTTCTCAAATTCTTCCTTCACAAAATAGTCAAGGGATTGGTTGAGAAATCCTGCTTGAACGGATTTTGTAATTTCCTCCGATATTGTATCCAGTCGATCCAATTGTTTCACCGAGAGAAGAATGCGTGTCGGCGTCAGCTGGAAAGCAAAGTCTTTCTTTTGAAACAACTGTTGAAAACACACAACCTTTTGATTCTCACAGGTTTCTTTAGAGAGCAAAAGTTTTCGTGACACAATAATGCAATCACTGCTGTTCTTTGATAGAAAGCCAGGAATCACTTCGCAGAACGCTTTCCACACTTTAGGGGTGAGAGATACTCCTTCTTTGGAAGGTTTCGGCATTCCACGATCATCTTTGTAGTAATAACGAAAATGTATCCGCATGAGACCCTTGAAGCAAGATACTACGACAAATTTGTAATCACCCAAATGGAAATGATTGGGGCCTAATTCATCCATTAATGGTTCAGAAGATATAGATTCCGACAATTCATCTTTAGAATGCAGTTTCTTTTCAACTGCTGCACGATAATATCCGAAAGGAAACGATCTCTTCATACTTTCACTCTGAAACAAGAACGAACACGATTGAACAAGCAAACAAAATCGCTTTGAAGCACTCAACTCAACACTGCCTTCTCTGGGGGGTATTTTCCAGGCAAATGAATTCGACTACCCAAACCTGTTATGATGTCGGTTAAATGACGTATTGACTGACGTCATGTAGAGTAGAGTTGAGGAATATAATTCCTTCTGCTCGAGAAAAAACGTTTATGTAAGACAGGGATGGGTTTTTAAATATTTTTATCCAGAATATTTCTTAAGTAGAGAATGGCAACGCTGAGATTGACAGCACGTAAGTGTACGAACTTATTGATGTGGTGGAGCAATCGATACTATTTTAACAGCCAATTACGCACTTAATGTATTCGGATTTAAATTGATTATATTTCGGAAAGTAACCAGGTATTCGTGGCCGAGAGGTTATAGATTCATCCAACTAACCCTCGACCATGAGTACCTTTTGGTAGTCAGTTCGAACCCAGCAAAAATATCACATCTTTTAGTTTTAAAAAATATGTTTTAAAGATTTTATTTTTATTTTACTCAAAAAAGTACTAATAGATGGCGCTACGAGTTAAAGAAAAATCAGCCCTTAAATCCAATCCCTCTGAAATTCCCAAGTCCAAAATGTAAACACGTGTTATTCGCGTGAAATCCGAGAAACCGAAACTAACAACTCAACCCTACTCGAATTGCTCCTCCTCCACCACATCAATCCGAGGCAGGAGGAAACCAACTCAACGCAGTGCTGCTCTCAGACGATGAAATCCGAGAAACCGAAACTAACAACTCAACTCCACTCGAAGCGGGAGGGTAACAACTCAACTTGATATGACGTCATTTCCTGTACAACTCAACTCCACTTCCGGTTATGACGTCACTTCCGGTACAACTCAACCACTTCCGGTTATGACGTCACTTCCGGTTATGACGTCACTTCCGATTATGACGTCACTTCCGATACAACTCCCGGTTATGACGTCACTTCCGATTATGACGTCACTTCCGATACAACTCTCCACTCGAATTCGCCACCTCCGCCACCACTGATCCAGAACCCGCATTTTTCTACTACTATCAGGTGTTCGCGACCATGGATCGAGTAGCGAACCATAGAAGATGGGGAGCAATGTGTTGGCGATCAGGTTTATATCCCTCCAGTAGTTCTAGGAGCTGATCTCACTTCTTCAATACGGTGTAAGTGTGTTTGTAGGTAGTCATGTCCGGTAAGTTAAAAGTAAGCGACTCCTAAAGCTCTAAGCACGGAACCAGGTATGTGCGCTTTATTCCCCTATAAAACATTCCAGTTCTTCCCTGTGGACATCTCTGTAGATTAAGAGTATTAGTCTTTATACACGAGCATGTATATAAGTCTCTTGATACTACGTATAGGTGCGGTCGTCGTGACTCAGAGGGTAAGTCCACTACTCTAGCAACTTTTCAGTTGTAGGCGGCTCATGTTCGATTCCTCTCAAGTGTATTCCTCCCTGGGAGTATTTCTCTCTTCTGTGTCAGTCAAACTTTCATTGTGTGTCTGTCTATTACTTGATATTGTATGTTCGTGTGTCTGGCGCAGCGTGGCCAAATATGGCCCTTGCGCCATAATACCCCAAAATCAACCAACGTTACCTAGATGTTAAGGGGATTCAGGTTGGGGCAACTGTGCACCAGCCTTAGACAATTGGTCCTTCTGTTCATTGTCATTAATACTATTGGCTTAGTTTTTATTAAGGGTACATCTAGGAAAATAAAACATCCTTAGCAACATCACTAACGATGTTCGATCATCACCTTATGATGCCATGACGTTGCTGGGCGAAGTTTGGCCCTTGCGCCATAAAACCCAAATCTATCATCTATATGATGCCATCAGATAGGTAGTTAAATTAACATCGCATTGGAGCAACACAACGGGTTAGTGGCGACAGTCAGGGATCCATCCGGAAGGGAAAGATCCTCGGACAACACCATGAACTTATGAACCACGGTCAGATGACGAGATCGACACCTGAGCTCGCATCCCACGCCAACGTGAGGACATTTGGGGCCACGACAGATTCAATGTGCACCAGCCTTTACGTACAGGAATGTGGTTGGATCGAGTTTCGAATTCGCAACCCTCATGACGCTAATCCACGACTCTACCAAATGGGCTATCGTGACCCCAATCACGAAAGGGAGACCACTTGGTTTGTCTGAAGCAGTGGTTGGGAGCGGCCGGGTTGTCAAAAAAATAATTTCAAAATACTCGAATAAAAAACACTAACGATCTCTAAATAGATAATACACAAATCACCAAAATAAAAGCCATCTTTCCGAAATCCAACATTTAATTACGTTTTCATTTCCAACTCGATCGGAAAAAAAAGCTATCTCAAAAACTTTGAAAACCTTCTGGCCAATCACGGCGCGTAATGACCCAAACAAACCGGCAGCATCCAATAATCGCAATCAAATTACGATCGCACCGACGAATTAATTTCCCTCAATTACGGATAAACCGACCAGGCCACTTCAACCCCCCACCCGATAAACATCTCAAAGTTTGCGGCAGTTAACTTCCAAGGCCCAACTTTCAAACTCCAATGCCGCGCGCCCTTATTTAATTATAGAACGAGAACCAACCAAAAATTAAAAACGAAGATCGGAGAGAAAATATGCGCGAGGAAATAACAACAAAAAATGAAAGCGGAGTTCATCTTTTGCCGTTCAAGTTTTCGGGGTCGGGTGGGAGGGGGTGTAGAGAGCACTTTAAACTAATCACGAGGAATCCAGAGAAAAGTCACGTTCCACGATGCAATTAAGGATCTTAAACGTTAATCCTCCTTTCCTGGGAAGTCCGCTGGCTTGGAGAGTGCTCGCAATTTCGGATAATTGCAAGAAATCTCGTTAAAAGACTACCACTTCGACTTCCAAGGCAGACGAAACCGGTTGGGGAGTATTGCGCATGCGTGGTTTTGGTTTTCGAGGATGTGCGGAAGATTGAGTCGCTGGGTTGTGAAAATTGAGAGGGTTTTATGATGCTACGGTGTCGAAAATTTATATACAGGTGTGCTATCGAATGTTTGATACAGGGTGGTAAAAAAATACACGCTTTCTTGTAGGGACACGAGCAAGCGTTGTGGTTGGTTGATTGTCTTATGGCTTAAGGACCATATTTGGCCAGACAGAAGACACAAGACAACGTAAAGTAAAAACGCTGTGCAAAGGTTGGTAGTTAATTAACGTCGCACTGGAGCAACACAACGGGCTATTGACGACGGTCCGGGATCAATACCCAACGGAAAGAAACGAGGACAACGCCTCGTAATCTTGAACTACGGTCAGATGACGGTCACACCTGAGCACCCCACTCTCGAAACTTCCAAACAATGCCAACGTGAAGACATTTGAGGTCACGACAGATTTAACGTGCAACAGCCCCCACGTACATGAGGGTGTTTGGTTGGACCGAGCTTCGAAGTCGCAACCCTCCGGTTTCTAATCCGTTACTCTTCCAACTGGGCTACCGCGTCCACAGTGCGCAATCAGAAGTGTTAATCGGTCACCGTCTTATCAATTCAGTTTATCTTCACATCTCACAGTTGGCCATCATCTAGAATATTCGTGTTCGATCTGTATCCTTCATGTCAGATTAAGTTAATTTTGCGAATGAGTTTTCTGCTCACGAAAACAATTCATGTTGGTTGTTTTATGACTTGAGGACCATATTTGGCTAAGCTGCCCATGGCGCTTATAACATACCCACGGTACCATCAGCATTCGAGCTGTAGATGGCACAGGTTCCATATCTGTAATTTATCTTGGGTGTATTTCTCCCGTGTCAGTAAACTTTCTTGTGTGATGTCCATTTACTTGACGTTGTTTGGCGCACCTTGGCGAAATACGGCCCTTGCGCCATTAAACCCAAATAAACCAGTCGTGGCTCAGTGGGTATGTCCACTGCTCTAGCAACCTGCGAGTTGTAGGCGGTGCAGGTCCGATTCCGGTCAGGTGCATTCCTTCCTGGGTGTATTTATCTCTTTGTCAGTAAAACGCTTTTTTGCGTGTGTACGTCTAATACTTGATATTGTTTGTCTTGTGTCTGGCGCAGAATGGCCAAATATGGCCCATGCACCATAAAATCCCAAAAACAATCAACTCTAAACGCCACGAGGTTATTGAGTAGTGTAGTATTTTTATCCCACAACACAGTTAATGACTGAATGACCATATTTATTGTTTGAAAGAATTTATAGGTTCTCTCAATCTGTGAAATACACTGGTTCTTTCATTAGAATTGAATTCTTTGGAAGGATTCTATTGGTTCTTCAATTAGATTCGAATCGTTTTGAAATATACTATTTATCCTTTAAAATAGAATAATTTGGAAAGATTTTATTGCTCCTTTCCATAGAAGAGAATCCTTTGGAATGAGTCTGCTGGTATTTTCCTTGAAATAGAATCCTTTGGAAATATTTTAATTCTCCTTTAATTAGAATAGAATCCTTTGGAATAAGTCTGCTGGTATTTTACTTGAAATAGAATCCTTTGGAAAGATTCGGGTTTTTTATTTAATTACTGAGCTGCAAAAGCTTTAAAGAAACTACATAGAAATTAAAGGAATGCATAGTGAAGACAATAACATTTTTCAAAAGTATCCAACTTCAGTTCCTTCTGCTCTTCACTGAACAAAAACCATCACAACATAATTAGCATAAGTCATTCATTGGAATCCAATCAAAATATGCATGTCTACCTTTCATTGCTCTATATCAATTTTTCATTTTTAAATATCAACAAATTCATATGCAACATTGTACTAATTAAATTTTGATAACAACTATCCAAAATATTAAAAGCTTTTATTTATTTATGTATCACAAGCTGATTTAAATATTAAAAGTAAAAAAAAATGAATGAATTAAAAAGCTATAATTGATATAAATACCCAACTGTTTTGGACAAATCCCGTTACTTATTTAATCCACAAAACAAAAATCGGCAGCAGAATTTATAATTGAAATTCTACAATGGTTACAGTTACCTACCTTTTTCCCCTTCCGCTGAAATTAATCACGAAAATAATCCACCTTTTGTGCCTTTTAAAACATTTCATTGGGAGATATTGAAGATTGCGTTAATAAAATCTACAATATTTTAAATTGAGTTATGTAGGTATTTTAATTAACATCGCACTGGAGCAACACAACGAGCTATTTGCGAGGTCCGGGATCAGTCCCCAAGGGAATCATCCGAGAACACCACATAATTTTAAACCACGGTCAGATAATGAGATAACACCTCAGCTGGTATCCCACTCTCCAAACTTCCACACCACGCCAACGTGAGGACATGTGAGATCCCGACAGATTTAACGTGCACCAGCCCCCTTTGTATACGACGGTCTTTAGTTGGATTTGAACTCGCAACCCTGCGATTCCTAAGCAGTTACTCTATTAACTGGGCTATCCCGGCCTATTTTAAACGAAGACGATGAAGGAAAAGTTCATATAACTATTTAACTATTTGTGTTTCGTTTTTCTTGCATTTTTGGATCAGATATTTTTGTTCCCTATAATTGGATAGTTTCGTACACAGCTACTGTAGTGTAGACACTCTGAGCGTGTCGAACCAATGACCAGAGCACGAACCACTCGGCCACAGGGAAGCTGAACCTACATATCGTACTCCGGCTGCAATACAGCCATAACACAGAAAAAGGTATTTCCAAAGATTAAATGAATGCTTTAATATAGCTGTATTTTCTGGAGTCTACAGTTGTGGTAGGTTTACAGCATGAAGAAACATGATTTAGTCTATATTGGGTTGAAGCAAAAGTTCGTCCCATTTTTTTGACAAAAATTGAAGAAAAATTTTATTTACCATTAAAAATTACATTTAATCCATATAGTATGTACCATTCTGTTCGATAACCTTTCTCCATCACTCCTGTAGCTGCATATCTCGTCATCTGACCGTGATTCAAAATTACGTGGTGATCTTTCCCTTTGGGATTGATCCCGGACCGTCACCAATAGCCCGTTGTGTCGCTCCAGTGTGACGATAATTAAATACCCCTACCGGTAGCTGTATAATCCCGCGCTCATAGATCGTCATCACACAGAAAAGGTATTTCCAAAGATTAAATGAATGCTGTAATACAGCTGCCTTTTCTGGAGTCTACAGTTGTGGTAGGTTTACAGCATGAAGAAACATGATTATATTAAACTATATTGGGCCAACTATATAATACCAACTATATTTGTTATTATACTATATTGGGTTGATGCAAAAGTTCGTCTCCTTTTTTCACAAAAATTGAAAAAAATTTTTATTTACTATTAAAAATTACATTTAATCCATATAGTATGTGCCGTTCTGTCTTTCTCCATCATTCCTGTAGCTGCATATCTCGTCATCTGACTGTGGTTCAAAATTACATGGTGATCTATCCCTTTGGGATTGATCCCGGACCGTCACCAATAGCCCGTTGTGTTGCTCCAGTGTGACGTTAATTAAAAATACCAATACCCGCGCTCATAGAAGTTCTGAAGCTCCTGGCTAAAGAACTGATCCAGTGACGAAACTTTCTGAACCACTTACAGTACTTGGAATCATCAACATCCTCTTCTTTTGCGTCTGTGAAACATTCTTGCCTTTGTGGAAGTAAAAAGCATAATATGTCGAAAAAATGCTCCTTATTTTCTGCCATTTTTAATGCTTAACAACATTCTTAAAACAACCAAATTTTTCCCCAACTCGCTGAAATTCCTTCTTTCAAAAAACATTAAACTTTACACGTGTGAAGTGGATGACACTTCGGTTTTGCGATGCAATGCCATTTAGGGCCAAAAACTGGACGAACTTTTGCATCAAACCAATACATAAAACGTAGATTAATTTTTTTAGTTATGGCGATATTGCAGCCGGGATGTGATATAAGCTTGTCTTCAGAAAAATTATTTGTACAAAACAAATAATGCGTACAGACAAGAGAATATATTACAAAAACAAAGAGGCACTGATAAACTAGCCATCGTTTTTTCTGAGATCGTGACATAAAATAAGAAGAGGTAATGGCATAAAGAGAGATGGGAATAATCTGCTATAGACCCCGTATAGAACGTTTTCCTTTTTCCTACGCCAGACTTCAGCCTTTTCGCCATAAGTCTGTCTGGCAGCCCAATATAATCTTGAGACGGAAATAAAGTATGATATTCTAGCAATAATTTATTCACTGCGATGTCTATACGATCAGAAACTATTGAGGTTTTATTCATGTCAGAGGTAGGTAGGTATTTGCATTAACGTCGCACTGGGAGCAACGTAACGGGCTATAGGCGACGGTCCGGGATTAAACACGAAGGGAAAGATTCAAGGACCACACCACGTAATTTTGAACCACGGTCAGATGACGAGGTCACACCTGAGCTGGCACCCAACTCTCCAAACTTCCACACCTCACCAACGTGAGGACATTTGAGACCGCGACAGATTTGACGTGCACCGGCTTCCTTCGTACGCGGTCTTCGGTTGGATTCGAACTCGCAACCCTATGATTGCTAATCTGTTACTCTTCCAACCGGGCTACTGCGGCCCGATTGTGACTTGAGAATCAACAAAAAGGACAACCTTAGTTTCATTTCTTTCCCTGAAACAAAATGATATGTTCACTAAATATTGAATGAAGTCCTGTAATAATTCAAACTTTCTGTCTTAATATTTATTTATATTACTATCAAAATGAGTCACATCGCTATATCGGGAATAATTCACATTTACCTAGTGTAAATTCTATAAGTTTATGTAATTTTATCGGTGAGATATGAAAATGTATTAACTGGTTCACGGGTGCTATTGTCAGGCAAGTTTTCAGTCGAGTCACGTGATTTTGAACGAGTCGATTAGTTAAATTAGGGGAGGACCGATGGTAACAACAAAGCTCGTGCACAGCTGGCGTCTGTTTAGAGAGTATTATGATTCAAAATTCACCGTTCGCTGCCGAAAGTATTCATGACGGATTGGGAAGGGATTAAACATCCACGACGGCGATCAACATTCGCGCTTTTGTGTGTATGGCAGCCTTTTCTCAACGCACTTTCAAACCTATACTGAAATCGATTGACCCAAGGTTGACTGTCTTATCGGAGCCGATCTATATTCTCTTCTAGATTGTCTTCTATACAGAGTGAGTCTAAACTAATAATACAAACTTCAGGGGGTGATAGAACACAACGAGAAACAAACGCTTTTCCCCATAGACTGTATGGTCTCAAGTGCAGCGGCAGGCCGCTAGAGAGCGCTTTCCATTTCAGCACAAACATACGGTCCGATGCAAGTTGGAAAGGAGAAGAGGCATGAAATATGGAAACAACGCTTTAATGTCAAATAAACATCAATAACTGCTTGATAAAACGAAATAATGGATTAGATTTGCGTAAATTAAAGATAAGTACAAGGAACGAAGGGTAAGAAAGAAATGACATGTACAAAACATGAGAAACTTTTCACATGGAAATGAAACGACATGTACAAACATCAGTCGGTAAGTACAACTCAAATGCACAATTACAGAAGCTGTTCAAAATGTCGACCACCACACCTGATGCAGGCCTCGCATCGCCGACGTTTGACTGCGCTCTCTAGCGGCCAACCGCTGCACTTGCGACCATACATTCTATGGGGAAAAGTGCTTGTTTCGTTGTGTTCTATCACCCCCTGAAGTTTGTATTATTAGTTTAGACTCACCCTGTATTTTGATACAACTGCGGTGACCAACTATTAGTACGTCTGAGTCTCGTGGAAAAACGACTGTGTATTGATGGGAGCAGTCTAATTTTTGCATTATTACACGGCTAACTTCTAGTGCTACTTTCCGGATTTTTAATGTCTATTAGAGTTGTGTTACTGGCTTTAGTTACTACAATGGATGCTTGGAGAGCTGTACGCCGACTTTCATTGAAATCGACCTAGTTGATATATAAGAATTGAATTATATAAAAAAATCCATTTGATTGACTCAAGATTTGTTTGTCGAACTAGTTTCTGTGGGAATGTGGGATGCCGATTAGACGTGATTTCATCGGTTCGCTTTGATAGGTATTCTAATTAACATCGCACTGAAGCAAAACAACGGGTTATTATTGACGTTCTGGGATCAAACCAAAAAGGAAAAATCCGAGTACAACACCACGTAATTTTGAACCACGGTCAGACGACGAGGCAACACCTGAGCTGGCACCTCACTCTCCAAACTTCCACACCAGGCCAACGTGAGGACATTTGAGGACGCTACAGATTTAACGCGCACTAGCCTCCTTTCTACACGACGGTCTTTCGTTGGCTTGGAACTCGCAACCCTCCGGTTGCTAATCCCTTACTCTTGCAACCGGGCTATCACGGATGGCCAAATAGGCCCTTGCCTATAAAACCCAAAAACCTATAAAACGCATGCTTGCATAAATCCTCCCGAAAACGGAATTAAACTAAAGAAAAACACAACCAATTTCGACATTCCGATATTTAAAATCAATCAAGGAATCACAAACCAACGCCCTCAAAATCAGTGCAAATCCAACCTCTTTCATTATACAAAAGCGATGTGTCGAAATTATCAAACCCCTAGAGAGTAACCCAAATAAGCTCATTATCGCCGCTAGGGAATAGGCTCTTTAAACAGCTGATGACCTTAATTAGTCACATACACGGTGGTTTTCTAAAAGCAGCCTACTTATAAACAGGATGATTGAAAAAAACTGTCATAACGTCTCGGTGAAACCTTACAAAGGATAATCACTTTGAAACTTTTTTGCTTTTCGCTAGACAAAAAAGTTACTAGCTTTGAAGTTTAAAAACAATTTTTTTCGACTCTTACAGGACTGGAATTGGAATAAAAGTTTCGGTATTCTCAAGTGGTATGTTTTTCGGTGCTTGTAAGGCATAAATGGGATTGGTAAGGGGAAGGTGGAAGTGTAATGGAGAAATTCTTTAGTATAATGTTGTAAACTTGTATTTTGATATTTGTTACTGAGACAATGAATATATATGAATCTTCATTTTCACGGTTTTTATTAGTTATAGAAAAGTAGTAAGTTGATTTTCAGAGGCAGCTATAGAAAAGTCTGCAGTGATTCAGCTGTACAGTAGTTCGTCCGCAACTTAGAATTAATCTTTTCTTTGAAATAAACAAATGAAATGGTCGCTGTAGCCCGGATGGAAGAGTAAAGGATTAGCAACCGGAGGGTTGCGAGTTCGAATCCAACCAAAGACCGTCGTGTACATTAGGGGTTGGTGCACGTTAAATCTGTCACGGCCTCAAATGTCCTCACGTTAGCGTGGAGTGGGAGTTTGAAGAGTGGGGTGCCAGCTCAGATGTGACCTCGTCATCTGACCGTGGTTCAAAATTACGTGGTGTTGTCCTTGGACCTTTCCCTTGGGGATTGATCCCGGAACGTTGTCAATGGCCCATTGTGTTGCTCTAGTGTGACGTAAATCAAAATATCTACCTACCAAAGAAATGAAACAGCATTTTCTAAACAATACGTCTAAATATCGTTTGTATGCTATTTGAAAATTTCAACACCGTGAAAGAATCATGTGATTGAATAAAATTTATACCATACATAACTAATATTACTGTACCGAAAGGAGTAAAGTTTCAGAAGAAGAATAATGTAAACTGGAACAATCAGTATGTTGCGAAACCTCGACGAGTTGCAATAAGAGCTGCTATACGTCTTGGCATCGGATCTAAGAGGCTCTGAATGTGCTCCTAGAGAATTTCTTGCCGGTCCCCTTGTATATCCACGGTTCGTATTGTTACTGGCTCCTGTAGAATGTTGACGGGATAGTTGCCGAATGACCGTATCCCAGACATGCTCAACAAGCGACAGATCTGGTGAACGTGGAGGCCAGGTAAGAAGCGTTATCTGAGGTGCTGAGAAGGTAGGTATTTTAATTAACGTCGCACTGGAGCAACACAATTGGCTAGTGGAGACAGTTCGGGATGAATCCCACAAGGGAAAGACCACGTAATTTTGAACCACGGTCAGATGACGAGGCAACACCTGAGCTGGCACCCCACTCTCCAAACTCCCACACCACACCAACGTGAGGACATTTGAGGCCACGACAGATTTAAAGTGTATCAGACCCCTTTGTACACGACGGAAGGATTCGAACTCGAAACCTTCCGTCTGATAATCCGTTACTCTTCCAACCGGCTCTGAATGCTCTGAAGGGAGGATATGACTTCTGCCTCTACAACTCCCTGGTCTAGGGGATGTTGTTGAGATTAACCTGAATTCTTAGCAACCCGGATCGTTTGAAACCCAACGGCACCCCAACCCTTTACGCCTGACGTTCGATCCATACATTCTGCCACACTCGGCCATATCTCGAGGACGAGATATTTCGTCATTTGCGAAATTGTTCAGGTTGTGATGGACGCGATATCTCGTCGAAACCACTTCGTGGATTAAGTTCACGAATGTTTGAAACTAACATATTTCTGAGATTCACGCATCAGAAATAGGTTGGTTGTTGTCGGGATTTACGCCGCAAGGGCCATATTTTGCCAAGCTGCGCCAAACACAAGATGGGGCCAAACGCAAGATACATTCCTCCCAGGGTGTATTTCCCTCTTCTGTTTGAGTAAAACTTTCATTGTGTTTGTCTATTACTTGATATTGTATGTCTTGTGTCAGGCGCAGCATGGCCAAATATGGCTCTTGCGCCATTAAACCCACAAACCAAACCAAACCCAAGATAGAAAACACACTGAGCGAGGATGAAAAAGCACAAAGCAGAAGGGTAGGCTAGAGTAAAAATGAAAGGGAGGGAGGATCACTCAGGTACCCCGGGGTTCCGATGCCCTTCACACCTAAAAATGTGCCTCTGAGGGCCATTCAAAATGGGAAAAGGTCTGTTTCTATGTCAACAGACAGTTGCAACTGCAGGCCTTTTTGTCAGGAGCAGTTCTAGTGGAAGACATAATAGACTCCCAGGAATTCTCACCCCTGCCTGATTTATGAACAAACTAGAAACGCTTCTACTGAATTGAACAAATCGTCCCAAACCATCTCCCAAATAGAAATAGCGACGGACAATAAAGAAATAAAGCTGGTTTATATCTTTTATACTGTCCCGAGTTCACAGCTCCGAAATACATTTCGCTCAGTGATGAATTCCACTGAAAGTGAGAGGCGATTTCACCCGGGGCGTTTTTATATATAAAGATCCCCAGAAGCTCCATCATTTAAACCGACCTTAACCCCATCCCTATTTTTCCCGGGGCCATCGGGAGATTCGGGAAGAACCATTTTTTCCCGGTGCCATCCAATTCGATTTCGGTGTCTCCCCTTATTTTTTTTATTTCCGGGGTAGTCCAGGAAGGGACTCTCCGAAAAGGCCAGCACAAAATCAAATTTACTTTCATCGTAAAAACGTTTCCAGAACCACTCCGGGCAACGCGAAGATTCCGGGACTTGAAACATATTAACGTTCGAGCTTTTTTTATTTTCGGTGCGTTCGTTCTTCCCTGGGAGGGTTGTCGACCACCGGAATGCCACCAGGGGACTGGTTTTTAGAGATATTTAGGCATGTTTATTTTGGAACCTTTTAAAACCACCCCCTCTCCCAAAACCCAAGCTTCTCCTGTTGACAGAAAGTATTTCTAAAAAGGCGCAGCCGTGTTGTTTGAGGAGCTGAAGAGTGCCTAATCTGGGATTTGTCAAAAGGGGAATTCGTAGGACACGTTCCTGGAACAGGAGGGCAAAAAGTGGTTGCATGCAGATCGGATTAGAATGTTTGCTTTTTTAGGGTGTGGAGTAGTGCTTAGGAGTCTACAAAGAGGTGGAAATCAGCTAGTGTCATATTTCCTTGAAAAATGGGGGATAATCTTTAAAAAGGATTCATGGGTTTTTACCTTGGATCTGCTTTAACTTTTTGAGTATTAATCCTCTTATACGCATAACTCCTCCTGGCAACCTTCAATCTTACCAACATGACTTCTAACCAATCTTGATCTTGGAATCTTGAGAAAGATTCTATCACTCTCTCTCTCTCATTTCCTTATAATGGAATACTTTGGAAACATTCGATTGCTCATTTCCTAAGAATAAAATTCTTTGGAATGATTCTATTGGCTCATTTTTATAATGGAATACTTTGGAAAGGTTCCATCCGTCCTTTCCTTAGAACATAATTATAATTCTATGGAAAAATTCTACAGCTTATTTCCTTGCAATAGAGAAATCGGTAACGATAGAAGTCATGCAGGAAAAATTGCAGGTTGCAAGGCGGAATTGTGCGTATAAAAGGATTAATACTCAAAACGTTAAAGTAAATCCAAGCTAAAAACCCATGAATCATTTTTAAAGATTATCCCGCATTTTTCAAGGAAATATGACACTAGCTGATTCCACCTTCTTGTAGACTCCTAAACCCTACTCCACACCCTAAAAAAGCAAACATCCTAATCTCATCTGCATGCAACCATTTTTTGCCCTCCTGTTCCAGGCACGTGTCCTACGAATTCCCCCTTTTGACAAATCCCAGATTAGGCACTCTTCAGCTCCTCAAACAACACGGCTGCGCCTTTTTAGAAATACTTTCTGTCAACAGGAGAAGCTTGGGTTTTGGGAGAGGGGGTGGTTTTAAAAGGCTCCAAAATAAACATGCCTAAATATCTCTAAAAACCAGTTCCCTGGTGGCATTCCGGTGGTCGACAACCCTCCCAGGGAAGAACGAACGCACCGAAAATAAAAAAAGCTCGAACGTTAATCTGTTTCAAGTCCCGGAATCTTCGCGTTGCCCGGAGTGGTTCTGGCAACGTTTTTACGATGAAAGTAAATTTGATTTTGTGCTGGCCTTTTCTAAGAGTCCCTTTTCCTGGACTACCCCAGAAATAAAAAATAAAGGGAGACACCGAAATCGAATTGGATGGCACCGGGAAAAAATGGTTCTTTCAGAATCTCCCGATGGCCCCGGGAAAAATAGGGATGGGGTTAAGGTCTGTTTAAATGATGGAGCTCCCGGGGATCTTTATATATATAAAAACGCCCAGGGTGAAATCGCCTCTCACTTTCAGTGGAATTCGTCAATGAGCGAAATGTATTTCGGAGCTGTGAACTCGGGACAGTATAAAAGATATAAACCCAGCTTTATTTCTTTATTGTCCGTCACTATTTCTATTTGGAAGACGATTTGGGGTCGATTTGTTCAATTCAGTAGAAGCGTTTCTAGTTTGTCCATAAATCAGGCAGGGGAGAGAATTCCTGGGAATCATATATCTTCGAGAATCGCTCCCGACACTGTCTGCAGCACTCAGCAGTTGCAGCTGTCTGTTACCTTAGAAACAGACCTTATCCTTATCTCATCTCTGATAGGGCCACGTTAGCCCAGTTGGATGAGCAGCTTATTAGCCACCAGAGGTTTACGAGTTCGAAATTCTGCCCAGCCAAAGACCGTCGTGTACACCGGGCTTAGTGCACTTTAAATATTTCGTGGCCTCAAATGTCCTCACGTTGGTGTTGTGTAGATGTTTGGAAAGTGGGGTGCCAGCTCTGGTGTTCCCGTCATCTGACCGCGGTTCAAAATGACGACGCGTAGTCCTTGATCTTTCCTTTCGGGATTGACCCTGGACCGTCACCAATAGCCCTTTGTTTTACTCCAGTGCGATGTTAATTAACTACTTTTCTACATACCCATTTATGGCATGGGTTTCTCGAAGAAATATATTATGTTAGTCTCTCATTGGGGCACTTGATGAAAATAAGATAATTTTTTGCTTTGAGGTTTTATGCCGCTAAGGCCGTATTTTGCAAAGCTGCGCCAATGCAAGACAGTGTGAAGTTAAAAAATGTAAAAGAGAAAAAGAGGAATTTGGAGAATTGTCTAGTGGAATGAAAGGAGAAGAGCATCTCTTGGATATCATGGGAGCGCGATCTGCTTGTTTAATAAAAACAGTCATCCCCATGCGAAAGGAAAGATCCCTTGTGTTCCTCGTGTCGGAGAAGCCCGTGCAAATCTAAAGGAGATATGCTCATGAGGGCTATAAATCTATATAAATAAGAATGAAGTGTTTGTACATGGAATATTTTCGACTCATTTCAAGTTTTCTATCCGTTTTGGGTCCTTCTGATGCAAAATCATCCGTCTCTTGCGCGTTTGATGTCTGTCTGTCTGTATGTGTGTGTCCGTGCTACGTCCATACGGTTGAATATATGTATTTTCATGAAACTTTGCATACTGTGAGTACTTACATTCAGTTAGTGACTGAACGTGGTTGCTTTAGTCTGTCCTTCCCGTTCTATGTTTGATTTTGTGTCTGTGTGTTTGCACAAGTATCATAAACAGTTTATGAACACATTTTAATGAATTTTCTTATTTTATACAGCGTATTTTACTTTAGTGAATGCGTTATTTTACATTTCTTTGCTTACATATTTAATGAAGTTTCATGTTAAAACTTCTGCGTAATTCTACTTAAATCAACCATAATTTGGTAGATTTGGAGAAGCTGGAATGCATATTGAGCATTGCAATTACTTAAATCGTTTTACCAGTACTGCCGAAAAATCAATTACTTAAAAAAAATATTTTTGCATAATTTAAATTCGAATACTATTTCATTTTGAGCCTTATTCATTTTCTTTGCAAAATATAAACTCTATCCGAACATTTGGGACATACGATATTTTGCAACAAAACGGAAACTCGTGTTCGTTTGCCACGTACAGTGATATTTTTTTTCCGCTCCGAATTAATTTCGTATTTTTAAATTCTAATTTTTAGTTGTAAGTTGTGGCAACTGTCCGATATTAAGAGATAAAAAAGAATCCCGAATTTATATTTTTAGAACTTTTTCCCCGTCAACTTTTATTTTGTTTTTCTCTGTGTTTTCTGTTTCAAATATTTATTATTTTAATAAATTGTGATTCCTTTTCATCACACGCAACAACACCGCAAAGTATTCTGCTTAAAGCTTCATGTAAGTTAGAAAAAAGCAAGTTTTAAGTGGAATTTTACCATTATTGAAAGAACGTCAATGTTAAAAATGTTTGATCTAGGACTTTTGAAATACTATTAATTACTACACTTAACTTACTACTACTTAATTTTAAAATACTACAAATTCTTTGTCATAGCGACAGATGGCCAAGGTGGCTTATTTTATTAATTGAAGCTATATTAAGGCAACTTATATAGGGAAAGTTTGTTTAAAACAATGACTTTCTTTAGAAGAAACGCTGTCAAATTGATTTAACATAAAAAAAATGGTAATAGGTTACCATTTCTTTATCACTACTGAAGACAGTAAATTTTAAAACAAGTTCTTTTATTATTGCTCTTGCCACAAAACGGCGGGTAGGTATTTCAATTAACGTCACACTGGAGCACAACAACGGGTGGTGACGGTTCGGGGTCAATCCCGAAAAAGATTACCTCCTTTCGTCAATTTGTACTTTTAGCAGGGGTGCGATATATATGAAATGTAATACATGGATGCATTGGCATGTATAGAATTTGTGTCCAAAGTAGGTTGTAGAAATTATAAAAATGTCGAAAAGTTGTTAAATTATTTTACTCACACTTAAATGATTTGGCATTTTCCTACGAAAGAGGAAAGTGATTATTTTATGGCCACTTTCGATATATAATTAACCAGTTCAACCCGTAAGGTCGGGCAATTTTGCTCGTACGAAATATATTTGTTATGATTTTTACTTGTTGCGTGACGATGGATACCATAGAGCGTTGTAATGGCGGAATGCCATTGGGTACCATTGCTGGTACGAATTTAGTTTAATCTCAACAGCATGAGGGTTGGCTGGTTGGTTTTATGACGCAAGGGCCATATTTGGCCATCCTGCGCCAGATATAACACAATATCACTTAATTGACACCAGACATACACTATTAAGAAATTGACACGCAGTGAAAGAGCTTTTACTGGCACAGAAGGAAGAAATACACGCAGGGAGGAATGCACCTGGCAAGAATCGAACCTGCGCCGCTTACCATTCGAAGGTTGCTAGCGCAGAGGGCATACCCATTGAGCACTACGGCCCCAACAACAGCATGAGAAGTTATAGAAACAAGTCACCTTTCCTTTTCAGAGCACTCCTGATGTTATATTCCAACTGGATAATACCCTGCAATATGTTTAGAGGAATGTTAATCTTCTCAGTCTATCGTTTCTTCCCTGGCTTCCACTTTCACGCCTGTAGCCTCTTGAGAGCATGTTTGGGATATTATCACTCGGATTTACCCTTCAGAGGTCTTACGACAGCGACTACGACCACATGATCTGTCTACACTTATAGAAGGTCGGTTCTTAATACGTACAAGCGCGTTCTATGACAATACTACCCCAACAACATTTATCTGGACAAAAAAACCCTCATACCATACAGTTCGCTTCAAAATTGAAAAACCTATAACCATTCCTGGTGGTTTCCTGGACGAGATATCTCGTCATGAGAGAACTGATCAGATCTTGATCTCGTCATCATTAAGAAATTGGCAATGTCTAGACCCTCCAAGTGGCTTCTACGAGATATCTCGTCCATCAAGATCTTACCAATTTTTGCTAATGCCGAGATATTTCGTGATCAAGATTTTGCCTATTTTTGAATGATGAAGAGATCAAGATGCAGTTAGTTTTTTCTGATGCCGAGATATCTCGTTCATCAGGAGCTGATCAGTTTTGCTGATGACGAGAGATACCTTGTCGCGGGAAATGGACGAGATATCTCGTCATTAGCAAAATTGGTCAAATCTTGGTGGTCGAGATGTCTTGTCGAAACCACTTGGAGGGGCAATATTCGAAACAAAAATGTTCAAATGTGACATCTATTTAGAGTCAAAGAATACTATTTTATCTTATTACTGTATTTAACTATTTTTCAGCTAGGTTTAAAATCGCGATGATTTAATTAAGAATTCATGATACTGCATAAAGGAACCAAAATACATGTAAAAAACAAATTAAATCTGTACAAATCACTAGTACTTTCAGTTCTCTTATACGATTCTGAAACATGGACAATTACCAAAACACAGTGCAATAAACTAAATGCTTTCCAAAATAAATGTTTAAGAATTATTTTAAGATTTTTGGCTATGCTACATTTCAAATGAAGAATTATTAAATAAAGCACAATTTAATGAAATAGGAAATGAAATCAAATTTAGACGTTGGAAGTTTACAGGACACATTTTAAGAATGAACAGGGACAGTATTCCTAATATAGCATTGACCTGGAGCCCTGATGGAAAGAGAAAGCGTGGACACTTGACCTGGCGTCGTATGATGGAACAGGAGGGAAGTGAGGCTGGATGGGCGAGCTGCTATGAAGCTAGACTTGCTGCATCGGACAGGAAACTTTACCGATCTAGATTGAATGCCGTATGTGCCCTAGGCACTAAAGAATTTATGATGATGCATAAAGGAACCAAAGCTTTGGCCTTCAAGAACACAGAATTCAGCAAGCATTTCCCCATCTTGCTTTATTTCCCATTTTTCCAAATTCGTTCTCGCAACAGATGTTGCCAACGCGACTCAATTACTTTGCAAATAATTCATTTGATTGGAATTATTAAATTAACACCGTGCTAGTCACAATGCCTTTATGCGCTGAGACAGGAATCTGAATAATTCTGCTTACGCAGAGATGATCGAGATTAAAACTCGATTATAGTATGAAACGCGAAAAATCGATTGCATTCTTCGAAATTCCGTTCTTTTTAAAAGGAATGTGATGACTCTGGTGCTTTGTGCGCTAGGAAACTTCCTGCTTTGATGCATTAAAATTAATTTACTCAGTGAATTAATTCATAATCAAACTTTGAATCTCTGCTTTCCATGAAAGGTAATGCTCAATCTTTGTAATTTGATAGTCTGCTTTTCAAAAGTCGTCGTTTTTATTACTTCAAGTTTCTTCTTTCTTATCCCAGTGTAATAAGCAAAACAAATTACACTGTCGTTGAGTCGGTGCAAAAAATGTTTTTGGGCAATGGCAGATGGGTCCTTAAAACGTCTTCATGTATGGCTCCAATGCAATTCAGGATGAGAGGCTGGTAATAAGCTGCACTTTATACAGTTGAGAAATGATTTCTGGCCATCAAATGAAAATCATCTTTTTCAAATGGCCAGATCGGAGCCTGGGAAGCATAGAGAAAGTTTTCCGAAGCAAATTTAAGGCAAGCAGCTCTCCTGATGTCCCACTGAGGTACCAGTGACAAAAAGGTACTGGAGATGATCGGCGCAATTTCTTTATAAGCACTGGCAGGTGGTCGTCCTATGAGAGCATGACAGTACTTTCCTTTGTTCCAGGTTATTTATTTGCTCCAGCTTTTGCCAATAACCAAGTTTAAATTGATAAAGAAATAGAAATGGTAATTATATAGTTCAATATTGACTTTTAAATACGAATCTTATTCAATGGTAGGGAGGACTTTAGATGTGATTGAATTAACCCTTCTGGTATTTATCTTGACTAGGTATATCATTAGCAAAACGGACCAGATTTTGATGGACGAGATATCTCGTCGAAGCATCTTGGAGGGTTAAGAATCTTGTACTTTTAATGTGTATATCATTTAAATAACTATTTAACCTTACACATGGGGGCCAGATATATCGTCTATCAAGATCTGACTCATTTGGCTAATAAAGAGATATTTCGTCATCGATACTGACGATTTTTTATGACAAGATCACGACCTGGTCGGGCCGTGGCAGCCCAGTTGGAAGAGTAGCGGACTGGCAACCGGAGGGTTGCGAGTTCGAATCTAACCAACGACCGTCGTGTACGTGGTGTCTGGTGCACGTTAAATCTGTCGTGGTCACAAAAGTCCTCACGTTGTCGTGGTGTGGAAGGCTGGAGTGTGGGGTGCCAGCTCAGGTGTTGACCTCGTCATCTGACCATGGTTATAAAATGACGGGGTGTTGTTATCGGGTCTTTCCCTTCGGGATTGATTCCGACGTTGATTAAACTAACCCTTCGTCGTCAATAGCCCGTTGTGTTGCTCTAGTGCAGGGGTGTCAAACTGGCGGCATGCGGGCCGCATGCGGCCCCCGAGGTAATTTTTTGTGGCCCACGATGCTCTTGTTTTAATGATTTCAAAGAGTTACAAAAAATGTTTTATCTTTTTATTAGGCCTTTTCCCTTTGAAGTTGAAAATGCTCGCACTTCGATACAACTGGAATTAATTTCCAGAATGATTCGGTTTTAAAAAAGACAAATATCGAGAAGTAGGAATTCCCAAAATATATTCTTATTTAGGTGTAAAATACCCGGAAATTAAAAAGTTTGTTGCACACATTTTATGCTATTTTGGGAGTACGTACTTGTGTGAGCAACTATTTTCGTCCATGAAATTAAATAAAACTGCCTACAGATCAAGATTAACTGATAAACATCTGTCATAATGAAGGTTGTCTGTTCTCAGTCTTTGAATCCAGATATTGGAAAACTAGTAGGAGGAAAGCGCTGGCAAGTTTCCGGTAAAAAAATTAATTTTAGTTTATAAGTACATTGAAATAAATAACCGTTTAAATAAAAGCAATTATATAGCAATATTATAAATTATTACCCTAAATTCACTTAATTACATAATGTGTTTTAATTATCCTATCCATATTCCTGAATTATCACTTCAAAATACAATTTTAAGACAATTTGTAAATGTGATGTGGCCCGCGTGAATCTTACCAGTTGCATTAAATGGCCCGTGTTTTAATTGAGTTTGACACCCCTGCTCTAGTGCGACGTTAATTAATTACCATTACCATCAACTAATCCCTCTCACAAATAATTTTGAAGTTAGGAAAGCGCAATGCATACATGGAGAGAAAACATGCGACCAGTAAAATTTACATTAAATTAAATATTAAATCTATTTACAAGGATTATTTTACATTGACGCGAAGTATAGTTCAATAATGAATGAATACAAATAAAAGAGCTGCTTCGTGCCAACGAATTCTTTTGTCGTGGCAGGACAAAGCAGCCAGTGATAGACACAAAGTCGCATCACGGCTCACCAACTCCAAAAGGGAAGTGGTCATCTATCATGTAAAGTAACTTCTCAGATATATACGAAGATGAATTCTTATGAGAAAAAAGTCATTTCAAAGGTGTTGACATCTGACATGGCCAACTCTGAAAGAGTTGACAATTATTTCCTTCCCGATTTCAATTTGCAAATATCCCGTCTATGAAGATCCGAACAATTTGTGATGACATATCTCGTTATAAAGAGGTAGGTTTTTAATTAACGTCGTACTGGAGCAACTCAACGGGCTATTGGTGATGGTCCCGGATCAACCCCGAAGGCAAAGATCAGAGGACAGCACCTAGTAATTTTAAACCACCGTAAGATGACGAGGTCAACATCTGAGTTGTAATCCCACTATCCAACCTTCCACACTACGCCAACGAATGACATTTGAGGTCACAACAAATTTAAAGTGCACGAACACGACAGTCATAGTTGGATCACGTTTCGAACAAACAACCATACTGTTGCTAATCTGCTACTCTCCCAACCGTGCTACGACGGACCCTCGTCAAAAAGATACTGCCGATTTTTTGATGACGAGATTAAGGTTAATTCAGTTTTCAAATGACGAGATATTTCGTCCATCAAGTTCTGGTCAGTTATGCTAATGAAGAGATACCTTGTCGAGACAACCATCAGGAGGGTTAACAGAATCCTCTGTAAATCATCTGAGAGTTACAAGATTTTCGAGTAGTTGTCTTGTGTTTCCTCTACAATATGCATAATGACTAAACAGCCATATCTATTGGTTGAAAAAGTCCAATCAAAGATTCTACTGGTTTAGGAGGACAAAATTGGTTTAGAAGCCATACTAATAGCAGAACTGAGTTTCCGTGTGGAACCCTAAACAGGGTTAAAGGAAAACATAATAAAAATTTATTTCGAGTTCAAGCTGAGAGAACTAGTATTATCCAAATCTATCCTCAGACAAACAACGTAGAATTTAACTTCATAAGCCCATTAATCCTCCTGATGGCCGTCTCGAAGAAGTATCTCGTCAAAAGCAAAACTGACCAGATCTTGATGAACGAGATATCTCGTCCCTAGAAGAAAACTGACCAGATCTGGATCTCGCCATCATAGCAAAAATCGGCTCTATCCAGATAACGAGATATCCCGTCACTGGGGCAATTTCATCTTGATGGAAGAGACATGGAGGGTTAAAGATATTTATAAAGCCAAGTTTCATCTTCCATTTCGTCTGATCACAGCCATTTTCAATCCACTCTGTAACCATTTTTCCAATACCGTCCCAACACTTGAAGAATCGCACCTACCATGATTCTTAAACCCACTCAAAGGCCCCTCGTGGACATCGAACACATTACACTGTCGCAGGAGCTCTCACAAGACAAAACGTCCCCTCGCTCCCAGCGATCGTCTGATTATTTTCAGCGAAACGGACGACTTACTACCCCCGAGTAATTATTTCCCAAAACCCGGATGGCAACGAAAGAGACCTACTCGAACGATGACTTCGATTCCTGCTCAAAACAGGAGTTTCCTTTAATTAAAAAGGAGGGAAGGGGGCAGTGGAACGCCTTGGGGGGATTAGCATGTCGAGCTCTCATTACAAGGGTTCGACTTCGGGTAGACCGTCCGATGCAGGGATTAATTAATTTCACTAATGGTCCGGATTCGGAAGAACAAAACGGAAGCGTCGAGGAGATATGAACGGTTGGGGAGGATCGGGATTTTTCGGTGTTCGAATGTGCCTGTCGAAAGGAATGCTTTCAAACACATTTTTCTGTTGGTGTGCCATGTCTTCTACGGGAGATCCCAAGCTATCTTTTTCTGTTTGCATCCTGTTCCCCCAATCTCTTTCGTGACATTTTTTACTTGTCGTTATCTTGTGTTTGGCGCAGCTTGGCCAAATATGGCGATTGCGCAATAAAGCCCCAAACTAACCATCTGTTGTCTATGCGGAAGCTAGGGGTGTAATGCTTACTGTGGAGGCTAACCCTCTGAATGTCATGCATGTCGTATTGTAACGAAGCAGTCATAGACCTTGTGGTTAACGCTGAAAAAATCTGGTTTATTAGTCCTTTTTCGAGGTTCACCCTTGCAAGAGGTGAACCTCGAAAAAACAGCCGTCTCTGTCTCGTTACTGTATGTGTAATATCACTCGAAATGTGGTTTAACCCACCTATTGGTTATCTCGAAGAGGTTGTCATTAATAAAATTGATAAGATATCGATGGACGAGATATCTCGTCTAAACCCCTAGGAGGGTGAACGTGCGGCATCCCACATACCATTTGCAGAAGATGTTGAAAATGATATATCTGTGTACATCACAGCATATTTTGAAATCTGGTTGCAACTTGACATCAATGTCCCTAATAGCAACCCGCTTGGTAAGGTAGCGGATTAGCAACTTGAGGGTTGAGAGTTCGAAACTCTATCCAATCAAACACCGTAATGTACGGGGGGGGGGCTGGGGCACTTTAAATCTTTCGTGGTATTAAATTTCCTCACGTTGACGTAGTTAGTAAGTTGTAGAGTAGGGGCCAACTCAGATGGTTGTGGACCGCATTATCTGACCGTGGTTCAAAATTACGAGACGTTGCACTCCAGTGTGACTTTAATTCAACTACCCCATCCATTTCAACGCTCGATCTAGGACAGGGTAGGACGCGCAATGGTTGTGCCCACTGAACTAGGAATCTGCGAGTTATAGGCGGCGTAGGTTTCGTTCCTCCTGGGTGTATTTTTCTTTTTCCTTGTGTCTGTCTATTACTTGACGTTGTCTGTTTTGTGTTTGACGCTTGAACAAAGCTCGTATATAATACAGTGGCTGTGGTGCGTGAAGGTTTAGTATAGGGGAACCACCTTTACAAAGAAATGTTTCTCTTATTTTCACAGGGCCGCTGTAACCCAGTTGATAGAGTAACGCATTAGCAATCGAAGGGTTGCGAGTTCGAAACTAAGCAGACTGTCGTGTACAAAGGGGGCTGGTGCACGTTAAATATGTCGTGGCCTCAGATGTCCTCGCTTTGGCGTGGTGTGGAAGTTTGGAGAGTGAGGTGCCAGCCCAGGTGTGACCTCGTCATCTGACCGTGGTTCAAAATTACGTGGTGTTCTCCTGGGATCTTTCCCTTCGGGTTTGATCCCGGGCAGTCGCCAATAGCCCATTGTGTTGCTCCAGTGCGACGTTAATTAAGATACCTAACTACCTCTTAGTTTTATAACTATACTGGCTGAATTACCCGGCGTTGCTCGGGTTGAATTGTCTATAATTCATCGTACTCAATATTATTCCTGGGGCGATTTCGAATTGCTTTTAGCCCCCCGCAGACCCAGGACGAACCGAACGGGGTTAATACATATATAGCCTATGTGTCCCGTAGTATTCTACAGGATGAATGTACCAAATTTAGTGTGAATTGATCTGACATTGATCGTATAAATAGGCAATGTTATTCCTATGCGGATTTCGAATTCTCCTTAGCCCCCTGTACCATATCGACAATAAAAAAGACCACTTTCTATAAAAGTAATCTTATGTTATAGAAATCTACATTCCAACAATAAAGCTACAGTTTAATTTACAGACGGGATACAGAAACGATATGGTACCGAGCGATTTTCAGCGCAACCGCACCCATCTGGCATTGCACCATACTCTAAGATTCTAAAAAACTCCAAAGTCATTTTCAGAGGCGACTCCTGTAGATGTTAACTCTGATGCCATCTGCACGGTCAGACCATGAGAGAGCACCCCCTAGCAAGTGCCTCTGTCCAGGATGACGGGACGTTACACCCCTCTGCACACCCAAAGCAAATAGAACGGGGATTAATATGTATCCTACGTTACTCGCACGCTTCCAAACAATACGTGTACCAGATTTGGTTTAGATTGGTCAAACGGTGTAGATTTGTGGAGAACAGACAGATGTGAACTCTGCTTTATATGAATAGATATTCTTGGTTTTAATAACTATAGATTTAGCCTTATGTCTTAGCTAAGGTTGCTTTGTTACGTAAACAGTATTTTTAGCTTTCAGTTCATCTATATTATTCTTCCCCTTTTTAAGCACATTGCGCGCACGGAGGAGTATGAGATTTGGCATAATTTGCCACTACATACGTTAGTATTAAAAGTTGAGTGCATCGTTTTGCTGATCAGAAACTTAAATACAAAGGAAGCATTAGTCAATGGAACAAGAATGCGCATCAAATTTATGCATCGTAATTCTATTGATTGCGAAGTTTTAACTGGAACCGCAGCAATAAGATAATTTTGCTTCCACGTATAAATTTAACATATTCCGGAACTATTTTACCATTTAACTTTCAAATAACTCAATTTCTAATTATACCTGCATTTGCGATGACAATAAATAAGTCTCAAGGACAAACATTCGAAAAAATTGGAATTTTATTGAGGCAGACAGTTTTTACACATGGTCAATTGTACGTCGCAGCAAGTAGAGTTCGATCATTCGATGGTTTGAGATTTTATGTTTCAGAATATAACGGTCAAGGGCATGTAGCAAACGATGAAAGAGTTTTTACAAAAAACATCGTCTACACAGAAGTTTTGAATCATTAAATTCATTGTCGAACTATTTCAAGTTCAATGGACAACATTTAATTTTTTAACCACCCGGTTTTTTTTGTTTCAATAAAAAATATATAAAAAATACGAAGCACGTATTCCTTATTTCCTTTTTCATTTTTTGGATTTATTTTTTATTTAAATTTTATATAATTTGAAAAAGATTGGCAAATTAACTGTGTAGCCTTGGCGAAACCTGTGGCCAGTATAGCAATAAAAAAAACCAAGAAAATGTCAAACAACGCGTTATTGTTCTTTAGATATGGCTTAACCAAGCTATACCGCATTTTTCCTATGACGTATTTGTACATGCTCGCAGCTTACGTAATAGAACAAAATTCAAAACAATTATATGCAATGAATATAGAGGTATACTCTTTGAGAAAAGAACCTTATTAACGTTCAAACTTAAAAATTAAATGAATTATGATCGAATTTCGACCACTGGGCGACCACTAGTAATTATAAAACTGCATTTAATCACTGGAAACCTTTGAAAATATAAAATAATCCGTTGCAGAGTCCGTTTGCAGTAAGAACCCTTCGCTTGTTATTGAAACACTGCTTTCTAAAACGCAAATTCGGAACTATCGTTCGCCTTTAAACGTAATCTAAAAGCAACCCGCATCCACAGGTGGAGAAACGTGAAAATAAGACGATGCATCTGAAACAAAACACATTACCCTCCCCCACATTCACATCGGGGTCTTTGGAATTAAATTTCGTTCCATCCATAGTATCAGCAATTGTACTTCACGCTCAGGCGACCATCCCAGTCCATTACACCCCCAAAATCCAAGCGCCTCAGCGCTTTCGGAACGCGCCCTTCTCCGGCAATTATCGTCTGAAAATTCGTTCGGAATAATTTAATTGAACCGAATAAATCCCAGCAGGCGAGGTGATATACCGTGTTCCACGCCAAACCCCGAGCCATTGTATACAAAATTAGGCAATTTGTTTGCAACCCGGGCAAAAATTTTCGCGGCGAAATTAATGGCCCGGAAATTATTAAACTCTTGTTGAGGGGAAATTTATTCGGGGAGTTATTTTTATTTAAGGTTGTGTTGATGTAGGGGTGAGTTTTCTACCCTATTAGCTGGTTTTAGTCGATACCCGGGTTTTTTCGGGCAAGAAGCGTAATTTATTTGGATGGTGTATCGCGTTAAGGTTAGTGTTGGTGCGCCTGCTCGGACAGGCGTGTGTCGAACGTGTGGGTTTAAGATACCTGGAATTGGATTTGGTGTGGCATTTTATTTATTTATTTATTTATTTATTTATTTCAATTAACGTCACACTGGAGCAACACAACGGGCTATTGGTGACGGTCCGGGATCAATCCCAAAGGGAAAGATCCGAGGACAACACCACGTAATTTTGAACCACGGTCAGATGACGAGGCAACACCTGAGCTGGCACCCCACTCTCCAAACTTCCACACCACGCCAACGTGAGGACATTTGAGGCCACGACAGATTTAACGTGCACCAGCCCCCTTTGTACACGACGGTGTTTGGCTGGATTCGAACTCGCAACCCTTCGGTTGCTAGTCCGTTACTCTTCCAACCGGGCCACCGCGGCCCGTGGCATTTTAAGTAAGCGTGAAGGGTTGTGATTAATTTTATCGTTAGATTCCTTGACGATTATCGAGTGCCGAGGAAGCCCCGTTGGAAGAGCAACGGAGTATCAACAGGAAAGGTTGCGAGTTCGAAACTTGGTCCAGCTAAAGATCGTCCTGAGCACGGAGGCTGGTGCATGTTAAATCTGTCGTAGCCTCAAATGTCCTCGCGTTGGCGTGGTGTGGACGTTTGGAGAGTTGGGTGCGAAAATCGCTCTCGACACTAAGTCTGCAGTTGTAGTCTGTTGCCGTAAAAACAGACCTATCTTTATACCATTTCTGATAGGGGCTGCGGTAGCCTACGTGGAAAAGCGAGGGATTAGCGATCTTAGGGTTATCAGTTCGAAACTCGGTCCAGCCAAAGATCGTCCTGAGCACGGAGGCTGGTGCATGTTAAATCTGTCGTAGCCTCAAATGTCCTCACGTTGGCGTGGTGTGGACGTTTGGAGAGTTGGGTGCGAAAATCGCTCTCGACACTAAGTCTGCAGTTGTAGTCTGTTGCCGTAAAAACAGACCTATCTTTATACCATTTCTGATAGGGGCTGCGGTAGCCTACGTGGAAAAGCGAGGGATTAGCGATCTTAGGGTTATCAGTTCGAAACTCGGTCCAGCCAAAGATCGTCCTGAGCACGGAGGCTGGTGCATGTTAAATCTGTCGAGGCCCCAAATGTCCTCATGTTGGCTTGGAGTGGAAGTTTGGGTATTGGGGTGCCAGTTGAGGTTTTGACCTCGTCATCTGATCGTGGATCAAAATGAGACGTCGTTGGATCTTCGATCGTGGGATGTTTCGAGGGGCCTTCTAGTAAGATCTGATCAATTTTGCGCTATTAATTGTTTCGCAACATTAATTGTTTATTCTTAGCACTAACCAAAAACAATCCCGTTACTTCTAGGAAAATAAAATTGCAAATAAATTATCTTCGTTTCCACTTACATTGATGGTTATTCCATTAAATCATATTTAACTCTCCAAGAGGTTTCGACGAGACTTCTTTTCATCAAGATCTGACCTGTTACGAAGTGCGTTGGTTCTTTTAAATTCAAATATTATTTACTAGCAACGATAGCTCAGCGAAGTTTTAAATTACGATCCAACATAATGAAATAGCAATATTCAATCGACTACAAGAAATCGCAAAGTACAAGAAAAACTTACATTTTATTTCCGAAATTCAAGCAACGAATGAATCATACAAAACCCAACATTCCGATTGCAGTATATATGCAAGACGGGTTGGCGTCGTTTTGCACCTACGCACGCCAAGTGCTCAAACATGGCCAATTTTACTAATGACGTCATACCTCATCGAGACAATCACCATGAGGTTTAATTGATACTAGTGGTCGCCCAGTGGTCGAAATTCGACCATAATTCATTTAATTTTTAAGTTTGAACGTTAATAAGGTTCTTTTGTCAAAGAATATACCTCTATATTCATTGCATATAATTTTTTTGAATTTTGTTCTATTACGTAAGCTGCGAGCATGTACAAATACGTCATAGGAAAAATGCGGTATAGCTTGGTTAAGCCATATCTAAAAAACAATAACGCGTTGTTTGACATTTTCTTGGTTTTTTTTATTGCTATACTGGCCACAGGTTTCGCCAAGGCTACACAATTAATTTGCCTATCTTTTTCAAATTATATAAAATTTAAATAAAAAATAAATCCAAAAAATGAAATAAGGAATACGTGCTTCGTATTTTTTTATATATTTTTTATTGAAACAAAAAAAAACCGGGTGGTTAAAAAAATAAACGTTGTCCATTGAACTTGAAATAGTTCGACAATGAATTTAATGATTCAAAACTTCTGTGTAGACGATGTTTTTTGTAAAAACTCTTTCATCGTTTGCTAAATGCCCTTGACCGTTATATTCTGAAATATAAAATCTCAAACAATCGAATGATCGAACTCTACTTGCTGCGACGTACAATTTACCATGTGTAAAAACTGGCTACCTCAATAAAATTCCCATTTTTTCGAATGTTTGTCCTTGAGACTTATTTATTGTCATCGCAAATGCAGGTATAATTGGAAATTGAGTTCGTTGAAAGTTAAATGGTAAAATAGTTCCGGAATATGTTAAATTTATACGTGGAATCAAAATTCTCTTACTGCGTGCGTTTCCAGTTAAAACTTCGCAATCAATAGTATTACGATGCATAAATTTGATGCGCATTCTTGTTCCATTGACTAATTCTTCCTTTGTATTTAAGTTTCTGATCCGCAAAACGATGCAATTAACTTTCAATACTAACTTATGTGGTAGCAAACCACTAATAGTCAAAGAATTCAAAAACTCTACTGGACAGTTTTTGATGTCATTGTCATCATCACAAATTATTTTATCGTAGCTATGATATGTTCTCTGTTCACCAGGTATTTGATTAAGTATATCAGTATTAATCAAAGTACAATCATCATTTTTAGGTGCTAAAATAACTGAGTTCAATATGTTATCTGAGAGTATGTTTTCGGAAATATTTCAATACACCTCATTAATAATATTATTTTCATCTCCTATTAAATGCTGAGGTATTTCAATAATATTTTCACCAAACTGACGGAATTGTGGGGCTTCATCATTACCAATTTTTTTCAAGAATTCGACAAATTCTATTTCACTTGGTAAGGCTCTCATATTTTGAGTAAACGTAACTTTATGAAAATAAACAAATAAATCAATTACAAATCATCCACTCCGCATTTACTCCGCTAAATTTTTTACAGTATATGAACGTAAACTATGCATGTTTTATTTTGTTTAATTTCATATATTTGTAACGCATATTATACATTAATTTTATCTTTCTGCACTCCTTCTCCATATGAACTTTATGCCAAATCTCATACTCCTCCGTGCGCGCAATGTGCTTAAAAAGGGGTACAAAGTTTTTCTTCACGTATTAATATATAGATATGAGTGTAACTAAATCCTGGAAACACTTTCTTTAACCCTGCTTGTGGTTGCGTCGACGATGCACCTCGTTATTAGCATAACTGAACACATCTTGATGGACGAGATATCTCATCGAAACCACTTAGAGGGTTAGCAAAAACGAACGCCTTACCCTGCTGTATGATCAGTCCTTTCTCAAGTAGCAGGTGCTGATCCCGCGAAAAGATGCCTTCGTCATTTGAGATGCGCGGAAACCTCATGGAAGGTTACAAACCCTGCCACTCGAATATTGACAAGGGGGACACAGAGAAGTCAAGTTTGACTCTATTCCCAGGTATTGGTTTTCCTTTCAAAAGAGAGCAGAGGGGTCTTCTAAACCTATTAATTTGGAAAATCATCAAAAAGCCACTCTTCTACAGATCCCCATTACCTCCGCAACTGAGTGTCTTAAATACGAATAAATTTACAGCGAAAAGTCGCTAATTTAGTTCGGAATTTATACATCGCGAATTTCTTTGGGTTCTCTTTTACTTCCTTATCCTTCAACTGCTAAAGGGGATATTGAAATTGGTTGTTTTTTGGCTTTTGTTATATTTGGCCAAGCTGCGCCAAACACAAAACAACGTCAAGTAAGAAATGTGAAAAAAGAGGGATTGGGAACAGAATAGTGGGATGAAAGCAGGAAAAGATCGCTTGGATATACCTGTAGCACTACCCACGTGTTGAATAACGACAGTAAACCCCGTGGTAAAAGATAAGATCACTAGAGTACTTCGGGTAACGTGAATCCTAAAGGGTCCATGATGGCCTTTAAACCTAAGAGGGTTGGGTTTATGGCACAATGACCATATTTGCCATACTGTACCTAAAACGTGTAAAAGAGAAACGTCATGTAAAAGAGAAAACAGAGATTGGGGTCAGAGTAGAGCGATGAAAGCATAAAAGATCACTTGGGTATCAAGGGAGCTTTACTCAAGTGTTTGCTAATGGCGGTAAACCGCTTTGGAAAAGAAAGTTTCACTACAGTACCTCAGATTCATGAAATCCGTACACGTTTAAAGATATGCCCCCCCTGAGGCCCTATAACCTGCCATATTTGACTTCTGCGCCAAATAAAGACAAACAATATCAAGTATTGGACGTATACACACATACAAAAAGTTGTACTGATGCCTGAAATACACCTAGGAAGGAATTCAACCTGTGTTGGTTCCAACTCGGAGGTTGCTAAGGAAGGGGGTTAATTCGCATGCTTTGCTGTAAACCCCAAAGTGGTTTTGATGAGATATCTCGTCCATAAAGATCCGATCAATTTCGATAATGACAAGATACCTCGTCATCAAGGTAGGTAGTTAATCAGCGACGCACTGGAGCAACACAACGGGCTATTGGCAGCTGTCCGGGATCTATCCCGGAGAGAAAGATCCAAGGACAATACCTCGTAATTTTGAACCACGGTCAGATTACGAGAACAACACCTAATCTGGCACTCCACTCTCCAAACTTCCGCACCATGCCAAAGTGAGGACATTTGAGGCCACGACAGATTTAAAGTGCACCAGCCTCCGTGTACACGACGTTCTTTGGCTGGACTGAGGTTTGAACACTCGCAACCCTCTGGTTGCTAATGCGTAGCTCTTCCAACTGGCCTTCGTCGTCAAGATGTCCATTTCTCTATGATGAGAGATCAAGACTTGGTCTAATGACGAGAAATCTCGTCCATCAATATCTGGTCAGTTTTCTTCTCATGACGAGATATCTCGTAGAGACAACCTCACACATAGGAGGGTTAAGTTTAAATCTCCTATAGGAGCATTCAACCGATAAAGCTAAGACTTGCTTAAAGTTCCACAACTGCAATTTGTTAAACGAGTAATCCAATTACAAGCTGAAAAAAATAACGGATGATGAGTTTAACTTAAAACTAGCTTCGGTCCAATAATTTTTGAGAGTTCATTTAAAAATCAAGGCTGCGAATTAAATATTGCTTGAAACACTTCCCTGAGCACGAAGGGAATTAAACGCGAATATAGGGCTCTCCCTCCAACAATGAAATTAAATGAGGCGAAATGGAATTTAATTTAACGCATCTCATTTCAGTAGAGTTCCCGAAAAAGGTTTAATGTTGAAGTCAAGTGGGAGAGAAGCGATGTGTGAAATATCAGTTTCGTGTCCGGTGCCTAGCCAGTGAGAATGTGATTTATTAATTTTACTAAGGGCATGGGTAAATAGGCAGGTAGTTGGATTAACGTCACATTGGAGCAACAATCGACGGCGGCCCGGGATCAACTCCGAAGGGAAAGAACCGAGGACAACACCTCGTTTTTTCGAACCACGGTCAGATGAAGAGTTCAACACCTGAGTTGGCATTCCACTCTTCAAATTTCCACACCACGACAACGTGAAGATATTTGATGATACTATACATTTAACGCACCGACGTACACGACGTGTACACCACCAAAGCCATCCAAGGTACACGACGATTTTTGGTTGGATCGAGTTTCGAACTCGCAATCCACTTTTTGCGTCCTCTACTATTCCGAGGTGGTAGCCCGATTGGAATAACATCGATTAATGTCGGGTTGGATTCCTACCTGGGTGTACTCCTCTAAAAAATCCGTTAAATTTTCGTTGTCTTGTTTTTGGCGCAGCATAGCCAAATACGTCCCTTGCCCGTTATGTTTCTCCACTGTGCCGTTAATTCGATCTTCAACTACCTACCAACTCTATAAATAAGATCCATTCCATCTTAAATCACAATAAATTCATCTCTTATACACAAAGGCCCTCGGGGGCATGAAGTATACTGACAAGACATTGCACTGGCCATGCCCGTTTTACCGATAGACACTTATTGATCGGAGAATCTGCTCCTTTATGTCAACTTGCCATTGGGTTTTTACCGTTCGGCACATTTTTGAATAAATGTAGAGCTTTAATAACCAGACATATACGATTTGGAGTTTTAAATCCAACCCTAAAAGACCTATTGGGAAATACATTACGAAATTGTTTCTATTCATCTCTGACATAGGTTTTGCGAATTTTGTTTAGATTTTATACATAGACTAGTTTCAATTCAAAATTGTTTTTATTCATCTCTGACATAGGTTTTGTGAATTTTGTTTAGATTTTATACCTAGACAAGTTTCGATTCAAAATTGTAAATAGATAAATTTTACATCAGTCTTTATTTTGTCTTGCGTCTGGCACAGCTTGGCAATATGTTTCCCTTGTGCCATGAAAATCCAATCAACCAACCTCAGGGGCACATCTTTCGGTCTGTACCGGCTTCAAAGATCTGAGGTACTCTAGTGATTTATTTTCACATGGGATTTACTGTCATTAGTAAACACGGTGGTTACTGTCCGAGGATACCAAGCGATCTTTTTGTTTTCATCCCACAACTCTATATCTCCTTTCACGACATTTCTTACTTGACGCTGATGTGTATTGTGTTTCGAGCATCATGCCAGTACTCCGTCCTTCTACTGTCTTGTGCTTGTTTGCAAACACCCACCCTTGGCTATTGTGCCATTTGGTGGCGTGCCAACCAAAGGCAAACCAGCGAGTCGCGAAAGCTTCCTCAGCTCGTCCTCCTCTGTGTCTGGTTCTTGGTCCAAGGCCGGGCACTGATGCAGGAGGGAAGCATCCATGACGCCCTGACCGCACAGCGGGAATTGTGGGGCGGGGAACACGTGGGTCCTGTACAGGTGGGCAGCAAGGTAGTCGTGCCCAGTTCTCAGCTAGAACAGCATTCTCTCCAGTACCGGGTATACCCTGTCTTGTGACCGTGTTTGTCGCTACTTAGCCAAATACGGTCTTTGCTCCATAGGTAGGTAGGTAATTAATTTACGTTGCACTGCAGCATCACAACGGGTTATTGGTGACGGTACGGGATCAATCCCCAAGGCAAAGATCCGAGGCAACACCACGTAATTTCGAACCACGGTCAGATGACGAGGTAGCACCACGTAATTTCGAACCACGGACAGATGACGAGGTTACACCAAGTAATTTCGAACCACGGTCAGATGACGAGGCAGCACCACGTAATTTCGAACCACGGACAGATGACGAGGCAACACCGCGTAATTTCGAACCACGGACAGATGACGAGGCAGCACCACGTAATTTCGAATCACGCACAGATGACGAGGCAACACCACATAATTTCGAACCACGGACAGATGATGAGGCAAGACCACGTAATTTCGAACCACGGTCAGATGACGAGGCAACACCACGTAATTTCGAACCACGGACAGATGTCGAGGCAGCACCACGTAATTTCGAACCACGGTCAGATGACGAGGTAACACCTGAGCTGGTACCACACTCTCCAAACACCCACACAACGCCAACGTGAGAACATTGGAGGCCACGACCGATTCAACCTGCACCAGCCTCCACATAAACGACGGTCTATGGCTGGACCTAATTTCGAACTCGCAACCCTCCGGTTGATAATCCGTCGCTCTTCCAACTGGACTACCGCGACTCGCCTTTGCGCCATAAGACACCGAAACAACCTACCAACGACAACCTCTACTCCCACTATAAGACACTCTCTTAAATCACAAGAAACTCGTCTCCTGCACCACCCTAAGACGGGACTTCCTAAGCCTACACCTCCCCTCGCCGCGAGGAATCAACGGAGCAAGTGTTTATCCCTCGCAAACCATAAAGAGGCGGCGTGCAATCAGGCAGAATAAACACACATGCGGAATGATGCGGAACACCAGGGGTGCGTTCGATACATTATCGGTACGCTGTTGATTCGGGGAATCGAAGAAAGAAGGGCGCATAGCTCACTATGAATTGGAGAGATGGAGTCTACGGAGTTCGGTGGACTGTGAGGGATCCGTGGTCTGTGCTACAACGGAGGTGGTGGGGCATGATGAGTTGAATAGATGATCTTTGGAGGTGACCATTTGTCTTTGTCTGGTGTTTGAGAGGTCTTTGTGATAATTCTCTGATACTGTGACGGGGCGATGTTTGAGCGGGATTTGTCCGTGAAAAGATTTACTGTCTGTAATAGTATCTAGTGCTCCAATAATTCTAAGGGACTGCAGTAACCCGGATGGAAAAGTAACCGACTATCTTCCGGAGGGTTGCGAGTTTGAATCCAACCAAAAACCGTCGTGTACAAAGGGGACTGGTGTAGGTTAAATCTGCCGTGGCCTCAAATGTCCTCACGTTGGCGTGGTATGGAAGTTTGGAGAGTGGGGTGCCAGCTCAGGTGTGACCTCGTCATCTGTCTCGTTGTTCAAAATTAAGTGGTGCTGTCTTTACCTTCGGGTTTGATCCTTAACGGTCGCCAATAGCCCGTTGCGTCGCTACAGTGCGACGTTAATTAAAATACCTACCAATAATGTTGAGCGGCCGTCGTGGCTTAGTGGGTACGCCCACTGCGCTAGCAACCTGCGAGTTGAAGGATGCGCAGCTTCGATTCCTGTCAGGTTTGATTTCTCCTTGGGTGTATTTCAGTCTTCCGTGTCAGCAAAGCTTTCATTGTATGTGTATGTCCATTACTTGATATTGTAAGTCTTGTCTGCCGCATCATGGCCCTATATGGCTACTAAGCTAACAAACCCAACCAATCGAACTGAAGGCAAGGTAATTCGATTAGAAGAGTCGCGGGTTAAATAATCGTGGTTCGCGACTCGATCCTATCAAAGACTTTTGTGTCCGTTGGGGCTGGGGCATGTTGAATCTGTAATGGCTCAAATGTCCTAATGTGGAAGTTTGGAGAGTGGAGTGCCAGCTCAGGTGTTGACCTCGGCATCTGACCGTGGTGCAAAACGACGAGTGTTATCCTGGAATCTCTCCCATTGGAACAATCCCGGACCTCCGGCAATAGACCACCCCATTGCTCCAGAACGGACATATCATTTACGAAGTACCTGTCAGATTGACTGCCAACCTCTACGTCATAATTAATAGAAAGTTTACTGATTATAAAGATGTGATAAGAGGAGAAAAATTAAAGGGAGCGACTATGGACTTGGAATAGGTAAATAATTTAGACAGTAAGTAGAATTTAGTAATTGATACAATTAGTCCAATTGAAGTTCCAATAGAGTGAGAGCGAGGCAAATCAGTAATTGAAAAGATGATGGTAAATACGCATGAGCTGTGAAGATGATTAAGGGTTGGTGATGATTTAGAGAAGGAAAATAAAATAAAATAGAGTGTCAATTTGGTGTGTTCAGAAGATTCCCTAAGGAATCCCTGAACTCACCACATCGACGTTTAGGTCGTTGTGGGAAAGTGCGGTATTCTCTGTCAAGATGAGAGCGAGGTCTTTTTCTAGATTTGATTAAGGAAGTATCGTAAGGTGGGATGCTGTGGAGAAGTGTTTGGAACTTGAGGAATTTTGTAGAATTTAGTATATAAGGTCTTAATAAATTCGGTAATAGCGACGTTAATTCAACTACCGAACAACCTACCTTGAAATGCACTCGCAAACTTTCACTAGCGTGCAAGTTAATTGGGTATATGTATGGGTTTTAAGGCGTCGGTAAAAGTTAGAAGCCTTTATACTAGCTGTAGCCCTGGGCCGCCCTGGCTCATTGGGTTTTCCCACTACTTTAGCTACCAGCGAGCTTCAGGATCGATTCCTGTTACTTAACCTGGGTGTATTTCTCTCTTCTGTGTTAGTAAAACGGTCCTTGTGTTTATGTCCATTACTAGACGTCTCATGTCTTGTGTTTGGGGGCAGTTTATACAAATAGGCCGCAGTCTTGTGTTTGCCGCAGTTTGTCCAAATAGGCCGCAGTCTTGTGTTTGCCGCAATTTGTCCAAATAGGCCGCAGTCTTGTGTTTGGGGGCAGTTTGTCCAAATAGGCAGCAGTCTTGTGTTTGCCGCAGTTTGTCCAAATAGGCCGCAGTCTTGTGTTTGGGGGCAGTTTGTACAAATAGGCCGCAGTCTTGTGTTTGGGGGCAGTTTGTCCAAATGGGCCGCAGTCTTGTGTTTGCCGCAGTTTGTCCAAATAGGCCGCAGTCTTGTGTTTGGGGGCAGTTTGTCCAAGTAGGCTGCAGTCTTGTGTTTGCCGCAGTTTGTCCAAATAGGCCGCAGTCTTGTGTTTGGGGGCAGTTTGTCCAAATAGGCCGCAGTCTTGTGTTTGGGGGCAGTTTGTCCAAATAGGCCGCAGTCTTGTGTTTGCCGCAGTTTGACCAAATAGGCCACAGTCTTGTGTTTGGGGGCAGTTTGTCCAAGTAGGCCGCAGTCTTGTATTTGCCGCAGCTTGTCCAAATAGGCCGCAGTCTTGTGTTTGCCGCAGTTTGTCCAAATAGGCCGCAGTCTTGTGTTTGGGGGCAGTTTGTCCAAGTAGGCCGCAGTCTTGTGTTTGCCGCAGTTTGTCCAAATAGGCCACAGTCTTGTGTTTGCCGCAGTTTGTACAAGTAGGCAACAGTCTTGTATTTGGGGGCAGTTTGTCCAACTAGGCCACAGTCTTGTCTTTGTCGCAGTTTGTCCAAATAGGCCGCAGTCTTGAGTTTGTCGCAGTTTGTCCCTTGCCCCATAGAATCCAACCGGAACCCGCCAATAAATTGGGCCGCGGTAGCCCGGTTGGAAGAATAGCGGATTAACAACCGGGAGTTCCAATTCAAGCAAAGACCGTCGTGTACAGGAGGGGGGCTGGTGCACTTTAAATCTGCCGTGACTTCAAATGTCGGCACGTTGGCGTGGTGTGAAAGTTTGGAGAGTGGAGTGCGAGCTCAAGTGTTGCCTCGTCATCTGACCGTGGCTCCAAATTCCGGGGTGTTGTCCTCGGATCTTTCCCTAAATATAGAAAAACTAAAAAGCGGTGTCTAGACCAGTGACAAGTATCCTATTTCATGATTTGAAGGTTTTGTTTATATCCATATATCAACAAATGCAACATTGGTTTCAATATTGAAACAGTGTACATAAGGAAAAATAAGCTATTTATAAAAGATAAATTTATTTAAAACTGGAGTTATATAATCCTAATGTTTTAAAATGAAAACAAAGTCCACGTTTTTAGAATAATAATGACGCGGAAAATTAAATTTTTTTCTCGACAGAAACAAGCTGAATCTAATGATAAATTAAATAACTTCAATTTAAAATTCGCATGTTGCGAAATGTTGGAAAACATGATTTAGACATTCGCGGAATAGAAAACGTGGGATTATATTTTCATTATTGCAGATTAGTGTACGGTTGAATTTTTCAGAATTACTATTTGTTCTATGTAAAAAGGTCTAGGCATTTTGAAAGTTATTTTTGATTTAGACTAAAAAAGTAAAAGTTTATCATTAAGCCATTTTTTTATTTACGAACAAATAATCGAGCTTGCCTTCAAAGCATTGAAATGGAATTACTATTTGTTCTATGTAAAAAGGTCTAGGCATTTTGAATGTCATTTTTGATTTAGACTAACGAAATAAAGTTTATTATTAAGCTATTTTTTTTTAGTTTCGTACTGAGAATCGAGCTTGCCTTCAAAGCATTGAAATTGAATTCGATTGAATGTTTTTTGAAAATTAAATAAATAAAACTCGTTGAAAATTAACTTCAAATTCCAGCGTTTTTAAGCATTGCTAAATACAAATGTTCTCGGTACTAGTAAATTAACGACGAGTCTTCGAACCAGACTTAGGAACAGTCATTTACAACATATATGTGATATGCTTTATGTTAAATAAAAAGAAAACTGATAAAATTAAGTTTGATCAATTATAGTGCCGTAGTAGAGCCAGGTTGGAAGAGTACCGAATTAGCAACCGGAGGGTTATGAGTTCGTATTCAACCAAAGACCTTCAAAGGGGGCTGGTGCATGTTTATCTGTCGTGTCCTTAAATGTCCTCACGTTGGAGTGGTGGCAGTTAGGAAGGGGGTTGCAAAGTCAGATGTTGATCTCGTCATCTGACCGTAGTTCAGAATGACGAGGTGTTGTCCTCGGGCCTTTCCATTCGAGACTGATCCCGTACCGTCGCCGATAGCCCATTGTGTGGCTCCAGTGCGACGTCAATTCAATTACCTACCTCGAACTCCGACTTAACCGTAATGGTGATTTATCTTCGAGTCGAAAACCACCCTGTAGTGACCAATCTCTGATGCCAAAGCATGTTTTGAACTGTCACCTATTTTAGCCCTCCGAGTGGTTTCAACGAGATATCTCGTCCATCAAGACCAGACCAATTTTGCTAATGACGAGATATCTCGTCTACCCAGATCTGGTCAGTTTCGCCAATAATGAGATACCTGATCGAGATAACCACTAGTAGCGTTAAGCAAGGGATAATTTGTTTATCCTACAATCATCTCCATTCCCCATAGAGTAATAGGTTTAATCTCGACGAGATATCTCGTCATTAGCAAAATTGTCCAGATCTTAGACGAGAAATCTCGTCGAAACCCAATTTGAAGGGTTAAAAAAAATCTCCGCATATATATTACTTTCTTCCTCTCAGAACACTCCCCGAATAAAGACAACCGCAACTCCAAATCAATACCCGAGAACGATATCTCCAACATCCCAGTTTACGACTCAAAAACGAAAAAAAAAAGACATCGCGCACACAAAAAGAGGCCGCACAATCAATAGCAACGGAGGTTTGTCCGCTAATTGCGTGTCGCGTATCCCGGAATTATTAATGCGGGACGGAAAAACGGGAGTTTTCCCGCATCCGTAATTAAAGTGTCCCGTCGATAGACCCCCGATTCCCCGATAACGCGAAGTGTATCCGGCGAGGTTTAACTTCTTAATCAGAGATGTTTATCGTTTTTCGATTCCCTACCAACTTCCCCAAGTGGAGTGAGGAAAGGGTGTGCGTATGAGGATTTCGGATGGGAAAGAAGGCGTTTTTATGTGCGGTTGGAATGATTTCCCTTCGTGGAGTGTAGCATGGGGAAAGGTGGAGTAACTTGAATAGTTAGTCTGGTTTTTGAAGATAGAAATGTGCCTCATCTGTGTATAGAATTGTGGCCGCATTAACCCTCTGAGGGGTTCACATCCGCATTAACCCTCTGACGCGTAAATCCGTTTTATAACCTGCAGTCTTCCCAGCATGATTTCTAAATAGTTTTGACCTTCTTGAGATATAGAATCTATCCAAAGGATTCTTTCCTAAGCAAAGTACCAACAGAAACATTTCATTGGGTTAAGTTCTAACTAAAGGAGCAATAGAATATTTCCAGGGAATTCTTTTCTGATGAAAGGACCAATGGACTATTTTCAAAGGATTCTATTGTATGGAAATGACCGCTAGAGTACTTCGGTTGGATTATTTTCTAATTAAAGGGCCATTAGAATCCTTATCAGGATTACATTTTAAGAAAAGCACCAACAGAATTTTTCCAAATGATTCTGTTCTAAGGAAATGACCAGCAGAAACATTTCAAAGGTTTCTATTGTAAGGAAAGTACCGACAGAATCCTTCCATTGGGTTAAGTTCTAACTAAAGGAGCAATAGAATATTTCTAATGGATTCTATTCTAAGGAAAGGAGCAATAGAATATTTCCAGGGAATTCTTTCTAATTAAAGAACCAATGGTCTCTTTTCAAAGGATTCTATTGTACGGATATGACCGCTAGAATACTTGGGTTGGATTATTTTCTAATTACAGAGCCATTAGAATCATTATCAGGATTGTATTTTAAGGGAAGAACCAGCAGAATCTTTCCAAATGATTCTGTTCTAAGGAAATGACCAGCAGAATCATTTCAAAGGATTCTATTGTAAGGAAAGTACCGACAGAATCCTTCCATTGGGTTCAGTTCTAACTAAAGCAGCAGTAGAATATTTCCAATGGATTTTAGTCTAAAGGACCAATAGAATCCTACCAGGGAATTCTTTTCTAATTAAAAGACCAATGGATTCTTTCCAAAAGATTCTATTCTAAGGAAAGTTCCAATGACATTTTTTCAAAGGATTCTATTGTAAGAAAGTTCCAACAGAATCATTTCATAGATTATTTCCTCTGGAAAGGACCAGTCTATTTCCAAAGGTTGAAAAAAAACGAGGATTCTTTCAAACAATAGGTGTGGTTATTTAGTCATTAAGCGTATTGTGGGGTGAAAACAACTTTACACAGCTCGGAAATCACGTGACACTCGAAGGGTCAATTATATATGCTCAGAATTGACTCAAAAACTATAGGTTTGACCTTTTAAAACGAACAGTTGGATGCCCAGTTCTCAAAAAATATAATTCATGTGTTCTAGAAATAAGAACTGCATTAAAGTAGTCCATAAGAATCAGTAACAACCATTTCATATTTTGTAACGTCAATTGTTTTAACAAATATTGCATATGGTACCAAATAAAGTGCAGGTCTGTTGGATTCACATTTGGCAGTCATTATTCACCCTTGACTTGATCCCTAAAAGAGAAAACAAATTAACCTTCTATCAACTGACATTTATGCAAAAAAAATTAAAAATCAAACAAGAAATAAAAAGGCTCACATAATGAGGTTTTTTGCAACACTCTAAGAAAAGAAGTCAAGTATTTTGAACTCACATTTTTTCTATTTACAAGAATAAAAAAGGATGTCAATAAAAAAATAATCAATTACTTTCGATAGAACATTTCAAGATATTTTTGTTTTCTCGACTACATTAAAGAATTAAAATATTTTTTGTAAACATGCGTAATGGTTTAAATGAGTTTTTAATTTTTTGCCTATTAGCACTGTTTTTTTTAAAGAATATACACCTCAACAATTGATTTTTTCCTAAAAAGAATTAGAAAATGGCTTCTAATAAATTCAAGAATCGCTATACTGTTTCTCCAGTTGATACAAATTTGAATTAAACACGCACGGTGTTTACCAATTAATTTTTAATCCTTGAAAGCAAAGATTAGCTTTTGAGTGTTTTTCAATAGCTTATTTCTTTCAATTTGCATAAAGCATTTTTTTCTCGATCTGTTACTTAAATCCCTTTGTGTGTGTTCTTTTCTTAATTAGCTTCATCGAGGCTATATTTAATGTTTGTTTTATAAATGTTAACATACTTTAAAAAGCTTGTAAGACTAATTATTTCCTTAACATTTTAGGGATTGGAAAATAATTTTTAATAAATACCAACATCAATTTGTTTCAAACATTGGATGTAATTTTATACAATTTCGTAACATGTTCTTTATATTTTTGCCGTGTTTTGCTGTTTCAAAATAGCCGCGGTAGCCCGGTTGGGAGAGTAGCGGATTAGCAACCTGGTAGTCGGGAGTTCGAAACTCGATCCAACCAAATACCAGCATACTCGTGAGGACTGGTGCACGTTAAATCTGTCGTGGCTTCAAATGTCCTCACGATGGCGTGGTATGGAAGTTTGGAGAGTGGGGCATCTGAGCTTGGTTCAAAATTACGAGGTGTCCTCGGATCTTTCCCTTTGGGACATACCAAGGAACGCCGCCAATACCCCTTAGTGTTGCTCCAGTGTAACTTTAATTCAACTACTTGCCTAAAAAATGTGTCTGGTAGATATATATCTTATGTGTTTTAAAACATTTGATTTCAGAAAAAATTTGTTTTTAACTTATTTTGCTTCGTAATTTTTAAAGGAGGGGTAGTTGAATTAACGTCGCACTTGAGTAATACAACGGACTATTGGCGACGGTCCGGGATCAGTCCAAGATACAAGGACAAAACTTCATCTTGAACCATGGTCCGATGACGCGTTAACACCCAAGCTGGCATCCCACTCTCCAAACTTCCACACTACGCCAACGTTAGGACATTTAGGTAGTGTTGTATTGCTTTTACCCCTTATTCTTTCAGAAGAATCTATATATTTTTTCTGATATTTGAATCTGATATTTTCAGAATAGAATCGTTTGGAAAGATTCCGTTTGAAATTTTTTTAGAATAGAAATGTTTGGAAAGATTATGTTTGATATTTTCTTAGAATAGAATCGTTTGGAAAAAATCTGTTTCATATTTTCTTAGAATAGAATCGTTTTCAAAGAATCTGATATTTTCTTAGAATAGAATCGTTTGGAAAAAATCTGTTTGATAATTTTCTTATAGAATCGTTTGGAAAGAATCTGATATTTTCTTAGAATGGAATCGTTTGGAAAGAATCTGATATTTTCTTAGAAGAGAATCGTTTGGAAAGAATCTGTTTGATATTTTCTTAGAATAGAATCGTTTGGAAAGAATCTGTTTGATATTTTCTTAGAATGGAATCGTTTGGAAAGAATCTGATATTTTCTTAGAATAGAATCATTTGGAAAGAATATGTTTGATATTTTCTTAGAATAGAATCGTTTGGAAAGAATCTGTTTGATATTTTCTTAGAATGGAATCGTTTGGAAAGAATCTGATATTTTCTTAGAATAGAATCGTTTGGAAAGAATCTGTTTGATATTTCTTAAAATAGAATCGTTTGGAAAGATTCTGTTTGATATTTTCTTGAATGGAATCGTTTGGAAAGATTCTATTTATCCTTTCGTCAGAATAGAGTCTGTTTGAATGATTGTATTGGTCAGGAGGATCAACACTGAGTAGGAATCATGCAGGGAAGACTGCAGGTTGCAAGGTTGACTTATGCATGTGAACCAATGAGAGGGTTAATAAATTCTGTAATTTAAAACAAGAAATCAGAAATCCGCCATTTTGATTATTTTGGTAGTTCTGCAGAGTTCACCCTTTGAGTTGAACCTGATTTAAAATTGGATTACGCTCTTACATTTAATAAAAATAGATAAGCCTTTCGAAAATAAATGAGGGCTGCTGTGACCCGGTTGGAAGAATAACGAATTATCAACCGGAAGGTCGTGAGTTCGAATCCAGCCAAAGACCGTCGCGTACAAAAGGGGCTGGTGAACGTTAAATCTCTCATGAACTCAAATGTCCTCAGATTTGTGTTGTGTGGAAGTTTGGAGAGTGGGATGCCAGCTCAGGTGTGTCATCTGACCATGGTTCAAAATTACGTGGTGTTGTCCTTGGATCTTTCCCTTCGGGTTTGATCCTGGATCGTCGCTAATAGCCGTTGTGTTGCTCCAGAGCGACGTTAATTAAAATATATACATTCATACATCAAAAATAAATAATTGAAACCTAAAATTACCATACGTTCGTAGAATGTTCCAATATCAACCCGATCATTTATTAATAAGGAAATTAAAATGCATTTCAAATCAATTTGAAATAACAGAATTTGCGACTTATCCCAAATCTGTTAGTTTCATCACTTGCTAATAAGACGAAAATCCACCTGGTACTTAAAAATAAGATTACAAATTAAGCCTTCAGTCAGCAAATTGTTACGGTCACTATAAATAAATTTAAAAAACACAATCCTTCCCAGATTTTTATTTTCTCATTATCGCAGCTTTGCTTTGAATATTAATGACAGCACTTCAACACAAAGCGGTAAATATGAAAATACATTTTCGAATTCAAGGGTTTAGAAAATAAAACAATACTCTTGTAACAATTGTCACAAAAACTGCTCATAACAAGCCATTAGCTTGCCTTAATTATTGTCTCCATGCTTGTTTTTGAAGGTGCTCTGAACAAAAGACATTTACATAATTCAGCAACTAATTATATCTTTTATCTTGTCCCGTGTTTAGGATTCATTAAAATTTAATCATCACCAAATCCCTCTTCTTTCAAAACGCATAAATCTTAGAAAATACCTGGCTTAACTCGACCCCGCTGTACCGTACCTTGTCTAATGTCGTTTGGGGTATTGTGTTCTCAGAAGACCTTATTCGCCTTTTAACAAAGAAAGCTTTTTATTCTCCAATTTTTGTTGCTGTTTTCGGTTGACAAGAACTTTCTTCGATGGATTTTTTAATAAAGACGGAATAAATACAGCGACAGAATATTTGTATTCCAATAAATCCCGGACTTTTTCATTAAGTTTTACGATGTTTGCGTTTTTATGAGGTTTTCCCAAGAGCAATATCGACTAATATCTTGTTTCTGTTTACAGCGTGTCTGGGTACTTTTTATACAGTAAATAATTTCAGGTCGGGTGTTCCTACTTATACTATCCTCCCATATTTTCACGAAACTAATATCTGCTTATTTTTAATAAAGATTTTCATCAATTTTGGAAATAATATCATGCAAATATATTTTTAAAACCGTAAAGAGATATACAGGGTGAGTCTAAATTGATTTTACAATATAAGAAGGGTGACAGTACCCCATCCAGACGAGCAATAATTACCATGGAACTTAGGGGCGCATTCCACTCTGAGAGGCAGAAAAGAGTCAAATTAGAATTTCAACATGAACTTACAACAGTGTTGGGAAAGCGAATGAACGATACCAAAAGTTGCACAATCTGATTTATTGATCAGAGAAAAACTCACAGCAAGTGCTCAAAGTTTCGTTGCACAGTTCACACCGGCGAAGGAATGACTGGCTCTCGAAGATTCCTGGTGTTGTGTTAATTTTGTCTGCGGCAACACCGATTCTCGCTACGAGATCTTCAGCCGAGTCCACAGGAGTCTGGTACGCTAAAGATTTCATGTGCCCCCAGAAGAAAAAGTCCAGTGGGTTGAGGTCCGGTGAACGAGGAGGCCAAACCACAAGTCCGCCACGTCCGATCCATCGTGCGGGATATGTGGCATTCAAGAAGTGGTAGAAAACGACGTCAGAGGCGTTGACTTGTTCATGCTCGACGCGTTTCGACTTTACTCTTTCCTCCCTCTCAGAGTGGAATGCGACCCTACGTTCCATGGTAATTATTGGTCGTCTGGATGGGTACTATCACCCCTCTTATTTTGTAAAAACACTTTAGACTCACCCTGTATAAAGTACACATTTAATTTTGGTGATGTATAATACTCTTGTCCTTCCAAATCAAATGGGGCCGCGATAGCCTCCATAGCCGGCTTGAAAAAGAAACCGATTAGCAACCGGAGGATTACGAGTTCGAATCCAACCAAAGACCGTCATGTACAAGAGGGCTGGTGGATGTTAAATCTATCGTGGCCTCCAATGTCCTCACGTTGGTGGGTGAAGTTTGGAGAGTGGAGTGCCAGCTCAAGTGTTGACCTCGTCATCTGACCGTGGTTCAAAATTACGTGGTGTTGGATCTTTCCTTTTGGAAATTGATCCCGCACCATCGGCAATAGCCCGTTGTGTTGCTCCAGTGCGAGGTTAATTAAAATACCTACCTACCTATACAAATCAAAATCCTTTCAGCAGACTGATTTTAAAAATATTCTAATATTAAGACAGAAAAAAGGTTTTATTTGTTTCACAATGCAGAAAGTATAACAGGAATTAATTTTTACCATAAACGCGAGTTACTCTGGGGATATTTCTTTTCACATCGGGTTTACTATCTACTAGATATGAGAGGCGTGATCCGGGTTACCCAAGCGATCTTTTCCCGCTTTCACTCCACTATAATCTCAAATCCCACTTTTAGTTTACCTTTCGCAACATTTTTCACTTGACGTTGTCTTGTATTTGTCGCCATCAAATGTAACCCTTTCACCATAAAACGTAAAAACAACCGACATTAATGACTAAAAGCTATGATTTCTTGGTTTAGTTGGGTTTAATGCCGCAAGGGCCTATATTTGACCAAGCTGCGCCGAACAACGTCAAGTAAATGGGCATGCACACAAGAAACGTTTTACCGACACAGAAAGGGCCGCGGTAGTCCAAACGTCAATCGGAGGGTTGCGAGTTCCAAACTAGATCCAGCCAAAAGACCGTTGTGTACACGGAGGCTGGTGCATATTCAATCTGTCGTGGTCTCAAATATTCTCATTTTGGGGATGGGTGGAAATTTGGAGGTAGGAGTGCCAGCTGAGATGTTGTCCTCGTCCTCTGACCGTGGTTCAAAATGACGTGGTGGTGTCCTCGGATCTTTTCCTCCGCCTCGGTTTGTCGATTCGTTACGTTATCACCTCGTTTGGCCACATAACATCTTATGATAGGGTATGCATGTGAATGCGCATTTCTATAGAGTAGTGATAAAAGTGGTGAAACCACTTTTATCACTACTCTATAGAAATCAGATGATCAATTAATGGACCAATCAGATGATGAATCAATGGATGGGCGTCTTCTACCGTCCCGTGGACCAATGAGATGATGAAAGTTCGTTTCAACCCTGTAGACGAAAGTAATCTTAGGGTCACGTTACTACTAGTTTTAGTCACATGATTCTGGGCACATCAAAGGGTTACTATTGATTCACTCTACTTTTATATTTCCTCAATAATTCGGCCACGGCGACACCTCGGGCTCGTCTTTTGGTGTGTACGTGCTTCCCCGACCCTAGTGATCTGTTCTTTTCGCATGGGGTTTACTGCCTCTAGTAAAAAGGGAGATCACGACCCCTGGATGCCGGAGCGATCTATCTGTACTTTCTTCTTTCCTTCCTTCCTTTTCACCTGTGATTCCTTGTCGGCACTAACATAAAACAACATGAATTACATTAAATCAATTTATTTAATATTTTTGACAGATACATTCTTAAAGAGGCTGCAGCAGACAGCACAGCAACAGGAGCACGATGGCGCGTTAGCTCCCCTCAAGGTGTGGGCGTCGAAAGAGTTCGCGCATGCGCAGATGTGCGGTGGATTGATCCCGGACCGTCACCAATAACCCGTTGCGTTGCTTCAGTGTGACGTTCATTAAAATACCTACCTGACGAAAGAGGTTTCGGTTCGCACATTGGCTGACGAAGGAGTCGCCTCACTATTACTTGACATCGTCTGTTTTGTGTTTGACGCATCTTGGCGGAAGATGGCCCTTGCGCCATAAAACCCAAACCCAACCCATCGGCCATATCGGCCGTAAACCCACAATGAGACGAAAAATCAGATCAGCAAAACTACCAGTCTCCCTTTACTAGACATGCACGCCATTTTTCAAAATTGTTTGCATTAGGTAATTTTACTTAACGCCTTTCACAAAAATAAATGCACCACGCGAAACTATTTCCGCATAAATCCAGCTCTCGGCCTCAGCACTGCGAAACTCTGCCCAAGTAATAAAACATTCCTTGGGAGAGAACCTCAAAATCCCCTTCACAATATTTCACCACAAGCGAGGCGAACATTTGTTAAATGCGGAAACCGTGTCTACGGTTGTTTTTTAATTATTCACCAAGAATGAATGCAAGACGGAGGCAGCTTCGAAATCTCGGAATTGTGGCGAAGGCATCGCATGCACACATGGGAGCTAATTGAATCGTTCCCAAATTAGACTTAAGCTCTTAAATCTTGTTTTTATTGTGGGGTGAACGTACATGTTCTCAAGCCCCTTTCGCTTTGGTCTTTGTCACTCGCTTGCCTACAGGAACGAATGTTTTTCTTCTGGGGTTCCTGGTAATGAAATGGAATGGCTTATTGGGAGCTTATGGGAATTTATTTTGAAGCGTTCGGTAAAAATATTTTCTCTTCCGTGCTAAATAACCTCCGGAATAGTGCTGTTTGAATAAAGTATGATGAATAAGGTACGAATGTAGTTGTATTTGTGTTTCTGTTGGTATTAGTCTCGTTTTTGACAGTAGGTAGGCATTTTAATTAACTGGAGCAACGCCAAAGGATATTGGCGACGGTCCGGGATCAATTTCCAAAGGAAAAGAACTGAGGACAACACCATGTAATTTTGAACCACGGTCAGATGACGAGGTCATACCTGAGCTGGCACCCCACTCTCCGACTTCCACACCACGCAAACGTGAGGACATTTGAGGCCACGAGAGATTTAAATGAATCAGCCCTCTTTGTATATTACGGTCTTTGGTTGGATTTGAACTCGCAACCCTCTGGTTGCTAATCCGTTACTCTTCCAACCGGGATACCAAGGCCCTCGTTTTTGACGGCATTTGTAATCTGGGTTCTGTCTTTGAAGTTACTATGGCAAGTTCCATTGTCGCTCATCAGTCTTCTATTGAATGTTTTCCTTTGCATGTTTGAACCAAAGACCGTCGTGTACCATCGGCTAGTGCTAGTTAAATCTGTCGTGGTCTAAAATGTCCTCACGTTGGCGTGGTGCGGAAGTTTGGAGAGTGGGGTGCCAGCTCAGGTGTGACCTCTTCATCTGATCGTAGTTCAAAATTAGTGTTTTCCTCGGTTCTTTCCCTTCGGGTTTGATCCCGGACCGTCGTCAATAGCCCGTTTTGTTGCTCCAGTGCGACGTTAATTAAAGTACCTACCTACCTGAGAATTGATATTGTATGTCTTGTGTCTGGCACAGCATGGCCAAATACCCTTGCGCCATAAAACCCCGAGCAACCAACCTACCTACCAGAGAAAGAAATGGAATAGTGTATTTAGTGTGGGAATTAATTTTCAGAGATTTAGGGGCGAAAATATTTCTAGTTTTATCTTTTCTGCTGTTTAACATCCTTATAAAAAATACAATTTTTTAAATCAATAAACTTTTATATTTTTCAATGTGCTTTTTACTCTATACCATAATGCATGTAACAGAAAGTATATTACACTCTATAACTCAATTAACTTAAAGTAATGACATACTTTACTCTCATTCTAATCCCCTATGAATGCATCCCTAGTATGTGCTGATCTGATGAGAAGACAGATGAACTGTAGTTAGTTCATGTCTAGAAAGGTCGGATACACACCGGGCGAAACGGATTCCAGACGTAAAATCACGTTTGGTGGTAGACACGTAATTTAATTCAACACGTAATCACACACTGCTATCGCTTCCAAAGCCAAACGATAAACTCGAAGTCTAAATCCGCTTTAAAGATGCTAGTCATGGAAACGCAATGTTTAAGTTTTAATCTGTTCCCTAATTTACCGAATAGACTCGCTCAAAACCACGTGACTCAATTGGCAATTTGCCAGAGCTGGATTATATTTCTATTTGTTTCTTGAAAATGCTTTGACCGTATTGATACATACAAGGATATATCAAAAAGTAAGGTGAATTTGTCTCTAAAACTCAGAGCTTTTTGTGTAGCTAATTAATTTTTTTATATGTTGCAAGTACCAAGGTGATAGAAGTGTGACGGCTTGTAGAAACTTCTATGTCAACCCATCTGGTGCTTAGAGCAAATCAAAGATGGCTCATCGACTTGAGCATTACTCCAAGGAGGAGGTGCGCGGTGTCATTCGTTTTTTATGGGCCAAGGGGAAAAAACATGTGATATTCATCGAGAATTGTTGGAAGTCTATGGAGAGAGTATTATATCGCAGAAATAAGTGTATGTGTGGTGTAACGACACGAATGTGTCTGTCGTCGATGCCATGATTCGTGAAGACAGAAGAGTGAGTTTGCATGATATTGATAATGCATTGAATAGCTCACATGGTTCAGTGAGCAGTATTACCATTTGTCTGTCCCCTGAAGAAACACCTCCGTGGGCAGCGTTTTCATACACTGGAAGAGGCACAACAGGCTACACTTACCCGGTTAGGGAACCTGGAGCAAGATTTCTTTGAAAAGGGCATGGATGATTTGGTGCCACGTTGGAATAAATGCTTAGACCACTATGGTTCCTTTGTCGAATGATAGTGTGATACGATTTGTCAAACATAATAAATTTTCATATATTTATCTCTCTTCTACACGTTTTTCTGTCAATCAAAAATTCACCTTACTTTTTGATACTCCTTTGTAATATATTAACTTTATTTCCCCTAAAATTTATTGCGTAAACTGTGTAACTATTTTTGCAATATGAAATGTTTATTCTTAGCACTAACCAAAAACAATCCCGTTATTTCTAGGAAAATAAAATTGCAAATAAATTATCTTCGTTTCCACTTACATTGATGGTTATTCCATTAAATCATATTTAACCCTCCAAGAGGTTTCGACGAGATTTCTTTTCATCAAGATCTGGCCAATTTTACTAATGACGAGATACCTTGTCGACATAATCACCACGTGAATACTGGTACTATTGGTTTATATGTCTATTGTTTCATCGCCTTGATCTTAACCCTTCTGGTGATTGCCTCGACGAGGTTTCTCATCGTTAGCAAAACTGACCATATCTTGATAGACGAGATATTTCGTCATTGGAAGAAATCTGACAAGATCTTGATCTCGTCATCATAAAAAAAATCGGCAATATCGTGATGACGATATATCTCTTCATTAGCAATATTGGTCGGGTTTTTGTGGACGAGATATCTCGCCGAAACCACTTGGAGGGTTTTTGAATTTGTAAAACTTTGAACGTTGTAAAACATTAACCTTTATAACGATACTTGTCTAGATGACTTATATCTATATAAAGTGATTCGAAATCAATTCCCTTAAGGGATAAAGAAATGGACCTGGCCTTGATATTCAAGATGAAATGGAATATTTTACTTGGTTCAAGCCTAAAATTCGCGTAGATAGGAAATTCCTTTTAGGTTCGTCTTTAGATTATTTGAAGTTTCCATTGAATAAGAGAAAAAAGTCCTTTCCCATTTCGTCTCATTTACAATGGTTACCAACATGGCTCCATTATGGAACTCACGTACTGGTGAAGGTTTGTTTCCTTTTGAAAATTTAACAAAAGAGAATGCGTTTCCCATCAAATTCTATTTAACCTTCCAAGTGGTTGTGACGAGATATCTCGTCCATCAAAATCTGGTCTGATTTGCTGATAAAACACCTTTTCCGTTTCATCTCATTTGCAATGGTTACCAAAATGGCTGCCTTATGGAACTCACGTACTGGGAAGATTTGTTTCCTTTTGAAAATTTAACAAAAGAGAATGCGTTTCCCATCAAATTCTATTTAACCTTCCAAGTGGTTGTGACGAGATACCTCGTTCATCAAAATCTGGTCTGATTTGCTGATAAAACACCTTTTCCTTTTCATCTCATTTGCAATGGTTACCAAAATGGCTGCCTTATGGAACTCACGTACTGGTGAAGGTTTGTTTGCTTTTGAAAATTTAACAAAAGAGAATGCGTTTCCCATCAAATTCTATTTAACCCTCCAAGTGATTGTGACGAGATACCTCGTCCATCAAAATCTGGTCTGATTCGCTGATAAAACACCTTTTCCGTTTCATCTCATTTGCAATGGTTACCAAAATGGCTGCCTTATGGAACTCACGTACTGGTGAAGGTTTGTTTCCTTTTGAAAATTTAACAAAAGATAATGCGTTTCCCATCGAATTCTATTTAACCCTCCAAGTGGTTGTGACGAGATATCTCGTCCATCAAAATCTGGTCTGATTCTCTGATAAAACACCTTTTCCGTTTCATCTCATTAGCAATGGTTACCAAAATGGCTGCCTTATGGAACGCACGTATTGGCGAAGGTTTAGTTTTTTTTTGAAAATTTAACAGAAAAAAATTCGTTTCACATCACGGTCCAACAGAAGAACCGAACAGAATTCGAAATGTGACACCGATAGGTCAAACGCAAACAATGAAAAAGACAGTTTGGAACAACGGATAAAAAAAATGGCGCGGACAGATTCCTTCAGAATACCTGTCAGAGAAAACAAATAATACTCCAAAGAACAAGAAACGACGTCCGGAAGACTAGAACAAACAAAAACGAACGTTTTGCATTCGTGACTGGGAATTTTAGAACGGAAGAATTCTTGTTGAATACAAATTTCGAACTGAAATCGTGCGGAACAATTTATAAGGAACATTTTTTGTCTCTGGTAAAAATCTTAAATGTTATTCTTTTTCTACTTGTAGGATATTTGGAAGGAAATTTTTCAATTTATTTCGGGAGCGTTCTTTAATTATCATTTTGTACCAAATGGAACGACTGTTAATTAAGCATTTTTTAAGAATCTATTTTTAAAGAAACTCGCATTGAATAAGACTTAAAATACGAGATGTCATTTGTTATCTAGAAATTGGAAAGAATGCACTGAGATGTTATTGTAATGAATTGATGAAATGTTTGTTGGGTTCAGCTTTGATTTTTATTTTTCGGTAATTGTTTATTCCTAGAAAAACAGTTTCAGTTTGCTTTGTACTTTTTAGTTCGTATTAAGGTATAGATTTTTCTACATAAATATGTCAGTTAATCATTAAGTAATGACTCGCATGAGAGGATTTTTCTGCAAAGCTCAATTTAGATGGATTTAGTGTTTTTTGCTAGACGTGCTTCCTGTATGTGTATTTCGCATTGGGTAACTGAAAGTAAAATTTTCAACTTTCTGTGATTTCTTTGTTTTCACTGGAAATCCCTCTAATATTGGGGCAGCGGTAACTCGGTTGCAAGAGTAGCGGATTAGCAACCGGACTGTTGAGAGCTCGAATGTCGGTCAAATCAAAGACCTGCACAAGGGTTGATGCAAGTTAAATCTGTAGTGACCTCAAACGTCCTCACGTTGACGAGGTGTGGAAATTTGGAGAATGTGCTGCCAGCTCAGGTGTCCACCTCATCTGACCGTGGTTCAAAATTATGTGTTGTCCTCGGATATTCCACTTGGGGATTCATCCCGGACCGTCGCCTATAGTCCTTAGTGTTTATTTCTCCAGTGAGACGTTAATTAACGTTCTTTTAATATTGAGTATTTCTTTCTCTTTGGTTAATATCAAGACTGGTTTTACCAGCCTTGATATTAATCTCCTTTAGGTGTGCATGGGCTTCACTGACTCTCACTCATAGAATTACTGCATCATCATTCATTGTTTTACTCTTTTAAGATTCTCATAATACTTATTTTAGTTGTTTTATGTACTTATTTTTGTATCGTCCTTGTAAACCGGTAGGTTGTTCACCGGTCGTCTTTTTCCTATTGTTTTATTGTTATATTGATGTTACTTTAAATTTGTTTTATGTTAATTATTGTATTGTCCACCGGCAAATTGTGACCGGTTCCTATTTTGTTGGCCCTGTTGGCCTATTTCTGCAATTTATTTTAGTTTTAATAAATGGTGGTGCCCTGGATGCTTGGGGTCGCACGTGAGGAGTCGGCGGTGTTTTCCACCGGGGGGGGGGCTGGTTGACTCGCTACCCTCTTTCATGGTCACGGTGGTCGTCTACCCCCGCCTCCCATGCAAAAGCTCTAAGCCTTATTTCGGCGAGCTGGGAGGCGGTGTGTCTAGAACTTGCAACCTGTAGTCTTTTGTGCATGAATTCTAAGCAATTCTGATCTTGACCATAGAATCTTTCGAAAGGATTCTATTACGAGGTATAATGAACAAAAGAATCTTTCGAAAGGATTATATTCTAAGGAAATGAACAATAAAATCTTTCCCCAAGGGAAGGGACAACAGAAGTTTTCTAAAGGATTCTATTCCGAGGGAAGAACAGATACAATATTTCAAAAGGATTCTGTTCCAATGAAATGAACAATAAAATATTTCCAAACGATTCCATTCCAAGGAAAGGACCAATAGAATTCATCTAAAATATCCTATTCCAAAAGGAACTCTAAATATATTTCCAAAGGATTCTCCTCCAAGGAAAAGGGCAGGGGTAGCCCTTTTGGAAGAGTAACGGATTAGTAACCTGAGGGTTGCGAGTTCGAATCCAACCAAAGACCGACATTCACAAAGGGGGCTGGTGCACTTTAAATCTGTCGTGGTCTCCAATGTCCATGTTGGCGTGGTGTGGAAGTTTGGAGAGTGAGGTGCCAGCTCAGGTGTGACCTCGTCATCTGACCGTGGTTCAAAATGACGAGGTGTTGTCCTCGGATCTTTCCTTTCGGGTTTGACCCCGGACCGTCGCCAATAGCCCTGACTTCAAGGAAAACAACGAAACAACTTAGGGCTTAATTCGAAAACATGAACTTCCGTCGGCCCTCAACACTTATCCAGAACTAGTACATTTTGATTCTAAGACGTTGGAATCTCTACCTAAAACCCATAAAAGCATTATACTCTTTAAAATGTGGTCCGCGGTAGCCCAGTTGGAAGGGTAACGGATTAGCAATCAGAAGGTTGAGAGTTTGAAACACAGTCAAATCAGAGACCGTCGTGTACACGGAAGAAGGTCGACATTAAATCTGTCGTGGCTTCAAATGTCCTCACGTTGGCGTTGTGTGGAAGTTTGGAGAGTGGGGTGCCAGCTCAGGTGTGACTTCTTCATCTCACCAAGGTTCAAAATTGTCCTTGTATCTTTCCCTTCGGGATGAATCCCGGATCTTCGCCAATAGCCCTTTGTGTTGGTCCAGTGGAACGTTAATAGCTACCTATTTACCTCTTTAAAATGTTGCTCATAATTTTTCACCAATGAATATATTAAAATTAGGTATGAAAAAAAATCACGATTTCTATAGAAAAAGTAAGATTTGTGTGATTTCAATCAGATTTATTTTATTTAAATCGTATTTCATTCATTTTAAGTTGACTTGAACAAAGTTGAGGCTTGGTCAAATAGGAAGCGCAAAGCGACACGCTCAGACCAAACACAGCTAACTCCACACACCATCTACTCTACTATAAATTATTTTCGAATTTTAAATTATCTCTGCATACAAATACATTAATTTATAAACGGGGCACTCTTTTAATATGACATCTAAAATAAGATTAAAAATAGATCTAGCCAGGAAACCTTTAAAAAGTGCTTATGTAATTAGAAATAGTAATTTGATTTATGTAAATACTATATTAATGACAGATAAAAAAAGATTTTTCCTATTAACATGTTTTAAAGAAGAAAATTCACGAATCAGTGTTGAAAGGATACCCAATAAAATATCGTTTACATTGGAATCAAATCTAATTTCCTAACTGAAACTGAAATAATATCAAATACTACACAGGAAAAAAATTCTTGTGCTTCAACGTTTTTCGAGAAATTAATTGCAAATGCTCGAATTGGAAACCTACCCACTCCCCCATCACGTCAAATATTAGTTCTAAACCGTTCGTTGGAATATCTAAAAAGTGGTCCAATATTCTGATAATGGATTTTAATAAAAGATGTCAAGCTAATCTGAAAATGAAAAAGAAATATATTCCACTTTTCTTTCTCTCCAAAATGGAATAAAAAATTAAGAAATTTAATTTTCCAATCTCTCCCTACCAAAAGTATGAAAGGGAACTTATCATTATCGTTTCAATTCAAAAAGTATTCTTTAATTCGAAATCTTTTAATTGTTCTTCCGAAATGCGATATCGATCGAATTCGTTTCACTTGAAGTGAAACAATTATTGTAAAAGGCAAAAGTGGAATTCGAAGAAAATCGTTGTCTCGGAACGTGCTGAAGTTGTTATTTCAAAGGGAACGACGATTAAATACTCATTTTTTGTCAAAAGAAAACGACATTTTTTTAGTATTTTCAGTCTGGTGGAATATTTTGTTGTTGAAATTTGTGCTCATTGGACACATTTAACTGTAACTCATCACTTCAGTATTTGATAACATGCTATTTAATTGTTGCCACTATTTAATTTCTAGAAAGGTATGTTTTATGTTTTTTATTCGATTGGGAACTCTTCTTTATAAAAGGGAATTGTCAACTTGCTTAGTAAAAACATTTTACAGATGGTGATGCTTCGAGCAATATAATTTTCGTCTTATTTTTTGGATATTTGGTTGGGTTTTTTTGGTTATTTTTATGTCCCTACAAAAATGTGAAATATAAGTAGACTGAGCATTGCTATTGAGAGAAACTTCAAAACTTGTAACAGACATATCGACTAGTAGACGAAAACAATTGATTTGGTTGGCGATTTGGCATCTCATCGCCTCGTTTGGCGATATAACATCTTATGACATCTCTATGAATGAGCGTTTCTATAGATTGGCGACAAAAGTGATGAAATCGCCAAACTTACTACTATGTCGCGCGGACCAATCAGATGAGGAATCAATGGATGGGCGTCTTCTACCGACCTGTGGACCAATCAGATGATGTATCCCGGTAGACGTAAGTAATTTAAGGGTCACGTAACTACTAGTTTCATGGGCACATAAAATGTTACCATTTCTCACTCTACTTTTATATTTCCTCTATGGGGTCATATGTAACAGATGATGCAAAGTAATAACTATGAGAGACATTTTCTGTCAAGTTGATATGGGTGTCCATAGGAGTTATTTCGATTGGAAATTATAAAAGTACATTTTCATAAAAGGCTGAGATAGTTTTTGACGCTGCCGAGCCATATATAATGTTCGTCTTATTTTTTGTTATTTGTATGGTTTTTATGGCGCAAGGGTCATAATGAGAGAGAGAGAGAGAGAGAGAGGTGTTATTGAGGCGGCAATACTTTGATAACGAGGTATTTCTTCATTAGGAAACATGTCCAAATCTTGATGATATCACGTAATAAAAAACTGACCAGAGCTTGATCTTGTCAGAATAAAAAAATTGGCAGTATCTTAACTCTCTAAGCGGTTTCGACGAGATGTAATTATATTTATATTACGTAATATTTTGCCTATTCTGAACAAAACAATTCAAAAAAATTTATCCTGTTGTCATAGTTCGAGCTATAAAGACAAAAAGTTCAACCTAAAGCAAATAATGTAATGGGAATGAAAGTCAGCGACCGTTAAAACATTATTTTTCTTGTCCAGAAATAAAAAGGAAGTTTTCATCAAAAATAAATTGCCAAGAAGTCTGTCCAGAAAATACTTCCATCCAAGCTTTCAAAAATATGCTTTTATATCGGTGGCTCAATTTCATACCGCTGTCATATTACCCACGTTATTGTAATAGCAGTCTAAATCTTGTCTCCTTATACATTATTTGAGGAAGCCAATCTTTGTTTTCGTTAAACAACTTAAAAATAATGATCTATATTCCACCGAAAAATTGGATGCTTTGAAATCGTTTGATTGCCAAGAGTATCGAAATTAGCATATTTCGAAAGAGAGAGGAAAGGTAAAATTTAGCTAGAACAGCCTTGTATTTATTTTTCCACCCCTGTCTGCTGAAGTATAATTTCTAGAAGTTCCAACAAAAGAATGCTATTATGGCTTGAATGTTTTCGAAACGCTTACATTTATTTGGCAAGTAGAGATTTGTATGTTCTGCGCTCTCTTTAAAATAATGGCTTTTTGTATGTATGAGATGATAAATAAAATTAAAAGAGTGTTATCTATAATGAGGACACTGATTATTTCGGTAGAATATAAAATTTAGAGGTTTCCTTTCAAGACTTCGCTCTGAGATGGAATAGTTTTAAAACATTTTTTCGATCCAATTAGTGCATCGAATAGCCCGTTGCGTTGCTCCAGTGTGACGTTAATTAAAATACCTAACGTTACTGCATCGAAAAAATAACGTATAAAAAATATTCCATCTGAAAATTCCCATCCAGACATATATTCCATGCAAATATATTCCTACGCAGAATGTTTTAAAAATATTCCATATGAATATAAAGTGGTCTCTTAATACGAATATATTTTTCATTTATTTTACATATTTTACATACTTTACATTTATTATTTAAATATAAAAATTCGTCACAACGCATTTCATATTTTAAAGTCGCCGAACGCATACAAAATGGAATTCCAATTACTTAGAGGGCCGTGGTAGCCCGGATGGAAGAGTAGCGCATTAGTAACCGGAGTGTTGCTTGTTGGAAACTCGATCCAACCAAAGACCGTCGTGTTCGTGGGGGCTGGTGCATGTTAAATCTGTCGTGGCCTCAAATATCCTCGCGTTAGTGTATTGTGGAAGTTTTGAGAGTGGTATGCCAGGTAATGTATCGTCATCTGACCATGGTTCAAAATGACGAAGTGTCGTCCGCGGATCTATCCCCTTTGGATAAATTCCGGAACGCCGCCAATAGCCCATTGTGTTGCTCCTGTACGACGTTAATTCAACTACCTACCTTATATTTAAGGGAACCTCGGTAGAGTACTGGATTAGGAACCAGAGTGTTTCTAATTCGCTCCAAACTCGATAGGACCATACACCACTATGTACGTTGGGGAGTGTGAACATTAAATCTGTCTTGAATCAAATGTCCTCACGTTGGAGTACCGTGGAAGATTGGAGAGTGGGATGCAGCTCAGGTGCTGACCTCGTCATCTAACCGTGGTTCAAACTGATGAGGTGTCAGATCTTTCCCTTAGGGATGGATTCCGGACAGCCACCAATAGCCCATTGTGTCGTTCCATTACGACGTTTATTAACTACCTACCTCATATTTATGCTCTTAATTCGACTTGAAAAGTGAAGTAACACAGCAGCTAGTCAGTTTCCACTTATGCTTTATTCCAAAAGCATAAATTATGTCTTCCCAAATTTGATAGGGGATTGAATTTAAACTCTCATTACCCAAATGCAGTTCATTTACGAAACTACTTACTCGTTAAGTAAATTAAACCTTACTTCAGACGATATTATCTCGGCGAGTTCCATCTTTTTAATTTAGTCCCCAGAAAAACCCATCAAGAGTTACGTTAAATTTAGTTTCCAGGCTAACTGTAATTTTCTCTGACATCATGAGAGCTCTAATAACTTGAAAGTGAGAGAACTTCTGTGTCAGACGTTGAGAATGAAGTCAAGTGAAGCGACGTCGACATTTTTTCCCTGCGTAGAGGTTTTTGCCCTGAATACTGTAGGCATCAGTTAATTAAACTTTGGAAAATCTGCGTTGATGGAAGTAACGTTAATTCCCAAGTCTTCTCTTCTAATGTTTATTGGATGAATATTTATCGCCAAACTTGTCTGTTTCTTCACTTTTCGCGTTTTATTCGTTATCCGAAAAGTGCTTTTTCTATAATCTCGTCAGACCCTTTCATTCCAGAGGTTTTGTTAGTTTTGTTAAAAGATGACTCGTCTGTTATTAATAATTCATATTAAGCTCTTTGCGTTAGGATTATTAATATTAATACGATGGTAAAGCTCGTCGGGATATTTTTTTTGCTCGAATGGAAAGGGTTATGTCATTTTCAGAATTCGGTACTTTTGAAAATGTAATTGTCTAGATCTCGGCATTTCAAGTTCAACAATTAATAACAAGTCAACAATTAATTTTGCGTTTCATTCGTCGTGTCGACTCATTTTGGTTCCATCCAACTAAATGCATAGCCCGTTGTGTTGATCCAGTTTAACTTTAATTAAACCTACGTACCGATAAATGCTTGAATTTTGTTTTCCTACATGTCTACTGTTATTTTGCAAATATATTAACACCCAAACACATTAAATCAGATCATGAATTCATATTGCCGTTAACATGAGTGCGAGTTAGTTTGCTTTAAATCAGTCGTGGCCTCAAATGTCCTCATGTTGGCGTGGTGTGGGGGTTCGGAGAGTGTGTGCTACCTCAGTTGACCTCGTTATCTGACCCTACTTCAAATTTGACGAGGTGTTGTTCTCGGGTCTTTTCCTTTTGGACTGACCGTCGCCATTATCACGTTATGATTCTCCTATGCGACTTTAATTCAACTACCTACCTCATATTTATGGGTGTCGCAGTATCCCGGTTGGAAGAGTAGGATCAATGGATGGGCGTCTTCTACCGACCCGTTGACCAATCAGATGATGTATCCCGGTAGACGTAAGTAATCTAAGGGTCACGTTACTACTAGTGTTTTGGTCAGATGATCCAGGGCACAGAAAATGTTACCATTGCTCTCACTACTGTTATATTTCCTCTATGGGGCCATATTGTGGCAAAACGGATGATGTCAAGTAATGGATATGAGACATTTTCTGTCAAGTTTGATATGGGTATCCATAGGAGTTATATAAGAGTTATTTCGGTTTGAAACTATAAAAGTAAATTTTCATAAAAAGCTGTGATAGATTTTGGCGCTGCCGAGCCATATATAATTTTCGTCTTAATTTTTGTTTGGTTGTTATTTATGACGCAATGGCCATGCTGAGGTGTTATAGATGCGGCAATATTTTGATGGCAATATTTTTAGGTAACGTGGCCAAACCTTGATGACGCGGTACCTCGTCATTAGGAAACTGACCAGATCTTGATCTCGTCATAATATAAAAATCGGCAGAATTTTAACCTTCTAAGTGGTTTCGACGAGATATCTCGTCCATCAAGATATTGCCGATATTTTTATGACGAAGAGATCAAGATGCAGTCAGTGTTTTCTAATGACGAGATATCTCGTTCATCAAGATCTGATCAGTTTTGCTAATGACGAGAGATACCTTGTCGAGGTAAACGGACGAGATATCTCGTCATTAGCAAAATTGTTCAGATCTTGATGGGCAAGATATCTCGTCAAAACCACTTGGGTTAATTTATATTTCTTCATGAAAGCAATAAGCTAATATCATCTTTTATGCTTAGAAATTGGATACTTAAATCCATCTATTAAAGAACAGAAATGGTAGGTAGAGGTTATTCACGTCGCACTAGAGCAACACAACGGGGTATTGGCGACGGTCCGGGATCAATCCCGAAGGGGAAAGATCCAAGGACAACGTCTCGTAATGAACAGAAATGGATTTTCAACAGCGCAAAATGGCTACCTCCATTCCTGCCCATGCTTACGTTAAAGAGCCTTTTTCTTGTCGAAAACCTTTTTAACGCAGCGTGCATGACTTTCAATTACGGTCACCATTTTCTTTCTCCTCTTAAACCACGGTTACAGTTACGAGGCATTTATTTACATGAGACGCTCACCGCTCCCAGAACGCTACTAATTAGCCCTTAATAGCCAATTTGCGGACGCGCCGTTGCCAGTTGCAGGAGATTAACTTTCCGGCAACGATGAGTTATTGTAAAAGTTATTTTTATTGTCCCGGCTTTCCCGGAGCACTCTCAAAAATCCGGCGGATAAAAAAATATTCCGGCAAAAAAAAATCTCGGAAAAATTAGCCGAAATAATGGGTCTCTTCGCCATTAATATTGCACAACCTCATTTTGGGAATTAGCGAGGTCCTGTTCTCCGGGATATTTTCTCCGACCGGATTAGCCGGGATAAGTTTTCTGGATTCTTTTATTGCTTTTGCCTAATTTGTAAACACAGTGCCAAATTAGTGTAGGATATTAGGGACTTTTTGTGAAGGTTCTTAAATGAGAATTTTGTTTTTTACTTGGGACGTTGTTTCGTTTCCAGGAAAATGGCGATTTTTTTTGGTCCAATATCGAGTTTGGGTATTCGTTTTGGCTGGTATTGTCGTCAGTAGAATGCTTCATAATGGTGGAATGTAATTCCAATTAATTGCAGGTCTGTATATTGGGATTAAGTAGAGAACGTGCGTTGTATTAACGCAACCCGTGGTATAAAAAAACTTCACAGTATAATTGCGAATCGGGAAAATTTCGTTGTTACTTTTCTATGTATTCTAGGGAACCATAGACGTGAAAATATAAGTACACTGAGCATTGCTGTTGCGGAGCTTCAAAAGTGTGACCAACATGTCGACTAGTAGTCACGTGTCTGCTCTGCGAAACATCTCCTCGTTTGGTGATATAACATCTTATGACAGGATAGATGTGTGAATGAGCATTTCTATACGGGGAAGACAAAAGTGGTTAAAAATCAAGTCTACTACTTTGTCGCGTGGGCCAATCAAATGATTAATCAATGGACGTGCCTCTTCCGTCCCGTGAACCAAGCAGATGATAAATATTCGGTTCCACCCGGACTGGTTATGTTACTACCAGTTTTGGTCACATAATCCTGGATATATTAGAATGTTACCATTGCTCCGTTTTATATTTCCTCTGGTTATAACCCATGGAGGAATTTTCTGTCAAGCTAGATATAGATGGTGACAGTTTTTCTACGACGATACATGTTTTTCATTTACGTATTTTGAATATGAAGTCATTTGATTCGTTTTTCAAACAAGATTTCAGGATTTTAGTAATTAAAATTCCAAAGAATGAATACCGAATTCTATATATGATTATTTGGCCAACGCCATATATCAATACAGATTAAATGCCAAAACAGCGATTAACTACATATTAAGGTAACCTTGATATGATATTTGGGTAGCTTAAGTAAAATTTTAATTTTTCTTTTGATTTGTTTTTACATGAAAATCCGTCTTAGTTCTAGCTTAGCTTCGCCGTATATACAAGTTAATGAGTATTGTTTACATGATTCTATTTACATCGAATATTTTTTCTATGAACTAATGGGGCCGTTGTGGCTCATTGGGTATGCCCACTGCGCTAACAACCTTCGAGTTGTAGGTGGCGCAAGTTCGATTTCTGTCAGGTACATTTCTCTCTGGGTGTATTTCTCTCTATTGTGTCAGTAAAACTTTCATTGTGTATGTCTGTTTATTACTTGATATTGTATGTCTTGTGTCTGGCGCAGCATAGCCAAATATGTCCCTTGCGCCATAAAACCACAAAATAACCATCTATGAGCTAATGCGTGTCCGCACATGAAACTTTCAAGGTAGGTATTTCAATTAAGGCCGCACTGGAGCAACACAAAGGGCTATTGGCGACGATCCATGTTCAAACCCGAAAGGAAAGATCCCGAAAGCTATCATCCCACTTTCGAAAATTACACACCACACCAACGTGAGGATATCTGAGACCACGACAGATTTAACATGCACAAGCCCCCTTGTATACGCCTGTCTTTTTGGATTCGAACTCGCAACCCTCCGGTCTCTAGTCCGTTAGAGAGACCGCAACCAGGTTTCCCCGGCCCCATGAAACCTTCAAAGAGCAAAGACAGAATGTGAACTTTAAAATACATTTTATAGAAAAAATAAAAAATACACTTTACATGACATTTTTAATTTTTGTATTTGTAATTATATTTATATGACAACATTTTGCCTATTCTGAGCAAAACAATTTAAAAAATTCAATCCTGTTGTCATTGTTCGAGATATAAAGACAAAAATTCAAACCTAAAGCAAACAATGTAATGGAAAAGAAAGAGAGCGACCATTAAAACATTCTTTTTCTTGCCCAGAAATAAAAAGGACGTTTTTATGAAAAATAAATTGCCAACCACTCAAGAAGTCTGTACAGAAAATACCTCCATCCAAGCGTTCTAAAGCACGAATTTACATCGGTGGCTCAATTTCATACCGCTGTCATATTACCCACGTTATTGTAATAGCAGTCTAAATCTTGTCTCCTTATACATTATTTGAGGAAGCCAATCTTTGTTTTCGTTAAACAACTTAAAAATAATGATCTATATTCCACCGAAAAATTGGATGCTTTGAAATCGTTTGATTGCCAAGAGTATCGAAATTAGCATATTTCGAAAGAGAGAGGAAAGGTAAAATTTAGCTAGAACAGCCTTGTATTTATTTTTCCACCCCTGTCTGCTGAAGTATAATTTCTAGAAGTTCCAACAAAAGAATGCTATTATGGCTTGAATGTTTTCGAAACGCTTACATTTATTTGGCAAGTAGAGATTTGTATGTTCTGCGCTCTCTTTAAAATAATGGCTTTTTGTATGTATGAGATGATAAATAAAATTAAAAGAGTGTTATCTATAATGAGGACACTGATTATTTCGGTAGAATATAAAATTTAGAGGTTTCCTTTCAAGACTTCGCTCTGAGATGGAATAGTTTTAAAACATTTTTTCGATCCAATTAGTGCATCGAATAGCCCGTTGCGTTGCTCCAGTGTGACGTTAATTAAAATACCTAACGTTACTGCATCGAAAAAATAACGTATAAAAAATATTCCATCTGAAAATTCCCATCCAGACATATATTCCATGCAAATATATTCCTACGCAGAATGTTTTAAAAATATTCCATATGAATATAAAGTGGTCTCTTAATACGAATATATTTTTCATTTATTTTACATATTTTACATACTTTACATTTATTATTTAAATATAAAAATTCGTCACAACGCATTTCATATTTTAAAGTCGCCGAACGCATACAAAATGGAATTCCAATTACTTAGAGGGCCGTGGTAGCCCGGATGGAAGAGTAGCGCATTAGTAACCGGAGTGTTGCTTGTTGGAAACTCGATCCAACCAAAGACCGTCGTGTTCGTGGGGGCTGGTGCATGTTAAATCTGTCGTGGCCTCAAATATCCTCGCGTTAGTGTATTGTGGAAGTTTTGAGAGTGGTATGCCAGGTAATGTATCGTCATCTGACCATGGTTCAAAATGACGAAGTGTCGTCCGCGGATCTATCCCCTTTGGATAAATTCCGGAACGCCGCCAATAGCCCATTGTGTTGCTCCTGTACGACGTTAATTCAACTACCTACCTTATATTTAAGGGAACCTCGGTAGAGTACTGGATTAGGAACCAGAGTGTTTCTAATTCGCTCCAAACTCGATAGGACCATACACCACTATGTACGTTGGGGAGTGTGAACATTAAATCTGTCTTGAATCAAATGTCCTCACGTTGGAGTACCGTGGAAGATTGGAGAGTGGGATGCAGCTCAGGTGCTGACCTCGTCATCTAACCGTGGTTCAAACTGATGAGGTGTCAGATCTTTCCCTTAGGGATGGATTCCGGACAGCCACCAATAGCCCATTGTGTCGTTCCATTACGACGTTTATTAACTACCTACCTCATATTTATGCTCTTAATTCGACTTGAAAAGTGAAGTAACACAGCAGCTAGTCAGTTTCCACTTATGCTTTATTCCAAAAGCATAAATTATGTCTTCCCAAATTTGATAGGGGATTGAATTTAAACTCTCATTACCCAAATGCAGTTCATTTACGAAACTACTTACTCGTTAAGTAAATTAAACCTTACTTCAGACGATATTATCTCGGCGAGTTCCATCTTTTTAATTTAGTCCCCAGAAAAACCCATCAAGAGTTACGTTAAATTTAGTTTCCAGGCTAACTGTAATTTTCTCTGACATCATGAGAGCTCTAATAACTTGAAAGTGAGAGAACTTCTGTGTCAGACGTTGAGAATGAAGTCAAGTGAAGCGACGTCGACATTTTTTCCCTGCGTAGAGGTTTTTGCCCTGAATACTGTAGGCATCAGTTAATTAAACTTTGGAAAATCTGCGTTGATGGAAGTAACGTTAATTCCCAAGTCTTCTCTTCTAATGTTTATTGGATGAATATTTATCGCCAAACTTGTCTGTTTCTTCACTTTTCGCGTTTTATTCGTTATCCGAAAAGTGCTTTTTCTATAATCTCGTCAGACCCTTTCATTCCAGAGGTTTTGTTAGTTTTGTTAAAAGATGACTCGTCTGTTATTAATAATTCATATTAAGCTCTTTGCGTTAGGATTATTAATATTAATACGATGGTAAAGCTCGTCGGGATATTTTTTTTGCTCGAATGGAAAGGGTTATGTCATTTTCAGAATTCGGTACTTTTGAAAATGTAATTGTCTAGATCTCGGCATTTCAAGTTCAACAATTAATAACAAGTCAACAATTAATTTTGCGTTTCATTCGTCGTGTCGACTCATTTTGGTTCCATCCAACTAAATGCATAGCCCGTTGTGTTGATCCAGTTTAACTTTAATTAAACCTACGTACCGATAAATGCTTGAATTTTGTTTTCCTACATGTCTACTGTTATTTTGCAAATATATTAACACCCAAACACATTAAATCAGATCATGAATTCATATTGCCGTTAACATGAGTGCGAGTTAGTTTGCTTTAAATCAGTCGTGGCCTCAAATGTCCTCATGTTGGCGTGGTGTGGGGGTTCGGAGAGTGTGTGCTACCTCAGTTGACCTCGTTATCTGACCCTACTTCAAATTTGACGAGGTGTTGTTCTCGGGTCTTTTCCTTTTGGACTGACCGTCGCCATTATCACGTTATGATTCTCCTATGCGACTTTAATTCAACTACCTACCTCATATTTATGGGTGTCGCAGTATCCCGGTTGGAAGAGTAGGATCAATGGATGGGCGTCTTCTACCGACCCGTTGACCAATCAGATGATATATCCCGGTAGACGTAAGTAATCTAAGGGTCACGTTACTACTAGTGTTTTGGTCAGATGATCCAGGGCACAGAAAATGTTACCATTGCTCTCACTACTGTTATATTTCCTCTATGGGGCCATATTGTGGCAAAACGGATGATGTCAAGTAATGGATATGAGACATTTTCTGTCAAGTTTGATATGGGTATCCATAGGAGTTATATAAGAGTTATTTCGGTTTGAAACTATAAAAGTAAATTTTCATAAAAAGCTGTGATAGATTTTGGCGCTGCCGAGCCATATATAATTTTCGTCTTAATTTTTGTTTGGTTGTTATTTATGACGCAATGGCCATGCTGAGGTGTTATAGATGCGGCAATATTTTGATGGCAATATTTTTAGGTAACGTGGCCAAACCTTGAGACGCGGTACCTCGTCATTAGGAAACTGACCAGATCTTGATCTCGTCATAATATAAAAATCGGCAGAATTTTAACCTTCTAAGTGGTTTCGACGAGATATCTCGTCCATCAAGATATTGCCGATATTTTTATGACGAAGAGATCAAGATGCAGTCAGTGTTTTCTAATGACGAGATATCTCGTTCATCAAGATCTGATCAGTTTTGCTAATGACGAGAGATACCTTGTCGAGGTAAACGGACGAGATATCTCGTCATTAGCAAAATTGTTCAGATCTTGATGGGCAAGATATCTCGTCAAAACCACTTGGGTTAATTTATATTTCTTCATGAAAGCAATAAGCTAATATCATCTTTTATGCTTAGAAATTGGATACTTAAATCCATCTATTAAAGAACAGAAATGGTAGGTAGAGGTTATTCACGTCGCACTAGAGCAACACAACGGGGTATTGGCGACGGTCCGGGATCAATCCCGAAGGGGAAAGATCCAAGGACAACGTCTCGTAATGAACAGAAATGGATTTTCAACAGCGCAAAATGGCTACCTCCATTCCTGCCCATGCTTACGTTAAAGAGCCTTTTTCTTGTCGAAAACCTTTTTAACGCAGCGTGCATGACTTTCAATTACGGTCACCATTTTCTTTCTCCTCTTAAACCACGGTTACAGTTACGAGGCATTTATTTACATGAGACGCTCACCGCTCCCAGAACGCTACTAATTAGCCCTTAATAGCCAATTTGCGGACGCGCCGTTGCCAGTTGCAGGAGATTAACTTTCCGGCAACGATGAGTTATTGTAAAAGTTATTTTTATTGTCCCGGCTTTCCCGGAGCACTCTCAAAAATCCGGCGGATAAAAAAATATTCCGGCAAAAAAAAATCTCGGAAAAATTAGCCGAAATAATGGGTCTCTTCGCCATTAATATTGCACAACCTCATTTTGGGAATTAGCGAGGTCCTGTTCTCCGGGATATTTTCTCCAACCGGATTAGCCGGGATAAGTTTTCTGGATTCTTTTATTGCTTTTGCCTAATTTGTAAACACAGTGCCAAATTAGTGTAGGATATTAGGGACTTTTTGTGAAGGTTCTTAAATGAGAATTTTGTTTTTTACTTGGGACGTTGTTTCGTTTCCAGGAAAATGGCGATTTTTTTTGGTCCAATATCGAGTTTGGGTATTCGTTTTGGCTGGTATTGTCGTCAGTAGAATGCTTCATAATGGTGGAATGTAATTCCAATTAATTGCAGGTCTGTATATTGGGATTAAGTAGAGAACGTGCGTTGTATTAACGCAACCCGTGGTATAAAAAAACTTCACAGTATAATTGCGAATCGGGAAAATTTCGTTGTTACTTTTCTATGTATTCTAGGGAACCATAGACGTGAAAATATAAGTACACTGAGCATTGCTGTTGCGGAGCTTCAAAAGTGTGACCAACATGTCGACTAGTAGTCACGTGTCTGCTCTGCGAAACATCTCCTCGTTTGGTGATATAACATCTTATGACAGGATAGATGTGTGAATGAGCATTTCTATACGGGGAAGACAAAAGTGGTTAAAAATCAAGTCTACTACTTTGTCGCGTGGGCCAATCAAATGATTAATCAATGGACGTGCCTCTTCCGTCCCGTGAACCAAGCAGATGATAAATATTCGGTTCCACCCGGACTGGTTATGTTACTACCAGTTTTGGTCACATAATCCTGGATATATTAGAATGTTACCATTGCTCCGTTTTATATTTCCTCTGGTTATAACCCATGGAGGAATTTTCTGTCAAGCTAGATATAGATGGTGACAGTTTTTCTACTACGATACATGTTTTTCATTTACGTATTTTGAATATGAAGTCATTTGATTCGTTTTTCAAACAAGATTTCAGGATTTTAGTAATTAAAATTCCAAAGAATGAATACCGAATTCTATATATGATTGTTTGGCCAACGCCATATATCAATACAGATTAAATGCCAAAACAGCGATTAACTACATATTAAGGTAACCTTGATATGATATTTGGGTAGCTTAAGTAAAATTTTAATTTTTCTTTTGATTTGTTTTTACATGAAAATCCGTCTTAGTTCTAGCTTAGCTTCGCCGTATATACAAGTTAATGAGTATTGTTTACATGATTCTATTTACATCGAATATTTTTTCTATGAACTAATGGGGCCGTTGTGGCTCATTGGGTATGCCCACTGCGCTAACAACCTTCGAGTTGTAGGTGGCGCAAGTTCGATTTCTGTCAGGTACATTTCTCTCTGGGTGTATTTCTCTCTATTGTGTCAGTAAAACTTTCATTGTGTATGTCTGTTTATTACTTGATATTGTATGTCTTGTGTCTGGCGCAGCATAGCCAAATATGTCCCTTGCGCCATAAAACCACAAAATAACCATCTATGAGCTAATGCGTGTCCGCACATGAAACTTTCAAGGTAGGTATTTCAATTAAGGCCGCACTGGAGCAACACAAAGGGCTATTGGCGACGATCCATGTTCAAACCCGAAAGGAAAGATCCCGAAAGCTATCATCCCACTTTCGAAAATTACACACCACACCAACGTGAGGATATCTGAGACCACGACAGATTTAACATGCACAAGCCCCCTTGTATACGCCTGTCTTTTTGGATTCGAACTCGCAACCCTCCGGTCTCTAGTCCGTTAGAGAGACCGCAACCAGGTTTCCCCGGCCCCATGAAACCTTCAAAGAGCAAAGACAGAATGTGAACTTTAAAATACATTTTATAGAAAAAATAAAAAATACACTTTACATGACATTTTTAATTTTTGTATTTGTAATTATATTTATATGACAACATTTTGCCTATTCTGAGCAAAACAATTTAAAAAATTCAATCCTGTTGTCATTGTTCGAGATATAAAGACAAAAATTCAAACCTAAAGCAAACAATGTAATGGAAAAGAAAGAGAGCGACCATTAAAACATTCTTTTTCTTGCCCAGAAATAAAAAGGACGTTTTTATGAAAAATAAATTGCCAACCACTCAAGAAGTCTGTACAGAAAATACCTCCATCCAAGCGTTCTAAAGCACGAATTTACATCGGTGGCTCAATTTCATACCGCTGTCATATTACCCACGTTATTGTAATAGCAGTCTGAATCTTCGGTCTCTTATATATTCTGCAAGTCTTGTTTTCTTTATACAACTTAAAATCTAATGATCTATATTCCACAGAAAAATTGGATGCTTTGAAATAGTTTGATTGCCTGGAGTATCGAAATTAGCATATTTCGAAATGGAGAGGAAAGGTAAAATTTAGTTAGAACAACCTTGCATTTATTTTTTCATCCCTGTATGCTGAAGTATAATTTCTAGAAGTTCCAACAAAAGAATACTATTATGGCTTGAATGTTTTCGAAACGCTTACATTTATTTGGCAAGTCGAGTTTTGTTTGTTCTGCGCTCTCTTTAAAATAATGGCTTTTTTGTTTGTGTATGAGATGACAAATAAATTCAGAAGAGTTCTATAATGCGGACGCTGATTATTTAGATAGAATAAAATTTAGAGGTTTTCTTTCAAGACTTTGTTGAGAAGGAATATTTTTAAACATTTTTTCGATGCAATTAGGTGCATCGAATAGCCCGTTCTGTTGCTCCAGTGCGACGTTAATTAAAATACTTACCTACCGTTAGTGCATTGAAAAATAATGTATAAAAATATTCCATCTGAGAATTCTCCATTAAGACATATTCCATCCAAAAATATTCCAACTCAGAATGTTTAAAAATATTCCATATGCATATAAAGTGGTCGCTTAATACGAATATATTTTTCATTTATTTTACAGTTAACATTTTTATTATTTAAATATAAAAGTTCATCACAATGTCTTATATGTTTTAAAGTCGCCAAACGTATACAAAATGAAATTCCAATTATTTAGAGGGCAGCGGTAGCCCGGTTGGAAGAGTTGCGAATTAGCAACCGGAGGGTTCCCAATTCAAATCCAATCAAAGACCGTCGTATACAAAGGGGGCTGGTGCACGTTAATAAATCGTGGTCTCAAATGTCCTCACGTTGGCGTTGTGCGGAAGTGTGGAAAGTGGGGTGCCAGATCAGGTGTGACCTCGTCATCTGACCGTGGTTCAAAATTACGTGGTGTTTTCCTCGAATCTTTCCCTGGGGGTTTGATCCCGGACCTCTGCCATTACCACGACACCTGTCCGAAGTTGATTCAACTACCTACCTTATATTTATGGGGGTCGCAGTAGCTAATTGAAAGCGTAGAGGATTAGCAACCGGAGTTTTACTTGTTGGAATCTCGATCCATCCAAAGACCGTCGTGTTCATGGGGGCTGGTGCGTGTTAAACCTGTTGAGCCCCAAATTTCCTCTCGTTGGCTTGGTGTGGAAGTTTGGAGAGTGGGGTTGCAGCTCAGGTGTTGATCCAGTCATTTGAGCGTGGTTCCAAATAACAAGGTGTTGGCCTCGATTCTTTCACTCTGGTATGAATCCCAGGCCGTCACGAATAACCCTTTGTGTTGCTCTAGTGTGACATAAATTATCTATCTCATATTTATGCTCTTAATTTGGCTTCAAAAGTGAAGTAACACAACAGTTACTCATTTCCCCCTGATGCCTTACTCCTAAAGCAAACATTCTCACTTCCCAAACTTGATAGGGGATTGAATTTAATATCTCATTACCCAAATGCAGTTCATTTACGAAACTACTTAGTCGTTAAGTAAATTAAACCTTACTTCAGACGATATTATTTCGGCGAGTTCTATTTTTTTTTTTAATTTACTCCCCCGAAAAAAACCATCAAGATTTACGTTAAATTTAGTTTCCAGGCTTACTGTAATTTTCACTGAGATCATGAGAGCTCTAATAACTTGAAAGTGAGAGAGAACTTCTGTGTCAGACGTTGAGAATGAAGTCAAGTGAAGCGACGTCGACATTTTTTCCATGCGTAGAGGTTTTTGCCTCGAATACTGTAGGCATCAGTTAATTAAACTTTGGAAAATCTGCGTTGATGGAAGTAACGTTAATTCTTAAGCCTTTTCTCTTCTGATGTTTATTGGATGAATATTTATTGCCAAACTTGCTAGTCTCGTCTCTTTTCGCGTTTTATTCATTACTCGAAAAGTGCTTTTTCGGACACTTTTATTCCAGTTGTTTTCTAATTTTGTTAAAAGATGACTCGTCTGTTATTAATAATTCATATTGAGCTCTTTGCGTTGGGATTATTAATATTAATACTATGGTAAAACTCTTCGGGATATTTTTTTTGCTCGAATGGAAAGGGTTATGCCATTTTCAGAATTCGGTACTTTTGAAAATGTAATTGTCTAGATCTCGGCATTTCAAGAGGGATGAAAATAATTTTGTGTTTCATTCCTTGTGTCGACTCATTTTGTTTTCATCCCATGAAATGCTTGAATTTTGTTTTCCTGCGTGTTCGCAGTTATTTTGCAAATACAAGGGGGCCCAAAAGACCCAAGAATAACTCTTTTATGTATTAAAAATTCACATTTAATCTTTCATTTACAATAAATATACTTCTTGGAAATTATTTTTAATTAGTTTTGTTCTTCCACCATTTGTTCCTGACAGTGGCAGGCTCTTTCTAAAGTGTGCTCCATCACCTCTCGCATTGTTTCTTGGCTTAATCCTTCAATTTCTCCAAGGATGTTAGCCTTCAATTACTGGATGGTCCGAGGTTTGTTTCGGTATACTCTTTCTTTTAGATATCCTCACAAGAAAAAGTCTGGAGTCGTAAGGTCAGGCGAGCTTGGAGGCGAATTGGAATTCAGTTTCGCGAATTTATCCGCCTTCCAAAAATTTGCCTTACGAGATCCATCGACGGAAGAGCTGTATGGGGATTAGCCCCATCTTGATGCTACCATACCTCTGGTGTTCTCAACTGCCGAATAACGAATGTAAGCTCTTTAGGTTAAAACATTTGGCCATTGATTTTGTAGATAAAATTGGATTATTTTTACTCGTTGCTCTATCGTGAATTTCTCCATAACTATTTCCCGAGGATTACATATAAATAATCTGAAAAAATTAATTGCAAAAAGGTATATTTTAAAATGGTCTAGAGACTTTTGGCCACCCTATATATTAACACCCAAACACATTAAATCGAATCGCGATTTTATATTGCCGTTTATCTACAGGGTGTTTCGAAAGTATCTGATCAAATTGTAAAGGGTGGTAAATGGCCCGAATAAACATGTTTGCTAAAGGATGTGACTGTAAACGCGGTATTTCCGTACTCGCATTCTTTGACAAAAAAGGTCTATTTTGTGTCCTTGTACCACAGATGTTATCGACTGACGACCAAAACAGCGCCCTCTACCACATTAACGTGAGATATCCATACATTCTTTTCAAAAATGTTTATTTGGGGCACCAACCTTTACAGTTTGGCCACATATTTTCGAAAAACCTTGTATATTAACAAACAAATACATTGTATAGGATCATGAAATTATATTGTCGTATAAACAGGTATAGCTAACGAACCCATCTTAGAGAAATCTTAAGCCCACGTCTCTGCTCTCGTGCTGTCCTTAGCGGGGTTGTATTACAGTTGGCTGCGATGTGACTTACGAGAGGATCCCAAATATGATCCATTAGATTGGTGATCGTACTTGATACGAATTCAGTATTATCCTTAATTTTTGGGCATGTTGCATTTGTGTAATGCCTTTTAAGACTGGAACAATTTTGAATTTAGGTTAATAAGTGAAATTATCAACATGAAATATACAGGACAGATATGCATCATGCACGAAAGCTTGCCCCCCCCTTTATATTCAGCTTATTAAGAACTGTATTCTTTTCCGCTTTTCGTTTCCTCTTTCACACTCCTTTTGAATCCGATACACAACTGGGGCGGTAGACTGGTTGTAAGAGTAAAGGCCGGAGTTTTGTGGGTTCAAATCCAACCAAAGACCGTCGTGTACACAGGGGACTTGTGACCGTTAAATCTGTCGTGGCCCAAATGTCCTCACGTTGGCGTTGCGTGGAAGTTTGGAGAGTAGATTGCCGGCTCAAGTGTGACCTCGTCATCTGACCATAGTTCAAAATTAAGTGTTTTCCTCTGATCTATCCCTTCGGGTTTGATCCCGGATCGTCGTCAATAGCCCGTTGTGTTACTCCAGTGCGACGTTAATTAAAATACCTGCCTACCGATGCACAGGTATATTTTTAAGTTCTTCAATAAATTTGGTGGATTTTGTAGAGCCTTCGCTACCAAACACTCGTAGAGCTGACGGTAGGTTTGTATTTTAATTAACGTCGCTCTGGAGGAATGCAAGGGGCTATCGGAGACGGTAAAAACCGATGGTAAAGATCCGAAGACAAGATAGAGTAATTTTGAACCACGGTCATATGACGAGGTCACACTTGAGCTGGCACCCCATTCTCCAAACTTCCACACCACGCCCGTCAATGCAAGGACATTTGATGCCATGATAGATTCAACGTGCACCATCCACCTTTTACACGACAGTCAGGTTGGATTCGAACTGGCAACCCTGTGGTCGCTATTCCCTTAAGCCCTGCGTTAACGAGCGAGAAAAATTGCGTGAGTCTCGCTCGAGATGCTTGCTTGATCGTGTCCACGACGAGCAAATAATGCTGCAACTTTTCTCGCCGAAAAGTAGCGGGATTTTTCTCGCGCGGAAATCTCGCATAGCTGTTTATTGAAGCCAACTGTAACCTCGCAGTGCGAGAAATTTGTTATCAGTGAGTACATTGCCAAAGCGATATCAAACATGAATTCTCACAAATTAAAGGCTGCGGCAATTAATACTTGTAAAATTAAAACTTATCTTAACTTGTAAAATAAACTTACTTTTATTTTTTGTCTATCATTAACCTAGAAGTTAATTTAACAAGCACATGCAACCTTAACTCTTGCTTACAAATATTAGTCTACTTTAAAAGTAACGATTACTCTGATTGCACAAAACTATATACAGGGTGATTCTACGATCATGGGAAAAACTTCAGGGGGTGATAGAACACAATGAAACAAACACTTTTCCCCATAGAATGATGTATGGTCGCAAGTGCAGCGGTTGGCCGCTAGAGAGCGCAGTCAAACGCTTGTATAAAAGCCCATAGAATGTCTATTGGGTGAGTCTAAACTAATACTACAAACTTCAGGGGGTGACAGAACACAACAAATTAAAAATTTTCACCATAGAATGCATGGTCGCTAGAGGGCGCTTTCCATTGCGGCACGAACACACGGTCCGACGCAAGTTGGAAAGAAGAGGCATGAAATATGGAAACAACGCTTTAATGTCAAATAAACATCAATAACTGCTTGACAAAACGAAATAATACAATTAGATTTGCATAAATTAAAGATAAGTACAAGGAACAACGGGTAAGAAAGAAATGACATGTACAAAACACGAGAAGCTTTTCACATGGATACAAATGAAACGACATGTACAAATATCAGTCGGTAAGTACAACGCAAATGCACAATTACAGAAGCTGTTCAAAATGTCGACCACCACACCTGATGCAGGCCTTGTGCATCGGCGACGTAACGCTTTTATACAAGCGTTTGACTGCGCTCTCTAACGGCCAACCGCTGCACTTGCGACCATAGATTCTATGGGGAAAAGTGTTTGTTTCGTTGTGTTCTATCACCCCCTGAAGTTTGTCCCATGACCGTAGAATCACCCTGTATCTATATTCTCTGTTACATTCTTATTGTAACGGAGGATACATATATATATACCCATGAACCAGAATTATTACATGAAATTACAATTCATTTAACTATCAATAGTTGAGGAATATGCATGATGTAATTGATAGGGCCGCGGTGGCCCGGTTGGAAGAGTAACGGACTAGCAACCGAAGGGTTGCGAGTTCGAATCCAGCCAAAACACCGTCGTGTACAAAGGGGGCTGGTGCACGTTAAATCTGTCGTGGCCTCAAATGTCCTCACGTTGGCGTGGTGTGGAAGTTTGGAGAGTGGGGTGCCAGCTCAGGTGTTGCCTCGTCATCTGACCGTGGTTCAAAATTACATGGTGTTGTCCTCGGATCTTTCCCTTTGGGATTGATTCCGGACCGTCACCAATAGCCCGTTGTGTTGCTCCAGTGTGACGTTAATTGAAAATACCAAAATACCAAGATGTAATTTATAATCTGAATGAAATTTTTAAGAATAACATTGTATTATTTTTAGTAGACTTCATTTTGCCCAGAAACTCAGTAATGAATATCTATGTACTATTATAATACACTGCTGGTCACCCAAATTGCAACACCAAGAAAGACAAGAGATATCACAACAAAATTTATTTTGTAGATAACATGTTGACCAAGTATCAAATGATTAAATTTATAGACTTCTGTGAAGTGTGGTTCCTGCCAAAATCAGTAGCCAGAGTAGCCGCCATTGTTGGAGATCACCGCAGCCACACGCCTCGGCATTGATTCAAAGAGACTTTGGATGTGTTCTTGGGGTACAGCAGACCAAGCAGCTTCCACACGTTGCCAAAGTTGATCTGGTGTGGCAGCTGGGGATGTATTCTGGGTCAATCGTTGAGCAACCATGGACCACATGTTTTCTATTGGCGAAAGATCCGGAGAGCGAGCTGGCCAGGGAAGCAATTCAATCTGGCGATTGACGAAGAACCCTTGGACAATGCGTGCCACGTGTGGTCGCGCATTATCCTGTTGAAATATGGCTGTGGGCAAGCCCTGAAGGTAAGGAAGGACAACTGGCCCCAACACCTCGGAGATGTAGCGCTGGCTGTTTAAAGTACCGGCAATGCGTACTAGAGGAGTGCGAGAGTGATATCCAATACCGCCCCATACCATAATACCCGGTGCAGGACCAGTGTGGCGGTGCATAACGCAACTGTTCAGCATCCTCTCTCCACGGTGTCTCCAGACTCGAATCCGACCATCGTGGTGTTACAGACAGAAGCGTGACTCATCAGTAAAGACAATTTCATTCCATTCTGCCGTCCACATCCTTCTTTCATCGCACCATTGGCGGTGGAAACGTCTGTGGTTCTGCGTCAAGGGTAGACGAAGCAATGGACGTCTTGCGGACAGACCACTCTGCTGTAAACGGCGTCGAATGGTACGCGCAGACACTGGATGATGCGGTACAGACTGAATGTGCTGTGCTATGGTTCGTGATGTGGCTGAGCGATCCGTCACTGCCATACGCACAATATGCCTGTCATCACGTGAAGTGGTGCACTGAGGTGGATGCGATCGAACACGTCGGTCCGTCGTACCCTCCTGCATCCAACGATCACATATCCGCATTACAGTTGTTTGGTTTCGTCCAACACGACTACCGATTTCCCTGAAAGATAATCCACAATCTCGGTAGGCCACTATCCTTCCTCTGTCGAACTCGGATACTTGATCAAAAGATGATCGCTGTTTTCTACGAGGCATAATTGATCGTTTTTTTGAAAAAACCACAAGAAAAACACAATTGCCGTACTTGAAATCGTCGAAATCTCCAAGCCTTAAATAGCGCTTTGAAGTGGCGCCACAGGCGCGCGTGATGTGCGTCTGCGCTGAAATTCTAATCATTTGCATATCTCACCTCCGCTAATGCATGTTGTAAATTTCATATTATTTGCATGCTTCCTTCAGGGTGTTGCATTTACGGTGGCCAGCAGTGTACATGCAAAATGGAAGTAGGTAGCAGAAAATTTGTAGAGAAACATCAGTTTCCTTATACAGAATTTACTCTACGCTCTCTTTGCAAGTCCGATCCCTATATTCCGACAAACCTGGATTATATAATTCAGGCCGACACTCATAGAATTCCAGGATATTTATATTTTCATCTTTGCCCCACACGAACCATTCATAGAAACTAGATGTAGAAGCCATTTCAGCGACGACTCGCAGCAACAAGCGCAAAATTTCCAACTGACTGGACCTCGGCGAGAAAAATCGCACAGCTTATTTACAAGAGAAATTTAATGGCTCGCGCAAGCATTGGTGCGTGATTGGCGAACTTCTCGCTAAGGATATCGCACGTGTACACAGCCTTGTACCGAACTTCTCGCACGTGTACACAGCCTTGTACCGAACTTCTCGCACGTGTACACAGCCTTGTACCAAACTTCTCGCACGTGTACACAGCCTTGCGAGTGCAAGGCTGTGTACACGTGCAAGATCGTGCAAGATTGGATCTCTCTCGACACTCGCGCAAGTATTCTCGCTCATGGACGCAGGGTTTTACTCTTCCAACCGGGCCACCGAGGCTCCGAATCGCATATTAAGATATTGGTATGTAGGTATTTTTATTAACGTCGCACTGGAGCAACAGAAAGGGGTATTGGCGACAGTACGGGATCAAACCCAAAGGGGATGATCAGAGGACAACACCACGTAATTTTGAACCACAATCAGATGACGAGAACAACATCTGAGTTGGCACCCCAATCTCTAAACTTCCACACCATGCCAATCTGGGGCCGCGGTGGCCCGGTTGGAAGAGTAACGGACTAGCAACCGTAAGGGTTGCGAGTTCGAATCCAGCCAAATACCGTCGTGTACAAGGGGGCTGGTGCACTTTAAATCTGTCTTGACCACATATGTCCTCACGTTGGCGTGGTGTGGAAGTTTGGAGAGTGGGGTGCCAGCTCAGGTGTTGCCTCGTCATCTGACCGTGGTTCAAAATTACGTGGTGTTGTCCTCGGATCTTTCCCTTTGGGATTGATCCCGGACCGTCACCAATAGCCCGTTGTGTTGCTCCAGTGTGACGTTAATTAAAAAATACCAATACCAATACCATGCCATTCTGTCTTGGGTTTGGCACAGTTTGTCCGCTTTTGGACCTCGCGCCATAAAACCCCAAAATCCAATCCACACCAACGTGAGGACAAGACAGATTTAAAGTGCACTATATCCGCTTTTACGCGAGTCTGTGGTTGGATTCGAACTCGCAGCCCTCCTTTCGCTATTCCGTTAATCTTCCATCTAGGCTAACGAGACCCTGCATATTGAGAATTTTAAATAGATCCAAAGCATGTCACTTAACAATACTCGTGTTACTGTTCTGCAATTGTTTTTTCCCTTTCAATTTAATTATTGACCGATTCTCTGCATTTCCGATACAGCTGCAGGAATTCGTTTCCTTTAAGATTCGCAGCGGCTTTAAACTTTAAATAAGATCCGATTGAGATTGAATCCATCGCAATCGTCTTATTTTCTCACCTTGAAACAAAGCAGACTTTCTGGCGATTGGAGTTGATTCAATTTCGCAAACTGAAAGCTCTAGTGCACGTAATAAAGTTTTAATTAAAGTTTCTCGCTTCTCTCATAGACTGAGCGAGTTCCTCGTATTTTGTTCATATTTCCGGGTTTTTTGTTTTACTCTCTAAAACTGCATTCATAATTTAATTATCGGGATACACATTTTGAAGTTTCTGTCTGCTTTCTGGAGGAATATCGGAGGGGATGTAGAGAATTAAAATTGGAAATTAATTAAAAATCTCCTATTTTTCTAAACTTTTTCCCCCGACTTGTGTGATCGTCTGTGTGCTGTTTAATTATACAGGGAATGCGATTTTTTTTTTAGTTTTTTTGTGTCAGGGTGATCATATGTGTTTTCCATGTAAATATAAAATGTTCTCTTACGTGAATAGAACAGCACTAAGTCTAATCGTTGGTTTAATGGCCCAGTTAAGAGTAGCGGATTAGTAACCGGAGTGTTGAGAGTTCGAAACCCCATCCAAGACTTTCGTGTACGTGGAGGGGTGCACGTTAAATCTTTTGTGACTTCAAATGTCCTTAACTTGGCGTGATGTGGATGTTTGGAGAGTGGGGTGACAGCTTAGGTGTCATCTGACCGTGGTTCATGACGAGGTGTTGACCTCGATTCCTTCCTTTTGGGATTGTGCTGTTGTCCTCAGAACTTCCCCTTCTGGTTTGATACCGAACCATCGTCAATAACCCATTTTGTTGCGCCAGTGCAACGTCAAATAAAATACATACCCTTTGGGATTGTTCCTGGACCGTTGCCAATAGTCCGCCGCTTTGTGCCTCCAATGCAACGTAATTCAACTACCTTCTTATACAGGGTGAGTCTAAATTGTTTTTACAAAATAAGGGGGGTGATAGTACCCATTCCGACGAGCAATAATTACCATGGAACATAGGGTCACAATTCACTCTGAGAGGCAGAAAAGAGTCAAATTACAATTTCAACATGAACTTACAACAGTGTTGGGAAAGCGAATGAACGATACCAAAAGTTGCACAATCTGATTGATTGATCAGAGAAAAACTCACAGCAAGTGCTCAAAGTGGCGTTGCACAGTTCACACCGGCGAAGGAATGACTGGCTCTCGAAGATTCCTGGTGTTGTGTTAATTTTGTCTGCGGCAACACGATTCTCGCTACGAGATCTTCAGCCGAGTCCACAGGCGTCTGGTACACTAAAGATTTCATGTGCCCCCAGAAGAAAAAGTCCAGTGAGCGAGGAGGCCAAGCCACAGGACTGGACGCCAGTGCGCTACCGACCAGGCCATCTTTGCTTAAGAGATATGTTATGTAGGCGGGTACAAAACGACGTAAGAAGCGATGACTTGTTCATGCTCGACGCGTTTCGTCTTCTCTTTTCTGCCTCTCATAGTGCAATGCGACCCTATGTTCCATGGTAATTATTGCTCGTCTGGATGGGTACTATCACCCCTCTTATTTTGGAAAAACAATTTAGACTCATCCTGTATATACTGTTAAATTTTTATATACTATATCTCATTGAGGTTTGTTTGGTTGGGGTTTATGTCGCAAGGGTCATATCTGCCCATGCTGCGCATGTCACAAGACATACAATAACTATAGACATACACAATGAAAGTTTTACTGACAAAAAAGAGAAATTCACCCAGGGAGCCAATAGCCCGTTGTGTTGCTCCATTGCGACGTTAATTAAATTACCTACCTAAGTACCTAAATTTTAATATACGTTGATACCAATCGAACGATTCGCATGATCATAGAAGGATATGAAAATAAATAGGTATTGGTATTTTCAATTAACGTCACACTGGAGCAACACAACGGGCTATTGGTGACGGTCCGGGAGAAAATAAATAGAAATGCAGCGATATGGAAATCATGTAATGCCCCCTGTAAGAGTATAAAGAGGAAGAACAGAGTTCCGGGTAAGTATTGAAATTGCTTTTTCTAGCTGTTTATAAGAAACTTAATTATGTCACGTCGAAAAATACGACAATCACTCGGGCAAGTTTCCGAGTTCACAGAGGAAGAATTGTGGCGAATCGAGAATGCGAATTATACTTCCAAGAAATTGGAGCTCCGGTTTGAACTAAATCAAGCCAAAGTCAGGCGAATATGGAAACAGTGGAAGAACTGACCGATGTGAACGATTGCTGCAGCCTCGTTACCACCGAATGAATGTAATATTATACGCATGTGCTTTTTACGGATCGTAATGCACATGAAGAAACCTAGCTTAAGGTGTATGTATACACTAGAACATTTTTTTAAATTTTGATTTTAAAAATTCAGTTTTTTCACAATAGGTCATTGGTTTGTGCTTAAACTCATTTTAGTGTGAAAAATTCTGATTAAGCTACTCATTAATTATCTAATTTAGATATCATTAGCTAATTAGCATGTTGTTTGAACAGTGATATCTCAAATTCTAATGTGTTCAGAAGGACAATTCCTGTTGGAAATTATTCCTAATATTATTCTTCATGTTTTGACCCTCCATCAAGTTGCTAGAGGGAATGCGTTCTTTTTAACAATTTTTTTCGCGAAGGAAGTTTAAAAAATGAAGATTTTTTTTTTCAGGAATTTCAATATTTAAAAATCAACTAAAAATTCATTTCTTAACCAATAACTTCGACTGAGGGTCAAAACATGCGCTGTATTATATAGATTATAATGACACAAAAGTAATTGCAATAGATCAATTCATTGCTGAGTTATCACTGTTCGAAAGAAACACCCTATTGCAAAAACTTAGTTCTTCAGAAATCGAGTTTCAAGTTTTGGAAACGTGTTTGTCTATGGTGACAGTACCTAACCCAAACCCTTGTAACTTGAAAACTATTTCGAATATTTGCAAGATCTTGGTATCGTTTGAAAGCTAAGGGGTTAGACAATATTTTGAATTATTAAAAAATCGATAAATATTTTGGTCAATTTTCGTGATTTCTAGTGTATACATACACCTTAAGAATGCGGGTGTGTTGACAACAACCTGATGTTAACACGTACGTTTCAACGTCATCTGCAGCATCGGGGGTTATTTTCAAGGCGTCCACTGCTGCGACTACTTTTGACTCTACACTACAAGCGACAGACAGAATGACTCTTGCATTATGTATCGCCATACCAGTCCGTCACTTGGCGTTAGGTGTGGGGTGCCATATAATTCTACAACCGCACCCGCTTAATACGCATTGCATATACACAATAGTAACCGCTACATCTAAGACGTTTGGGATCCTGTTCTACTCCCTTCTCTTCAGGGCTTTCTTGTGGCCATTTTTCAACAGGACAATACACGACCTCACGTGGTATACAACGTATAATTCCTCTATGTTAACCAGTTTCCATTTCTTCCATAGCCCGCCCGTTCACCAGATCTGAGGTTATCGAACACGTTTGGCCAATGATCGTCCAAGGAGGGGCATATCAGAGACAACCCTCAGCTACACCCGATGGACTTTGGCAACGTGTGGAATCAGCATGGACAGACATACTCCTGGGCAGAGGTTCCGGAAGTTCAACTCTAAGGTTTCTTATAATTCTCTCACATCGGACCGTCGTCTTGTTTGGTTCCTGACCGGACATGGTCCATTTTTGTCGTACCTCCGCAGGTTCAAATTAAAACATACAGATCTTTGTACTTGTGGGGAGGTTGGTGACGCCGACCACTACCTCTTCAGCTGTCCACACACTGCGAGTTTCCATATTAGAGCTCCAGGGGTTGAGTTCAAACATGAATGGCTCCGTGGATTAATTAACAACAAAATTACACTTTACAGGATCTCTCGGTGTGTTATGACTGCTGGTGAGATGGCGGACCCGGTCACCACGCCCCACAATTGAGAATTTAGATTTTCTTATGTAGTAGACCTAGGGTTAAAACCCGGCCTAATTTTAAAGATTTTATTTATTTTATTATTTCAATTAACGTCACACTGGAGCAACACAATGGGCTATTGGTGACGGTCCGGGATCAATCCCAAAGGGAAAGATCCGAGGACAACACCACGTAATTTTGAACCACGGTCAGATGACGAGGCAACACCTGAGCTGGCACCCCACTCTCCAAACTTCCACACCACGCCAACGTGAGGACATTTGAGGCCACGACAGATTTAACGTGCACCAGCCCCCTTTGTACACGACGGTGTTTGGCTGGATTCGAACTCGCAACCCTTCGGTTGCTAGTTCGTTACTCTTCCAACCGGGCCACCGCGGCCCTTAAAGATTTTAAACTTTTAGATTTTTATATACAGGGTGCAACGCAAAGTTCGTACCCGGCGTTTATTTTCGCAACCGTTGGTCGTAGACATATACTTCCAATTGCAAAAATGTTTCACATGAGGTAAACATTCATGTTATGACATTTTGAAATTTAAAAAATCAATTTTGTAAACATTACAAAATCTAACTTTTTATACAGTCCCCCGTTCCTTATAGTTATATTTAGTAAACATTTACACTCATCCTAACAAACGTAGCACAAAAAGTTTCACTTCTGTGTGACAAAAATTCACCGAGATATTTAATTTCAAAGTTTGGGATTTTTTCAGATTTGTTTCGCCTTCATTGAGGGGTCGGTTAAAATATAACTTAGAATAATTCGAGATTGAAATCAGAGTGCAACGCCTCTGGTAGTTTGCATTCCGCTGCCATTTATCCGGTTATTTTTGCGCATTTTTCGTTTTAAGGGTATCGATTCTACATAATTCGATGATGGTCTACAACTTTCGAATTAACATCTTTTGTCTATCTTGCTTAGTTTCGGAGTTAGATTTCCAAACTTTCCCCACTGGGGGCGCTGCGACCGCTTTCAGTGAATCGGGCATGTCCACTTTACTATACATGCACCCATCGTTTATGGTCGGGGAACCCCCCTTTCGCCGTAAAATGGGCGTTGCACTCTGATTTCAATCTCGAATTATTCTAAGTTATATTTTAACCGACCCCTCAATGAAGGCAAAATAAATCTGAATAAATCCCAAACTTTGAAATTAAATATCTCGGTCAATTTTTGTCACACAGAAGTGAAACATTTTGTGTTACGTTTGTCAGGATGAGTGTAAACTTTTACTAAATATCACTATAGGAAACGGAGGACTGTATAAAAAGTTAAATTTTGTAATTTTTACAAAATTGATTTTTTAAATTTCAAAATGTCATAAGATGAATGTTTACCTCATGTGAAACATTTTTGTAATTGGAAGTATATGTCTACGACCAACGGTTCCGAAAATAAAGGCCGGGTACGGACTTTACGTTGCACCCTGTATCCCTGTATATAATTATGACATGTCTAGCCGCCTGCTTCATCCTTTCATCTTATTTATATTCATCTCTTCATCAATTTGGGGCCGCGGTGGCCCGGTTGGAAGAGTAACGGACTTGCAACCGAAGGGTTGCGAGTTCGAATCCAGCCAAACACCGTCGTGTACAAAGGGGGCTGGTGCACGTTAAATCTGTCGTGGCCTCAAATGTCCTCACGTTGGCGTGGTGTGGAAGTTTGGAGAGTGGGGTGCCAGCTCAGGTGTTGCCTCGTCATCTGACCGTGGTTCAAAATTACGTGGTGTTGTCCTCGGGTCTTTCCCCTTGGGATTGATCCCGGACCGTCACCAATAGCCCGTTGTGTTGCTCCAGTGTGACGTTAATTGAAATCCCCCCCTCCCCCCCTCTTCATCAATTTAAGCCATCTTACTGAGTAGGATGTCTTATTTTAGAATTTTGTGATGTGTGATTATTTTGTGTTTTGTGCTTATTTGATTATTACTGTGTTAAAGGCGCCTTTTATAAGCCTTGTCTTTCATTTATTGGGCGTCTTTTATAAGCCTGTTTCTAGTTTTTTCGGGAGTCGAGCACTGTATTTTTTTATGTGTTTTGCTCGACTCCTGACTGATTACTGACTTGGTTGTTCATGTTCTCGTGTTTTATTTATGTTTAAAGGCGCCTTTTATAAGCCTTGTCTTTCATTTATTGGGCGTCTTTTATAAGCCTGTTTCTAGTTTTTTCGGGAGTCGAGCACTGTATTTTTTTATGTGTTTTGCTCGACTCCTGACTGATTACTGACTTGGTTGTTCATGTTCTCGTGTTTTATTTATGTTTAAAGGCGCCTTTTATAAGCCTTGTCTTTCATTTATTGGGCGTCTTTTATAAGCCTGTTTCTAGTTTTTTCGGGAGTTGAGCACTGTATTTTTTTATGTGTTTTGCTCGACTCCTGACTGATTACTGACTTGGTTGTTCATGTTCTCGTGTTTTATTTATGTTTAAAGGCGCCTTTTATAAGCCTTGTCTTTCATTTATTGGGCGTCTTTTATAAGCCTGTTTCTAGTTTTTTCGGGAGTTGAGCACTGTATTTTTTTATGTGTTTTGCTCGACTCCTGACTGATTACTGACTTGGTTGTTCATGGTCTCGTGTTTTATTTATGTTTAAAGGCGCCTTCTATAAGCCTGTTTTTAATTAATACTTTTTTTTTCATCGGGAGTCGAGCACTGTTCTTTTGTGTATTCTGCTCGATTCCCGACTGTTTATAGGTTTGCTTAGTTCTCGTGTTTTTGTGTGTTGTGTTCTGGTTTTTGTTGTGTTTTTGCTGGCCCTGTTCGCCCTTGTAAATTTTCTTTTTGATTTAATAAATACTGTTTTTTTTTTGGGGGGGGGGGGTCCCCTTGGCCTCTTTCGTGTGCAGCGGGAATCCTCTCCCTCCTCCCACTATAAACTCTAAACCTTTCGATGAGTTGGGAGAAGGTGAGTCTATAAATATGGATATTGCCCTTGCAGCATACGAACCCAACCAAAGTTCTCGTATGATACATATCGACATTACATGAAAATTTAGTTTATCGTCGTTATGCCAGCCTTTGGCGGTGCATTCCTCCCTGGGTGTATTTCTCTCTTCTGTGTCAGTAAAACTTTCATTGTGTGTGTATGTCCATTACTTGATATTGCATGTCTTGTGTCTGGCGCAGTATGGCTAAACATGGCCCTTGGGCCATAAAACAAGACAACCAGCCAGTTGGCGTTTAATCTAACTAGTGTCGACCAATTAACTATCATACATCAACTGTAAGTTAATTCTTTGGAATTTTTATTGGCGAAAGGTTGAAATCGTATTCGAAAAACAAGCCAACTGACGTCACGTTTGGAATACGTTCAGGACGTATCGAAGTAGAAATACTACCGCCACCTATATTTTGCTTGAGAGAAATCTTTCAAAAACCCTTGCCTCTCATTCAACTTACTTTTAAACAGGTTGGAATCAATTCTCTTTTAGGGCATTGAAAAATAAAGAAACGGTGTTTGGGAGATTTATCATTCATAAGGGGGATGGCAAAAGTAGAAATTAGAAGGATCGTTTGCTAATGTTTTTTCAGCTGCGTTTATTGTAAAATTCATTTTTGGAATAATTTACAAAATCATTTTCGCTTGGTATGGATGCTTTTTCAAGGAATCCAAGAATTTATTAACTTTTAAAATTAATCAAATTTCAAATAATTAAATCGATAATTTGTTCTCAGTTAGGTTTAATTTTATTTCATACAGCTCTGACTCAGCCATTGGTGCTGAATTTGTAGGGTTGCCAGAAGAGTTAGTTGCATCGTCGAAATAGAGCCGAAGTGAATTTCACTCTGGATAAAAACATTAATAAAGAAACAAAATATAATCATTTTTAATTTCGTTATATTTGAGTAACATTTCGCATGTACTTTTAAGAACAAATCTAAAATTTTAATAATTTAAAAGTTTTGTATTCGAACAATACATCATTCAAAACTGTTGAGAATATTCGAACACTTAGGTAGTTGAATTTACGTGTAACTGGAGCAACACAACGAAGTATTGTTGACGGTCCAAGATCAATTCCCAAGGGAAAAATCCGAGGACAACTCTTAATTTTGTGCCACGGTCAAATGACGAGATCAACACCTGAGCTGACACCCCACACTCCAAACTTCCGTACCACGCCAACGTGAGAACATTTGAGGCCACGACAGATTTAATGTGCTACAGCTTCCACGTACACGACGGTGGTTGGACCTAGTTTCGAACTCTCTACCCTCCGGTTGCTAATCCGCTACTCTTCCCACCTGGCTACCGCGATCCTCCGAATGCATTTGTTAGGTAGGTAGGTATTTTAATTAACGTCGTACTGCAGCAACACAACGGGCTATTGGCGATGATCCAGGATCAATCTCCAAGGGAAAGATCGAGGATAACAACACTTAATTTTGAACCATGGTCAGATGACGAGGTCACTCTACTCTCCAAACTTCCACACAATGGCCAACGTGAGGACATTTGAGGCCACGACAGATTTAACGGTCACAAGCCCCCTTTGTACACAGGGGTCTTTGGTTTGATTCAAACTCGCAACCCTTTGGTTGCTAATCCACTACTCTTCCAACCTGGCTACCAACGCATTTGGATAGAGGAGGTAAAATCTTCGCTCTTTCCGTCCTTTTCTAATTTGTTCACACTGAAAATATCTCATAATAGTAAAGCTTTAGCACCAAAGTATTTATCAAATAAAAAGGAGGTAAAATCTTCGCTCTTTCCGTCCTTTTCTAATTTGTTCACACTGAAAATATCTCATAATAGTAAAGCTTTAGCACCAAAGTATTTATCAAATAAAAAGGAGGTAAAATCTTCGCTCTTTCCGACCATTTTTAATTTGTTCACACTGAAAATATCTCATTATAGTAAAGCTTTAGCACCAAAGTATTTATCAAACAAAAAGGAGGTAAAATCTTCGCTCTTTCCGACCATTTTTAATTTGTTCACACTGAAAATATCTCATTATAGTAAAGCTTTAGCACCAAAGTATTTATCAAACAAAAAGGAGGTAAAATCTTCGCTCTTTCCGACCATTTTTAACTTGTTCACACTGAAAATATCTCATAATAGTAAAGCTTTAGCACCAAAGTATTTATCAAACAAAAAGGAGGTAAAATCTTCGCTCTTTCCGACCATTTTTAATTTGTTCACACTGAAAATATCTCATTATAGTAAAGCTTTAGCACCAAAGTATTTATCAAACAAAAAGGAGGTAAAATCTTCGCTCTTTCCGACCATTTTTAACTTGTTCACACTGAAAATATCTCATAATAGTAAAGCTTTAGCACCAAAGTATTTATCAAACAAAAAGTGAGCTTAACACTATTTTTCTTAATTTAATGACCATTGTATGGTGCCCCCTAAACATATACTATCAAGAATAAGATAGAAAATCACAACCATTCCCCACGAATATGTATCATTCGCTCCCGTGTTATCGACATCGAAATCACATTACCACCAAATTATATCGATAGCATCGGTTCACCAGCACGACAAAGAACCGGACTCGACAACACAGCCGACTTCCATTTTTCCTGCCAACATTGAGATGACGCATGGGCGCAAGAAAAACAGCAAACGATACTAAAAATAAATAATAAAAAACGCTTTTGCCGAGCCATTTTGTCTCATGAAAATTCTCGATCCGTCAACCTGGGCTTCAACAAACGATTTTTTTTACTGTTGCCTTTTCTCTTTATTATTATTTTTTAAAAGGAAGCGATTCGGGAGGTTTATTATTGCAGCTTGCTCGGTACAAAGGTTGAACAGGAAAATTTGGGGATGCGTGCTGACGACACAAAGCTCGTTTTGTCTCGCTCCATTATTCGTGCCGTTTCATCGAGACACTGTAACTGTAAATCGTTTGCGACCTTTTCGTTGTGTTAACAGCCACGTGAATTGCGTTTCGGATGCATTGTCGAATCTCAAAATAAAACCCTTGAATGTGTCAGAAATAAGTGGGATTTTTTTTTACGAAGGATGTGCGTAATGATCGAGGAAATTGGATGTAAAATGTCAATTGTAGAAGTGGCGTAGAGTTTTATGTGCCAAATAGTTCTGTGTCGAAACTTCCAACGTGTTCTATGTGAGTGGTTATTATTTGGATTTGGTTGGTAGGTAATTGAATTAACGTCGCATTGGGAATTAACACACGGGCTATTGGCGACGAACCAGGTTCCATCCCTAAAGGAAAGATCCAGTTACAACGCCTCGTCATTTTGAACCAAGGTCAGATAGAGAGTTCAACACCTGAGCTGGCACCCCACTCTTCAAACTTTCCCACCGTACTAACGTGAGGACATTTGATGCCACGGCAGTTGGTAGGTAAATATATAAAAAACGTCGCACTGGAGCAACACACGGGCTATTGGCGACGGTCCGGGATCAAACCCGAAGGGAAAGATCCGAGGAGAACACCACGTAATTTTGAATCACGGTCAGATGACGAGGTCACACCTGAGCTGGCACCCCACTCTCCGATCTTCCACACCACGCCAACATGAGGACATTTTAGGCCACGACTGATATAACGTGCACCAGCTCCCTTGTATATGACGGTCTTTGGTTGCATTCGAACTCGCAATCCTCCGTTGCTAATCCGTTTCTCTTACAACAGGTCTTCCGCGGCCCTGGTTTGTTTTGGGGTTTTATGGCGCAAGGGCCATATTTGGTCATGATGCGCCATACACGACATACAATATCAAGTAATAGACACACACACAATGAAAGTTTTACTGACACAGAAGAGAGAAATACACGCAGGAGGAATGCACCTGACAGGAATCGAACCTGCGTCGCTTGCAACTCGAAGGTTGCTAACACAGTGGACATATCCACTGAGCCACGACGGTCCCGAGGCCACGACATATTTAACATGCACTAGCCACCGCGTACAGGGTTGCATTTGGTTGGATCGAGTTTCGATCTAGCAATCCTCCGGTTTCTAATTCGCTACTTTTCCAACCGGGCTATGGCGGTGCCGTTTTAATTTGGTGATAGTGGCCTGTCTAAAGTAGTGTTGTCAGAACAAGCTCTCTGGACAACACTAAAGGAAAAATTTCTTTACAAATGAAACTTTCAAATTACTTTCACTCTGAAATGAAAGTAATGAAAGTACTTAGTACGATCACTATACACTTAAAGTACGATCACTATACAAATTAAGCTAAGTTTTATCTTACAGAATTGGTTAGTCTCATAACATTGACTTTGGGTACGTCCAGTGCGACGTAAGGGAACGTCGTGATTCAGAGAGTATGCCCCCTTCGCTAGCTAACTGCGAGTTGTAGGCGGTGCAGGTTTGATTCCCCCTGAGCGTATTTCTCTTTAACTTTCATTGCGTGTATGTCTATTACTTCAAATTGTCTGTTTCGTGTCTGGTGCAGCATGGCCAAATATGACCTTTTCCCCATAAAACTCAAAACCCAAAGATTCCGACGCATATTCTCCCACACATTCTTACTAAGGATTTCTTTGGGGCTTTCCTAGGGAAATCTGATGTCTGACTCTAAAATATTCTTCAGTACTGCACAGGGAATACCTAGGGCTTTCCTGTTGACTTAGGAGTTTAGGACTTAGGAACATCATTGGAAGTCTGGATCCATTTGGGAAGGACTTAAAAGTTCTGGGAAGAAAATTAAGAATCGTATTAGAATCGAAAAATAAGATTTAGAAATAATCTCGGTAGATATTCAGACGAATCAGGAAATCAGAATGAGTTGTAACTAGTTTAATTAAATTGTATTACATGCATTCTTATGTACTGGTTTAGTCATATTTGAGTGTAAAATACACCCAGATGGTAATTAATTAACTTCACACTGGAGCAACACAAGGGATATTGACTACGATCGGGGATCAATCTCCAAGGGATGGATTTTGAGGACAACGCCTAATTTTGAACCATGGTCAGAAGACGAAGTGAACACCTGAGCTGGCACCCCACTCTCCAAACTTCCACATCACACCAACTTGAGGACATTCGAGACCACGACAGATTTAACGTGCGGCAGCTCCGTGTACAAGACGGTCTTTGGTCGGACCTTGTTTCCAACTCGAGACCCTCCGATTGTAATCCGCTACTTTCCAGGGGTAAAAATGTATTTTTTTAAGAACATTTTAGTTTTGGATATCAGCTTCGAGAAATATTTTTGAACGTTTAGTTCTGGATGACTTAATCCACTTTCATTCTGACATTATCATTTAACTTTTTACAACGTTGTAAATGTACGAAATTTAAAACACTTAGCTTTTTGACCTTTAAATTAACTTTAATGTTTGGGAAATATTTTCGTTCGTCTAGTGATCCAAATGAAAAGAAAAATAATCTCCCTAGAAGGTAATATATTTGCTGCGACGCCATGGATTTAAATCTTTTTGCATTTGTCAAGTCTTAGTATTTTAATAGTGAGTTGGCAGGCACCTCGATTAAATTTTTAATTCATTCCATGAACGAACTTTTACTAAAATAACATTTATTTCGCGAAGTCCGTAGCTAACAAAACAGTTATAGTGGTTTCAAGATATGACAAGTTTGGAGAGTGGGGTGCCAGCTCAGGTGTTGCCTCGTCATCTGACCGTGGTTCAAAATTACGTGGTGTTGTCCTCGGATCTTTCCCTTTGGGATTGATCCCGGACCGTCACCAATAGCCCATTGTGTAGCTCCAGTGTGACGTTAATTGAAATACCCCCCCCTCAAGATATGACATTATAAATATAAATTTCTCTTTGAGAAGAGCGCCGCGGTAACCCTATTCGAAGAGTAAAGGATTAACAACCGGATGGTTGCGAGTTCGAATCCAAGATTACCTTTAGATTACTTTTGTCTGCAGAGAGGGAACGAACATTCATCATCTGATAGGTCCTCGGGACGGATTAAGATGCCCATCCATTGATTCATCATCTGATTGGTCCGCGCAAAATAGTAGAATTTGGCGATTTCACCACTTTTGTCGCCACTGCATACAAATGGGCATTTATAGTCTAACTGCCGTAAGATGTTATATCGCCAAACGAGGCGATAAGATAATCGTCCAACCAAGTCAACTATTCGCAGAGCAATCACGTGACTACTAGTCGACATGTAGGTCCCAACTTTTGAAGCTCCTCTCTATAGGCTCAGCCTACTTATACTTCACGTCTTTGGCCAGACGTTGTCATTTTGAACTGAGGTCAGATGACAAGGTCAACCAGGGACGTAACTTGGGGGGTCAGACGGGGCATGTGCCCGGGCGCCCGATTATGGGGAGGGCTCTGAACTGGCCGAGTATTTTTTTACTATAGATATTTACGTATGATAAAAAACGAAGAGGAAAACTTAGTAGACTACAAAAACTATAAAAGGAGCTATATATGAAGTGTTGCATGAGCATGAGTTTGATGTGAGTAAAGAAGGGGAGGATGGATAAGGCAGTAAACTGTGCGTGAATGCATTTTTAGAGTGACTAATGCCATTCTCACCGTACACACATCCCGATATCATTTGATAAACCTTTTCTTTTCATTTGCAGAGATTATGATAAGTGTGAAAGGATATACCAAACATGCTACTCTCAGATTATTTGTCAATGAAATATCTTAAAATTAATTTGGTATTTGATCTTGTACTAAAAATGAAATTACTGCAAATTAATCTATTTACCTTTGAAATAAAGCAATTACCAGTGGAATTCTAAGTATACGTATTCTAAGTTTTTTGTACTAGTGGAATTAATGTGTGGTGGGGCGATATCAGGTGGTTGTCGGGGAGGGTTTTGGTTTGGTTGGTCGGTGGAGGGGGGCGCCAAGGCGAGTTCTTGCCCCGGGTGGAAACTAGCCTAGTTACGTTCCTGAGGTCAACAGCTGATTGACTAAAGAAAGAACTTGTTTTACAGTTCTCTCAAAGAACAGTTTAAAAACTTTTAAATTTGATATAATTAAAATACAAAGAGATAATAGATTTATCAAATATATTTATGTGAATTGAAAACTGTTCATTATTTGGCCGTTTCCTAAGTGGTATGTCGTGTATGTAGGGGCTGGTGCACGTTAAATCTGTTGTGGTATCAGATGTTTTCACGTAGGCTTGATGTGGAAGTTATGAGAGTGGGGTGCCTGCTCTGGGGTGACCTCGCCATTTAATCGTTGTTCTAAATGAGGAAGTGTCTCAAAACTTCCCCTTCGGGAATTGATCGCAAATAGCCCGTTGTGTTGTTCCAGTGCGAGGTTAATTTAACTACCCACCTTATTACAAATGGTATGAGGGATTTTCAGTGCAAACAAACCAGACGTAAATTGAATTTATACTTCCTCTTTCCAAATGTTCTTGCATAATACGTAGCGTCGTTACCTTAAAATGTAGTTAATCAACTTTGGCCTTCACTTTTGGCGTTCAATCTAATTGGCGTTGATTGATCAACGAACATTCATAAATTCACAATTCATTCTTTGGAATTTGTAATGGTGACGAGTTGACATCGATTCGAAAAGCAATCCAAGTGACGTCACTTCCATTATACGTACAGGAAGCACGTTCTCTCTTCCATAAATACACTACACTAAATAGACCTAAATTTAGCTTGACGGAAAAATCATGCCATAAATACCGTGACATTCATTTTAATTTACTCTTTCCTGAGTTAGATTTACAGTTAAACAAGTCACCAAAAGACGAAAATATTTATTCCCTGTTTCCCAATATGGAATATGGATAGTAAACACGTTCTACCACAAAAACACTAGCGCAATCTATATTTAGCTACAAAGAAAACTGATCATAAGCAGTTTAATAAATTTATACTGCTGAATTTTAATTGATTAATTTTATTGAGATGGAAGTCTTCAATAAAAATTCTATTTTCGGAAAAATTATAAGTACACTGCTGGCCACCGTAAATGCAACACCCTGAAGGAAGCATGCAAATAATATGAAATTTACAACATGCATTAGCGGAGGTGAGATATGCAAATGATTAGAATTTCAGCGCAGACGCACATCTGTTGGAATCGGTCTCAAACCTCCAATTATAGTGCCGTGTGGGGCACATAAATTTGAAGAATGTAAATCTTTGAATGTATAAAAGTGAAGAAAGATTGGGGATCATGATCTGATCAGACTTCTTGTTTTCTAAAAGTATGTTTTTAAACCATAAGACTTAGCTACGTAATAAAATTTATTTTTAATGTATAAAACTCTGTCTTCAATCGATAAAACCCAACAATTGGTTATGGGCCTCAGACCTTAAGCTGAACCTGAATTCTGCCACTACCGGTATCCAGTATGATGGGTATTCAAGAAATGTCCATGTTTTCCTTCCCGAAGTTATCGGATTTCAACTATGCCACGTGGAAGACGGACATGAAGGTATTGCTAATGGACCGGAACTGCTGGGAATTTATCACTAAAACGGAACCTCTATTATTGGAAGATGCTCCAGAACAAGAAAAAAGAGACTATCGTTATAGGAAGCAGAGGACATACACAACTATCTACCAGGGCATAGACAGAAAATATCAAGTCTTAATTTCATCTACTGAGGACGGTAAGGAAGCCTGGGATATATTAAAGACCAACTTTGAACCAGCATCTAGAGCACGATTGGCAGGCCTTGTGGACGAGTTCTTTTCAATCCGCTATCAGCCGGAGGACGAATCCATTGGACTCTTCTGCAAACGAGTGCATGAGAAGCTGTTACAGATAAAAGAAGGTGGATTCGAAATCCCAGACCTCTTAGTTTGCTTTCAACTAATAAGACATTTGCCTCACGAATACGATAATCTGGTACAATTGCTATACAGGATGGATGACAACGAGTTCACGCTAGACAATTTGTCTAAACATTTAATAACAGAATCCAGCCGAATCGAGCTGAAGCGGGAAGACGAGGGCACAAAATTAAGTATCGTGGCCGATGCTTATGCTACAAGAAACAAGTCATCTAGATACAAGGAGACACGGGCGTCTACTCCTGATCACAGCAGATGCGTACTGGACCCTGAATTAATTCCTTCAAGCCCAAGAAAGTCGACAGTTTGTCGTATGGGGCCGCGACCATTCTGCAACTACTGCAAAAAGTCGGGACATTACGAATCGAAGTGCTTCAAGAAATGCAATCGGCAGAAACCTGGTGGTGAATTATTTTATATGGAGGACAATCCAAAAACTGATCTTCAACGTGCCTATGCAGTTTCAAATTTTCCAAATGAAAGACCGAGGGAATTTCTCATTGATTCTGCTGCAACTGCTCACTTCTGTAAAGAACGTGATATGTTTACGACATTCAGAAAACTACCACCACAGAAGATCCTAGTCGGAGACAAGGACAGCACCTCGGAAGTATTAGGTATGGGTGATATTCAATTTACAGTTTTAGATAGAAACAGAAATTATGATATAACTTTAAAAGATGTGTTATACTCACCTAATATGAGAAGAAATTTAATTAGTGGTGCTCGTATTGATCTAGTGGGAAACCAAATTAAATGGGGAAATAACAAAATGATTATTTATAATAGTTATAATAAATATTTGTTTACTGTTCCCAGAATTGGAAAATTGTATATCTTGAAAGGTTATCCCAAGATTAAAAATTATACATATGTAACTGGTTTAGATCTAGAAAAAGCCCACCGTAGGTTTTGTCATGTTAACATGCCCTTAATTGAAAATATGAGTAAAATTAATTGTGTAAAAGGAATTGAAAAACTTAATTGTAAGAATATAGATAAAAATTGTAAGATTTGTGCTATTGCTAAATCCACTAGAATATCCTTAAAAAGAAACTATATGTACGAAAGGAAAACTAAAAATGTTTTGGAAAGGATCCATATGGATTTGTGGGGTCCTGCTCCAGTTAACTCTCTAGGTGGAAACAAATACTTTTTATCTATTATTGATGATTTTTCACGAAAAGTAACTGTTTATATTATTCAAAATAAGAATGAAGTTTTTGATTACTTTAAAAAATACTTGGTTAAAGCTGAAAGACAGCTAAATGTTAAGTTAAAATGTGTCCGAACTGACAATGGTTTAGAATTTTGTCACAAAGAATTTAAAAAGTTTTTAAATGATCTAGGAATAAAAATCGAAAGAACTTCAACTTATACCCCTGAACAAAATGGCGTTGCAGAAAGGTTCAATAGAACAGCCATGGATTGTGTCAGAGCTATGCTTCAAGACAGTGGTTTACAACCACAATTTTGGTCAGAAGCACTTTTAGCATTTATTCATACTAAAAATAGATGCGAACACAAATTAACTGAGGGTATATCTCCTAACGAAATATGGACTGGTTTCAAACCATCAGTAAAACATTTTAGAATTTTTGGCTCTTTGGCATATGTTCATATTCCTAAAATACAGAGAAATAAATTACAACCCAGAGCAAAACTTGGTATTTTGACAGGATATGGTTTGAAAACTAAAGGTTACAGAATATATATCCCAAACGAGAAGAGAATAGTTGAAACAGTCCATGTTCATATCGACGAAAGTAAGAAAGCTGTTGATGTACTATTTGGTAAAAACTTTGAGTATTTTTCTTTCGATCTTAATTCTAATATTCCTATTTATCAATCAAATGAAAATATAAAAGTAAAATCGGAAAGTGAAACTCAAGTTTTAGATTCTAAAGATTTAGTTAAAACTGAGGACTTAAAAAGTCTTAACATTTCAAATTGGCGAAGAATCGAAAAACCTAGAAATAAAAGCAATAGGATAGATGTATACTATTATTCTCCTGAAAATTTGAGAATGAGATCTTTAAATGATATTAAAAAGTACTGTACTAAAAATAAGATTAGGTTTGATCCTGTAAATTTCAATTTTAAGCCAGAAACTGAACATCCTAATGTGGATATTTCTAATGTGCCATCTACTTCTAGTGATGAATCTAATTTTTTAGACCAACAGATGTACGACACGTATGATCAGTGTTACAATGTCGAAATCCCCAAAAGTTATGAAGAAACGCAAGCAAGTAAGGATAAAATTAAATGGAATACTGCCATGAATGAAGAAATTCAGATAATGAAGGATAGGCAAGTATGGAAATTAGTGGACACACCCCCAAATACAACCATAATTGGAAGTAAGTGGGTGTACAGCATAAAAATGGACGAAAACAATATACCTAAAAGGTATAAAGCTCGTCTTGTTGCTCAAGGTTTTAAGCAAAAACCCGGCATTGATTTTAAAGATATTTTTTCACCAGTTGTGAATTTTTCTATTGTTAAATTATTGTTTGTACTATTTATTTCTATGTTGGGTTGGTATCACTGTCAAGTTGACGTGAAAATTGCATATTTATATGGACACCTTAAGGATACTATATACATGAAACAGCCAAAAGGATTTGTGCTGAAAGGATCCGAAAACAAAGTATGTCTATTGGAAAAGGCTATATATGGTCTGCATCAAAGTGGTAGAGAATGGAATTTGGAATTAGACGGTATTTTAACTAAATTAGGATTTTCTCAGTTAAATTGGTGTAATTGTGTCTACAAATTTAAAGATGTAATTTTAATTGTTTATGTAGATGATATGGTTTTGTTTTCAAAAAGGGAACATTTGATAAATGAAGTAATCGAATTATTGGACAAAAAATTGGATCTTACAGTCCTAGGTAAAACTAAATATTTGTTAGGCTTAAACTTTCAAGAAATTGAAAATTCGATTTATTTACATCAAATTACCTACATTGAAAAATTAATGTCAAAATTCAAAGATCTTCCTAAAAGTTTTGTGAATTTACCTTTTAAAATTGGTTGTAATTTACCTGATAAGGTTAAAGAGGAAGAAATAATTGAAAATGATTTAATGAGGAAATTTCCCTATCGTTCCTTAATAGGATGTTTATCGTTTTTGTCAGATAGATCCAGACCAGATATTGCATTTGCTGTTAATATAATGTCTCAGTTTTGTAATGGTTATACTTACAAACACTGGTCTTACGTTGTTGATATTATGAACTATGTTTTTCTTACAAAGGATTTTAAAATTAATCTTTCCAATGTAAAAAGTTCAAATTTGATTGCTTTTTCTGATGCAAATTGGGGATGTGGTCTCACAAACAGACATTCAAGCAGTGGCTATTTAATTTATTTGGGTAACATCCCAATATCATGGAAATCTTCTAAACAAAAGTGCATAGCTCTTAGCTCAATGGAATCTGAATTTATTGCACTAACCGATTGCACTAAAGAAGTTATTTGGTTTAGTAGAATTATAAATGAATTAAGTTTGTGTGATTACATAAGACCCCAAGTATATTGTGATAATCAATCTGCTATCTATTTTTCAAAAAATAGTCAGGAAAATGTGAAAACTAAACATATTGATATCAAGTACAAATTTATTCGTAAATTAATAAAAGATGAACTATTTAACGTGAATTATATTTCATCGGAAAATAATTTGGCTGACTTTTTAACAAAGCCTTTATTGTTAAATAAATTTAAAAATATTATTAGAAAAATATTTTGTTAGATTTATATATATATATATATTGAATTGTAATACATCTGCTGAGGTTTTACAACCGATGGGGCCGCATGTTGGAATCGGTCTCAAACCTCCAATTATAGTGCCGTGTGGGGCACATAAATTTGAAGAATGTAAATCTTTGAATGTATAAAAGTGAAGAAAGATTGGGGATCATGATCTGATCAGACTTCTTGTTTTCTAAAAGTATGTTTTTAAACCATAAGACTTAGCTACGTAATAAAATTTATTTTTAATGTATAAAACTCTGTCTTCAATCGATAAAACCCAACAACATCACGCGCGCCTGTGGCGCCACTTCAAAGCGCTATTTAAGGCTTGGAGATTTCGACGATTTCAAGTACGGCAATTGTGTTTTTCTTGTGGTTTTTTCAAAAAAACGATCAATTATGCCTCGTAGAAAACAGCGATCATCTTTTGATCAAGTATCCGAGTTCGACAGAGGAAGGATAGTGGCCTACCGAGATTGTGGATTTTCTTTCAGGGAAATCGGTAGTCGTGTTGGACGAAACCAAACAACTGTAATGCGGATATGTGATCGTTGGATGCAGGAGGGTACGACGGACCGACGTGTTCGATCGCATCCACCTCAGTGCACCACTTCACGTGATGACAGGCATATTGTGCGTATGGTAGTGACGGATCGCTCAGCCACATCACGAACCATAGCACAGCACATTCAGTCTGTACCGCATCATCCAGTGTCTGCACGTACCATTCGACGCCGTTTACAGCAGAGTGGTCTGTCCGCAAGACGTCCATTGCTTCGTCTACCCTTGACGCAGAACCACAGACGTTTCCTCCGCCAATGGTGCGATGAAAGAAGGATGTGGACGGCAGAATGGAATGAAATTGTCTTTACTGACGAGTCACGCTTCTGTCTGCAACACCACGATGGTCGGATTCGAGTCTGGAGACACCGTGGAGAGAGGATGCTGAACAGCTGCGTTATGCACCGCCACACTGGTCCTGCACCGGGTATTATGGTATGGGGCGGTATTGGATATCACTCTCGCACTCCTCTAGTACGCATTGCCGGTACCTTAAACAGCCAGCGCTACATCTCCGAGGTGTTGGAGCCAGTTGTCCTTCCTTACCTTCAGGGCTTGCCCACAGCCATATTTCAACAGGATAATGCGCGACCACACGTGGCACGCATTGTCCAAGGGTTCTTCGTCAATCGCCAGATTGAATTGCTTCCCTGGCCAGCTCGCTCTCCGGAGCTTTCGCCGATAGAAAACATGTGGTCCATGGTTGCTCAACGATTGACCCAGAATACATCCCCAGCTGCCACACCAGATCAACTTTGGCAACGTTTGGAAGCTGCTTGGTCTGCTGTACCCCAAGAACACATCCAAAGTCTCTTTGAATCAATGCCGAGGCGTGTGGCAGCGGTGATCTCCAACAATGGCGGCTACTCTGGCTACTGATTTTGGCAGGAACCACACTTCACAGAAGTCTATAAATTTAATCATTTGATACTTGGTCAACATGTTATCTACAAAATAAATTTTGTTGTGATATCTCTTGTCTTTCTTGGTGTTGCAATTTGGGTGGCCAGCAGTGGAGCTGGAATATAAAATTATGCAATTTGCATCATGAAAGTCTATCATTGCTAAGTTTAGTTTAATTTTTCATAAGTGTGTTGTGTGCATAAAAAAGGATTACATATATTCATAGCTGAGGAATATTAGCCACAGATTCTGTCAACATTTAAAAAAATTCCATTGGCCCTTTCCCTAAAATAGCATCCTTCTAAGGAACGATTCTATTTTTCCTTCCCTTGGAATCGGGGCTCAGTTGGTATGCCCACTGCGCTAGCAACCTTCGAATTGTAGACCGCGCAGGTTCGATTCCTGTCAGGTGCATTCTGATTGGTTGTATTTCTCTCTTCTGTGTCAGTAAAACTTTCATTGTGTGGGTGTCTGTCTATTGCTTAATATTGTATGTCTTGTGTCTGGCGCAGCATGGCCATATATGGCCCTTGCGCCATAAAACCCCAAAATAAGCCAACCAACCTTCCCTTGGAATAGATTCCTTTTGAACGATTCCATTGTTCCGTTCTGTAAAATGGGATCCTTTGGAACATTATATTGATCCTTCCCTTAGACTAATCCTTTGGAAAGATTCTATTGACTTTTCCTTAGAATACGAAAGATTTTATTACTCCTTCCCTTAGAATAGAATCCCTTGGAAAGATTCTATTGCTTATTTTCTCAGAGTATAATTATTTGGAAAGACTCCATTGGTCCACTCCATGGAATAAAATCTTTTGAAACGATTCTATTTGCTCATTCTGTAGAATAGAGTCCTTTGGAAATATTCCATTAAACCTTCATTTGGAATAGAAGCCGTTTGAACGATTCTATTGGCTCATTCTGTAGAATAGAATACTCTGGAAAGATTCGATTAGTCCTTTCCTTAGAGTATAATCCTTTGGAAAGATTCGATTAGTCCTTTCCCTAGAGCAGGGGTTCTCAAACTTTTTAAATTTTGTACCACATAAATAAGAATCAAAATATATATATACCATCATAAAAGCATTTCCGACTTAAAAATCAATTCATCCTAAATGGAGCGTTTATAATCAAAGAATAAAACATTTTAAATTTAAATTATTCAATTATATTCGTAAATGAAACTTTTATATCATAATAAAATATAAACATACTATATATTACAGTAAATAGTGGGTAAAAATACATAATAGCAAATATTAAGATTTATTATTGATGAGGATTAATGTGACGAATGAGCCTGTTTCATTGTAACCAATTTCGATATGTCGGGCTTTATCTTCATTAATTTCAAGCGAAGTCAGATTAAAATTGCAACCGTGTCCTATATTTATTCTTAATTAATAGCATGGCTGAAAATAAATCTAGTTTTGTAAAGACATGATGTGTTGAAAGGCCTTAAAAGGTTTATCACTTTGTTGGAAATATAATTATATTCATCTCTTCTCTTTAACCAAAAATTGCATAAGTTATCTTTTTTGAATTCATTCATGAGATTTGTGTCGCATGAAATATCTAAAAGCTGATCTCTTTCTTCAACTGAAACATTATCTAACAGTTTCCGAAATAGAAAACGGTTCTCTTATCCAACTTTCATTTTATAAATTTTCAGGAAAGTAGGAATGAAAATTGTTAACAAGTCCTATGCAGTGTTTTTCTACATCTTCCATTAGTTGTTCAGTTAGTGACAGATTATTTTCCTGGAGATACTCTTCTAATGTTGGTAGTGAAGCAACTTTCTTGATTTTCACGTGCTTAATTAAGTATTCTAGTTTTTTCACAGCTGAATTTATTTTGTCATGCACAGTAAAGACAGTTTGGAAAAGTCAACTACTCGTTTCAATACGAGGAATAATTGGAGGGAAATTGATAGATTTAGCAAGAGCCCCTACTGTAGTTAGTAGGATACACAATTTCATTTAAAAAATTATCAATAAATAGCGGAAAGATGAAACAAGCTACTATGTATCAGATATGATATACTATGCATGTAAGGGTTTGAATATTCATTTAAATCTCTTATGTAAAAATTGTACCCCCAAAATAATGTAATGTACAATTAGTGGTACATGTACCATAGTTTGAGAAACCCTGCCCTAGAGTATAATCCTTTGGCGAGATTCTATCGCTCTTTTTCTTAGAATAGAATCCTTTGGGAAGATTCAAGATCAAATTGCTTAGAAATCATGTAGGAAAGACTACAGGTTGCAACGTGGAATTATGACTGAACCCCTCAGAGGGTTCAAGACATACGACATGAATAAATAATAAATTATAAATTATCCTTTTAATATGACCAAATATTGCCCTTGCGCTACGTGAGACCCAATCCAACCAACCTTTTAATAAAGAAATTAATTTTGCAATCATTGGTAGAAGAATGCAATTGTGGGCCAACAACAAGCAGTTCGTCTCTGATCACACAAGACAGTGATCATGGCCAGAAATAACCTATTTTAGCATGGTATGCCTACAGCAGGGGTAGCCAAGTGGTTGATATCGACACCCAGGGGTCGATGTAACAATGTTAGGGGTAAATTCGGCCAGAGGAGTCGATTGGGGGTCGACGTCGATTGAAAAGTAGAAGACATCGTAATATTATAACATAGAGACATAGGAATTGTAATATTATAACATAGACATTGTAATACGAAGTAGGATTCAAAAGTTCCCGGACTGAGCCTATAACTTAAAAAAAATTTTCAGTAGAGCGACTACGATAAGGTTTCTGTGTTACTACGTTCTCCCCCTCTTCTAAAAGTGATTTGGGTCACCTCGTATATACCTCGCCGCCTGTTATATACGCCTACCTCGTATATAACAGGTAATATTTAATTCGGTTATCTTGGATTTCCTTCATCCTGAATGAACGCATTCAGGATTAAGTGAATATACAATTCCGTGGCAAAAAATTTAAGTTTGGAACTTACTAATTTTGAATCCAATATTGTTAATCTTGTCAAGAGTTACGAAGCACACCCTTCACATAGACAACATTAGTAAATTGTATACTACTAAGTTAATAAAAGTTTTGTTTTCATATACAGGGTGAGTCTAAATTATTTTTACAAAATAAGAGGGATGATAGTACCCATCCAGACGAGCAATAATTATCATGGAATATTGGGTCGCATTCCACTTTGAGAGGCAGAAAAGAGTAAAATTAGAATTTCAACATGAACTTACAACCGTGTTGGGAAGGCGAATGAACGATACCAAAAGTTGCACAATCTGATTTATTGATCAGAGAAAAGCTCACAGCAAGTGCTCAAAGCGGAGCGTGTCGTTGCACAGTTCACACCGGCGAAGGAATGACTGGCTCTCGAAGATTCCTGGTGCTGTGTTAATTTTGTCTGCGGCAACACCGATTCTTGCTACGAGACTTCAGGCGAGTCCACAGGCGTCTGATACACTAAAGATTTCATGTGCCCCCAGAAGTAAAAGTCCAGTGGGTTGAGGTCCGGTGAGCGAGGAGGCCAAGCCACTGGTCCGCCACGTCCGATCCATCTTGCATAGGAGATATGCCGCGTAGGCAGGTAGAAAACGACGTCAGAGGCGATGACTTGTTCATGTTCGACGCGTTTCGACTTTACACTTTTCTGCCTCTCAGAGTGGAATGCGACCCTATGTTCCATGGGAATTATTGCTCGTCTGGATGGGTACTATCACCCCTCTTATTTTGTAAAAACAATTTAGACTCACCCTGTATAGTATAAGGAAGATTGTATGATTTTTATCTAACTTAAAACTTTTATTTTATGCATTATTTATTCCTCCTATCAAATATGTAATGTTAAGAAGGACGTCAAAAGAAAAACGTATCCCTTTGGCCCTGGTCACATGAGACGTTTTCCAACGCGTGTTTGATGTCAGCACAAAACGCAGGTAGGCAAAGTACACAGAGTTCTACTAAAGTGTACACATGCAGAAATCGCGAGAATCCACGCGCTAGATAGCTTAGGCGCTTCAACAATCTCTGGTCGTTCTAGCGATTAGAAGGCGTTTGGAGATACATAGGAATGAACTGCACTGTACACATGACACGCGTTTTGACGCGCGTTAGGGCTTTTTTATTCCCCAAGTTTCTATCTTCGCGATCGTTCGAGATAGATTGTAAATTTCTACAAATTTGAAATCTGCGGAAAATTTTACACAAGATCGATACCTAAAATGGGATTCTCTTTAAATAAATAATTTTCAATTGCAACTTTAATATTTTCGCGATACGCATTTGCTCCATTTGACGAAGATATTCATTATAAACACGAAAAGGACTATTTATCTCGTTTTTATAGAAAAGATATAACTTGAATGGAGTATTTTGTTGCCTTAGGCCCTGTTCATATGGATTTTGATAAGAATTTTAGAGTTACCATCGGAACACCTCTTGGGCGTTTTTTGAGGTCAATTTCCGTTATGCATTAAATTGTGTTTTTTATTCTCCTAATCCAAGTTTATATCTTTTCAATAGTTAAAGATAGAGTCAAAATTTCAGCGGATTTCAAATCAGCGTAAAATTTTACGTCAGATCGATACCAAAAACATGATTTTCTTTGAAAAAATTATTTTTTATCAGTAGTCGCAACTAATCTTTTTGTAGATATTAATTTACACGAAGCGTAAACGGAACTATTTCCTTGCTTTTAAAGGGAATGTCACTTTAATAAGATATTTTGTTGCCCCTTATCAACTGTTTTAATTTTACAGCCATTACAAATAGGCTGAAAATCTTTCTTTCCCACCAAAAATTGATTTCCCTGTGTTCACGAGTCTGGATTTGATTAACTTAGAAATGTATAAAAATGACCAATAAAATGCCTAAAATAATCTAAAAATATTGAAAATGTCGTAAAAATTTGATATTTCGATTTATAAAACATCCGTTCCCTAATTGCCTGTGAATAAAGTGTTTTTGAACTTAAATCTTTATGCAAAAATAAATGCACTATAATCGACTTGCTGACCAGAAGCGACACTAAACAGCTAAATCTTTCATAACGTATAGTATACGATACGTTCCGCTGCAATGCCAATGCCATCAATCTCGGTTGTACATTTTTACACGTTAGATTTTCGTACGTTTATCAAAATTTTTCGAATGACGGGATTATTTTGGACCTAGGAACCGGTATGAGCCAGCGAATCAAGAGAAACTGCTTTATGTAGTTCAAATTGTGGCATTATTAAACATTTTCATTAACTCTAAAATCCTAAAGTATTCGTCTCTTACTGTCAATACTAGACAAAAACCTATAACCTTCACTCTCCAGTGTCGATGATTCACCCACCAATGAAAAAAAGTAAGGATTTGTTTTGTGTTAAGTGGTGATCACGGATTTTTTGGGCTCATGAAGCCAGCAAATGAGTCATTTGTAATGTGTTTTACCGTAAAAGCGAAACTGCGTATGAAAAAAATTGGAATATTTCTATAAAACTTTGATTAAAACTAAAGTAAGTGGAAAATGACCAAACAATTTCCTTAAAATTTTAAAATTGACAGTGTAAACTAAAAATATATCCCTCAAAAAAACTACATGTCTAGAAACCAGGAAATTGGAAACGGAATTTCTGTTTATATGGCATTGTCTACGAAGTACTACCAAAAGATGACACGCAAACAAAATCCGGCACTGGTGATAACCTTTCTTTTTTATGTTATTTTTGCAGATTTTATCGTGTTTCCTACTATCTATAGCTAATTTTTATTTAATTTTCCTACAAATGAATCTATATTTTTAAAACCTATCTCTAAACATTTTAATGTATCAGCACAAATAGCACATACGTATATAACAGTAATGAGTTTTTTTAATTTTTAGACACAATTTTCCCTGAGTTCCGATGATCCGAAAAGAAAACTAACCCTCCAACCTACCCTCTTTCAGGGGTTTTGTAGCAGAAATCGAAACCACGAATGGAATAACGACTGGGAAATATTTCAACTAAAAATTAATTAAAGCCCACGATGAAACGAGAAAATTATATTAAAACTAAAAAGATCTCAAAGAAAAACCAAAAATCAGTACATATCGAAAACCTAGAGATTGAAAATAGAATTTGCGTCTACACGTACACATAATATAAAAATTTCGATTAAAGTCATAATAACACTAACTGCAATATTAAAATATAAATTCTATGAAAAATGAGTTTACAGTAAATTAAGTTCAGTAAAATAGAAGTTCATTTTCAAAAGTGATATAGAGTTCAATGTAATGCACGAGGATGTGAAAAATGAAGAAAATTGAAACTTATCTTACGCATTTCACGTTGAGAACAAATAAAAAATAATTTTAAGTTTAGCTTTTAAATTAAATAATTAATTTTAGCTTTATTTTAAAGACGTTTGCCGCGCATGAAAACTAAAACGGATAGTTATCAATATATGTTATCTCAGAAATAAAATTACCTACTATCCCCTTTAGTTATAAACTATCACATTTTTACAAGTTTTGTGTGAAAGCAGGATAAATTTCTTCAATAAATCGAATACATCCTATTTTAATAGCCATAAATATAAAGCAGTGGATTAAGGCAAAATACTCCAATCAAGTTACATCTTTTCTATAAAAACGAGATGAATACTCCCTTTTGTGTTCGTAATGAATATATTCGTCAAATGCATATCTCGAAAATATTAAAAGTTACAGTTGAAAATTATTTATTTAGAGAAAATCAAATTTTAGGTATCGATCTAGTGTAAAATTTTCCGCAGATTTCAAATCCGTTGAAATTTTCTCTCTATCTTTAACGATCGCGACGATAGGAACTTGAACTAGGGGAATAAAAAAGCCCTAACGGGCGTCAAAACGCGTGTCATGTGTACAGTGCAGTACAATCCTATGTATCTCTTAGTGCCTTCCAATCGCTAGAACGACCGGAGATTGTTGAAGCGCCGAAGCTATCTAGCGAGTGGATTGTAGCGATTTCTGCATGTGAACACTCCAGTAGAACTCTATGAACTTTGGCTAACCGCGTTTTCTTTTGACGTGAAACGCACGTTAGAAAACACCTCATGTGAACGGGGCCTTAACGTACTGCTTTATATTTATAGTCATTAAAAATAGGATGAAAATATAATCGTATTCTATGTTTTGAAGAAATTTTACCCCGCGTTCACACTAAACTTGTAAAGATATAATAGTTTGCAACAAAAGGAATAGTTTTATGTGCGGCAAACGTCCTTAAAATAAAGCTAAAATTAAACATTCAATTTGAAAAGCTAAACTTTTAAGTTATTTTTTTAATTTCTTCAACGTGGAAATGTGTAAGATAAATTTCAATTTTCATTCGTTTTTCACACCTTCGTGCTAAATTAAACTCGATATGACTTGAAAATGAACTTATTAGACTGATTTACTGTGAGCTTTTATTTTCATAGAATCTATATATTTTAATCTTGAAGTTAGCGTTATTACTTTAAAGTTATTTCTTAAAATGTTATCAACGTGAAATGTATTTCATTTTTCACATCCTCGTGTTAAATTGAACTCGATATCACTTTTGAAATAAACTTCTGATTTACTAAACTTAATTTACTGTGAGTTTATAATTTAATCTTGCAGTTACTGTTATTGGTAATTTTTTCGAAATTTTTATATATGTACGTGTAGACGGAAATTCTTTTTGCAATCTCCTGGTTTTCGATGCATACTGTTCTTTGGTAATTTTTAGAGATTTTTTTAGTTTTAACGTAATTTTCTCGTTGTGTCGAAGGTTTTAAACGAATTTTAGTTGAAATATCCTCAGTCATTATTCCATTCGCGGTTCTATTTGTGCTACACCCTGAAAGAGAGTACATTGCAGGGTTAGTTTTCGTTTCGAATAGTCAGAACTTGGGGAAAATTGTGTTTTAAAATTAAAAAAACTAATTATTGCTATATATGTGTTCCTTATACGGACACATTAAAATGTTTAGAGATAGATTTTTAAAAATATACACAAATGTAGTTGAAAGAAAATTAAATAAAAAGTAGCTATAGATCGAAGGGGAAACACGCGATCGAACCTACTAAAATAACATAACAGAAAAAAAAGGTTATCATCAGTGCAAGATTTTGTTTGTCTGTCATCTTTTTGATAGTACGTAGAAAATGCCTATATATACAGAAATTCCGTTTCCATTTTCCTGATTCTAGAAATATAGTTTTTTGGAGGAGATATTTTTATTTTACACTGAATTTTGAAATTTTTAGGAAATTTGGTCATTTTCCTGTTTTTAGCATAAGACTTTAGTTTTGTTTTAATCAAAGTTTTATAGAAATATTCCAATTTTTCATACGCTGTTTCGCTTTTTATGATCAAACGCATTACAAATGACTCATCTGCTAGCTTCTTGAGCACAAAAAATCCGTGATCACCTCTTAGCATAAAACAAAGCCCTCTTACTATTTTTTATTTGTGGATGAATCATCTACACCGGAAAGAGTGAACCGGTTATGGAGTTTTTTGTGTAGTATTGCCAATAAAAAATGAAATATCACATACTTTATAATTTCTGAGTTGTTAATAAAATCTTTTAATAATGCCCCAATTCGAACATCACTATTTTCTAAGTGATCCGCTGGCTCATACCGATTCCTAGAATCATAATAATGCACCAGAACGCAACGTATACCATATCCTACGAAATATTTACCTCTTTAAATTGTCACTTCTTGTCAGTAAGTCGATTATATTGCATTTATTTATGTCCAAAGAAAGAAGTTAAAAATACACTTTATTCACAGACAATTAGGGAACGAATGTTATGCAAATCTAAAGAATAGTAATAAATTTTTTCGAAATTTTCAATAATTTTTAGATTATTTTAGGCACTCTATTGGTCAATTTTATACTTTCTAAATCAACAAAGTCCAGACCCCAGTGAACACAGAAAAAACAATTTTAGGTTTCTCTGTTGGAAAAGATTTACATCCTACTTTTAATGACTTTAACATTTGATTAGGGGCAACAAAATATCTTAACGAAGTGACATTCCCTTTAAAAACAAGGCAATACTTCCGCTTACGCTTACTATTAAAAGGAATATCTCCTACATGATTGTTGCGACAATTGAGAAAAAATAATTTTGTCAAAGAAAATCATGTTTTTGATTTGGATCTGACGTAAAATTTTACGCATATTTGAAATCCGTTGAAATTTTGACTATCTTTAACCATTCAAAAGATAAAAACTTGGATTAGGGAATAAAAACACAGTTTAATGCATAACGGAAACTAACCTCGAAAAACGCCCAAGCGGTGTGTACACATGGTAACACTCGAAAATCTCTTATCAAACGCGCGTTACAAAACTCCATGTGAATAGGGCCCCTTTGGCGTTAAGACAGTAATAATATATTCTATATTATACATACTATAAGCACTACTATAAAATAAATAATCTAAAAACTCACATAAGCCTTTTTTGTTTGTCTTATTATAATAGTAAATATAGGGGGTCGATAAAAAGTCAAGATATTCTTGAAGGGGTCGACGGTCAAAGAAGTTTGACGACCCCTGGTATGCAGTCAAGGATGTAATCGAAGGGAGACCGGAATAGAATCCCTTTGTATTGATATTTGTCATGGATTTGATATCGTCATCGAACCTTACTTTGCAATGGATAAGTGATAATTATCGCCGATCCAGTAATATTTTAGTTTTGGAGTTTAAACGGGATTGAGAAAGGAAATTGAGCTAAAGATTTGTTGGGTTTATGACTCATATTTGGCCAAGCTGCGCCAATCAACGTCTAGTACAAGGAAATATACACAGAGGAAAGCTTTACTGGCACAGAAGAGAAATACACTAGGAAGAAATCAAATTTGAGCCACCAACACCTTTTTGTTTGTCCTATTATAATTACGTAATAGTAAATATAGGGGTCGATAAAAAGTCAAGAAACTCTTGAAGGGGTCGACGGTCAAAGAAGTTTGACGACCCCTGGTATGCAGTCAAGGATGTAATCGAAGGGAGACCGGAATAGAATCCCTTTGTATTGATATTTGTCATGGATTTGATATCGTCATCGAACCTTACTTTGCAATGGAAAAGTGATAATTATCGCCGATCCAGTAATATTTTAGTTTTGGAGTTTAAACGGGATTGAGAAAGGAAATTGAGCTAAAGATTTGTTGGGTTTATGACTCATATTTGGCCAAGCTGCGCCAATCAACGTCTAGTACAAGGAAATATACACAGAGGAAAGCTTTACTGGTACAGAAGAGAAATACACTAGGAAGAAATCAAATTTGAGCCACCAACACCTTTTTGTTTGTCCTATTATAATTACGTAATAGTAAATATAGGGGTCGATAAAAAGTCAAGAAACTCTTGAAGGGGTCGACGGTCAAAGAAGTTTGACGACCCCTGGTATGCAGTCAAGGATGTAATCGAAGGGAGACCGGAATAGAATCCCTTTGTATTGATATTTGTCATGGATTTGATATCGTCATCGAACCTTACTTTGCAATGGAAAAGTGATAATTATCGCCGATCCAGTAATATTTTAGTTTTGGAGTTTAAACGGGATTGAGAAAGGAAATTGAGCTAAAGATTTGTTGGGTTTATGACTCATATTTGGCCAAGCTGCGCCAATCAACGTCTAGTACAAGGAAATATACACAGAGGAAAGCTTTACTGGTACAGAAGAGAAATACACTAGGAAGAAATCAAATTTGAGCCACCAACACCTTTTTGTTTGTCCTATTATAATTACGTAATAGTAAATATAGGGGTCGATAAAAAGTCAAGAAACTCTTGAAGGGGTCGACGGTCAAAGAAGTTTGACGACCCCTGGTATGCAGTCAAGGATGTAATCGAAGGGAGACCGGAATAGAATCCCTTTGTATTGATATTTGTCATGGATTTGATATCGTCATCGAACCTTACTTTGCAATGGAAAAGTGATAATTATCGCCGATCCAGTAATATTTTAGTTTTGGAGTTTAAACGGGATTGAGAAAGGAAATTGAGCTAAAGATTTGTTGGGTTTATGACTCATATTTGGCCAAGCTGCGCCAATCAACGTCTAGTACAAGGAAATATACACAGAGGAAAGCTTTACTGGTACAGAAGAGAAATACACTAGGAAGAAATCAAATTTGAGCCACCAACACCTTTTTGTTTGTCCTATTATAATTACGTAATAGTAAATATAGGGGTCGATAAAAAGTCAAGAAACTCTTGAAGGGGTCGACGGTCAAAGAAGTTTGACGACCCCTGGTATGCAGTCAAGGATGTAATCGAAGGGAGACCGGAATAGAATCCCTTTGTATTGATATTTGTCATGGATTTGATATCGTCATCGAACCTTACTTTGCAATGGATAAGTGATAATTATCGCCGATCCAGTAATATTTTAGTTTTTGGGGTTTAAACGGGATTGAGAAAGGAAATTGAGCTAAAGATTGGTTGGGTTTGTGACTCATATTTGGCCAAGCTGCGCCAATCAACGTCTAGTACAAGGAAATATACACAGAGGAAAGCTTTACTGGCACAGAAGAGAAATACACTAGGAAGAAATCAAATTTCAGCCACCAACACCTTGCAGGTTGCTAGCGCAGCGAGAAGACCCACTGAGCCACAATTAAGCTAAAAGATTTAACCTTCCTATTGGTTTTGACGAGATATCTCGTCCACCAGAATCTGACCAATCTTGTCAACGACGAGATATATCGTCATCAAGGTATTCCCGATTATTTGATGATGACAAGTACAAGATATGGTCAAGTTTTTTTAAAATGACGAGATATCTCGTTCATCGAGATCTGGTTAGTTCTGCTAATGACGAGATATCTCGTCCATCAAGATCTGCTGATGAGGTCGAGACAACCACCAGGAGCGTAAAGCTGAATGAAAAGGAAATCTTTCTGTTTTAACGTACTAGAAGCTTAGTTTGGATGAGATATTTTGAATCGACCTTTCAATTTCAGGATTTTAATTTATACTCTAACGCATACTTCACAGTTCGGCGGGTTAAAAAAGGACGATTTATGAAGTGTTCTCCAATTAAAAGTGTCAGCTCTCTTATCGGGGGATATATTTTTAATCCCGCTCGAAGAATAACTCTTTTGTTGAGGAAAGAATAACTTATATGCGCTCACATTGTTTCTTCCTGAGAGTCTCTCAAGGCACATCAGTCGCCTTTTTAATTAAATAACTAATTGTCGGAATTTGTCTGATGTCCCTCTACCCGCCAATCCTCTTCGTACAGGAATATTTCATACTCTCGAACAAAAGCAATTACACTGACGTGTCGAAAAGAATACTCCTCGGTCCTGGAGTGATGGAGAAATTGCTTAGCAACTCAATTACTTTTTTTCTTTGTGTTTGGTTTGTGCGAACTTTCGGTTTCAGTGTCCGGAAATTGGCGATGCTCACCCTGCGGTTGGCGAAAGACCGCCAAGTGAGTCGATGGCGGCAACCCCAAAGAGGCAACGGTATGTTCCGTACCGAGGCTTCAACTGCGAAGCTGGGAAGAAGAACCGAAAGGTCGAAGCTTTCATTGTTGCCGCAGTGAAAACATTCCAAGTTTCCAGAAAGAACGAAACTTTATTGTTCGAATGTTCTGCGCGAAAAGTTCCAGAGGATAACGCAAGTTTCAGTGTGTGCCATTTTCGCTTCTCGAGATTTTGAGGATGGAACTTTTGTGATTGTGTCGTTTGCGGTGGGAATTCGAAGTTTGTTTCGGAAAGTTATTTTTTCTCTCCCTCCCCAGTTCCGAGTCGTATGGTCGTGTTGGGATTTTAAAACCGAAATCGGTGGGATCATCAGCATCATGGGATTCGATCACCTGTGGCTGTTTTCGAGCTTCGTGGTTACAGTGACTTTGAGTGCAGTCGTCGCTGATACGGTTTACGAGGCGCTTGGACGACAGCCGGAGTTGAGTAAGGTTAGTGGAATGTTCGAAAAAGTTCCTAGAAAGTTTTTCCAGTTTTTATGCAAGATCAAATGTTGATGTGTGGTTTCGTTAATGAATTTTCAAATCGTTCTTTTATACATTTATGTATTCTTCATCATGTATATATTTATTAATTATTTTCAACATTGTTTTAATTCTACTTGCAAAAATTACGATTTTTTATTAGTTATGTTCCCAAATGATGACAACATTCTTTATTTCTAAAACTACGAATTTTTTATTAGTTATTTTCCAGATAATATGACAGTATTTTTATTTCTAAAATTACGAGCTTTCTGTATTGTATTTGATAAATATTTTTATGCAATCTTCTCTGAAATATAATCTAAACACATTATTAAGTATTTTTATGCAGCAATCTATAGCAATATGACAATTGAAGAGCTGAATAATTACGGGAAATGTTTTTGGTGCAAAATCTTCGAATCCAATGTGTCCAATCGTCTTTACAATTCTTAAGTTAAAATATAACCTTAGGATAAAGCGTTATTTATAGAACTCAAAACGAAGAATATAAACGTAAAATAACGCAGTTTTTAAACCATAATAAAACTAATAAGCTGATGAATTCCTAAAAGTTAAAAGGTTTTCTAAGAAATATCAAACACGAAGAAAATTTATTTTAAATCTTCGTGAAAAAACGAAAATTGTCACTTTCGTTTATTACGTTAAATGCAAAATAGTTTGTTGGTATTTCAAATTTGTTTCACTGTTTAGAATTAAGGATGTTATAAAAAACTTATCGTTATAAATAAAAGTATGATAATTTTAAAAAGTATGATTTAAAAAAATTAATTAATTAGTAGAGTATGGAATTAATGATCATAAATTCCATACTCTACTAATGTCTCAAAAATTTAAAATGCAAAAAAAATCAATGAGCAGATTTCTACGTTTTGCTTAGTAAAATTAGCTATTTTACGTTCTTTTATGAAATAAATACAAGTATTCTACGTAGTTCAATTTCTTTTATATTCATATCGAACCAAGTTTGAAAATTCTACTAGAAAAATAATTTTGAAAACACTTAGCACATTGAATATGTTTCTAAATACTTTCCCAAAATCAAATTTATCACTTAAATACTATAATACTATTTATAAAAGAAATACACATTTTTAATTTTAGATGAAGCTGAAAGGGGGTAACTTTAAACCAAAAAATTTTTATAAAATTTAAATCGGATCAATATTTACCGGTACGTTGTGGCTGTTAATTCATCTGATTCAAAATTTTTGCATCATTCTTTTTCTATATTTATAAAAAAACTTTAATAGAAATTCAAATTAATTGTGTAAGAGTATACCAAACTTATTACGAAATATTTTACAGGATTAAATATAGACCGAAATATATTTTTAAATGAAGAATTAATTAGCTTATTTTAATCGTAATAGTTTTCGTCCATCGCAAAAAAGTCATCAAACTCAGTAAGATTAGAGGGAAAACGATTTTTTACCGTTTGTCGCTTAATTATTCCTCAAAATGATTTACTTACTCCGTGAAATATTTTCTTAAACAAATTAAAATAAATTTGTTTTTCTCTAGGAACAGTGTAATGTTCTTTGTGCAAAACGTAAAATTTCTTTAAGTTTGTTCTATAGAAGTAATTTGAGAATTCTTTTGAAAGTCCATGTATTTCCAATTTAAATAAAACCAAATTTTCTTGTACCTAATGAAGTAAAAGCCAAAGTTTAATGAGTTTCTTTGATCATTTTAATGGAAGCAAGTAAAATAAATTTTAGTAAATATGTTATTTCTTTTGATTTTAAGGAATAGACTGGAATATTTATGGTTGATTATTTTCTTCCTTTCAGATTACTATAAGCTCGTGAATAACTTTTATTTTTATTAGTTTAAATGCTCAGTAACGATATATTAACAAAACTTCGAGTTTTTATTTCCTAATACAAGGTATTAAGTATAATATAGGATTAGTATTTTAATAACTACCAATCTACTATCTGTAACGCAGTTAATAATTCAATCTAAAATATATGGTGTACCTTTTACATTGATTCACGTGATAGGCGTTTAGAACGATGAATTTTACGGGAAATAACTTTTTTAAAGTTAAATTGTTTGATTTGTTTAGATTCGGATTATTTTACGAAAAGTTATTTACAGTACTCTAATGTTTTCTGCTGAGTTTCGTTGAAATGATCTAAGTTATTTAAATACCTAATTATGTACTAGATCAAGAATATTTTAAAGGTTTTTAATATTCATTAACATACATAAAAATTTATACTAGAATTTTGGAATATTCAATATCTTGACCGTATGTCGTCTAATATTTTCATTTTGCTCTGGTTACTAAATTTAAGATTGTATTGCATTCTAAATGGGGTGATTTAGTAAATCAATTACTATGTTAAAACAATAAAATATTCTACGTTTTATATAACACTACATAGCATAAATAAGCTATCGTTTAATGATTTTAAATCTACAAAACTGAATACATTTATATTTTGATTCTATTGTGTTTTGTGACAATACAAGTCTATCCTTGAACATTTTCCTTGCTTTAGACATTAATTTTTTTACATTTTAAATATTTACAGCAGAATATAAAACATTATTTCGCTAACACGCTTGGTAGAGAATCAGTTCAACCAATACTTGAATTAAATACTGCAATCGAAATTCACGAAAATCTAATGCAAGCAAATATTTCCTTAGCGAACAAATGATTATAAATCCTAAAGATCAATTTGGATATGACGTAACGTTGAAACGCAGTACAGATGTGTCAGTCCAGCTAATTGAGAAACTCGTTAAAATTGAAGCTTGCGTAAGTTCTAAATCCAAGTTTAGTCAGTTCTCGAACATTCAAATTACGTGGGTGAGAGTGAGACATTAAATAAAGAACATTAGTATTACAACCATACAAGGTACGATTATTCAATAAAATGATAAATTTCTTGACTAACGGCTTTTTATAAAAGGTTCTTTTGAGTACTTTTTATTCTTTAAGTTCGAATTACCAAACCATGTCATAAATGAAAACTAAGCCTTAAGAGTAAAATATTTTTTTGCCTTTCCAATGTTAGTTTCAATTCAAATTAAGTGACGAAGAGTAGGTTTTTAAAATTATTGTTTTGATTCATTTCGAAGTTTACAGTATGAAAACTAAGCGCGTGCAAGCGATCCAAGAATTTAATTTTAATTGCGCGTGCACAAATGCTACTTTAGAATTTTAAATGCTATATTTCTCAAGCACATGCAAACGAAAATAGTAAATATATTTTTTATGCACGCGCAAATTATATTGATGTGAATATATTTTTTAATTTTACATGCGCAATTGTAACCATTATATGGTATATGATCAAAAAATAATGTGGAATATAGAAGATTTCGAGACAGAATGAGAAAAAGTTGACCGTTATTTGCAATTTTGTATGGTCTTTAGTTTTCTTAATAAATGCTTAATGTTTTTAATAAGCGTTTGTCAACACATGCAATCGAAAAGTTTATCTTAAACTATTTGATACCATCGAGCTGATATTCCGATCGTCCAAAAAGTGAATTGAGCGAGTCTTCATCTCAAGGGCAAATTAGAATCAACAACTCGCTATGTCCCTTTTTTCTGTAAAGCTAATTGTAGATGTCAATAGGTCTTTTGTGATATGTGTATTTCATATACGTATTGTTCCGTAATAAGTAAAATATTCGTCTTTCGGTGGTTTATTTGTTTACGCTGAAAATCCTTTGAGTCGAATTATCCTTTCAGAGAATATTTTCTAAACGAACTAATTCGTAATGAGACGGAAATATTTTCTGTAAAGCTAAAAATAGCCCATCATGTTGCTCCAGTGTGACGTTAATTAAAATACCTACCTGTAAAGCTAAAAATAGATGGAGTGAGTGGTTTTGAGGTACAATGATTTTCTTATACGCGTATTATGGATCAAAATTGCAAGGTGTTGTCCGTGGATCTTTCCCTTAGGGATTGATCCCGGACTGTCGCCAATAGCCCATTGTGTTGCTCCACTGCGACGTTAATTAACGACCTACCTATACGCGTATTCTGTATTAGGTAAGGGGTTTCAAACATAATTCCATCTTTTAATCTATGGTCTTCTCTGCATGACTTCTTACCCGTTTTGATCTTGACCAATAGAATCTTTCCAAGAGATTCTGTTCTAAGGAAAGAAACAATAAAAATTTCCAAAATATTCTATTATACAGAATGGGTCTATATAATCGCCCAGCGGATTCTATTCTTAAGAAAAGAGCAATAGAATTTCCCAGAAGAATTTATTGCAGGAAAGGAGTAATTATAAAACGAAAAGCTCAGTCAACTAGAGATTGAAAACTTTGATTTAGATTATCGTAAAATGTAAAAATGTTATCTGGAATGTAACAAGGAATAGGAGGAATATCGCGAAGACAAAAACCTCCATAGGTTTCCACAGAAATAGGGCCGTATTGTTTCCTGGATACATGGTGAATATCTTGAAATTCTGCGTGCAATTAATAAATTTTTTTCTACTCCAAATGAATTATATTTCTCTAATTGATACTTTACTTTTAAAAATATTTGTGAGCTATCGTGATGTTAAGGAGTATTCATTGCTGGCGATCAAATCGAAGCAATGAAGATTGTATTACAATCTTCTGAGATTGCGAGCGAACTGGGAGTTACTCCCTTTTGTGTATTCGTTGAGTAATGCTTATGTTCATAGCAAGCAAATACTAAAAAGATGAAACTTTTTAATGTATTCAAGAAAAATGTTTACAAAATTGCCAGTTATCTGAGGGATTTTCAGTGTAAAAAAACCAGACGGACCGAATCCGAAAATTTTGCATCCGCAACCCAAATTAGAACCGCGATAGCCCTGTTGGAAGAATACCAGATTAGCAACCGGAGGGTTGCGAGTTTGGAACTCGATCCAGCCAAAGACCGTCGTGTTCGGGGGGCTGGTGCAAGTTAAATCTATCGGGCTTTAAATATCCTCACGTTAGCTTGTGCGGAAAATTGGATTGTGGGTGGGTTGAAATTGGATAGTATTTGGATAGCGAGGTCAACACTTCTGGTGTTGACCTCGTTATTTGACCGTGGTTCAAAATGACGAGGTGCTGTCCTTGAATTTTTCCCTTTGGGATTGATCCGGAACCGTCGCTTATAGACCGTTGCTTTGTTCCAATGCGATGCTAGTTGAACTACCTACAGAGCAACTCAAAGATTCTTTATGCTGCAAACGACGATGGTCTTGTTTTATCATCTGACTATTTGAATATTTTTATTCTCATCTACGCATTTTTTCATGTTTTATATCTACTTTTTATCTTTGTCTTGGACTGGATTTCTAAATGTTTTCTTTTATTGGGTTACATTCTGCCTTGGTTTGGCGCAGCTTTTCCGCTTTTAGACCTTGCGCCATAAAACCCCAACATCCAATCCAATCCAATCCAAATTATTCTCGCATCATACATATCAGTGTTACCCTGAAATGTAGTTTGTCGGTGGCTTACGTTTAATATAATTGGCGTTGACCAACTATCGTATACCAATTCAGAATTTATTCTTTGGAATTTTTATTGGATAAGTACTGGAACCCTATTAGAAGAACAAGCCAATTGACGTCACTTTCGGAATACGTATAGCAAACGTGTTCACAGCAGAAACACTACCACCAACTACCACTTAACTTGACAGAAAATTCCTCTTATATAATTGTTACTACTATGAATAGCAAGATTACGATGAAAGTAAATTTGATTCATTATTTCGTCACGTATTTTCAGAGGATGAGAAAGGAAACTTTCTCCATTACAAGTTTCGAGTCATTGCACTTTCAACGACATTACAATCGATATTAATCTTTATCGAATTCGATGTCGATTAATCTTTATCGAATTCTGAATCAATTTTGTTTCAGAACAAATCTTTAAAAATCTCTTTCGGTTCAATCCATATTTCATTCCGTCTGAAGCGTTATTGATCGTCTGGTTTGTGTGGATAGTTTGTTTCGTGCTTTTTTGAATATTTCTATTCGTATAGCGCCTATAATCGGAAAACAATATTAATAATTTTATATCTACATCTGTGAATTGGAAGATTTCGTCCTGAAATTATTGAACGTGTAATTCAGAATAAGCGTTACGGGAAGATTATGTTAAACGTACGGCACTGTGGGAAACACTTTCTGTCAATTGTAGATGTAGATGTGGTAGTGTTTCTGCGGGAAACATGTTTCCAGTACGTATTTCTAAACTGATTTCACCTGTCCTGCTTTTGAATTCGATACATAGCCGCTAATCACAAAGAAATTATTCCCAATTGAGATATGATAGTTAATTGGTCAACGCCAATTGGATTAAATACCAAACATAGCCAAAACGGCGATAAACTACTTTTTAAGGCAAACCCTGATCTGTATCATGCGAGAGCATGTGTTCAGCGGAAGTAAAATCTTCATAGACCATCTGGTTTGTTTGCACTGAAAATCACACTTAAACTAATATTTATGTTTAAAATAGATTATTTTGGTTAAAAGGCCTCTAAATTTAAATGTATTTTAAATTTAGAGGCCTTTTAACCAATATAATGTATTTAAATTTAGATTTCAATGTATTTTAAATTAATTTAAATGTAAAATAAATTATGAATGCGTTTTACTCATAACAAACAAAACATTTAGTATTTTTAGTTGTTTTGTGGATGAGAGAAAGTCCTCATATGTCTCACCGCCAATTTAAAACAATCCTTGACATTAGAATATCAAATGAGGTAATATTTATTTTCAATAGAGGCCGTAACCCTCATTGTGGTTGCCTCGTCAACGCTAACTAGATCTTGATGAACGAGATATCTCGTCCTTAGAAAAATAATTGACCAGATCTTGATCTCGTCATAATAAAAAAAAAATATCGGCAATACCTTGATGACGTGATATCTCGTCTCGCCTGGTGGTTGTCTCGACACGGTATCTCGTTGTTAGAACTGACCAGAACTTGGACGAGATATCTCGTCATTAGAAGACAACTGGACAGATTGATCTCGTCATCATCAAAAATCCCACGATATTTTGAAGAGATATCTTGTCATCAAAATTGATCAGATCTTGATAAACGATATATCGCATCGAAACCACTTGGAGGGATAAGCTTCTGAATTGAGGATTAGTAACCGTCGCTTGAAATTTCGTTAATTTCGATACCTGTACCACTCTCTTTAAATGGATGGATTATCTTGTCTCAAAATTCATATCCAAGATTTTCCAAATAAAGGAACTTGTCCCGTGCAATGTAATAGGTTCATATAATTGATTGCATAATTAAAAAACGTATTCAATTACAAAATGTTGTGTACATTAACAGGCCTTGGCTCTGAAATATAATGATTCCATGCGTCCATATAAAATTTTCTCTAGGGGCATAAAAGATCGGAGTACAGCAAGTCGAAGAATTCTTAACGCGAATAGTTCTAACGATAACAACACAAATTCTAAAGATATCTGTTCAAAATGTTGCCACAACTGGCGTCTAAGAAATAAAAAAGATAATAATTAAACTACAAACTATTCTAAATACTTCGCCAAGGTATTAATACGCGTGCTTAAGCAATAATCATTAGGCACGAACGCACAAACAGTACTTTTACCCAAACAAATACGATTGAAAAGCTTCGAGTAACATAATGTCAAAGCACTTAAAATTTTATGTGAATCAATTTTCAGGTTTTAAATATTTCTCCAATATTATAATGCTTTATCCACAATTCAAGCGGTCATGTTATCGATAACTTTCAAGTATTACCCACTCAAGGATTCAAACAATCAAAAATTTTTTTATCTTGAATATTTTAGGGTCGCTATTGGAAGAGTACCGGATTAGCCACTGGAGGGTTGCGTATTCAACACTCAATGCAACTATAGTATAGGTGGGGGCTGCTGCACGTTAAATCTGTCTGGTCTCAAATTTCCTCACGATGGCGTGGTGGGGAAGTTTTGGTAGATTTGGATGGCAGCTCAGGTGTTGAACTCGTAACCTGTCCGTGGTTCAAAATTACGTGGTGTTGTCCTCCATCTTTCCCTTCGGGTTTGATCCCGGACCGTCGCCAATAACCCGTTGTGTTGCTCCAGTGCGACGTTAATTAAAATACCTACCTACCGATTTTTTGAAGAATTTTTGACTAAAGCATTGACAACCCTCCTATGTGGAGGTTAATACTTCACGACGAGATATCTCGTCATTCATTAAATTAGAACAAAACTGACCACATCTTGATAGACGAGATATCTCGTCATTAGAAGAAAACTGAACACATCTTGATCTCGTCATTAAAAAAAATCGGTAAAATCTTGATGATCCGATATCTCGTTATTAACAAAATTGATCAGATCTTGATGGACGAGATATCTCGTCGAAATCACTTGGAGGAAAATATAAAAGAAATGTACACCGATTCTAACTCGAGTGGCTAAGAAATTGAACTTATCCTACTCTCATAATGTTATTAAATCTCTTACGCGATGTTCAGATTCAATTATACCTGTGTGCTTATATCAAATTTACCAGATGTGAAATTGCTTAAGCTTCAAGACGGGTTTGAATATGTATGATCTCAATTTAAATTTCAAAAACCTTACCTGAGGATTACTTATGAATTCCTGTTCTAAGAGGATTGTATTACTTTGTTTACATGCCACACTCTGTTATTCAAATAAGTCTGTTATGACTCGGTTTGTGGACGCGCGCAAGGACTAATTCAATTTACCGTAATTCAAGCCAGTTGCCTCAATTGCGTCCATGCGAGTAAAAATAATTTCAGTGTATGAGTTAGGAATAGGTATTTCTCCGTTCTTAAACAATTAGTTTGAAATGGTCTGCATAAAAAATCATGTTTAAATCTAATTTAAATTCCAAAGTATTCAAGTCAATTTATTAGAAATTGAAGCAACTTTTAAAAAGCCATTGTATTCGTGAATTTTCCAGTCATTCTCATGGGTTCACGTGCATAGTTTCACCTCGCAAACCTGAAATCTTCATTGCATGACTTCAAATCAATTTCAACAATAGCCCGTTGTGTTGCTCCAGTGTAACATTAATAAAAATACCAAATACCTACGAATTTTCAACTTGTCCTATAGAATATTTCGGATCTTGGGATTGATCTCAATTTGGGATTGATCCCGGACCTTCACCAATATCCCGTTGTGTTGCTCCAGTGTGACGTTAATTAAAATACATACCTACTTATCGATAGAATATTGCGTCTCGGTTGCCGTTTGGAAGAATAACGGATTAGCAACCGGACTGTTGCGAGTTCGAATCCAACCAAACACCGCGGTGTACAAAGGTGGCTGGTGCACGTTATATCCATCGTGGCCTCAAATGTCCTCACGTTGGCGTAGTTTAGAATCTTGGAGAGTGGGGTGCCAGCTCAAGTGAGACCTCGTCAACTGACCGTGGTTCAAACTTACGTGGTGTTGTCCTAGTATTTTCCTTTCGGGTTTGATCCCGGACAGCCGCCAATAGTCCGTTGCATTGTTCCACTGCGACGTTAATTAAAATATCTAGCAATAGAATATTTTCAAAGGATATTCTAAGCATATGAGCAATAGAAGCGTTGGATACTATGGAAAGGGGTGATGAAATTCTTCCAAGGGATTCTATTCCAGGGAAATTGGTCAGATTTTGAAGGACGAGATATCTCGTCGAAACCACTTGGAGGGTTAACTTCGCAAGTGACTTGCTACTGATTAGTTAATTTTAACTCGAGTATTTATTCAGGAACACAAAAGCAACTTTTAAGAGCAGAAACAAACAAAAATATATAAAACATCAAAATGGCGCACCTTTTTTCCTCTGAACTCGCGAACAAACATCACCTACGCACTATCTATTCAAATCTTTGAAATGGCAACAAAATGAAACAAACTTAGAACCGCAGGGCTTAATAAGCGTAAAATACTGGGAGCGGTGAAATAAAGTAATCTCGGGATTTACTCTCCTTTCCCTAATACTCTGGGAATTAAGGAGATTTCTGATGTTTCTATTCGAAAAGATTTTATTCTCGACGAAAAGAATTTCTCTTCGATGAAAGGTGAATTTCGAAGTTATATCTCGAAATTAAAGGATTCTAATTTGCATCCGATGAGTTTGTAACATTTGTGTATTCGCAAGCATTCAGTGTATATATTTTAAATCATTAAATCGTATATCGTGATATGCTAACTAATTATTTCCAATTTATGGGATATACTTAAAGGATATTTATTATATACATATTTATAGGTAGGTTATTGAATTTATGTCGCACTGGGGCGGCAACGCAAAGGGCTATTGGTGACTCGGGAATCCGAATGAAAAGGTCCAAGAACACCTCGATAATTTAAAACCACTAGCAGATGACTAGGTCAACAGCTGGCACCCCACCTTCCAAACTTCCACACCATGCCAAAATAAGCATTTCACGTCACGAGAGATTTAAGGTGCACCATCCCCCACGCTCACGACTGTCTTTGATTGTATCGAATTTCGTTTTCGCAACCCGCCAGTTGCTAATAGTGTTCCGGTTTCGATTCCTGTTGCTTTCTCTGCGCGTACTACTCTTGTCAGTAAAACTTCCCTTGTATATTTTCCCATTAATTGACGGGGTCGTGGTAACCCAGTTGGTAGAGTTGCGGGTTAGCAACCAGAGGGTTGCGAATTCGAAACTAGATCCAAACGAAGATCGTAGTGTACGTGGGAGTACGTTAAATCTGTCGCGTCCTCAAATGCCATAACCTTCGCTTGCTGTGGAAATAGGAGTAGGGTGCTAGCTCAAGTGTTGAACTCGTCATCTGACCATGGTTGAAAATTACGAGGTGTTGTCCTCGGATCTGTCAACTCGAGATTGATTCCGGACCGGTTCCAATAGACCGCTATGATGCTCCTAAATTGAACTAATAGCCTGTGTTGCTCCAGTATGACGTTAATTAAAAATACCTAATACCACACCTAAATTCAACTAATAGCCTGTGTTGCTCCAGTATGACGTTAATTAAAAATACCTAATACCATACCTAAATTCAACTAATAGCCTGTGTTGTTCCAGCATGACGTTGATTAAAAATACCTAATACCATACCTAAATTCAACTAATAGCCTGTGTTGCTCCAGTATGACGTTAATTAAAAATACCTAATACCATACCTAAATTCAACTAATAGCCTGTGTTGCTCCAGTATGACGTTAATTAAAAATACCTAATACCATACCAAAATTCAACTACCTACCTACCATTAATTGACGGTCGCACTGGAGCAACAGAACGGGAGATTGGCGACGGTATGGGAACAATCCCAAAGGGAAAGATGTAAATACAGCACGTTATAATTGTGAACCACTCACCATTACTTCACAAAAACCATTTACTTCGAAAACACTTTTACAAAACATCGCGTCAAAGTAACTGCGAAATTAGAAAATATTCTTGACAAAAAACATTGCTTGGCCAGATCGGGCCCTTGCGCCGTAAAAACCAACCTCATCCTTACGAAAGTCGAGAAAAACATTTCCCTGAGTAATTATCCACCACAGCTTTGGGTTTGCTTATTTGTAACTAAAATCCCAATAAGAAAGCACTGCATCACTTTAAAGCAACATAATCCATAACGTCGCTCGAAGAAACGCCTCGCCGCTTCTCACAGCGTCGCCTGGGATCCATGAATCCGTCCTGTCGACAGTAACCGAATCCAGCCGTAATTTTAATGTCTCGTAAAAGAACTGATCTCCAGAAAGTACTTATGTTTCGATTTTTATAGTCCCCGGATGGATTGGGAGGGTGTGGAAATCTGGTCACGCTCGCGGAATCGTCCCCTTGGTGAAAAACTTGATTACCTCCCCTTCCTGCGGGCTGGGACTCGCACCGACGGCCAACCCAATCATACTTAACGTCACTAAAACCGAAGTTTTTGTTGCTGTGGGAGGTTGTATAGTGCAGCTTAGTTGCTATTAAGTTGAAAGATTTAGCTCCGCGTGTTTGAGTAATAAGTCACGTAAAAAATATTTTCTAATTTCGCAGTTACTTTGACGCGATGTTTTGCAAAAGTTAAATATTTCGGTTGGTTGTTTTGGGGGTGTATGGCGCAAGGGCCATATTTGGCCATGCTGCGCCAGATACGAGACATACAATATCAAGTAATAGACATACACATGAAAGTTTTACTGGCACACCCAGGGAGGAGGAATGCATCTGACAGGAATCGAATCTGCGCCGCTTGCAACTCGAAGGTTGCTAGCGCAGTGGGCAAACCCACCGAGCCACGACGGCCTCTTAAATATTTGGGAAAGGGGTTGATGATTTAACCCTCCTAGTGGTTGTCTCGATGAGGTATTCGTCAGAAGAAAACTGACTAGATCCTGATGGGTGAGAAATCGCTACATAAAAAGAAAACTGATAAGATTTAGATTTTGTCATTAAAATTATCGGTAATAACGGAATGACGAGATACCTCGTCATAAGCAAAAGTGGTCAGATCTTTATGGACGAAATATCCCGTCTAAACCACTTGGAGTTTAACCTCGTCATCTGATCGTGGTTCAATATATGTATATATATATATATATATATATGTATATATATATATATATATATATATATATATATATATATACAGGGTGATTCTACGGTCATGGGACAAACTTCAGGGGGTGATAGAACACAACGAAACAAACACTTTTCCCCATAGAATGTAGGGTCGCAAGTGCAGCGGTTGGCCGCTAGACAGCGCAGTCAAACGCTTGTATAAAAGCGTTACGTCGGCGATGCGAGGCCTGCATCAGATGTGGTGGTCGACATTTTGAACAGTTCCTGTAATTGTGCATTTGCGTTGTACTTACCGACTGATGTTTGTGCGTGTCGTTTCATTTCCATGTGAAAGGTTTCTCGTATTTTGTACATGTCATTTCTTTCTTACCCGTTGTTCCTTGTACTTATCTTTAATTTATGCAAATCTAATTGTATTATTTCGTTTTGTCAAGCAGTTATTGATGTTTATTTGACATTAAAACGTTGTTTCCATATTTCATGCCTCTTCTTTCCAACTTGCATCGGACCGTGTGTTTGTGCCGAAATGGAAAGCGCTATCTAGCGGCCAACCGCTGCACTTGTGACCATACATTCTATGAAGAAAAGTGTCTGTTTCGTTGGTGTTCTATCACCCCCTGAAGTTTGTATTATTAGTTTAGACTCACCCTGTATATATATTTATATAATACCTACCTACCAAACCATGTGAGGGTTAATGTCACACAGGAGCAACACAATGGAGTATTGGTGACGTTTCAGGATCAGTCCTGAGGTGAAAGACCCGAGGACAATACCTTGCAATTTTGAACCACGGTCAGATGACGAGGTCAACATCTGTTCTGGAATCCAAGTCTCCAAACCTCCACACTATACCAACGTGAGGACATTTGAGGTCAGGGCAGATTTAACGTGGGCCAGCTCCCATGTACACGGCGGTCTGGTTGGATTGAGTTTCAAACTGACGCAACCCTCCGGTTTGCTAATCCGTTATTCTTCCAACCGGGCTACCGCGACCCAATGTTTTGGGAAGGAGAGAACCAAATGAAATTTTACAGTTTAAAATTTTCTGAGTAGTGTAGTTATGTTAAGCACAGAGTACTTCTAAGTTTTTCACGTATATATCCGTCCTGCTATCGGATATATACGTGTAAAAACAAATACTATACTATCAGAAATCTCGTGACTCTCTGTGTTCAACAATCAAATGAACCTTGTTTACATATGTCCATTACTTGATGCTGACTTGCCTTTGGCACATCTTGGCCAAATATGGTCATTGCACCACAAAACGGAACCAACCAATCAAATCAACTTTTTAATTAACTGTACTAGATTTCCGAGTAGCTAGTGTTCCTTTTACCTTTCAACACACTTAACCCTTCAAATGGTTTTGACGAGATATCTCGTCCATCAAGATCTGGTCAGTTTTGTTAAGGACGAGATACCTCGTCGAAACAAGCACCGGAAGTTCTAATGATAAAATAACCACATCTATTGGTTGAAAAAATCCTAGTTAGAATTCTATTGGTCAAGAAGGTCAAAATTGGCTGGATGCCAGTTTGAGATGACTGCAGGTAGCGTGGATATATTCGAGGGTGTAATATTAAATTCAGTGCATTATACGTACATAGCTTTTATTTTCAATATAAAGCTGAGTATGAACGTAATTTATTTCTTAGAACAAAAGGACGAGAAAGTTAAATAAAAGAATAAGTTTGAGAAGAACTGCATTCTGTCATTTCACTAAAAATGATACGAATTCACGTAGTTTGAGTCAGCTTGGATACGAAAAAAATTACTTTTTGAAATTCTACACTGTCTGAAAAATCAACAATTCCTTAGCCAACTGACACTTTCACTCGGGAAACGTAATCCTCCCTAAAAAATTTCGGGAACAGAAATGAAAAAAAAACATTAAATAAGAAAAAAATCAACATTATAAAAACAAAGATCACTCAACCACAACGGGATTCAGAGATGAGGAAAAGAAGCAAAAACAAACTGAAATAGAGACCCTCAGAATGGTAAAAAGATTCCTTTCTCGGCGCATCCCTCCCTTTGGAATCCCCCTAAAATGAAGTAAAATGAAATAAGAAAGAATGAAAAAACTCGGGAGTAAAAAGTTCCGAGTTTACCTTTCTCAGGGCTTATATTCATTCCAAAACTTCGAAACTTTTTCTCCCTCGGAGTTTTTTTTTTCTCCTCAAAAGTAAACAAATTTTTAGGGTGGGATCGTCTACGATCTTGGATGAAGATAAGGAAAAGAATAACTGTCTGTGCACTACTGGTTCTTATATTTCAGAAAAGACAATACATCTATTAGAATTGAAGGTGAATGGAATGCGCTTTTGTTTGGTAGGTATCTAATTAACGTCGCACTGGAGCAACATAACGGGCTATTAGCAACGGTCAGGGATCAAACCCGAATGGATAAATCCGAGAATAACACCAAGTAGTTTGGAATCACGGTCAGATGACGAGGTTACACCTCAGCTGGCACCCCACTCTCCAAACGTTCATACCACGCGAACGTGAAGGCATTTGAGGATACGACAGATTGAACGTGGAGCATCCCCCTTGTACCGACGGTCTTTGGTTGGATTCGAACTCCCAACCCTCAGGTTGCTAGTCCGTTACTTTCTAATTGGGGTACCGTAATATGAGGAAATTTCCACGTAAATAGACCAGATTTTCTCTACTCAGATGCTCTCGTGTATGGTATAAATTTACCTTAAAATGCATTTATCACCGGTTAGGCTACGATTGGCGTTTAATCTAATTGGCATTGTACAGAGTGTCCTAAAAGTACCCGTACTGACGATTCGTGAATTTATTATACAAAAACAACAAACTTTAAAACAATTATTTTTATGCTAATAGTGAAAAGCACTTTTAACATAACAGGAAAAAAATTTGAACTCACATTTATAATAAATGTTCAAAATGTCCTCCCCTTTCTTGGAGGCAAAGCTGAAGTCGTTTGCGCATATTTTTAGAAACGAGTTTCAAGATGCTGGGAGTGATTTCTTGTATCCTTTGAGTAATGGCAATTTTCAGATCATATATTGTTTGGGGATTATCTTCATAAACTTTATTTCATATTCTTTAAATATCCCCACAGAAAAAAGTCAAGGATGCTCGAATCAGGGGAACGAGGTGGTTGGTCAAAGATTTCTGGAGATGAGTCGATCGACAAAAAAATCTTGAAGCATGCCCATGGTTTCATAACTTGTATGGCAGGTTGCACCGTCTTGTTGGAACCAAGAATCTCGTTCATTCACTTCTAATAATGAAACAAATTGTTGGATAAGGTCTCTGTATACAGTGCCATCAACAGTTGACTGTAAAAACAGAAGCCCAACAATTCTTTTGCGTGATACGGTACACCAAACGCCTATTTTTTGAGAATGTAAAGGTTTTTGCATTAATGAATGGGGAATTAAAGAACAAAGTTTATGAAGATAATCCCCAAACAATAGATGATCTGAAAATTGCCATTACTCAAAGGATACAAGTCACTCCCAGCATCTTGAAACGCGTTTCTAAAAATATGCGCAAACGACTTCAGCTTTGCCTCCAAGAAAGGGGCGGACATTTTGAACATTTATTATAAATGCGAGTTCAAATTTTTTTCCTATGTTATGTTAAAAGTGCTTTTCACTATTAGCATAAAAATAATTGTTTTAAAGTTTGTTGCTTTTGTATAATAAATTCACGAATCGTCAGTACGGGAACTTTTAGGACACTCTGTAGAATCACCTGTAAAATTTGAATTCTGTATTTATTCCTTGGAATTTTTATGGGCGAAGTGCTCATAAAGCGTTTCAAACAAGTCAATGCTCTCATTTTCGTAACACATACAGAGAATACGTTAGCAGCAGAAACACTACCGCCACCTACATTTTGCTTACCAAAATTGCCTCATAATACAAAGGAGCATCAAAAAGTAAGGTGAATTTTTGAATGACAGAAAAACGTGCAGAGATAAATATATGAAAATTTATTATGTTTGACAAATCGTATCACACTATCATTCGACAAAGGAACCATAGGGGTCTGAGCATTTATTCCAACGTGGCACCAAATCATCCATGCCCTTTTCAAAGAAATCTTGCTCCAGGTTCCCTGTGTAGCCTGTTGTGCCTCTTCCAGTGTATGGAAACGCTGCCCACGGAGGTGTTTCTTCAGGGAGCCAAACAAATGATAATCCGAAGGGGCTAAATTAGGGCTATACGGAGGATGGTCACGAATTTCCCACTTCGATACTGCTCACTGAACCATATGAGCTATTCAATGCATTTGAAATATCATGCAACCTCACTCTTCTGTCTTCACGAATCATTGCATCGACGACAGCCACATTCGTGTCGATGATGGACGTTACTGGTCTGCCACTTTTGTCACAGTACTCCTACCACTTGCAAATGCGTTACACCACGCGTACACTTGTTTCTGCGACATAACACTCTCTCCATAGACTTCCAACGATTCTCGATGAATATCACATGTTTTTTCCCCTTGGCCCATAAAAAACGAATGACACCGAGCACCTCCTCCTTGGAGTATTGCTCAAGTCGATACGCCATCTTTGATTTGCTCTAAGCACCAGATGGGTTGACATAGAAGTTTCTACAAGCCGTCACACTTCTATCACCTTGGTACTTGCAACATATAAAAAAATTAATTAGCTACACAAAAAACTCTGAGTTTTAGAGACAAATTCACCTTACTTTTTGATATAACCTTGTATATAATATTAAAATTTCCTATAGAATTTATTTTCAAATGATTTTTATGGATCCTTTCAGGATTATGAGGTGATTATTTTTGTCGTATCTTTTGGTGTCACTAAATCCAGGATTTGTTGATTTGATAGCTTAATACCAAAACACTGCTTCCATGTGGCCACTTTTGTTACTTTGATTGATGAATGACGTAGAAGTGGAGATTAACTAATTAGCATTGAATTGGTAGAGGAAGATGGATCGGGCATTTAAAGAGAATTTTTATATTCTAGTGTGTCAAATCTAAAAAAACGACTATTACATTTTACAGATAATATTGCAAAATAAAAAACTTGGCGGATCAATTTTTGTTTTCTCGTGAAGGTTTTTCATTGAAAAACATGTTAAGAACTTTGCAGTTTTCCCATTATTATATGTTGGTGATAAGATTAATGGTAATTAACTAACGTCGCGCTAGAGCAACACATCGGGCTATTGGATAGTTCCGGGATCAAACCCCAAAGGAAAGATCGAGGACAACACCACGTAATTTTGAACCACGGTCAGATGATGAGGCAACACCTGAGCTGGCACCCCACTCTCCAAGCTTCCACACCACGCCAACGTGAGGACATTTGAGATATACGCAATATGGTAATCACACACACCTACAGGTAGTTGAATTAACGTCGCACTACAGCAACGCAAAGGGCTATTGGCGGCGGTCTAGGATCCATCCTGAGGGGAAGATCCGACGACAGCACATCACGATTTTGAATCACGATCAGATGACGAGGTAAACACCTAAGCTGGCACACCACTTTCCAAACTTCACCACGCGAACGTGAGGACATTTTAGGCCACGACATATTTAACGTGCACCAGCCCCCTTTGTACACAACGGTCTTTTGAATTTGAACTCGCAACTCCGCGGTTGATAGTCCGTTACTCTTCCAACTGGGCCACCGTGGCTCTTATATATTGGAACGTTGTATTATTCCCTATATAAAGAATGTATTAGCAGTTTTTTGGGGGGAGGGATAAGATAAATAAACAGAATCTACTATATCATACAGTTTTATGTTCTAACCAGCTTTATTAACCTTCGTTCGAGAGGGTCGAGGGAGCCTTGTTAGAAGAGTGACGGATCAGCAATCGGAAGGTTGCGAGTTCGAATCCAACCAAAGACCGTCGTGTACAAAGAGGGCTGGTGCACGTTGAATTTGTAGTGGCCTCAATATTGTCCTCACGTTGGCGTGGTGTGGAAGTTTGGAGAGTGGGGTGCCAGCTCAGGTGTGACCTCGTCATCTGACCGTGGTTCAAAATTACGTGGTGTTGTCCTCGATCTTTCCCTTGAGGTTTGATCCCGGAACTATCCAATATCCCGTTGTGTTGCTCCAGTGAGACGTTAATTAAAATACCTACCTATCTATCTCGTATTTTCTCACATATAAGACCTAAATTTAGTGTATATAAATATTATAGGTATATATATATATATATATATATATATATATATATATATATATAATATAATAATGTTAGGGCTATATATACAAAAAAAATTTCCATTTGATATTCTGTTGTCAATGTGTATTGTATATGATCAGAGGGATATACTTTGTCCTTCCTCTCAAAAAGGCTGGGACCACTGAGGCTCAATGGGTTTGCCCACTGCGCCAGCAACCTGCGAGTTGAGGCTGTACAAGTTCGATTCCTATAACTGTTACGAAATGCGCAAGAGGGCGCTACTGTTCCTCTGCCCTTGAGTATATAATGTACTACTATCGGTTTGTAGGACCGCGTTAGCCTGATTGATAGAGTAGTTGATTGGCAAACGGAGGTTTACGAGTTTGAAACTCGATCCAACCAAGGCTTTGGGATTGATCCCGGACCGTCGCCAGTACCCCAAAGTGATGTAATCTTTCCCAATGGGGTTTTACTGCCTTTGGTAAACAGGGGGTCGCGATCCCAGGATGCACTAGTGACCTTTATCTACTTTCTCCTCTGCATACTTTCTTCTCACAATTACTTCACATTATCTGTCTTACGTTTCGCACAGCTTGGCCAAATATGGCGCCATAAAAACCAATCAACCCAATTCAACTGGTTTGTAATTGCGTTCTGAATAAACTAGTTACTGCCTAAGTCTTGTGTTGCTACGAAATTTTAAAAATTGAATCACCTTTACCTACGCATTGCCTACCCTGGGTATATTTCTCACTCCTGTCAGTAAAATTTCCTTGTTTGTATGTTCATTATTTGACATTGCCTGTTGTGTGTTAGGCGGAGCTTGGCTTTTGTGGCAAATATCTCAACCAACCCTTATATATTACATTTTCTAAAGTTTTCAGAGTTTATGACTTATAAAGCACTCAGTCTATTAAAATAAATCTTGCTTTCAAAGCTCCAAGACGCATTACATATATATATTCTCTCCCACCTTTTCTTAAAACTACAAAAAAAAACCTTCCATCCAGCGAAAACTGTTTTCCCTGAAGGTTTTAAAGAAGCTCGCGCGGTTATTTTTTCCTTCACCAAAATGGCAACATTTAGATTTTTATTTGTCTCACGTTTCGATGTTTCCTCATTCCCAGGTGGCAACATGCGGTATCAGAACTCTAACGCGCTGGAAGAACCCCCAGCAGTAAAAAAAATACATATTCTCTTGCATTATTCTCTGAAGAATTTCGGGTTATATAGAAAAAGAGAAGTCTGTTCTTCACTTCAGTTGGAAGAGCTCGGTATCGTTTGGAGATGAGAGCGCTCGGAATTTTCCTTCGAACATTATCCGCTAGAAAGTTACTCGAAATGGAATCCTGGAAATGCATATTTATATCCCTGAGCAAATAGAAAAACGAAGCTTTTTTCAAGGAGTTATAATTTGTTTTTTTTCTTTGTTGAAATTTTGGTTTTGTGTTCGGAGTTTTTTCTCTTTTGGTGTGTGGAGTTTGTGATTTGAGTTTCGGTCTTTTTCATAAGCGATTTTGATAAGTACTGATTCTACAGTCAAATGTGCTTTTAATTGTTTTTTTGGGAAGCTGTTATTACTCAGTGCTCCAAAGAAGTTGTTTTGAGGATAACAGCCATTTTAAGCCGTAGGTCTAACTTCTCGGTCGACCGGTATCATGCCTCTGATATGAAGAGTTTCTGTCTCACACAGCTGCTAAGTAAACGGTCGAATGTTCGACAATTTGGAAATCGTCTTTTGGGGAAGCAATCATGATACTATCTTTGAGCAACTCTTCTGTTTCTATTGGCTGGCTGAATATAGCCCTTGCACCATAAAGCCAACCAACCGCTTCCATTGGCAACACCTTTGTTCTAAAGATATAGACGGAGCACGAGCGCGCAGCTTCATGTTACTTCTTCCGGTCGCTCGGTGTGAAGATCCGTCACGTGGTTATGGGAAAAAGCATGAATCCTAAATGTGGAACAAATTATTGATTGGTTAGTGGTGATCTAGCATGATTAAAAACACTAGTCTACTCTTCGATAGCCAATCGGCCCAAGTCGATTCGTAAGCCCATGTGACTTACCCGATCTTAAGTCAGACAGGGCCGCGGTGGCCCGGTTGGAAGAGTTAGATTAGGTTGCAAGTTCGAATCCAGCCAAACACCGTCGGGTACAAGGGGGCTGGTGCACGTTAAATCTGCCGTGGCGTCAAATGTCCTCATGTTGGCGTTGTGTGTAAGTTTGGAGAGTGGAGTGCCAGCTCAGGTGTTGCCTTTTCATCTGACCGTGGTTCAAAATTACGTGGTGTCCTCGGGATTTTCCTTTGGGATTGATCCCGGACCGTCACCAATAGCCCGTTGTGTTGCTCCAGTGTGACGGTAATTAAAATACCTAGCTACCTAAGTCAGACAGGCTCCGCTAATTTCTTTAGAAGGTCGATGATTGACAACCCCACATATTGGATGCGTGTCATCCATCTTGGAATACTTACAATGCAGCATCACGTGCGAAATTCACGTTGCGAAGGAAATCTAAAAAAAGAACGATTTGAAAACTCGGAAAACAGCGTCCTCTATCACCTATGCGCAACACTTGTGGACACAACATTCTTTGACAATTTTTTTTTATTTTGATGCATTCTGTACAATTTATCCAGGGAATTTCGATTCGCCTTATATACATATTCGTAATCTAAATAAGTGTTATAAAGGTAAAATACAAATTTTTATAACTGCACAGTGTTCTAACAAACCCTCCAAGTGGTTTTGACGCAATACCCCGTTATCAGGGTATTTCCGATTTTTTTTATTACGAGATCACGATCTGGTCAGTTTTTTGTAAGGTCGAAGTATTTCGTCTATGAAAAACTGGTCAGTTTTCGTAAGGACGAAATATTTCGTCCATCAAAACTGGTCAGTTTTTTAAGGACGAAATATTTCGTCCATCGAAACTGGTCAATTTTTTTTAGGACGAAATATTTCGTACATAAAGATCTGGTCAGTTTTTTAAGGACGAAATATTTCGTCCAGGAAAAACTGACCAGTTCTTGTAAGGACGAAATATTTCGTCCATCAAAACTGGTCAGTTTTTAAGGACGAAATATTTCGTCCATCGAAAACTGGTCCGTTTTTTAAGGACGAAATATTTCGTACATAAAGATCTGGTCGGTTTTGTAATGACCAGATACCTTGTCGTTACAACGCCAAGAGAGTTAATAGTATAAACAAAGTTTTGTTATGGCGCAAGGTCTAGATCTGGCAAAACCTCACAAAGCAATGTTTTTCAGTCAAATAAATGTACATTCACACATAAGGAAAGTTTTACTGACACAGAAGAGAAATACACACAGGAATCGAACCTGTGCCACTCACAGCTCGCAGTATAGTATACGGAAACATGAACAAAATTTCTATGCTTAATCTATGATAGCTCTTTTGATATTGAAACAAATATCGCAGGCAAAAATGCCTAGTTTAAATATAATGGGAGCCGAATGAACATCAAACTTGATCGGTAAATTTCTGCGCTTTATCTTTGTAAGTTCGTTTGTTGAAAAAATGCCGTGTCGCAAAATGCGTAGATTTCTAAACATGATAGAATCCGCCGTGACTCAGTAGGTCTCACCACTACACTATCAACCTGCGAGTTAAAGGCGGTGCAGGATCGATTCCTCCGTGGGTATATTTCTTAGGCCAGTAAGACTTTCATTGTATGTGTATGTCCATTACTTGATTGTCGTGGTTTGTGCAAAATAATGTCACTTACGCCATAAAGCCCAAACCATCCAACCAATCTAAACACAATAAACAAGCGAAACTAAAAACTAAAGTGAATGATGATATGTAGGTATTTTAATTAACGTCGCACTGGAGCAACACAACGGGCTATTGGTGACGGTCCGGGATCGAACCCGAAGGGAAAGATCCGAGCACAACACGTAATTTTGAACCACTGTCAAATGTCGAGGTCACACCTGAGCTGGCACCTGACTCTCCAAACTTCCACTCAACTCCAACGTGAGGACATTTCAGTCCACAGCAGATTTAACATGCGCCTGCCCCCTTTGTACACGACTGTCTGTTGGATTCGAACTCGGTTGCTAATCAGTTACTCTTCCAACTGGGCTACCGCGGCCCCTAAAGTGAAACCAATTCAACCGATTCCCATATTTGAACTGCATTACAGTATAAGAACCCCAAGTTTCCGCACCAATTCCATGTAAAGTAAACTGACATAAAGCAGCGCCATAGGAAATGGAATTAACTGAACAAAATCCACCCAATCCTGTCGCATTACTGAAGGGATTGTAGCGCCATATTTAGTGGGAATAAATACTCCAGCCGAGTAATGAATCTTTAGTTGCGTGTTCTGCGATGATGCTTTCAAGTGGCAGATATTCGCGAGGCAATAATTAGATCAGCGCTGAAACCTCCACGGCAGCAGCGGGCGAAAGTGGCGCAAGTTCCCGTATCTCCAGGCTCTATGATCAACTTAAGGGGCATATCTATCCATTTTTCTCGTGTCTTATTCAAACGCCACTGGATATTGTTTGCTTTATATCAGAAATGAAAGCGATGACCGGTTGTAGATGGGATAGAATTAATGAGGCAATGGGTTTTTCGTGGAATAACTGTTAGATTTTCTGAAATTGAATCTGTTATATAAAAAAGCACTGGTCTTGTATGTTTTCTGTTTATCTTAAAAATGATTTAACCTTCCTGGTGGTTTTATATCTTCGCATCGAAAACTGCCTTATGGACAGTCTGGTGCAAAACCGAACCTCGGTAGCCCGGTTAAAAGAGTAACGGATTAGCAATCGGAGGGTTGTGAGTTCGAATCCAACCAAAGACCGTCGTGTATGTGGGGACTAGTGCACATTAATTCTGTCGTGGCCTCAAATGTCCTCACGTTGGCTTGGTGTGGATGTTTGAAGAGGAGTGCCAGATCAGGTGTGACCTCGTCATCTGACCGTGGATCAAAATAACGTGGTGTTGTCCTCAGGTCTTTCCATTCGGGTTTGATCCCGGAAAGTCGCCAATAACCAGTTATGTTGCTCAAGTGTGACGTTAATTATAATACCTCCCTGGCGCAAAAACTTATTCCATTCTGTTCTGGGCATGGGACAAGTTTGCCCTACTTCGATATTTATTCCTCTTCTCAGTTTTGAAAGGACGAGATATCTCGTCCATAGCAAAATTTACCAGATATTGGACGAGATATCTCGTCGAAATACTTTGAAGGTCAAAAGGGAAGTCTAAGTTTTGTCTGGTTCCAGTGGGTTGACACTTGAGTCACGAGGTTTTGAACAGGTGGATTCGTTCAATTAGGGCGTAGGTCAAATCTCTGAGATTCACGAGATTTGCTTTTACCTCACAAAACGCATAATGACTTAATAACCACATCTATTGGTGGAAATGATATCTTTAGAAAGATTCTATTGGTCCTTTTATTTGAATACAATCGATAGGAAGGCTTCTATTTGTCCTTTTTGAAAAGAATCGTTTAGAAAAATTATATCTGTTCTTTCCTCATAATAGAATCTTTTAGAAAGATTCTATTGGTCTTCTCCTCATATTAGAACCTCTTTCTCACAATTGGCGTTTGCAGCGCGTACTCTGGCTCCAATTTATTGTTCGGAGCCGTCGTGGCTCATTGGGTATGCCCACTGCGCTAGCATCCTTCGAGTTGTAGACAGCGCAGGTACTCTATTCCTGTCAGGTGCATTCCTCCCTGGGTGTATTTCTCTCTTATGTGTCAATAAAACATTCACTGTGTGTGCCTGTCTGTATTGTATGTCTTGTATTGATTTGATATGTTTAGTATGTGGCGCAGCATGGCCAAATATGGCCCTTGCGCCATAAAACCCCGAAACCAACCAATCGATTTATTGTTCCGTACCGGAAGCGGTAGCAGTGATAGCGAGTTGACGAAGCAAATAATATGGCTATCCCCATACATGACTGTGTATCCCATTCCCCTAGTGAACATACTACCTTTGTAGAAGTGAACTCCCCCCCAAATCATCTGCTTTCTCACTAAAGCCGAACAAAACCTTAACCCTTCTGTTGGTTGTCTCGAAGAGAAGTCTCGTCATTAGCAAAACCGACCAGATTTTGATGGACGAGATATCTTGTCGAAGTCTCATGCAGGGTTATACGAAGTTCCGATCAGCTTACGTGCTTTTACGTCTATTCAGAGTGTTATTATATGTTATACATATATTACGTTTGTTACACTATATTATTTCACTGTCGATGATTGTTAGATTGGGGTAATTTAGATGCAAGGTACAGTTTGAGAAGATGATTTACTGAAGAAGCGTTGAATATTTCGCATTTCGATCAGTTGAAGAGGGATGTCTATGCAGACAAGAAATTCTATTTTGTAGGCCTAATTCATTACTGATGGAAAATAATTTTTGAATTATTCGTCTCTTCCAAAAGAAATCGTCTCTTCTTAACCCTCCATGTGGTTTCGACGAGATATCTCGTCCAAACCACATGGAGGGATCAAAGATGAAACTAATTTTGCTAATGACGAGATATCTCGTCCATCAAGATCTAAAACTTTTGACCTATTATAATAAATGGCGAAATACCCCGTCAGCACAACGACTTGAAAGATTAATATCTAAAATGCTTCTCTCGATAGAAGTCTGTTGCTTTCCGATGAGCATAATTCAAATTGAGTGTTCCACATCAATATTTTTGGTAGAATCATTATTTTTATTAGTAAGGTTTATAGAACTTTCAATGTTTTTTAAATACTTCGTTTGTATGTTTGGTATATTTTCGCACACTAAGGTGAAACCGATTCTAATAAATATTGTATTTATTCTATTCCCCCATTTATTTCCTATAAACTTTAGCTTTATTTACGTTCATAAAAATTCCAAATCTTCAAAAATATTTTTCCTGGTGTTTTTTAAGTTTCGAATTCTTTGTCCTAATTTAATCCCAGCAGAAACAATGGTACAGTTAATTAATAATTCTAAAAAACACGAATTTAAGACCACAAAGCTGAGAATAGGAACCTGTAGCTTTTTAATGCGTTTTTTCCCAGTATTTTAAGTTTTTTTATCCTTTTTTCCCAGCAACGTTGGCAACGACACTTAAATTAAAAGCACAAAGGTAAAAGTAAACTTTCCACCTTTTAGAATTTAAAAATCCAGTTTTGAAGATTCATAAAAAGGAAAAAGGAATTCTAATCCTATTTCCTATTCTGGAAAGTAATAATTATTTGGATTCACACTTGAAATTAAAGTTAGATTTCGCAGGTTTTTTTTGTTGTCCTCCGCAGATTAAAAGGAATGGAATTGCGAAGACGTATTTTTTGCTGAACGGAAAACGTGAAGCCAGAAAACTTATTTTTTTGCATGAGTTAACACAGATTTTGAATTTGGAAACAGAAAAAGAAACCCCATCGAAAATAAATCAAATTCTGCCCGGAAAAGTATAGTTCTTTAAATTTAAAAATATTTTCTTCGTATATAAACAATTGAAACCTTTCACAACCCACTATTAATCATACCTATAATATTATATACCATGTTGCTTGTCAACATGCTTTAAATCAATTCTTTCTATTCATGACTTTATACATTTTATATTATGACGGCAAAATTTTATCTTATATTCTAACCCATTTTCTCTTATTTAAACCATAACTTTGATTCTTTTTCACAAGAATACGTTCTTAAAATCGGACCGGTATTGTGGGGGCATGCATGAAAAGTCGAACGTTACCAAAAGAATTACAACTGTTTCGTCTTTAAGATTTCAGAACTCTAGAAGAAACACATCCAGAAGAAAAATATGGTGTCGTGAAGACAAAGGATGTCGGTACCTGACGTGACCTTCGAACCGAGTGCGCATGCGCATTGAGAGTGAGGAGGGGTTCCCCAAAATGCCGAAATCCTACAGTGTTGGGCGAGATTTGGTCCAGTGTAACTTTGGATTGCGTAGAGCGGTGGTTCTTAACCTGGGGTGTGTGCATCCCTAGGGGTGCTAGAGAGGTTTCGATGGGTGACAGCGATTTAATAAAAGACGATCTTATTGAAATACGACCCAATGCACGTATTCAAATGGAATTTGAAAAACTGGACTTTGAATAATTCTGGTGTACACATTTAGAACCTTATCCACAGCTGGCAAAAGAGCAGCATTGCAGACACTTGTACCATAAACCTACCTGTATGAAATGGGATTTTCATCACTTTTGCACATAAAAACAAAAGCCAGAAATCGCTTAAATGCAAGTGATGACTTACGCATGGTTCTTTCAAAAAATGAGCCTCGCTTCATAAGTATTATGAATAAACAACATAGCCATTAAAAATTTAGATATTGTTTTGCTGTATGTATATGTTTATTTTCAATAATTAAATTATCTTGCGATAGAAGTAATTTCCTAAATAAAGAAATAGAAACACATTTTTCGAGGGGGTTCGAGAACTTATTTTTAGATTCAAGGGGGTACCGATCACTAAAAAGGTTAAGAACCACTGGCGTAGAGTGAGGAATGCGTAAGTGGTATCATTCGAAAGCTTCGAGCAACACTTCAACCACATGTCTCTAATCAATAAAATTATCCTTCAGTATTAATATAAAGCTACTTAAATCGTTCAAGCAATAAATTAATTAGTTTCACTGAGAGTATTTACTATAATCAATCGTTGAAACTTCCTACGTCTGCTACATTCATTCCACAATCCTACACACGTCCGATTATTCACGTAAAAATTGCAGTTTATGTCCACGACACCACCTTTCATTTTTCTCCATGTTTGCTCTCGCACTTTTTTAAATATACTCTTATTGTTGTTTTGGCCGGTCATTTTGATGTCTGTGTTTATCTATTTTCATTTCATCTTGCTCTTGGCGCAGCTTGTTCATTACCTATCCTTTCGACCATGAAACTCTCCAAACGAACCATAAACAGCTTATTTTTCAGATTCAAAAAATAGTTTTTCTGTATGTTAAAACTAATTCAGTTTTATTAAAATACTAGCTGAATTGGTTAAACGTCGATTGAAGGTGATCCAAAAAATCACTTTTCTGTCAGAAATGCAAATATAGAGAAAAAATAAGCGAGCGCAAAATAATTTCTAAAACTGAGATTTTAATAGCTTCTACAATTCACTTTAGAACCCTTTCACATACTATAGGTAAGACAAACCTAAAAAATTGATACTCAGATGACTATATACAAAAGTCGATTTTGAATTTTGGAGTGAATGTGAATGTGCTCTTTAAGTTCATTTTTTTTAAAAATGACATACATAGTATTGCAGTCAGTTTTTTTATCAATATTTTTTTTATTCATAGTCACTTGCACCAGGAATAAAAGCTTCGGAATTCCACCATCATTATGAAAGCCTGACAAATCATTGATACGATATTATGATCAACGTTTCAAGCAATTACATTTTTCCGTGAAAATTCCATCCCGCATTTTAAAGACGGGATACAAGTTATGGGTTAATGGAAGGGTTAATATGTAGCCTACGTTACTCGCAGAGTTTTAAAGTATAATTGTACCAAATTTGGTGTACATTAGTCAAACGGTGTAGATTTGTTTAGAGAACAAATGCTAACTGCTTTATATGTAGATAGTCTTATATATTCACATAGCACTTTAAATTACGGTTTTATTATAACACTTATTTGTACATGAACAGTTATTAATCGGTTTGTTTTATTTACTTAGCTTTTCCTCGTCATAAAAAATTACGTGGTGTTGTCCTCGGATCTTTCCCTTTGGGATTGATCCCGGACCGTCACCAATAGCCCATTGTGTTGCTCCAGTGTGACGTTAATTGAAATTCCTCCCTCCCTCGTCATAAAAATATATTTTACTCAAAAATTATTTACTAAAACCTCGGATATATATTTTATTCATTTTGGAAATGAGACAGAAATACGGGTTGATGGGACATAATTTTAAAAGAGTTTTATGTTTAAAATACCTCCGGTCGTTGAAGCCAGGTTGGAAGAGTAACTGATTAGCAACCGAAGGGTTGCGAATTCGAATCCAACCAAAGCCGTCGTGTACGCGGGGGTTGGTGCACATTAAATCTGTCGCGGCCTCAAATGTCCACATTGGTGTAGTGTAGAAGTTGGGAGAGAGGTCCCAGCTAAAGTGTTGACCTAGTCATCTGAACGTGATTCAAAATGATGGTATTGGTATTTTTGTATTTTCAATTAACGTCACACTGGAGCAACACAACGGGCTATTGGTGACGGTCCGGGTTAAATCCCTAAGGGAAAGATCCAAGGATGAGGCGTCCTTGGATCTTTCCCTTAGGGATTGATCCCGGACCGTCTCCAATAGCCCGATGTTTTGCTCCAGTGCGACGTTAATTCAACTACCTACCTATTAAAATTAGAAGGACGGGTTTTTTAATATTTTTGAGTTCGACAGTTTGGATCAAGACGAATTTTGTTTTTGAGATTACATTTTAAATGCATCGGTACTGTGTTATGGCTCAGTGGATATGCCCACTGCGCTAGCAACCTTCGAGTTGTAGGCGGCGCAGGTTCGATTCCTGTCTGGTGCATTCCTCCCTAGATGTATTTCTCTCTTTGTATCAGTAAAACTTTCATTGTGTATGTCTATTGCTTGATAGTGTATGTCTTGTGTCTGGCGCAGCATGGCCAAATATGGTCCTTGCGCCATAAACTGTTGTTGCCATGTTGCTCCAAAGTGCGATGTTAATTAAAATACCAACATACCTTTAAAATACCTCCCTCCATACGAGTAAGATCCCTCTAAATGAAGTCAGAACAGAAACAGTGACAGAAAAGAAAAGTCGATAATATTTCCCAAACAAATAACGCGACCAACCCACTAAACATTCGAACAGACCCCACCTTTCACAAAACGCAAACAAACCCACAATTCAAATTTCGAGACTCCGCGAAAGGGATCTCTTCCCGTCAAGTGTTCCATCGTCGAACGTTTCCGCATCAATTACGTTCGAAAGGCGCGTGATCAGCACCTCTCGAACACTGCTGGGGAAGGTTGGAACACCGAGTACTGCGGCGTTAATCGAGTCGACCCGTCTCAAAACACGGCGCCCGAGTTATTGATTTTCGATTTCTGAAAACCGCTTTCGGATTTCTGCAGTCATATTTCCTTCCATGTACGGGGAGAAAAAGTTCTCTCTGCACTGGGTTCAGGTGTGTAATAAAAATATTCGTCTCTTTTTCGTTTGGTGTTCGGCGTGTTTTTAGATACTTCGTATATTGTTCATCGTTCTTTTTTATAACATTTCTTTTTGTGATATTTGGAGTTTAGTCACTTCCCAACTTCGTGAATCTATATGTGCTGGTTTTGAATGCAGTGGTTCACAAACCTTTTCGGAGCCGTCGTGATTCAGTGGGTTTGTCCACTGCACTAGCAACCTGCGAGTTTGTAGTCGGGGCAGGTTCGATTCCTCTCTGGCAATAGCCCATTGTTGCTCCAGTGCGACATTGATTAAATACCTACCTACCGATTTCTCTCTTGTGTGCCAGTAAAACTTTCCTTGTGTTTGTATGTCCCTTATTTGACGTTGTCTGACGTTCTGTTTGATGTGGAGACGCGGTAGTCTGGTTCGAAGAGTAGCGAATTAGCAACCGGAGGATTGCGAATTGATTCGAAACTGTCCAACGATTGACCAAAACTCGGTCCAACCAAAGACCGTGGACTTGGAGGCTGGTGCACGTTAAATCTCGTCGCCTCAAATTTCTTCGCTCTGGCGTGGTGTGGAAGTTTGGAGAGTGGGATGCCGGCTGAGGTGTTGACCTCGTCATGTGACCTTGGTTTGATATGACGAAGTGCTGTCCTCGGATTTTTCCATTCGGTGTGGATCCCGAACCGTCGCCAATAGCCCGTGTGTTACTCCAGTGCGACGTTAATTCAAATACAAACCTACCTATATTTGCTTGTCTTTGATAGAGTGGTTCCCAAACCTTTCGTGACTGGGTTTCTCCACTGCGCTTGCAACTTGCGAGTTGGGGGGAGCCGTTCCGATTCCTCTCTGGTTGCTCGGTTTTGGGGTGTTATGGCGCAAGGGCCATATTTGGCCATGCTGGGACAGACACGACATACAATATAAAGTAATAGGCAGACACAATGAATGCTTTACTGACACAGAAATACACCAGGGAGGAATGCACCTGACAGGAATCGAGCCTGCGCCGCCTACAACTCAAAGGTTGCTAGCGCTGTGGGCATACCCACTGAGCCACGACGGCCCCGATTGCTCTCTGGGTGCATGTCTCATCTGTGTCAGCAAAATTGTTCTTGTGTGTATGACCGTCACTTTACGTTCTGTCTTGTGTTTGGCGTAGTACAGAAAAAACTGGCCTTCTGCCAAAAAACTTCCAAATCTCCCTCTCCCAATTAAACGCGGCATTTCCAGATTCACATTCTTTGACAAAAAAATAATTGCTTTGGTACCCTCTACCGCAATTTAAACTTCCAAAGCTCCCTCTCCCAATTAAACGCAGCATTTCCAGATTCACATTCTTTGACAAAAAAAATAATTGCTTTGGTCCCCTCTACCGCAATTTAAACTTCCAAAGCTCCCTTTCCCAATTAAACGCGGCATTTCCAGATTCACATTCTTTGACAAAAAAAATATTTACTTTTGTCCCCTATACCGCAATTTAAACTTCCAAAGCTCCCTCTCCCAATTAAACGCGGCATTTCCAGATTCACATTCTTTGACAAAAAAATATTTGCTTTGGTTCCCTCTACCGCAATTTAAACTTCCAAAGCTCCCTCTCCCAATTAAACGCGGCATTTCCAGATTCACATTCTTTGACAAAAAAATAATTGCTTTGGTCCCCTCTACCGCAATTTAAACTTCCAAAGCTCCCTCTCCCAATTAAACGCGGCATTTCCAGATTCACATTCTTTGACAAAAAAATAATTGCTTTGGTCCCCTCTACCGCAATTTAAACTTCCAAAGCTCCCTCTCCCAATTAAACGCGGCATTTCCAGATTCACATTCTTTGACAAAAAAATAATTGCTTTGGTCCCCTCTACCGCAATTTAAACTTCCAAAGCTCCCTCTCCCAATTAAACGCGGCATTTCCAGATTCACATTCTTTGACAAAAAAATAATTGCTTTGGTCCCCTTTACCGCAATTTAAACTTCCAAAGCTCCCTCTCCCAATTAAACGCAGCATTTCCAGATTCACATTCTTTGACAAAAAAAAATAATTGCTTTGGTCCCCTCTACCGCAATTTAAACTTCCAAAGCTCCCTTTCCCAATTAAACGCGGCATTTCCAGATTCACATTCTTTGACAAAAAAAATATTTGCTTTGGTCCCCTCTACCGCAATTTAAACTTCCAAAGCTCCCTCTCCCAATTAAACGCGGCATTTCCAGATTCACATTCTTTGACAAAAAAATATTTTCTTTGGTCCCCTCTACCGCAATTTAAACTTCCAAAGCTCCCTCTCCCAATTAAACGCGGCATTTCCAGATTCACATTCTTTGACAAAAAATATTTGCTTTGGTCCCCTCTACCGCAATTTAAACTTCCAAAGCTCCCTCTCCCAATTAAACGCGGCATTTCCAGATTCACATTCTTTGACAAAAAAATAATTGCTTTGGTCCCCTCTACCGCAATTTAAACTTCCAAAGCTCCCTCTCCCAATTAAACGCGGCATTTCCAGATTCACATTCTTTGACAAAAAAAATATTTGCTTTGGTCCCCTCTACCGCAATTTAAACTTCCAAAGCTCCCTCTCCCAATTAAACGCGGTATTTCCAGATTCACATTCTTTGACAAAAAAAATATTTGCTTTGGTCCCCTCTACCGCAATTTACAATCTAGCCAGATGTTTTCATAATACCTTGTACTGTAAGTCTATAAGTATTATTTTATTAAAGAACTTAGTTTGATGCCGTGTGTCGAATTATGAGTTCACGCCCGTCAACTCTCTGAGCTCATCGCACGACGGTAATGCTGGCCAGAAATAACATGATTTTACACATCTACGGGGCTGCTGATGTAATCAAAGAGAGCCTGGTAGAGTACATACAATTAACGTCGCGATAGAAAAATGCAGAAGAAACGGATCGAACAGTGGGGGCTGAGGTAGACCAGTTGGAAGAGTAGCAGATTAGCAAAAGCAGGGTTGGGAGTTCGAAACTACGTCCGACCAAAAACCATCGTGATCTCTGAGACTGCTGCACCTGAAATCTGTCGTAGCCTCAAAAGTCCTCGCTCTGTCATGGTGTGGAAGTTCGAATAGTCAGGTGGTAACCTCGAAATGACGAGGCGTTGTCCTCGGATATTTCCCTTCGGGACTAATCCCGGACCGTCGACAATAGCGCGTTGTTTTGCTTCAGTGCAACGTTAATTCAACTACCTACCAAACGCAATACGAGAAAGGAAACGAAACGCGCGGAATTAGTGTAATACTGAAGAATCCAAACCTAATATAAAACGTGATAGGTTTCACGAGAACATAATCTTCATGACAAATATATTCAGTACGCATCGCATAAGTGGTAACATTGTATCTGAAAAGAAGCCGTCGTGGACTAGTCTCAACTTGTCAACAAAAGCTGGCGAATTCTAATACAAACGCTACTGCATGAGATACAGAAACGTTTCTCTTATTGAAGCTAACAAAGGAGCTGACGTTAATGATATAATTCCAATAACCCGAGGATCCTTCTAGGAAGCGACGGTAATGAAATCTCTCAAGGGTGTTGAATAGAAGAAAGGATTTAAAAGAAAATAAGGTCTTGTAACAATTAATTTACTTATTACACATACACAAAAGATCTAGTTTTATTTTCGGCTCTGGATATTTTGGCATTATCAGTATATCGTAATCATTTATGTTTAGATGAAAGATTAGAGATAAATCTCAAATATGTATATTACGTAAAAGGGGAGGTGAGAGATAAAATGTCGATACCTACTTACAGCACGTTATTGAAAAGTTAATAAAACTATTTTTGATTAAGCGCCGTATATTATTGCATTTCATCTACAATGGAGCTCGTTTTTAAAGAAATTTCGGGTAGGTCGTCGAACTAAAATCGCACTGGAGCAACACAGCTTGGCGACGGTCCGGGATCCGAAAGGAAATATCCCAGGACAACACCTCGTAATTTTTAACCTCGCCAAATTGAGGACATTTGAGGCCACGACAGATTTAAAGTGCAGCAACCTCCACGTATAGGACGGTGTTTGGTTGGATCGAGTCTCGACTTCGCAACACTCCAGTTGCTAATCGGGGCCGCAGTAGCCCGGTTGGAAGAGTAACGGATTAGCAACAGGAGCGTTGCGAGTTCGAATCCAACCAAAGACCGTGGTGTACAAAGGCAGCTGGTGCCCGTTATATCTGCCGTGGCCTCAAATGTCCTCATGTTGGCGTGGTGAAGTTTGGAGTGGGATGCCAGCTCATGTGTTGACCTCGTCACCTGACCGTGGTTCAAAATTACGTGGTATTGTCCTTCAACCTTTCCCTTTGGGATTGATCCCGGACTGTCGCCAATGGCCCCTGTTGTTCAAGTGCGACGTTAATTAAAATACCTACGACAGATTTAATGCTCTAGATACGGGGACCAGCCCAACCGGCCGAAAGTTTCGAGTCCCCTCGTTACGAAAGGCTCGGATTCTTTCGTACCTCAAACTCCTGAAGATTCGCCGAAGCCCATTATGATTTTTATCCCCTCTTTTCTGTGCTACAAAGAGACCCGCGCGTGAATAGCCTTATCCCCCGTTGACAAAGATGTTAGGGGTATCGACGGAGAGCCTCGCAAATTGTTTATCCTCGAACATCTAGTCTATGAGAGGTTGAGTAAATGAAAAGAGATACACTTAAAAAGTCACGGCCGCCCTTTCAGTTTACTTGGGAAGGATTTGTCCCTTCTAGGCATACCCACGACCCGACAATAGGAATCGGCACATTAGGTGATAATGGGACGACACATATTCCCTCTCCTCCTGGGGGAAAGTATTGTAAAGGCCGTTTCGGCCGGTTTCAGTAAGTTGCCTGTAAAGCCGTTGGGCCGGCTGCAGTAACCAAAGAAGGAAACGATATTCTGTCCCGACGTATGCAGAGGGTTAATCAAGTGTCTTGTGAGGGGTAAGGTCGATAACCCTAAACTACTCCGAAATCTCGTGAAGCTAAGAGGGTTAACGCAATTACTAGAATGAAAGATTAATAAACTTTAATTCTAGGTAGGTAGGTATTTTAATTAACGTCGCATTCGAGAAACACAACGGGATATTGACGACGGTCCGGGATCAAACCCGAAGGAAAAGATTCGAGGACAACATCACGTAATTTTGAATCACGGTCAGATGACGACTTTAATTCTAGGAATAATGGAAATGGAAAAACTTTTAGTCGGGAATATGAAGTGAAAACACATTGAAGCCAGAAAGAAAATTAATTTTGAGAACTACAGATACTTTTGAGAAAATAAGAATACATACGAAAAAGAAACTGATTTTCAAATGTTCAACCATTTCAAGGATCTAAACATTTTCGAATTGTCCATTTATTCGCCTGTTTGTTTGCTCAATAGCCGTATAACATTAAAATTACCTACATTTTTAAGAGGTAACACCAAGAAAGTTTCCGTTAGAATTTTCTCAGCACGAGGTTTTGTGAAAAAACACTTTCAAAATCTTGCAATCAATCCCATAGGAATACTTACTCACAATTACAAAGATACGACGCGCAACTCTAAAAAGTGAAAAGTTTTAAGCATTTTCCCAAGCAAATAGATTCATCGCATTGATCAATATCACCTAAGCAAAACGTATTCCAAGACAACTTTTTAAAAATTTCGTTGCTAATAATCTGATCATTTAAATGCCCCTAAAAAGAAATTAAAAGTTGATGCTTTTAATAAATGCTTGTTTAAAAGGTTTTCGATAATTATGATTTGCATTTAAATCCTTACAAACTCCCTTCAGAAGTGTGCTTGTATTTTCTAGAGGATTGTCAACACTCAGATTTAATTAAGCTTTTTTTATTTCATCCAGAGCAGAATTAGTCGGATTTGAATCATTTTTAATGGATTACTTCACATTCGTCAGCAAAGTGAAGTACTCAAAGGAATAATAGGATTTGATTCTCGAGCAAAAAGGTTTTTCTCTTTTAATTAGCGCACCAAATTTAAATGGAGTAGAATTTTAAAAGCAAATATTTATAAACAGGTGACGATTAATTTCGACTAATTACTCAAAACCCTCAGACGGTCACGAGATGTGAAAGTAGTGTAGTGTTGCTTTTTTTCCATAACACCCTTCATGACCACCCTCTTTCTAAAGAATCCAGGGATTCTTTTAATCTTTGGAAAGATTATATTGGTACTTTCCTTGGAATAGAATTCTTTGGACTGATTCTATTGTCTTATTCTGTACAATAGAATCCTCTGGAAAGATTCTATTAGTCCTTTCCATAGATTAGAATCCTTTTGAAATATTCTATTCCATTCTTCCTTAGAATAAAATCATTTGGAAAGATTCTATTGTTCCTTTCCTTAGAATAGAATAATTTGAAAACATATTGCTCCTTTCCTTAGACTATAATTCCTTGGAAATATTCCATTGCACCTTTTTTTAGAATAGAAGCCTTTGAAAAGATTTTATTGCTCCTTTCCTTAAAATAGAACCCTTTGAAAAGATTTTATTGCTCCTTTCCTTGAAATAGAACCCTTTGAAAAGATTTTATTGCTCCTTTCCTTAAAATAGAACCCTTTGAAAAGATTTTATTGCTCCTTTCCTTAAAATAGAACCCTTTGAAAAGATTTTATTGCTCCTTTCCTTGAAATAGAACCCTTTGAAAAGATTTTATTGCTCCTCTCCTTAAAATAGAAGCCTTTGAAAAGATTTTATTGCTAATTTTCTTAGAGCTCTTTCCTTGAAGTAGAATTATTTAGCACGATTCTATCAGCCCATTCTGTACTTTGTACTAGAATACTTGGAAAGATTCTATTGGCCAAGATCAAAATTGAATAGAAGTTATGCAGGAAGAGTGTAGGTTTCAAGGCGGAAATATGAACCCCTAAGAGGGTATAACCCCTTAACTCTTTGAGGCACACGATTTTAAAGGGGAAAAACCCAATTTGCACAGAATTGTTTATTCACTTATTCAGCTTCAAAATTAGCATAAAACATCAAATAACATGTCTTTATTATAAAACAATTTATTCACTCATAATAAATTTTTACGAAAAACAACATTTACCGTTATGAAAGATAAAAATTCACTGCATCGCACAATTCGCAACCTTAATCACAACAGTGCCAAAAACTTACTAATGCGTTTTGACATATGTAAATTTTTGTTTTCAGTTATTGACGAATTTAGCGTTAGTTCATAGCATTGCCAACTCAATGAAAAACTTTAAATAAAATATTAAACTGTATGACCATGAGTAATTTCAACTTTTTGAGGTGGGTTAGAAAATATCCCACCATGCATAAAAGGCTAAGCAAAAGGTGGGAAAATTTTTAACACACGTAACCACGTAACTTTTTAGATTATCTCCCGTCCAATCGAAAACCGGTCAACACTTTTTCGGGTCGATTTTCGACAGGAATCGCGACGCACGATTGTGCGGTCGATTCTGACCACTCCGGTATAGGATAGTGTCTACTCACTTAATGTCGGGATCTGACTGCAGCTTGAGGTACACCGTCTGGTAGGTGTACCTCAAGGATGTTCGAGGAGACAAGGTGTATCGAGGAGACGGTCGATGATGTGCACCATGCCGTCCACGGCCCCGATGTCCGACTGGATGGCCGCCGCCTTCACTCCCACGCCGTCTACGGTCAGCGCTGGAAAGAGGTCCACGATTGAGACTTAGCAACATGACAAAATGATTCACAAAACATACAAGAAATGCAAGAGTGGGGAGACTAGAGTTTAAGGTAACTAGATAGTTGAATTAACGTCGCACTGGAGCAAAACAATCGGGTATTATCGACAGTCCGGGATCAATCTCGAAAGGAAAGACATCTCGTCATTTTGAACCTCGGTCAACACCTGAGCTGGCACCCCAAACTTCCACACCTCGTCAACGATATGACATTCGAGACCTTGAACATTTTATCGTGCACCAGTCCCCACGTACACGAAGATCTTTGTTTGGATCGAGTTCCGAACTCGCAAACCTCCGATTGCTAATCCGGTACTATCCGGGGAAAGCATTGTAAAGGCTGTTTCGGCCGGTTTCAGTAAGTTGCCTGTAAAGCCGTTGGGCCGGATGCCGTAACCAAAGAAGGAAACGATATTCTGCCCAGACGTATGCAGAGGGTTAACATGCACCTACCCGCATGTACACGACGACTTTGGTTAGATTGAGTTTCAAACCCGCAACCTTCCGGTTGCTAATCCGTTACTCTTCCAACTGGGTCAGAGATATGTTTGGAAATGTTTTAATAAAGAGTATTTTGGTTGTGTGTTTATATGAACAATCTTCTATCGAGGATTCAGACCTTCCAGTCTACGGGGTCTTTTAAAACTTGTACGAACTTAGAGAGTTGGTAGGAAAATTGAATCTCTCGTGCTCTCAAATGTCCTCACGTTGGCGTGGTGTGAAAGTTTGGAGATGGGTGCCACCTTAGGTGTTGTACTCGTCATCTGGACCGTGGTTTAAAATGACGAGATGTCTTCGGATCTTTTCCTTCGGGATTGATCTCGAACTATCGCCAATAGCTCATTGTAGCCCGGTCGTAAAATTAGTCGCTAAGTAACCGGAGGGTTGCAAGTTTGTAACCCAATCCAACTATAGATTGTCTTGTACGTAGATGCTGGCACATGTCAAATCAGTCTTTCTCTAAAATGTCCTCACGTTGGTGGTATGGAAATTTGGAGAGTGGGGTGCCAGTTCAGGCGTTAACCTCGTCATTATGATCGTGGTTCAAAATAAAGCGGTCTTATCCTTGGTTGGTTTTAGGGTTTTATGGTGCAAGGGCCATATTTGGCCATGCTGCGCCAGACTCAAGACATATAGTATCAAGTAAGACACATACGCAATGAAAGTTTTATTGACACAGAAGAGAGAAATACACCCAGAGAGGAATGTACCTGACAGGAATCGATCCTGCGCCTCCTACAACTAGAAGGTTGCTAGCGCAGTGGGCATACCCACTGAGCCACGACGGCCCCAATGTGTTGTCCTCGATGTTTCCCTTCGAAATGAGTCCCACCAATAGCCAATTTGGCCAGTTGGTTCATATTGGTGTTAATTGAACTTCGTACCCTGTACTTTACATGTTTATAGCGATTGCAACACGATCGCTTTCGAGAACACATTCATTGCAACCTGAAGAAAAACGCCACAGCCCATAAACAGCAGTTAATGATCCCTAACAAAGTACCAAAGTTTTAAACCAATATTTTTAAGTCCATCAACCAGTCAAGTGCCCCGATAATGAATGCTCATTGTGCTCCTTCGTCAGCCTCACCCCCAGAGAAAAAAAAGAGGGGGCATTAGTTTCCTCCCACACCTTCCCATGGACATTAAGCGGTCCAAACGATCCTTCTCAACCCTTTTGCCGCTGCCCCAGCTGCTTCTTTATCGCCTGCCCTAATTCATTTTTACGTCAGGGGAGGAGGGGATTCTTTTCTGGACCGTCCCCAGGGGGTGGGGAACGGCGTAGGGCTAATGGCCAGTACACGGACGATTGCCTAATGAGCTATGGCTAGAGTTGCCTCCTACACGGGTTTTTATTTCTTCCTTGTTACCTTTCCACTTAGGAGGGGAATTTCTTTGGGTTTCCTGGCGGGGGAACTTGGTTTTGATCGTTGGGTGATTATCGATTGGGAGGTTATTGGCTTCTGTTAGTTGCGTGTGGACTGTAAGAAATTGTAGTGCTGTTAGTTACAGCTAGTGCTATTTACTCCTGTACTGTTTGTCGCAGACTAGTGCTTTCTGTTGTACTTTCGGTCACAGAATAATTTTGCTTTCTGCACTACTGATGATCGCAGACTAGTGTTTTGTGTTCTGTTGTCTGTTGGTTACAGAGTGGTGCATTCTGCTGTACTGTTAATCAGACTAGTGTTTACTGCTGTTCTGTTGATCGGAGACTAGTGTTTCTGTTGTACTTTCGGTCACAGAATAATTTTGCTTTCTGCACTACTGATGATCGCAGACTAGTTTTGTGTTCTTTGTCTGTTGGTTACAGAGTGGTGCATTCTGCTGTACTGTTAATCAGACTAGTGTTTACTGCTGCTCTGTTGGTCGGAGACTAGTGTTTCTAGTGTACTTTCGGTCACAGAATAATGTTGCTTTCGGTCTTACTGTTGATCGCAGAATAGTTTTGTGTTCTGTTGGTTACAGAGTGGTGCATTCTGCTGTACTGTTAATCATACTAGTGTTTACTGCTGTTCTGTTGATCGGAGACTAGTGTTTCTGTTGTACTTTCGGTCACAGAATAATGTTGCTTTCGGTCTTACTGTTGATCGCAGACTAGTTTTGTGTTCTGTTGTCTGTTGGTTACAGAGTGGTGCATTCTGCTGTACTGTTAATCATACTAGTGTTTACTGCTGTTCTATTGGTCGGAGACTAGTGTTTCTGTTGTACTTTCGGTCACAGAATAATGTTGCTTTCGGTCTTACTGTTGATCGCAGACTAGTTTTGTGTTCTGTTGTCTGTTGGTTACAGAGTGGTGCATTCTGCTGTACTGTTAATCATACTAGTGTTTACTGCTGTTCTATTGGTCGGAGACTAGTGTTTCTGTTGTACTTTCGGTCACAGAATAATTTTGCTTTCTGCACTACTGATGATCGCAGACTAGTTTTGTGTTCTTTGTCTGTTGGTTACAGAGTGGTGCATTCTGCTGTACTGTTAATCAGACTAGTGTTTACTGCTGTTCTGTTGGTCGGAGACTAGTGTTTCTAGTGTACTTTCGGTCACAGAATAATGTTGCTTTCGGTCTTACTGTTGATCGCAGACTAGTTTTGTGTTCTGTTGTCTGTTGGTTACAGAGTGGTGCATTCTGCTGTACTGTTAATCAGGCTAGTGTTTACTGCTGTTCTATTGGTCGGAGACTAGTGTTTCTGTTGTACTTTCGGTCACAGAATAATTTTGCTTTCTGCACTACTGATGATCGCAGACTAGTTTTGTGTTCTTTGTCTGTTGGTTACAGAGTGGTGCATTCTGCTGTACTGTTAATCAGACTAGTGTTTACTGCTGCTCTGTTGGTCGGAGACTAGTGTCTCTAGTGTACTTTCGGTCACAGAATAATGTTGCTTTCGGTCTTACTGTTGATCGCAGAATAGTTTTGTGTTCTGTTGGTTACAGAGTGGTGCATTCTGCTGTACTGTTAATCAGGCTAGTGTTTACTGCTGTTCTATTGGTCGGAGACTAGTGTTTCTGTTGTACTTTCGGTCACAGAATAATTTTGCTTTCTGCACTACTGATGATCGCAGACTAGTTTTGTGTTCTTTGTCTGTTGGTTACAGAGTGGTGCATTCTGCTGTACTGTTAATCAGACTAGTGTTTACTGCTGCTCTGTTGGTCGGAGACTAGTGTTTCTAGTGTACTTTTGGCCACAGAATAATGTTGCTTTCGGTCTTACTGTTGATCGCAGACTAGTTTTGTGTTCTGTTGGTTACAGAGTGGTGCATTCTGCTGTACTGTTAATCAGACTAGTGTTTACTGCTGTTCTGTTGGTCGGAGACTAGTGTTTCTCTTGTACTTTCGGTCACAGAATAATGTTGCTTTCTGCACTGTTGTTGATCGCAGACTAGTTGTGTGTTCTGTTGTCTGTTGGTTACAGAGTTGTGTTGTATTCTGTTAATCAGAGTAATGTTTTCTGCGGTTCTCAGACTAATGTTGCTTCCTACTCTTCTTTAGATCGGGCCGCGGTAGCCCGGATGGAATAGTAACGGACTGGCAACCGGAGGGTTGCGAATTCGAATCCAACGAAAGACCGTCGTGTACAAAGAGGCTGGTGCACTTTATATCTGTCGAGGCCTCAAATGTCCTCTTGTTGGCGTGTTGTGGAAGTTTGAAGAGTGGGGTGCCAGCTCATGTATTGCCTCGTCATCTTAACTTGGTTCAAAATGACGTGGTGTCCTAGGATCTTTCCCTTCGGGATGCATGCTTGACCGTCGCCGGTGGCCTGTTGCGTTGCTCCAGTGCGACGTTAATTAAAATACCTACCTACCTCTACTGTTGATCAGACTTGTTGGTTTCGCTTGCGCTGTTTACTGCTGTTATGTTAGTCATAGACTAATGTTTACTGCTATACTGTTCCTCGCACAATAGTGTTGATTTCTTCTCTACTTTTGATCATTCACTTGTTTCGTTTATTAGTTGTATTGTTGATCACAGACTAGTATAGCTTTTTGTTGCACCGTTGGACGCAGACTAGTGTTTTTGATTGTACTGTTGGTCACATAGTGGTGTTGTTTTCTGCTCTACTGTTAGTCAGATCTATTGTTTTTTGATGTACTATTAGTCACCGACTAGTGTTTTTTATGTAATGTTCATTTTTTGACAAAAGCGTTCAATTTTCTAGTCACAAACAATTCAATTCACAATTCTTAATCGCAGGGAAAGATCGGACAACACGTAATTTTGAACCACGGTCAGATGACGATAACAACACCTGAGCTGGCACACCACTCTCCAAATTTCCATACCACACCAACGTGAGGACATTTGAGGCCACGACAGATTTAACGTGCACCAGCCCCCCTTGTACACGACGGTCTTTGGTTGGATTTGAACTCGCAACCCTCTGGTTACTAGTTCGTTACTCTTCCAACCTGGCTACCGCGGCCCCACTCATTTTTGGTTTTCTGCTCTACTGCATGTATGCTAAGAGTATTGCTTTTTGCCCGAACTGTTTATCAGACTAAAGTGTTATTTTCTCATGCTTGTTAGACAAAATCGCTGTTTCCTTCACGCCCCTGATACCCAAGCCTTGAGATATTTTTTGTATGTAATTAATCGCTGACTAATGTTGATCTACTGATACGATACTGTTAAACCACTGTTTTGATGTGTATAGCAATAACACGCACATAACTATCGTGCATACAATCTGCTAACTAAACAATCTATTTGTAGATCAGATTATAGCATTAAGGAGAAGTGATCTATGGAGAAGTCTTGATCTCCATCTTCCAATAATTTTTATTGAATAGTTTATAGCATTTATTGGATCGCAAATTCCTATTTCTCTGCCAAATCATATTTTCCCTTCCGATTTTGTCAATCCTCAAACGTGATTTCGACGAGATATCTCGTCCATCAAGATCTGACAATATTTACTAATGACACCTCGTCAACCAAAAGGAGGGTTAAATGGTAATGGCTTTTGTTTTACCTCGACGTAAATGCAACTTGGGTTCCTTAGCCCTCCTTGTGGTTGTTTTGACGTCGTATCTCGTCATTAGCAATAGTGACCAGACCTTTATGGACGAAATATATCGTCATTTGAAGTGAACTGAGCGGATCTTGATCTCGTCTTTTTAAAAAGATTGACAATATATACCTTGATGACGAGATATCTCGTCATTAGCAAAATTGGTCAGATCTTGATGGATCAGATATCTCGTCGAAACCACTTGATTGGTTTTGGGGGTTTTATGGCGCAAGGGCCATATTTGGCCATGCTGCGCCAGACACAAGTCATAATATCAAGTAATAGACATGCACAATGAAAGTTTTACTGACACAGAAGAGAGAAATACACCCAGGGAGGAATGCACCTGACAGGAATCGGACCTGCCCCGCCTACACCTCGAAGGTTGCTAGTACAGTGGGCCTACCTACTGAGCCACGACTGCCCCCTTGAAACCACTTGGAGGATTAGTTATTGAATCAACGTTCTAATTAGTCTTCGTGTAGCAAAAAATAATCGTAGACTGTCAAACCTAACTATCCAATTAACAGAATATTTCTAAGTCAATAGGAGGAAAATGAATACTCAGCCTGATTATTGAAACATTGATTATAAACTCAACAAATGCAAAAGTAGTATACATTTTCTTTCCTGGGGAAATTTATAAAAAATGCATTTTCACTCCAATTACTTTTCAAGAACTACCTCAAAATATTTTTCTTTTCACCCAGCAAAAAACTTGCACAGGCTCAATTATTATCTAGTGGATATCCAACAGACAACTTTTGATTAATAAATATTTATGCTTTACTTGGCTTGGAAAAGAACTTCAACATTAATTTATTTTTCATCAAAAATTGAATACATTCAAACTCCAGAAAGAAAAACGAAACGAACAACCTTTTCATCCATGTGAAATGCTACAATTACAAAAAATACAGAATGAAGAAATTTGGTCTATCAACCAAACTTGAGACGAAAAAAGCTGCATGATTAATATTGCGTTTGAGATGTAAATTGCTCGAAGCGTAAATGCTATATTCTTCATACACTAAAAAAGTACTAATACAATTTCTCCTTCATCGAAAAAATGAAATAAATTATGAATAGCATTATTTTACTTTTTAAGGTGTTTCAAATGAACAATGATATTTCGCTTAACATTCGAAAAAAACTAATAATTTTCAAATTTCGGGTCGTTTTCTCTGTGTCTTTATGGGTATTTTAATATTCGATTTTATATATTTTTTCTTTCATGCAAAACAGAGGAGTGGAAAAAAGCTTTCCTGCCATCGCTTTTGAATGCAGCACTTTTATTTTCGAATTAAATTCGTTGCGAACGGAATTCTATTAGAAATTCAAATTCCTGGTTTGTCTTTTGAATTCGATTTCTTTGTTTGGGAGATCGAAAATTAAATCAAATCTGGGCTGCTGACGAATAGACCTGGAAGGGTGCAAAAGTGAGGTATTTGGGGGTGTTTTGGCACATGATGAAATTTGAAAGTGAGTTTCTTAAAAAGTGAATTTCTTTTTCGAATTTTAATGGAAAGAGTAGGTTGATTTGTTTTGCCTTCAGCAAACTATTTTTAACCAGAAAAACCCGGCGTTACTCGCGTTGCATTGGTTAACTAATTTCCGTTTTTTGACACTCCAATAAAGGTACTCAATTGTTAAATACCGAATTCCACAAATGTAAATAAATGTCATATTTAATATTTTCCTTTTTTGTAAAATTTAAATTTTTAGTAAGACAAAGTCTAGAGTGCCAATGTTACTCAGACTGCACAGAATAGTTCAGAGTATGCATATAAATGCCTTTTATGTCATTCAAAAACAAAAGCGTTTCGCAAAATTGTCATACAATGATTAAAAATATTTTTAAAACTATCTAAACCATTACCTACCTTCATTAGTTATTGAACGAAAAACATCAAATTCAAAATCTAGAAGTACATCTTAACCACTTAACGCATTTACCCGTGTGTGACACGGGCAAAAGTTACCGGTAAATTTGCATATGCCCGTGTCTCACACGGGCAATCTCATATCTTGCGTTTATTTATTTCTAATGCCCGTCTGAGATCCGTTCTAGTAAAAATAGATAGGCTAGATTAAACTTATACCATATATGGCATAAACTTATTTATCATAGATGATTTACCACTTATTTATAGATGGATATTAAACTTATTTACCGTAGATGGCACCACTATGCACCATTTTTATTGTGTAAACCAAGTGGTACATTTTGATGATTAGCTATAAGTTAGGAATTCTTTGTTATAAAGCAGTTGTTTGGTGTGGAAAAGGTAATATATCCATTTTTATTACGTTAAATACCATAAAAGTAAACAGTTAACCATAAATAAATTTTTACTAAGTGTTTTTGTAACTTGTTTAGAAAAAGTTATCTGATAATGAGCGACTGACGATTTTGAATATGCCAATTTATCAGAAAGTTTCAGCGATGAAAGTGATGATCTCTTGAGTGATGGAAGTGAATCTGAAGTTAATATTTTATTATTATTAATATTTTGAAATTCAAAATAAAGATGTAATCAAATCGTTTACACTGTTTGCATAATAATTTCTTTTATAACTTTTACCACACACCCCGCAACTGAAATTGCAAAAAATAATTTCCACTATACCTATATATATATTCGTTTTCTGTCAAAAAAACTAGATCATTTTTTACCAGTTTTTCCGAAAAAAACTCGTGCTTTAAGTGGTTAAAAAAGCTTCGAACGAAAAGTAATGAATGCATCTGTTTTTTCAGTATAAAATAGTTTCTTGGAATATAACGGACACAAATTAAAAAAAGTAAACAATTAAAAATAATAAGGTTGCCATATTAGCTACCAGTCCTATTTTAAAACGTTTCGTTCTGTATAGTTTTATTCTCTTTATCGTCTGTCCCAAATATTCAAAAAAATTATATTTCGTAAAAAAAATTAAGGCTCGAAATAAATAAATAAAGTATTAGGATCTAAATTCTTTAAAAATAGTTTTGGGAAAAAGTAATTGATGCTTCAGCCACACTGATAAAACAATCAAAGTAATTGCAAGGCTCAATATACCTTCCAGCTACTCTAAACCACGAAATTATGCTTGATTTAAGCATAGTTGCTCAGATGTTTTAGCATGGTACTTGTCAAAATATGTAAGCAAAGAAATATAAAATAACGTATTCACTAAACTAAAATACACTGCTGGCCACCCAAATTGCAAC